>CM019691.1:20115717-21560961 GCA_009760885.1 Achatina immaculata | reverse complement strand
GTCATAGTTAAATCATAAATAAAGTAAAAGTGTGGTTCTTTGTTCCTTTATTTCGTCTTGATTCCACAACAGACGCGGATGTAAATTTGTTATGAATATTCTCATGAATGAATAAGTAGTAAAGTGTAACAAGAATATATGTTCATATTGCAAGACAACCTTTATTACTATTATTTTATATAATTAACACTTTACGCGTTGTTATTATTATTATTACTATATGTGAACTTCAGTTTTCACTCTTCACTAATGCTCATAACTTTTGATCTATTCATTATGTGACTGTGTTCAGTATGCATAGAACTTCATACTTTTCACTCTTATTATTATTATTATTATTACTATTATTATTATTATTCGAGTCAAAGTCATTCCATATTTTTCTCACATCTGAAGTGATTTGTCTATTCTTTTCTAAAACTAACTCTACAACTTGTGCTAAATCACTTTACAGAGATGCAACGTGTCATTTTACTGCGTTTTCACGGATTAAAATTTCATTACTACAAGTTCAAATAACTCTTAATTCAACAGCAAAGTCAACCTGAATTTGACTGTAAGTAGCAGCAGAGTTTTTCAGTGACCAAGGTTACTTAGGACGCAGGACTGAGATTGTGTTTAAAACAACTGAGCGAGAATTTTTTATCTGAACGAGATAATGGAAGATGACAATTTCATAAACTTCTTAAAAGTGGTGACTGTTGATGCAATATTTATTCTTTAAATCGCAATTTGAGGAAATGAAATTAATATCTTCAATTTAAAATTCTACTCCGTTCAGATGATAACAATTCCAGTTGCAGATAACATTTTTGTAAATTTCTCATAACAGTTTTGAGCAGTATCTTCACATTGGAGTGGGCCCAGCTTTTAAAGGGCTCTTGGTTATCCAGTTTGATGAGGATATACTGCCCATGTCATGCGGGAGTAAAGGACAATGAGCCACCGGACAAGCTGGCAGACATGTCATCAATTCAGTGGACCCTAAGAAAGGACAAGAAGGAGATTGCAAGAGCCACCTTGGACAGGCTGCGTATGGAGGATGACATCAGGTTGACTGACGACAATCACATCAGGAAGATGATCAAACTGGAAGAGAAGAGGGAAAGTTGACTTTTTCCATTAGAAGTGTTTTCTCTCGTGTTACCCACAACCAGGGTGTGACTGGCTCCATCAGCAGGCGCACACTTCAGTGGGTGTTGGGTCAATCGCACAGAGCCGCGCCGAGCTGCAGACCGCAAGCTGCTGCTGTGCGCAGGCCGACTGTTCTTTGGGGAAAAAAGCGCTCTCGAGTTCCGTGCGTGGGGAGACAGACTTTCGCTCCCTTCCTGGACAGCGAGAGTTAAGGTGTTTCGACGCAGAAGCGTGTGGTTTGTCTGTCGGTGAACCATGGGACGTAACGAGGACCACAGACGTAAATTCAGTAGGATCACAATGCGGTCTTGGTGGTAGAAGCGAACGAAGAAGAAGAAGAAGAAGCAGAAGAAGAAGAAGAAGAAGTGGGTGTTGGAAGGGAAGGCGGAGCACATATAGGAATGTCTGGAGTTTGAAGATGCCAGTCTCTGATTACTGTTACAGGTACAGATAAGTCCTCGCACATGAAGTTATTTGTTTCGTTTCCAGGAGACAACAATACAGTACAAACTTTGACCATCATCCTTTAACCGATAAACCAGATCAGATCGAGTAGAAAGTATTTGTGAAACTAATTATGATCATTTTATATGAATATCGGTAACCGTAGATTGAAAGTACTTGCCGTGTTAGAATATCCTCAGACACTAACACATTGCTCAAAAACAAACAAACAAACAAACAAACAAACAAACAAACAAATAAATAAAAACAAATAAATAGACAAACAAGGTGAGATTATGTCCAGAAATTACATAATAAAGTGGTAAAAAGACACTTTTACTAAATCCTACGACTGCCTAAATAAGCATAAGAAACATGGCAAATTTTCTGGCACATTCAAGGAATATTTGCCGAAGAGAAAGTCCACGTCAATGGCCAAGTCATTTTCAACTGTTTCATAATTTCGACAAGTTTTCGCAAAATGTTATCTTCACCTGATTAGCCTATTTCCGAGGAAGAATGTTCCTAAAGTGCTTTTTAATGCTTTTAAAAAACTTTTACAATAGGTGAATGAATCCTTTATGTTCTTTAAAAATAAATTTCTTCACAACATAAGGCTCTTCAAACTACAACTGTTTTCTATATATCTACAAAATGTAACCCTTTGTTTCTATTGCGAAGATCTATGATGCATGCGACGCACAAGTCTTATTAGTATGATAAAATGTTGATGCAAGTAGTTTCTATAAAATGGTTTTGTTTTTCTCCCTTTATATATTGGAATGTTCTTTACCACTGACTGAGGTTTTATGTCCGTGGATTTTGGTGCTCTTTCTACCAGTGATTGGGGCTTTGGGTCCGTGAATCTTAATATTATTTCTACTATTGATTGGGGTTTTATGTTCATGAATCTTAATATTATTTCTACGAGTGATTGGGGCTTTATGTTCGTGAATCTTAATATTATTTCTGCGAGTGATTGGGGCTTTGCGTCCTTGAATCTTGATGTCATTTCTACCAGTGATTAGGGCTTTATGTCCGTGAATCCTGATGTTATTTCTACCAGTGATTGGGGTTTTATGTCCTTGAATCTTGATGTACTTTCTGCCGTTGACTGGGGCTTTATGCTCTTATATCTCAGTGTTGTCTTTACCAGAAAGTTGTTTGCACAAATTTCCTCTTTGCTCACTTACCTGCTGTAATTTAAGAGAACAAAAATAAACATGTTACATGTAAAATATGTAGAAGACTTTCTAAAATATCGCAAAAGAGGCAAAAAAGAAATATATTAGTTACTAGCTTAATATTTTTTCCGGTCACTCAGATATTATGTAAAATTATCTCCATAAACACATCATTAAGGTGTCTAAGCGAAAAAGTTGTGCTCGGGTTTCTCATAGTGACGTAAATGGTTCAAGTCCAATCAGAGAGATGCCCTAGTAACCCAGTTGGAGATATCCCCTTGATCAGTTTATGGCACGTTAGAGCTGCCTTTACTTTTTTAAATACACATCTTTCCTTTCAGTCTTGGTGTTTCGAGTTTGAATTCATAATTTTAAATAAAATTTACAGTATGTTTGATCAGAGCCAATCGTTTTATAATAAGTCATGCTTTCATTTGCTTCATATTTCTTCTCTTTATATTGAAGTAAACAAATTAATTAAAAGACAGACTCTAAGATCCTCCAGTCAGAAATTTGTAATGTTTTACATTAAAAAAAAGAATTATATAAATGAAATTGTAATCGTGGATGCAATCCGTTTTGTTGTTTAGAATGTGCACTTTTTAAATCATTCATTCCTTCATTCATTTCATGTCCCTTGCGAAACTTTGCCTCCCTAACAGCACACCTGTAGGCTTCTCGGTTTTGAGCAGGATGGCCTGCTGCTGATGCATCCAAATCAACGTTTTAGTTTTTTAAACCGCTGGACTAAGGTATAGCCTAGCAACAAACTGTTAGCAGAGACATCATTTAGAGTCTGTGGAAAGCATTCTATCTTTATTTATAAAGAATCGAAATTTAGATGTGAGTACCTGACCGAGCTAATCAAGTGCCACAGGTAAATAAAAAAAAATGACATGAACCGATATATCACACAAAATGAAGAGGAATGATTTCCAATGCATACAGCATCGGTACATAGACAGACCTAATGACTGTGCCATTTCTACAGTTTTATTAGTTACTTTGACTATTTGCTACTTTTTAATCAGTTATTTAATGATTATTTGGAACTGAGAAAGTGTTCTCTTGATACAGCAAATCGAGAAGTGTTTATGACAGTATTTACTAGTGCATATAACAATATAATATAATATAACATAACAATATAACAACAGAGGGTATGTTGAGCAATAGAGAGCTCACCTAGGGAAGAGCGAAAAAAAAAGGCAAACGACAGGCATTTGCGGAAAACCCTTGCGGAAGCCCCATGTGCCCTGGGCACTTAAGATTCAGAGAGAGAGAGAGAGAGATAACAGTATGAGACCAGACTTGATACTGACTACATCAAACTTTCATGTGCTGAAGGTCATGGAAAATATAGGCCTAACACCGTACTCCCCAATATCCCTTAATGGCATGGAAACGGGAATTTTACCTTTACTTTATATAACAGTATAAATTAACTACAACACTACTGTAGTAAAATTCTATACTCAGTACCATGACAGTGCTTCGTAAATTACTATTAGATGGAATTTATGATGTGTTTTTACATATACAAAGTCCGACAATTAAGTAATGAGACTAATTACATTTAAAAAATAAAACAAACGGCAAACAAGAGTTGAAGGGTATTTTATTCAAAGTAAGCCCCTTGTGCATTCATACGACCTCTGCATTTCTCCTCGATGTTATGGTCCTTTGGATGTCATCAGTATCGTCAAAGAAACGTCCTTTCAATGTTAACTTTAATTTTGGGAATATGAATATAAAAAATCTGGGGAATAGGGTGGATGGTTGAGAACACGCACTTTTTTTTTGCCAAAAATTCCTTTACAACTACAACCCGGTGAGCCGTTGCATTATCATGAAGAAAGAAAAAACTGCCAGGTGTTGAATACTCGGGTTCGGACTCTGAGAATCCTTTTCAACTGGCGTTTCAAAATACTTAAATAAGCTTTGGCAATGACAGTCTATCTCTTTGGAATAAATTCTTTGTGAATAACTCCTTTGCTGTCGTAGAAGCACACCAACATTGTGTTGAACTAATTTTTTTTGCCTTTTGGTGATGATGATGACTTCCATTGAGCACTTCGGCGTTTAGTTGTGGGATCATAGCGGAAAATCCATCCTCTGCACCAATCAAATTTAAGAAATGTTTATTTCTGCGACACGTTTTGATGATGTCTCAAAACGTTGATATTTTTGGTCATCAGAATGTGGTAGAAACGGACAAGCACTTTTTTTCTTGCCCCAATGTTCCACTAAAATTTTACGAATGGTCTCTCGGTTAACACCAGATTCATCTGTCATCATCCTCCCATTCAAACAACGATCATCTTGTATCTATTCTCTAACTTTTGCAATGAGTCCCTCATTACAAACAGAAATTGGGCGCCTATGTCTAGTTGCAGTTGTAATCATTTCAACACCACTTTTGAATCGTGAATACCACCTGAATATCTGTGAACGAGATAAATAATTATCCCCATAAACTTGTCGCATCAATTCAATTGTCTCAATGGCACTTTTTCCGAGTTTTAAATATAATTTAATGTTAGCTTTTTGCTCCATGCTAATTATGTAACAATGCACATCTGACTATGTCAACAAAATGGCCGCTTGTTTGTCGTCTGCTTATGGGGCGGCACTGAAAAGTTACCAGCTCATAGATGAAGGTTGCCCTCTTTGGATTCCATGCTTTGCTTCATAGATGGCATTTTTGTCTTGGCCATAATAAAATCAGTCTCATTACTTAATTGTTGGACCTTGTACACACAAGCACATACACAACAATAATAAAACTAACATAGTTACTGTTTTCCAATAAGTTTTTAATTTCAACTCAAATATAATAGTATAATAGGAAATACATTCATGCATTATACCACCCTAAAGATATCTATGTTTGACATCAAGAGATGAAGTTTTATGGATGATCTGGTAAATCTGATGAATATTATTTCCACTGTCTGAATGAAGCTGATGATATTGTGTTAGATTTATCTAATACTCTCAAAATAATTTTCAAAAAATTAAATTTCAGACTTAATTGTTCCCAATTGTATCTGCTTTTGTTTTATTTTCATTTACTGTTCATCGGTTGGTTATTTTTCAGTATTATTTATCTTCATCTGTACAATTTAACATATTTTACAGCAGCTTTCGTACACACGAAATCTTTGTTTTTTATACATGACAACAGTTACTTTTATTACAGTTACTCTATTTTTGTCTGCGCTTTATTTAAATTAAGACCAGAATTAACACCAGATACTGAAAACTGTGATGGACCGCCAATACTTGAAGATGAAATCATAGATCCCATCAAACACATGAAGAAAGGAAAAGCGACTGGGCCTGATAATATAACAATAGAAGAAATAGAGGCACTAGAGGAGACAGGAATAAAAATAATAACCAAGTTACTGAATGATATTTACAACAGTGGTTATATTCCCAGTGACCTGATTAAATCCACGTTTATAGCACTACCAAAGAAACCAGGTGCAAAGGAATGTGACGACCACCGGACTATCAGCCTCTCATGTCACATAACGAAGCTACTTCTGAGAATAATTATGAGAAGAACAAGGAGAAAGATAAAAATGGAAATAGCAGATGAACAATTTGGATTTGTTGAAGGAAAGGGAACACACAATGCCATTTATGCTTTACGAACACTAACAGAAAGAGCTTTAGAAGTACAGAAAGATCTCTACTTATGCTTCATTGATTACACCAAGGCATTTGACAAGGTGAAACATAATGAAATTATTAAAATACTTGAAGACATCAATATAGACGACAAAGACTTGAGGATTGTAAAACATCTATACTGGCAGCAAGAAGCAGCAGTTCGAGTTGAAAATAGAATTGGAAAATATCAACCTATAAAACAAGGGGTGCGACAAGGATGTGTACTATCTCCAGACCTTTTTTCTCTGTACAGCGAGAATATTCTAAGAACAATCATCACAGAACCAGGCATAAAAATTGGAGGATACAATATTAACAACCTTCGGTATGCTGACGACACAGTACTGATAGCTGAGAACCAACAAGACCTGCAAAATCTCTTGGATAAAGTCGCCAAAGAAAGTGAACAGAAAGGCCTTACTTTGAACATCAAAAAGACAGAGACTATGGTTATATCTAAGAAACAGAATCCACCAGCATGCAGTATTAAATTAAACGGAACCATTCTGAAGCAGGTGCAGAAATTCAAATACCTTGGAGCAGTAATAACTTCAGATGGGAAATGCAAAACAGAAATTAGGAGCAGAATAGGCCAAGCAAAGACTGCATTTCAGAGAATGAGAAACATATTAGCTAACACATCTTTATCAATGAATGTTAGAAAACGAGTCCTAAAATGCTATATTGAACCTATCTTGTTATATGGAAGTGAATCATGGACAATAGGCAAGTCTGCACAAAAATCATTGGAAGCAGCAGAAATGTGGTTTATTAAAGAATTTTGGGAATATGAATATAAAAATCTGGGGAATAGGGTGGATGGTTGAGAACACGCACTTTTTTTTTGCCAAAAATTCCTTTACAACTACAACCCGGTGAGCCGGTGCATTATCATGAAGAAAGAAAAAACTGCCAGGTGTTGAATACTCGGGTCGGACTCTGAGAATCCTTTTCAACTGGCGTTTCAAAATACTTAAATAAGCTTTGGCATGACAGTCTATCTCTTTGGAATAAATTCTTTGTGAATAACTCCTTTGCTGTCGTAGAAGCACACCAACATTGTGCTGAACTAATTTTTTTTGCCTTTTGGTGATGATGATGACTTCCATTGAGCACTTCGGCGTTTAGTTGTGGGATCATAGCGGGAAATCCATCCTCTGCACCAATCAAATTTAAGAAATGTTTATTTCTGCGACACGTTTTGATGATGTCTCAAAACATTGATATTTTTGGTCATCAGAATGTGGTAGAAATGGACAAGCACTTTTTTTTTTCTTGCCCAAATCTTCCACTAAAATTTTACGAATGGTCTCTCGGTTAACACCAGATTCATCTGTCATCATCCTCCCATTCAAACAACGATCATCTTGTAGCTGTTCTCTAACTTTTGCAATGAGTCCCTCATTACAAACAGAAATTGGGCGCCTATGTCTAGTTGCAGTTGTAATCATTCAACACCACTTTTGAATCGTGAATACCACCTGAATATCTGTGAACGAGATAAATAATTATCCCCATAAACTTGTCGCATCAATTCAACTGTCACAATGGCACTTTTTCCGAGTTTTAAATATAATTTAATGTTAGCTTTTTGCTCCATGCTAATTATGTAACAATGCACATCTGACTATGTCAACTAAATGGCTGCTTGTTTGTCGTCTGCTTATGGGGCGGCAATGAAAAGTTACCAGCTCATAGATGAAGATTGCCCTCTTTGGATTCCATGCTTTGCTTCATAGATGGCATTTTTGTCTTGGCCATAATAAAATCAGTCTCATTACTTAATTGTCGGACCTTGTACACACAAGCACATACACAACAATAATAAAACTAACATAGTTACTGTTTTCCAATAAGTTTTTAATTTCAACTCAAATATAATAGTATAATAGGAAATACATTCATGCAGTATACCACCCTAAAGATATCTATGTTTGACATCAAGAGATGAAGTTTTATGGATGATCTGGTAAATCTGATGAATATTATTTCCACTGTCTGAATGAAGCTGATGATATTGTGTTAGATTTATCTAATACTCTCAAAATAATTTTCAAAAAATTAAATTTCAGAGTTAATTGTTCCCAATTTTATCTGCTTTTGTTTTATTTTCATTTACTGTTCATCGGTGGGTTATTTTTCAGTATTATTTATCTTCATCTGTACAATTTAACATATTTTACAGCAGCTTTCGTACACACGAAATCTATGTTTTTTATACATGACAACAGTTACTTTTATTACAGTTACTCTATTTTTGTCTGAGCTTTATTTAAATCATGTTTATTGCCGTTTAATAGCAACTTTATTAATTTCTGAACATCAGATCCTGTCAATAGTCAGTCTGAGATGAGGTACCAGATGAGTAATGGTTAGTAGAAAATCATGTATCGTACAGCTGAGGAGCTGTAGAGAGAGAGAGAGAGAGAGAGAGAGAGAGAGAGAGAGAGAGAGAGAGAGAGGCGCGCTGTATCTCAAGCATCAGTGCCGTGCTTTTAGGCGTACGTGGTATTAGCTGAGCTGTGTGTATGTGTGAGAGAGAGAGAGAGAGATGAGAGCGAGAGAAAGAGAGAGAGATGAGAGAGAGATGAGAGCGAGAGAAGAGAGAGAGATGAGAGAGAGATGAGAGCGAGAGAGAGAGAGAGAGAGCGAGAGAAAGAGAGAGAGATGAGAGCGAGAGAAAGAGAGATGAGAGAGAGAAAGAGCGAGAGAAAGAGAGAGAGATGAGAGAGAGAAACAGAGAGAGAGATGAGAGAGAGGCGCTGTATCTCAAGCATCAGTGCCGTGCTTTTTGGCGTACGTGGTATTAGCTGAGCTGTGAGAGAGAGAGAGAGAGAGAGAGAGAGAGAGAGAGAAAGATGAGGGAGAGAGAGAAGAGAAAGAAAGATGAGAGAGAAGTGAGAGAGAAAGATGAGAGAGATGAGAGAGAGATCTGAGAGAGAGATGAGAAAGAGAAATGAGAGAGAAAGATGAGAGAGATGAGGGTGAGAGATATGAGAGAGAAATGAGAAAGAGAAATGAGAGAGAAATGAGAAAGAGAAATGAGAGAGAAAGATGAGAGAGAGATGTGAGAGAGAGATGACAGAGAGATGACAGAGAGAAAGAGAGAGATGACAGAGAGAAAGAGAGAGATGACACAGAGAGATGACAGAGAGAGATGACGGAGAGAGATGAGAGAGAGAAAGATCAGAGAGAGGGATTAGAGAGAGAGAGAGAGAGATGAGAGAGAGATGGGAGATAAGAGAGAGAGAGAAAGATGAGAGAAAGGGAGATGAGAGAGAGAGAGAGAGAAAGATGAGAGAAAGAAAGATGAGAGAGAGAGAGAGAGATTAGAGAGAGAGATTGAGAGAGAGAAAGAGAGACTTTTAGTGGTTTTGGATGTTACCGAACTTTTATTATTTACGAAACTTTGATGAGTCTACTTTCATCATAGCATTGATGAGTCTACTTTCATTATAGCTTTGATGCGTCTACTTTCATTATAGCTTTGATGCGTCTACTTTCATTATAGCTTTGATGCGTCTACTTTCATCATAGCATTGATGAGTCTACTTTCATTATAGCTTTGATGCGTCTACTTTCATTATAGCTTTGATGCGTCTACTTTCATTATAGCTTTGATGCGTCTACTTTCATCATAGCATTGATGAGTCTACTTTCATCATAGCTTTGATGCGTCTACTTTCATTATAGCTTTGATGCGTCTACTTTCGTAATAGCTTTGATGCGTCTACTTTCATCATAGCTTTGATGCGTCTACATTCATCATAGCTTTACTTAGTAGTCAAAATATTATTTTTAATATAATTAATATTATATTTCACATAATTACGGAGTAACCGAAATAATTTTTGTAGACGATTTGTTTATCAATGTGGTTGTAAGTAATGTGTGAGAACGTGAAGTAACTTCACCGTACTGTTTTATATGCATTATTGTTGAGTGTGTGTTTAAGAGATTGTGTGTAATTATTTTCAGTTCATATCTAGTGTTTTTATATATTTGTACTGTTGGTACTTTACTGAAGTCGAACGACTGGTTCAAAATGAAAGTTGAAGTAATTAAGGGGAGAATGTCAGACGGGCCTGAGTGATCAGTTCTTCAACTTTGAAAATAAAATGTGTTCGTTCGTTTGTTATTTCATTTGTTCGTATGTAATACTTACATATCAAAGCAAACTGGCAGACAAATACACACACTGACATTAGGTGCAAAACAAGTGCTTGCCAGTCATACTTAAGCCAGCACACATTAAAGGCGTGCATAAACAAAGTTCCGACGAAAAGCACTGATAAGCAAAGTTATACACCATATACAGCGATAAACATACAGATACACACACTCATAACTTTGTTTACAGCAGAAACTCAGACAACAATCTAGAAAAAAGTTGTGATCTAGCAATACTGAACATACAGTTTTGAATTACGAAACAATATTTAATTATGTGAAGCAATATCCGAAACAAACAACAAGAAAATCTGCAGAAGACATAAAAGTACTCACTAAATTTTTTTTAATACTGTGTATTTATTTACATCATTATTTTGATTGGCAACAGTTTTATTTACAACATAAATTAAATTATCAAAAGAGGTATTTTAATTACACAATATTAATAATAAATAACAAAAAAAAATGTAGCGAGCACAGACAAGTTAAATAACATAATTTTGTGAAATAGCAACACGACACGAGAATGAGATAATTAAATGAGGGAGATAAATGATATTTGTAACCGATAAAAATGTCTACGCTTTGTATAACATTTTAAGCTTTCTAAATTTTGAAACGACATCTTTCAAGATCGCTTGCTAAAACATATGGTTTACAGTGCAAAGATTGCATGCACCATTCATCCAAATTTTAATAGAAGACTGAGGCCAAAAAAAAACAAAAAAAACAAAATAAATAAATAAAAATCGAAATCATTAATATAGAAAATAATTATTTCAATAATATTTTGAACTACACGAAAAAAAGAAGGCATGGCAAAAAATGCAGAACTTTAAACATATGCTCTAGTATGATTTCTATAACACACACACGCACACACACAAAACCAAACTTATTCTTATCATGCTATAGAGGCACCTAAATGATAAGGTGGTATTGAACATGTTTTCCTTCAATTATTAGGCACACTGGGGCGAGTATCACGCTTTAGGGTTGACAAGAAAATGGAGGTAACAGAGACTGACAAGCGAAACATTCTGAGTAGTGAGTTCATCTGTGTCCGATATCCTGTATCGGACTTTATGACTCAATTGACATTTTATGATTTGGCAAAATTCGTATTAAAACGGATTAGAAATTAACTTATTGATTTTAAAATAAAGAATTTTGCTCCGTTCTAAAATGATATAAGGATTATATTACAACTCGTGAGTTATACTGAGAAAAAGATAGTTCATTTAGAACCTCTGACGGATTTATTGGACGGAGGCATTAGAAGGTGAATGATTTCAGAATGAAAAGATAGATAACATTATTAACCTTGTGAAAAGCTCATTATGAGCTACGTAATTAGGCTACATGTTTCCAAACATGAAAGATTTTTTCAAACTATTATCTGCATCATTAAGAGTCGAATAAAATGCAAATAAAATATAGATTAAAAATGTCTACGTGGAAACAGTCACTGATTTTGCTTCTGGCGAGACTGAAATTGCTTGTAAAAACGTGAGCATTAATTCCAAGGCGCAATAACATTTCAGTCTTTTGATTCCAGAAATGTCAGTTTCTTTGATTATGAAATGCCCGCTTACATCCTGCACAATGTAGTCTTTCATAGCATCACAGCTTATAGTGGGCAACAGATATCCGAGAATTTGTGTGACTTCATTGATGGACCGGCTAAGATTCCGAAGTAGAGAAGTTTTATCACCATAAGAGTGGGTGTCATTTTCTTGGCTCTTCAAAAAATATGCATAATTGGCTGTTTGTAGAAATGCATGAAGACGTGAGTTCTGTGAAATAAAAGAGGTTGGTTGTTATATTTGTTAAGCATATTTTTTAAATAACCCAGAAAATTAAATTATTCGATAGTTTGTGACTGTGCAAAATGTTAGAAGAAAATGAGGTTCTTAATGGAAAAAAAGGTCGTTTAAAAAATCTTCAAACTGACATCAAGACTTCTATGATAAAGTACACTGGGCTAATCATTTGCGATAAAATTACCTATTTATTCATATATACTACTTCTTGTATTTATACTTCATTTATCTGGTAATTATATAACTGATTATTTGTGAAATAATTTAGAGTTGAATATATCAACAGAATCTTAGGTTTCCATTTTTTTAAAATACTTTTGTGTTACAGTCGGCTATAGAATATTTTGAATTATTTCTCTAGCATAACTTCAAGAAACATGTACAGTAATGAAGATATTTCATTTATTATTTATATAAGAAAATGAATTTTACGCCTCGTTCTCTTCTCTTTTTTTTCTTTCCCTATTTCTCTTACAGCTTTCTTTGGTATTTTGGATTTCCTTTATCTTTTCACATGCGTCCATAGAAAAAAGTTCAAATAGTTACCTGTTCAGCGCTGAGTTCACTGTGAGTTGTATACGCGATATTCAGATTTGTGCAGTTCATATTATTACTCTGTGAATAAAAGGAATTATGTAAATATATAATCATCATCACTGACTTTGTGAAAAATCATATTAAGCGGGATTTTTTTCCTTCTTTTTCTTATCAGTGTGGAAAATCATTGACAAATCAAATAGACGGGACGTAGAGAATAGGAAAAAAGCGTATGAATTTGTCATCGTAGACTGACATAGGAAGACAACCTTCTGTACTGTCTTCTTTGTTACGTTGTTTTTTAACTGCTGTTACTAACTAGGACCTGCTGGTATTGTAAAGACAACTGTGCAGCAGTCTAAGGTGCAATCCTCTGAGAAGTGCAGTACAGAACTTTGAATTTTATAATGACTACCTAGCCTTGTATTTGAAAGGGTACATAATTGGAAAAAGAAAGAGAGGAACACCAAAGCGAAGATGGCAGCAAGAAATCTTTGATAATCTGCAAATGAATGCATCAGCAGCAGGGCATCTTGCTCTCACCCGAGAGGCCTACAGGAGTGCTGTTAGGGAGGCAAAGTTACGCAAGGGACATGCATATGAGTGAATGAATGAGCCTTGTATTTGTGCATGCCTAGGATTCAGTATAGTTTGACATGTGCCTAGCTGCTGCTCCTGTTAAAGCTATGATTATTATTATTATTATTATTATTATTATTATTATTATTATCAGTACTATTTAACCAACTTTCTGTTACACTTACTACTCTCTCTCTCTCTCTCTCTGAACCTTAAGTGCCCAGGGCACATGGGGCTTCCGCAAGGGTTTTCCACAAATGCCTGTCCTTCGCCTTTTTTCTGCTCTTGCCCAGGTGAGCCCTCTATTGCTCAACATCCTTTCTGTTGTTCTTCTCCATGTCTCTTTTGGTCTACCCTTACTTCTGCTCCCCTGTGGTGTCCATCTTAGTGCTATTTTTGGTAGTGAGTTGTCAGTCATTCGGAGCACATGTCCCAACCATCGCCAGCGTCTTTCCTCAATAATTGTTGTCAGTGGTTTCATCTGCATTTCTGCTAATAAGATGTTATTTCTTATAGTGTTTGGCCAAAATATTTTTCTAATTCTTCGTAAACATTTAGTCTGGAAAGAATTCAACTTGTTTTCTATGGTTTTGGTGATTTTCCAGCATTCGCTTCCATAGAGTAGTACACTTAGAACATTACTCTTAAATATCCTGATTTTCATATTTATGCTTAGTTTTTTGGATTTCCATAAATTCTGCAGCATTGCAAAAGCCTGGTTTGCTCTAGTAAGTCTGCTGTTGATTTCCTCTGTGCTGTCTCCATTTTCTACTACTCTGCTGCCAAGGTATACAAATTCGTTGACCTCCTCCACTAACTTGCTATCTACTCTGAGTACATTTCTGTTGTTCACATTTTGCTTCATTAACTTTGTCTTTCCTGCGTTGATCTTTAGTCCTATGTTGTTTGCATTCTGAGTTAGCTTGTTTATTTTATCTTGCATATCTTTGTGACTGCTTGATAATAGACAAATATCGTCTGCAAAGTCAAGGTCCTCCAGCACTGTGTCAAGGGTCCATTGTAATCCTCTGCGTTTGTCTGATGTTGCCTCCTTCATTAACCAGTCTACTGCCAAGATAAATAATGTTGGTGATAGTACACATCCCTGTTTCACTCCTGTTTGTACCCTAAAGCTGCTGGAGGTATGTTCTCCACAGATCACTTTGCACTGAAAACCCTCGTATAGGCCTTTGATTACATTAACTATTTTATGGGGGAGGCCATGCCATCTTAGGATTTTCCACAGTGCATCTCTGTTGACACTGTCAAAGGCTTTCTCAAAATCTATGAATAATGCATATGTTGTGCTATGCCACTCATTTGCCTGTTCTAATATTTGTCTAAGTACAAATATGTGGTCTATGCATGATCTTCCTTTCCTAAATCCTGCCTGCTCTTTTCGAAGTTTTTCCTCAAGTGTTGGTACAATTCTGTTGATGATTATTCTGCAAAATACTTTACTGGTGAGAGGCAGTAGGGTAATGCCTCTCCATTCCTCTTTTCTCCTTTTCCGATATCCCAGCACCTCTTTTGCTGTTTCCTGTAGTGTTTTATTGAACTCTAATATGGACATTTCTGCTTCGTCTTGTAGGACACTGAAGCGGTTCTTAAGTACTATTGAGAATTCATTTCTTGTTTGCTGGTCTATCAGTTTGCTTGTATCAAAATGTATCTTTCTGTGTTCTCCGATTTTGGCTTTCCTTAATTTTAGTTTTATTTTTGCTACCAGAAGGTTGTGATCACTTCCTACATCTGCTCCTTTCCTTGCTCGTACATCTTGTAGTGACCGTTTCCACTTGTTGTTTATTAGTATGTGATCGATTTGGTTTTCTGTGGTTTTATCTGGTGACCTCCAAGTCACCTTATGGATGCTTTTGTGTTGGAAAATTGTCCCTCCGATGGTCATCATGTTTTCTTCACAGAAACTGCACAGTCTTTCTCCATTTTCATTTATTTCTCCAATTCCTTCTCTTCCCATGATTCTTCTTTTATCTTCATTTCCTTCACCTACTTTTGCATTGAAGTCGCCCAAGATGAGTAGCATATCATGCTTGGGTATTGTTTCTACTGTTGCTTGGAGGCTGTTGTAAAAATCTTCTTTTAATTCCTCTTCAGCTGCTTCTGTTGGTGCATAACAAACTATAATAGACAGCTTTGTGAATCTTGAGTTGAACCGTGCATATAATAATCTCTCATTTATTGGGGTCCATTTCAGCAATGCTCTTGATGCTTCTTTTGTTATAATCAATGCTACTCCTCCTTCATGAAGATCTTCTTTACCTGACCATATTATTGTATCTTCTGTGTGCTGTGTTGTTAATTTACTTCTGCCTTGTCCTGTCCATCTTGCTTCTTGTATTCCTAGTATGTCTAGTTTGTATCTGTGCATTTCCTTGATGGTTTGTGCTAGTTTCCAGTCTGGTTTAGTGTTCTTACATTCCAGCTGCCTATTTGCATCTTATGTTTAGGTTCCAGGAGGTCTGCAGTCGGGCTGGGGACTTCCAGTGGCTGGCTTTCATCCACAACCTTCATGGGCTCAGTTTCCTGATACGCATTTCTCCTTCCACCTGCATTTGCTTTTTCCCTTGCTTCCGTTTCTGTAGCAGTCTGATAGTTTTTTTACCAGATAGGGTTGCTGGCCCTATGCTGAACCCTCCTTAGTCGCCTCTTACGATCATGCATGGTAGGGTACAGTGGTCCTATTCTTTGCAGATCCCGGGTACCACACGGGGGACACTTACTACTATTTCATTGTTATTCCTTCTGCTACTATTACTAATACCATTAACAGAAATATCGCATTGCTAATAATCTTACTATTATACTAACTATTACTACTAGTACTATAACTACTACAATTACTATTACTTCTAAAACTACAACTAAGTACTACCACTATTACAACAACAAGAACAACAACTACTACTACTACTATTACTACTACTACTACTACTACTACTACTACTACTACTACTATCGTTACTACATTCACTACTTTAGCTCATGCTTCTATTATTTATAATTAGTATCGTATGATATTTGTATCCACCATTTCTGTTACTATTACAGTTACTTAATAAATCGTGTACTATTACCACTGTATTGGTAATATCTACTGACTTTTTTTTTACTCAGATTGTTGAAAGTGGCATCCATTCTGTTAGTAATTATAGTTAATAAAGTTACTAATAAAGGCACTGTTGCTTCCGTTGATGCATGACCTGTTTTAAAAATGAAACGACTGATACTTTCTTTGATGCTTATTTTGTTACATTTGTAAACATTTTTCAAATCCTTTTCTCAAACCTCCACTATCCCCACAATCTCTGCAACAACACGTTTTACCATTTCTGTATTACTAATAAAAACATAAATGTGGAAAAATGTGCATAAATGTTTTGCACCATTCTTTCAGCAATCGATGTTACTCTACGGCTGTATCTGTATTTTTTGCTAAAGCTACAATATTTTTAATATTACCAGCAATCATACATCTGTAGTTGCAATCATTAATAATTATAGAACAGTTTCTACTAGTACTTGTATTATAGTGTCATTAAAAGACGATTTAATCAGATCTCTTTTCGTAGTTTGCCAAATACTCGTATATTCTGACTGCTTTTTCAATTTGAGTAATGACTTCTTCGTAATGACAGTAAGCTGTTGTAGTTAACATTGTGTGCAAGTGAATCTACGTAGTATCTAGCAAATTTTCGCTGAAAGCTATATTGGTCATTGTGATCATGTCTTGTAAATGAACAAATCATTTTATACTTATCATTAATGAAAATTAATTACATGATTTGCTTATACAGTTAACCACTGACGGCAGAGATGTTTAAACGAGAATCAAAAGTTCTACATCAACTGTAAGCGAAAGCTCTACATTAGATGGTCATCTGTCTTCAATTTATTTTTCTTTTACTATAATGCTATTTATGATTTGGACATCCTTATAGTAGCTATCAGTGTTTTATTTTTGATGCTGCTGCTGCTAATACTACTACTACTATTACTACTACTATTACTACTACTACTTCTACTACTACTACTACCACTACTACTACTACTACTACTACTACTACTAAGATAAAAGCTGTAAAAGCACATACCCATGACTGTATGAATTTAATTGCGCTTGTTAGATCCTGTATTGCTTCCATTATCTCATCCTGCAAGACTGATAGAAGATCTCCTTCCGAGATGTGATTTTCTGTGGATATCTGGGTAGCTGTGTCAGGACACTCTTGGGTAGCTATTATAGCAACATTCTGTAGATCAGTGTTCTCTACTACTGGTATCGCTGTAACTGACACTGTAATGGAGTATACAAAATATGCTATTTAAACTAATACATATTTTATTTCATACCGTTCCAGATAAAATAAAAGCTAATAAACACATCACGATGTTCATTTAAAGTACAGTATGTATTTAAAAAAACATTGCATTACCAAAGGCTGCGAAAGTTAGCACTGTGCGAAGAATAACTGCGTCCATTTGCGAGTACTTGTATTTATGATACAGGCACAATACAATTTTGCGTTGAAAAGCTTTTGTTATAGAATTTATTCTATATTACAGTTAGCAACTCCCTAGTTGAGAAAACTACTTTCTAGCCTATTGTCTGGGTGCATCGCAGCTTTTATAATGAACAGAGCAGCTAATGACGAGATCTCGAAAGGTTTATGTTTGGCAAAAGGGATTTTCTGAAGTTGTTCATTTTAATACCTCCCTAATTAACAGCAACTGGAATTGGGAAGGGAGGGGGTGGACGGAGAAGAAAAAAGTAAGTTGACATTCACTTTATCTGTCCTGATTATAAGGACTCTGACTTTCTGTACTATTACGTGAAAGCTGTCTATCAATAATCCACAGGAGGTGATAATGACGTAGATTGATTTTACCCATAGCCACGGTTTTTTAAACATCCTGTATCAACTGGTTAATGTTATCATCCCTACCAGTGAAGTGTCCACTGTATTAGGAACTAATCAAAGAGCGGGTAGAACGGATGCGATAGTTATTAGGTACGAGGTTTTCAACCCACGTTAACTATCTCTCCTGAAATGTCAGTGATGTACTTTCACAACTAAGCTTTTGGTTTTGGTATCATAGAGGTAGTAGTATAACAATGTACATGGTGTGAACTATCATATTATTGATGAAGACTGAAGATGACTAAGTTTTTCTTTTGATCATAACACATTGAGGTCTCACGCTCATTACCACATTCGCTAGACCAGAGCAAGTCGGGTGAAATGTTCACTGCATTATTTAATTCTGACAAATAAGTTCAAGATGTATTGTTGACAACATCCCTTGGATTGAATCACTTAATCATTTGTTCACAATATCAAACTGTATCATATTTTTACAAAGTGGCAGAGGAAGTGAGTAAAGTGAGAAAAAACGAATAGAAAGTATGAGAATGTATAAATGAAAAACATACAACATCCAATATTTCGGCGTGAGCCTTTTTCGAAGATTACATGCACACACGAGACAAAAACAAATAGCTAAACGAAGAACTTATCTTAATATCTCTAGAAGTAGGAAACAGAGAAATGCGTGTCCACTAGAAGATGCACAGGGACCATGCGGGCCACACAAAGGATAAGCCGATAGAGCCAATCGTAAAGAAGAGGTGGATAGAGAAGAGGAAAACAGGTGGTAGAAAGGGGGGGGGAGGCAATAGAAACATGATAGCCGCTAGAGGATAAGGTGTCGGAGGGGGGAGGGGAAGGGGAAGTGGAGAGATAATGAATGAAGAACATAAACACCTGCAGGGAGAAAATATGAAACTGGTGAATAGGACAAGACCCTATAAACACCAATATGTTGCCAGAGAAGAAAAGAGGGTGGCGGTAGGGAGGGGTAGCTAGGAGAAAGAAAGTAGAGTTTAAAAGGGGGGAATGGAAAACTAAAGAAGTTACAGAAAGCTGAAGACATTGTTAATTCCAGCTGGGTGAAGACAGCCAGCCTGGAAAATAAGGCGCTGTTCTAGGACCCTCCGAGATCGTACATCAACAGAACAAGAGCAGATCGCACTAACAGAAATATCATGTTTTCCCCTGTAGTTGCTAAGGCAAAAATGTTTAGCCACAGGTGTCCAGGCCCTCTTAGAAATATCATTAAGATGTTAGTGAAATCGATCTCCTAGGCGTAAACGGGTCTCCCCTATGTACTTCATACTACAACGTTTGCACATAATAGAATAAATAACATTGCGTGAAGTGCAGGTGAAACCCTCCTGAACTGATAACGTGGACTTAGGGAATGAGATCTGGCCAAGCTATGAGGCTGGTGCGTGAGTACCAGTTTAATTCTGTCCGAGCTACCGTGCGGTTTAGGAGTGAGCGCTTGTTGCCGCGATATATGGCTGATGCGGTTCCAAGATGACGAGAGAACATATTCTGGATAGCCGCGTTGACGGAAGAAATCTAGCGTTTTATGGCCTTGATCTTGGAAATCCAAATCCTCATTACACAAACGTCGCAACCTAAGAAGCCTGGAAAAAGGAATAGCGTCCTTACACGATCTGGGATGGGAGGAAGATTACAAGAGATAGCTTTGAGAGTCTGTAGGTTTATAGTGGACAGAAGTAGTAAGCCCGGTATGGCCGATAGTAACGGCAATGTCGAGAAAGTTAGCGGAAGTAGCAGAGACATGGGAAGTGTAAGAAATGACAGGATTGTACTCCTTACCAAAACTGATAAAGTTGTCAAGATCTTCCTCTGGCATTGATGTGACCCCAATGCCGTCATCTATGTAGCGTCTATAGAAGGCGGGAAAGGGGCCTCTAAAGGCTCTCAGAACCTTGTGTTCGAAGTGGCCCATGAACAGACGTGCGTAGCTGGGGCCCATTGTTTGTACCCATGGCCACACCACTAATATGGTCGAAGTAAAGGCCATTGAATTCAAATGAATTGAGATGGAGGACAAGTCGTGTAAGGCGCAGAATAGTAGACGAAGAAATAGAGGGATTGCGTCTTTTGTTCAGAAAGAACTTGACGGACTAAAGTCCCTGATCATGCGGGATGGATGTGTATAAGGACACTACATCAAGGCTGAAGATACGGTAGGTGTGACCAGGCAGGAGTGTAAGGGTCTCAAAAGCAATGAGAGCATCATTCGTGTCCTTAAGATAAGTGGGCAGACTAGTGACCAGAAGTTGAAAGATGCCGTTAATAAAGTCAGAGATTTGTTCTGTAGGGCAGGAACAAGCGGACACTATGGGCCTTTCTGGGTTGCCTGGTTTGTGAATCTTAGGGAGTAGATAAAAGGATGGTTCCCTAAGCAGCTGTCACGGATGTGAAGATGAATAGTCAAGGGAGAAAGACCAGTCTTGTGGATGAGTTCGTTGATCATGTCACGAACACGATGGTTGTTGGGCCAGAGTCGGATCTTGAGGGCGAGAGGCATAAAATTCAGTGTTGCTCACCTGGCCCTTGGCCTTTTGGACGTACAATTCTTTCTAATAGATCTGTAACACATGGTATGCTAATTTCTCGTCTGAAATCTCTTTACTCGGAGTTTCAAAAGTAACAATTCTCCATAATCACTTGAACCACTTGAAACACATCTTCAGTCTGTCTTAAAACTATTTCTTCAAAACTGCTTTTCCTAAGTATTTATTGCTCTAATTGTCCACCTGTTCCATCTGTCGTTACCTACGTCTTCTTTCTCTCTCTCGTGTCTTCTCTGGAGTGTGTTCTCCTTCTGCTGTTTTTCTCTGATTCTCTGTCCTCCTCTGATCATATGTTTATCCATCTGCTGTTCTTCTCTGCTTGCCTACTTCTGACAACCCCCCTCACTTTGTTCGCTAACCTCTGGACTTCCTCTTCTTGGGGGCTCCTTCCTTCTCCTAGCCTTACTTTGACGTCTGGAACGTTTTCTATTCACTGAACGTCTTTGTTCCTCCGTATTCTGTATCACCTCTCTCCTGTACTTCCGTACTTCTTCGCCTGATTGTCCTTGATTCCAAACTACCCCGTGACTTATATGTCCTAAGTTAATTGTCCAATAGGCCACGCCTCTAAATATTTAATTGGTCATTCATTCATTCCTTTGCTTGTCCCTTGCGGAACTTTGCCTCCCAAACAGCACTCCTGTAGGCCTCTCGGTTGTGAGCAAGATGGCCTGCTGCTGCTGCATCCATTTCCAGATCATCAACGATGTCTTGCAGCCATCTTCGTTTCGGTCTTCCACTTTTTCTTTTTCCCATTATGTATCCTTCCAATACGGTCTTCTCTAAATTATCATGACGTTTAATGTGGCCAAAATATTTAAGTTTTCTCTCTTTTTAATTGGTCAGTTAGCCGAATTGGCCACTGCTAACAGAAGAAATTGTAGTGATCGTAGATGTAATAGTAGTATTAGTATTAGTAGTAGTAGTAATAGTAGTAGTAGTAGTAGTAATAGTGGTAGTAGTAGTAGTAGTAGTAGTAGTAATAACAGTAGTAGTAGTAGTAGTAGTAGTAGTAGTAGTAGTAGTAGTAGCAGTAGTAGAGACTATTTACAGCAGATAGAATATGAGAAACATCGCGAACTGTGCACTTTTAATTATCTATACATTTTCAGCGAATTATTTCATTATAATAATCTCAGTGTTTCAATGATAATGAAAATTTACGTAAAATTATTTTATACCCTTTCAACATTAAAAATTACTTACAGCCAAATAATTCAAACTTTCGGCACAGAAAATTATTTTAGATGATACTTCAGTCACGAGAGTAGAATACTAGTAGAACCAAAACTTGATCAAACATACTCTTGGATAGATGCTGCGTCGTGCGACGGAGCATACATATATGGGGCTGTCCTGAATGTAATGACGCCAAAGTCCGATTTTTAATCTTTAGAGTAGAACAAACAATTTTGAAATAGCATCTCAGTACTTCTACTTTTAATACTATCCTACCTCAGAGGCAGACAAATGTCTAAGTTCTAGAAGAAATGAGGCGAACTGATAGAATAAATCGAGATTCATCGATGTCTGCAAGGTATCAGTGAGAGATTTCTTCAGTTATGTGACCGAAGAATCTTGTTGGCAACTCTGCCCGCTGGGAGGCAGGGCTGGTTGTGTAAACTTTGACAGTATCACAGAGCAAGAAAGACTGCTCTTTTCTGGACGAAGAAAGAAAGAAAGAAAGAAAGAAAGAAAGAAAGAAAGAAAAGAAAGAAAGAAAGAAAGAAAAGAAAGAAAGAAAAAAGAAAGAAAGAAAGTGTTACTCGCAAAAGACAATTTCATAATTAACCATATGATTCAGATACACATGGGACGTCCAAACGATTGTTTGTATTGCCAAACTTAGAAAACAATTTATCAAGTATCTGTCTGTCTATCTGTCTGTCCCTCTGTCTGTCTGTCTGTCTGTCTGTCTAAGCCATAGTTAAATCATAAAATGAGGTGAAAGTGTGGTTCTTTGTTCTTTTATTTCGCCTTGATTATCACAACAAACACATAGATTTATTACGAATACTCGAATGAATGAACAAGCGGTAGAGAGTAACAAAAGTGCACGTGGGACTTTCTAAAACCCGAAGTTATGACCAAAACAATGCTGACAGTTAACAGCATCGACAACTTCTTAAAATGCAACTCATGAAGACAAGTGTGGTAATAAAGTACAACTGCAAATAGAAATAATCCGTTGATGTCCCCGTGTTTATCTGAATCACTGACTAATATTGCTAGCCCAAGAGATATAAAATTAACTTTGTAACTTCGTTTTCTTTTCTTACAGACAACACGGTGGCGTGAGCAGACAACACGGTGGCGTGAGCAGACAACACGGTGACGTGAGCAGACAACACGGTGACGTGAGCAGACAACACGGTGACGTGAGCAGACAACACGGCGGCGTGAGCAGACAACACGGTGACGTGAGCAGACAACACGGTGACGTGAGCAGACAACACGGTGATGTAAGCAGACAACACGGTGACGTGAGCAGACAACACGGTGACGTGAGCAGACAACACGGTGACGTGAGCAGACAACACGGTGACGTGAGCAGACAACACGGTGGCGTGAGCAGACAACACGGTGACGTGAGCAGACAACACGGTGACGTGAGCAGACAACACGGTGACGTGAGCAGACAACACGGTGACGTGAGCAGACAACACGGTGATGTAAGCAGACAACACGGTGACGTGAGCAGACAACACGGTGATGTAAGCAGACAACACGGCGGCGTGAGCAGACAACACGGTGATGTGAGCAGACAACACGGCGACGTGAGCAGACAACACGGTGGCGTGAGCAGACAACACGGCGGCGTGAGCAGACAACACGATGATGTGAGCAGACAACACGGTGACGTGAGCAGACAACACGATGACGTGAGCAGACAACACGGTGACGTGAGCAGACAACACGGCGGCGTGAGCAGACAACACGATGACGTGAGCAGACAACACGATGACGTGAGCAGACAACACGGTGACGTGAGCAGACAACACGACGGCGTAAGTCGACTAAAAAGATTTAAGAGGATCAAGGTCTAACAAAATATCTAAAGAAAAAAAAAAGTCTTCAACCCACCCACCCCCCCCCCCCCCGCAAAAAAAAAATTACCAAACCTTCACAGGACAGACATATTTGGGGAGGAATTTTTATTCTTTTCTGATGTCAAAAGTTATGCCATGGGATCATCATTATCAATCGATTAATATGCCATGTTTTCACAGGTTGTAATTTTGCCAAATAACTCTTTCCACTTCGTAACGAAAGACTGTTGCAGTAAATAGTACTTCTACTACTGGTCCGTTTATTTTGATACTAATGTCCTTGAACCACGGAAAGAGACTAAGCCTATCGATACTTGGTCATACTAACAGGTCCAAAATACATGTTTAACATTCCAGCTTTCATCACTAGCTTTCAGTTTAGATAAAGAGATCACGCATAAATTATAAATCGTACTGACGTTTGATTTGATTGGTTTATCATATGAATGTATTCACCATATCGTATATTCACTTCACCTGTATGTCTCCGAGGGGGGCGGATACCTAAGAATGCAACAATCACACTTAGGTGGAGTTAACTGAGTGATGGGCATCCGTAACGTCACGATCGAAAGTGGGAAAGGGTACACATGTGAATAACATGTTACTACCATTACCTGTCAGTATTTCGGACTATCAGTCAGTAGGTGTGATACTGAGAACATCACACGTTCATGTGTGAAGGTCATGGAAAATACAGGCCTAATACCATATTCCCCAATATGCCTTAAAACACGCGTACTCGGTCGCTCGCGCGCACACACACACAAATATAAAATCCTTCGCCAAAAGTCACCACAACAAATTTTAGATTTCTCGCTTATTTTGACTGATAGGTAAAAGTATAATTCCCGTTTCCATGCCATTAAGCATTAGATATATTTCATCTGCTTTTGAGCTCGGTTATTACTTTTCGTTTCAGTTTCAGTTATCTCAGCTGTAGCCTCGTTTTCTCTCGAGTAAGTCATATTTTTCTTCATATTCGTGTTGCAACACAACCCCCATTACTATCATTTTATATCATTAGCACTTTACTTATTATTATTATTATTATTATTATGTGAAAGTTAGTTTTCTCATATATTTTCTTCACTAATCTTCATATTTCTTCATGTATTCATCATAAGTCCGTGTTGAATATGCGTCTGACTTCTCAATTCTCACCATTATTATTATTATTATTATTATTATTTTAGAGAGCATAATCAAATAAATTGATGAAAAACATAACACAATAAAGATATGCTGAAATAGTATCGCCTTCGCTTCCCAGATTCGGTGACGATGATGATAAACTTATGATGTATAAATCTCTCCTCACATCGAGAGATGTTCACTCCAAAGAGGCACGTTGTCCGTCCATGGCCAGTCGTTCTAAATCACTTTACTGAAATGTCATTTTACTATGTTTTCAGGATTACAATTTCAAAGCTTAAAACACTGGTAGATACTCAATAGCTTTTAATTCAACAACAACAACAAAACCAACCAGGAAGGCCTTGATTTGACTGCAAGTAGCAGATGAGTTTATCAGCGACCAATGTCATTTGAGACGCAGGACTGACATTTTGGTTAAAAGAAAAAAATATATGAGCGAATATTTGTGCTCTAAAATGAGATAATGGGAGCTGACAATTTAATAAACTTCTTAGCAGAGGCAACTGTTGATACAAATTTGTATTTCTTAAAATCTCAATTTGAGGAAATGAAATAATATTTTCAGTTTAAAATTCTATTCTCTTCTGATAACAACTGTGGTTGCTGATATCATTGTTACAAAAATCATAACAATTTTGAACAATATCTAAATTAGTGGGTTTTGAACACTATCTAAGTCCTCACACATGAAGTTATTTGTTTTGTTTCCATGAAACAACAACACAAACTTTGACTATCATCCTTTAACTGATAAACCATATAAAATCCATTAGAAAGTATTTATAAAATTAACAGTGATCATTTTTGCCTTGGACTGAATACCTTCAACTTGAAACTGAAAGTATTATTCATTTATGATTTTAGAATATCCTCACACTAATATTTTCAAATATCCTCACACTAATACTTTCAAATATCCTCACACTAATACTTTCAAATATCCTCACACTAATACTTTCAAATATCCTCACACTAATACTTTCAAATATCCTCACACTAATACTTTCAAATATCCTCACACTAATACTTTCAAATATACTCATACTAATACTTTCAAATATCCTCACACTAATACCTTGTTCAAAAACTAACAAAAGTAAGGATATGTCCAAAAATGACATAAGTAAGGGGGAAAAAAAACACTTTTACTAAACCTTATGTGAGTCATAACCTTATTATGTCTAAGTAACCATAAAAAATAATTTGTTCACAGAATTCTGTCGCACAATGTTCCGCCTTACCTGTGGTCACTGTTTACATATAACACTAAACATAGCAGCGTTTAAAAAAAACTTCTTCCTAAACCCAGGATTGATCTGTACAAGAAAAGCCATGCATACTCTGCAGTACAGCTCTGGAATACCCTACCCTACCATTTAAAACCCACTAGCAATACTTCATCCTTTAACTCAAACCTGTTTCATTATTTACTTGCTCATAATTATATGCCTCCATAGAATAACCAGCACTCTCTCAACCCATGACTCGCCAGCCATCAAATACTAAAATGACATAGTTCAAAAAGTAACTTGTTAGAAATTATTTTAATGTTTGTTAAAAAACATAAGATCTGTACTGACAATGTATTTTGATTATGTATATGTCTGTGTATACAAGTGTGTGTATGAGTGCTATTTTATTAGGTTAATTACTTCTCCTCTTTTACTTTGAATGCAATAGTTTAATCTTACACTCTTTTAATGTTTTTTTTCCTAATGTAATTTATATATTTGTATTAAATGGAGTGTGTGGGAAGAATGAAAGATGGAGTGATGAAGGGCAGAATGTAAGACATGCTTGTGTGCCCAGTTCTTTACCCTTTAAAAATAAAGATTATTCATTCATTCCTTCTTCAGCTTTCCGAGCCATTAAGGCTGAATGCTGTAGATAAAGTTTGCCTCCATTCCTCTCTATTCCTTATTTTCTTTCTCCAGTTGGTGACACCAATTTCTTTTATATCTTCTTCTATGTTGTCTTTCCATCTCTATCTTGGTCTACCCCTTGATCTTATTTCCCTCATCTCTTGTGCATACATTATTTTCGTTCGTCTATTCTCTTCCATTCTTTCTGAATGCCCCAGCCAGCGGAGTTTGTTCAGTTTCAAGACATTTATAATTCATTGATATTTAAATAAGCTGTTCAGTTCAGTGTTCTTTCTAGCCCTTCATTTTCCACTGTTGGTATCCTTTGTGGGCCCAAATATTCTTCTTAGGATCTTGTTCTCGAAGATCTGCAATTGTTCATCTTTCTTTGTCATACTTCATGTTTCTGATTCACACATGACGGCTCATCTTATTATAGTTTTGTAGATTGTTATTTTAGTATTTTGAGACAGGATTTAGGATTTTAACAGGTGTTGCAAGGCAAAGTATATTTTATTCCCCGTCTGTAATCCGATTTTAATTTCCTTGCTTACTGTGTTGCCTCTGTCGAAGGTTGTGCCTAGATATTTGTATGTTTCTACTTTTCTAATAATCATCTCTCCAACATTTATATAATCTGGATTCTGCCTCTGGTCTCTTGATATCTTCATATACTCTGTATATATTCAGTTCTTACATAATTTCACAAAATGTCATCTTCACTTGATTACTCTGCTTGTAAAAAGACATTTTCCTAAAGTGGTCTTTAATGCCTTTAAAATGTTTATAAAAGGTAAATGAATTCTTTATGTTCTTTAAAATTAAATCACTTCAGAACTTAAGGCTCTTCAAACTGCTACTTTTTCTACATGTCAAGACGTAATACTTCTTTTTTTCTGTTGTGAAAATCTATCATGTCTTTGACACAGATGCCTTACTGATAGAAAATCTATGGTGTTTTTGGCACAGAAGTCTTATTGGAAGAAAATCTATGATGAAGAAGCCTTATTGGTAGAAAATCTATGATGAAGAAGACTTATTGGTAGAAAATCTATGATGAAGAACCCTTATTGGTATGTAAGAAAAAAAACCTATTGAAGCATAATTTTGTGACCAAAATCATCATCATCAGTCTTCTGTACGCCCAATGGAGCATAATACATCAACAAAGGTTCTCCAACCAATCTTATCTTGAGCAAGCCGTGGTACCTCTAACCATGTTTGTATCGCTTCCTTTAGTTCTTTGTGCATTGTGCGTCTCCATGTTCCCCCCCCCCTTTCTTTTCCCTTGAGGTGTCCAAGTCAAGACAGTATAAGGGTGTCCTGTTTTTCCATTTGTAGTATGTGACCCAGCCATTTCCATCTTCATCTTTTGAACTCTTTAGTAAAATTTTCAATCCCCGTTCATTTAGTTATATCCTCGTTTGCCACATGTTCTGCTCAGCACATTTAAAAAATGTTGTGACCACTTGACAGTATTTTTCAAACTAAAACAAGACATATAGTCCACACTTTACACCATTCTTTTTGGTCTGTTAAAGATCAATGTCACTAGTCTCTAAACAATGTTTGTCCTTCTATCTTGGTATTTTCTTTACCAGCGATTGAAATTTTTTGTTCAAAGATCTGTGATTGGGGTTTTATGTTCACAGATCTGTGTTCTCTTTACCAGTGATTGGGGTTTTATGTTCATAGATATCCATGTTCTCTTTACCAGTGATTGGAGTTTTATGTTCATAGATATCTATGTTCTCTTTACCAGTGATTGGAGTTTTATGTTCATAGATATCTATGTTCTCTTTACCAGTGATTGGGGTTTTATGTTCATAGATCTGTGTTCTCTTTACCAGTGATTGGGGTTTTATGTTCATAGATATCCATGTTCTCTTTACCAGTGATTGGAGTTTTATGTTCATAGATATCCATGTTCTCTTTACCAGTGATTGAGGTTTTATATCTTTGGATCTTGGTGTTCTCTTTACCAGTAATTGGGGCTTTTTATCCGTGGATCTCGGCATTCTCTTTATCAATGACTGAAACTTTATATCTGTAAATCTTGTCGTTCTCTTTACCTGCAAGTTTTATGTACAAGCTTCCCCTTTGATCACTTACCAGATGTAATTTAGGAGAACAAAAATAAACATGTCACATATGAAATATGTAGTCGATTTTCAAATAAAATTGCAATGGTGCTAAAAGTATATTAGTTTTTACCTTAATAAAAAATGTTTTTCAGTCACTCAGATATTATGTAAAAATTGTGTCTTTATACTTCCATAAACACCTCCTTTAGATGGCTGATTGTGTAAGCCAAACAGTTGTGCTTATGCCTCTCGCAGTGAAGTGACTGGTCCAACCAGAGATGCCAACCAGTTCCATATCCCCTTGGTGCATTTATATTTTATTTTATACACATCTTTTCTTTTAATCTTGGTGTTTGAAATCACAATTTTAGATGAATTTACATTATTTTTAATCAGAGTCAGTTTGTTTTCTGTTATGCTAATTCATGCTTCCATTGCCTCATATTTTCTTCTTCATAATAAACAAATGAATTAAAAGACAAACCCTAAGATCTTCCAGTCAGATGTTTGTAATGCATTACATTATAAAAATAAAAGAGAACAAAAGCTGCTGATATAATCTGTTCTGTTGTTGAGAATGTGTAACTTTAAATCAATGTAAAAGCTAAGATTTTCATCATTTTCTGGAAAAAGTAATAGCAGGTGTGTACATCTTCAAACCTTTTGTGTCAATTTCAATTATTTAATTAATTTTATGTTCTGAAAACTTGCTATCCACTCATAATTCTGCCTTGATTATGAAAAACAACAATCAAATTAACAAAAACAAAAATCAGCTTAACAAAAACAAAAATCAACTTAAAAACAAACATAACTCAACAGAACACTGTGTCATGAATATTAAATTATCATTATTTTAATTACATTTGTAAGCACATTTCATGTCACTTATGTACTGCATAATTATAAAACCAAACAATACCAAGGCGGTGAAATAAAAGAAATGACTACATGAGAGCCCCCGCACCATGAGGAACAAAGCAAGCAAGAAGTAGTACACAGATACGGAAACTTTCACTGGTATCATCTCGTCAACAAGTTCTATCTGCAAACACAACTTAAGAGTGAAAAAAAAAAATGTGCTTTCTGGTATAAATCCTGATGCTAACTAAACTTGTTTTTGTGGTCTGGTCACTAAAGAAACTGAGAAAGACAGCGAAGAAATAAGAAAACATTAATAGTATATTTACTGCCAAGACAAAAAATAAACATAAAATGTCCTATCTTTCCAATATGCAGTTTGTTTTATATGTTGGAGATCAACATCATCATCACCACTATAAGGTGCTACATCAGCAGGCACTGATGATTATGATTTTCCACCTTGTCTAATCAGATCAATTGTCTTTATTGTCTTGTGCCATTTAGTTTGCCTTTTCTTATATTTTTCATGGTCTCCGTTTCATTTTCCTTTTAGTTTTCCTGTAACTATCAGGTTCTTTAACTTTCAGGCTTCTCGTAACATATCTGAAGAATTCTGCTTGTCATTTAACCCTAGGAGTTAATTTTTTTGTTTGTTTCAGTGTTCTGTGACATGCTTTTCTGGTTATCTCGGATACGTGTGGTATTCTTTATTTGAACCCTGTCTCCAATCCTTCCAGTCTTTCTTTTAGCCATTATTTTTTTTTTTTTGTCTGCATTGCACAAGTACAAAATAACACATGAACAAAACATCAAGTACTCACAAATCACTAGGTCTTGTGTACCAGCCACTTTATTTGGAACTCGAGTGCTGTGGCCAGCAAATCTGCTGTGAATAACTCTTTAATTTTTTTTTTTTTCATTTATATTTTTGTGACATTAAGACATCCTTGTTTTATTTTTCAATTAAAAAATTATTGGCAAAAATGCTTACTTCAAAAAAGGATAATTCCAATTTCATAACACAAGCTATTTTAACCTTCAAAACACTCCTTTTACAGTCTTTCCCTTATGTAGGTCGTCTGCTGGTGTTATCAAAATATATACATTATATTCCATTCAGATCCTCTTATAAGGACCAAATCATTTGAATAGCCTTGCACACACCAACATCATTGAAGTTAAAATTTACAAGACCAGCGAATCCAATGATTGCCAACAGATACCACACTTTCCCAATCCAGGGAACAAACTTGACCAAGTAATCTTTGAGCACTCCATCAATTCCCCTGTGAAAGTAGGAAATTAAATTGAGGTGATGCAATACTTATATATATCTTGGACCACTACCAACTAATAATGGAGATACAATGAGGGAAATTAAAACGACATCTGTTGCTCTTCAGAAAATAAAACAACTAAAAAAGCTGTGGAGAGGAACAGACAGAACTATAAAAATAAGATTTTTAAGGGCATGCATCTTTCCTGTCGCAACATAAGCCTTGTAAGACCTGGACACTTAACAAAACAGCTGAGAAACACATACTAAATGCCTTTGAACATAAATGCTACAGAAGAGTCATTCAAATATAATGGACACAAAAAAAGAAAAATATATCCATACTATAAGAACCTAATACTGAAGAAGGTTGGCTAGTAAGGAAGATTACTAAGGAAACAATAATAATACAGTAAAGCAATAAAACACAGAGCTGTATGATTAGATAGCGAAAAAATCATGGACAAAGCACTTTTAGACATGACATAGAGAAAAATGACAAGATAATTATCTGGGACTTTCACATCTAAAAGTGCTTTGTGATTTTTTGAGATGTAATCATACAACAATGCAACACTGTGTTCTTTTACTTTTCCCAAATACATGTTGAATTTCTAGAGCAATGGAGTACATGGACCCTCCAGGGAGGGGGCCACATAATTTTTTTTTTGGTTTATGGACAAGCAAATGGATTGGTTCAGTCAAAAAAAAAAATCATAGGGGTTCTATTTATTGTTTTATTTTTAAAGAGGGGTCCACGGCTGTTCTCAGACCAGAATGAGGGTCCGTGGCCCAAAAAAGCACTGTTCTAGAGGAAAGGAAACCACAGAGTAGATCAAAACTGTGATATCTGTACAGCATTCAGAATGAATTTTCCATCAGCCATCAGGACTGGGAAGAACTGGCAAAAGACAGAGCCACAGAAAGAGTAAACTCTGCGGGAAAGTGCTGCATCATTTGATATAGAAAAGTGGTCACAAATGAATACCAAAAATGGAAGTGCGAGCGGTATGGACTTTGCAACACAAATATTGTTTGCCACCGCGTAGCCAATTAATTATGTATATCAAATATTAGTAGAATCACTCATGAAAAATTAGTCCAGAAAAATTATCCTCAGAGAGTTGTACAACAGCTAAGATCTACTTACTTCTAAATCACCTTCTAAGATCAAAGGCACCTTAATCAGATATATTTTACATGCTGAATTTTCAGATAGTTGTTTCATATGTTGATCATTGTCTGATTAACTCTCCAAGCTCTTGTAAGCTTCTGTTAACAATGTCCAAGACTTCTCAATGTCAATAAAATTTAAACACCTCAAACAGCTGTTATTTAGATAGCAGTTATCTGATTTGTGTGAGATCTTGCCCAAAAGATCTTTCTTGACTTCAGCTTTCTTGGTTGCTTTGTCTGACAATTACTGTAATAAGGGATGATTGATAAGTTCTCAGCAAAGGTACAACAGATTATTTGTGGATAACTTTTTTGGGTTATTTCTCAATATAGTCCCCTTGCAAGTTTATATACTTAGTCCAGCGATCCTGGAGCATACAGATCCCTTCTTTGTAAATATAAGCATCTTGTGCCAGTAGAAAATGGTCTACAGCATGAATAACAGCATCATCTGAAGTAAATTTGCAACCACTGAGCTCCTTTTTTGAGTTGGTAAACAGGTAATAGTCTGAAGGGACCAAATCTGGGGAATAAGGAGGATGTTCAAGAAGCTAGAAGCCGCATTCATAAATGGCAGTCGCTGCCACCACCAAATGGTGAACTAGATCATTGTCTTGATGAAAGATGACTCCTCTCATCAATTTCCCTCCACACTTTTCCATCAATCTGACCCACCTTTGCTTCACAAGATTAGCGTAAAAGGCCCCGGTGACCGTTCTGCCTTTTTGAAGATTGTCTACCAATAGCACACCTTCTGAATCCCAAAAGATGGAAGCCATCACCCTCTGCCCTTCTGAAGATAGTCTACCAATAGCACACTTCTGAATCCCAAAAGATGGAAGCCATCACTTTGCCTGCAGACAGAACCACCCTTGCTTTCTTTGGAGGTGGGGATCCATGATGTTTCCACTGCTTTGACTGTTTTTGGTTTCTGGTTGAAAATGATGAACCCAAGTTTCATCCATAGTCTCAAATTGCTGAAGAAACTTTTCAGGATCTGCAGAAAAATGGCCAAGACTGTCTCTTGATATGTTGAGATGCTATCGTTTGTGATAGCTCCAAGAAGTTTCGGCACCCATTGAACAGGGACCTTTGTCACTTGAAGATCATTGTGAATAATGGCATGAACACGTTCCTGAGAGATGCCCAACTCAGTAGCAATGTACTGCTCAGTTAGTCGTCAATCCTCCATTATCATGTCATGGATTCTGCTGGTGGTTTTATCAGTGGTTACTGTTCTTGGTCTTCTTGTACAGGGATCATCTTTCAGACTCTCCCTTCCATGTTTGAATTGAGCTGCCCATTTCTTCACTGTGCTGTAAGAAGGGGCACTCTCCCCTAGAGTCTCTACCATATCCTCATAGATCTCCTTCGATGATAAGCCCTTGATGCAGAGATAGCGAATGACTGCTCGATGAGAAATGTTATCCATTGCAGTTAATTTCTTGAAACTTGGTGTTTAATCTCACATTAACCTCATCTACAAATGCACCTAATATCAACTGTGTGTTTCATGTATTTGTACCTTACAGTGAGAACTTATCAATCACCCCTATCAAATAATAATAATGGTGTAAACTCTCTGATGTTCCATAATTAACAACAACATGTTCTATTTGTGCATGGATGCTGTGGCATGCAGTGAAGCATACATGAAGCTGCTGAAGTCAGAGTCTGAATTCTGAACCTTGCACCTTGCTCCATTTGGGCTACTACAAACTCTTAGCAGATCTTAAACTTTTTTTTTTTTTAAAATTATAAAGCAACTACTTCTTGTACTAATATTAACAATAAAAATGTTAAATGGTCCCAGATTCTTAGCAGACCCAACCACTATGGCCAGACTAAAGTAAAACAACAACTAATTACTATGATCACTGTGGCCAAGTAAGGTATAAGTATGGTCATGGTACCAGCATCATCCCCACAGATCAGTCACCTTTATTACCTCACATTCTAAATGTGATATAAAACTGATAACAAGCCTCATCTTATATATTGCAGAACAAAATAAAACCCAAAAAACTACACCCACAACGTCATGTATTTATACATATAATCAAGAAAGAATACATACTGAAATTATCAAGATAAAGTACAGAAAAATTACCAGAATCCATGGAGATAAATAAAGGTAGTGAGCAGGTGGTCCATTGTTGAGCCTTGGATGAACAATGCTGTTGGCATTAATCCCACCATTCCTAGAGCAACAATTCTCTCAACTTTCCAATGGGTGGATGCATTCATGATGTGACTTTTGCCTCTTTTCTCCTCTGAAAATGTATGAAAAATATTTTCACTGATCTATACCAAAAAAAAAAAAAAAATTGGCGAACTACCTTGCGAGCCCTATGTGACATTTAATGGCACGGGAAGGATTTAAGATAAGATGATACCAAAAAATGTGACCGGACAATATATAAACAAATGATTAAAATATTCCAATGAAATAAATTATTAAGTCCCTTGATATTTATATGTTACTGTGGGTATGGTATGTCAGACCCTTCACAATTCTAAACTACATTATGACACATAGAGGCTAGCACTGCCACCTGCTGTCTTCACTTTCCAGAGAAGCTCTGGTACCAAGTTCTTGAGGTTGGGGTGACTTGGCCCCAATCAGTCCAAGAAAAAAACTACCAAATTACAGAATCAAATCCAGTGTCTTCTGGTCAGCAGCTAAGTCCACATGGCACTCGTGAAGTGGAACATATACTGCACTGTGGCAACCACTGCAGTACCATGGCACTTGTATAGCAATATTTAAATTTTTAAAAAATATATTCAAATAAAAAAAATAAATAAATAAAAAATGGCAGTTGACAACATACATCTAAAAGTGAAGCTATATTTAGAAGTGTGAACTGCATCCATATAATTTGAGGTTTTAAAACTACATTCACTCAGAAGCAAAACTTTCTAGGCTCCATCATCATCATCATCAGGTGCCATGCTGACTGGCGTTGGCTGTTATGCTTCTCCAGAGTACACAATCCTTCATGCAGGCCATCAGCTCAGTTGGTGATCTCCTCTCACACGATCCCATCAGACTGTCCAGTATCACTTCTCTTGGTTTTCCTCTTGGTCTTCCTCTTGATCTTCTTCCCTCTATTTTTCCTGTTCATATAATATTTTCAATGCCCCCTCTTCTCATTGCATGTCCTATAAAAGTACATTGTCTCTCTTTTATTTTTTTGACGAGCTTTTTTGTCTCTCCAGCTCTTCTCATACATTCTTCATTAGTTATTTTTGATGTCCAACATTCTTCTAATAAACCACATTTTTGCTGCTTCCAATAATTTTTGTGCAGACTTGCATATTGTCCATGATTCACTTCCATATAACAAGATAGGTTCAATATAGCATTTTAGGACTCATTTTCTAACATTCATTGATAAAGATATGTTAGCTAATATGTTTCTCATTCTCTGAAATGCAGTCTTTGCTTGACCTATTCTGTTCCTAATTTCTGTTCTGCATTTCCCATCTGAAGTTATTACTACCTAAAGGTATTTGAATTTCTGGACCTGCTTTAGAATAGTTCCGTTTAATTTCATACTGCATGTTGGTGGATTTTGTTTCTTAGAGATAACCATCGTCTCTGTTTTTTTTATGTTTAAAGTAAGGCCTTTAGTGATTTTATCCAAGAGATTTTGCAGGTCTCGTTGGTTCTCAGCTTTCAGTACTGTGTCATCAGCATACCGAAGGCTGTTAATACTGTATCCTCCAATTTTTATGCCTGGTTCTGTGATGATAATTCTTAGAATATTCTCACTGTACAGAGAAAAAAGGTCTGGAGGCTCCATCACATTCATATTTATGAATATGATCCTGTTTATCAAAGCTGAAGAAATGTTTATCTAAAGTGAGCTGTAACTCATTTTAATGAGCAGCAACTCTATTAATGAAAGCTTGAGGGAAATGTTGAGCTGTAACTCATTTTGTTTACTCTTAATGAGCAGCAACTCATTTAATGAAACCCTGAGGGGAATGTTGGGTCTGTAACTCATTTTGTTCACTCTTAATGAGCAGCAACTCATTTAATGAAAGCCTGAGGGGAAGTTGGGTCTGTAACTCATTTTGTTTACTCTTAATGAGCAGCAACTCATTTAATGAAAGCTTGAGGGGAATGTTGGGTCTGTAACTCATTTTGTTTACTCTTAATGAGCAGCAACTCATTTAATGAAAGCTTGAGGGGAATGTTGGGTCTGTAACTCATTTTGTTTACTCTTAATGAGCAGCAACTCATTTAATGAAAGCTTGAGGGGAATGTTGGGTCTGTAACTCATTTTGTTTACTCTTAATGAGCAGCAACTCATTTAATGAAAGCCTGAGGGGAATGTTGGGTCTGTAACTCATTTTGTTTACTCTTAATGAGCAGCAACTCATTTAATGAAAGCCTGAGGGGAATGTTGGGTCTGTTTTCAGCACAATAAAAGGATGCTGCCAGTGACTTTACCAGGGGTGAAGGGTCCTCGTCTGGCCCTGAAGTACTCAATTGTGGCAAGAGCTGGACTAGCAGTGAAGGGTTTTGACATCACTCCTGGGCTTGGGCATTGTGGCTTCATGTGGAGAAGTAAACTTCTTGAACCTATGAATGGTCAGATTGATATTTATTATTAATACAGAATATCGTGAGTTAAAAAAAAAAAAAAAATCTGGTAGTATGAAAGAAAGGAGAACAGTATACAACACTCAGATTTCCTTTAGATCTTTTTATTGTAAGTTTTCACCTACCCTCATTTGGTTCTATTTTCTACTGTTATGTGTTAAACCTGCCTGTATCTTTCTGCTCATATTTGACTGTGGGACAGGAAGGTGAGAAATGTTCACTGTAAAACATAAGAATAATGAGACTTCTGAAAAATACTATTGGTCGCTGTCATCTATCTCTTCTTTAGATTTTATTTCTGGTTTAAAAAAAAAATGCCATTAGAGACCTCATTATGCTGGGGCATCAGTGTACGAGTGGCCAGTTCCTTTCCTCGCTGTCTTTCCTTCCCAGATTTTCTCTGATATCCATTTTATGAGCCCGGGTCAACCTTGGGGCAGTATTGGTTGAAAAATAATCCCCGCTCACCTGGAGACTCGAACCCTTGACCATTCGGTTGCTAGACATGTGCTCTAACCACTACGCTAGCCAGTCCCCTTTATTTCTGGGTATTTCTAATTTTGTTCTTTGGATAATTTCCATACATAGTGCTTTCTACTTTTATTGCATTTCAATAATTCTTTAAAGACTTGTTAGCTTCTTACAGCCTCTCCAGGGGCTGCCAGGTTCTGCATTTGTCCTGTGTGTTTTCACACCATATAAGAGTTGTGAACAAACAGTAGATTTTAAATAAAAAGTGCTTACAGTCAAAGTTCTTATGGTGATCTAAATGCTGCTGCTAATTTTCTTTTTTGTATGTGTGTGTATTTTTTTATCAGTTCTGTCACTCGTGGTGATGGGGCTCCTGGGGTACTTCCAGTTTCTTCCAATGTGAAAATAAGAAATTAAATGACAAGAACAATGATACTCTGTTCTAGCTTCAAGAGATGCCCCTGGTAAACAGCCAGAAGTAAGGTCAAGCGAATAGGCACTGAAATGGGAAGGTAAATCTGATCCAATTTTATGCTATGCTGAAGATGGGTGTGTCAGGCTGAGAGGCACAGATACTGCAGCCCAGCCACAAGTCATGACATGATACTCTTTTTTGAGGGTGAATGCAGAAGAAGAAGATGAAAATGGAAATCATTATCATCAACATTATCATCATCCTGTAAGGTGGAAATTCATCTTTTAGTCTCTGACAACAGTAAAGCTTATCAAAAATTAATGACGATGTTATGAGCAGCTTTAGGATGAAAGTCTTACATCCGTCCCATATCGTTAAATGTCACATAGGGCTCGCATGGTAGTTTGCCAAGTTTTCCTGTTTTTGGTGAGCTTTTCAACCTCATCATGGGATGTTATGCCCACTAAAATGGCCTCTCTTAACAATGTCCTCTTTAGAGTTTCAAGTGATCGACCTTTTTTTTTTTTGGCCTGTTGTTTTCCACTTGATAGCTTGTTTTGGGAATCTCTGACTGTTCATTTTCATTAGGTGACAGACATATGTCCATCTTCTTTTATATTAGGATGTGTAGAATGTAGGATGAAAGTCTAGTAAGTGACAAAAGTGATTAAACTACAGACCCTGACATCTGCAGACTAATTCTTGTCAATTTGTGACTTGTAGTTTCAGAAGTTACAAATGGCATCTACTAAAATATAGCGGTGACATGCATACTACTGAATTACCATGGCGAAGGATAGCCGTATTAACCACACAAGCAAATGACATTTTGATTGCTATAACGGACTGGTTGCTAGATATAACTCTAGCCGAAATTTGAAGATCTCCGCAGCAATGAGGATAAAACACAATTTTTAAAACCATCCATACTATGAATTACTTCAGGGCATTAAGATTTTTTTCCGGAAACGAAATAATTTTTGGTAAACTTTAGAACTATGTTTATATTCACCTCAAAACTTTCATCATTAACATACAAATTATATTTATTACTCTTTCTCGAGGCCCTTGCCTACAGGCGTAGGACATCATGTCCTTCCATAACCCTCGATTCTTTGTGTATCTCAAATTGCTTGTCACTGAGCATTAAAACACAGCACTAAGAGTTACTATTCAGTGCGAGTTTCATTTATTAGGAAAAAGTTAACGAAGGTTAAGTACAAAGTTGCTACTCTTGCCGTGTAAAGTGAATGAGAAAGCGTGATGCATGTTTCTGTTATTAACTACACATATGATTAATATATTCTTTAAATAAAGTCTTGACGAATTAACTGATACATAAAGTAATTTCTGCAACAGTAAACTATTACCTTTCGAACAAGCCCTCAACAGCATAACAGTCGCCATTTTTACTAAACAAGGTCACGACAGGGTCATTGTTTGATGGAGAACAGAATATAAAGAAAAACGCAAGAAATCCGGACCCTTTTAGTATACTATATAAATGTATATTTTTAAAATAAACTACACGGACTTAATAATATGAGAAAAGTATTTCAGAAAACAACAGGAGAGGCCTTTTGTATTTATTTAGAACGAATAATCCACACTCCCTATGACGTAAACATCAGAGACGATGTACTCGGGTCCAGTCAAAATGACTGGAAAAAAAATAGGAAAAAACTAGGAACAGCTTCATTAGTTTTAACGTGTACACAATTGTGACGTTTTGGTGTGAATCTTAACTAATCATACAAATACACACAAGACGAAGAAACAGAGAAATAAGAAAAAAATTCACATGAATGCTATGTAAAAAAAATAGGAATGAAAAAAAGATGTAATAAAATAAAAAATAAATGGTGCACTTAGCTGTGATTTGCAAGAAGCTGTGACTTGTAAGAAGCCGTGTTCAGAAGTATGCATGGTGGATGTAGAGAATGTTTAAATGGAGACTTGTGATGTGTGATTGGTGTGTCCTAAATGGAGAGGGGAGGGGGAATGGCTGAAAGGGGAAAGAGAATGATACAATAGTAATCGAGCCGGGAGAAGGTGGAATAGGCTATAGGGTAGACAGGTTATAATCTGTTGCCATGAGGAAGTTCTGAAATACGTGTAGCAAGTGAGAAAGAAGTAGAACTTTGTGCAGAGGGAACATGCTTGTGGGAGAGGGGAATGTTAGGTGTAAATGAATTGCGAGTTCAAACCATGTAGTCCCAGCGTCCCATATTCCTGAATATAATGGTTCTCAAGAGCTAGGCGGCTTCTGTCATCGGCTTTTACCAGAAAATCAAATTTGCCTCTGTGGTTGGGACAGTTGAAATAATTAGGGACTAGTTTCGAAGAGTGCTTGGTTTTATCATACACGAGCTTGCGATCAGGATACTGACACTTCCGGTTTTCCCGTTGCGGCCGTATGGTCAGGATCCTGACAATTGTTTGTTTCATTAAAACAAGCGGTGTAACATTTACATTGTACATATTTCGTCCGCGATTCCGGTGACACTTTCAAAATGGCGAATGCGTGCCTAGTTACGAGCGATGCCGAGCGAGAAAAAGGACGAGAAGCATTTTTCAATTTTTGACGATGTAGATAGGGGTATAGACATAGCCTATGGCGACCCCGCTACTCTTGAATGTTTTCTAAGTAGATCTAGACATATTTAGACGACTGGAGAAGTAGTTAGGAGTTATTTCAGACATTATTTAGCGAGAATGTAACATAGAATCAGAATACGAGATCGACAAGTAGATCTACACATCTCAGATGGTAAGTAGGGGTAAGAAGCGCGAATCTAGACCTAGCCGATGGTGAGCTGGCCACAATCAGTGTCTAAAAACATCACATTACTTCTTTTTTCCTAAAAAACTCTGCATTTCTGAAATTTTCATTCATTTAGCTACACGTTGACACATATTACGTATACGGAAGTAAATGGAAATACTGTTTTCCATCCCATTTTACAACTAGACCCCCTTACAGACATGACCCGCGTGTTACTCCCGCACGCCACGACACGTCCGTGTTTCTTCCTCCAGCACGGAAAGAGCTAGTCTGAGACCAGTTTCACCAATATAAGTTATCCTGCATCTTTTGCATACGACGGCACATATCACATTACGGGACTCTCATGTGTATCCCTCATGGAGAGTGAGGATAGTTTTGGGAACGGTGATTATTTTCGTTTCCCAGACTACATGACAGGTAACACAGCGAAGGCAGTTACATTTTCTAGTGCCAACATATGCAAGATTTCCCTCCAGGTGGCTGTGGACGAGAATGTCCTTAAGATACACTAAATATCTGGGTCCAGTCAAGCGCCATAAATGTATTTATTTATATTTGTATCCTTCATATTCTACCACCCGTGCGTGCATACACCATAGTTACACATTTTTATACGACATTACGTTTGTATTGATAACGCAACCTCTTCACATAATGTTTTTTTTTATATTTCTTCAGTTTTATCGCGCTCATAATGCTGTGCCTCTTATTGCACCATCATTCTTCTGTTTCCTTTATCAGAGGTCTATTACGAGGTTTCATATGTGTTTACTCTACTTACTCCCTTAAAATAATATTGTAGTTTATAAGATAGAAGTTTCTTTTCCATTATTCCTATATGATGGTGCGCACGCGCATTCAGGAAAAAAAATCAGTCTTCCTGGCCTCCCCTCCTTTAAAAAAACAAAACACTCCCCTACCCCCCAAACCCATTGTCTGCATGTGTGCACGTGTATTTGTGAGCCGGTTTTCATGGCACTATAAGCTGACATTCTTATATTTTTACTAACAACATATCTTATTTTTATGTGAAGCAAACACAACTGAAATAACAACTGATGCAAAGCAACGCGTATAACGTTCGACTTTCGCCTGTTTTAACAGTCGCGAGTTCTCTTGACGGGTGCAAATAAAGGATATTACAAAGGAGAAAACAAACTGGAGGAACTTTAGAATTGACCGTCACATACTGAGTTCCTTCAGCAGATTACTAAGATAATATTAGTAACTGTTATTTTAGTTAGGCGAGAGTGAGCTGAATAGTTTTCATTCATTTCATAAAATCAAGCATGGGTTGAAACAATAAAACAAAGATATAGCTTTACCTTTCACTTATAAATTGAATGATCTTAAAAGGTAGTGTTACCACTGTCTGCTCTACAGTCTATCCCAGTAAACAGCGAAAGGTGTATATCAGTGATTTTTAATTAGGATCCATAGAAGGATTTTTAGGGGTTCATGGACCTGCAGATGGAACCACCACATTCAGGAATATGTGATGCTGGAACCATATGGTTTAAACTCACAGTTCACTAACACCTAACATTCCCCTCTCCCACAAACACATTCCCTCTGTATCAAGTTTCACTCCTTTCTCACTTACTACACATATTTGAAAACATCATCATGACATCAGATTACAATCCCTCTAACCCAGCTGCAATCACCTATTCCACCTTCTCCAGGGTGGATTAACATTATACCGCTCTCTCCCATTTCCGTCGCCCCTCCCCCCCCCACTTACAACCCACCTATCACAAGTCTCCATTTAAACATTCTCAACACTTCACCATTCACATTTCTGGACCCAACCTCTTACAAACCCCAGCTAAGTGTCCATTTAATTTTTTTTTTTTTTTTTCATTCCTATTTTTTTTACATAACATTCATGTGAAATTCATATTTTATCTTCTTTTTCTATTTCTTTGTCCTGTGTGCTTTTGTATGATTAAGGTTCACACCAAAACGTCACAACTGTGTGCTCGTTTATTAATAAAGCTGTACCTACTTTTTTCCTAGTTAATATATTTTGTTATAATAGCTTTACTGTGGTGGCTTCGTGTATTTAGTTATGTATACTTTTACACTAATTATTTGTGTGTAGTTATATATTTAGTTATGTATCATTCATTCATTCATTAATTTATTTGCATGTCCCTTGCGGAACGTTGCCTCCCTAACAGCACTCCTGTAGGCCTCTCAGTTGTGAGCAAGATGGCCTGCTTCTGATGCATCCATTTGCAGATCATCAACGATGTCTTGCAGCCATCTTCGCCTTGGTCTTCATCTCTTTCTTTTTCCCATTATGTACCATTCCAAGACAGTCTTCTCTAGATTATCATGACACTTAATGTGTCCAAAATATTTAAGTTTTCTTTGTTTAATCCTATTTACTAGCCAGCCTTCTTCAATATTAAGTTCTTGTAGTATGGATATATTTGTTCTTTTTTGTGTCCATGATATTTGAAGAACTCTTCTGTAGCATTTACATTCAAAGACATTTATGTGTTTCTTAGTTGTTTTGTTAAGTAGATCTCAAAGGCATATTTTGCAGTGGGAAAGGTGCATGCCCTTAAAAATCTTATTATTTTTGTAGTTCTGTCTCTTCCTATTCCCAGATTCTTTAGTTGTTTAACTTTCTGAAGAGCAATAGAGGTCCTCCTTTTAATTTCCCTCATTGTATCTCCATTATCAGTTAGCAGTAATCCAAGATATTCAAAACTCTCCACTTCTTCCAATTTTTACTCATTGATACATATTTCAGCTGCCTTGTTTGTTTTGTCAGTTGTCATCAATTTAGTTTTTTTCACATTAAGATAAAGGTTTTGCTCTTCACTGTTCTTATGGACTGATGTTATTAGTTTTTCCATTCCTTTTTGTGTTGTGGACAGTAATACTGTGTCATCAGAATATCTAATATCTGATATTTCATAACCTCCAATTGTTATAGCATTGTAATATTCTTTGTCTACATCTTCTCTAACATTCCTCATTATATTTTCAGTATACAAATTAAATAAGTAAGGTGACAATATGCACCCCTGACGGACCCAATGTTTTATGTCAAACTAGGTTGTTGTTTCACCATTTATTCTTGCTGCTGCTTGTTGGTCTAGATACAGCAGTGATATTAATTGTATCAAATGTGTTAGAAATCCCATTTTATCCATTATTTCCCCAAGTTTCTGGTGTTGTACACAATTAAATGCCTTTGAGTAGTCTATAAAGATAAATATAGATTCATATTAAACTCTCTGCATTTCTCTATTATTAATCTTATATTGAATATATAATCTCTTGATCTTCTTCATGGATGCATCAGCAGCAGGCCATCTTGCTAACAACTGAGAGGCCTACAGGAGTGCTGTTAGGGAGGCAAAGTTCCTCAAGGGACATGCAAATGAATCAATGAATGAATGAATGATCCTCTTCCTTGCCTGAAACCAGTTTAGTCCGTATTGACATCTTCTTCTATTTTCTTATGAAGTTTTGATTTTTAACAGAATTTTACTGGCATGACTAATCAAGGCAACAGCTCTGTAGTTTGTGCATCACCCTTTTTCGACAGTGGTATGAATACAGTTATTTTCCATTCTTTTGGCCAGATATCTGAATGCCATATCTTTTTACATAGTGCGTGATAGATTGTTGCACATTCCTTTCCTCCTGCTTTAATAAGTTCAGCTGTTATCTCATCACATCCTGGTGATTAACCGTTTTTCAGATTCGTTTTTTTTTGCCATAAAACTTCTTCTATTGTTGGTTCGGGTTCTTTCTCCTTCAATAATAATTCACATTGTTGATTTCTGCTTTCACAGTCAGTTGTTTCATACATTCCTCTGCAATACTCCTTTCATTTTTCTAGAATTTCCTCTGTCTCTGTCAAAGTATTCCCCATCTCATCACAAATTACATTTAGCTTAGGTGTGACATTTCTCGTCAGTGTCTTCATTTCTTTAAACATTTCACTATCTCTTCCACACTTCTGATGTCCTTGAATTCTTTCACAACAATCTTGTATGTATTGTTTTTTGTCTTTTCTTATGTTTCTTCGTAGTTCTTTTGTTAAAGATTTATATTCCTCTTTGTTGTTGCTTGTCACTTTCCATTGCATCTTCATTTCTCTACGTTGTTTTATCAGTTCTAGCATGCCTCCTGTAATCCGTCCATACTTTTGTGTTTTCTTTTCTGGAACCTTGTCTTTAGCTGTTGTTATTAAGATATCTCTGGCCTGTGTAACCAGTTCATCTGGTGTCATCTTCTGCTTTACAGCCATCAGGATTTCGAAACGGTTCTTCACTTCTATACTGTATTGTTCCGGTATTTTTGTAAGCTCAAAGCGGAGTGGTCTTGATCCTGTAAATGTCTTTTTTATCTTTATTCTCATGTCTGCTATTAATAACTTATGGTTAGTTATGTATACTTTACACATTCGTGTGTAGTTATATATTTAGTTATGTAAACTTTTACACTAAATATTAATGTGTAGTTATATATTTAGTTATGTATACTTTACACTGTGAGACCTGGACACTTAACAAAACAGCTGAGAAACACATAAATGCCTTTGAATGTAAATGCTACAGAAGAGTTCTCCAAATATCGTGGACACAAAAAAGAACAAATATATCTATACTACAAGAGCTTAATATTGAAGAAGGCTGGCTAGTGAAGAGGATTAAAGAGAGAAAACTGAAATATTTTGGACACATTAAACGTCATGATAATTTAGAGAAGACCGTATTGGAAGGATACATAATGGGAAAAAGAAAAAGAGGAAGACCAAGACGAAGATGGCTGCAAGACATCGTTGATGATCTGGAAATGGATGCAACAGCAGCAGGCCATCTTGCTCACAACCGAGAGGCCTACAGGAGTGCTGTTTGGGAGGCAAAGTTCCGCAAGGGACATTCAAATGAATGAATGAATGAATGAATGAATACTTTACACTAACTATTCGTATGTCAGAAAATGGATTAGGTGTTTAATTCTTTCACTCCAACACAACAGTGGCAGTGTTGGTAAATCTTACACATCTGTGCAAATCAATGCTCAGAGTGAAAGTTAGACAAAGTCTAAATAATGAAAGATAGTACATTTCCAAACCAACCCATATTTTTAAAGCATAGAGTAACTTCCTTCCAGTTTCTTTCCACCAAATTTCTCATGGACATTTATGCTGGTAGAGTATGAAAATTAATTAAAGAGTGAAAGAATTAACATTTAAAAAATAATTATATCTGGCACTATCATCTTGCATTCTCTTCTCTAGCAAAACATCTTTAACTTTATCAGCTTTGTCTGAGTCTTTGATCTTCTTTGACCAAAGAGTCAATGCACTGTATCATATCTTATGCACATAAGCAAAAGTGGCATTGTGCCACCTGGAGGCACCAAGGTTTTGGATCTAATAAAAGTAAAATCTTGCACCCTTTTGGTGCTGTTAAAAGTCACATAGGGCTCGTATGGTAATTTGCCATGTTTTCCTGTTTTTGGTGAGCTTTTCAACCTCAGTTCAGTGGGCATAACATCCCTTGATGAGACTGAAAAAATCACTGAAGATCTTGGCAAACTACCATGCGGGCCCTATGTGACATTTAGCAGCATGGGAAGGATGTAAGATCTAAGAACTGGCCTCTCTTAACAATGTCTTCTTTAGAGTTTCACGTGGTCGACCTCTTTTTCTTCAGCTTGCTGTGTTCCACTTGATAGCCTGGCTGTTTCTTCTCATTACGTGATCGACATATGTCCATCTTCTTTTTCTGATCACCCATGAGACAGGTTATTATTTGCTCATCTACCTTATCTCTATGTTGGTCTTGAATTTGTTCTACTTTATACCCAGTATTTTTCTTAGGCACTTGTTTCAAAAGAGTCTAATTTGTTGTCTATTTCTTTAGTTGTTTTCCAGCTTTTGCATGTATAAATGAGGGTCAATATTGCATTTGAATTGAATAATCTTAACTTGGTTTTTGTGCTTATAACTTTTGAATGCGATATGTTTTCAAGATTCTTGAAGGTCAATGCTGCTTTAGCAGTTCGAATTCTAACTTCCATTCAGGTGTCACCACGCTGGTCTATATAGCTGCAGAAGTATGTAAATTGGTTTACTTCTTCAGCAGCTGTTCCTTCTACGCTTGTTCTTCCTTCATGATTACTGAGAAGTTTCATTATTTTTGTTTTATCCTTGTTAATTTCAATTCCTATTTTACTTGCCAGTGAAGACAGGATATCTGTTTTTTTTTTTTTTTTGCATCAATTTCACATTGTCACTGATAAGAGTTATGTCATCTGCAAAATTAAGATCTTCTAGTTGGGTCCCATGTACACAATCAATGCCCGTTTCACCTATGCAACATTTTTTTTATTTTGAAGTCTATGGGAATTCCGAAAAGCAAGGGAGATAATATACATTCTTGTTTCATGCCTGTTTCAGTCTGGAACCATTCACTCATTCCTTCTTCTGTGTTGACTGCATATCTGTTGTAGAGATTCTTAATGATGTTGACAGTTCTAGATGGTATTCCATATACTCTTAAATTCTTCACAATGATCTCTGTGTAAGCTATCAAATACCTTTTTAAAGTCTATGAAGTTCAGGATTAATGGTTTTTGCCTTTCAATATCTTCTTCAAGTATTATTCTTAGAGTAAAGATCTGGTCAAGACAGCTTCTCCCTTTTCAAAAACCTGCTTGTTCTTCTCTCATTGCAATATCCTCTATATCTTTAATTGTATTCAGAATAACTTTGCAAAATACTTTTGACACAACTGATAGTAAGATTACTCCTCTCCAATTATTGCGGTCATTAAGGTTGCCTTTTTTGGATAATTTTAACAATAATTCCTTTTTTCCATTTAGAAGGGACCTTTTCTTCTTTCCAAACTTTATTAAACAATCTCTGTAGTTGGCTCATGTTGTCACTGTTAATAGCTTTTAACATTTTAGTTGTTATTTCATCTTCACCTGCAGCTTTGTTGTTAGCCATTAGATTCACTGCTGCTTCAATTTTATCTAGGTTGACATTTAGTTGTCGGACTTGTAAGTCAGTTTCAAGGTCTATCAATTCTTTTGGGTGTGGTCAATTAAGTATTTCCTGAAGTGTTCGGTCCATCTTTGGTTTCAGTCTTTACTTGATGTTAATAGGTTGCCAGTTTTGCTAAAGATTGGTCTTTCTTTGGATGCAGTAGTGCCCATTAACCTCTATTTTATATTATATAGAGTTTTGCTGTCTCCTGTTTTTGTTGCTTTCTCTGTTTTTTCACCATAATGTCCATGTATTCCCTTTAATTCCTTCTAGCTGAACTTTTTACTTTATTGTCTAGTTCTTTGTATGTTGCTTTTGCCAAATCTTTTCCAAGATCTGTCTTTACATTCTCAGGAACAATTCTCTCCAATTCCACTACATGGGCCGCACTGATAGTTGGCTATGTCACGCCATAGACAACAGTCTCGTCCCAGAAGCTATCCTACTTTATAGGCAGCACTATATCAAATGCTTCCATCCCCCACAACATATGAAAGGCTTCTCAGCGTTGAAAACCAAAAAGCAAATGTAGTTTGATCTTTGCTACTAGATGCAATATGCACTGTCAAAGCTGAACTCACAAATACAAAAATTAATTGATCAAAAATAGCAGCAGCAGTAATGTGTAAACAGTGAAAAAAATTTTATTTACTTTTTAAAAATATTTTTCAACATGTTGCTATTCATGATTCATTAAAATTTGTTGCATGAAGTTTACTACATTTTGCATTTTTAAAAAATGCTTAAATAGTTTCCTCTGTTAATTTATGGTGTTTTAAAGGTCTTTTTGATTAACATTTTTTGATTCATTTAACATTTTAAAAAATTTATTATACCAGTAATCCTTTGGAGGTGAAGATGCCCACTGAGGCAATCAGCGACCCATAGCTGATATGCCAACAATATGTTAGTGACCATAGCTGACCAAGACCCTGTCCCACCTCTCCGTGGTACCTCCAGTAACAGGCCTAGCCTGGGTAATGGGGCAGGGATCTCCATTGTTGCCATGGTGATGGAGTCTGCTAAAGAAGTATTGCACACCCCTTGGTTTTTAGCTGTACCCTGGGACTGAAAAAGTAACTGCCATAATCCGCTCCCATGCAGTGCCTCAACAACTTTACAGCATCGGCTGCAAAGAACACCAGCTTGCAGATATTTATTTCTTTGACATTCTTTTAATGATTTATTTCTTTGACATTCTTTTAGTGATTTATGTCCACCACAAACAGAGACTGCTCCAACCAGGATTTATCACTCAAAATTGCATTTCTCGCTTCTTAATCTGTAAACCTAATTACTAAACGTCATAGAGCATTCATACCACGAAACAGTTCCATGAAAACAACTTGCAGCCTTCGATGAATGTTAGTGGAAGCATCCTTTACAGTGGTGAGAAACTCACTCTAGAACATTGTTTGAACAGTATGTATACTTTTACACTATAACATATATGTCTTCACAGGTTGCCATTTTGTTGCACACAGAGCATAGATTATGAGTTTTGGATTCTTTTTTCCATGCAGCATAGAGCATATACCATGCAACTGTTCAAAATTAGAATTACATGGATATATAATTTTTTTCATAGAAGGGACAGATATTGAAGAAGTCAATCAATTTGCATACCTTGGCAGCTACATAGACCAGGATGGTGACACTAGAAAGGAAGTTAGGATCAGAATTGCAAAAGCACATCAATCTTCATGAATCTTGAGAACATATGGAATTCAAAAGTTATAAGCACAAAAACCAAGTTAAGACTATTCAATTCAAATGTAATATCCACCCTCATTTATGCATGCGAAAGCTGGAAAACAACTAAAGAAATAGAAAAGAAATTAGACTCTTCTGAAAACAAATGCCTAAGGAAAATTCTCGGCATCAAGTGGAATGAATTCAAGAACAATGCAGAGATAAGACAGATGACTGAACAACAACCAGTCTCATGGGTGATCAGGAAAAGGAGATGGACATATGTTGGTCACTTGATGAGAAGAAATGATCAGAGAATCCCAAAACAAGCTATCAAGTGGAACACAACAGGCCAAAGAAAAAGAGGCAGACCGTGTGAAACTCTGAAGAGGACATTATTAAGAGAGGCCAAATTAACAGGCATAAAATCGTTTGATGAGGTTGAAAGACTCGCCGAAGACAGGAAAAATTGGCGAACTACTTTGCGAGCCCTGTGTGACATTTAACGGCACGGGAAGGATATAAGATAAGATAATTTTTTTCTCAGGATAATCCACAAGGGAACAAACATATCATACCACTGTAAGTACATTTCATGACAGTTCTGCAAAACTGAAGTTTCTCAGTAATGCAAGACACCATCATGAAGGTCTTGAAATACACTCACCAAATTGAAGCGAGAGTAAACTATAGAGCTACAAAGATAAATGTACTGACTCCAAAGACAGCCATTTTTGCAAACCCCCCCTCTCCCCCTCCCCCCCCCAAAAAAAAAAAGCAAGACATTAAGCATCATTTAGATGTCTCCAGGGGAACAAATGGAAGTCACATAGAATTACACTAAACATGTCTAACAAAACTTCATGATTTACTCCTTCATTTAGTGTATATGAATAATATGTATGCTTATAAAAACATGTGAGTAGTGAAGTGGTTAGAAGGTTGGGGGTTTGAATCCAGCCACAGGCGCCCCAGTCACCCAACTGTAGAAATGGATACCTGACTTCTTCTGGAGTTGGGGAAGGAAAGACAGCCAGGCTAGTGTGCTGACAGATCAAGGAAAATATGAGCACTAATACCATATCCCTATATGTCTCTAAGGCTTTATCATTTTTTTTTTAAACCAAACAGTTTTCAAACTGCACCATGATTCTATGGGCACACTGTATTTTATTAATATGAAATAAACAAAAATAATGAAAGTAACAATGAGTATCAGTCATCATCATCATCATCATCTCTTTCATTAAATACATAATCAAATATAAGTCCAAGCTAAAAATGTGAAGTTTTAGCTTTAATAATTTTTATTGTTATGTTACAAGTATTTACTTGGTATATGTGAACATCTGGAATACTCACAGTATCTGAATACAATTACATGAATGTGCATATACATTATACAAGGTCCAACAATTAAGTAATGAGACTGATTTTATTATGGTCAAGACAAAAATGCCATCTATGGAGCAAAGCATGGAATTCAAAGAGGGAACCTTCACCTATGATCTGGCAACATTTCATCACCGGCCAATAAGCAGACGACAAACAAGCCACCATTTTATTGACCTAGTCAGAGGTGCATTGCCACATAATCAGAACGGAGCAAAAAGCTAACATTAAATTCTGTTTAAAACTCGAAAAAAAGTGCCATTGAGACAGTTCAATTGATGTGACAAGTTTATGGGGATAATTGTTTATCTCGTGCACAGATATTCAGGTGGTGTTCATGATTCAAAAGTGGTGTGGAAACAATTGCAAATCCAACAAGACATGGTTGCCCAATTTCTGTTCGTAATGAGGAATTCATTGTAAAAGTCAGAGAAAGGATACAAGAAGATCATTGTTTGACTGTGAGGATGATGGCAGATGAATCTAATGTTAACTGAGAGACCATTCGTACAATTTCAGTGGAAGATTTGGGCAAGAAAAAAGTTGCTTGCTGGTTTCTACCACATTCGTTGTCTGATGACCAGCGTGGTTTTTATGCAAAAGACATAATCAAAACGTGTCATGGAAATAAACATTTCTTAAATTTGATTGTTGTAGAGGATGAAAAATTGATTTTCCGCTATGATTTTCACAAAATGCTCAGCCAAAGTGCTCAGTGGACATCTTCAAAAGGCAAAAAAATTCGTCTTCAAAAGTAAAAAATGAAGACAATGTTGGTGTGCTTCTACGACAGCAAAGGAGTTATTCACAAAGAATTTATTTCAGAGGGACAGACTGTCACTGCCAAAGTTTATTTAAGTATTTGAAACATCTATTGAAAAGGATTCTCTGAGTTTGACCCGAGTATTCAACACCTAGCAGTTTTTTCCTTCTTTGTAATAATGCACTGGCTTACCAGGCGGTAGTTGTACAGGAATTTTTGGCCTAAAAACAAGTGTGTGTTCTCAACCATCTACCCCGTTCCTCAGATTTGTCCCCCTGCGATTATTTTCTAATCCCAAAATTAAAGTTACCATTGAAAGAACGCTTCTTTGACGATACTGATGACATCCAAAGGGCTGTAACATCAAGTTTAAGAGCCATACCAACAGAATAACTGCAGAGGACGTTACAGTGTTTGTTAGACCGTGCCACTCACTGTATCAATGCACAAGGGGCTTACTTTGAACAAAATATAGGTTATATCTTAAACTGTTATTTATTTTATTTTTTATATAATTAGTCTCATTACTTAATTGTCGGACCTTGTATACATACTGATATGTTAAAATGAATGTACCAACAATGAAAATTTTCAGTTTCACGTTTACATAAATGAATTCTCAGAAGAGGAAAGATATGATAGTTATATAATGTGATAAATTTGTTGCTTAATTTTGTCCAATACTGCATTCCACATTGCATAACTGCAAAATTCACATAAAGCAACATTATTAATAAATAAATCAGGATTAAAGCACATAAATATTTTTTATTACGAGTACATTATATGTTCTTATAACTGAATCATGAATATGTCTGTACATCATGGTGCTTTTGGAATAAAATGAAGGTCTAAATTACATGCTCCTTGTCTGAATCTGAAAAAGCTGACAGCTTTTCTGGTTTATCTGTTATGAGCTCAGGTGGAACTGCATAGATTGATTTTCATAATTAATATCCTAACAATTTTAATTTTCATAATTAATATCCTAACAATTGTATGTATGACTGATGTCTCATGTCTTACATACAGACATTCTCCATCCTTAAACTTCAGTCTTACTACATGCTAAAAACAATCCAAATGCTTTTGAGTAATACATAAATGTGACTAGTATATCTTCTTGTGGCTGAATTCATTTACTGCATATTCTTTCAGGGGGAATAGAATTTCCACCACATCTTTTCTAAAGACTTTGCCAGTTGTGTTCTCTAACTGGTATTGCCATAAAAATTGTTAAAACATTATTTCCTTATTAGCTCATTTTTAGGAATAAAAGCTAAACAGATTTTTTGAGAGATGATACTTTCAGAGAAACATATTACTTGTCAAGACTATATCCTATCTCCAGATGCAGTAGAAACAGATTTTCTGACATCTTTGGCTTCTGAGTCTTCCCATAAAATGCCAGATAGAAAGAAACACATAATAATACTAGAAAAATTTATTGTAGGACACATAATAATACTAGAAAAATTGATTGTAGGACCTTGTATTTTCTTACAAAGGTCACATTTAAGGATGAAAAAAAATACTAGAACTATTACAAAGAAATATTGTGCAGAAAATAAAAATATTATACTTCTGTCAAAGGTAGTCTCACAACAGAAAGTCCTTTGTGCACTACCCAGTAAAACTGTGTGTTTTAAATTTCATCCAGGTTAAAAGAAGCACTAAATCAACAATTTTCAGAAAACTTGTGCTCATTTTGTATTATGACAACACTGTCATTGTGTTGTCACAGTTTACTGATGCAGTAAATGCATGAAATATTCATAGTTTATCATAAAGCTGAATTTTTAAATATTGCATTAAGTGGAGAAAGTAACAATTATGTGAGGATAGCATACTATATTTCTTTTATCTTTTTTCAAAGTGTACCATGGATTGAAAACCAGTCATGAATTCTCACACATACAAGTGTAAAAGTTAATGTTAGCATGAGATGACCACATATTTAATGTTTTATCCAAAAACGTCTTTATTAATGCACAACATACACAGTAGAAACAAAAGACACATGTAAGGATCAAATGAGAATGAAGACAGTGATGCAAGAAAAAAGACAACAGTGTGATCAGTATGAATATGTTCCTTGACTTCCTCATGAATCAGATATCCTTTCAGAAATGTGAATCTTTGTCCTTTTCACATTATATTTTTGTTTTACCTTTTCTTGTGTTCCTGAAGAAAGCATTTTGATGAAATACTTTTTGTGTCTGTTTCTTTTGATTGCAGTTTTTCTTTGTTTATTTTATTTTCATATCAAGTTTTTTTATTATTTAAAAAAAAATTAATCTGCACTATCACCTCCATCCACCTCTTTGTTGGTTCATTATTGGAAACTCAGCTTTCCCATTACTTCATATACAAGTTATGGCATCATAATGCCATGGTCCAATAGTGTCAACTGTCAGATTATGTCACAGCTGTCACTGGTAGATGAAAACTGTCACTAAATATCTGATAATGCACTACTTGTATTATTCATTATAAATATACACAATAAATATCTTTCAAACAAGCTTAGAAACAGTAGAAAGTTATCTTCAGTTTCTATCTTTTCTTCTGCCTTTCTTTCTCTCTTTCATAAAAAAATGATTTTTAATTTATTGTGCATGTCTTTAGTTTGGAGATAAGAATGTAAAAAAGATGACGACTGCGAACAGAAACAGATATTGACAGAATTTTAGCCTGGCACAGGGAAAATGAAATAGGAGCCTATAGACAGGAAAGGTTCAAGTCAAAGTAGTAGAAGCTATAGTCAGGAGCCAAGAACAGGACCTTGAGAAAAAAACAGATCTGTTGTACATAAAATGGAGAAGGACAGTAATGATATTATGAGATAGATAGCGTGTGGGAAAGTGAATGGATTATGTGAACAAACTCTGCATGTGGAAGATGTTTATATAATGCGGTACAGTGTAGTAATAAATATATACACTGAATGATAAATTGGCACTTTTAATCATTGGTTTACTTGCAAGTAAATTCCTATACCTTTCCAGAAGAATGCGAATTCAGTCTATTTTGCTGTATAATATGTAAGAGAAATTACACTTGAAAAAGCCAATTGTTTTTTAAATTAAATCTTCACCTTCAGATCATGTAGGATTGATTCATCATAATATTTGTGTGTTTTTTTCTTCTGACTGTCTATATGCTGCTGTTCTTTTGTTTTCAGGCTGTAAGGCTTTCTGCCATTGCTTTTTTTAGGCTTTTTCTGGTGTGTTCTCCAGCTTCAGTTGATCATTTGCATGTACCTTGTGGAACTTTGACTACCTAACAGCTCTCCTGTAGGCCTCTCAGTTGTAAGCAAGATGCCCTGCTACAGATGCATCGATTTGCAGATTATCAACAATGTCTTGCAGCCATCTTTGCCTTGGTCTTTCTCTCTTTCTTTTTCCCATTATTTACCCTTCCTAGATGGTCTTCTCTAAATTCTCATGATGTTTAATCTCTAACTTACTGTCCTTAAAATGCCTGCACTATTTTTTTTTCCTTTTTGGCTTTTTTCAGAAATCAAATGTAAACAGGCACCAAATGACTGTGTTTGAGAAATGATACTTTAATTAGGGGCAGAGAACAACATTTGCTGATCAGCTGCATTCAAATGGCATTCTGAGTAAAAAAAAAAAACTGCTGTGGTACTGAATTCTGACTTGGGAGTTTGCATGTTTCTCAACATGATGGAACTAAACTGAGTCATCCTCCAAGGTCTACTCAAGGAATTAATAAAAAAAACAACATGTAGCACATTCCCGGTATAGTACAGTGCTTTTGTTACAAAAGCTTCATTAGTCTCAGAAGCTAAGAACTTTGAAGTTAGTTATCTTACATCCTTCCCGTGCCGTTTAATGTCACATAGGGTTCGCATAGTTGTTTGCCAAGTTTTCCTGTTCTCAGCGAGTCTTTCAACCTCATCAAGGGATTTTATGCCCACTAAACTGGCTTCTGTTAACAATGTCCTCTTTAGAGTTTCATGCGATTGACTTCCTTTTCTTCAGCCTGTTGTGCTCCACTTGATAGCTTGTTTTGGTATTCTCTGATTGTTTCTTTTCATCACGTGGCCTACATATGTCCATCTTCTTTTTCTGATCACCAATGAGACAGGTTGTTGTTTACTCATCTGTCTTATCTCTGCATTGTTCTTGAATTTGTTCCACTTTATACCAAGTATTTTCCTTAGGCAGTTGTTTTCAAAAGAGCCTAATTTCTTGTCTATTTCTTTAGTTGATTTCCAGCTTTTGCATGCATAAATGAAGGGGTATATCACATTTGAATTGACTAATCTTAACTTGGTTTTTGTGCTTATGATTTTTGAACTCCATAAGTTCTCAATATTTTTTGAAGGACAAAGCTGCTTTTGCAATTCTAATTCTAACTTCCTTCCTGGTGTCACCATCTAGGTCTATGTAGCTGCCAAGGTATGCTGAAGTTAGTTATAGGAATATAAAATGATAACAACAGAACAACATTGGAAATGGTCAACACAAACACTGAAATCTGACTGATCATATATTATATTATTTGAATTGCAATTTCATGAAGTAAATCAGATCAAGAAATACAATGATACCAGCAAGAGAACAACAATCTGGAGAGGGTCACTAATCTTGCTACCATAGTCTATTGTAGATGCAGTAAATTGTGGACACTGAGGATCCCATCCATAGTCATTCCCATTTTCCTTCTGTAGATACTCAAGGAGAGGCTTAAAATAATCCATGAGTGGCTGTGCATCCATTTTGGTCTGGTTTGTTAGTAAGTACATTGCATCAGTCCACGGTTTTGAAGATCCAAGTTTCAGCATGTTGCTTGAATTAAAGAAATTTAACTCATATTTACAAATATTTCACAGGAAGCAGATCATGGTATAATTTCTATTATGTTCACCATATGATCCCATGGGGTATAGGGTATTATCCTATTGAAGCTGATTCAAAGGTAAATATAATCCTAATTTTATCAAGGTAAATATACATATATGGAAAGTCTTATGTAACCCCCCCCCAAAAAAAAACAAAACAAAAAACAAAAACAAAAACAAAAAAAGGCAGATATTTTTCATTTTCAGATATTCTGCATCTGATCTCTTACATCTTCTTACATCCTTCCCATGCTGTTAAATGTAACACGGAGCTTGCATGGTAGTTTGCCAAGTTTTCTTGTTTTTGGCGAGCTTTTCAGTCTCGTCAAAGGATGTCACACCCACTAAACCGGCCTCTCTTAACAATGTGCTTTTTAGAGTTTCACATAGTTGATATCTCTTTCTTTGGCCTGCTGTGTTCCATTTGATAGCTTGTTTTGGGATTCTCTGACTGTTTCTTCTCATCATGTGACCAACATATGTCCATCTTCTTTTTCTGATAACCCATGAGACTGGTTGTTTGCTCATCTGTCCTATCTCTGCATTGTTCTTGAATTTGTTCCACTTTATACCCAGTATTTTTCTTATTCATTTCTTTTCAAAATAGTCTAATTTGTTGTCTGTTTCTTTAGTTGTTTTCCAGCTTTATATGTATAAATGAGGGTGAATATTACATTTGAACTGAATAATCTTAACTTTGTTTTTGTGCTTATAACTTTTGAATGCCATATGTTCTCAAGGTTCTTGAAGGTCAGTGTTGCTTTTGCAATTCGAATTCTGACTTTCTTTCTGGTGTTACAATCCTGGTCTATGTAGCTGCCAGGTATGCAAAATGGTTTACTTCTTCAACAGTTGTTCCTTCTATGTACATTTTTCCTTCTTGATTAATGAGAAGTTTTATTATTTTTGGTTTTTTTTCCTTGTTAATTTCAAGTCCTATTGTACTTTCCAGTGAAGACAGGTTATCCACTTTTTCTTGCATCAATTTCACATTGTCAATGATAAGAGTTATGTCATATGCAAAGTCAAAATTTTTTAGTTATGTCCCATGTACCCAATCAATGCCCGTTTTACCATTGCAAGATTTTTTCCTTATGAAGTCTGTAATCATCATAATCAGGTGCCATGCCAACTGGCGTTGGCTATTATACTTCTCCAGAGTACACGATCCTTCATGCAAATTATTAGCTCAGATGTTGATCTCCTCTCACACCATCCCGTCAGACTATCCAGTATCATTTCTCTTGGTCTTCCCCTTGATCTTCTTCCTTCTATTTTTCCTGTTGTTATAATATTTTCAATGCACCCTCTTCTCATTGCATGTCCCATGAAAGTACATTGTCTCTCTATTATCTTTTTTGACAAGATATTTTGTTTCTCCAGCTCTTCTCATACATTCTTCATTAGTTATTTTTGCTGTCCAGGGGATTCACAACATTCTTCTAATAAACCACATTTCTGCTGCTTCCAATGATTTTTGTGCAGACGTGCCTACGATTCACTTTCATATAACAAGATAGGTTCTATATATCATTTTAGGACTCGTTTTCTAACATTCATTGATAAGGATGTGTTGCATAATATGTATCTCATTCTCTGAAATGCAGTCTTTGCTTGGACTATTCTGTTCCTAATTTCTGCTTTGCATTTCCCATCTGAAGTTATTACTGCTCCAAGGTATTTGAATTTCTGCACCTGCATTAGAATAGTTCTATTTAATTTTATACTGCGTTTTGGTGGATTCTGTTTCTTAGGTATAACCACAGTCTTTGTCTTTCTGTTCATTTTCTTTGGTGACTTTATCCAGGAGATTTTGCAGGTCTTGTTGGTTCTCAGCTATCTGTACTGTGTTGTCAGCATACCAAAGGTTGTTAATATTCTATCCAATTTTTATGCCTGGTTCTGTTATGATCATTCTTAGAATATTCTTGCTGTACAGAGAAAAAAGGTCTGGAGATAGAACACATCCTTGTCACACCCCTTCTTTTATAGGTTGATATTTTCCAGTTCTTATCAATACAGGATCAATAAAGGAGGCGATAAAGAAGCTAAAATTAGACAGGGCACCAGGAGAAGATGAAGTGACTGCTGAGATGTTGAAAGCAGATGAAACAGAAACACCAAAACAACTTTGCCGGATACAACAAATTTGGGATCTAGAAAAAAGCTCCAGAGGAGTGGAAAACTGGCTTTATAGTAAAACTACCAAAGAAGGGTGACCTCAGAGAGGCATTACCCTACTGCCACTCACCAGTAAAGTATTTTGCAGAATAATCATCAACAGAATTGTACCAGCACTTGAGGGAAAACTTCAGAAAGAGCAGGCAGGATTTAGGAAAGGAAGATCATGCATAGACCACATATTTGTACTTAGACAAATATTAGAACAAGCAAATGAGTGGCATAACACAACATATGCATTATTCATAGATTTTGAGAAAGCCTTTGACAGTGTCAACAGAGATGCACTGTGGAAAATCCTAAGATGGCATGGGCTCCCCCATAAGATAGTGAATGTAATCAAAGCTCTATACGAGGGTTTTCAGTGCAAAGTGATCTGTGGAGAACATACCTCCAGCAGCTTTAGGGTACAAACAGGAGTAAAGAAGGGATGTGTACTATCACCAACATTATTTATCTTGGCAGTAGACTGATTAATGAAGGAGGCAACGTCAGACAAACGCAGAGGATTACAATGAACCCTTGACACAGTGCTTTGAGGATGTGCTTAAACCAGGTTTTTCCTACAACCAAGCAAAAGCCCATTCAATTAATTTACTACCTCTATCATTCCTCTCCCCCCAATCCGTAATCATCAACAATGTCTGAAGCTCTTCCTTTACCAACTTTGGCATTAAAATCTCCCATGACTATAGTAACTTCATATGACTGTGTGTTTCAGGGCTGTCTCTATATCATTACAAAATAGCTGTATATCCTCTTCAGAACTATCAGCTGTTGGAGCGCAATGAAGTCTATGGCAATTCCAAAAAGCAAGGGAGATAATGTACATCCTTGTTTCATGCATGTTTCAGTCTGGAACCATTCACTCATTCCTTCTTCTGACCTGACTGCACAAACGTATCTGTTGTAGAGATTCTTAATGATGTTGACAGTTCTAGATGGTATTCCATATATTCTTAAAATTCTTCACAGTGAATCTCTTTGTATGCTATCAAATGCCTTTTTAAAGTCTGTGAAGGTCAGGATTAATGGTTTGTGCCTTTCAATATGTTCTTCAAGTATTATTCTTAGAGTAAAGATCTGGTCAAGACAGCTTCTCCCTTTTCAAAAACCTGCTTGTTCTTCTCTCATTGCAATATCCACTATATCTTTAATTGTATTCAGAATAACTTTGCAAAATACTTTTGACACAATTAATAGTAAGGTTACACCTCTCCAGTTATTGCAGTACTAAGGTTGCCTTTTTGGGGTATTTTAACAATGATTCCTTTTTTTGCATTTAGAAGGGACCTTTTATTCTTTCCAAATTTTATTAAACATTCTCTGTAGTTGGGTCATGTTGTCACTGTTAACAGCTTTTAACATTTTGGCTGTTATTTTATCTTCACCTGCAGCTTTGTTGTTAGCCATTAGATTCACTGCTGTTTCAGTTTCATTCAATGTAATTTCATCTAGGCTGACATTTAGTTGTGGGATTGGTAAATCAGTTTCAAGATGTATTAATTTATTTGGGTGTGGTCAATTAAGTATTTCTTGGAAGTGTTCATCCCATCTTTGCGTTTGGTCTTTACTTGATGTTAATAAGGTGCCAGTTTTGCTAAAGTTTGGTTTTTCTTTTGTATGTTATATAGAGCTTTGCTGTGTCCTATTTTTGCTACCCTCTCTGCTTTTTTCACCATATTTTCCATGTATTCTCTTTTATCCCTTATAGCTGAACTTTTTACTTCATTGTCTAGTTCTTTGTATATTGATTTTGCCAAAAACTTTTCCAAGATCTGTCTTTACATTTAACATGGCTAATTTGGCTGCTTGTCTTTCATGTATTTATTTCCACGTGTTATCTGATATTCTACTTGTTTTTTGCTGTCCAGCACTTGCTTTTGCTGCTGTGATTATGGCTGTGCTGTAAGAATTCCATCATTCATCTATTTTGTCTCCTCAACATCACTGAGTGCAATGCTGTGAACTGTTTGGTAAATTAAAGATTGAAATTACTGTTAATATTTTCTTCCTGTAGGCTATGACTGTTTATCTTTCTGAGTATTGCTTTCTTGTGTTGGCTTTTCAGTTTTAGTCTTATTTTCCCTATACGTATATTGTGATAACTGTTGACATCTGCACCCCTGTATGCTTTACATTTATCAGAGATGTTCTGAATTGCTTTCTGATACAAAAATGATCTATCTGGTTTCTGGTTTTATCGTCTAGAGATATCCATATTTTTTTATGTATCTCTTTCTGTGGAAATATTGTTCCTCCAATGACCATGCCCTTTGTAAGACATATTTTAATTAATCTTTCTCCATTTTGATTTACTATATCAGTTCCTTCTTTCCCCATTATTTTTTTTTATTTCAGTGTTATCTTTTCCTAACTTGGTGTTGAAGTCTCCTATTACAATTAAGATATCATGTTTAGGCACTTTGTTAATGAGTTGTTGTAGTTGGTGATAGAAATTGTCTTATACTTCATCATCTGCATCATTTGTGGGTGCTTATCATTGTCTGATTGTCATTCTTCCGTGCCTTATTTTGTATTGTGCTTTTAATATACGATTGTTAACTTGTTCCCATTCTATAAGGCTCTCTGCTGCTAGACATAATTATATCCACTCCTTCTTGGTATTTCTCATCATCTCTGCCTGAATGTATTATTAACTTATAGTTTTCCACTGATCTTTTCCCTGCTTCTGGCCATCGCATTTCACTGATGCTGATTATGTCTAGGTGATATCTATCCATTTACTGGATTACCTGAGCAGTTTTTGAAGGTGCTGCCATTGTTCTTACATTCCAGAATCCAATTTTTGTTGCATATTTGGGGCAGATATATGAATCTGATCTCACTTCCCAGGAAATCACAAGAAGGTATGACATCCATCAGTCAGTCAGTCATTTTCATGTACCTTGTGGAACTTTGCCTCCCTAACAGCTCTCCTGTAGGCCTCTTGGTTGTAAATAAGATGCCCTGCTGCTGATGCATCCATTTGCAGATCATCAACAATGTCTTGCAGCCATCTTCGCCTTGGTCTTCCTCTCTTTCTTTTTCCCATTATGTATCCTTCCAAGATGGTCTTCTCTAGATTATCATGACGTTTAATGTGTCCAAAATATTTAAGTTTTCTTTGTTTAACCCTCTTTACTAGCCAGCCTTCTTCAATATTAAGTTCTTGTAGTATGGATATATTTGTTCTTTTTTGTGTCCATGATACCTGTTCAGATGACTGAACAACAACCAGTCTCATGGGTGATCAGGAAAAGGAGATGGACATATGTTGGTCACTTGATGAGAAGAAATGATCAGAGATTCCCAAAACAAGCTATCAAGAGGAACACAACAGGCCAAAGAAAAAGAAGCAGATTGCGTGAAACTCTGAAGAGGACATTGTTAAGAGAGGCCAAATTAACAGGCATAAAATCCCTTGATGAGGTTGAAAGACTCGCCGAAGACAGGAAAAATTGGCAAACTACTTTGTGAGCCCTATGTGACGTTTAACGGCATGGGAAGGATATAAGATATAAGAAGATATAAGATACCTGAAGAACTCCTCTGTACAGCTTCTCTCTTGAGAATGTTAATGAAGTCCTTCCTGTCAACCTGTTCATCCCACGAGCTGATATTCCTACAGGACATAGTCTGCTATTTGCTACTAACTCCACCAATTTGCATCATGTATGTATTGCCAAATGATTAGTTTAATAGTTTAATGAAGCTTTGGTCTACCGCAAGACCAAAGAAACAAATCTCAAACAAAAGTCTCAAAATGAAAACAGTCATTATAGTTTAGAAGGAAAATTTTGTGATGCCACTTTTGTTTTTATAGCAATTTAAAGTTACAAATTCTGAACAATGGAAGAAATTATATGGAATGCAGTGATTTATTTTTTATTTTTTTTTTTTGCAATCTGTAAAAAATGTGCTATGGCAGGCTCCAGACAGTGGATAAATAATTTAAAACCTATAAGTAAATATCTATTAAGTTAAAGTTATCTCATACATAAGGTTGATGTACATATTTTGATACAATAACACTTTGTACTGGGTCACCTATGGTAAAATGAAGATATAAACAAATGCCAAGCTGGAGTTAAATATATTTCCAACTTCAGAATGCATGCTCCAAGATTTTCAATGTATGAAGACATGTACAACAAAACCTGGCTATAATGTCTGCATCAGGCACATATAAGATGTTAGCTTGCAACTTCAAGAGAACTGAAAATTTCATTCATCCTGACAACAAGGCTTCAGACTTAATACAACCTAGCATTAGAATGCTGACTATGATTAAATAAAGTATATATTCAGTAGCAAGGAAGAAGAGGTGACAGACAAGCCTGATTAATTTGAATATGATCCATCTATCTGAGTCACTGGAAGGTGATCAGATAAGCAATCAAAGCCAAGCACACCTTGCAGTATATCACAAGGCAACAATAAATTCCTGTTCTCGTGATCTACACACAGCCTTTATACAGGGCTTCATCTGCATGCACGCTGCCCATCACATCTGCTATGGTTATCTTTAATAGTTCTTTTTTTCATTTTACTGAAGCCATTTCATTTTTTTTTTCTTTTTTAGCAGTGGTACTGATGTCTTTTTGGATTGTGTATGACACTGTAACATCCTGTTATAACTGTTTATATATTCATTCATTTGCATGTCCTTTGCGGAACTTTGCCTCCCTAACAGCACTCATGTAGGCTTCTCGGTTGTAAGCAAGATGGCCTGCTGTTGATGCATCCATTTGCAGATCATCAACGATGTCTTGCAGCCATCTTCACCTTGGTCTTCCTCTCTTTCTTTTTCCCATTATGCACCCTTCCAAGATGGTTTTCTCTAGATTATCATGATGTTTAATGTGTCCAAAATATTAAAGTTTTCTCTCTTTAATCCTCTTTACTAGCCAGCCTTCTTCAATATTAAGTTCTTGTAGTATGGATATATTTGATCTTTTTTATGTCCATGGCATCTGAAGAACTCTTCTGTAGCATTTACATTTGAAAGCACTTATGTGCTTCTCAGCTGTTTTGTTAAGTGTCCAGTCTCACAGGCATATGTTGCGATAGGAAAGATGCATGGCCTTAAAAATCTTATATTTTGTAGTTCTGTCTGTTCCTCTCCACAGATTCTTTAGTTGTTTAACTTTCTGAAGAGCGATAGATGTCCTCCTTTTAATTTCCCTCATTGTATCTCCATTATTAGTTAGCAGTGATCCAAGATATTCAAAACTCTCCACTTCTTCCAGTTTTTCCTCATTGATACAAATATCAGCTGCCTTGTTTTGTCAGTTGTCATCAACTTAGTTTTCTTTGCATTAAGATAGAGGTTTTGCTCTTCACTATTCTTACGGACTGATATAATTAGTTTTTCCATTCCTTTTTGTGTTGTGGACAGTAATACTGTGTCATCAGCATATCTAATATCTGATATTTCATAACCTCCAATTGTTATAGCATTGTAATATTCTTTGTCTACATCTTCTCTAACATTCCTCATTATATTTTCAGCATGCAAGTTAAATAAATAAGGCGACAATATGCACCCCTGATGGACCCCTTGTTTTATGTCAAACCAAGTTGTTGTTTCATCATTTATTCTTACTGCTGCTTGTTGGTCTAGATACGGCAGTGATGTTAATTGTATCAAATGTGTTGGAAACCTCATTTTGTTCCATTATTTCCCAAATTTTCTGGTGTTGTATACAATCAAATGCCTTTGAGTAGTCTATAAAGGATAAATATAGATTCACATTAAACTCTCTGCATTTCTCTATTATTAATCTTATATTGAATATATGATCTTTTGATCCTCTTCCTTTCTTGAAACCAGCTTGGACCATATTGACTTCTTCTTCTATTTTCTTATGAAATCTACCCTTTATGATTTTTAACAGAATTTTACTGGCATGACTAATTGGAGCAACAGTTCTGTAGTTTGTGCACAATTTCAGGTTACCCTTTTTTGGCAGTGGTATGAATACAGTTCTTTTCCATTCTTTTGGCCAAATACCTGAATGCCATATATTTTTACATAATGCATGATAGATTGTTGCACATTCCTTTCCTCCTGCTTTAATAAGTTCAGCTGCTATCTCATCACATCCTGGTGATTTACTATTTTTCAGATTCTTTATTGCCCATAAAACTTCTTCTATTGTTGGCTGTATATATATATATATATATATTATTCTGGATATAGCAGACTTTGATATAATGGACTAGTTTGCCAAACCCCTTAAAGTCTTTTATAATGAGATTTTACTGTATTCTCATAATAATGCCCTTTTTCAAAACTATTTCTTTTATTAATCAAAATCCCATCTAAAACTATGCTACTGTGTCATGGTTTTTAATTAAGACATATTCATTCACATTTTACATTTTTCATGATGAAATACAAACTTGCTTGAATATTTTTTAACACAACAAAAATCATGGCAAGCTCTAAGACCACAGCTGTGGGTTTGATGAGATCTCTTACCTCAGTGCTGCTCCAGCTGCTTTATTGTTGTATATATCACATCTATGCAAAGGTCCCTTGTAACCAGATATATCACAAAGTGCCTTATGAAACTGAAACTGGATTACAAAACTCACAAAATACCTGGAATATGGAAAAAAAATAAATGAATGTGATGAGGTGGTCAGACTGTCTGAAAGTTAAGAAAGGCCAAATTAATAGGCATAAAATACTTGATGAGGTTGAAAGACTTGACGAAGACAGGAAATATTGGCGAACTACCTTGCAAGCCCTATGTGACGGAAGATATAAGATAAGATGATAAACAGGGAATGTCTAAAAAGGCAAATGAAGAAAGAAAGCTAATTAAATCCATAAAAAATGCCATTCATCATTCATTGGCCATATAATGAGAAGGGAAGGGCTTGAAAACATCATAACAACAGGAAAGATAATTAGGATGAGGGGGGGAGGCCAGGAAAAAATAATCATGGACAGTCTAACATGAAGGCACAATAAAATGTTACCAACTGAGCTGATGGAAAATATCATGGATTGAGATCTGCGGAGATGCATGACCACCAACACCTGCAAGAATGGCACCTTGAGATTCAAATCACCAATGTTGTCATAACAGATGAATACACTAACCATTTTGTTTCTCACGCACTCATACATAGTAACAAGTTGTCCAAAAATACATATCATCATCATCATCATCAGGTGCCATGCTGACTGGCGTTGACTATTATGCTTCTCCAGAGTACATGATCCTTCATACAGGCCATTAGATCAGTTGGTGATCTCCTCTCACACAATCTCATCCAGTATAATTTCTCTTGGTCTTCCCCTGGCTCTTCTTTCCTCTGTTTTTCCCATTGTTATAATATTTTCAATGTCCCCTCTTCTCATTGCATGGCCTATGAAAGTACATTGTCTCTCTCTAATTTTATTTACAAGATTTTTTTGTATATCCAGCTCTTCTCAAATATTATTTTTGGTACAGTGTAGCAATCAGCAATTAGGAAACACTGAGGCTTTTGCATAGCAAAATGTGAAAATAAGCTAACTAGAAAAGCTCTGGAAACCTCCAAATAAAGCTCAAAGAATAATAGACAAAGGAAGGTATAAGAGAATGAAGCAGTAAAGTAAGTAACAGCATGATCATGAGAGAACAGTGCACCAACTACCTTGATCTAAAAAAATCTTTCCAAAAATGATTACAAAACCACATTTTACTGTACCATGTTTTATTCTTTGATGTCTAGTAAGAAAATATGAGTAAATGCACTCAAGGACATCGCCATTCACTCATGTTTTTGACCAGTGACTTATGAAGCAATAACCATTCAGTATATGCCGTTTAGAAATATATTATCCCATTTTTGTCTGCAACCAATATTTTATATGATGTTATCTGCAACCAATATTTTATATGATGTTCCATCTACACATAAAGAAACTATTGATACTGATGTTTACTTGACATTTTATTTTCTTGTCCTGCATATGCTATTCATTTAAAACTGGGACTGAGTGTTGGTGCACTGGGACTGAGTGTTGGTGCATTGGGACTGAGTGTTGGTGCATCATCGTTATGACCTAAATAGGTTGTGCATCCTACTGGACTCTTTTCTGATTAGTATTTTCTTTTTATGCGCAGTGCCTGTAATTTTTCTAATTCCTCATACACATACAAGTATCTGCATGAGATAAAAGAATACATACATATGACAGTATAACAGATGCTTTTCATTCTCAGTGTGGCTAACAATTTCTTTATATTATATAAAGATTGCTTTCATTTTGTAACATATTCTCAGACTGCAGTAAAACTGGTTTAAATAAAAAAAGGTAGATAAAGGTGTATAGTGTAGTGTTACAAAGTGGCAGAGGGAGTGAGTAAAGTGAGAAAAATGCCGTCACGTGAATGCCAGAGGAAGGTCTTGACAACTTTATCAGCTTTGTTAAGGAGTACAATCCTGTTATTTCTTTTACATCTCATGTCTCTGCAACTTCCGCTAACTTTCTCGATATTGCCGTTACTATCGGCCCTGCCGGGGTTACTACTTCTGCCCACTATAAACCTACAGACTCTCACAGCTATCTCTTGTACTCTTCCTCCCATCCCAGATCATGTAAGGACTCTATTCCTTTTTCCCAGCTTCTTAGGTTGCAACGTTTGTGTAATGAGGATTTGGATTTCCAGGATCAAAGACATAAAATGCTAGATTTCTTCCGTCAACGTGGCTATCCAGAACATGTTCTCTCATCATCTTGGAACCACATCAGCCATATATCACAGCAACAAGCGCTCACTCCTAAACTGCACTGTAGCTTGGACAGAATTAAACTGGTACTCACGCACCACCCTCATAGCTTGGCAGTTAAAAACATACTGTTTTGCCATCTCCATCTCCTCCAGACCGAGCCTGATACATGTGAACCTTTTGAGGAACCCCCATTGGTGGCCTATAGACAGGACAAGAACCTCAGGGACCTTTTAGTTCGTAGTCGCCCTAAGACATTTGACACTTTTTATGGTACCAGACGTTGCGGACACTGTAGATGCAACACGTGTCCGTTTGTTGTCGAGGCTAGCCAGATCTCCTCCCTAAGTCCATGTTATCAGTTCAGGAGGGTTTCACCTACACTTCACGCAATGTTATTTATGCTATTATGTGCAAACGTTGTAGTATGAAGTACATAGGGGAGACCGGTTTATGCTTAGGAGATCGTTTTGTGCCAACATCTCAATGATATTTCTAAGAGGGCCTGGACACCTGTGGCTAAACATTTTTGACTTAGCAACTACAGGGGAAAACATGACATTTCTGTTAGTGCGATCTGCTCTTGTTCTGTTGATGTATAATCTCGGAGGGTCCTAGAACAGCGCCTTATTTTCCAGGCTAGCTGTCTTCACCCAGCTGGAATTAACAATGTCTTCAGCTTTCTGTAACTTCTTTAGTTTTCCACTCCCCCTTTTTTTAACTCTACTTTCTTTCTCCTAGCTACCCCTCCCTACCGCCACCCTCTTTTCTTCTCTGGCAACATATTGGTGTTTATAGGGTCTTGTCCTATTCACCAGTTTCACATTTTCTCCCTGCAGGTGTTTATGTTCTTCATTCATTATCTCTCTGCTTCCCCCCCCCCCCCCCCCCGACACCTTCTCCTCTAACGCCTATCATGGTTCTATTGCCTTCCCCCCCCCTTTCTACCACCTGTTTTCCTCTTCTCCCTCCACCTCTTCTTTATGATTGGCTCTATCGGCTTATCCTTTGTGTGGCGTGTGGTCTCTATGCCTCTTCTAGTTGACACGCATTTCTCTGTTTCCTACTTCTGGAGGAGGCCATATTAAGATAAGTTATTCGTTTAGTTATTTGTTTTTGTCTCGTTTGTGCATGTAATCCTCGAAAAAGGCTCACGCCGAAATATCGGATGTTGTATGTTTTTCATTTATACATTCTCATACTTTCTATTCATTTTTTCTCACTTTACTCACTCCCTCTGCCATTTTGTAAAACTACACCATACACCTCTGTCTGCCTTTATTATTTAACATATTCTCATATTTGACTGAGATTTTTTTCACACCTTACATCTTACATCCTTCCCATGCCATTAAAGGACTTGCATGATAGTTTGTCAAGTTTTCCTGTTTTTGGAGAGCTTTCCAACCTCATCAAGGGATGTTATGCTCACTAAACTGGCCTCTCTTAACAATGTCCTCTTTAGAGTTTCACATTTCTTTCTTCGGCCTGTTGTGTTTCACTTGATAGCTTGTTTTGGGATTCGTTTCTTCTCATCACAAGACTGACATATGTCCATCTTCTTTTTCTGATCACCTATGAGACAGGCTATTGTTTGCTCAACTGTCTTATCTCTGCATTATTCTTGAATTCATTATACTTTATACAGAGTATTTTCCTCGGGCATTTGTTTTCAAAAGAGTCTAACTTCTTGTCTATTTCTTTAGTTGTTTTCTGGTTTTGCAGGCATAAATGAAGGTGGATAGATATTACATTTGAACTGAATAATTCAGTCATTGTCTGCGTTCATCAGAGTTGGTTACCCTGATACTCAGTTGGCTTTCATGCCTACTGAGAGAATACTTTTTCACACCCTACTGGGAGAATTTTTTTATAACTGAATGAGCATGTTTTTTTGTGCCTGACTAACATGTGTTTTTTCATACCTGAGATGTATTTTTATACTTGACTGAGAGAATGTTTTTTCGCAACTGGCTGAGGGATGTTTTTTTTCATACCCGTGAGAGTGTATTTATCATAAATGAGTGAAAGAGTGTTCTTTCATACTTGACTGAAAAAGTGGTTTTTTTTCATATATGACAGTGTTTTTTTTTATAATCGATTGGGAGAGTTTTGTTTTTTTTTTTCCACTTGAGAGAGTGTTGTTTCATACCTGAATGAGAGAGTGTTTTTACATACCTGACTGCTTTTGTTCATACCTGATATACGGTGTGTTTCCAGGAATATGAAATTTGGCACCTGGGTCAAAATCTGAGGACGTTCTCTCTACAGGAGGAGAGACTCCCTGATATCTGCATCTGTGAATTTTAAAAAATGCATGCTTTGGGGCAAAAAAATTTTTTTCCAGCAAATTAGTTTGCCAGTGATTGCTTTATTATTATTATTATTATTAGTAGTAGTAGTAGTAGTAGTAGCAGTAGTAGTAGTAGTAGTAGTAGCAGTAGCAGTAGCAGCAGCAGTAGTAGTAGCAGTAGCAGTAGTAGTAGTAGTAGTAGTAGTAGTAGTAGTAGTAGTAATGAAATGACCTTTTATTATGCCAGCTCGACAAAACCTATATGAAGCCATAAACCTGCACCTGTTCAATAGTTGTGCCTGAAATCACTTCAGAAACTTTTACTTTCTCAGTATCAGACAATTAGAACCTATTATACAGAACAACAACAGTATTTGCTTTTGGTATGAAAGACAACCGTTCACAGGCAGCTCAGTTCACATCAGTATTACTGAAGACATTTGTTATTGTGAAAATTAGTTTTAAATTTAACAGTCACATTTTAAAATATTAATAATTACATTATAATAATATTTACTCATTTAAAAGAGAATCCAGTTGGATAAAACCTTGTACTTGACAGATAACAAAAGAAACCTGATTGATCAAAATAAATATTTAATTTCACAGGGAAGGTAAGCAAACCCATATAAAAAAACTACTATATTTTTGAAATGAAACCAGTCAGAATAAAATTAATCATTAATGACAACAATCTGGGGGAATAATTAGTATAAAAATTATTATAATTTCATTTGACAAATTATGAAGAAACAAATATAGGTCAATTAGTAGTAACTCCTTTTTGTCATTTCTGACAAGGAGATACCACACTTTTGAAGTAAGACCAGTCTTATGTTTTGAATGGCATTGCTTCTTTCATGTCCTTCACTTCTTTGTATGATGCAGAGAATGATGTTTCAGAGTGCAGTTTCATTAGAAGTGATCATCCACAGATTTCAAGGATGTTCAGTACAGATACAGTGTCTTTATATCTCTTTTATACACATCTTTCAACCATGATTGTGGCCACCCAGCAGCTTTCTGGCCATATGTCTATATAAAATGTTAGACAAATGTACCATTCTTCTTCTTCTTCTTCTTCTTCTCCTCCTTCTCCTCCTCCTCCTCCTTCTTCTCCTCCTTCTTCTTCTTCTTCTTCTTCTTCTTCAACACATTGGTGATGATGAGTGGTACCCTAATTTTTGCAATGCACCTTTTGGCTGCGTACCTCCAACTTCAGCACCTTTTCTTGGTTGGGCAGACTGTGGTCTTGCTTAGACTGCCATGAAGACAGTGGTGTAGGCTGGCCTGGCCAAAACTTTGTTTTCCAGTCTCTGGTGGCTGTACTTAAGCCTCTTCTTACATCAGATCCAGCATGCAACGCTGGCTGGCCAGACAGCTTTGAGACAGTTCCACAGAAACACTCCAACTTTGGGATGAGGAACCTGATGAGTGCCTCAAAGATATCCATTCCCCGCCACCTATAGTCTGCTGGCTCTGTTTTGTTTACATCATTCTGATAGCTATTGTTGTAAAGACCCATAGGCTTGTCACATCCTGGATTCATTGGTTTCACACCAGATTTTCCTCATCCCCGCTGGCGATCTCCATGTTCCAATCCATTCACCAACCTGACATTACATTTTACAAAAATAACAATTACAATTAGTGTTGATTGCTACAGGTTTCTGGGCTACAGATGTAGGTCAGAGTTTTTAAGCAACAGATCTATGTTCCCTGTCCCATAAAGGCAATGTTAAAGATAAGTGTGTTCTTAACACTGTTGTTCCCAAGGGAAAACATAGCAATGAAAGCAGATGTATTCTGATTAATATTTTGTTTATTTTTCCCCACAAAGACAAACCTTAGATTCCACCAATGTTCATTATACTGTTCAGGCTTTGTTTCACCACTGAACACTTTCCATCTCCACTGGTCAATCAGGAAACCAAAAGGAAGAAATGCAATCTTCTGAAGGGCCATACTCATGAGGAAATTGATGTCATATTCTGTAAATAACATAATGGAAGTTATGAAAAATATAATACGGTTTACAAGTATACATTATGTGAATGAACCTCTTACCTGTAAGCATTTTAAAGTTAATAGAGCAGCTTATGTTATTACATGCTGAGGATCTAATCATTGATGTTAATTTAGACTAAAAATAATGTCACCTGGAAATAATTCATGCTAGAATACACCGGAATGAACAATGATGTCAATATGAGATGAGTAAAAGGTATAAGCACAAAGGGATACAGTGTTAGTATCTATATTTTCCTTGACCTGCCAGCACACTAGATTGTGATGTAGTCAGCATCATGCTTGGCTACCTTATGAAATTGAGTGTAATCACTAAAAATGAAATAAGTTTATGTTTACAGAGAAATATTGAAATGTGTTAACTGCCTGAAAGTATGGCCCTGTTGCAAAGTTTTTGTGAAAACTCTGGACTTCACCACAAAGACAGAGTTCTGGATATAGCATGTTCTAATACTTGAAAACTGAAAAGAAGTAAAACAGTGATGGCATCTTACAATGCACACTGTGATTCTCATCATGTTTTTTTCCAAAATAGCCAAGAGCTGGAGTATACCATATTCTAGTAAATCATAGTGTTGCTTCTATCAGGATATTCCAAGTATGGCATAAGAGTACTTAAAGATACGTCATACATCCTTCTCCGTAAATGTCACATAGGGTTCATATGGTAATTCACAAAGTTTTCCTGTTTTTGGAGAGCTTTTCAACCCATCAAGGGATTTTATGTCTACTACTTTGGCCTCTCTTAATAATGTCCTCTTTAGAGTTCCATGTGGTTGACCTCTTTTTCCTTGGCCTGATGTGTTCCACTTGACATTTTGTTTTGGGATTCTCTGATCATTTCTTCTCATCATATGACCAATATGTGTCCATCTCCTTTTTCTGACCACATGAAACAGGTTGTTATTCAGTCATCTGTCTTATCTTTGCATTGTTCTTGAATTCATTCCACTTTATACAGAGTATTTTTCATAGGCATTTGTTTTCAAAAGAGTCTAATTTATTGTCTGTTTATTTAGTTGTTTTCCAGTTTTTGCATGCATAAATGAGGATGGATATTACATTTGAATTGAATAATCTTAGTTTGGTTTTTGTGCTTATAGCTTTAGAGTGCCATATGTTCTCAAGATTCTTGAAGGTCAACTTTTGCTTTTGCTTTTGGAGTTCTAATTCTAACTTCCTTTCTGGTGTCACCATCCTGGTCTATGTAGCTGCCAAGCTATGCAAATTGGTGTATTTCTTCAACAGCTGTTCTTTCTATGTATATTTTTACTTCTGATTAATGGGAGTTTTATTATTTTTGTTTTTTCATTGTCAAGTCCTATTTTACTACCCAGTGAAGACAGGGAATCTGTTTTTTTTTTCTTGCATTGAATTCACATTGTCACCAATAAGAGTTATGTCATCTGCAAAATTAAGATCTTCTAGTTAGGTCCTATGTACCCAATCAATGCCTGTTTTACCTATGCAGTATTTTTTCATTATGAAGTCTATGTCAATTCCAAAAAGCAAAGGAGATAGTATACATCCTTGTTTCATGCCTGTTTCAGTCTGGAACCATTTGCACATTCTTTCTTCTGTGTTGACTGCACAAACATATCCATTGTAGAGATCCTTAATGATGTTGACAATTTTAGATGGTATTCCATATATTCTTAAAATTCTCCACAATGAATCTCTTTGTATGCTGTCAAATACCTTTTTAAAGTCTATGACGTTCAGGATTAATGGTTTTTGCTTTTTAATATGCTCTTCAAGTATTATTCTTAGAGTAAAGATCTAATCAAGACAGTTTTCAAAATCCTGCTTGTTCTTTTCTTATTGCAGTATCCACTATATCTTTAATATAGCAATCTTGATGATGTTGAAAAACTCGCTGAAAACAGGAAAACTTGACAAACAACTATGTGAGCCCTATGTGATGTTTAACGGCACAGGAAGGATATAAGATGTAAGATTAGGTTCACTGCTGTTTCAGTTTCATCCAATGTAATTTCATCTAGGCTGACATTTAGTTGTGGGACTGGTAAGTTGGTTTCAAGGTCTATCAATTCTTTTGGGTGTGGTGGTTTTAATTATTTGTTGGAAGTGTTTGGCCCATCTTTGTTTTTGGTCTTTACTTTATATTGATAGGGTGCACAGCAGTGCTAAAAGAACTTTCAGTATATATACCTTTATCATCTGTAATTGACTGCAGGAGGCCTATTGATTTCATATGCTCTGGAGTCTGGACTGACAATGAGATCACATCCCCAACAGCTTCATGAAATCCTGGTGTAAATAATAATGAGTCTTAAAATAGGTAAATCAGGTAACACAGTGTTACACTATTTCATCACACAAATATATAAAATATACAGTTAATATTAAGGTCATTTTATTCTCGGTGTTTTTCTTCTTTTATAATTCTGCTGCAGATATTTCTACTACAGCTTTTCTTGCTACTAAAATCTCTACAACTTCTTCTAAACCCTCACAAATTCTTTCTTATAACAGGGCTAACCAACTGCTGATTTCTTCACATTTTACTTTATTTGTACATCTAACATCAAAAGTATCTGTTGTGATACAGAATAATCAGAATTTCATATGCTTAAATGGATAATTAAGTATTGCCAGACAGCAGAACATTTTTAATATCATCATATAAATTGTAACAATGTGTGTATAAGAATGGATTCTGACTGGGAGCATTAAATTGTGTCTAGCACTATGTAAATGTACTAGGTCATTTGCTAGTGAAAAAAGCAAATATTTATAAAATGTAATAAATAATTCATAAAATTGAAGGCTGAACATTCAATGTAATTATGTATAAACATCATTGATCATATATTCATTAAGTACCTAATAGGAGTATCTTCAACTATGGTAACACTTAGTTTTTTTGAAGTTACAAGAAATAAATAGGTGAATTAATTAATTTTATCTGCCATTGTTAAGAACCAGTCATATAGAACTGTCTAACATTCTGATATTTCCCAATCTGCTATAGCATTGTTATTAATACATTCACATAATCTAAACAGTTTAGTACTGTTTTATTACATTTACATATTTCTCAACATTTTAGTGCTGTATTATTACATTTACAAAATCCTCAACAATTTATTACTGTATTATCATATTAACATCTTCCTTCAATATTTAGCAAACGACATAAACTGTGTTAGAGAAGCTAAATTACAAATATATATTATACAATCATGCATGCTATATACTGGAAATATATTCTCCACATGCTAAAAATATAACAAAATGAAGTCAAGAGAAAAGTAGCCTCAAAATATCAGTTGATGTTGTATATGTGGTCTAGTTATACTGTGAAAGCATCCACTAAGAGATCACATGATATGAAGTTAAATATGAATCCCAGTTTATCTCTGATGATTCTATCCGAATTGATCATTGCACTTTCAGTTTTTTTTTTTTTTTGTCTTTTTTTTTCTAAATTTCATTTCTTAAAAAAATCCAACACTAGCTCAAGTTTATATCCCACATTAAAAAAAAAATCTTATTGTATTTATTCATCAGGTTTCTTTATCTTACCTGCCAGCTATAATTTTTATCTAACTGGATTCTCTGTCAGAGTAGTAAATATTATTGTATTATAATTACACTGACCAACAACAAGAACAACAACAAATCTATTTTCTTTATAAAATTAGTCAGTTTTCACTGGAAATGGAACAAGAAAAAAAATATGGCACCAGAAAATGTCTGTTAGTTCTAGTTTTAAAGATATTTAATATTCAAATCGTGTAACAAAACAAAATATTTCATTTAGTAAGTTTTGTGGTGGGATTTAACAACATAAAATCTTGTTTATTGTTTTTTTTTTCATTTGTATTCTACTTTTTTGGCATCTCTTGTCACATTTCAACAACAGTCAGCAAGCACAGATGCATTGCCCTGCAGTTGTTTTTTTCTGTTGCTGAAATATCTTGGTTGAAGTGCTTCCCATGTTCATCACTCACTGCAATTCAATTCTGGGAGAAGAAGTCAAGATGAGAATCAAGGAAGTGGAACTTTACTGACATGTTGCAACTTGATAATTGATATGTTGTCAGGTAAAGTTAACCCTGTTAATAACTGATATGTTGTCAGGTAAAGTTAACCCTGTTAATAATTGGTATGTTGTCAGGTAAAGTTTACCCTGTTAATAATTGGTATATTGTCAGATAAAGTTAACCCTGTCATGCCTTAGAAGCACATATGAATATGGTGTTAGTGCCCATATTTTCCTTGACCTACTAGAGGGTGACATGGTCAGCATCACACCTGGCTACCTTTCCTTCTCCAACTCCAGAAGAAGTCAGGTACCCATTTTATACAGTTGAGTGACTAGGTCAGATTTAAACCCCCAACTTTCACCATGAGATATTAGTGCACTAATCAGTTTGCTACTCAGATGCCCAAATATGTTGTCAGAAGTTCATTAATAGCCACAGCATAGTTGATCTTAGTATCTGTCAGATGCTGGAATTTTCTCATCGGTTTCTTGAACACTTCTCCTTTCTGATTCATTCCTTTAACAAAGTTCTTCAATCACTCCAGTTCATTTTGCAAAGAGGGTAGAATGATTTCATTCTTGTCAACTAGATGAGTTTGCTGTGCATTCTTGTTTCCAGGCTCTAGATTTTCCTTTCAGGCTAGATTTTTATTTGTAATGTAAAGATCTATCCCAACTATCCCACTCACATAGAAAACAATACTTGATGCGTCCTAGCTGCATTCAAAATAAAATTCCAATAACCTTCAGGTATCCACAAATCTGTCACTGATGGTCTTTGTATTTAAATATTTTGAGAGGCAAATTCATATCTTCGTAGATCTCCTTAATCTGCACACCATGGCCTTGGGGAACAGATGGTCCCAATTTCAACTATGTAGCAAAACAGCTTTCAAGCTTAACCTTGATGAGTCTATGAAGAGTCTCAGTCTTGTGGATTATGTTCAGTTGCCAAAGATGTCATCAGACCATTAACACCAAAACAGACAATAGGATTGTTTTCCATTTGAAAAATGAAGTTAGGTCTTTTAGGCCATTTTTATACATTTACATTTTACATTCTCCTCTAGGAGATTCTGCTGCAAGAAGTTTGGCTTTACTTTTCGATAGGTCAAGATCTCAAATTAGATGACTTTACTTGGCTTTTGTTGACCAAGAAAAAGCATTTGACAGAGTGGACAGGAACAAACTATGGGAAGTCCTAAAACAATATGGAGTCACTAATCATCTAATAAATCTGTGTAAGAGTCTGTACAATAATGGAAGTGGCATCATCAGAGCAATAGGGGAACATTCTGAACCCTTTATTATTAAATCTGGCATTCGGCAAGTTTGCTTCTTATCACTGCTGCTATTTATAACATATATTGATAACATCTGTAAAGAAGCTGGACTGATAAGAACAGCAGAAAATAAAAAAATGAAATAGAACAAACAGAAGATGACATAACCATAAACGAACTATTATTTGCAGATGATCAAGCTCTAGTTGCCAATTCAGAAGAAGGGTTGCAAGATCACATTAATAGATTGAATGATGCATGCAAAGAACACAATATGAAAATTAGCTTAGGCAAAACAGAAATCATGAACATCGCAAGAGTAGACACACATAAACAATACACTGGAAAACCATACTACAAAGCAAGTAACACATTTCAAATATCTCAGAAGCATTTTCTCAACAAAAGGAAAAATGGACATAGAAATCAAAACAGATGTAACAAAGCAAACCAACTTTTTGGGCAAATGGCTCCCATACTAAACAACAAGCATGTCTCACTGGAAACTGAAAGAACTATCTATAAGACAATCTTCATACCAACTTTGTGATACCAATGCCAGGCATGGACGCTGACAGCAAAAGACAAAAGGAAAATTACAACAACTGAAATGAGATTCTTGAGAAGAATTCTTGGAATATCAAGAATGGACAGAATCAGAAATGATGTCATTAGAAATAAAGTAGGAGTTGAACCCATTCTGAACTATATTAAAAAACAGCAAATAAAATGGTTCAGTCATGTATCACGACTACCACCAGAACATGTACCACAGAGAGCAATGTTTTACAGACCACACAGAGGCAGAGGATGGGGCTGCCCATGCAAACGATGGACCGATGGTATAGAAGAGCCCTTGAACATCTCAATTTACGAAGCCAACAGGCAGGCCATTGGGAGACAATTGCACTTCACTTTTACACCTAACAGTAAATGAGGAAGGACAAGACAAGACAAAGAGTTCATTCTGAGAAATTCTGTGTGGCTTATTCAATGAATCTGATTCTGGTATAAAATCAGGATCTTGTGGTGAATATTCAGTGGATGTTTCCTGTCCACTTTCCACATCTTGGCTGAGCTGCAAGATGTACTGGATTGGTGGGACAGGAACTGGCAGGTCATTTCAATGTGATACTGGTCAGGTAGCTAGTGGAGGTACTGACTCTCCTTTATTACTCAATCAACTGCAGAGATCCACTGCACATGAATTACAACAATAACCAGGGCATATCTTGGTCTCTTGCCTTACAACTAAAATAATAGTGATTTGCTGTCTTAATAATAAAGGTAGTAATCTGTGGAGAGGAGCAGACAGAACCACAAAAATAAGATTTTTAAGGACATGCATCTTTCCTATCGCAACATATGCCTGTGAGACCTGGACACTTAACAAAACAGCTGAGAAGCACATAAATGCCTTTGAATGTAAATGCTATAGAAGAGTTCTCCAAATATCGTGGACACAAAAAAGAACAAATATATCTATACTACAAGAGCTAAATATTGAAGAAGGCTGGCTAGTAAAGAGGATTAAAGAGAGAAAACTGAAATATTTTGGCCACATTAAACGTCATGATAATTTAGAGAAGACCGTATTGGAAGGATACATAATGGGAAAAAGAAAAAGAGGAAGACCGAAACGAAGATGGCTGCAAGACATCGTTGATGATCTGGAAATGGATGCAGCAGCAGCAGGCCATCTTGCTCACAACCGAGAGGCCTACAGGAGTGCTGTTTGGGAGGCAAAGTTCCGCAAGGGACATGCAAAGGAATGAATGAATGAATGAATGAGTAATTGCACATTTCTAAGATGAAAAGATTGGTTCAAAATGCATATAACAAAAATTGTTCATACTATTCACATATTTCAATGGCATCCTAAAAGTCAAATCCGAAACAAAGCAATGTTTAAAATTAACAGCAGCTCACAAAAACAAAACCAGATTAATGCTATCTCAGCAAATGAAATACATGTAAACAGTATGGCTTCCATTCTAATACTGTGCTTGAGCTCAGTAGTGCCAACCTAAATTCTTTAGATTAATTAAAATTTCCTTGACAAAAACTGAAAAATTCTCGAAATCCTGAAAGAAACTGAATCTTGACAATGAGGGCTAACAGTTTTAAATGCCATATTCTTTTTCTTTTATCAGAATTAACTATAATTGATTATTTGTATGTAGGATATTTGAACATCTTGGACCGAGACCTGCTAGCCCAACTGAAAGGACAACCAATAAACATAAATATTATACAAGTGTACGCTCCAACATCTGAAAGTTCTGAAGAAGATGTACAGCTATTTTATAATGACATAGAGACAGCCCTAAAACACACAAAGTCACATGAAGTTACCATAGTCATGGGAGATTTTAATGCCAAAGTTGGTAGAGGAAGAACTTCAGACATCATTGGTGACTATGGACTGAGGGAGAGGAATGACAGAGGTTGTAAATTAATTGAATGGCCAAGAATACATAGCTTGATTGTAGGAAACACCTGGTTTAAACAACATCCTCGAAGACTGGCAAAGTGGTGCAGCCCAGATAAAAAGACTTTTAACCAGATAGACTACATATTAATCAACAAACGATTCCGCAATGCATTACTGACAACAAAAACCATGACAGGAGCTGACTGCAATAGTGACCATGATCCACTCTGTGGAAACATTAGAATAAAGCTAAATAAAGCATGCAGAAAAGTGAGAAACATCAAACTGAATACAGAACTCCTTAAAAATGACCAAGAACTGTGAGAACAATACAAAGTTATTATAACAAATAGATACAATGCAATTTCATTCATTCATTCCTTTGCATGTCTCTTGCGGAACTTTGCCTCCCAAACAGCACTCCTGTAGGCCTCTCGGTTGTGAGCAAGATGGCCTGCTGCTGCTGCATCCATTTCCAGATCATCAACGATGTCTTGCAGCCATCTTCGTCTCGGTCTTCCTCTTTTTCTTTTTCCCATTATGTATCCTTCCAATACGGTCTTCTCTAAATTATCATGACGTTTAATGTGGCCAAAATATTTAAGTTTTCTCTCTTTAATCCTCTTTACTAGCCAGCCTTCTTCAATATTAAGCTCTTGTAGTATAGATATATTTGTTCTTTTTTGTGTCCACGATATTTGGAGAACTCTTCTATAGCATTTACATTCAAAGGCATTTATGTGCTTCTCAGCTGTTTTGTTAAGTGTCCAGGTCTCACAGGCATATGTTGCGATGGGAAAGATGCATGCCCTTAAAAATCTTATTTTTGTGGTTCTGTCTGCTCCTCTCCACAGATTCTTTATTTGTTTTACTTTCTGAAGAGCAATAGATGTCCTCCTTTTAATTTCCCGCATTGTATCTCCATTATTAGTTAGTAGTGATCCAAGATATTCAAAACTCTCCACTTCTTCCAGTCTTTCCTCACTGATACATATTTCAGTTGCCTTGTTTGTTTTGTCAGTTGTCATCACTTTAGTTTTCTTTGCATTAAGATAGAGGTTCTGCTCTTCGCTGTTCTTGCGGACTGACATAATTAGTTTTTCCATTCCTTCTTGTGTTGTGGACAGCAATACTGTGTCATCAGCATATCTAATCTCTGGTATTTCATAACCTCCAACTGTTATGGCATCGTAATATTCTTTGTCTACATCTTCTCTAACATTCCTCATTATATTTTCAGTATACAAGTTAAATAAGTAGGGTGACAATATGCACCCCTGACGGACCCCTTGTTTTATGTCAAACCAAGTTGTTGTTTCACCATTTATTCTTACTGCTGCTTGTTGGTCTAAATACAGCAGTGATGTTAATTGTATCAAATGTGTTGGAAATCCCATTTTTTCCATTATTTCCCAAAGTTTCTGGTGTTGTACACAATCAAATGCCTTTGAGTAGTCTATAAAGGATAAATATAGATTCACATTAAACTCCCTGCATTTCTCTATTATTAATCTTAGATTGAATATATGATCTCTTGATCCTCTTCCTTGCCTGAAGCCAGCTTGGACCATATTGACTTCTTCTTCTATTTTCTTTCGAAGTCTACCCATTATGATTTTTAACAGAATTTTACTGGCATGACTAATCAGGGCAACAGTTCTGTAGTTGGTGCATAATTTCAGGTTACCCTTTTTTGGCAGTGGTATGAATACAGTTCTTTTCCATTCTTTTGGCCAAATACCTGAATGCCATATCTTTTTACATAGTGCATGATAGATTGTTGCACACTCCTTTCCTCCTGCTTTAATAAATTCAGCGGTTATCTCATCACATCCTGGTGATTTACCATTTTTCAGACTCTTTATTGCCCATAAAACTTCTTCCATTGTCGGCTCAGGTTTTTTCTCCTCCAATAATAATTCACACTGTTGATTTCTGCTTCCACAGTCGGTTAGCGGGGTAGGGGTATCCCCTATCAAAGGAGAAGTAAGACGCCTCCTTACCTCCGTTAGTCTACGGGACACCCTTGGGCAAGGTGGAGTACCCGTATAGCCCCCCGATCAGGGTGACGTGAAGCCATGGGAGCAGGTGGTGGATGGAATGGGAGAGCAGCTGACAGATAATGTTGGTTATGGTCACCATTCTATGATGGTAGGCAGATGATCTCAATGTAGGGACAATGGCTACGATCACTGACTAGTACAGTCACTGCCCGGAAGGAAAGCAATGGTAAACTACCTTCTGGAAACATACCAAGAAACCCAAGCAGCAATCATGGAAAGTCAAATAGGAAAAAGATCTGGTGGTGAGTCCCCCAGGCCAGATAGATCTAATTTTAACACTGGGGAAGAGTGTGAGGCAGAGGTCGGTACTAGTAATTGTGATGACGGACAAAATCCTGACGGTGTTACCAAGGAAAACCCCTGTATCAAACTAAAAAGAAAAATAAGAGTAGGAACATGGAATGTAAGAAGTATGTATGAGGGAAAATATCAAGTAATAAGTGACGAGATGAAAAGAACGCGGATACACATTTTGGGAATCTGCGATCATTGATGGAAAGGATCAGGACACTTTAAGAGCGAGAATGATAATATATTTATATATTCTGGCGGAGAAGTAGGAGGAAAGAATGGAGTGGCTTTTTATTTGGACAAATCAACATCAAAAGCATTACTAGGCTACAATCCAGTAAGTGATAGAATCCTAACAATCAGACTTAAGGGCATTCCTAGAAATGTAACAGTCATCCAGGTATATGCACCTACATCAGCAGCAGAAGAAGATGAAGTAGAACATTTTTATAACACACTGCAGACGACAATGGACCAGGTACGGAAAAATGATATTGTATTTATAATGGGTGATTTTAATGCAAAAATTGGTACAGACAGAGCAGAAGATGAAGGACAAGTTGTAGGGAAATTTAGCATAGGACACAGAAATGAGGCAGGTGACAATCTAATGGCGTTTTGTATGGAAAATGAGCTAATGATCGCTAACACACTTTTTAAACAACATCCAAGAAGACTTTACACATGGACATCACCTGATGGGAAAACCAGGAATCAAATAGCTTACAATGCAATAGCAAAGATAAATAGTATAGATGAGCAATGGGCAATGTTAAGAGATTCTATCCACCAAACTGTTAAGGAGATAATACCACCAAACAAAGAAGCCTCTAAAACTAAATGGATGACAGACGACATCTTAGGACTGATGGACAAGAGGAGGAGGAGTAAAAATAACAAGGAAAAATATAGCAAGATAAATAAAGAAATAAGACACAAATGCAGAGAAGCAAAAGAAGTGTGGTTAAATGAACAGTGCAGACAGATAGAGGACTCTCATAATAAAGACAGCAAAAACATGCACAAACGAATTAATGAACTCACAGGCAGGAAAACAAAATATACCACAGGATGCCTGAAATCGAAAGAAGGTAAAATGTTAATGGGAAAGGAAGACATTGTGGACAGGTGGACAGAGTATATCGGTGAGGTATATGGAGGACCAGAATTAACACCAGAAAATGAAAACTGTTATGGACCACCAATACTTGAAGATGAAATCATAGATGCCATCAAACACATGAAGAAAGGAAAAGTGACTGGGCCTGATAATATAACAATAGAAGAAATAAAGGCACTAGAGGAGACAGGAATAAAAATAATAACCAAGTTACTGACTGACATTTACAACAGTGGTTATATTCCCAGTGACTTTGATAGGGTATTCCCTATCAAAGGAGAAGTAAGATGCCTCCTTACCTCCGTCAGTCTACAGTACACCCTTGGGCAAGGTGGAGTACCCGTATAGCCCCCCGATCAGGGTGACATGAAGCCATGGGAGCAGGTGGTGGATGGAATGAGAGAGCAGCTGACAGATAATGTTGGTTATGGTCACCATTCTGTGATGGTAGGCAGATCTCAATGTAGGGACAATGGCTACGATCAATGACTAGTACAGTCACTGCCCGGAAGGAAAGCAATGGTAAACTATCTTCTGGAAATATATCAAGAAACACAAGCAGCAAACATGGAAAGTCAAATAGGCTCACAACCGAGAGGCCTACAGGAGTGTTGTTTGGGAGGCAAAGTTCCGCAAAGGACATGCCAATGATTGATTGATTGATTGATTGATTGACATGATTAAATCCACGTTTATAACATTACCAAAGAAACCAGGTGCAAAGGAATGTGATGACAACCGGACTATCAGCCTCTCATGTCACATAATGAAGCTACTTCTGAGAATAATTATGAGAAGAACAAGGAAAAAGATAAAAATGGAAATAGCAGATGAACAGTTTGGATTTGTTGAAGGAAAGGGAACACACAATGCCATTTATGCTTTATGAACACTAACAGAAAGAGCTTTAGAAGTACAGAAAGATCTCTACTTATGCTTCATTGATTACACCAAGGCATTTGACAAGGTGAAACATAATGAAATTATTAAAATGCTTGAAGACATCAATATAGACGGCAAAGACCTGAGGATTGTAAAACATCTATACTGGCAGCAAGAAGCAGCAATTCGAGTTGAAAATAGAACTGGAAAATATCAACCTATAAAACAGGGGTTGCGACAGGGATATGTACTGTCTCCAGACCTTTTTTCTCTGTACAACGAGAATATTCCAAGAGCGATCATCACAGAACCAGGCATAAAAATTGGAGGATACAATATTAACAACCTTTGGTATGCTGACGACACAGTACTGATAGCTGAGAACCAACATGACCTGCAAAATCTCTTGGATAAAGTCGCCAAAGAAAGTGAACAGAAAGGCCTTACTTTGAACATCAAAAAGACAGAGACTATGGTTATATCTAAGAAACAGAAAATTTTGTTTATTAGAAGAATGTTGCGAATCCCCTGGACAGCAAAAATAACTAATGAAGAATGTATGAGAAGAGCTGGAGAGACAAAAAAACCTTGTTAAAAAGATAAGAGAGAGACAATGTACTTTCATAGGACATGCAATGAGAGGAGGGGACATAGAAAATATTATAACAACAGGAAAAATAGAAGGAAGAAGATCAAGAGGAAGACCAAGAGAAATGATACTGGACAGTCTGACGGATGGTGTGAGAGGAGATCACCAACTGAGCTGATGGCCTGCATGAAGGATCGTGTACTCTGGAGAAGCATAATAGCCAATGCCAGTCAGCACGGCACCTGATGATGATGATGATTATTTTAAAGTTAGAAACATTTTACATGTTAAACTAGTGTTATTATAATGTGGCTATTATGTATGAGACACTTGCCTGGCACAAGACTACAATATTCAGATTTGTGTAGTTTCTTCTCATTATTTTCTTATTATCAAATGATATAAGCTATTTATGCCATGGAATTTTCTTCCAATAAAATGTACAATTATGCACAAATTATATCTGTTTCTTTATTGGAAATATGAATTTATAATGTCACATTTTCTTTTCCCACAAGTATTAATTCATTTAACACTGTTGAGAGAGGTTACATTAGTGGGCATAAGAGGATCCCTTGATAAGGCTGAAAAACTCATCAAAAACAGAAAAACATAGTGAATGACAGTGTGCTGTTTAATGGGACAGGAAGGATGTAAGATTAATTCTATTAACCACTACACTCATTCATCTGTTTTATTTTATTTTGATAAGAGTAAAAAAGATCATTTTTCAAGAAAGAATTTTGCTTCATGCAAACAGCTGTTACATTTCTACTGGCATGTAATTATATGAAGTGAATTGTCTCCTAATGCATTACAACATTTAAATTTCAACTGTACATGTGCTCATTGTGAAAAACTGCTTTAAACATTCCAGCTGAAATAGACAGTGCAAATTTGTATGACATAAAGAAGCACTAACAACTGTGAGCAAACATATTATACACTGAACTATTTAGCGACATTCTTTGTGCATGTCAAACCAGGGTTAGCCCCTCCTCGGAAATTTAATGGCAGATTCCGATACTGTATGTAATATTGAGTATGACCCATTTCATGATGAACAATTAAAAAGTCATCATATGTAACTGATGAGCAGTACTGGATCCTGAAAATAGTTAAAATTTAAGCATGGAGTTGAACAGAAAATAATAATTTTTTTTTTTGGTTATCTATCTATCTAACTATCTATCCAGTGCTATGCCAACAAGCATCAGCGGTCATGCTTTTCCACAATTCTCTATTCTGGGCATTAATCATGAGCTGGGTTTTTGTTCTTTCTCTATGCCACTTCATCAATCCATCTATCATTTTCTCTCTTTGTCTGCCTTGGTCTCTTTTGCCCTCTGTCAAATATTCCAGTCCACCTGCTCTCATGACATGCCCTAGAAATTTGGATTGTCTCTTCCTGAATTTTGTTATTGTTTGTCTCTCTTCTTCTGCCTCTGTCAGGACCTCTTCGTTTGATCTCTTCAAAGTCCATGGTATCTTCAGCATTCTTCTAAGACACTACACTTCCACTGCCTCTAGGCAGCACTGTATTTCTCTGGTGCCTGTTTATGTTTCACATCCATAAAACAGGATTAGTTCAATATAACATTAGGGTGCTCTTTTCCTCACTTTCAGTGTTAGTGATTGGTTACATACATAAAATATTTTTCATCCTTTGAAACATTATTTTAGCCTGTGTTATTCAGTTCTTATCTTCATTTCACATCTTTCATCTGAAGTTCTTAACATCCCTAGGTATTGAAACTTGTCTGCCTGCTTCAACATTGTGTTGTTGACTGTTATTTTACAACTTGCAATCACTTTCTTCTTAGAGAAGACAATGACTTCCACTTTCTTCTTATTCAGGCTGACTCTCTTTTTGTCCTTTCCTTAACATACCTATTTATCAGCTCCTGCAGTTCTTTTTTTCATTCTTTGCTATCAGGACAGTGTCATCTGCATATCTCAGGTCATTCAAATCATATCCTCCTACTGAAATTCCTGGTAGTCCTATGCAGCATATTATAGTTTCACTGTGTAAACGGAATAGATCTAGAGGTAGCATGCATCCTTGGAAAACTCTAACTTCTTGGTATTTGCCAACCTCTTGCTCCACCATTAATTGCTGCTAACTGTTGCTTTGTGGAAATTATGCTGCTTTCATAAAGCTCTGTCTGATAAAAAAACACTCATGCTATTTGTTTTGTCAGTGTGAATTCTAATCTAGTTTTTTAAAATTTATTTCACTCTCTCCTTTTGTTTTTCATTCTATTTTATATTTATGATTTTTCAGTTTGCAGTAGTGAATGTTCTTGGGTGCTCTTGAACGCTACATTTCATTTTAACACATCCTATGTTGCTGCTGGTGGAAATGTTTATGCCATAGAACAAAGTGCAGAGAATGAGGGTAACAACATTTATTATGAAAAAAAAATGTAAAAAAAAAAAAAAAGTGAGATTTGGATAAATTTTCCTGTTTGTGTCAGATGAATATGTAGTAGACAGAATTCAGTAACTTGTTTTGTGACAAGAAGATGATGAAAAACAAATTTTAAGTCATAGTGTTGATCTAATTAGCCCTAGATTACATGTTCTTCATTTGTGCTATTATCAGCTATCTAAATCTACCTATTCACATCCACTTCTTGTGAGATTTATAGGGCTGGGAAAGCAGTTGCAATCTGCATAAATAACTTAGGCTGTGATATTTCTTATCCTTTTGATCCTAGGAACATAGCAGGGAAAACATGCAAAAAAATGTAAATTATGATAAAAAAACAAAAATGAAAGATTCTCGCAGAATTTTATGAGCATCTCACAGCAGCTGTTAAGCTTGTACTACAATAAAAAAAAAAATACTTTTCTTCATATCTGTTTGTATTTATCTTTGTTTTTTAACTTTACCAAAACTGTTTTTGAAATTATAGTAAATATTTTCCTGTATTCATAAATTCTTATTTAATTTTGTAGCAAAGGGAAGAGCAAAATACTCTCACCATGGATGATGAACCAAAAATCAACAAGACCCTGCCTAATCTCTACTGGATGATCTCATGTGTTACATTGACTTAGTTAACTGGGCAGAAATCAACAAGACCCTGCCTAATCTCTACTGGATGCTCTCATGTGTTACACTGACTTAGTTAACTGGGCAGAAATCAACAAGACCCTGCCTAATCTCTACTGGATGCTTTTATGTGTTACATTGACTTAGTTAACTGGGCAGAAATCAACAAGACCCTGCCTAATCTCTACTAGATGCTCTTATGTATTACATTGACTTAGTTAACTGGGCAGAAATCAACAAGACTCTACCTAATCTATACTGGGTGCTCTTATGTGTTACATTGACTTAGTTAACTTGGCAGAAATCAACAAGACCCTGCCTAATCTCTACTAGATGCTCTTATGTATTACATTGACTTAGTTAACTGGGCAGAAATCAACATATTTCTCACTGAAAATAAAACAAAATATTCCAAGATCTTTAATTTAGATTTCACTGCTAAAAGTTTCTTTCTGCAGTTCACCTTACATCCTTCCCATGCCATTAAATATCACATAGGGTAGTTCACTAGGTAGGTAGCATGACAATTTGCCAAGTTATTTGTAGTTACTATGGTAAAATTCATCTTAACTAGCAGGAAAAATTTTTAGTTTCATATTAAAAAGTACATAGTCCTTTATTTGTAAGATGCTCTTTTTTGCCATTTTAGTACTGCAGATCTCTGATATTTAGAGGCTTCCATTAGCCATTTCAGTATTTAAACATAATGTTTGTTTTCAAGCAAGAATCACAGATTTTAAAAAATATTTCTGTGAGATGCTCTGTGATGGTGCCAAACCTTACTAGCCTGAGTACATGTGCGAAGCAAGCTTTGTAAATGAAAGCTTTTATTTTAAAAAACAAAAAACAAAAATGAAAGACTCTCGCAGAATTTTATGAGCATCTCACAGCAGCTGTTAAGCTTGTACTACAATTAAAAAAAATACTTTTCTTCATATCTGTTTGTATTTATCTTTGTTTTTTAACTTTACCAAAACTGTTTTTGAAATTATAGTAAATATTTTCCTGTATTCATAAATTCTTATTTAATTTTGTAGCAAAGGGAAAGAGCAAAATACTCTCACCATGGGTGATGAACCAAAAATCAACAAGACCCTGCCTAATCTCTACTGGATGCTTTTATGTGTTACATTGACTTAGTTAACTGGGCAGAAATCAACATATTTCTCAGTGAAAATAAAACAAAATATTCCAAGATCTTTAATTTAGATTTCACTGCTAAAAGTTTCTTTCTGCAGTTCACCTTACATCCTTCCCATGCCATTAAATATCACATAGGGTAGTTCACTAGGTAGGTAGCATGACAATTTGCCAAGTTTTTTGTAGTTACTATGGTAAAATTCATCTTAACTAGCAGGAAAAATTTTTAGTTTCATATTAAAAAGTACATAGTCCTTTACTTGTAAGATGCTCTTTTTTGCCATTTTAGTACTGTAGATCTCTGATATTTAGAGGCTTCCATTAGCCATTTCAGTGTTTAAACATAATGTTTGTTTTCAAGCAAGAATCACAGATTTTAAAAAATATTTCTGTGAGATGCTCTGTGATGGTGCCAAACCTTACTAGCCTGAGTACATGTGCGAAGCAAGCTTTGTAAATGAAAGCTTTTATTTTAAAAAAAAAAAAAAAAACAACCTGAAATCTGATGAAATTTGATACTTTGATAAGAGCAACACCCTGGATTATTGTTTTAAAGGGAAGAGGGAAAGAGGGAGATGCAATGAAGTACCAGGATTAGCACCCCGACGAAATGATACGGGCTGATGTTTATACTGTAGATAGTACTCAACATGTCCCATTTCATGGTGAGCAGTTTCCAAATGGTCCTGGTTGACTTCTGTGCACTGTTTTACTCTGAGTACACAAAACAGAAAAGGTGTTATTTTCTCTGTTACTAATTCAGTTATTTTCAATACACACACCAGGATTGGCTCCATCTCTGAAGGTAATTGGCAAATCTTTGTACTGGAGAAAGTATTCAATGTGTCCCATTTCATGGTGAGCAGTTTCCAGATGCTCTTGAGTGGTTTCTGTACACTGTTTAACTCTGAAATAAAGTACTGAGGAATTTGTAACTAAATTTTCCTCTATAATTTGCATTAGCATACCTTTTGTGTTAGTTTTCTAACTACAGTTATACAAAAGTATCTCATGACGATTATCATACTTATTGTTTCATCATCATCCTGTATGAACTCCCTGATAGCTGCAAAGGATGTTCAACCTGCTCCATCTCATGCTTTGAGCACCACATCCCACCCCTACTGTATCTGATGATGTCAGTCTATCATGTTGATTCCTGCTCTGTTGTCATATTCTTGTTCATTTCCCTACAGCCTTTCCTTCTTTTCTATATTTTATTGTACCTCTTGGTGTAGTCAAAATATTCATCACTTTCTTATACTATATACTATTCATTATCATGATTCTCAACAATTTAGGACTTTATTGCTACATCCACATAATCCTTAACATTTTCTTTATATGTCTTCCATTCTGTTATGCTACAGTCCACCTGTCCTGTGTATCCCTAAAGAAATGACCATAATTTTATTTTCTACTTTCTTATCAAATAATTTCATAATAGAAAAATAAAGGACTTGTCTTAATTTAATATACCTCCTTTGTAACAGATCAAATTATTTCTGAATCTTATGTTGCAAATTAAATATATGTGCAAGCCCAAACCAACATTTTCAAATGCAAAGTCCAAAAATAGAAAATATAAAAAATGTAAAATAAAATAAATGCAATAACTTAAATTTAAATGTAAAGTTTAGTAGAAAATTCACAACCGATTCATATCATCATCATTTCATTTTGATCTGGATGACTACAATGATTCAAAGTTGAAGACTTGCCATTATTTTCTCAGTGAAGAAATAGTTAGATAAACAGTGAGCTGTAGATATACTATAAAAATGCAGAAAATAAGGAACTTACTCATAATAACTTAAAACATAATAACATAAAAACTTACACATAATATTCTTCAAATATCATGGACACAGAAAAGAACAAATATATCCATACCACAAGAACGTAATACTGAAGAAGGCTGGCTAGTAAAGAGGATTAAACAAAGAAAACTTAAATATTTTGGACACATTAAATGTCACGATAATTTATAGAAGACCATCTTGGAAGGGCACGTATTGGGAAAAAAGAAAGAGAGGAAGACCAAGGTGAAGATGGCTGCAAGACATCGCTGATAACATGCAAATGGATGCATCAGCAGCAGGGCATCTTGCTTACAAACGAGAGGTCTACAGGAGAGCTGTTATGGAGGCAAAGTTCCACAAGGGACATGCAAATAACTGACACACAGTAGGCCAGAATGGTTCATCCTCCAGAACACATATTATATTTATTTTTAAAAGTTTCTGTGACTTTGTAACACAGATTTTAACATGGCTTCAGCTATGTCATGCATACACAGCATAACCAGCTTTAGAAGATTCTTAGGGGATCTAGTCTTAAAAACATCAGACTGAAAAAATTTTAAAAGGTCATGAAGATATGACATATACTGTGACAAGACCATTCTTTTTCTTCTTCTTCTTCGTTAAGGTTCATTGCTGCAGGTAAAATTTACTTCCATCCCTCTCTATTCCTAATCTTTTCTCTCCAGTTGGTGACATCAGTTTCTTTTATATCCTCTTCTGTGTTGTCTTTCCATCTCTGTCTTGGTCTACCCCTTGGTCTTGTTTGCCTCATCTCTTGTGCATACATAATTTTCGTTTGTCTGTTCTCTTCCACTCTTCTACATGCCCCAGCCAGCGTAATCTGTTCAATTTCAAGACATTTATAATTCGTTGGGATTTAAATAAGCTGTTCAGTTCAGTGTTTTTTTCTAGCTCTTCATTCTCCACTGTTGATATCCTTTATCGGACCAAAGATTCTTCTTAGGATATTGTTCTCAAAGATGTACAATTGTTGTTCATCTTTCTTTGTCGTACTCCATGTTTCTGATCCATACATGATCTGTCACACAGCTGTCACATGGTGCGGTTGCCTTGTCATGGCAGGCAGCTTGCATACCCTGACCACCACCCCAAGAGCTATACCATCGGAGAGTTTTACTCCTAGCAGGTCCAACCAATCTGGAAAGGTTCACATGGGTAGGGGTCAGATGAAACTTGCACCCTGGTCCTCCAGGTTGGGGGTTGGAGCATAGGGACAATGACCCCCATCTCCGTAAAAATGATTAGTGTTATGGAACAGATAGAGAAGCCTCGAAATTGTGACAAGACCATGGAAAACAAAAAAGACCTATTGAGAAAACATAGAATATTTACACTTTCAACTAATATTACTACATTCCTATAAATTTACCTGAAATCTTTTGCATTATAGAAATCCCAAGCAGAGGCATGACAAACAACATCTCTCCCATCTGTAGGTTTCTTTAGCATTGATTTATTCCAGAATTCTTGAGGCATTTCAATCATGCCCAAAGATCTAAAAAAGCTGTCTGCAGTTTCAAATATTTTTTCTGCAGTGTAGTTCTGAGGAAACAGAAAACAATAAAAGCACATTAAAAAAAACTTTTTGTTTCCTTCCATTCCATGAAAGATTGTGCCAAGTTTACATTTGAAAAGAAAACTTCTATAGCAGATTCTTACTATTCCATTACCCTGCAGCTGTGAACATGAAGCTCTAGACAAATGATCTTCATGTTTCACATGGAACAAAGTATGGGCAACAGGAGCTTTCAGAATCTGAATCTAAACACAGTTCCAAATGTCAGTGAAGAAATCTGATGGCTTTCCTCCACTCATTTTGTTTCCTATAAAGTACAAATGCCAATAAGAACATACTCGCATATCAAATTTAAGTATTTTGATATTTTTCATCATATGATTGCTCTTGTCGGCTTAAAATTCCCTCCCTTGACACAAATACTTTTAAAAGTCCTAATAATAGTCAATCAAGATCTTTCCTTCATCTGCAATTTAATATATTCTGCCTTCACTACAAACATAATATGCAACCTTACATGTCTGTATATGTGTCACTTTCTTTGCCTTCTTCTACTGTATCCAAAAGTACGAGGTTGCATTCATATTTATAAGGGATGGCAACTGCAGTAGAACTGGTTTAAATAATAAAGTTAGACAGAGGTGTATAGTGTAGTTTTACAAAGTGCCACTTTGTAAAACTACACCATACACCTCTATCTAATTCATATTTATAACCTAATGCTGGACAGTACAACAGAGACTTCATATACTTTTAATTTCCCTTACCTGTCTAACCATCTCCTTTGTAACATCAAGAGAAGATTTATTTCTGTAGGGCATGAACTCATCTACCAAAGATGACCACTGTTGAGCCCACATATTTCCTGATGAGAATTAATTTAAGAATTAAACATATAATCACCTTATTTATTTATCAAAGTGTGAGCTAACAGTGAAAAGATTAATATATATACATGGTTTATATGAATGCAAACTTTCTTTGTCCTTTATGTTTTTGTATGTTTAGGATGTAAACTGAAACATTGCAAATGTGTGCATGTTAAGTTAATAAAGCTGTTCCTACTTTTATTTGAAAGTTAGACTGAGGTGTATGGTTCAGTTTTGCAAAAAGATAGAAATCTTTGTGAGCAGGAACAAGAACAGCAGAAAGAAAGATGAGTACATACAAATGACCATTCAACAGTCCAATATTTTGGCAGAAGTCTTTTTCAAGGATCATATACAAAGACAACACAAAAGATAAAAAAAGCAACAAAAAAAAACAAATGAAAATTAGACATTTAGCTTTTTTTATTTTCCATGTAAAAATAGATGGGCTCAGAATGAGCACATGTCTATCATTCTTACAAAGGGAATACAAAAAATTACAACTAACATGGAGACAGCACAATTAATACTGCCAAGTAACTTCAAAGGTCAGCTGGAAAGGGATTTTTTTTTTTAAATAACAAGTGAAAATAGCAATGTCAACAAGCAGCAATGATCATACACTTTGAAATAACAATGAAATCCACCAAAACTCAATCAAACTGAGTTCCTTTCATAAGCCAAACTAGGACAATGGATCTGTTTCATAAGACAGACTGACATATTCCTTTTCATAAGCCAAACTGGGAGAGTGGATCTGTTTCATAAGACAGACTGACATGTTCTGCTACAGAAAACATTTCAAGATTCACATCAGAAAGAAAACTACTTTTACCTAGGACTCCAGCCATTACAAACATCCTTAATGCATAGCGCATGCAGGGTCTTAAACTGAACAATGGATACAAATCAGCAAAGAGGTTAGAAGTCCTGGGTCACCAGCAAAAGCCATAACAGAGGCTAGAGATTACTTTGGAATGACAAACTCCCAGAACATGAGGACAATTATTTAGATGGCTCTGAACATATCTGAACATGGATTGGAAGCTATGAAGATAAGATAAAAAGAATGCTTAAGACTCATTGCAAATAATTTAATTGTAATGATAGCACTACATAAGGTTAATGCCATCAGTTCAGATGTAGAAGTTTTATGTCTGTTAACAGTTTCTAGCTTCAAATCAGAACAACTTTTGTATGTCAAATGAACTGCTTTATATTTCCTTATTTTGTTACAGACCAACATTATGATGGTAATACCTGTCTGAGCCAGTTACTGTAGAAAGAATGCAGAACATTACCTAGGAGATGAGCTGGTATGTGTCCAGAAGATGGGAACTTGTGATTTCTGTATATGGCCTTGAGTCGACGCCTAGCAAAGGCATGTAAATGTTCATATAAGGGTCGGAGCTGGTCAAAAAGAGCCTGGACATCAGATTCAAACTCAGGGGTGTCATACCAAGACCTCCAGTATGCTCCTGTGTCAACATGACCTGAACAGTAGTAGAACATTGTTACTTATCTACCAACTGATTAACTGACATGTCTACCAATGTATCAGAATTAGCTGTTATATCAGAAAGCATTATCATATTTAAGATGATCTTATAAAATCCAATGTGTACAATTCAAACATGTGTTTAGAGTTTCAAAGAGAATAAATTTTATAAGATAAATTTATAGATATTTATTTACTTTTAACATTGACAAAAATAAAAATAGCATCCGGGTATACATTTTAAACTTTTACCACAGCTCATGTTTACTTGTATAATAAACTCTTAGTGCAGTGGTATGTGGTGGGGTGATGGGGGGGTGGGAGAGTGAGAAAGAGAAAATGGGGGAAGAGGAGTACAAGAACTTTTCACACAGATTGAGTTCATGAAAAATCCCACTGCTTTGCTACCATGAGAACATGTCACTATGAGGGAAACGATGCCTGTAACTGTTAAAAAGGGTCCTAGAGAGCGGCTTCTTTACACGCGGGGGTATCCCTATGCTTGGTCGGCCCTTGACATCAGAATTTCCTTCAGTGTTTTTAGGTTGATGACTCCAATGTTGTGCTGATTGTACGTTGTTTGTGATCCAGCATTTATTTGGCTTTGCAACTACTGCCCTTTGCTACATGTAATGCACTGAGTCATATGTGATAGATACTTCAGAGGAAATTGCTTTGCATTTGTTCATTGAGGTGTTGCTTAATGGATTTGTATAAATCTGATTTGTCCTTTTTGATGAGGCCCTCTGGTTTTGTCCTTGCTGCTAGTGATCTGCTTTGTTGTTTCCATCGACTCCGGCATGGCTGGGGCAGTAAATCCATGTGATGTTTTTGATATGGGATTTATTATTTCACTTCTAATTGAATTTTGATTCACTTTGTTTAATAGATTTTGAGGTTTGGTAATGATGGTGATGCGTTGTGTTTTCTGTGTCACTACTCATTTTAATGCTTGTGTGATGGCCTCTATTTCCATGTGCATACTTGAACAGGTGTTTGTATAAGCTCCAGCCATCAGTATGAGTGTTTTACCTCCTCGTTATACTGCAAAACCCTAATTGCTTCTAGTTCCCCTGCTCACTGATCCGTCTGTATAAACGATTATGTCCTCAGGAGTTGTATAAACAACTAACGAGTTTGTTTATTTCCCTTCCGACCATTTTTGACACTTTCTTGTACGGTTTATGTGTACTTTAGTGAGATTTTGATGGGCCTCGCTGCAAGTAATCCACTCAGGTTTGGTTGAGATGTGTTGAGGATTAGTAACTATACTTATCGAGTCTTCTGCTCCAGCCACCTAAGATATGCATTTTTTTATTCTTGACCTGTTGATCATGTGAAGGTTATTATGGAATGGGTGGACTTTATTGTTATTGATTTTGAAGTATTCCTTTACTTGGGCACATTTGTAGTGGGTTTGTAGATCAGGAAGATTTAATATGTATCTCACTGCCGCCATGGATGTGTCTTTGGTGCAGCCCAAAATGAATCTCATTGCCTTGTTTTGTATTCGCTCAAGTTTGGTTATTTGCGTTTTAGACAGCATCAATAAGCCCAAACCGTAATCTATTATTGGAGTGTATTATCAGAGTCTATCAACATTTTATTCTGCCTCTAAAAGATGCACCAGGTAAGAGGCTATTGTGAAACTGCAGTCTGTTATACAGGCAGTCAATGTATTCCTTATGCTGATACAGCTAGTTGGGATGCCTGTCTCCTGTGATCTGCATCAAGAATTATGGGTCAACATAACATTTCCCCTGTTGATTTGATTGTATTCTGCATCTCCATCATAGCATCTGTTGTCAGTAATTCAAGTTATTACAATGGTGATATTACAATAACAGCAACAACAACACTGTAACATGGAACTCATTATCAAGTCAAGCTTTACCATTTGTTTATGATATACGTACCCAATATTCTAACAGCCTCGTTGCTTAGTGATACAAATTCTGCATAAAGGTCTTTCATCTTTCGACCTGTGGCATCGCGCCATCCTTGCCAAGCTGCCAAAAGCTGATCATAATCTCGAGATGTGGCCATAAGACGTGTCAGATCTGAAGAAAAAATGTTTATGGTACTTTGTGCTACTGACAATCTGCTGGTGAAAACAGTCTCTGTATCCTTCTCAATGCAAGAACAATCATAATTTTAATCTGCTTTTTTAGTTTTACACATTTATCATGCACAGTTGCATAGTAATATATCTAAATGTGAATACATTCATACATTTTGTGCTATTTCTTACTTACCAGGGTCCAGTGGAAGACATTTTTCTCCTGGAGACAGACAAACTGTCGCTGTGCTGTATATTGCTTCCATATCACTTTCCAGCTGGCCCAGCTGAAACAAAGAGAAATATCAGAGTATCAATGATAAGGCATGGATTAGTAAACAAAATTACTAGAAGTAGCTATTGATTAAGACATTTATTTATTTTTTTAACAGAACATGTTTTGTGATTTGGGAGAGTCAAAGATTATGGAGTAAACCCACACCAAAATCCACCCACTCACACCCACACCCACACACACACACGCACGCAGACCATAGGACTGTAAATCCTATGGCAGACTGATCATGAGGTTTTATCCTACCATTCTTCTGCCCTTCTCATGACACTGCTAGATTTCCATTCTTTGTAGCTGAGTGACAGAATGGAAAAAAATGGGCTATGTTACATATAAACCAGCTGGCCAAGTGCAGCAGCAAATACACTGAGCAAAGTGATGCACCTTTACTCCTACAAACAGCTACATTTTTTTTAAGATTTAAAAAAGTCTTCTTACCACAAGGAAAGAACCTCATTTTGAGGAAGCGTGACAGAAGGGATGAATAAATCTTTCAAGATTTGAAGGTGTTTAGCAGTAAGCCATGCATGTTTAACAGTAAGCCATGCATATTTAACAGTAAGCCATGTATGTTTAATAGTAAGCCATGCATGTTTAACAGTAATCCATGTATGTTTAACAGTAAGCCATCCATGTTTAGCAGTAAGTAAGCTGGGACTTTTCAGAACTGAAGACACAAAGAAATGAACCGAAATTTCACCCCCCACCCACATTAAAAAAGCACAGAAACAATGTTATGAAAAGAGAATGAACAAACTACGAGAATATGGCTAGAAATGAAGACCTCTGGCGAATCTATTTCAAGTGTACCACACATCATATTAAGGCGTATAAACCAAGATACACACTATAAAAGCAAACTAACTTCAACATTATGGAGGTATAAAGGCCAAACTCTGTACATTTATCTGATGTAAACACTGCGAAAATCAAACTGTAGTAGTAATATACAGATTACACCGTAAAACATATTACTTGAGACAGAAACTGAAGATCAAGAGGACCAAAGAAGACCTAGGGGACCAAAGAAGACCAAGAATCATCTCTTTCTGGTCCATGCCAATCAGGTGTTAATCACCATTGATTTCCACAACTATCTGTCCTTCGTTCTTTCTATAAGATATGTGTTGACCATGCTCCATGCTGTTCTTCTCAAACATCAAAAAATGGCAACATGGTTTTTGCAGATAACAAGAAAAAAGGCTTTAAAAAAATAAACAAAGAGGAGGGAGAACGATCCTCTTCATTTGCTGTATTGTCTCTCATTGAATGGTTTATATGGTCTTACAGTATCTTACAATATATTTTCGTTCTTTCAGGACGCCAGTTCATATTTTTTTCTTCCTATAAAATCTGCAATGTACTTCTTATGTCTTGATGTTGATAACTCTTTATTCTACAAAGCTTCTAGCTGCCCATATGATGTCTCGTTTCTTCTTTGGATTTGTCATTCGATACCAGTGCAAGAGACAAAGATTTTATGTACATAACTGGAAAAACAGAAAGTACTATAACATCTTTCGTGACATTTGTTATGCTTCTTTTATATCGATGTCACACGATTTTTGTGGTACAGACATTTGTTTTTCATTTGTGTTTATTTACTCTATGGGAAGGTATTAAGAGGTACGAGGTACGTATTTGTTTAGCTACCTATTAGAGTGGAGAGGGAAGAGATAAGAGAGTTATTACATACCAAAACAAAAAAAGAGTGGGGGTTCGAATCCGGCCGGCGGCACCCCAGTCACCCAGCTGTAGAAATGGGTACCCAACTTCTTCTGGAGTTGGGGAAGTAAAAGGCAGCCAGGCGTGATACTGACCATATCACCCTCTAGTGTGCTGACAGGTCAAAGAAAATATGGGCACTAACACCATATCCCTATGTGCCTCTAAAGCATGACAGGGTGTCCTTTACTTATATATATATATATAATATATATATATATAATATATATATATATATATATATACACACACACGGAGTCAGATGATTTATATACAAGTGAAAATACGTAAGGGGCACATCTGTTGCAAAATTACATAGGGATTTTAGACCATGTGAATGATGCGAAGCTCTATTTCAATGCATTAAAAATATGCGTATAGCAAGAACGTGGCAAATGGGAAGTAGATGCGTGCTATGCTTAAAGGCCACTTGTTAGTTTCTCATAGTTAAGTAGTTACTCGTACATAAAATCTGTTGTTTCTCCACTCCAAACTTTTGGAGCTTTCCAATTCTCTGATCGGTAATACGACGTGGATGTTTTTGTTCGTCCCTTATCAATGAGTTACTACGTATATTGTGTATATATTGTTTCTTTTCTATATTGCTTCGTGTACGCTGGTGAATCACAAAACTCTGCAATATTGCTTCTTGGGACAACGCACAAGTAATGGATCAGTTTAAAAACAAAACCCCAAGCATTCCTTCTTACGTGGACACATAAGACTAAAAATTGTAATTTTTTCACACCTGTTATGGCTCGGGCGAAGTCCCATATGTTTGGGACTGAATTACGTGTGATACTTTATTTTATTCCTCGTCCACTGATAATTGTGTGTAGCGTTACCCATAGTCCCTCGCTGTATGTTAGCAGGCTTTATTCACAACACAGCGTGACGGGTACCCAGTTTGATGAACCAGAAAGTGACCTTTAGTCCGAGACCGACCTAAAGACCTCGTCACTATGGATTTAATCAATTCTACTCTTAAAAGCAACAGTTAACTTTTGTACACACAGCATGGGTTTCATTTTGCTTACGAAGTTTCCAACTAGACAAGAATTCCCTCAGATATCAGCCACCATTTGGAAGCAAGTCGAAGGGCATGTACAAGTAAAGTCACGCTTTTGTCTTTCTTAATATCAGATTTCAGGAAGTAGTGGATTATTGTCAAATATAGTAGGCTGAAAACATGCATATACGTGCATTTTTATTTACTCTTTCTGCATTTTTAGAAAAAAATAAAAGGGTTAGGTTGTTCTAGGTTAAAATAGGCACTTGCTTGGTACAGACGAGATATACAGGTAATTATAAATGGGCACTTGCTTCGTACAGACGAGATATACAGGTAGTTATGTATGTATTTGTTTTATGTGTGTTTGTTGACGTGTATGAGTGAGTGAGTGTGCATGATTTCCATAGGTCTTTTATTAATGGTCTTATTTCTTCCCATGTCTACACGACTGCTGTCACTGATAGCTGTGCTCACATCTCGGATTCATTGTTTACGTATTCTTTAGGTCATGATTATAGCTGCTGTGCACACCAAGGCAACAGCTGTATAGATTTTAGATTCGCAGTTGCTTTTCATGATGTGATCTTTTTATTTGCGTTGCGTAATGACACCGATATCTCGATGTATATGAAAGACACCTTTGAAAGAGGGCCACCCATAGTGATCTCGAGAAGTAAATAATAATAATAATAATATTAAAAATAATAATAATAAACTTCAACATCAGTGACCTAGATTGCTTAAGACAACGGTTCTCAACCCCAGGCTGTGATACAAATTAGGGTCGCCAAGGATCCGAGGAAGAGTTGCGAGAATTCATTCATTTGCTTGTCCCTTGCGGAACTTTGCCTCCCTAACAGCACTCCTGTAGGCCTCTCGGTTGTAAGCAAGATGGCCTGCTGCTGATGCACCCATTTGCAGATCATCAACGATGTCTTGCAGCCATCTTCGCCTTGGTCTTCCTCTCTTTCTTTTTCCCATTATGTACCCTTCCAAGACGGTCTTCTCCAGATTATCATGACATTTAATGTGTCCAAAATATTTAAGTTTTCTTTGTTTAATCCTCTTTACTAGCCAGCCTTCTTCAACATTAAGTTCTTGTAGTATGGATATATTTGTTATTTTTTGTGCCCATGATATTTGAAGAACTCTTCTGTAGCATTTACATTCAAAGGCATTTATGTGTTTCTCAGCTGTTTTTGTTAAGTGTCCAGGTCTCACGTGCATATGTAGCGATAGGAAAGATGCATGTCCTTAAAAATTTTATTTTTGTAGTTCTGTCTACTCCTCTCCACAGATTCTTTAGTTGTTTTACTTTCTGAAGACCGATAGATGTTCTCCTTTTAATTTAACTCATTGTATCTCCATTATTAGTTAGTAGTGATTCAAGATATTCAAAACTCTTCACTTCTTCCAATTTTCTCATCGATACATATTTCAGCTGCCTTGTTTGTTTTGTCAGTTGTCATCAATTTAGTTTCCTTCACATTAAGATAGAGGTTTTGCTCTTCGCTATTCTTACGGACTGACATAATTAATTTTTCCATTCCTTTTTTGTGTTGTGGACAGTAATACTGTGTCATCAGCATATCTAATCTCTGGTATTTCATAACCTCCAATTGTTATGGCATCGTAATGTTCTTTGTCTACATCTTCTCTAACAGTCCTCATTATATTTTCAGTATACAAATTAAATAAAGCGACAATATGCACTCCTGACGGACCCCTTGTTTTATGTCAAAACCAAGTTGTTTCGCCATTTATTCTTGCTGCTGCTTGTTGGTCTAGATACAGCAATGATATTAATTGTATGAAATGTGTTGGAAATTCCATTTTTTTCCATTATTTCCCAAGTTTCTGGTGTTGTACACAATGAAATGCCTTTGAGTAGTCTATAAAAGATAGATATAGATTCACGTTAAACTCTCTGCATTTCTCTATTATTAATCTTATATTGAATATATGATCTCTTGATCCTCTTCCTTGCCTGAAACCAGCTTGAACCATATTGACTTCTTCTATTTTCTTACGAAATCTCCTCATCTCTTTACTGTAACAGTATATTTCCAGTGTATCAACGCTACTCCCTGAACGGTATAAATTTATCCAGCTATCAGCGTGAATCATTTCATTATTTATATTTTTTCTCCCTACTTAACATCAAGTCTCAGTATCTATCAGCTATGATCCCTTATCGTATGCTTGTCATTTATTGTTTCAAAACTTTCAATAGTCGTTACTTCACTTTTTGCACACGCATGTACGAATCAGATTTAATGCTATACTGTTAAGATTATAGTCACTGCATTCTGAAAATGTCCTTACTGCTGCTTCAACCTCATCACTGAAAGGGGTATGTGAGTGCAGGTGCACTAACTTCTTAATACGCCTGAAAATCTTTATGGTCTGCAAGACTACACCAGCTGGGATTACAACCCCTGCCATCAGCCGTGTGGTTATCCTTGACCGAAGCGTAATCGTCCACCTGATTTTGTAGTTGACTTCGAGGGAGGGGGGCAATATATATATATATATATATATATATATGTACTGAAGCATTGGCCTGCATCAGATTAGATATAGGGGAACATGGCCGGCGATGTAGTGTCTTTTCGTTGTACTTATATTTTTGTGCGTGTTTAGTATATTCTGCTGATCCCACTTCATGTGGTGTAGATTATGCAGTTGTAAATTAATCTGTGATGTAGGGTCTTGTATTTACGTATCGATATGGAAATTCTGTGTATAATATATCGGTATAATGGACGGGCAACACGTATGATTCGTTTATTATACTTCTCATGTAGACTGATCGTGTACTGTAGAAGCACAGCTATATGGAGGTGAGTCATGGCAGCTATAGCTGCGGGGGATAAGTGCTACTGCACATTAGATTCTTAGTGTAGGCTATGTGAAGGGCCAAGAGAGCCTGGGACCCCAAGTCCATCAGGTTCCATTATATGTTACATGCTTAATTACCCGGCATTGCATTAATATTGTTCATCCAATTGCTTTCTATTATTGAAGATTGCTTGAAGTATTTTACACTGCATTAATCTTGTTCATCAAATTGTTCTTCAACTATAATGACACATGTCTTGATGTCCTGTTGATTGTCAGTGTCAGATGCATGTGCTGTTGTGGCGTAGTGTGAGATAAAAATGCTGTGTCCTTAATTTCAGACTTGTTGATTTGTACAGCATGTCAATGTTTTGTTGTGTTGATTAAATGCTTAGGATTTATGCATAATTAGCATAAAATATACCAAGGAGAGGAGAACCTGGGTTGGCAGTCTAATGGGGGAGCTAGATTGGCCTCGAGTGCTGTATTACATTGCCAAGGGGAATATTGGTCTGTAACCGTCTTAAGAAAATATTCCTCCCAATAATTATAACTTGTAAACTTGCACCAAACAAGTTTTACAAGAAGAAGCGGAAGAAGAAGAAGAAGAAGAAGTATTAACTTACTTGAATTAACTTTGTTTCATTGGTTTGTGCTGCGGTACCAATGTCCATGATTTTGATGAACTCTCTTCTCATGCTGTCATCCATGACAGTCAGATTATAACGAGAAGCGTTTCTCGAGGCTTCCTGCGAGAACTTATTTGACGCCAATCTTTCGTCTAACTGAGAAAATAGAGCTATTTTAAAGATCATCGTCTAATTATAATTACATCTTTACTTTTGTAGTAATATAACTTGCGTAGTTTATTACATCTCTTCCTCGTTTCTTATCTTATATCTTATATCCTTCCCGTGCCGTTAGACGTCACATAGGGCTCGCAAAGTAGTTCGCCAATTCACATGTTTGGGGCCGACGAATGAGCTCTTCGGAGTTGGCATCCTTGATGCTCGGTTGGTGTCTCTGCGAGTTTCCATAACGATATCTTTTTTTTCCCATCTGGAGTTGCCTCTAGATAGGTCTCAGGATAAGGTTGTTAGCCTTATGCCCAACTCCCGGTACATGATATGTAACAGATCAAGCGGAATTCCGCTGATTTCTGCATGCCGGCGAGAGCGTTTTAAAAACGACCGCCATCTTGCACGTCACGCCGGAAGACGTTTAGGTCTTGTTAGATTAAGCTCTGGTGAAGCCATTGTAAGTTTTATTATATACTAGCTGATTATCCGGCGTTGACCGGGTATTTATTTATCCCAATCTTATATTAGACAGGAAAAGGAATGAATTCTATCTACGGTGTAAAATCGAAGTAATTTTATCAACAGGTATTTAAAAGTATAAGTACAGTATACAAATTATAGAGTAAAGTCTTTTACAAAATCACTATAATATTAATTTAATTCAAAACTTGATTATAAACAACATTTTTAGTTTCACATCCAGGAGCAAGAATAAATACATTCTTGGGTGAACCGACATTGAGCAAGCAACATAAAATTGTCCATGGGAGAAACATGAGGATCTCAAATCCACTCCACATTACTTAATAGACTGCCCCTGTGGCTTGTTGATAGTGATGGAGAACCAAGTCTCACTGCAAATTGCAATCTCTTAAAGTTAAAAGAGAGATCCGTCGGAATGAGTAGTATCCTTGGGATAAAAACTGTTTCACCCTCTCTCTTTCCTTTTAAGATAGTCGCTTCAATTACATTGCCCATAATCTTCTTTACACACAACCTTGTGCCGTTGCAAAGTTTTGGTGGTTCGAGGTTCCGTAGTAAAATATTTGGAGATCCGTCACTAAGTAAAAGACGATGTGGTGGCATTCCAGTCGGATCAAGTGAGTATAGGAACTCTGGTGGGAAACTGACGACCTCATCGGCATCTACTACGGTATCGATAGACTTGTATTCAATGACTACGCCTGGTAGCATGGCAAGTATTTGATTCTTTATTTCGTGAACATTTTAATTTTTATCAGCAAGGATTGCCCTCTCTCTCAACCAGTTCAAATTGTGACAGTTTTGGAAAACAGCCAGATAGACTGCATCTATCAGCTCTGCGACGGACGACACCAGATTTTTTAAAAAATCAGATGACAATTTTATCTTGCCAGAAGACTCGACTGCTAATCTACCTTCTCTGATCTCCAGTAGTTTGGTTGAGAAAATTTGAACACTCTTATCCCTCAGATGTACTCTCATGTTAAACTCTGCCCGTCATCATGGCTGGGTTGCCACCACATCGTCTTTTACTTAAAGTCAGATCTCCAATTATTTTACTACGGAACCTCGACCGGCCAAAACTTTGCAACGGCACAAGGCTGTGTTTAAAAAGTTATCTTTCGCACATGTCTCCACAAAAATGAATGGTTTAAGCATGCGTGGATCTCATCGACCGGTGTTTACTTTGTGATGACGGGCAGAGTTTAACGAAAGTCTCCACATATGAGTACCAGAGCTCCTCCCATCAGGTTATCGTTTCCTCTCAAGTCTCTCAGAGTGACGTCAATGGCATCGAGAGCGCATAATGATTTCTAAAAATTTCCAGAAAGGACAACAGAAGTTCAAATCATTTCCACAATCTTCTAGAAGGTTCTACAAAGTTATATTCATTTTCATAACATTCTAGAAGGTTTTACAGAGTTCTATCATTTAGAGAACCGTATAGAAGGTTCTACATAGTTCTATTCGTTTTATTCGAATAAACTTGGGCTTAGATGTCATCGGGACTGTCACCAATCAGTTTAGCGACCCCGGAAACTATGGATTCGATACTAATCTCGGACATTATATTTTTCACCCATTCTCACCTCCTCATGCTGATGGGGGCTGAACTTGGACTTAAACGGCATTGGGAGTGTTACTATTCATCTCAGCGACCCCGATACTATGGATTCAACACTAATATCGGTCATTTTCGATTATTTTTACATGTCACCCCCTTCCCACTCCCATCCCTAGGGGTGCTAGGGGTGTCCTACCCACCACCCCGACAGTATTTTTTCCAGAATGTAAATCATATATTTATCAAGTTTGGTTGAAATTGGCCCAAGCGTTGCAGAGTTATGCTGGAACACACACACACACATACATACATACATACACACATACATACATACATACATATATATATATATATATATATACACACAGTTAAAAAAATCATGTGCAATTTGTTATAACAACACTATAAAATGTTTGTTTTTTATAAGTTGAAAAGTTCATTTTACCAGTTCGAGTATGCAACAGAAGGTAATCGTGTCCCTTTTTTTCATCGGCATTATCACTTCTATTAAAAATTCATCACAACCAGATAAGGTCAGAGACAAAAGCTTCCATTTTATCCCGTCTTCAGGCACCCTGTCATCTTCTGTTTTTACTTGTAAAGCGAAGTTCACCGCAACTCTTAGCCCTTTGTTCCTTGTCATGTTTTATACGCATCCAACCATGAAATCATTGGTGCGTACATAGCTAAAACTGAAAGGGAAAATTACTTACCATACTTTTTTGATTATACTCGGTAATGTTGGTGTTGAATGTCCAAGATGCTTCCGTGTATCTGTATAAGACTTCTGACGCTTCCCGATTGTACGCATCCAAGAATTCTTTGGCTGCAGCCGTATTTGAAATTGACTGACTCCTGACTTTACACACTGCCACAAAAGCCACCAACAACCACAGAATCGCACTCTGCCTGGAGAACGACGCCATTCTGAAGAAATGTTATCACAAGCTGGTAACTTGCTGTTTTAAAGAAAACAAAATGCGGATAAAACATTATCACGTTTGCGTGCATAAATGAACATGTTAATATGATAGTTTGTTGTTGTTGTTGTTGTTGTTTTTACACCTAATGAAGCTTTAACTTAGTTCTCTACTCGGGGCAAAAAACGCAGTGATAAGACTGAAAGAGATAGCTATCGGCGATCCGTAGCTGACTTTTGCGTCAAGACTGGCGAACCGTAGCTGACTGCTTGCGTCAAGACTGGCGAACCGTAGTGGGCCAAGACTTTCTATCTCCCAGCGATGCTTCCCAGACACACCAAGTGAATAATGATCGCAACAGAAGGTAAACCCGGTCAAAAAATGTGCCGAGGTGAAATCAGATGTGTTGAAACGAAAGGCGCCGTTTTGAATCAGAAGAAGAAGAAGAAGAATAGGAAGAAGAAGAAGAAAAAGGTTCTCTGCCGCTAGTAACTTTAGAATATCTTAAAACATAAGTATTACAACGAGTGGAGGAAGAAATGTTCAGATTGCAACTAAGAAAAAGACTTCTGGATTGTCTCCACCACCACTGGTAACTCGTCAAATTCTCCCGCTTTTGGATAGGTTGGAGTAATATAGCAGCCGGTTTGCGAGATGCATTAGGGATGCAAACTGCTCGAGTTGATGGCGCATTGTCCTCTCTTAGCTAGGAGGTTTCTCGTCCTTATGGAGTCCATGGTTCGAGTCACAGTCATTTTCCTACTATTTTTCTTTCTCTCACGTCTAAAAGTGCCTCAAAATAATTATTTTTTATAGCTAATTGTACTTACTGTGTAGTGTCTGGGAAGTAATTTTTTTCTAGCTTTATGGTGTACTTGGTACCCTTATCCTCTGGTGAAACAGCGGCCTTATATACGTTATGTGCGTCCGTGTGTGTGTGTGTCTGTATATGTGGAGGACGTGTTTGAATATGCGCAGAGGAAATCATACCAAACAAGCAAAATCAAACACAAACTGTTCCCAAATGGCCTATAAATTGTACATAAATCCAGCGAAAAGATTTATCTAATCTCAACGCCATTTGTCTGAAGTAAGGACAAAGATCATAAATTAGCTAATAAATATAGACACCATGACAACAATTCACAAGATAAGGAGCACAAATTTCGCATTCTGTGACGTGTAACGCCATTGTGCATAGAGTATAAATATGTAATTAGGCTGGTTTGCCTCGGTCTATTGAGAAAATATTGTTCTTGTAACATCTCAATGTAACTGCTGACTTGCATTATTGTTGTAACAACTCAGTATATCTGCTAACTTGAGTTACTGGCCTTGCTGAAGATCTTGAATGCGGACATTAAGTCCAATGAAGGATTGGCTACGATGGTTTACCTTTCTTTTCTCGCAGGATGAAAGAAGCAGATTTTACCGCAAGATAGGGCATGATGGAACATGCTGATTCCTACCCCAGTGCATTCCAAATAATATGTATATATCATTCCAACAGTTCAGAATCTGTCAATCTGTGGTTCTAGTTCCCCTCCCCTCCTGACCCAACCGAAACTCTAAAATTTCTTCTCAAGGAAACTTCTCCACTGGCTGAGAACCCCTGTGAAGAACCTTTCACTCAGCTTCACTTCAGTCTTATTTCCGAGCTGTGAATTTAAACACATTTTAATGAAGTCACTTATCCTCTCCGCGACTTTCACTGCTCAGAAGTTATAATTTATTCTGTGCAAATGTATGATGGATCAAATGTCCCAACATTTTTGCAATGTTTTCAAGACCACACTGGAGAAGCATAGAAAAATGCAGTAGAGGAATGATGCACTTCTCAGTCCGAGCTGACAAGAGCCTGTTAAGATTCTATGTAATCTCTGTAGTGTCTCTGAAGTAGGCTAATGCGGTTCATCAGTCAGGCCAACAGAGTGTGGATCGTCGGCCGTCCATCAGTCAAGTAAACAAAATGTGGATCGACGGCGATCCATCATTCAAATCAACAAATTGTGGATCGACGACGTTACATCAGTCAGGACAGTAAAGTATTATCGACGGCAGTTTATCAGATGGATTAACAAAGTCGGTGTATTAGTCAGACCAGTACTCTGTGGATTAATGTTTTTTTTTTGGTTTTTTTTTTTTTTGGTTAACCAAACTAATGGAATCTCTCAAGAAACCTTCCTGGGCTCATTTTGGAAGTTCAGACAGTTCACTCTGTAATCCACTCTCCCAACGATTAGACGACTGTTTCAAGATCTTGCGGTAGGCCCCAAAGTAATGAAATTCTCAGTAACACGCAGAAAACTAAGCACCAACAATTCACATCCACATATGTTTGCAAATGTTAGTTAAGTAACAAGATCAACAATTTCAGTCACGCTGTTTAATCTCTCTTGTAGTTTCAGGAGCATGCTCTGCTCTTGCTGAGAAATCTTACAACTACACATCCGACATGAAATATTCATTGTCTCTCTAAACTTCAGAGCAGGCAGTAAATTATGTGAGTTAAAATCAACCCCAGATGTTGAGAAATATGAAGAAATAGTGGTATAATTTGTATATACCATATCTGCTGTATATTATAATTTTTACATACTGTATCTGCTGTATATTTTAATGTTTATATACTATATTTCCTGTATATTATAATTTTTACATACCATATCTGCTGTATATTATAATGTTTACATATCATATCTCCCGTATATTATAATTTTTACATACCATATCTGCTGTATATTATAATGTTTACATATCATATATCCCGTATGTTATAATTTTTACATACCGTATCTGTTGTATTTTATATTTTGTACATATAATATTTGTTGCATATTATATTTTGTACATATAATATTTGTTGTATATTATAGTTTGTACATACCATATATGTTGTACATTATAGTTTGTACATACCATATCTGTTGTATATTATAGTTTGTACATACCATATATGTTGTATATTATAGTTTGTACATACCATATCTGTTGTATTAGTTGGTACATACCATATCTGTTGCATATTATAGTTTGTACATACCATATCTGTTGCATATTATAGTTTGTACATACCATATCTGTTGTATATTATAGATAATTTGTATATACCATATCTGCTGCATACTATGAAGTAGTCATATGTTATAAACGCAAATGATGCACAGACTGACCGTTAAAGTCCATTTTCTTTTTAGTTCATGTGCACTGAATATTTCATTTCCGGTCTTCAGTGCTACGGTTTTATTTTACAAATTATTTTTTTCTCCGCAGCTTGTTGATTACTGTAAGCCTACCCGGAGCCAGGACATTGCAGAGGAATTTTGTAAGATGGTGCAAAACTGTTTTCCTCTCTCCCCCCCCCCCCTCCCCCCAATTTACCCTACTGATTAGCTTTTCTGCTTTCAACCAGTACAGGCCCATTTTAAAACAAGAGACACCCTCCGGTCCCTCCTTTTAAAACTAGGGAACCCCTCACGGCCCCTGAGCGATACTCCTTCTGGCCCCTCCTTTCAACGGGTCTGCCTCGAATTATGTTACTTCTGTTTAATGAATACATGTATTTTGACTACCACTTTTTCCGAAGTATGCGGTTCTTGCTTCAGAGTTACTCCTCTTTGCTGGCATGACGCTCGCGTGTTAGATGTCCTTGTTGTCAGTTTTGTTTGCAAAGGAGTGCCTTACACATTTTTGTCTTACACATTGTGTTTCGCTCTGTCGTCAAGTAAATATTAAACTGCTTATAAACGCAGCACATACTTCAGCAGTGGGTATTTTTTCCTGGTACCACAACATCAAAAACAAAAAACAAACACAAAAAAAAGATACCGGAGTCCACCCAGCTTGTACAAATGGGTACCAGAGAAATCTGGGAAAGCAAGTGCGGCCAGGCGTGATACTGACCACATCAAACTTTCATGTGCCGAAGGTCGTGGAGATACTGGCCTAATACCGTATCTCCAGTATGCCTTAATGGCATGAAAACGGGGACTTTACCTTTACTTATTTCAGTAAGCGAATAAAGACAGTGCTTGGACCTAGGAACATCTTACAGAATCATTCTGAAACTTGAGGTGCTGTAAGTTCGGGATCTGATTACCCTTTTCTTATTGTTTGCTACGAACTGTAGCGTAGTGCCCTTTAACAAAGGTTAATTATTGTGAGAATATTTTCCATTTCGCTAATACACTGAAAGAGGTGTGGAAAACAATACTGTATAGAGTGCCTCGATTGCTGACATATATTCTTCCATTTCATAAAGGATTAACATCAGATAAGTTAGTACTTATGAAAGAGCATAACATCATAGGCAGTAAAAACAATCCTCTTTATCTGAAGGACCTAAAATGAACTTTGTATTCTGAATGCTTGTATTTTAACCCGGTGATTGCAACAACAACAACAGCAACAACAACAAATTGAGGGGCATCGAAAAGAAGCCGTGATAATTTTGTTCCCTAGTTTTAGCCAGTTGAAAAAAAAAACAAAGAAAAAAAGTTGATTTACAAAAAAAAAAAAGCTGCTTTAACACACAAAGATGGTAACTTTCTGAACACTCTGTGTATAACAACCATTTCACATCATCACAATATCAATTATCAACAACTGATTCAAATGTTTAATACGGTTTTGTATCCCTATTATCTCCTCTCTCTTTTCTCTCTCTCTCTCTCTCTCTCTCTCTCTCCATGGACACCGTTTCCCTTTCTGGTTAATCACATTACATGCGGTTGTATTATGGGTGTATATCTCTGAAACTTTAGTCAGTAATACTTTTCAAAACAGGAATTTTATTTTCATTTCTAATTGTACGGAAATTGTATGTTCTAGGAGCTAGTTTCTTTTTCCTAAACTAATTTGATAATGAACAATTACTTCTTACGCTGACAAGCGTGGCGAACCATAAGCGACCTGTCCCACATCTCCCTTGGTAGCTCCAGTAGCAGGCCTAGCTTGGCTAATGGGGCAGTGGAATCTGCTAAAAAAAATAGTATTTCACACCCCTTCTTTTTCTAGCTCCGCTGATGGACCGAAAAAATAGCTACCGTAACCCGCTCCCAATCCGACACGATGCTGTGCCTCAACATATTCACCTCATCGGTTGAAAAGAACACCAGCTGGCAGTTCTATGGAGATGGTAGAAGAAGAAGAATAAGAAGAAGATATGTTACTAGTGTGCTTTGTGTCCAAGTACAAAGACTGAAAATGGCGTGCCAAAAGAAGAAGTGTTGTTAATGTTTAATGTTATCTGATATAGTTTTCATATCTCCTTTTTTTATTAGCTGAGGTTTCAGTGGGGATAAAATTTCATATCCAACAGAACTTATACATATTAAACAAGCTTTGAATCACGGCTTTGCTGGGATTATCAACTTCTTTAAAAAGTTCGTGGGTAGGCCCTCGATTTATACTCCCCCCCCCCCTCTCCATTAGAGTGTCAGAAGTTTAATAGGGCCGAAACACATGTATGATCTTTTTAGGGGGGGGGGTGTTGGGGGATGATCTGAAGGAGTTGTGTTGTTGCTCTGCTCTCTGCAGTAGAGAATTTCCTGCGTGCATGAATGATTCATTCATTTTTTTATTCATTTGCATGTCCCTTGCGAAACTTTGCCTCACTAACAGCACTCCTGTAGGCCTCTCGGTTGTGAACAAGATGGTCTGCTGCTGATGCATCCATTTGCAGATCATCGACAATGTCTTGCAGCCATCGTCGCGTTGGTATTCCTCTCCTGCATGAATGATTACAGGTTGCAATAGTGCAAATTCAAACACAGGCCAATCCAAAAAAAAATTTTTTTTAATCAAGAAAGTTAAAACAAAAACCCAGCACAATTTAAAGTTGTCTGTTATGTTATTTTACATCCTCATACCGTGCATTATGTTTTACGTTTGTTAAAGTCTGTGATAGTCCTTCAGGTCATTAATGCAGTGTTTGGTGTTTGAGAGCAATCAGTAGTGGTGGAAAGAACAAAAAATGTCACGTTGTGGATGATGTGTATGGTTGTGTACTTTGTTAAGCTTACAATGGTTGTTTTTGTCACGAACGTGTGCAGACTTTAAACAGTACACTATAACAACTATTTAATTAGCATTTGCATTGTATTAAGGTATAGAAAGTAAACTAGCCCAGTGTTGTATGGTTAGCTTTGGAAAAAATAGTAAACAAAACATTTTACAAGAGAAGTGAGAGAAAGACAAGTGACAGTAGAGAAATGTCATTTGAAAAAAAAAATACCTGAAACCGTATACTCGTATCACCTCTCTGTATAAGCATTGTTTATTTGTTGATATTGTGTGTTCAGGTAGCTCGAGACATTTGCAGGAGACCGTTTGTGTATCAAATTGCACACCTGCGAGAGACTTAATTTCTGTATCGTGATCTCTTTTCCTTTCTGGGTGTCACAACTTTCATGAAAGATTCAGCTATTCATGTACGTTTTTTTTTAAGTGTAAGGTGGTAGAATGAATAACGTTCTCTCGTGGCTAGCCGGTTGCTCGCTCTGCCAAAGTCCGTGGTTCGAGTCCCATGGTAATTCTTTTGTCACTTTTCTTTCTTTCATGTCTAAAATACTTTGTCTGCTAGTTTTCGAATGCTAGCCATACAACGAAATGGATGCATTAGCAGCAGGGTGTCTTGGTTACAATCAGGAGACCTTCAAGAGAGCTGTAGGGAAGCAAACTTCCGCAAAGTGCATGCTAATTAATGAATTAAGCCAAACAACACAGTGTGAAAGCTTGTTTCTCGTTTGAAAAAACATGTAAATGACTTGATTCCAAGTAAATAAAAGTATAGAAATAGGTTTTATGTAAAGTTCTAAGCCATTTTATTTAAGGGGCTTGAACACGCAGGATAGCGCGGGAGCTGTGAGAACCAAAAGTCGAGGGACAACTGTAGTAATATTTCTTCTTTCTTCGCAATTCGCGAAACAGCGATGCCAAGTTCTCTCACAAGTGCAGCTGTTCGCCTCTTGTTTTAAACAGCACAAGGCAACCTCTCTTTAGAGAGATAGAGAGGGGGAGGGAGGGAAGAAGGTAGAATGAGATTTGGCCAGGTCCTTTATCAGAGTTTGAAGGTAGGGGCTAGACAAAGGACTACTCAGCTGTGTCTGGCATGATGGCCGAGGACAGCCAAACGCTAAGGAAGCAAACCCAACAAAAATGCACGCTTTAGACAAGTATCTGGGGCCGCCACGCAAAGTGCCCCAGCAATGAGAAGAACTTCAGTGCAAGTCTACATACATATAACATAATAATATTTTAAATTCTGAAATATATTTGAGCTTTACGAAATAAGATCCTGACTATGAGTCTTGTAATTTGTTATCTCTCAGTAGTCTAAGACCACATTAGTTGTAATATAAATCGTGTTTTGACAAATCATTTAATTAGCGAAGGTCAGTGTTAAGCTGTAACTTAGCTCCAATATTCAATGACAAAGCAGAATTTACGTTTTTTTACATACATGGAGCTTAGCTGAATTATTAAAGAGAAAAGAGCGATGAAAATGGATGGGGCACGAAAAGAGAGAGACCCTAAGATTAATGCTAGAATAATCATATGTGGATAAACGAAGCAAAAAGGATGAGAAGCCAGCTCAGGACAACCTGCAGAAGAAATGCTGAAGCTGTGATGGACAGAATGCAGCATAGCTGGGACAGCATGCAAAGACCGGTGACAGACAATAAGAAGTTGTTAGATTTTGTGCTGCCCAGTAATATATTCCTGGGTTCTGGACCTTTTTTTTTCTCCATGGATTTGCTACCAAGGACATGGGTGGAAGAAAGGAAGGACGGATGGAAAGAAGGAACAAGTATGAGTTAGCAGAATTTCTGAAACATTAAATATTATTTTAAAAAAGTACTGGAAGACTTTTCTAGTGTACGTACATCTTACAAAAAAGTCTTAAAATTACTCTTCATTTTAATACTGTTCAGTCTTTAGATTGTTATCCTACTCGCTAGTATTATCAAAATCAGCAGCTGAAGAAGAAGCGCTGAGCACAAAGTAAGAGTAATGAACTACAAAGAATACTTCTGCTGTGCACCTGGCGATTGTGAAATTGGCATCAGCAGTATATGTTCGTGTAAAAATGAGGATATAACAGGAGAGTCTCCTAGCGCAGGCAGAATATATGAGATCACCCTTATCTAGAATTATCACAACATATTTCTCCTTTTCTTGTACACTTTGTTCGTCTGAGAAGCTTTTGTATTATTGCTTTTGTTATTAGCCGGCACGGGTTATCAGTAACACTTAACATGCAGTCAAAACAACAGGAACTAAAAGGTGGGTGTGTGCCTAATGAGACATTCATTAGCTGCGATAAAGAGGACCTTTTACTCATACGACACGCACAGAAAGTCGATAAAAGCTTCCCTATCAAAGGTTATTCTGATGGATCCAATATCATCTTCATCCGCGAGATTCTCTAGAATAACAGTATGAGAACCGCTTTAAAAACGGTAATTTGTCTGTGGGCACTATTTTCAATGTTTTGCAGAAAGTCATACAATATGCGTAGGGCTGCATGAGAGAAATCATCGAAAACTCTACTTAACATATTTATCTCTATACAGGGAGCAAAACAAACGAAAAAATAGTGCTCACGGCGACGGAAACTGATTCTTGGGGGTTGGAGAGAGAAGGTGTGGGAGAATAAATTAAAAGACTTACAGGTAAGATTTCTTTAATCCTGAAAATCGACTACGTAACAAAATATAAAGTAGACATGAGCAGACTGAAAGTAGTAACCTAATGCAGTGAATTCGTAAGACTTGCATAAACTGAGAGTTCATAAATTAAGGAAACTTATCTGAAGTAAAATAAACTTAGGTATCAGTGCCACGTGTAAGTTAAGACAATGAACTACGTACAACGAAACCAAACTGAAAACCAGCATGAACAGTCTTGTACCGTCAAAAATGACGGAAGAAGAATGAAAAATGTGAGTCTCCCTAGGATTATTTACTTGTCATAAACAGATGTTACTCTCCTTCGATAACATCAGCAACAATTTCAGAATTTTCTAGCTGTCGAAAAACAATATCACTACGGAAACTTCCGTGACACGATTTTGTTGGCTGCTCATTATAGCTAACATCTGCTGTAAACCAAAGCATGGCCAGTGAGGCGAAAGCAATCTTTACACACTCATTTACAGCGGACATACAGACTTAGAATATTGTGGTATAAGATTAAAGATCCTATAGTCGTTATTAATTCAAGTGTGGTTTCCGAGTTCCGAAGTATTTTTAGTTTTACATTTTGTGGTGTGTGTCCCCTCCCCCCCCCCCCCACAAGACTATAGTTGTTTGTACAGTATGCTCTGAATAGCCCGGAAGTGAATGAGCCCTGAAGTGAAAAAAAATTATCACCACTTTCAGAATCTGAGCGTCAGGATCTCAGGCTGTCATGAGAGGTCGTGACGTCATTAATTGAACCACTGGCTCGTGTCAAAGTCTCAGCCACTTTAAGGACACTTGAGCGCGGTTTCTTTCGCTTAGGATGCAGACTCCATGACGGTGAAGCAGTTCATATCGCTGCATCCCTACTCAAGCGTAAATGAAAATAGCTCCAAGTCTCTGCTTCGAGTGTGACATTTTTTGCGAATTTATCACATGCCCCATCAAAAAATGTCAAGAGAGCCAGAACAAGCGACGGAACTAAATATGTGAAGTATATATGTTATTTGTACGAAAAAGCAGCACACAGCAGAGGACAGAAATGACAACTTAGCAAAGATCAAGACTGTCTTGTAATAGAGAACTTTAGCAATGACAAGACCTGCAATGTACAGTCTTAGCAACGGCTAAAACTGTTTTGAAATATTGAGTCTTAACGGCTAAAACTGTTTTGTAATATGAAGTATTTTCAAGAACTAAGCTTTGTAATATGGAGTATTCTCAAAGACTAAAGCTGTTTTGAAATATGGAGTCTTAACAACGACTAAAACTGTTTTGTAATATGAAGTATTCTTAAGGACCAAAACTGCTTCCTAATTTGAGGGCCCGATAAATTATGAGAGAACGATTCTAAGACCTAGTACTTCATCACTTTCAATACATCCCGTAACACATGGCGCCTTCGTGTAAGAAGTTAAAAGAAAACTAACAGGAGAAAAAATCTCAGTAAGATCATAATGTGCGTTCATTGATTAAATCTTGGGGATCTGAAGGATAATCTAGAGATCCAAAAGCAAACCAGAAATATTAAAATAGATCTTATACAAACTGTTTGGGAATGACAACAGAAGATTTAACAGCCACGCTAGAAAACCTGGGAGAAGCATGAGCCCCACATAAGAGAGACTTCACTGAGCACAATGCCTGCAGCGAAAACTAGACACGGCACGGTGTGCATTGGAGGATGAACGAGGATGCGAAACACAACTGTACTAGATCCCTGACACATTATATTTTTTTTACGTTATATACCAGAAGATTAACAACATGATAAACTACGCCGTAAACCAGAATTTAAACCACATTATAATCCAAGTGATAAACTACATCGTAAAGCAGAAGATAAACAATATTATAAGCCAAGTGATAGACTACATCTTAAGCCAGAAGATAAACAACATTATAAGAAGGTGACGAACTATATCGTAAAACATAAGATAAACAACATTACATGAAGGTGATAAACTTCATCTTAAACCAGAACATAACATTATAAGCAGGTGATAAACTTCATCTTAAACCAGAAGATCAACAATATTATAAGCCAATTTATAAACTACATCTTAAACCGGAAGATAAACAACATTATAAGCAAGTTATAAATCAATAAACCAGAAGATAACATTATAAACCAGGTTATAAACTCCATCCGACATCATTCATTCATTCATTTTCATGTCCCTTGCGGAACTTCGCCTCCTTAACAGCACTCCTGTAGGCCTCTCGGTTGTGAGCAAGATGGCCTGCTGCTATGCACCCATTTGCAGATCATCAACGATATCTTGCAGCCATCCGACATCAGAACAGTATAATCCAAGTGGTAAACTACATCGTAAACAATAACATCAACCACATTATGAACTAAAGGATAAAAGCTTTATAAACCAGGTAATAAACCAAATAATAAACCAGCGAGAAAATCACATCATAAACTAAGGAATGAAACATACCATTAACCAAGGGACAAAACACCTCATAAATCAGAAATTAAAAAAAAATCATAAACCAGATATAAACAACATCATAAACCAGAGATAACCCACATTATAAACCAGGGTATGAACATGCTGAGTTGTGATGAGGTTATTTTGTCAGTTATTAATATTATATTTTTAAAAATGTTCTCCCGAACCTTTCCAAACCAACACATAACCCCATAAGTATTTTCCAGTTATTTCCCTCTCATGAAACAAATCTTTTCAAATGACAAGCGTAGACATTTGACTATGAGATTCCCCTTCACCTTTTCATAGATCCTAAGACCAGGTTTGGACTGCGAAGTGGCCGGTTTCCTGTACCGTTGGTCGGACTATGGCCACTGCGGGCCCCATTCAGCGCTAGAAATGAAGGACTCCTGACTTTGCTTTACGGGGAAGGAAAGACAGTCAGGAGTGAGACTGGTATCTCCGTGTGTGCCGAATTATGTATGGGAGGAGGGAGGTGGGGGGAGGGGGAGAGAGGTAACCCCCGTACCTCTTTATGCAGTCAACTGGAGCTCATTTTCCTTTCTTCAACCCTGTGTAGGCAGGAGATTATTATGCAAACTCAGGGGGGGACACTGAGAAGAGTGCATCAGTTCTAAACCTTCCTGGCTGGCCAAGAAGTTGAACGAAACTGAACCAAGTAAACGTTTGAAAGCTGGCTTTTGCTTGCACAGAGTAATCTCGCCATCACCACCCCGCTGCTCCTACTATCTGCAAGCTGGTAAAACACACACTGTACCATATGGTCGAGTACATGCTCTGTACTGTTGCATTATAAACAAAGAAAATTATTTTTGACACATCTTCCTGGATATGACAGGGGACCTTCGTCAGTAAAAATCTAATATATGTATGTATGTGTGTGTGTGTATGTGTGTGTGTATACTATTAACAATTTTTATTTGTAAACAGATGAGTTTTGTTTTCGAACAGTACAGTTATGTCATAAGCAATTTTTTTTTTTTTGGGGGGGGGGAAGGGGTGTGGAGGTGGGGGGAAAGGATGAAAGCAGGATATTACAATTCAGTCAATAAATAGCTAAGCTTATCTGTTTTATCAAATATAGAAATTCAGTCAATAAATAACTAAGCTTATCTGTTTTATAAAATATAGAAATTCAGTCAATAAATAGCTAAGCTTATCTGTTTTATCAAATATAGAAATGCAGTCAATAAATAACTAAGCTTATCTGTTTTATAAAATATAGAAATTCAGTTAACAAATAACTAAGCTTATCTGTTTTATCAAATATAGAAATTCAGCCAATAAATAACTAAGCTTATCTGTTTTATCAAATACAGAAATTCAGCCAATAAATAACTAAGCTTATCTGTTTTATAAAATATAGAAATTCAGTCAATAAATAATTAAGCTTATCTGTTTTGTCAAATATAGAAATTCAGTCAATAAATAACTAAGATTGCCTGTTTTATCAAATATAGAAATTCAGTTAATAAATAAATAAAGATTATCTGTTTTATCAAATATAGAAATTCACTCAATAAATAACTAAAATTGTCCTTTTTTCAGATATAGAAATTTTAAATAACTAAAATCATCTGTTTGATCAAATATAGAAATTCAGTCATTAAATAACTAAGATTGTCTTTTTTTCAGATATAGCAATTTTAAATAACTAAGTTTATCTGTTTTATCAAATACAGAAATTCATTCAATAAATAACTGAGTTTATCTGTTTTATCAGAAATAGTAATTTTAAATAACTAGGTTTATCTGTATAATTAAATATAGAAATTCAGTAAAAAAAAAAACTAAGTTTATTTGTTTTATCAAATATAGAAATTCAATTAGTAAATAAGCTTGTCTGTTTCATTAGATATAGAAATTTTAAATCAATAAAGTTTATCCGTTTTATCACATATAGAAATTCATTCAATAAATAACTAAGATTATCTGTTTTATCAAATATAGAAACTCAGTCAATAAATAACTACGCTTGTCTGTTTTATCAAATATAGAAATTTTAAATAACTAAGTTTATCTGTTTTATCAAATATAGAAATTATGTCAATAAGTAACTGAGATTGTCTGTTTTATCAGATATATAAGTTGGAAATAACTAAGTTTATCTGTGTGATCAAATATAGAAATTCAGTCAATAAATAACTAAGATTATCTGTTTGATCAAATGTAGAAATTCAGTCTGAATTTCTGGATTACTATTAAAAAATAATAGTAGTAGCATTTTTCAGTTATTTCTGGCTGAATACGATTATATGTCGTAAAAAAACGCCAGTTTTAGATTTCTCAACAAATGTAATTTATGGGTAGGGTTATATCAAATAGATATGTTCAATTACTAAAAAAAAATATACGAGATAACTTTACCCAGTAAGCAGAAATTCACTTTTTAGAACAACAATAAAAAGGTCCCATCAAGTATAGAAGTTTCAAAACCAGGTAACCTTTACCTCCCGAGAGACTTAAAGTAGCTGAGAAAAACAGTCTACCAAAAGAAAACTCAAACCCAGTTGGGAACACAACAAACTATCTATCAAAGGAAGATCAAGAGTCATCTGGGATGACAATAAACTATCTATCAAAAGAAGACAAACCTAGTTAAAGAAGACGGTAAATAATCTACCAAAAAATGGAAGACTGGAATGGAACCAGGGCTGAAAAACCAGTGCATCCAACCCCGTGATAAAAGCCCATCGCACTCAAAACCAGAAGATGTCCTCATAGATCTACGCAGACAAACAACGTCTCGCTGGAAAATCTTAATATGGTTTGCATCAGTTTCATAATTTGTCAAAACTGCATCTGACCGAAAGCAGGTAACACGGCAAACAGCAGGGGGAGACGGCTGTCTTCGTGCATGTTTAACTGCTGTCTGCAGAATCTGACATTTAAGCAAAAACAGCACAGACCATCAGAATTAGGAGAAAGGATTTAATCTTACATAAAAGTAAAGTAAAAGTAAAAGTAATCCCGAAAAATGAAAACAAGCAGTATTTACTGTATATATCATATTCGTAAAAAGAATATGCCAAACATTAAAAACAAAGTAAAATTCGCTTAAGATGCATTCATGGTTCAATACATACTTAGACAGACACAGAATACATACATACATACATACATACATAACGTAGCATACATACTCGTACATCCTTACAAATTATAAATGTACACATATATACACCTTCACACATATATAAATACATATATAAACATATACATATAGACATGTCAGCATGCATACATAAATATATAAAATACATTCCTCCCTATCTTTCTACGCTTTTTTTTACCAGACGGATGGTCAATCAGCAAAGAACTGGCGTAACCAGTTACTGTAGGCTGCAGGAAATACTGAACAGGAGATCGGTGCACCTAGAAATGAGTCCGGTGTGTATGGATGATGGTTCCAACCAACCAACCAACCAACCAACCAAACAAACAACCAAACAACCAACCAATCAACCAAACAACCAACCAAACAACCAACCAACCAACCAACAGTAAAAAAAAAGGAATTTCAAAACCAGCTGTTAAATTTCATTCTTTTGTAAAAGTTGGTGGGGTGTTTTCTTCACAGAAAACTGGTACTGGATTCATACATACGTATGGTGTATGGTTTCTGGTCTGGGTCATCTCATCATCATTGCACTCCGGACACATACATACATACATACATACATACATACATACATACATACATACATACATACATACATACATACACACATTTTAAAATTCACATTCTCAAAGTACAGGACTTCTAGTTTAAAAAAGAAAAAAAAAGCACGATAACACTTACTTTTTGCATGAAGAAAAAGAAACCGTGTAGGCAGTGCGGGCGAGACAGCAGCTGAACTAACTCTCTGCCCTTCAGTCACAGTCTGGTCCTAATTCAGGTGTTGTTACAGACACGGCTTGCGACAGTGTCACTGCTTGTGTCCACGTTGCCGTGTTGCTTTGTATGGTTGGGGACTGACCTGGATTATTGTATATTGCAAGTAAAACTTCTAACAGTTTTTATAAATAGTTTTGGCACTATCTTCTGCATGTTACACAGGCAGTCCACGAGTTACGAAAGAGTTCCGTAATTCCTAACTACGAGTTGTCTGTAAGTCGGACATTCGTAACTCAAGGACTGCCTGTATATGAAATTCTGCTAAGTTTTCTCGTGGTGCGTTTTGAAACTCACAAAGTATCAGAACTAAATGTAGTAAAGCTATGACACTGACACTACATTAGAGAGCAACTGAAACATTTATTTACTGATTTTTTTGTGATTTGTGCATTTGATTTCGGATGCGTAGTGACGGCGACGCAATACGAAACGTAATTCCAACCCACATGTGACGCATCAGTTCATACCCTCAGCGCTGGATAGGAAGGGGCGGGTGGAAGTTTTGGCCACCACGATCGCCCATAGAATTACGCTAGACTTGTCTAACAAAACTTTATGACCTATTCTTTCATATATTGTATACTTTTATTAAATAATATGCATGGTTATGAAAACAAATCAGTCAGTGAGTCATTTGCATGCCCCTTGCAGAACTTTGCCTCCCTAAAAGCTCTCAGTTAAATGCCTTTCCACAGAACAATACAGACACAACTAGGGGAAAAAAAGGGGGAGGGGGGGATTGTCCAGACGGTTCTTATCTCTGGGGTTGTTTCCCCTGTTGTAAGCACTAAATGTCTCATGTTAGTGGAAAAATAATTACTCATAATCATAAAGCCATCTTCATGTGAATTTTCTTTTAAAGGAGAGGTTTAAATGTACTCGTATCTGTCTGTGAAATTCCCATTGCTGTTTGTTATTAGTCTTTTAATATTAAAAGAAATGGAGCCATAATTTTATTAGTATAGAGTGGGTGAAAAAAGGCAGCTCGCTTTATGTGTCTCTTTATAATAATGTCATCTTTTTAATGGGATGTAAGCAACACACAGTACACACAATCTGTGAAGCTGGATTTTCATGACACACTCTGAACATTCTTAAGATGTAAATGTTCTATTTATATTGCAGAATTTTTCCCATCGCAACATATGCCTGTGAGACTTGGACACTTAACAAAACAGCCGAGAAACACATAAATGCCTCTGATTGTAAATTCTGCAGAAGAGTTCTTCAGATATCATGGACACAAAAAAAGAACAAATATATCCATACTACAAGACCTTAATATTGAAGAAGGTTGGCTAGTAAAGAGGATTAAACAGAGAAAATTTAAATATTTTGAACATATTAAACGTCATGAGAATTAAGAGAAGACCGTCGTGGAAGGGTACACAATGGGAAAAAAAGAAAGCGAGGAAGACCAAGGCAAAGATGGCTGCAAGACATTGTTGACGATCTGCAAATGGATGCATCAGCAGCAGGGGATATTGCTTACAACCGAGAGATCTATAGGAGAGCCGTTAGGGAAGAAAAGTTCCGCAAGGGACATGCAAATAACTAACTGAATTGTAGTGTTAAAGACTTTAAACAATACATGTATCGCAAAGCACTCATATAAACCATGTTTAAGGCTATAGCTTATTCTTCTTCAGCTTTCCGAGCCATTAAGGCTCGTTTCTGTAGATAAAGTTCAACTCCATTCCTCTCTATTCCTAATCTTTTCTCTCCAGTTGGTAATACCAGTTTCTTTTATATTCTCTTCTTTGATATCTTTCCATTTCTGTCTCGGTCTACCCGTTGATCTTGTTTCTCTCATCTCTTGTGGATACATAATTTTCGTTTGTCTGTTCTCTTCCATTCTTTCTTCATGGGCCAACCAGCGAAGTCTGTTCAGTTTCAAGACATTTATAATTCGTTGGGATTTAAATAAGTTGTTCAATTCAGTGTTATTTCTAGCTATAGCTATTTCACAAGAGTGTTTTAAATATGTGTATTTTATATACCGTGACTAAGCTGTCGACTTGTTCACGATTTGGCGGTGTGACACTTTTGGCCACCATATTTTTGTGTCGATCAATTTACTATGGTAGCACTAAGATGCTCTTATAAGGAATTTATGCTGACTTAAACCGTAAAGACAATTAAGTAATAACACTGATTTTATTATGGTCAAGACAAAAATGCCATCAATAAAACAAAGCATGGAATCCAAAGAGGCAACCTTCATCTATGATCTGGCAACTTTTCATCGCTGCCCGATATGCAGACGATAAACAAGCCGCCATTTTGTTGACCTAGTTAGAGGTGCATTGTCATGAAATCAGCGTGGAGAAAAAAAAACTAACATTAAATTCTGTTTAAAACTGGGAAAAAGTGCCACTGAGACAGTTCACTTGATGCGGCAAGTTTATGGGATAATTGTTTATCTCATGCACAGATATTCAGGTGGTGTTCATGATTCAAAAGTTGTGTGGAAACGATTACAGACGTAACTAGACATAGACGCCCAATTTCTATTCGTAATGAGGAACTCATTGCAAAAGTCAGATAACGGATAAAAGAAGATCGTTGTTTGACTGTGATGATGACGGCAGATGAATTTGGTGTTAACCGAGAGACCATTCGTAAAATTTTAGTTGAAGATTTCAGCAAAAAGAAAGTTGCTTGCCGGTTTGTACCATATGCGTTGTCTGATGATCAAAAACATCAATGAGTTGAGTACGCAAAAGACATCATCAAAACGTGTTGCAGAAATAAACATTTCTTAAATCTGATTGTTGCAGAGGATAAAACATGGATTTTTTGCTATGATCTCACAACTAAACGCCAAAGTGCTCAGTGGAAGTCATCATCATCATCAAAAGGCAAAATATTTCGTCTTTAAATGTCGAAAGTGAAGACAACGTTGGTGTGCTTCTACGACAGCAAAGGAGTTATTCACAACGAATTTATTCCAAAGGGGCAGACTGTCACTGAGAAATTTTATTTAAGTATTTTGAAATGCCTATTGAAAAGGATTCTCTGAGTCCGACCCGACTATTCAACACCTGGCAGTTTTTTTCCTTCTTCATGATAATGCACTGGCTCACCGGACGGTAGTTGTACAGGAATTCTTGGCCCAAAAACAAGTGTTTGTTCTCAACCATCCACCCTATTCTCCAGATTTGTCTCCCTGCGATTATTTTCTATTCCCAAAATTAAATTACCAGTGAAAGGACGCTTCTTTGACGATACTGATGACATCCAAAGGGCCATAACATCGAGTTTAAAAGCCATACCAACAGAATAACTGCAGAGGTCGTCCCAGTGTTTCGTGCCACTCGCTGTATCGTTGCATAAGGGGCTTACTTTGAATAAAATACAGATTATATCTTCAGCTGTTTATTTTATTTTTTATAGCATTAGTCTCATTACTTAATTGTCGGACCTTGTATAGACACACATACATACATATATATAAAATGAAGCATAGTCTGATACCTATGGAAGGGAATAGACAAACGAAAATTATGTATACACAAGAGATGAGGGAAACAAGACCAAGGGTAGAACAAGACAGAGATGGAAAGATAACATAAAAGAGGATATAAAAGAAATTGATGTGACCAACTGGAGAGAGAAGATTAGGAATAGAGAGGAATGGAGGCGAACTTTATCTGCAACAATGAGCCTTAATGGCTCGTAAAGTTGAATAATAATAATAATAAGAAGAAGAAGAAGAAGATAGTCAAATACCACAAAGATATTCACAGTTTAAATAAATGAAGTTTCAGAAATGAAACAAATATTTAAATGTGTAAAAAGTTAAATCATTGTTTCAGTTTTGTTCTTTCCTGTTTTTTTTTTCAACTTGATCAAATTGTCTCCCTCTTTTTTCTCTCCCTCTTATTTTCTCCCTCTTTTTTCTCTCCCTCTTTTTTTCTCTCTCTTTTTCTTTCCCTCTTGTTTTCTCCCTCTTTTTTCTCTCCCTCTTATTTTCTCCTTCTTTTTTCTCTCCCTCTTATTTTCTCCCTCTTTTTTCTCTCCCTCTTTTTCTCTCTCTCTCTCTCTCTCTCCCTCTCTCTTGTTTTCTCCCTCTTTTTCTTTCCTTCTTGTTTTCTCCCTCTTTTTTCTCTCCCTCTTGTTTTCTCCCTCTTTTTTCTCTCCCTCTTGTTTTCTTTTTTCTCTCACATACTGTATACATGTAGGGTTATCTTCTGTTCCAGCTTCTGTCCCAGCTTCTCGGCTGAGTGTCGCTGATTTTGTCCCGGCTTCTGTCCCAGCTTCCCAGCTGGCTGTCGCCGATTTTGTCCCGGCTTCTGTCCCAGCTTCCCAGCTGGCTGTCGCTGATTTTGTCCCGGCGTCTGTCCCAGGTTCCCAGCTGGCTGTCGCTAATTTTGTCCTGGCTTCTGTCCCAGCTTCCCGGCCGGCTGTCGCTGATTCTGTCCCGACTTCTGTCCCAGCTTCCCGGCTTACTGTGGCTAATTTTGTCCCGGCTTTCATTCAAGCGAACAACCATTTTATTGAGTTCAAGTTTGATCTTATTGTCGGACTACCCTTACCGCGAGTCAAGTAATATGTCTCAGTTGTGCCAAGAGAAATATATATATATATATATATACCTCTTTCTTCTTCACGTCCAATAATAACTTAAAAAACGAGGTCATTATAGCTAAGTTTTCTACTTCCTTTATCTCCATTGCGGTATCCAGACGACGCTGTTAGTGACGCGAAAGATGATATTTGAAAACCACTGGTGTGTGCGACACGGCAATAAGTGCTTGAAAACTGGTAGGTGTGAGACGGGGAAGGGAAAAAAAACACAGCAGTTATTAGATAAACTTGTGTACCACTGTACAACAGACGCCTGAGCACCTCTGTACAACAGGGGCTTGTGTACCTCTTTACAACAGGCGCTTGTGTATCACTGTATAACAGGCGCTTGTGCAGCTCTTTACAACAGGCACTTTTGCATCTCTGAATAACAAGTAAGGTATGCTTGGTGACACATATTTACTGCGGTCATATAATGTGATCACTTGGGGTGGTTCTCCTGTTTCTGATCTGACGGAGTGCAATACAGACCTCCTTCAGTGTTGTACGTCAAACACCGGCCTACCTTCCACGTCAATAAATATATCTTTGAACGAAACACACGTCAGCCCAGAATAACTAGACTTTAAATGTAAATTTCGCGAAAGAAATATACGCCTATTAATGTTTAAAATATTATTGCTGTTGTTATTATTATAATGATGACTATATATTGTGGTTTGCTTTTGTTTCCTTTTGTCGTTATAATGTTAGCTGCATATTTTATTTTATTAAAATGACGACTGTATGTTTTGTTTTTTTTTGTTTTGTTGTCCCTCTTCCTGTTTTTGCCAAGAAGCACAAGGACTATATTGCACTTCCAAAGTAGTGCACACGTCAAGAGACACAAAAGCTTGGAGAGGCTCATAGTAGAAGGCATAGTACCAGGCACAATAGAAAAGGGACGTCCATTATGGAGATAGAAAAGGGACGTGGACTTAGGACACCACGGAGGAAAATCTGAATGTGTCACTGCAAGACGCCGATCAACTTGCGCAAGACCACATTGCATTCAGAGAGGCTGTGAGAGGGAAAACGTTCTGGAAAGGACATGACACATGAATGAATGAATGAATGAATGAATGAATGAATATAGCACAGCATAAGGCGTGCATTACGCTCCATAAGAATTCGATCACAACTTTGCAACAAGGAAATAAACAAGTTAGAGAACTGATTAGCTGGAACTAAGTATGATGTGGGTAGATTTTCACAAAACGGCTCCGGTTACAAAGACGATCGGCCGCTATATACTCGTAATATGAAAGTTACGGCCCCACTGTGTCGTGCGCAGCCTTAAAAAAATCTCACTCGAACTACCCAATAAACATTAAGAAGAAGAAGAAGAAGAAGATCTAGAAGAAGAAGAAAATGGACATATCAAACAACTGACAGTGCTTACCAGTAGCACTAGTTAAAAGACGTGTCAGTTTCAACAACAGGGGTTTCGTATTTTGTCTATTTGCTGAAGTTATAATGTGCAAGGTCAGGCAGTATACACTCATTAAATGGTGGTAATGATAGTGTAGTACCATCGTCACTTCTCTTGTGCAACAACATCACACAGGAACAACATTTTACTAACGACAGACATGACAGATCAATCGACTAAGGTAAAAGGAAAACTCCCCCGTTTTCATGCCATTAAGAATATATTAAGAACACTGTGATGGGCCCGTACTTCCAAGACCTTCGGCACATGAAAGTGTGACGTGAATAATATCACTTCTTGTCACATTTACCTTCTCAGATTTCTCTGGTACTCGTTTTAGAGGCTGTGTGGACACTGGGGTCTTTTTGGTGTGCTGGTACCAGGAAAAAATCCCCACTGCTGGGACTTGAACCCAGTACTACCAGATTAGTAGACCGACCCACTCAGCCAACTAAGGTAGGTCATATATTTCTTAAACATACAAGGTCCGATAATTAAGTAATGAGACTAATTCCATTAAAAAAAAAACAATAGTTGAAGATATAACCTGTATTTTATTCAAAGTAAGCTCCTTGTGCATTGATACAGAGAGTGGCACGATCTAACAAACACTGAAACTACCTCTGCAGTTATTCTGTTGGTATGGCCTTTAAACTCGATGTTACGGCCCTTTGGATGTCATCAGTATCGTCAAAAAAGCGTCCTTTCAATGGTAACTTTAATTTTGGGAATAGAAAATAATCGCAGGGAGACAAATCTGGGGAACAGGGTGGATGGTTGAAAACACACACTTATTTGTGGGCCAAAAATTCCTGTACAACTACCGCCCGGTGAGCCGCTGCATTATCATGAAGAAGGGAAAAACTGACGGGTGTTGAATACTCGGGTCGGACTCGGAGAATCCTTTTCAATAAAGTAAGATAACAAATATTGTAGGATTAAACCTCGAAAAAATCGTAGACAAAGCACTTTAGTGAGACGTGAGAGAAAGAAAAATCACAAGAGAATTACCTGGGATTCGAACACGGACTCCGGTAGGACGAGCAGCCGTCTAGCCACGAGAGAACAGCGTACTATCGACTTAGCCAACTAGCACCCCAAAAAAGGTGTTTTGTTGACAAAGTCTTTAGTAACCGTTCAGCAGACATGAGAGATCGTGACACCCGGAAAGAAACGAGGTCGTGACACACAGAAATTCCGTAGCTTAGATTCATTCTCTCTAGCAGGTACCAACTAGACAAACATACACACGGTATCCTGCCATGTCTGGTGCAAACTTGAACAACAAGTACCAACTAGACAAACATACACACGGTATCCTGCCATGTCTGGTGCAAACTTGAACAACAACAATAACAAACGAACGAATACTTATTACATGAAGTTAGTTTCAGGTATAGTTTTAAGGAACAATTTTTTATAAATAGGAAACTACGAGGTTTTGGTACGGTAAAGTAAGATAACAAATATTGTAGGATTAAACCTCGAAAAAATCGTAGACAAAGCACTTTAGTGAGACGTGAGAGAAAGAAAAATCACAAGAGAATTACCTGGGATTCGAACACGGACTCCGGTAGGACGAGCAGCCGTCTAGCCACGAGAGAACAGCGTACTATCGACTTAGCCAACTAGCACCCCAAAAAAGGTGTTTTGTTGACAAAGTCTTTAGTAACCGTTCAGCAGACATGAGAGATCGTGACACCCGGAAAGAAACGAGGTCGTGACACACAGAAATTCCGTAGCTTAGATTCATTCTCTCTAGCAGGTACCAACTAGACAAACATACACACGGTATCCTGCCATGTCTGGTGCAAACTTGAACAACAATAACAAACGAACGAATACTTATTACATGAAGTTAGTTACATGAAGTTAGTTTTCAATAAGTGTTTCAAAATACTTAAATAAGCTTTGTCAGTGACAGTCTGTCCCCTTGGAATAAATTCTTTGTGAATAACTCCTTTGCTGTCGTAGAAGCACACCAACGTTGTCTTCACTTTCGACATTTGAAGACGAAATATTTTGCCGTTTGATGATGATGATGATTTCCACTGAGCACTTTAGCGTTTAGTTGTGAGATCATAGCAAAAAATCCATGTTTTATCCTCTGCAACAATCAGATTTAAGAAATGTTTATTTCTGCAACACGTTTTGATGATGTCTTTTGCGTACTCAACACACTGATGTTTTTGATCATCAGACAACGCATGTGGTACAAAACGGCAAGCAACTTTCTTTTTGCTGAAATCTTCAACTAAAATTTTACGAATGGTCTCTCGGTTAACACCAAATTCATCTGCCGTCATCATCACAGTCAAACAACAACCTTCTTCTTTTATCCGTTCTCCGAGTTTCTCATTACGAACAGAAATTGGGCGTCCATGTCTAGTTACATTTGTGATTGTTTCCACACCACTTTGAATCGTGAATACCACCTGAAAATCTGTGCACGAGATAAATAATTATCCCCATAAACTTGTCGCATCAATTCAACTGTCTCCATGGCACTTTTTCTGATTTTTAAACAGAGTTTAATATTAGCTTTTTTTCTCCATGCTGGTTACATAACAATGCACCTCTGACTAGATCAACAAAATGGCGGCTTGTTTGTCATCTGCTTATTTGGGGGCGATGAAAAGTTGCCATATCATAGATGAAGGTTGCCTCTTTGGATTCCATGCTTTGCTCCATAGATGGCATTTTTGTATTGGCCATAATAAAATCAGTCTTATTACTTAATTGTCGGACCTTGTACTTCTAATATGAGTTATCTTGGTGTGTGCTTTGTACCCGTTCCGCCATGTCTACATGGTCCGTGTTCGCCTGTGCTATCAACACACATTTTCACATGAGGAATTTACAGACATTTTCAAAGGTTCATATCTTACTCAAACAGGTGAAAGCACAATTGACTTTCAACCAGCCGTATCCATTTATCTGATCATCACTCAAGACGTAGGCCTACAAAACAGCACTACAGCGGTACATAAGGAAAAGAATATGAATATAATTTCTATTTGAGGAGTGTGCAATGTGTTAATGCAACGGAAAGTTAAAATACGAGAATATCCAAGTTTGTCGTTAACTTCAGATACTTTTAACAACGCCGGGACCTTTTACATCAAAATTAACATTGTTTTATATCATTCCATATGAAGTTACAAAACGGATTCAAGATTCAAGGTTCAAAATTCAGACTCAGGCTTCACTGCATTCAGGACAGCCCCAGATATGCTCCGCCGCATGCCCCAGCATTCATCCAAGAGTTTGTCTGTTAATAGTTCCCGTCAAGTTGGTTGTGTAAGGAGTGGAAAAATAAACAAGCAGTGACCCGGTTTTGAATGGAAATCCCCAGGCCTTCGAGTCCGGCGCTGACCAGGTATACAAGACGAGAAGAGAAAAAAAGGGGGATATGTTGAGCACGTGGAAGTCGAGCGGCAGACGTGGACAAGGAGGGTCATTCGATAGATGAAGGCTGACGTGTATAATTTAGTTGTGTGCATTTGTATAAGCAGTTGTTGGATTCTATCAGTAGATTTGGTGGTATTTGCGTTGTTCTGTGTTTGTTCTTTATTCATATTATTTATGTCGAGGCCGAACTCTGCTTTTGCTATGATTCGTCCTTTTTTTATTCTATAACTATCGGTGAGTTCCACTTGGACAGTGGTGCTCGTTCTATGATCTTTGCCTCTAGCATATCCTTGATTGCTTTCTCTATAATGCCTCTGTGTTTGAGTGGCGTAGGGTATGGTTTTGTGTATGCTGGTGGATTGGATCCTGTGTCTATGTGCAACTGGACGGTATTAGTTCTGCCCAATTCTAAGTCGTTATTTGCAAAAATGTCTTGATTCTTGTATATTATCGTTTTGATAGCTGATTCGTGTTTTGGATTTACCTGCATTTGTGTAGCACTGTCGTTGCGTAAAAGAGAAGTCATTGGTTCAGTTGTCGGGCATGGGTTCTCCCCGTTGGCCATGTGGGACGTTAGTCTTTTTGTGAACTGCTCCATTTCGATAGCTGTATTGATTGCTGAGTTTAATGTCTGGGGGTCTTTCTTGATTAACTTTGTTTTGATTGCTTTGTCATACACAGCGTCTATAAAAAAATTTGCCAGCAAATGCTGTGTGGCCGGTTCATGTATCTTGTCGTTGTCAAAGGCTTGTTTTGCCAGTTTAATCATTGTTTCTGCCATGTTTTGCTTTGCGTTGCTTCAAATTGTTTATTTGTCTCAAGGCTGCGTGAGGATCGATGCCTTTGCTGAAACATTTATATAGTTCTTTCTTAAAATCCGCATATGTTTCGTCTGAGTTCTCTTGAATTCATCTGGAGATAAAGTCTGAAACACTCCCCGTTGCTGTAATAAGGAATATGTTTTTCTTTTGCGAATCATGTAGGTTATGCACAAACGCATATTTTTCTGTTTGTTCTATCCATTGTTGGAATCTCTGTGGATCGCCATCGTAGGTATCGATGTGGCAGGGTAAACCTTGAGTGGCGAAGGTTACTTTTAATTGTCTTACAGATGTTACTGCGTATTGAACAACTTTACATGAACCACAGAATGAAAAGATTACGCAAACTTTAATCTAGTACCACTATGTTTTGGCAATACAAGTGAAAATGTCATCAGAAGAAATCCACGGGTAAAGAAATGCCTCTGCCATATTACTTTAGTTCCGGGAAAACGTACTGACAGTTAAATCAAAGACAAAAAATGGCACAAATATGTTGGGACAGATACCATCGCATGGACATTGTTAATATATGTTGGGGCAGACACCATCACATGAACATTGTTAACATATGTTGGGCCAGATACCATCACATGGACATTGTTAGCATCATATCAGAGGCTAGCATGATGAAAAGATCGTGACATACGCTGTGGCAAAACACATACACTGTAGCACAACACATACACTGTAACACAGCACATACATTGTAGCACAACTTCCCTGTTTAGTTTAGGATACAAGAGCTTGGAGTAAAATGTGGCGATGCCAGAAGCAAGTATCATATTAATGGTAAATCAATATAAAAATATGTCAACCAGTTCCTATACAGCGATGGACATATTCAAGAAAGATATTGGAGCACATATAGGCTTGGCTGCAGAGAAAGGATGGCGATCCTAAAGTAATTATCTATAATTAGTTTATAAAGTAGTTCAAAATTTGAATGCATTAAAACAAAGAATAAAAACAGGAAAAGTCAGTTTAATTTCCTTTTTTTCAAAATTTCTTCTGAAAAATCATTTAAATGACTTGTAGTCAAAGAGCTCACGTTACTATGTCTTTTTTCTGTCATTCATCTTCTTCATGACTTCCAATACCACAGTCACATACCATCAACTTTATCTATTTTTTTTCTACGACTCCTAATACCTGCGATTTCGAATTTGTTCCCACCTCTTTTACTCAAAAATTCAGCTCTCTGAGTTTCTCTACGTAGCTAACAATGTCTATTTCATGATCCCACTATCTCCAAATCGGTTTAAATATCATTATCTCACAAACTGTCTGTTTCTGAGTGATGTTTCGATCCCTTTCTTTTTGTTTTATTCACAGGCTTTCGACATAGGCCTAGTTATGTTTTCACAGGATGGATACAAGAGTATCCCTGTTCATTTCATCAAGCTTGATACTGCAGAAAGATCGACAAACAACAATTAACATGCACTAATTCGCCAATAAAAATGAATCGCCCTTTCTGCCGTTGACGTGATCATAACAATAGGAGTTCAGTGAGATTTCGAATATTACTCGCAGCACCCAGGCTCAGCGGAATGTAGAATATACTGCACAATGTTTACAGATTCTGATATTTGAAAAACGTTTAGAAACTATTTTAAAACAAAAGAAAGAAAAAACCCTCTGTATTGTTCATTGATGAAATCTTGATCTTCAGTTGTAAGTAAAAGTCATGACAGACGAAATGTATCATTACATTAATACTGATTAAATATTTAGTGCCGGAAATGAAATAAACGCGTACATTTGTTACGAATAATTCAGTCCCGTTTATTGTATAGTTTAAGGAAGCATGCCTGAAGTTTAGATTCTACTACGTACCTTCTGTCTCAGAACTGTGGCTGTCACATAGATTGCCTTAAGAAGTACAAAGGGAGAAACTATACAGGAAACAAAATATAAGCGGCGGCGTACGCTAATCGACGATTCTCAAACTGTGCATTCCAGGCCGCTGTGCAGGAGCAAGATTTCGCCAAGGAAGCCACAGGAATACAACATGTCAAACATACAATTTAGATCAAAACAATGTTATAGTAATAATTACGTTATAATAATGATAATAATAATAATAAACATTTCAATGTAGTTAATAATAGAGTTCTCTACTAGCATCCGCGTTCTTGATTGATAACTTTGAAATCACTAGAAATTTCCAAGATATCTTATAAGTTTCTCTTCTCGTTATCACTTTGGTAAACGGGGACAGCAAAAATAACTAATGAAGAATGTATGAGAAGAGCTGGAGAGACAAAAAACCTTGTCAGAAAGATAAGAGAGAGACAATATACTTTCATAGGACATGCAATGAGAAGAGGGGGCATTGAAAATATTATAACAACAGGAAAAATAGAAGGAAGAAGAGCAAGAGGAAGACCAAGAGAAATGATACTGGACAGTCTGACGGGATGGTGTGAGAGGAGATCACCAACTGAACTGATGGCCTGCATGAAGGATCGGGTACTCTGGAGAAGCATAATAGCCAACGCCAGTCGGCACGGCACCTGATGATGATGATGAAACGGGGACTGGATCTCCAGAAGTCTGTTCTGCCAGTGCCTTCATAGGTGATGCATCCTGAGCCACAGTCTCATAAAAGATAAAGATTTCGCCCTCTGATGGGAAAGAGAATGAAACCACTGGGAATACATTTATAAAAGATTGATCTTGCTTTATCTCACTGTCAGACATGACTGTAATTGACTACCAGTACAATATCACCACTCACTTAATTTTAAAAGTATAATTTCAGATGTTGTAAATCAAAATCACTGACTCTGCAAGTACATTTTTTTTACAACAGATTTGTTGATGGTGCACATAGTGATGTGTACAATAACGTGAAATTTCAGTGTCAAAGAAATTTCCGCTTCGATGTAGGAAAATGTGTACAGATGTAAAAGAGGACATGACCGATATAAATGTTTAGGGATCCTTGTAAAAACCAAAACAAGACAACAGAACCAGGGCTGAATGAAACCTCGGCATAATTAATTAGAATCCACTTATGGGCGCCGTAATGGTATCTATTATTCATGTGTCATGAACGAACTGGCGGTAAACTGTGACCTTCCTACTTCTAAGGAACACGTCGGGACTGGTTCTCATTCACGCAAAAAAAGACTAAAAAGTGACCTTGCTTAAATTAGATATTAGCTGGTAAAAGGGTGTCAATGTCCTCAGCTAAAAGTCATATTTAATATTGAAACAATAGTGTGCAGTAGGAAATAGATTAAAAAACTTGCTTCCATCTATTCATCACCGTTCGGCATTGGGCTGGATAAGTTAGCGGTACGGAAGCGAAATAAGCACTAGGATAAGACAAGGCAGAAGAAAAAACTCATTGGCAACACTGTTAAAAGCTGGACAACATTTTTTTTAAATCACACATATTTCTTTTCTTGATTGTCGATCATGATAAACGGGAAACTAAATTAAACGAAGGAAAGGAATGCCTAGATGCGCTCTCATTGCAGTGAAACAAATTCTCATATATGAGTGAGTCAAAAGTTCGCTTCGTTTTCGCAGTTTCACTGCTGCACAAAACCAAGCAACATAATATATACTTAGCAATGTTCCCGGCACACTGCTTAGTACAGAAACATGACGAGAAACAATAACATTGATACTCTAGAAAATTTTGATATAAAGTGTATCATACTGTCATACAAGTAAATAGATAAGTACACCCACCACTATCTCCTGCCATTCTTATTTCTTATCCGCGACACAAAAATTTAGCCTTTTCTCTTCTTTTCCTATTTCTTCCTTCTATTTCTTCTTTTTTTTTTTTTGTATGAATAAAATGTGAGAAAAAAGTTACATTCGTGTGATCCGTCAATGAATATAACTGTTCATACATTTTAAAAAGTAGTCTATTTACTCGCTGAGCCCTGATCTTAAGTACAGTGTGTGCTTCTTGTAATCACAAGCTCGAGCAAGTTTTGTGTGTATGTTTATTTTATTTATCTCGTGAGGACTCCTTTTCCCTTGTCTTCTTCGTCTGACTTTGCCATTTCTGATCTTCACTATACGTTTCAGTATAGATCTCTTACACTTTTCTTTCAGGCAAACTGTTAATGGTTTTGTGCAGGAATCGGAACAGTTTTAGTGCCATCATTGAGCACAGAACATTTTGTATATCTCTTGACAAAAAGTTCTCATTCTTTTAGCTTGATGTGCCTGGAAATTTGTCACCACAAGCAGTGTCGTGTGCTGATTGTCAGGTAGATATGAAAACAACAATGAAGGGCCATTACATGTCCCAACAAAATATTTTCGTAATTATATCTTATCTTACATCCTTCCTGTGCCGTTAAACGTCACATAGGGCTCACATAGTTGTTTGCCAAGTTTTCCTGTTCTCGGCGAGTCTTTCAACTTCATCATGGGATGTTATGCCCACTAAACTAGCTTATCTTAACAATATAACATGAGACTGGTTGCTGTTTGCTCATCTGCCTTATCTCTGCGTTGTTCTTGAATTCGTTCCACTTCATACCAAGCATTTTCTTTAGGCATTTGTTTTCAAAAGAGTCTAATTTCTTGTCAATTTCTTTAGTTGATTTCCAGCTTCCACATGCATAAATGAGGGTGGACATCACATTTGAACTGAATAATCTTAAATTGGTTTTTGTGCTTATAACTTTTGAATTCCATATGTTGTAATTATATATAACACATGATTTACTCAAACCTTTCGTCAGAAAAGCCTGAAAAAAGCAGATTTGAACAAAAGCTATGGTCTGCCCTTGAAACCAGAAGAAAATTGTTGTACTCGTTCCACCAGCCATGTCCTAAAGGTGGCATGATTTAAAGCACCGATTCTCAAAGAGTAATGTTTCCCTACCCCACCTGAGGCTATGGATGACTCACGAGAAGACATGAGCTGAAAGAAAGGGAGGATGAAGGCTTGGCATGCAAAATCTGCGATACATATGCCGACTTGTAGTGTCAGTTTCTCGTACAGACGGCAGTGGCAACATAGTCCACAGTTTACATTACTTTAATGGCTCAAGGCTCAGAAAGCACCTCAACTATTTCGCTGTCTTCCAGGAGATTCACCTTACAAGCAGATAAATCTACTTCCATGTTAATGATGCTGTTCTCGTGGTTTATGTCTGATTCTTCAAAGACAACGAATTAACAGAAGAGATGCTTTTTGGGGTTTTTTTTTGTCATTAGAATTAAAAGTGACATAAAAGAACCATCTATATTCAAGGTAATCAATAGTTATCATTCTGAAAACTTCATCCCAGTAAAGAACATAGTTGCTTGTGCAGCGGATGGTGCTGCCGCCGTATCGGACAGATGTATAGGGTTCATCACTCATCTTTAAAAAATGTACTCCCTACAGTTTAAACAATTCTCTGTCTGTGTGATTCATAGAGAGAACCCAGTGACTAAGAACTAGAGTGAATAAATGATTCATCGGGAGAAACCAGTGACTAAGAACTAGAGTGAATAAATGATTCATCGGGAGACACCAGTGACTAAGAACTAGAGTGAAAACTTGATTCATTGTCAGTAATATAAGATTAATCAGCTACATAAAAAGCACCATTTTCAAGACCAGTTCTTCCACCAAGTTTGCGTGGAAAACGGTGAGGACTTTCAGGTTCTTCCTTGCGCACAGAAAAGTGGATTTCCAAGGACAACAATAGTCCCCTTTTTGTTAGGCCTTGCAATATCACCACCTTATTTTATGGGACCGATGATGAGCGATAACTTTTAATAGTTAAGTCAGACGTGTTTCATCTATCAGATGTTTTTTTAAAACTCAAATGATTAAATAAAACCCTTCAGGGCAAGTTCAATAAACTTATATCCAGCAAAGAAGCCATTGATAGTTTTCTTTAAAAGACCACAGCTGTGTGCACACAACTTTGGATATGGGGACTTTTCACAATTCCCAGTTCTTACAACATTTGCTGAGTCCTTGAACATCAGCTGAATATGTTTACGGAAACCGTAACAGTATAGTTACGGAAGAAAGTTGGCGATAGTGTGGAACATGATGATGAAGAAAACTCAAAGTAGGCCATGTCTGAAAAAAAAAATGCTGAGAATGACTGCTCTAAAGCTTGAACGTTAAAGAATATTGTCACGAGGTCAACAAACCCACTCCAAGAAGAATAAAATCTTACAGCCAACAATGTAGGAAAGCTTAGACCAAAGGTATTCAGTTTCAAAGAGCTCGAAAGACATTTGTATCCACGAATCGAGTTTTTTTCCGAATTATTAATACTTACCTCTGGGAATAACAATCAGTAGAAGCTATGATGACTTCGTCCTTTCAGAGACACACAAACTAAAGCTCTTCGTTTCTTAGTTAATCAAGTTAACAAATTAATTTTCATAATATTCTCCAAGGTTGGCATTTGAATACCCTTAACTTAGACAAGCTCCGAACAGGGATGTCTCTGTTTCATAAAGCACGCGCCACGATAAATAAAGATAAGACCGTTGACGACAGTTGCTTAAATTAAAGCGATATCTTTCAAAAGATGTTCAATGAACTGTGTTGAATTAAACAAAAAATTAACCTTGTTTGAAGTCACAGAGGAAATAAAACGAGCCAACTAACAATGACAAATGGCTGCGCAATAATTATTTTTTAAACATGAACTCACAGAGAGGATTTGTGTCCTGTTAGTCACGCACGAAATTACAGAAGCACGCTTAAGGGCAGGAACAACAATTCATTATTTATGAAATACAAATGTTTTCTTGTGTAACCACGCATATTTGACGTCTCTTACATCTCCCCCGTGTCCGTTTCCTGTTATTGTCTGCGCATCCTGATCATGTAGTGATTCCTCTTAAATATATCCTTTATCTATATTCTTTATTCTAGATAAGAGTTAGTGTTAGTGGTATCAATGAAATTATACTTTAAAGAGCTAGGCAAATTTGAGATCTAGCTGAAATTAATAATATTTATTATATCTTCCTTTTATTCTGACTACTAAATTAAAAGTGAAAAAGATAATATTCAGATTTGTAGCTAATTGCTAGTGTGAATTAGTTCTCATATTTTTTTAATATTTAAGAAAAATTTTAATAGTTCGGGGGGGGGGGGGGGGGGGGGTTCGAAACGTTTTTCTGACGAAAACTTTCCGGTAGAATTGGGTTACCATATTTGTTTTTACAATAAATCTTTGACAAAGAAAACAACAGAAAAATTGCTAATACTTTCGAACAAAGCGTAGACCAGTCATGGATTGATGAGCACATTGTCAAGTGTGCCTGAGGAAAATTGAAGTTATCTGATGAATGCCAACAAATAAACTTGTACTAGTGTGGTGCCGTGGAATGGAGTAGAATGCGAGAGGAGGGAGAGATATGCTGATGATGATAATATTCTATATAGCAACTCAGATGATGATGATAATATTCTGTATAGAAACTCAGATGATTATTCTATATAGAGACTCAGCTGATGATGTGCTACTGATGAGCACGTGGTTGTATTCGTCGTGGGGTCAATGAGTGGCATCTGTGTTTTTGGGGACTTTGTAGATAGTCAAAACCGATAGCATGACAAGGACTGACGACTTATGATTCTACTAGAAGTTGGAGGGTTTTGACCCGTTTTATAGAGTCCATTGGCTAACCGTAATAGGGGAACTCAGGTGTGTAACCTGTGCGCTCCTACCCGTGTCATAGCCCAAAGCGATCTCATATTCTCCATATGCTCCACTACCACCATAAAAATAATAAAGAATACAAAAACTGTAGTGTAAAATGAATGGATCGCTACTAGGGACAACAGAGTTTATTGTGATTTAACACAGACCTGCATCCCATTTAGCCTGAACTCTCAATGAAACAATAACTATTCATAGCTCTGAATGATTTCTAAATGATGATCGATCCTCAAAAAGCCAAACATTATCTCCTTTCAGACAGGGTATATTTTCCTTTTAACTAAACGTAGTTCATCATGAAACTAAACGTGACAATCTTCTCCTGAAGCTTGACACAGTTTTCTCCTCCTATACAAATATGAGTTGTCTCCTCACAACTAAACATTATTTCTTCATGCGGTTATACACTTTTCTTATGAACCCACACACCCATGACATATAACTTGCGAGCTACATCAAGCAGGTTACATCTTGCAGGTTATGTCGTATCCTAGCGGAGACTGGCTTCTAAGCTGTCCGCCGGGCTATCCCGGGCCAAATAATTGGGACCTGTGCCAAACTGAGACGCTTTCGGACCACCGGTCTGACAGAAAAAGAATCTATTTTCCCCGATCGGAAATCACGTGATCCCAAGTCTCGAGAGAGTTCGGATCGACCGATCACGTATTTTCACTACTTCGACTTTTTTCGCTCGTCTTCGGCTTTCTTTCCGTACGGAAATGTCCTACTCTTGAAGTAATTGAGACAGCCTCCAGACTGTCACACTAGCATACAGTCTAAAACTCTGTATTATGTTTCCATGTATACGTGCTCCACTTAAGGATTTCATTCTGTAAACAGTTTTCTAATCAGAATCCTTAGACGTGGGCGTCAAGTGTTGCTTATTTAGCTTCCTTGGTTTAACATTTATCTTAAGCCCACGTACAGATTTACGATTAGTCATTTACTGATTCGACCAACATGTAGGCGGCCAGTTAGAGAAACGCTTTCATCATCATCATCGTGCACTGTATCTATGTGCATTAAAAAATTTTTTGTACTATCACACTTGTATGCCGTTCATTCCAGCGTCAGTTACTCAGATATCTCTCTCTCTTTGTTTGTCTATCTATCTATCTATCTATCTATCTATCTATCTATCTATCTATCTATCTATCTATCTATCTATCTATCTATCTACCTATCTATCTATCTATCTATCTATCTATCTATCTATCTATCTATCTGTCTGTCTGTCTGTCTATCTCTTTCATGTTCTTTGACTTATACTTTGCTAATATATTTAACTGAAATTTTTAAACACTTTTTCCTTTATTAAAACTTTCTTGCGTATTTGACTGATGATATTTCCTCATAACAAAGACAGTGTTTAAGATAGATGTGTTTACTATATAAATCATGTCAGTTGTTCATGTCTGATTTTATCAAAGACATATGGCGGCTGTTATACTTTAAAGACTGATACTATTATTTATTTATATAAAGTGTCCAACTTACCGTTTCTTCTTCTTCTTTCCAGCCTATACCGTGAGGATGTTGGAACATAGGCAAACAGTTAATGACGGTGAATGGACCAATGTGGTTTGCTTATAGACAAGAACGAATTCAAGACAAGGGCTTTTCCACAGACTTCACTTACATGGGGACCGCGACAAACTCTGCCCCCCCCCTCCCCCCCCCTCCGTTAGACATCAGCTGCTGGATTATTTCAGTCATGGGCAAAGCCTTTTCGGTTGGACCAAAGAAGATTTTTTTTCCATTTTCATGCGATATATATATATATATAACCGACTGAACTAGCTATCTCTCGTGGCTAGACAGCTGTTCGTCCCACCGGAGCCTGCATTCGAATCTCATGTGAATTTTCTTTCTCTGACGTCTCACTAAAGTGCTTTGTCTACGATTTTTTTAGGTCTAATTCTACAAAACTGTGTCCTCTTACTTTACCATAGCTAGAGTCAGGGTTGGCGAACCACAGCTAGCGTCAGTGTTGGTGAACCACACCTAGCGTCAGGGTTGTCGAACCACACCTAGCGTCAGGGTTGGCGAACTATAGCTAGCGTCAGGACTGACGAACCACAGCTAGCGTCAGGATTGGCGAACCACAGCTAGCGTCTGGGATGGCGAACCATAGTTAGCATCAGGGTGGGCGAACCACAGCTAGCGTCTAGGATGGCGAACCATAGTTAGCATCAGGGTGGGCGAACCACAGCTAGCGTCTCGGATGGCGAACCATAGTTAGCGTCAGGGTGGGCGAACCACAGTTAGCGTCAGGGTTGACGAATCATAGCCCACCAGACCCTGTCCCACCTCTCCGTTAGTTTACTCCCAGTAACTTCCTGTCTAACGGTGCAGGGATGGCCATACTCCCCACGGTGGTGGAGTCTGCTAGAGAAGTATTTTACACCCCCTACTTTTTGTCTCCACTCAGGCACTGAAAAAAATTGCCGCCGTAGCCCTCTTCCCATCCGACACGGCGCTGTGCCTCAACATTTTTACCCTCATCGATTGCAATGAACCGTTGGTATTTCTAGAGTGAAAGAAGAAGAAGAAGAAGAAGAAGATGATGATGATGATGATGAAGAAGAAGAAGAAGAAGGTTACAGATGATCATAATAAATCGTTTTAAATAGATTGTATCCACTGTGAATTTGCGAAAATATTGTTTTAAAAAAATACTTTATGTTCTGAGCTAGACGTCTGAAGTGACTACAGAATCATAGGAGAAGCAGTCTCACATGGAAACCATGATCTGAATGTTTCCTCAGCGGTCAGCTTGCCAGATTAGGATCTGGTGTAGCGGGTTAGTGCGGAAGTGTGGAGTATCTAGAATTAATCAACGCTGGGACTCAGTACGTCCGGTTACTGTATGAGTGTGTGTGTGTGTGTGCGTTTATGAGTTTTGAAGGTCATGCCTCTAGGTATCCTTTTAGCGCAGGGGTTCCCAATCTTTACTGTGCGCAACCCTAAACCAGCGATGACATGTGACTCGCGACCGATGAAGAAAATAATATGTTGAAATTCAACAAAAATTAGCTAATAATATTTCAATAAATTTAGCATAAAATAATTTTGCTACTAATCACTTCTTCTTCCTCTTCTTCTTCTTCTTTCCCTGGAACTGCGACATGGTCAGCCCATGCGGTGAGGATGTTTAGGTACAGCATTGTGCTGACCCGGGGGCGGGTAGTGGCGGCCATTTTTTCCAGTCCTAGAGAGGAGATTAAAAAGTAGGGAATGTCTGTCTGTGTGTCTTTGGCAGATTCTATCACCGTAGCGAAAGTGGCCATCCCTGCCCCGTTAGCCAAGCTAGGCCTGTTACTAGGGTCTTGGTCGGCTATGGTTTGCTAGTCTTGACGCTAGCATGTCAGCTATGGGTCGCTGATTATCAGGATAGCATATATCTTTGTCTTGTGCCATCTCCCTGTAACTGCGAGCTGGTGTTCTTTCCGGCCGATGCTGTAGAGGCGTTGGGGCACAGCATCGTATCGGCGTGGGAGCGGGTTATGGCAGATATTTTTTTCAGTCCCGGAGTACAGCTGAAAAGCATGAGGTGTGCAATGCTTCTTTAGCCGACTCCACCACCATGGGGACTATGGCGATCCCTGCCCCTTTAGTCAGGTTATGCCTGTTACTGGGGGTACCAAAGGAAAGGTGGGACATGGTTTTGGTCAGTTATGGTTCGCTAACCATGATGTTTACATATCAGCCTTGGGTCGCTGATTGCCTAAGCGTACAGCGTCTTCTTCACCCTCAAGCATGTGTGTGTGTGTGTGAGAGAGAGAGAGAGAGAGGGAGAGAGAGAGAGAGAGATACACAGAGGTGAAGGGAAAGGTGGGCGTTATCACTGATTTTAGAGGCCCTTGGCCAGAAAGTTTACAACCCCTACTACAATGTGCTGCTATTACTGTCGAATGTACGTGACTGGCTTAATATCCGCTAACACTCAGGAAGTTATTTTTCTCGAAATTCTTCTAAAATTATAACGAAAAAAAAAGTAAAACAAAATACATAAATAAACAAACTCTACTTAAAATTTCAAGTGATCTCGTTAAATAACACATGATTTAGAAAAACAAGTTAAATAAACAGAGGGCGAGTATTGGCTAGTCGATAGTGACTTGTCTTCTCATCCGAAGGCTGTAGGTTGGTGATCCACTTCCCTCATTTCAGCTGACCTAGTGTACACAATGCACCGTCAATGCACTCATAGACACAGAGGCTCAGTCGTTCAAACATTGTCAGTGTAACTCTCCTTCGTGTGGGTTTGGCCATGTCAGTGTAACTCTCCTTCGTGTGGGTTTGGCCATGTCAGTGTAACTCTCCTTCGTGTGGGTTTGGCCATGTCAGTGTAACTCTCCTTCGTGTGGGTTTGGCCAGTTTGAGAAGGACGGAAAGGCATAGCTCTGCTCTCACTACAGACATCTGAAACTATGACTGGTTTCAGAAGTGTCTTAGCGTATCAGACTGAAATCACTCATAAAATAAGGGACTGAAGTTCAAGTCATGGAAAAGCAGCTTAGAGATATGTCACACAAGAACATTACGAAACTGTACACTGAACCCGTTTACATTTTTATTCTCTTGAATGGGTGGGTAGCCCCCCCCCCCCCCAGTGCATTGCTTTGCCCAGGACTTACAGTTGCTGTTAAGCAGGCGCTGGAGTGATCTAAACACTCATCATCATCATCAGGTACCATGCCGACTGGTGTTGGCTATTATGCTTCTCCAGAGTACACGATCCTTCATGCAGGCCATCAGCTCAGTTGGTGATCTCCTCTCACACCATCCCGTCAGACTGTCCAGTGTCATTTCTCTTGGTCTTCCTCTTGATCTTCTTCCTTATATTTTTCCTATTGTTATAATATTTTCTATGCCGCCTCCTCTCATTGCATGTCATTTGAAAGTACATTGTCTGTCTCTTATCTTTTTGACAAGGTTTTTTGTCTCTCCAGCTCTTCTCATACATTCTTCGTTAGTTATTTTTGCTGTCCAGGGGATTTGCAATATTCTTCTAATAAACCACATTTCTGCTGCTTCTAATGATTTTTGTGCAGACTTGCCTATTGTCCATGATTCACTTCCATATAACAAGATAGGTTAAATATAACTTTTTAGGACTCGTTTTCTAACATTCATTGATAAGGATGTGTTGGTTAATATGTTTCTCATTCTCTGATATGTAGTCTTTGCTTGGCCTATTCTATTCCTAATTTCTCTTCTGCATTTCCTATCTGAAGTTATTACTGCTCCAAGGTATTTGAATTTCTGCACCTGCTTTAGAATAGTTCCATTTCATTGTATACTGCATGCTGGTGGATTCTGTTTCTTAGATATAACCATAGTCTCTGTCTTTTTGATGTTCAAAGTAAGGCCTTTCTGTTCACTTTCTTTGGCGACTTTATCCAGGAGATTTTGCAGGTCTTGTTGGTTCTCAGCTATCAGTACTGTGTCGTCAGCATACCGAAGGTTGTTAATATTGTATCCTCCAATTTTTATGCCTGGTTCTGTGATGATCGTTCTTAGAATATTCTCGCTGTACAGAGAAAAAAGGTCTGGAGATAGTACACATCCTTGACGCACCCCTTGTTTTATAGGTTGATATTTTCCAGTTCTATTTTCAACTCGAACTGCTGCTTCTTGCTGCCAGTATAGATGTTTTACAATCCTCAGTTCTTTGCCATCTATTTTGATGTCTTCAAGCATTTTAATAATTTCATTATGTTTCACCTTGTCAAATACCTTGGTGTAATCAATGAAGCATAAGTAGAGATCTTTCTGTACTTCTAAAGCTCTTTCTGTTAGTGTTCGTAAAGTATAAATGGCATTGTGTGTTCCATTTCCTTCAACAAATCCAAACTGTTCATCTGCTATTTCAATTTTTATCTTTTTCCTTGTTCTTCTCATTATGATTCTCAGAAGTAGCTTCGTTATGTGATATGAGAGGCTGATAGTCCGGTGGTCATCACATTCCTTTGCACCTGGTTTCTTTGGTAATGCTATAAACGTGGATTTAATCAGGTCATTGGGAATATAACCACTGTTGTAAATGTCATTCAGTAACTTGGTTATTATTTTTATTCCTGTCTCCTCTAATGCCTCTAATTCTTCTATTGTTAAATTATCAGACCCAGTCGCTTTTCCTTTCTTCATGTGTTTGATGGCATCTATGATTTCATCTTCAAGTATTGGTGGTCCATCACAGTTTTCAGTATCTGGTGTTAATTCTGGTCCTTCTCCTCCATATAGCTCACCGATATACTCTGTCCACCTGTCCACAATGTCTTCCTTTCCCATTAACATTTTATCTTCTTTCGATTTCAGGCATCCTGTGGTATATTTTGTTTTCCTGCCTGTGAGTTCACTAATTCGTTTGTGCATGTTTTTGCTGTCTTTATTATGAGAGTCCTCTATCTGTCTGCATTGTTCATTTAACCACACTTCTTTTACTTCTATGCATTTGCGTTTTATTGCTTTATTTATCTTGCTATACTTTTTCTCATTATTTTTACTCCTCCTCCTCTCGTCCATCAGTCCTAAGATGTCATCTGTCATCCATTTATTTTTAGAGGCTTCTTTTTTAGGTGGTATTATCTCTTTAACAGTTTGGTGGATAGAATCTCTTAACATTGCCCACTGTTCATCTATACTATATATCTTTGCTATTGCATTGTATCTATTTGTTATAATAACTTTGTATTGTTCTCACAGTTCTTGGTCATTTTTAAGAGTTCTGTATTCAGTTTGATGTTTCTCACTTTTCTGCATGTTTTCTTTAGCTTTATTCTAATTTTTCCACAGAGTGGGTCATGATCACTATTGCAGTCAGCTCCTGTCATGGTTTTTGTTGTCAGTAATGCATTGCGGAATCGTTTGTTGATTAATATGTAGTCTATCTGGTTAAAAGTCTTTTTGTCTGGGCTGCACCACGTTGCCAGTCTTTGAGGATGTTGTTTAAACCAGGTGTTTCCTACAACCATGCTGTGTATTCTTGCCCAATTAATTAATTTGCAACCTCTGTCATTCCTCTACCTCAGTCCATAGTCACCAACGATGTCTGAAATTCTTCCTTTACCAACTTTGGCATTAAAATCTCCCATGACTACTGTAACTTCATGTGACTTTGTGTGTTTTGGGGTTGTCTCTATGTCATTATAAAATATATGTACATCTTCTTCAGAATTTTCAGATGTTGGAGCGTACACGTGTATAACATTTATGTTTATTGGTCGTCCTTTCAGTTGGGCTAGCAGGACTCGGTCCGAGATGTTCAAATATCCTACAATTGTCCTTGCTGTTTGTTCGTCAAATATTATTCCTACTCCTCGTTCATGTTTCTCACTTCCTGAATATATTATTATATATTTATCAGAGTTTATCTTTCCTACACCTGTCCATCTAACTTCACTCATTCCTAATATGTTGATCTTCATCCTTTCCATTTCCATCTTTACATTTTCTAATTTTCCAGCCTGGAATAAAGTTCTAACATTCCATGTTGCTATTTTGAACTTGTTAGTTTTGCCACCAGTAGCTTGATGACGATCTGGCCTTACCTGTGGCTCGTGAGCTGCCCTACCGGACGAGGCTGTTCCAAAGGAACATCCATTAACGTCGTTCATGACAAATATATTACTCTGAATAAGCATAATTGTTCTTGGGAGCTACAACAGTGGTTGCCCGTTGCCTTCTGTCGGTTTGTGTACGGACTCTCCGCTAGCCTTTGGACTCCCTGTCCTACTCGCAAGGCAGTTTTAAGGCGCCTCTTACCCGCCTGGTATTCCCTTCACTGAGCAACCGAGGCACTTTATAGGAGTAGTAGAGCCACCTACTACCCCACCTCGCTCTCTGAGTCTACTGCCAGTTGGTCCGCGCCTGCTTATATGGATAACTCCTTATTCACAGGGATCCTCCATATCTGGAGGTCTTTCACCATCCGCCACCTGTGACGCGCTGGCTTGGGGATGGTCGCTCCAGCTTTACACTGCTGCTATGGAAAACAGCTTCCGAATAAAGAATACCTGCCTGTATGTAACTTTCTTTTCCCAAACTTTAAAAATAATCGGAATTATCTAATGATTTTAGTGTTGTCTGTCTGTCTGTCTCATCCCACAATAACACCGCTGTGCTGTTATTCTTTGTACTTGTAAAAGCAGTATTTGTTACAAGCAGGGCTGGGGTTACCATTATATCAAACAGGCAGCCGCACAGAGCGTAGATCTCAAGGAGATGCAGCATCGACTTTTGAGAACATCAGTTTCATATATATTAGTTAACATTACATAGGGCACAAAACAGCGTGGCGCCAGCATTAGTTATAAAAAACAAAGACCAGTGTTGCCAACTTTTGTGTCAAAAGAGTATCTAAAATTGTCCCAAATTATATCTAGAACTATCTAGATTTTAAAACATATATCTAAAAATATCTAGGAAATGTGATATTTAAAACAAAAATAACGCATAAGCGAAAATTAACAGATACTTTAATTACTAATGATAGTAATTACTTGATCAAGTTACACAAAAAAATAATATCATTGTAATATCATCGCTATCTTCAGTATTTGAGGGATAAGATGTTAGGATACTAAGAGCAAATGTCATTATATAACAGCTATCCCCTATACTTTCTCACCCTAACATACCAGCTATCTCCGCTATTTTCTCACCCTAACATAACCCTCGAAGCCAAGAGACAACTAATTAATAGCATATTTATACCAGGCTTGTGCTATCAATGCTAAACATGAGCACTAACCAAGAAACAGCAAAATAAAATATCTACATGCGAAATGAGATGCATTAGAAAAGCAGAAAACATCAGTAGGAGGGTTAAACTAAGAAATGACGACATAAGACAACTGGTAGGAATTACACTATGCCTACAATACACAGATACACAAAGAATTAAATGATCTGGCCACTTAATGAGAACGACGCATATACAGCCAGCCGCGAGGGCATTTAACCAATGAACTATAAGACACAGATCAAGAGGATGATCCCGAAAAAGATGGATAGAGTTACAGAAACACACATGAGTTACGGCATTACTGAGGCCACTCATATGGCCCAAAAAATGCAGTTGCATCTCCCTGGACACCTCACGGTACAAGAGGAAGGATAAAGTAAAGGAAGTAAAGCAAGATTAGTAAGATTATTCAGAGACTTCATCTCCTGCAAATGCTGCTGCAGCGCCGACCTCAGTGCACGAACTCCGTTCCTATTTTGAACGCTGACCTAGGCTTATGATATATTAACATATGAGCATGGGAGGTATAGAGAGGAATTAACCTCAAGGGTACAGAGCAAGGTGGATCAGATAACAAGCTAATGTGAGGATAACAATGCAGTGATAAACTCATAAAAAGCCACCATCCCATGGTGCTCATTAAATAACAGAATTGTAAGATCTGAAGTTCCGATTGTGAAATGCCAACGGCAAGAAATTAAGAGACCACATTTGATCGTTAATTTTCCTTTGCACACCATATGGACAATGCAATACCAAAAAAAAAAAAAAAAACTAGGAAAGTGTTGGCAGCGGTTACGTTAATGGCTGCAGCGGGCCTTCCCCACCCGCACTCTACTCATACTGATGCAGGCGCTGGTGCTATCACCACTGGAGTATGATCTTTTCCTGCTCACCCTGTCCAGTGCACAGCTGAACAGACTAGAGCGTGTACAGAACCAGGTAATGAGAGTGGTCTTGGATTGCACCAGAGATACTCCAGTGGCGGCTATGTCCTTTCTGCTTCATATGCTGAGTGTGAACTCTAAAGACAAGTATGCTCAGGCAAAGGCATACATCAGGGTTGCTGGCATGAAGGATCATCCTCTCCATAATGAACTGGGATTGATAAAGGGCAGACGTATCAAACGAGGCAGATTTTCAGATAATATATGGCTGAGGCCGAGGATACCATAATGTAAATGTGCGATCTAGATGAGGTGCCTGAAGGTGATTGGTTACGGGTACAGGACCGACCTCAGCTAACAAATGGCTATATAAAAGGCTGTGAATGTCCAGATTAGGCACAAGGGCCAGTTGAACTTTGAGTTCAAGATCTCATCTAGCATCATCGGGGGTTTTCCAACACGGTAATATATACAGATTGCTCAGTGACTCGGAACAGCAGAAGTGGTTGGGGTTTTGTTGTCTACCGCAGTGAAATAGTAGTGGTACAGGGTTCGGGGGTCTGTGAAGTCGCCACATTAAGCATGTGAATCAAAACTGAGGCTGTGTCGGCAGCAATGGAAAGGTTAGTTGCTCATGATGTGGTTAATGGTGTCATTGTGACGGATTCACACAGATTGCTTCGTAAGACCGAGAAGAAATTGCTTCAAAAAGAATGAGTTCATCTGTTAAGTCAGTTAACTGTGACAAGCCTAACGTGGCTTTACGGTCCAGCGTATGTGGAAGTACATGGCAATGATGTGGCAGATAGACTTTGCTGGACAGGCTAAAATAGATGGCAGGCTGACAAGGGTGACATTGCTAAAGCTGTATTGGAAAGACTGCGGGAAAAATGAAAGAAAAATGTAGGTGTGAAGAGATTGCTGGAGCTAGAACAAATTAAAGGTGCTGGTAGGATATCCGAACTGTGCGACAGTTAACGCATCGTAAACAACCACCACGTGACAGGAAGTATCAACAAACCATACTCTTGGATGGATGCTGCGGCATGCGGCGGAGCATATATGGGGTTGTCCCGAAGGCACTGAAGCCGGAGTCTGAACTTTGAACCTTGAGCCTTGAATCTCCTGAAGACTCTTTTGTTATGCAGGCATTATTTACATATCTTTTATAACTCTGAAGGGAAACATAAAAGAACAAGCACTTTCCATGTTTTCATAACCTGAATTTGACCAATGAAACAGCAGGAAGAAGTTTTGGGTTAATTTAATTTCTCAGTTTAGATTTGACCAGACTCGCGATGTTTAAAAAAAAACTCTCAGTGTTAGCATTTGAGTGTGGTCGTAAATGATAAATCATGCACAAAGTTCTTAACATGGATCATTCTGTGGCACTTCTGTCTTGTTTTACTTCACTTCAGAAGACTTCCGTAACTTGTTTATTAGTCCAGCCAACTGTTTTGATTCTTGTTAACAGGTATTCTGCTTTGGTGATCGAGTTATCAGATGCACTTTAATATTTCATTATTTGACATATTGAAGAGATGTCCTTCGTTGGCTGCAAAACATTATTTACAGAGAAGTGAGATATATTATTTTTTTTTCCATATTCCCGAGAAGACTCCATCTCAGCTGTTTAATTAAATGACACAAGAAAATCTCGACCCTGATCTCTCCTCATTTTGTTATATATATTAACCTCTTCACTTCGTAACTTTTCAAGCTTTTACACAGATTAGTAAACTAAATATTGTTTTTTTAAATGTAAACTGTGGGTTTCTAGAAACTCCAAACTTCTTGGGAGACACCCAAAGACGTAAAATTGAAGTCTGCACAGAATGGCACATACATTTAATTAAAATGTGGGATGAAACCTATTTAAGTTTTACATATACTCAGTTAATGAAGCCAACCATTTCTGTGTCCTTTGTCAAGTTTCATCTCATTCAACAGATTCTTAAGTTCCTGCACAATGCTTTAAGCATCACATTTGTCCTATCCTGCAAGCCCAAGATAATAAGAATGACGCATGCTCAAAGGTCATTAGCCTGAAGTGAGTCACACAATCGGCGACGGCAGGTCTATGACTGTTGTGTTATCTGCAGTACGTCAAAGACCTGAAACATTTATTCATTCACTGAGAAAGGATTTATTAAGGAAGATTTACTCAAAGCTCGTAATTTTTTTCTGCTATTTATTTTTCTTTTAGCTGGACTGTAATATCAAGAATTATCTAGATTCAATTATCTAGATTTATAGTTAACATCTAGATGATTGTTTTCATTATCTAGATGGGACCACGATTCTAGATATAAAAAATAATAAATAGATATAAAATATTGCAAATGTATTTTTTGCGTAAAACGTAGACAGTCATGTATTCCTACGCCCGTTCTAGATCCCTTTTAACCTTTTTTTTAAAATATAAATTCATCTGTTTCTACTGCTAACCCTCTGCCTTCCATCACCTTTACAAATCAGTGCCGTCAAGTAAAATCTTTGATACTGTGTGTGTGTGTGTTGTTTTTGTGGCCTGTTATCGTCCTGTTTTGTCTAATTCATTAACATCTGTGTTCTTGTGCATATTCTGGAAATTACTTTAGATGGGAAAATTAAAAGTACTTGAGCAAGAAGACAACAAATCCACAGATTGTTTGACAACTCAAGTTGTGGAAATACCTTCGGGAGGGGGCGGGTAGACAAAACGACATAGATCTATGTCGGTCAACAATCATGCAGAACGACTTGTGATCTACTTCAATCAATCTTCATACAAAACGACTAGTGATCTACTTCAATTAATCTTCATACAAAACGACTAGTGATCCTATTCAGTCAGCCTTCATACAGAACTATATGTGATCTATTTCAGAAAACTTTCACCATAAGACAACACGAAAAGACGATGGTGGAAATACAGAAATGAAACTTTGAATAAATAAATAAATCTGATAAACAACATTGGATGTAGTCAAGAATGGAAACCAGTTATTTTGTGGTTATTAAAAGTCGCAGAGACGTAGTGTAGTGAAGCTATCAATTTATATGTGATCGCAGCATTACCATTATAACTATTAACTTCACATAGATGGATCAGTGTTTACATTTAACAAAACACAATTTAACCACAGAAATTAACAAAATAAAAGTCCTAAGAAATTTGCAGAATAACGAAAACTTCTTAAATATCATAAGAAAATTAAATTTACAATTTCTTGGACTTGTTATGAAAAGACAGAAGTTAGAGAACCGGTAATCAACGAGGAAGAAATCAAGAGGAAAAAAAGGAGATGGAGGCCCATAGAAAAATACCGCAACGGACAGACCATCTGACACTGAAGAAAGGCATCACTTGAATTGATTAGACACCAAGGTCCACACGAGATGGAGAAACATGGTAGTAAAAAACGGCTCATATTGGTAATGAACAAAAAAGTCAGAAAGATGAGTTTCTATGCAGGTTTTTGTTTGATTGGATAACATTTTATGAAGATTTTCCCTTGAATAATTGTCACAGCTAAATACTTTTTCTTTTTTTTTGGCACATCGACGTGACTTTTGCCCTTCACGATTATATAGTATTGTCTGAGAACAATGAAAAGGACGATTCCAAAATTTTCCAATGCGAATCTCTGACCTTGTAGTTAACTTCCGGAATTGAAATATGAAGCTAACATAACGTTCGCAGCTGTCTAGGTCGAGTTACATCGAAGACTGTCAGTAGATTTTCATGGGAACTCGAGTAGTAAGCGACTTTTCAGATGATTGTCTGTTGACAAGGAACAACGGGGGTGAGAATACCACCAACGTGAGGCGTGACTTAAGTCTTGAGCACGATTCAAGCCTGGCAAACCTTGTCCCACAAGGGCGACAACTACAACAAACAGGTCAGTGAATCCCGCAACGACGTTTGAGTATACTGGAGCTGTTGCTGACAGTTTACTCCCAGCTTTACAACAGCGATTGTAATGATTGATCTTCCTCTCCTTCCTTACACCTGTCTGGAGCATAGGCCATCAACAAGTGTTTAACATTTATTTCTGTCGTAACACACAACAATTAGTATATGAGAATATAACTATACACGGAGCCACTGCAGTAAAGCTGTGATACCAAAATGTATGAACTAGGGAAAAAAGGTAGGAACAGCTTTATTATTTAACGAGTACACAGATGTGTACACAAAGTATTGAAGAAGGCTGGCTAGTAAAGAGGATTAAAGAGAGCAAACTTAAATATTTTGGACACATTAAACGTCATGATAATTTAGAGAAGACCATATTGGAAGGATACATAATGGGAAAAATAAAAAGAGGAAGACCAAAACGAAGATGGCTGCAAGACATCGTTGACGATATGCAAATGGATGCAGCAGCAGCAGGCCATCTTGCTTACAACCGAGAGGCCTACAGGAGCGCTGTTTGAGAGGCAAAGTTCCGCAAGGGACATGCAAATGAACGAATGACATAGATGTGACGTTTCGACATGAGCCTTAATCATACAAACACATATAGGACGAAGGAACGTGTGTTAAAAAATAATCAGATAAAGTGAATAGAGCACTTAGTTGTAACTTGTGCTTCTTACAAGTTACAGCTAAGTGCTCTATTAATTTTATTTGATTTTTTTTAACATAGCATTCATGTCTGTTCCATTGTCCTGTATGTGTTTGTATGATTAAGGCTCATGCCAAAACGTCACAACTGTGTACTCGTTAAATAATAAAGCTGTTCCTACTTTTTTTTCTTAGTTCATACATTTTTATTTCTGTTGTGGGCTGTTCCTTCTGTCCATCTCCAGGTGGGGTCAGTCTTTTTGACTGCTTCAAGACTCCATCGCCAGGCCCTTCCTTGTTTTCCTTACCCTGGGGACTCCAGGTGAGAGCCTGTCTGGTTATATTAGTGGCAGGCAAATTAATCATTAATCTAGTACTGTAATTTCAGTATTACTGTCCACAACACAAAAAGGAATGGAAAAACTAATTATATCAGTCCATAAGAATAGTGAAGAGCAAAACCTCTATTTTAATGTGAATAAAACTAAATTGATGACGACTGACAAAACAAATAAGGCAGCTGAAATATGTATCAGTGACGATAAACTGGAAGAAGTGGAGAGTTTTGAATATCTTGGATCACTACTAACTAATAATGGAGATACAATGAGGGAAATTAAAAGGAGGACATCTGTTGCTCTTCAGAAAGTAAAACAAGTAAAGAAGCTGTGGAGAGGAAAAGACAGAACTAAAAAAATAAGGTTAAAAGGGCATGCATCTTTCAATATATGCCTGTGATACCTGGACACTTAACAAAACAGCTGAGAAACACAAGGAAGACCAAGGCAAAAATGGTTGCAAGACATCGTTGATGATCTGCAAATGGATGCATCAGCAACAATTTAATCATCTTGCTTAAATTTGAGATGCCTACAAGAGTGCTGTTAAGGAGGCAAAGTTTCACAAAGGACATGCAAATGATCGACTGACTGACTACAATTTCAAAATTTATTTGTAGGGCTACTTAGTGAAAGTTTGGGATGTATTATGTGTAGATTTTTTCCATCATTGCCCGACCTACAGTGAGCAGATGTCAGAAACCTGACACGAGATATTTGGTAGAGGTAATTTTTATAAAGGCTTATTTTTTCCTGTTGTTTTTCTTTCTGTTATAAAATTCTGAGATTGGTCATAAGGTAATGGTAGGTAATTTTAATACTGAAAGTAGTTTGAGTAAAACTCACATTTTCATTTCTTTTCCCCATACTTTACTGCAGTTACCAATTGTTTAAATAGTAATAAACTTTAGAAATGCTCGAAAGTAAAAGAGAGTAACAATAAATTTGAGTGTATGTATGTGACAGAAATTTCTGTGGAGTGAAGGTTGTTAAGAACAAAAGGAAAATCAGTATAAAGTGGTTGACAATCAGCCACCCACAGCTGACATGCTGTTGTCAGGGTTGGTGAACTATAGCTGACCAAGACCCTGTCCCACCTCTTTGTTGATACTTCCAGGAACAGGCCAAGCCTGGCTAACAGGTCAAGGATCACCACAGTTCCCATGGTGGTGGAGTCTGCTGAAGAAGTATTGCACACCCTGTGCTTTTTAGCACCACTCTGGGACTGAAAAAACAGCCATCATATCCTGCTCCCAGTCCAGACACAGTTCTGTCCCTCAACATTTTCACTGCATCAGCTGCAAAGAACACCAGCTCATAGTTCCAGGGAGACTGAAGAAGTAGAAGAAGAATTATAAGAAGAAGAAGAAATGAGATCATTAGAAAGAAAATATTCAACAGTGCCGGTCAGTAACATAAGTTGGACTCAAGAACGAGTTCATTTCAAAGTGGTTATAAAGAAAAAAGTGCATGCACACGCTCGCACACACACAGAAAAAAGGGGGAGGGGAGGAATGTCATGACCAACCAACAAATAGAAAACCCATTGAAACTCATCTTTTTTCCGTTTCCCCATCATGTACCTAACTAAGAACTCCCACTCGTTCAAACATGTTTGTGATACAGCACTCAGAGATAACAGTAACAGCCTTCATTTAGCTGAATCATCTTTTGGTAGGACTAGCTTGATTTCTCAACAAAAGTACTATTTTATGTAAAATAAACAAATACTTTAGATGTTATATTTGCTGACGTCTTCATTTAAACCTGACCACAAGGTCTAGACTTGGAGCTGTTGCCAGAACTGGGAGAAAAATGTATACTTATCCTTTCAGATTTAGACTTCAGACTTAGACTTCAGACTCAGTTTGATCTAGCATTTGAACACTGAAGAAAAAAAGAAGACAGATGCAGTATTGTCATGTGGTCAACCAGAGATCTTCCTGCAGATTATAGATGAAGAAATAGATTATAAAATAAAGTAATTGTAATGAATATATTCACATTTTTCTGCACCCTAGCTGTTCTCCACAGAGCGCGGAAGCTCCAAGTAGGGTAATTTGTTAAGAAATTTTTGATATCATAACAATCTTATTTGCAGATCTGCCTTATTTCTAAAAAGATTTTGCTTTATTTTTCAGACCAAATTCAAAAACTGGCTGGCCTTAGCATAGGTTTCTGCAGGTGAGACTTGCAAATTCTGCAGTGTGATGGTGTAATTCGATCACAGTCATTAAGTTCAAAACTGACCAAGAGATCACATACTAGTCAATTCAGACACATACCTTTTAGAAGAAAGAACAATTTTACCATTGTTACTGCTTGATGCATATTTAAAAGATCTTAAAAACCACTACAGTTTCGTGTTTAGTAGTTTCTCATGTTGCACATTAACTTGTTTAATTTAAGGAACAATTTTTTATAAATAGGAAACTATGAGGTTTTGGTACGGTAAAGTAAGATAACAAATATTGTAGGATTAAACCTCGAAAAAATCATAGACAAAGCACTTTAGTGAGACGTGAGAGAAAGAAAAATCACAAGAGAATTACCTGGGATTCGAACACGGACTCCGGTAGGACGAGCAGCCGTCTAGCCACGAGAGAACAGCGTACTATCGACTTAGCCAACTAGCACCCAGTTAATTCTCTTGTGATTTTTCTTTCTCTCACATCTCACTAAAGTGCTTTGTCTACGATTTTTTCGAGGTTTAATCCTACAATATTTGTTATCTTACTTTATTAACTTGTTTAATGGTGTTTATTTTGCAGTATGTTTGTGGAGCAGTTGTTGTCACATCCATGTATTGTGTTACGGAGGCAGTGTCAGGTATGTAAGTGCATCAGAGCACTATCAGTTTTTTTTCTAAAAAAATTACAGCTTAACCAATCTTAACTTGGTATATATAGTTTAACCAGTTTAAAGAAAAAAAAAACAAAACAGCTTGAATCCATGTTTTGTCTAGTGCAAACTGGCACGATAAAAATACTAGCCAACTTTAATTCTTGTATTTTCTTATAGTTTTCCCTTGGTGGACATGGACATGATTCCTTATTTGTGATTAGTTCCTGTTCTTGGAACATATATTTTCTTGAAGTGATCTTTTCTCTTCATGTACATATACTATCAGTATAGTGTAATCCAGGCAGTGGTAGATTATTTATTAAACTAAAAAGGCCAAAGCCTAGTTACCTGGAAGGACAGGGGCCCTGGGTCAAGGAAAAGAAAATTGTACCAATACAGATTATTGTCTTATGAATTTTATATAAGAAAATCAATACAGGTCGAAGGGGATGAGACCACCTTTGGGGCCTGGGTGATGATTAATCCATCACATAATCCAGCAGAAGCTCTCCATTTCAGAGACATTTTCCCTAATCCCAGTGTGTCAGGTACTCATGTGTATACAAGGTCCAGCAATTAAGTAATGAGACTGATTTTATTATGGCTGAGACAAAAATTCCATCTGTGAAGCAAAGCATGGAATCCAAAGAGCCAACCTTCATCTATGATGTGGCAACGTTTCATTGCCACCCAATATGCATACGACAAACAAGCCGCCATTTTGTTGACCTAGTTAGAAGTGCATTGTCACATAATCAGCATGGAGCAAAAAGCTAACATTAATTTCTTTTAAAACTTGGAAAAATTGCCACTGAAACAGTTGAATTGATGCAACAAGTTTATGGGGATAATTGTTTATCTCATGCACAGATATTCAGGTGGTATTTATGATTCAAAAGTGGTGTGGAAACAGTTAAAAATGCAACTAGACATGGACATCTGATTTCTGTTCATAATGAGGAACTCATTGCAAAAGTCAGAGAACAGATATAAGAAGATCGTTGTTTGACTATGAAGATGATAACAGATGAATTTGGTGTTAACCGAGAGACCATTCGTAAAATTTTAGTGGAAGATTTGGGCAAGAAAAAAGTTGCTTGTCGGATTCTACCACATTCATTGTCTGATTACCAAAAACATCAGCGTGTTGAGTACGCAAAAGACATCATCAAAACATGTCGCAGAAATAAACATTTCTTAAATTTGATTGTTGGATGAAACATGGATTTTCCACTGTGATCCTACAACTAAATGCCAGAGTGGTCAGTGGAAGTCATTGTCATCGCCAAAAGGCAAAAAAATTTGTCTTCAGAAGTCAAAAGTGAAGACAACGTTGGTGTGCTTCTACGACAGAAAAGGAGTTATCACAAAGAATTTATTCCAGAGGGACAGACTGTCACTGACAAAGTTTATTTAAGTATTTTGAAATGCCTAATGAAAAGGATTTTCCGAGTCCAACCCAAGTATTCAACACCTGGCAGTTTTATCCTTCTTCATGATAATGCACCAGCTCACTGGGTGGTAGTTGTACCGGAATTTTTGGCCCACAAACACGTATGTGTTCTCAACCATCCACCCTGTTCCCCAGATTTGTCTCCCCCCGATTATTTTCTATTCCCAAAATTAAAGTTGCCATTGAAAGGACGATTCTTTGACGATACTGATGACATCCAAAGGGCCGTAACATCGAGTTTAGGGCCATACCAACAGAAGAACTGCAGAGGTTGTTGTTCCAGTGTTTGTTAGATCATGCCACTTGCTGTAACAATGCTCAGGGGGCTTACTTTGAATAAAGTAAGGTTATAAACTGTTGTTTATTTTTTTTTTTAATGGAATTAGTCTGATTACTTAATTGTCAGACCTTGTAGATGGTTCAGCTGGAACCAACCTCCAGCAGTCGCCTCTGCCTGAGATGACTATTGACTGCACTACCCCAGATGCTTTCAGTAATATATGTTTATGTTGGTCCAAAACCATCACATGACACATAATTTCAAGATTTGCCTGCAGTATTCCTAGAATCTAATTCTTGCCTTGGTGTTCTAATGTGAATTATTCTGTATGCCATTCAAAGGTCCATCATGTTGGTGCCTGGTACCATCTAACGCCAGTATCATTGATCCATATTGTTATAAATATACAGAGAACACAGGTAAGCTTTCTTTTTTTTTTTGACTTGAAAGATTACATCAAGATCTTTATTATTTTATTTTTAAGTTGATAGATCACAAAAATTTTGGGAACTGAAAAAAATATTCACATCTTTGATATGAAAGTGTGAGAGAAACTAAATTAAAAGTTGATCTATGAACTTTATTATGCATTATATTTTTGCAGAAGCCTCTAATGGCATTTATGACATATCTCTAAAAGCTGATATTTGTCTTAAGATATCTGATGGTATCCTTCCATATGATATTATGGCTCCTTTTTAGATCATTGTGTGAAAATTGATGGAGATAAACACAACAGAAACACTGATATCAAATGCAGTATCTAGAGACATGTCACTAGACAGAAACAAGATGAACATTTGTAATATCTTGTAGGTTGTTTGCCTTGGCTACATATTGAGGTTTACATCAGAAAAGTGACTAACAACCTGACTGGTAATGAAACATTAGAGGATACATATCACACTTATTAACTCATAGAAAAGATCCTTTCTGCTGACTGTGCTACCAGAGCAAGACCTTATCATTAATCATGAATTAAGTAGAGACATGTTAATATGTGGAAGGAAGCAGAGAATAATTCCAAGAACGGGGATGACTGGAGACCCTTTATCCGTGGCCTACACCCTGAAAGGAGTGAAAGGCAATGATGATGATGATGACGATGATGATGACAATGATGATATTAACATGTCAGAGATATGAGACAGTAGGTTACTAAGAGATGTAACAGTTAACTCTTTTACTCTTGAATTGTTTTCCTTGCTTAGCCAGAGTAAATTTTGATGAGAAGTTTTGGTACAAAGAAACTGGAAGAAAGTCACTCTATAATTTAAGAAAAAAATAGACTGGGTTAGAATTGTGGCACTTTTCATTTTATTTTACCTAAATATTTCTCTGAGAATTAATTTGGCATAGGTGTGTAAGATCTACTGACGCTACCAGTAGAGCCATTGTTGAAATAAGCAACAGTAATGTGAGCCTTATAGGATGCATGGAATGAGGAAGTCTGACACGTTTGTTTAGCATCAGAGCAGGGCAGCTGGGAAAAGTGACTGGCCCTGGAGATGATAAACTGAGCAAGTGAAGAGTTTGCCAGGCCTCGCATGCACTGCACAAGAAGCTAATAGTGTTCCTTTTCTCAGACATTTCACAGCACATGGGGTTAGAAAGGCTAAAAGACAAGAAACTGGGTGGTAGTTTTATAGTGAGGAGAACTCTATCACAAAGATTAAAATTAAGATTTTAGTGAGATCTGTAGCTCCTGAATAGCTGCACTTGTTTACCGTCTCAGTGGATTATTTGGTACATTTACAATATTCACTTTCTGGTAGTGTTTTCTGTGTGCACAGCTTTACTTTGTCATAAGGATCATAGTTGTCTAACAAGAGTGGTCTCTGATGTACCCAGTCTGATTGTTTTTGATGCTTTTTACCAGTGAAATTTAGCCATTTCTTGTTTTTCAACAAAGATTTATTAGACTTAAACCATTATATTTCTTTTTTTATTAGAAAAACTGAATTGATAATTATATAATGGAAGAATAAATCAGTCAAGTCACTTCACAGTTCATGTCTTAAATTATGTTTTATAAATTATAAAAAGCAGTTAGAGTATGAAAAAGCTGAAAAAAAAAGTTGAATCCAGCAGAAAAGGCAAATGAACCTGTAAACTTTAATGGACTCTTCAGTAACCTAATGTCAGTAAAAAATAATCTGTTATTTTTTAAGTGTTCTAATGTTCCATGTTGCAATTACTATGGTGTTATTTGTGTTTTCTTTGCATACAGTAGTTGGATGATGATCCTGTCGCACGTGATAGTCCCTACCAGATGAGGTGGTTCCGCTGGAACCCCCCATTAATGTCGTTATGATTCATGGAATTGAGGATTGTCATGATTGTTCTTGGGAATGTACAGTGTTGGATTCCCCTTGCCTTCCACCGGTTTGTTTATGGTATACTCCACTTGCCCTTGACTCCGGCCAGAGCCTACCCTACAAGGCAGCAGGAGGGTTTGAAGTCAGAGTTTTCCCTCTCCTAGATGAGCTGTCTTACAGGGGAACAGAAGTAAGGGTAGACTAAAAGAGACATGGAGAAGAACAACAGAAAGGATGTTGAGCAATAGAGGACTCACCTGGGCAAGAGCAGAAAAAAGGCAAAGGACAGGCAGTTGTGGAAAACCCTTGCAGAAGCCCCATGTGCCCTGGGCACTTAAGGTTCAGAGAGAGGGAGAGAGAGATGAGCTGCCACCCAAGACTAATGAGTTTCATCTACTCGAAGTGTCCAGATACTCACTCTTCACCTTTCTCCTGTCAGTTTAAACAGCTCTTCCATGAGAAGGCCAGGAGCTGGACTTGGACTGTCGGAGGCTATTTGAGACGCACGCCTTGGAGATATTTAATTGGAGTGGAGAGCTTATCTTCCACCCCACCTCTGGCTATTATTCCTTAGAACCAGTTGGTGGGTACAACCGTAACAACTTAGATATGCAGATGACACAGTTCTGATTGCTAAAAGTGAAGGGAGCTACAGGCTCTTCTGGATGTCTTGGTTCATGAAAGTAAAAGTAAAGGTCTCAGCCTGAACAAAAAGAAGACTGAAGTGATGGTCATCTCAAAGAAAAGAATACCACCAAAATGTAGCATTACCATCGATGGCCAGGTCTAAAACAAGTTGATAAATTCAAGTACTTAGGAACAATTATAACAGTGGATGGGAAATGTCACAATGAAATAAAAAGCAGATATGCTCAGGCCAAATCAGCATTCCAGAAAATGAGAAACATCTTGTGCAACAGATGCATATCAGTGGAAACAAGATTCCGTGTACTTAAATGTTACATCGAGCCAATTTTGTTTTATGCATGTGAAGCATGGTCCATGAATAAGAGAGTACAGCGGGAAACGGAGGCCATGGAAATGTGGTTTATAAGAAGGTTTTTGAAGGTACCATGGACAGCTAAGAAAACCAACGAAGAAGTCTTAAGAGAGGCTGGAGTTAAAAGGCAAATTACAGCAATGATTAGAGGCAGATTAAAAGGCAAAGATCAGAGGCAGACAAGCGAGATTTGTAGGACAATTTCTGCAAAGAGGAAAATTGGTACACACTGTGGCAACTGGAAAAATTGAGGGAAGTGAAGACATCATCATCATCATGTGCCGTGCCGACTGGCGTTGGCTATTATGCTTCTCCAGAGTACACGATCCTTCATGCAGGCCATCAGCTCAGTTGGTGATCTCCTCTCACACCATCCCGTCAGACTGTCCAGTATCATTTCTCTTGGTCTTCCTCTTGCTCTTCTTCCTTCTATTTTTCCTGTTGTTATAATATTTTCAATCCCCCTCTTCTCATTGCATGTCCTATGAAAGTACATTGTCTCTCTCTTATCTTTTTGACAAGGTTTTTTGTCTCTCCAGCTCTTCTCCTACATTCTTCATTAGTTATTTTTGGTGTCCAGGGGATTCGCAACATTCTTCTAATAAACCACATTTCTGCTGCTTCCAATGATTTTTGTGCAGACTTGCCTATTGTCCATGATTCACTTCCATATAACAAGATAGGTTCAATATAGCATTTTAGGACTCGTTTTCTAACATTCATTGATAAGGATGTGTTGGTTAATATGTTTCTCATTCTCTGAAATGCAGTCTTTGCTTGGCCTATTCTGTTCCTAATTTCTGTTCTGCATTTCCCATCTGAAGTTATTACTGCTCCAAGGTATTTGAATTTCTGCACCTGCTTTAGAATATTTCCGTTTAATTTAATACTGCCTGCTGGTGGATTCTGTTTCTTAGATATAACCATAGTCTCTGTCTTCTTGATGTTCAAAGTAAGGCCTTTCTGTTCACTTTCTTTGGCGACTTTATCCAAGAGATTTTGCAGGTCTTGTTGGTTCTCAGCTATCAGTACTGTGTCGTCAGCATACCGAAGGTTGTTAATATTGTATCCTCCAATTTTTATGCCTGGTTCTGTGATGATTGTTCTTAGAATATTCTTGCTATACAGAGAAAAAAGGTCTGGAGATAGTACACATCCTTGTCACACCCCTTGTTTTATAGGTTGATATTTTCCAATTCTATTTTCAACTCGAACTGCTGCTTCTTGCTGCCAGTATAGATGTTTTACAATCCTCAGGTCTTTGCCGTCTATATTGATGTCTTCAAGCATTTTAATAATTTCATTATGTTTCACCTTGTCAAATGCCTTGGTGTAATCAATGAAGCATAAGTAGAGATCTTTCTGTACTTCTAAAGCTCTTTCTGTTAGTGTTCGTAAAGCATAAATGGCATTGTGTGTTCCCTTTCCTTCAACAAATCCAAACTGTTCATCTGCTATTTCAATTTTTATCTTTTTCCTTGTTCTTCTCATTATGATTCTCAGAAGTAGCTTTGTTATGTGACATGAGAGGCTGATAGTCCGGTGGTCGTCACATTCCTTTGCACCTGGTTTCTTTGGTAGTGCTATAAACGTGGATTTAATCAGGTCACTGGGAATATAACCACTGTTGTAAATGTCATTCAGTAACTTGGTTATTATTTTTATTCCTGTCTCCTCTAGTGCCTCTATTTCTTCTATCGTTATATTATCAGGCCCGGTCGCTTTTCCTTTCTTCATGTGTTTGATGGCATCTATGATTTCATCTTCAAGTATTGGTGGTCCCTCACAGTTTTCAGTATCTGGTGTTAATTCTGGTCTTTCTCCTCCATATAGCTCACCGATATACTCTGTCCACCTGTCCACAATGTCTTCTTTTCCCATTAACATTTTACCTTATTTCAGGCATCCTGTGGTATATTTTGTTTTCATGCCTGTGAGTTCATTAATTCGTTTGTGCATGTTTTTGCTGTCTTTAATATGAGAGTCCTCTATCTGTCTGCACTGCTCATTTAACCACACTTCTTTTGCTTCTCTGCATTTGCGTCTTATTTCTTTATTTATCTTGTTATATTTTTTCTCGTTATTTTTACTCCTCCTCCTCTTGTCCATCAGTCCTAAGATGTTGTCTGTCATCCATTTATTTTTAGGGGCTTCTTTTTTTGGTGGTATCTCCTTAACAGTTTGGTGGATAGAATCTCTTAACATTTCCCATTGTTCATCTATACTATTTATCTTTGCTATTGCATTGTATCTATTTGTTATAATAACTTTGTATTGTTCTCTCAGTTCTTGGTCATTTTTAAGAAGTTCTGTACTCAGTTTGATGTTTCTCACTTTTCTGCCTGCTTTCTTTAGTTTTATTCTAACTTTTCCACAGAGTGGATCATGGTCACTATTGCAGTCAGCTCCTGGCATGGTTTTTGTTGTCAGTAACGCATTGCAGAATCGTTTGTTGATTAATATGTAGTCTATCTGGTTAAAAGTCTTTTTGTCTGGGCTGCACCACGTTGCCAGTCTTCGAGGATGTTGTTTAAACCAGGTGTTTCCTACAACCATGCTGTGTATTCTTGCCCATTCAATTAATTTATAACCTCTGTCATTCCTCTCACCCAGTCCATAGTCACCAATGATGTCTGAAGTTCTTCCTTTACCAACTTTGGCATTAAAATCTCCCATGACTACTGTAACTTCATGTGACTTTGTGTGTTTTAGTGCTGTCTCTATGTCATTATAAAATAGCTGTACATCTTCTTCAGAGCTTTCAGATGTTGGAGCGTACACTTGTATAATATTTATGTTTATTGGTTGTCCTTTCAGTTGGGCTAGCAGGACTCGGTCCGAGATGTTCAAATATCCTACAAGTGTCCTTGCCGTTTGTTCATCAAATAGAAGTGAAGACAGAGAGAGAAATTACTGGATGGGCTGTCAGTGTGGCTAGGAAGAAAGTCACCAGCGGATCTCATAATCAACTCAAAAGGCAGGGAATTGTGGAGAGAAATGATCGCCTGTGCCACGTGGCACGGCACTTGATTGTGATTGTTATTTTTTAATCCAGACATTTTTCTTTCTATATATATTGCTGTGGATTTCCAAAAGTGGATGATTCATTGTTATAAATTTCTTGTCATGCTGTCAGAAATGAAGTGCTAATTTGCTGTTTTGTTTCTAGGGTGGTGTGGTGTTGTGGAAGGGCCTTGGAAGCGTATACATTGTTCGTGGCATAAGCATAGTTTCCGAGAATGTTTTTAGTGAAATCACCTCATTCCCAAGGTGGGTAACTGAAAAACAAGTTTTACCAGAGTTCCATATTAATAGTTAACCTTTGCTCTTGTGTTGTTACTATAGCTCATAGTCTGTCAGTTTTCAGTGTGTGTTTTTTTCTTTCATGAAATTGCTGTCTTTATCTTTCATTCTCATTATCTTGTCTGTTTTGCTGTTTATTCTCTTATGCCTCTTGTGTTAATGTTTTTCTTTTATTCCTCTTGTGTGAATGTTTATATGGTCCTGTAAATCAGTTTTTATACATGTCATTGTCTCTGTAGATGCAGGGCGGCTGGGAAAAGCATCGATCTTCAAGAATCTTGAGAACATGTGACATTCAAAGGTTATAAGCACAAAAACCAAGTTAAGACTATTCAATTCAAATGTAATATCCACCCTCATTTATGCATGCGAAAGCTGGAAAACAACTAAAGAAATAGACAAGAAAGTAGACTCTTTTGAAAACAAATGTCTAAGGAAAATACTCGGCATCAAGTGGAACGAATTCAAGAACAATGCAGAGATAAGACATATGACTGAACAACAACCAGTCTCATGGGTGATCAAGAAAAGGAGATGGACATATGTTGGTCACTTGATGAGAAGAAATGATCAGAGAATCCCAAAACAAGCTATCAAGTGGAACACAACAGGCCAAAGAAAAAGAGGCAGACCATGTGAAACTCTGAAGAGGACATTGTTACGAGAGGCCAAATTAATAGGCATAAAATCCCTTGATGAGGTTGAAGGGCTTACCAAAGACAGGAAAAATTGACAAACTTGCGAGCCCTATGTGACATTTAACAGCATGGGAAGGATATAAGATATGATATAAGAAATGTCTCTGTATGGTCTGGTTTTTTTTTGTCTGTTCCTTTATGTATCTGTGTAGTTTTCAGAGTTTATCCTCTGAGTCTTTGTTTTTCCTGGCTGTTTTTGAACATGTAGTTTTATTTTCTAATGTTTTTGTTTAACTGTGTCTCTGTCTTCTCTCTGATCATATTTTCACCATGTTTCATCCTGTTTTTCTTTTCCGACACACCTATTTGCCCTTTCTCTGCCCCTCCCACCACCACCAAAAAATAAAAGGGACATTCTAGTATTCTAGTACAATAATAAGAGAAATTACTGTTTTCTCCTAACTCTTGTTGCCAGTATGCCTTGCTGCATTTTCTGAATAGCTTTTTATTTGCTTTTATTATTATTTTTTTATCATCTGTTTTTCAATTTTTGGAATAATTAATATTTTTGAAATGACACTTTACTGAAAAACAAATACATCACAACTGAAACAAAAAGGGCATTGTATAGCACAGTTTTCTTCCCAGCTCTGTGCTGTCAGTGTTAAACATGGGCACTAACAGCTGAAGACAAAAGGAAAATCATCACAACAAAAGTGAGATGTTTAAGGAGAATACTAACCAAAACATGAAGAGACCAGGTTCTAAGGACTGCAAACGCACCACAAACAGCCTCTGGCAGTCAAGTCCAGCTCCTGGCCTTCCCGTGGCAGAACTGTTTAAACTGACAGGAGAAGGGGCGAGGGCGAATATCTGGCGCCTGAAACCAGTTACTTAGGGTAGATGAGTGGCACGTTTGGTAGCTCATCTGCCGCTGTTGGCGAGATCTTCAGCTGCCGTGCGTGGAGCGGTGCTCCTCCCGGCCAGTGAAGAAATTTGCAAATGAGGTTGCCGCGCAGCATCACTGCGGAAAAGGTGGTAGAAAGGATAAAGCGAAGCAAACAGTCAAATCACGGCACCTCTGGTCTGAGTGCAGTCATATCGGGTGAAATGCATGAACCGGCTTGTCCCAGAGGTTAAGACACTGCTGGCTTGACTCTTCAAATGCCGCGCGTGGAGTGAAGCTCCTCCCGGTTAAGGAAGTAAATGCGGAAAAGAAATAAAGGTTGCTGTGCGGCGCCGATGGGAAAAGGTGGTGGAAAGTGAGGTTTAACTGGTATGTTCAGTAGTATCGCTACGAGAGCTATACCACGGCACCTCTGCTCTAGAGGCTGCCCACGTCCGAAATACACCTACACTGGTGAAATATGCCTAAACCGGCACACACCAGGGGTGGAACTTGATGGCTAGACATGTCATGTCATGCCACCTCCGCTCTAGAGGTTGGTAACGCCTGATAAACACCCATACTGGTGAATTTTGCCTAAACCGGCTCATACCAGGGGTGAATCTTGAAGGCTATGCATGTCACAGTACCTCTACCCTAGAGGTCGGTCCCGTCCCAAACACGCCCATACTGGGATAATGCCTAAACCGGCTCAACCCAGGGGTAGAAGTCACTAGTGGTGAGGATTCGTCCTCCTGGACAAAAGCTCCATCCTGGTCACAACTAGGAAGGGTAGCGGCCACGACCGCAAAATGCTGAAGTCGGAGACACTGGACCAGGGAAGTCTAGATAGGCAACCACCTCTCACCCGGCGGGGATGTTTGCGTATCCTAATCACGCTGAGGTTTTCCGGTGAGAAAGTCCAACCCTGGACTGGATGGGCAACCACCTCTCACCCAGCGGTGATACACGGGTATCTCAAAACACGTCGAGGTTTTCCGGTGAGAAAGTCCAACTCTGGCCTGGGTGGGCTACCGCCTCTCACCCAGCGGGGATGCACTGATATCCTAAACACGTCGAGGTCTTCCGGTGAGAAAGTCCAACCCTAGACTAAACTGGTGCAATGAAAACCACGGTGTCACGCAATCCCGCTTCCGAGACCCACCAAGAATACAGGCTAAAGCACTGTGACACTCTGAATCTCTTGTGGTCCTTTCGTGGATCTCGTGTGGTTTATTTTGGACCACACAGGGGACCATGGGACCTAACGAGGGCCACAGGCATGAATTCAGTAGGTGCACAGTGCAGTTTTTGGTGGTAGAAGTGAAAGAAGAAGATGAAGAGACCAAACCAGAAGTGACACTGCCAGAGTAACACCAGCACTATGCTACATCTGAAAACAAGTCAAATGGTGCAGCCATATTACATGACTACCACCAAACAGTATACCACAGAAAACATTCATGCCAAGAATTGTGGGAAACGCAGGGAGAGACTGCCTAGACAAGAGGTAGAGGGAGGAAATTATACAAACTTTAAATACCCCAAGCTATATCAAGACATTTGTTTGTCCACACATCACTGATAGGTGCATGCTGAACAAGACAAGACAAGACAGGACAGTATTTTACTATGAGTTTTCTCCTGTTCAGTTTTGCATCTTAAGCTTCCATTTACATTTTCATCCTCAGGGAAGTGTCTCGCCATATACCTTTAAGAAAGCTGGGAGGGCATGTACTGCTAAAAGGGTTTGTGCAGAGTGAGACAGAGGATGTGAAATCAAGTCATTTAAAAATAAAAAGAGAGATAGTGAAAAGCACAAGAACAAGACAGTTAAAAATATTTTGTAAAGAGTTCTAATGTAAAAATTAAAACCATAGTAGTTGGAAAAGCAGGAGGAGAAAGAGCAACAGGATGACAATATAACAACATAAGTGTTACTTCTTCATCAGTCTCAAGCAGGTGTTCTGTGCAGCCAATTCAGTGAAGATGTTCAGGCATAGCATCATGTCAGCTTGGAAGCAGGTTAGGACAGCTGTTTTTTTTTTCAGTCCTTGAGTGGAGATAAAAAGCTTGGGGTGTGCAGTAGCTCTTTAGCAGACTCCACCTCCTTGGGACAGTATGATGATCCCAGCATGGACAGTGTAAAGAAATCAACTGATTCAGCCTGGCTGAGAGTACTGTGAAAACAAAGTGCAGATCAAGTTGGAGGCAATGTTCTCTGAGGAAATGGCACAAGATGATGATGGCAAGAGAATAAAGCAATTTCAACAACTGTGGTAATTTGTATATGTATGAAAGTAGGATGTAACTGAGTTAGAGAGTGAAATATTACTGTAGTATTTTATGTGAGGAAATTCCATAAACTGTTGTTTCTTAGGATTTGTGCATTGTTAGCTAGATATTCTTAGAATGTTTAAGTTGTTTGTAAATTTGGCATACATTAAGAAAAATGGTTGTGGCTGCACATGAAATCAGTTGTAGAAGAGTTAATGATCTGAAGACCTGTGCAGGTCTGCCTGTTGTTTATCATTCTGCAACTAGAAACAGGAGGAAGGACAAAGTAAACCTATGATGATGAGCTATATGTAATAAAATACTGTCAAAATATGATTTAAAAAATTGTAAAATATGTTGCTATGGTGATCTCATAAAACAAGAGTCATACAGAACAGAGTCAGCCATGATGACATTCTTTAATTCTGTGAGTGGACATAAGAAACAGGTATTTATGCAAGATCTGTTGCCATAGGGAACATGTGAATGCCTACCTCACTGACCTCATCATTGTGCTAGTAGGCTTAACTGTGGGGAGGTAGGGCAGGCTCTTGTCTGGTTTTGTTTTGTTGGTTCTGATAGCAGTGACTCATTTTTATTTGGTTAGAAGAATTATTATACATCATGCTTTTTTTCCTTCCTTCTTTCATCTTTCACAGTTTGGTCTTTGCCATAACCACTCCATTTCTTGCAGCCAGCCTTGTTGAGACTGTGCAGGTTAGTGAAGTTTTTGGTGACATGATGATCTTTTTTGTTTTTTTTGACATTGATTTTATTTGTAACCCAGAGGTTAAGACACTGCTGACGAGATTCTTCGGATGGCACGTGTGGAGTGAAGCTCCTTCCGGCCAAGGAAGAAAATGTGGAAAAACAATCAGGGTTGGTATGTGGCGCCGATGTGAAAAAGGTGAAGGAATGGATAAAGTGAAACTTAATTGGTATGTCCAGTAGTATTGTGGCGAGAGCTATCCATACCACGGCACCTCTGCTCTAGAGGTCGGCCATGTCAGAAATACATCCACACTGGTGAAATATGCCTAAACCGGCTTACACCAAGGGTGAAACTTGATGGCTACGCATGTCACGGTACCTCTGCTCTAGAGGTCGGTCATGTCCTAAACACGCCAATGCTGGGATATTATGCCTAAACCGGCTCAACCCAGGGTGGAAGTCACTAGTGCCGAGGATTCGTCCTCCTAGTCAAAAACTCCATCCTTGTCACAACTAGGAAGGGTAGTGGCCACGACCACAAAATGCTGAAGTCGGAGACACTGGACCAGGGCAGCCTGAATAGGCAACCACCTCTCACCCGGCGGGGATGTATGCGTATCCTATTCACGCTGAGGTTTTCTGGTGAGAAAGTCCAATGCTGGAATGGATGGGCAACCACCTCTCACCCGGCGGCAATACACGGGTATCTCAAAACACGTCGAGGTTTTCCAGTGAGAAAGTCCAACTCTAGATCAAACTGGTGCAACGAAAACCACAGTGTCACACAATCCTGCTTCTGAGACCCACCAAGATTATAGGCTCAAGCCGTGCTATACTCTGAACCTCTTGTGGTCCTCTCAGGGATCTCGTGTGGACCACACGGGGGACCACGGGAGCTATAGAGGACCACAGGGGTAAATTCAGTAGGATCACAGGACGGTCTTGGTGGTAGAAGCGAACGAAGAAGAAGAAGAGATCAAGAAGTCACTTTTAAAAGCATTTTTAAATTCATAAATTATTGTTTTTGTTAACTGTAATTTCCAGCACCAGTGTCATTTTCTTGTTTTTATTATCCAGTCTTATTACACACAAAAAGACAGAACCTTTCAACTGTGTAACATTTAATTGTAACACTATTACAACTTTATGTATCACAGAGTGACATTGCCAGTGAAAGGCCAGGTGTGTTTGATATTCTCTTGGAAGGTGCAGCACGTGTTGGTGCATGGGGTGCCCCCCAGACTGCCCGACAGATTCCACTGTGGCAGTTGGTACTGCCCACCGTGATTGTTAGATTATCTCACTACATTGTCAGCTCTATTGCCCAGTTCACAGTGACATCAGCAACAAGCTTAGAGCAGCAAGAAATCAGGGTGAGCAACAGAATCTAGCTTAGGAGCAAGGATGGGTAGTTTAATGGCCATTTAATTATTCTCAGTTTTTCCTGAAATACTAGAGGAAGACCAAGGTGAAGATGGCTGCAAGACATTGTTGATGATCTGCGAATGGACACATCAGCAGCGGGGCATCTTGCTTACAACCGAGAGGCCTACAGCTGTTAGAGAGGCAAAGTTCTGTAAGGGACATGCAAATGGCTGACTGACAAGTGAATCAAATGAAAGTTAGAAAATATGAATTATAGAAAACTTACTTAGTACAGAAAAAAATTAACATGCCTGTTTTTCATTATAGTCCCTTACTTTGCAATGCATATGCACCACCTGTAAACCAGTGCCTGAATTCCAGTTAAAAAACCCGTGTCCTGAATTCTTGGCACTGGTTTGCCGTGTCCCTTGTGTGCTTGTCCAGAATGGTCACCATCGTACAGATCTGTTGTGCTTGTCTTGAATTTCTTAACCCAGTTGTAGAATTGAGTCTCTTGCTCATGCACTCATCACTTTACAACTTCAGATATTTCATAAGTCCAAGGGATTCAGACCTTTGGCAGACATGAATCAGATGACAAATACACTTCTTTCTTTCACTATGTCTGCTGCAACATAATAGCTATCTTGACATGCACTATTCTCAGCTTTGCTGCTTATTGATGGTGATGCTATTTGCTTGCTGATGTCACTGACCTTAGTGCTGGTAGATGGTTCTACTAAGGGATTTCAGTGTTTTCTTTCAGAGATTTTATTCACAGTTTCTAACTTTCATTTGCTTTGCCCTCCTGTATACATGTGTACACACGCATAAGCAGTAAGTAGCTGTTAGATTTCTGGTTTTTATTTTTCTTACTTTTTAAGCTTCACAAGATGGACTGACAGTATGATTGTAAAGCTTGTGGAGCAGTGATTAAAAAAAAATATTAATATTGTAATCAGAATTCAAGATTACGCCATGTAGTCTAGTTTCATTAACCCTTTGAACAAAAACTCTGACAGAAATTGTCAACAAATTATATTGTATTTAATGAAAATCTCATACAGATTTGACTGTTTTGGATCTATTTTGAGTCATCTGGTTCACATAGCTATACCATAATCCACCATTTAAATGTTACAATCTATTTAAAATAAAATAGTCTCATTTGAAATTCAGAGTCACAGAGTGACTGTTGGTTGCTACTGCATATTTGAGATGTCATCAACAATGCAACCTTCAGATTCAAGTGGTTTATTTGACCATTATTGGAGAGTTGGTATGCCAGTTACAACTCTTATTTTTTGACTGTCAGACTTCAACCTCCATTGTAAATGATATATTTCTACCATATTTTTTTGTAACTCCACCAAAAAACTGTTTCTGACTGCATCTCTTCTCCACATCCCTGATTTGTACACTGATGGTCTTTCCGAATTCTTTATTTTCACCTTAGATAATTTTATACTCTGAGTCAGCAGGTAGAGTTTCTGATTTCATTCATAACATTTCTTTCACTTAGGAGCAGCCTGGAGAGAATGGGAGAGAACCCACAGTGTATGAGACTTACTTTCCTGAGTTGCTGGCTAGTTTCACTGGCGGACTTCTTGCAGATATAATAACATTTCCACTGGAAACAGTGCTGCATCGTTTGTATGTGCAGGTATGACTGTCATGTTTGTGTCACAATCCGTGGATTTATCGTCTTTGACAAACAACAGTTTTATAATCTAATGGATTACAGAATTCCATATAGATATCACAGGAAAACATTATAAGCTGTGTGTAGAAATTCTGCATAGAGGGATTTCTTCAATAATTTCTGACCGTAAGATTACTCAAGATCACTCATTCCATAACATTTTTTTTATCATATTCCTGTTTGAACTATTCTCTTTTTTCTGCAAGATCTGTTCAGTTTTTCTGAGTTAATGACCCAGGATTCACCTCCAGCTGGAGCAGTGGACAGCATAGTTCCAGTGTTAGGTCTATGTCAAGTATATTCATATCTCATGTGCATTCATCTCAAAGCAACAGTTGTGGCTGTGCAGTTGTTGTTTATTAAAGCTGTTTGAGAGTACACTGAAGAACACCAAAATCTGGTGAAGAGGAGAGCTGGAGTATGGAAGATTAAGATCATAAATTCTCATCATGTACAGAATGTTGGGCATGCCTGCTTGTCTGTGTCCATCAAGGTAAGAATTTGGTTTGCGGTTTAAAAAAAAAAAAGATTACGCTCTTTGAAGAAGTGGTGCTTGATGCTTTGGTTAATAAAGAAAAATACTTCAAATCAAACAGAAAAATGTTTTTGTAGACTGAATTCTTTTAGATTCTTGTGTGCAGAGTGACTTTTTTAAGTTGTCATGAAGTGTCTTTGCTTACGAGTTTTACTTACCAAGTCTCTAATGCCAGTATAATATAATGTTTTATATGAAGTAATATAATGTTTTATATGAAGTAATATAATGTTTTATATGAAGTAATATAATGTTTTATATGAAGTGATATAATGTTTTATATGAAGTAATATAATGTTTTATATGAAGTAATATAATGTTTTATATGAAGTAATATAATGTTTTATATGAAGTAATATAATGTTTTATATGAAGTAATGTCTTGTTTTCAGGGAACAAGAACTATCATAGACAACACGGACACAGGCCTTGGTGTGGTACCAATAAACACTCACTACGAAGGGGTTGTGGACTGTTTTAGATGCATTATTGTAGAGGAAGGGCTTCAGGGCTTATACCGGGGTTTTGGTGCCCTGATCCTGCAGTATGCAGCTCATGGTCTTATCCTCAGACTGGTCAAATTCTTGTTTGAAAAACTTTCTGATGAGTTTGGCTCACAAAGACCACCAGCTAGAGGCCACCAGGACTCACCACTGGCTATGGGATTTGTGGGCCAAGGATTTGGATATGGGGAAGGATTTTCTAAACAAACATAGCAAAAATCAGATGATCTGTCGAGTGCCGAGTTGGTTGTGTGATATAAGCATTGTGGTTTGTATATCTGTGATATGAGCATTGTGGTTTGTACATCTGTTTTATCTTTAAGCAGTGTTAGAATTTAATGTTCGGTGTTAGTCGTCATAAAATAGATGCAGCAGATGAATTATTCAAAGCTTCAGCACTAAACAGATAAAGACCTTTGACCTGTTGTGAGCACTGTAGGATCTCATAGAACCTTTCATGCTTCTAAAACAGTCCTCAGTTGTTACCATCTTTTGGCTAGAATTCTCACCGTCTTCTTTATGTTTTTATGTGCCACATACCCGCTGATGCCAAGTCAGTGCCGTTCATGATTAATACTCACATACCCTCTGATGGTGAAATCATTGCCATTCATGATTAACCCACATTCCCTCCGATGCCCAAGTCATTGCCATTCATGATTAAAGCCTACATACCCTCTAATGCCCAAGTGATTTGCATTCATGATTAAAACTCACATACTCTATAATGCCCAAGTTTGTGCCATTCATGATTAAAATATTCGAAGACATAAGAAGAATTTGAACATTTTGTTCATCTTGTCTGATTGATTTTTTTTTTTCTGTGTGAAATTTTTCAGATTTTTTTATAAGCTGTGGGTTTGAAGAGAACTGAAAAGAAAAAAACAGTCCCATCCATTGGTTATAAAAACAAAAGTTAGTTGAAAATTCCCAAACTTTTCTCAGGATGCAAACTTTTAAGCCTTTATGAAGGCTTGAACAGATATAGTCTTTTATTTTTTGCCCTCTGTCCTGAGTTTTTGACATTTTTTTTTCTGAGTGGTGTCCTCATTTACTGAATATTTCTGTCTTGAGAGCCAGTCTGAAGGTGTCATGTTGTTGGATCAGGATGCTGCATCTGGAAACATGGTTAAAATGTCATTGATGGTCTTGGATTCATCATTTCCCAAAAGCCATGATTTCCATTTTAGTTCTCTCTAGGCTATCATGTTGTTTATTATGGCCAGAGAGAGATAGCTGTTGACCAAGGAATCTTATAGCTGTTAATCAAAGAAAGATAGCTATTGACCAAGGAATCTTATAGCTGTTAATCAAAGAGGGATAGCTGTTGACCAAGGAATTTTATAGCTGTTAATCAAAGAAGAATAGCTGTTGACCAAGGAATCTTATAGCTGTTAATCAAAGAAGAATAGCTGTTGACCAAGGAATCTTATAGCTGTTAATAAAAGAAGAATAGCCATTGACCAAGGAATCTTAAAGCTGTTAATCAAAGAAGAATAGCCATTGACCAAGGAATCTTATAGCTGTTAATCAGAGAAGGATAGCTGTTGACTAAGGAATTTTATAACTGTTAATCAAAGGAGGATAGCTGTTGACCAAGGAATGATGGCTCTTAATATATTTCTTTTTGTGTACGTTCCTTCAAAAAATATTTCTTTATGTGCACTTTTCTTCAAAGTGTTATATTTCTTTATGTGCATATGTGCACTTTTCTTCAATAGTCAAGGGGTGTACAAAGGCATAGAATTATTTTTGTAGAATGAAATTCATGACCCCAATACTGATAAGCTGTTTTTAAAATGAGACTGGAACAGTGTATCAACTTTTTTGGGGTGTTTTTGGCAGTTTTCAAAAAAATCTTACAAATTTGTGTAAAAGCATGTTATGGCTCTCTCACAAGGATTTATACTTGTGTAATAAAGATAGTATTTTACTGTGAAATACTAATATTTTTATGGGAAGCACTATCTTCTGCACATAGGAATAATGGTAATTCTTTTAGGGAGCCCTTACTAAAACCATAATTGTTGCAATGTTATCATGTCTCCGCAGTAGACAGTCAGTAATGTTTTGATCAGTCATGCAATTGAGAAGCATAATTACTATCTTGATCAGCCATTTTCTGAATTGTTTTTTTTTTTTAATATAAAGAGTTTAATTTGAAATTTATTCTCTGCAACTTCATTTGTATGCTTTGCCCTGATTAGTCAATGCATTTTCCTCTATTCTTTTTGCTTAATGAAATTTATTTTTAGGAAAATATATTAAAGAAACATAAACAGGTAACCTAGTAAAATGAATTGTTTTCTTTATGTAATTAATAATTTTGTGACTACTGAAGTAAACTTAGATGTAAGTTTCCAGCATAGAAATTCTTTAAGAGATTTTTATCAGACTATAGGAGAGAATTAAATGTTCTTCTATTAATATTGTCAGTATATAGAAATAAGTACTTAAGTGCCTTTTTTTTAATAATAGCTTAAAGTATTTTATATTTGATAGGCAGCAAGAAAAAAAAAGATTTTAAAGCAAAGGTTTTGTTTTGTTAAGTGTGTACTAGATCCTGTTTACTTTTCTGCGATATTCTGATTCTTATCAGCTTCTTCTAGGAGTAGGGGAGATTTGTTTTGTTAAAAGTGTGTACTAGATCCTGTTTACTTTTCTGCGATATTCTGATTCTTATCAGCTTCTTCTAGGAGTAGGGGAGATTTGTTTTGTTAAAAGTGTGTACTAGATCCTGTTTACTTTTCTGCGATATTCTGATTCTTATCAGCTTCTTCTAGGAGTAGGGGAGATTTGTTTTGTTAAAAGTGTGTACTAGATCCTGTTTACTTTTCTGCAATATTCTGATTCTTATCAGCTTCTTCTAGGAGTAGGGGAGATTTGTTTTGTTAAAAGTGTGTACTAGATCCTGTTTACTTTTCTACAATATTCTGATTCTTGTCAGCTTCTTCTAGGAGTAGGGGAGATTTGTTTTGTTAAAAGTGTGTAGTAGATCCTGTTTACTTTTCTACAATCTTCTGATTTTTATCAGCTTCTTCTAGGAGTAGGCCAGACATGAAAAGACAGCCTTTGTGCTGTAGAGCAGGACTCATGTAATGGTAAATTACTTCATGCTGTAGAGCAGGACTCATGTAATGATAAATTACTTTATGCTTTAGAGCAGAATGGTAGAGGGTTCAAATCCCCAGCTGACCAGGATTTTTTTTCTGATCAACATGGCCAAGGGGTTCACCCAGCCTTGGATAATGGGTACCATAGAAATCTGGGAAGGTAAACCGACCAGGTGTGATACTGACCACATCACACTTTCATGTGCCGAAAGTTGTGGAAAATACAGGCCTAACTCTGTGTTCCCCAATATTTCTTAATGACATGGAAACGGGAATTTTAACTTTTACCATTTATAACAAAGTGCACAGATAAAACTACATTCTAGAGATGTAATAAAACATCATATGGAGCAAAGTGCACAGATAAAACTACATTCTAGAGATGTAATAAAACATCATATGGAGCAAAGTGCACAGATAAAAATGCATTCTAGAGATGTAATAAAACATCACATGGAGATAGATGTGAGCACAGGCATTCAGTTTTATTCTTGTGCAAACTGTAACAGCAGTTTGTCATATTTACTGTTGAAACATCAGAACTATAAATTGCCACATATACATGTTTTTTTTTCTTGTGCAAACTGTAACAGCAGTTTGTCATATTCACTTTTGAAACATCAGAACTATAAAATGCCACATATACATGTTTTTTTTTCTTGTGCAAACTGTAACAGCAGTTTGTCATATTCATTTTTGAAACATCAGAACTATAAAATGCCACATATACATGTTTTTTTTTTTCAGATGTATTTCTGATTTTTTAAAGTTATTTTGGTTTGTATGATTTTTAGGACCATCAAGAATTTTGCCTTCTCTTGTAGGAGATGTATTCTATAAACTTATTTTGAATTGTTAATACGTATTTCTTGTTTCATTTCTTTGCATAACTTTTTCTTGAAGAGAATGCCATGTAAGAATTGTAATTAGATAACAGATCTCTGCTAAAGAGATCCATGATCTGAAATGATAATATACTATATACTGGAACGTGGTGAAAAAGTATAAATAAAATATTAAAATAAAATATTTTGATAAATGAAGGACTCAAAGAATAAGTTAGCTAGACAGCATAGAGAAACACAGTGAGTTTGTTGTTGACCTCCCACTAACTTTGAACAAGTCTTTGTATCTGATTCTCTTGGTGAAAATGCTGAAAGCAGGCATCATTTCAGATGAGGAGTACTATAAGTTACATGTAGTCTGATCCCACACCATGGGGGCACCTAGAGGATGTGGTGATAATACTCATGTTTTCCTAGACATGTTATCACACTAGAGAGTGATGTGGGTCAGACGTCACACCTGGGTGCTATTTCTTGCCCTGCTTCAGATGGATTAAGTACCCATTTCTACACCTCTGTCACTAGAGCACCTCTGGCCACACTTGAGCCACTATTTCACAAAGAGAAGTGAGTTCACTTACCACTTTGCTACTCAGGTGCCAAGTATGTTGAAGTGGGCATTCGTTAACTTCCAGAACAGATACCAGAACCTGGTGTCCCAGCAAGTTTCAGCACCCTATAGAACAGTCAGACATTGTCTGGTTGAAGCATCATGAGAGTGTGTGAGTGCTTTGGAGGTGTAGGAGAGAGTCATAGCCAGCTATGGCTTATCAGACTTGATGATTATGCTGTCCCTCTTACTCATGGTCATTGGCTCACCAGGTACCTGAAATTGACAACCATCCAGGTATAATGATGGGGAGTTTAATTCGCTCAGGTACAGTGGGTAGTATTTAATTTGCCTGAGTACAGTGATGAACATAATTTAGTTTGCCCGAGTACAGTGATGAGCATAATTTAGTTCGCCCAACTACAGTGATGAGCATAATTTAGTTCGCCCAAGTACAGTGATGAGCATAATTTAGTTCGCCCAAGTACAGTGATGAGCATAATTTAGTTCGCCCAAGTACAGTGATGAGCATAATTTAGTTCGCCCAAGTACAGTGATGAGTAGAACTGCTGTCATGAGAATCGTGCAGTGTAACGCAGAAACTTGTGGTGATTTAGCTTTTAATTTGCCTGGCTCTGCATGCAGGTATGGGTCAGCTCCTAGTTGATGAAATCAAGAAGTTGGGATCTACCAAAAGTAAATGAAGTTATGACGTCATCCGGCACACTATGTACCACGGAAAGGGGGTGGGGGAGCGGCCGAGAATGGGGAAGGAGGTAGTGTGTTGTATTATACAGAACGTCCTTGACTAGTGCGCACGGCCATTGTTTCTGAACTGTTCTCACGTGGCAGGCTTTTGCATTTGATTAACGTTCGCAAAGGGGATTTCGCACGCTAGAACATCAGATACTACAGGCAACGTTACAAGGATATATTGTGTGGAGAAACGCGGAAACACCTAAGCCCAGCTGTCCACGTCCATGTTTAGTTGCTTGTGAAGAAAATTCTCATGGTGATGGATTATTAACAGCCTGGTAAGTGTAGCATTACTTCTAATGCCGAGTATATAAATTCAGGCAGTAGTAATTTGTACCCAAAGGAAAATTTCATAATTCTATGAGCAGCTGAAAGAACACTGAAGATGTCACGAAAGTGTCGGGCAAAAAAGGTGGTTCTTCGCACCGCTTCAGAATGAAGGTTTTGGATAACGCCAGTATCCAGTCACTGAAGATCCACAAAAAAAAAAAAATGAAAAGAGATAGATATGAACGTCTTGGCCGTGTTCCTTGTAAAAATAAAGCACAAAGCAAACAAGAGATCCACTGCAATCAGATTCTGGGTCGTTGATCTAAATGTTCATGATTAACTCTTTCACGCGTGAACTAATTTCCATGATGTACCAGAGTACATTTTGATGAGAAATTTTGGTACATTGAAGCTGAAAAGTAAATTACTATATAACTGTGGGTTGGGTTAGAAATATACTACTTTGAATTTTATTTAGAGTTCGCCTAAATATCTCTCTGATCATTGTTTTTGCATAGTGTACAAGATGTACAGATAGTCAGTGTTGTTTCGGAGTGAAAGAGTCAGTCCTTTGTAGAGGTAGCGGCAACGTTTTCCATGCTAATGTAAGTCAGTGAATAGAGGGTGTAGATAGCGGCAACGTTTTCCATGCTAATATAGGTCAGTGAATATAGTGTAGAGGTAGCGACAACGTTTTCCATGCTAAATATAGGTCAGTGAATAGAGGGTGTAGATAGCGGCAATGTTTTCCATGCTAATATAGGTCAGTGAATAGAGTGTGGAGATAGCGGCAACGTTTTCCATGCTAATATAAGTCAGTGAATAGAGCTGTATAACTTCAGCACGGAACTCTGACTTTCAGTTATACATCATTCATAATACGTAGCTGGTAGGTTCTTTGTTTCTCCATTTCGCGCGATTCTTTTTGTTTATAATTAAATCCATTACATTTACCATTTCATGTTTACTTGGTACACCAGTTTAACTATCCATTTCTTTCACTTCTGTCTTGGGATGACATTTCGGAATAATTTTAAGTGTCTTTCCCTATGATTTTAATTATATCGGAACTTCTTTAGGAAACTTTTCTACTTGCTTTCTGGCCTTCCAAAGTATGTACTGCATCATTCTTCAAAAATTACATTTACTGTACTTCCAGTTTCTGTTTCATCTGCATATTATTCAAACACAGAAGCTTGTAGCAATCCTCGCTCAGCTTATCACTGTGATACTCTTATTAAATCAAAGTCAAGGACTTTCTCTTATTTGGTAGTATCTTGTTTGTAGCATTCAAATAAAAAGCTCAGCCTGTTCTATTCTTGACTTGAGTGCCCACATGTTGTAAGCTTTTATTGTTGTTCCGAAGAAAAATCAATTTATATCCTTGTTATAGTTACTTACAGTTTTCATGAAAGTTCATGAAAATGGCTGGCACGCATATTTGGGCATGCGGGAAAAAAAAAGGTAACATTGATAAGTCGCCCGCAAATAATTCCCTGTGGCAAGGGGAGAGAAGCTTTATTTTGTTTGTAATCTGTCCTTCAAAGGAAGTTGTTACTCGTGCTGTGGACGCTGAACTGAACCGAGTATGTGCCCCAGAAGTACTGTAGATAATTTTCAGAAAGGGGGGAGGGTATTTTCATTTGAAAAGGCAGTCTGCTCCAAAATAAGAAAATCTCCGTTATTTGCCTAAAATTTTGAAGGAGGAAATTTCTCGAAAGGCCATATACGTAATAAAATCTGTTAAAAACTATTGACTTTCAGAAACATGGAAAACAACCGAAACCCAGCAGTATGTGCGTGCTCAAGTGTTTATGGAGGACGACAAACCAAGTCTGAGACGTACAGTGCCCGGGGCCAGGTTGGGGGAAGGTGCAGACGCTGGAATAATGGCGACCATCAAATTTCTGAAGCGCAAGAAAAGAATCTGAACGAGTTCGTCTTAACAGCAACAACAGAGCCCGCCACCGTGTGCCGGAGACTTCCTCACCAGTGCAGGCCATCTAGAACCCTGGCTGCTTCAGATGGATCTCCACAGCGTGTCAGTGTGATCTGCAGTAAAAGTTGTCTTAATGCTGGCTCAGACAATAAGAAAATTCAAGAAGATCCTACGCTGAAGACTTTAGAACCTGTCACTCGTCAGTTATTGACAGAACCCACACACAATCCTGCCCAGACCTGGAAATGTTGCAGTAGTAGGTCCAGATCATGTGTGCAGCAAACAGCAAGTGTAGCCAGGCAACAAACACGCTGTGTCAGATCAGTAGAATCTTGTCGGCAGACCATAAACACTACAGCCAACACTAAATGTTCTAGAAAAATGTCATCTAGAGCAGTGGGAACTGATCAGAAAGTGACAGAAACAAAGACTTCACGTGGACAGAGCGTCCTGAAACAACAGGAGAGAAAGACAAAACCTTGCGCTACCGTCCCGGCAATTCCCAAGCTTGAGCAGCCTTTTCGTTACACAAGAAATGCCAGAGTATGTGTTGTGCCAAAACCAGAACAAAACGTAGCACCCTTTGATCATTGTTTATCAGAGAAGGAGCACGCTGGCAGGAAGTATACAACACAGAACGTGGTGCCAGTAGGGACTTCAGTCCGAATTATCGCTGCTCCTGATTTGATTTCGAAACGATGCTCTCGTGATAGCTTTCTAACAGCTGTAGTTTTGTACATCACCGAGGACGGCCGGTACAAACTTGGTACCAGACAAGGAATTCTGGGCCAGTTGTTTTCAAGAGACGAGCTAAATCCTATAAGTAAGCGTTTACTGGAAACAAAAGATGTCCCAATGAAGACTGTCAATTTAAGAGAGGCAAGCCTGTTTTCGTACTGAAAACCAATGATTAACAGTTTATGTAAATGTTACCCCTTGAAGTCAAAGTGAATCATCTGTTTACTCAAATGTGCTGGTTCACGTGTTAGACTTTTTCTTTGTCTCCGCTTTCTCGTCTCCTAATTTATTGTCTGTTATTTTTATGATTTGTCGCCATGTTTAACATTTCGAAATCGTTTCTTTCTTTCTATTTACAGACATTAACTCTTCTAGCTTTATTTTTTTCCGCTCAAGTTTTGCTGTTATTTCCTTTGTTTTGGTTCATGGAGATTTTTCTTCTTTCAGATTACTAACATTTCGCATATTAACAGTCCAGTGTTCCATGCAAGAGTCACCGTCATAGTTTATCTGTAAGAATGTAATATGTGGACTTATGTGTAAGAATGTAATATGTGGACTTATGTGTAAGAATGTAATATGTGGACTTATGTGTAAGAATGTAATATGTGGACTTATGTGTAAGAATGTAATATGTGGACTTATGTGTAAGAATGTAATATGTGGACTTATGTGTAAGAATGTAATGTGTGGGCCCATATAAATGTAATCAGAATTCACAGCAAATGTTAGCTCCCTCGAATGTATTTCTTTCTTGCAGCTCTGGATTTCAGACGATTTGTAAGTAATTTGTTCTTTGTCAATATTTGGTGGAATATAACTGGATGCAAACATTTGCTTCTCTCTTTCCTTTCATCTCAGATCTAAACAGTGTCATTATTTCACTATGAAAACATTATATACACAAGTGTGAGCGCCCTCTTTTCTGTCAGAATAGGAAAGGAACATTATATGTCAAATATATTATTTATGTTTAATTTGGTGGCGGTTATTTCATTCTTATTGTGTTTTGAATCATTCTGGCATACTTGAAATAAACGAACACTTGTCAAAAATATTTGCACAGATGACGAGAACCTGTATTTAACATGACATAACATTTTCTTTTTCTGTGCTGTATATAAAAAAACGGGTTTTTTGCGGTGTTGGTATTGTCACGAAATTGGTGATAAATCTGAATATTGTTGCCCAGGTTAAGAGCAACAAACTAAATCTCTGGTCTTTTGTCTTCAATGTGGGATCTTGTGTCCCACATCCAGAAAATCCCTTCCGTGTATTTTCCCACCGTGATATTTTTTTCACCGTTTTAAAAACCTGAAGTGACGTTCAGAAGTGTCACTGACATACTGTCAGTGACGGAAAGCTTCTCCAGGGAGAGTGCTCTTAGCAACATAATGTCGTGATACCAAAGCTTCGTTGACTGGACGTGAATCACAGTGTTCCAGATGTTGATGGGATAGTTCACTTCTCATCACAGTCAGGTTTAGAACTGATTAGGTGTATCATCCTTGGCTAGAAAGTAGTACTGGTTCCATTCCTGAAGCTCATATTTTACGAACCCATTGCTCGCATTTTATCATAGTAGTATAGTGCGAGTGTTCTTAATCTTTTTAAAGATAAAATTGCAGACCCCCAAGATGGATTGCTCAGTTATATTCCAGCGTTCATCATCAGCAGCAGCAGCAGTCCTGATAGATGTTTGACTTCAAAAGATATCATTAGCTTGGTTTCACTTTACATTTGAATAACTGGTAACAGGACCGCAGAAATAAAATTCTAATCTAACAATAGATTTTTAAAACTAACATTGATCGCATCCCATACCCCTATCGTTTGGTTTGCATTTTTCCTAAAGGGTATAGATACCCCAGGATTCCCTGGTCTAATGTTTAGAAAAAAAAAGATATAGTTTTTAGCAAGCTACATTCTATTCCTAGTTTTCTGTAGCTTCATATACTGTTTCTTGATGATATTTTGTGTAATGTATAATTTTTTCTTTAAAAAAAACTTATCGAATTTTGATAAAGTTTTTGCTGGTATTACTTATATTTACTAACAGTAGAATTATTCTGTTCTACGTTCCTGCACTTGTATATCAAATCTTAGGCAGAGTTATTTCTTGACGTGACCATGCATGCTGTGAGAATAAAGAATGGCACAGTTTGTGAAAGAGCAGTCTGTTATGTGTTATACGTAACATTAATTATCATTAGATGTTAAAATGTTACACTTTTCTCCATGTGCTGTGGTCGTACTTTGTAACAGCAGCGCCGGAGACATTCGATACTAGATTATATAACACTTGCTACATCTTATAGCACACAGTGGACATTACATATTATAAGAGTTTCTTAGATGTTTCACCAGACTTTATAAAAAAAATTATTTATAAAGCAAGATTTCTCCTTACAAAAATGGGTTCCTACTGGATTGACTGATTACATGTGGAGTACAGTTTATTTTAGAAATCTCTTCTTCTTGTTGCTGGTGTTAACAATCACCTAGTTTTCTGTATTATACATCAAGAAAACACAACAAGACACCCAGGTTTCCAACTCCACAGAATAATACAAATACAACAACTCAACGTAACTTGACCGTCTTTCAACCAACAAACCGGTCAACAATAAGGACTCCAACAAAACCCATCATCAGACTACACACATTTATTAATGGACAAGAAATGAGGGTGACAATCGTGAAGATGTATACGTAGCCATCAGGCTAAACAAGAATTACATTTAGCAGTGCCCGGCGAGAGGGGACTCTACGCCATATGGGCAAGAAAAAAAACAATACAATGATCTATACACAAAGAATCATACTTACAATCTTTCTAAAAACCTCAGCTCACACAGGGAAAATAAAAAAAAGAAACTAATTCTAACGACAAGGCTTTCTCTACCACATTTCTAGAGACAATCACACAGGTCGACAAAACACGTCCACACAGTTCCACGCTCAAACCAAGACTCTTCTTAACGACGGGCTTTGCACACGGACTTTTCTAACGACGTGCTTTGCACACGTACATGAGTTGTGGTCTACGCGAACACAACTATTGGCAATACACAAATAGTCTCTGTACAGAATTGCTATTCTGTTACATTTATACCTGTCACAAATTCTTTCAGTAATCACATGCAGCCATTATCATGTTAAGGCTTATAGTAATCACATACGCTTGCCACAAATGGCATACACATTTCTGTATGGTCACGACAAGACATTACAATCTATTCATCACCAGACCTAAAAATTCTATACACATGTCGCAGATTTTATAACAAATATAAATATAACCATGTTGTTATACCGCATCAACTGACACCCGTGTCGTATTAACAGAATAATTTCATGATGAGATGTATAAGTACTGAACTGAAACTGAAACAGGTCGTGAAAAATATACATACTAGCATTCTGTACTCCATCTATGTTGGGTTACCTGAACTTTTATATTTCTTTTAGTTAACGTCCTCAGCAGTTTCCTGTCTGTTAAAAACCACAAGGAATTGAATGAGATGGCGTATGATATGTGAAGAAAGGGCACAAGTTATTGTCTTAGATATTTGTTTTGTTGTTGTCTGGTTGCTCTATTTGTAATAGGAGCGAGTGATTTGATTTTATTCTCAGTTAATTTTAACAGCAGGTTATCATGTATTCTTAATTTTCTAGAGAAGTTCGACAAACTGATGAGGTGATGCATTTTTAGCGTCCTGTATGTGACTTAAGTTTCACAACGAGGTGGATCATTGCGAGATCTTGTCTCTTCACCAGAATTTTGGGACACAATCTGTTTTCAGGCAGTACTTCGAATTAGTGAGATAGGGTCATGCCCAGCACTGACGTCAAGGCGGGCACTTCTGCCATTCCTCTCCCCCACCAAGGCTTCTATTGATTTAAGTATAAATACAGAGCTTGAGAAGAACACCATTTCTTTATTGTTACGGTCTTAAGTGACAGATCAAGCAGTACAGAAGCCTATTTTTTCAATATTTTCTGTTCCACAAGTCTTTGATCGTGTCATGAGAACATACAGAATTATGGAACCTCGTAAATACTAGAAAACTGAGGACAATGAAAGAGGGGGGGGGGGGGGCGCACTGAAAAAAAAGAGATAACTGAAATGACTGAAATACCGAGGACCACACAAAATGAAGAGGTATGATTGGTAAGATACTCTCAGCATGGCACACAACGAAATAAAGCAATAATCTCTGAGTCTTGTTGTTGAGATCAAGCGGTGGCAGCACCAGCGTTAAGACTCTTCCCTCTCTCCTTCCCCTTTGACATTTAATACAAAGGAGGGAGATAATCTCAGAATGTAAGCTCTTACATCAATAATGTATATGTAAATAAACGCTAATAACAGTTAGTGATAAGACCAATGTCTCATACAGAACTCTGCATGACTTCTGAATAAAAAAAGTCATATAAAAAACCAGAAAACAAAAAACAAAATGTTAACTTAAAGCTTTCATTTTATTGAAAATAATGTATTCAAGTTGATTGTTATAAAGCCTATTTTGGAATTTACTACTACAACTCAGACTGAATCATTATGAATCTTAATTGAATGATATATTTACTGCATTATAACATTTTAAAATTTACTGTCTCATTATAATTTAATAACGTTTTCAGCACAGCTTGTCGCAGAAAAGTGTAGTGTTTAAGTCGTCCTATCAATATTTTGTTTCTTGTCAGACCACACAGATGGCGAAAGTTGTTTGCAGTGCAGCACACTCACAGACATGGTTCAGGGTTCAATCCATTTGTGTTGTGTGTGAAATATTACCCGCCCCCCCCCCCCAAAAAAAGCACATTTTAGTATCATTTTAAACGTTGGATACGCTTTGATGCATCTTTTATTGAAAGTTGAATAATCATCATCATCATCATCACTGACCGTCACTCCCTGGGGGAGGGGGGGGAGTGTAGGCCACGGGTAAAGTTTCTCCAGTCATCCCTGCTCTTGGACTTGCTCTCCTCTTCCCTGCAGTTACCCCTTGTCTCTGAGCACTTTCATAATTTCCCTTCTCTAAACAGTTCTCTGGCTTCCAGTAGAGCAATTGTTTTTTAAAGACAGAAACAGTTAAAATAGAGAGACAGTTGAAAATAAAAGTATTTTAACACATATTTTCTTTAAACATCAGAAGCATATTACTTACACTGTTATAATAACTCAGTAGATTCGGTTCACATGTTTGAAATGACATTTGGAAATTAACATTGTAATTACGACAGACGACTGTGTCCTGTATCCAAAGGGACAAGTTTATGAAGTTGGAAACAAAGATACTTTTGCACAATAAAGTGTTAGTATTAATGGCCAAAAAAAGAAAAACCATAAGAGAAAAAAAAACATAAGAGAAAAAGAAAAATCATAAGAGAAAAGAAAAACCATAAGAGAAAAAAAAACATAAGAGAAAAAGAAAAACCATAAGAGAAAAGAAAAACCATAAGAGGATCACTGTAGCACTTCTCCTTCACGAAGTTCTGGGTGCAAGTCAGTTATTTTCTTCATTTTTTTTTTCTATCCCGTCTGTGAGCTATCTATTTTCTTCATTGTTTTTTCTTTCTTTCCCGTCTGTGAGCTATCTATTTTCTTCATTGTTTTTTTTCTTTCTCTCTCGTTTGTGAGCTATCTATTTTCTTCATTTTTTTTCTTTCTCTCTCGTTTGTGAGCTATCTGTTTTCTTCATTGTTTTTTCTTTCTTTCCTGTCTGTGAGCTATCTATTTTCTACATTGCTTTTTCTTTCTCTCTCGTTTGTGGGCTATCTATTTTCTTCATTGTTTTTTCTTTCTTTCCCGTCTGTGAGCTATCTATTTTCTACATTGTTTTTTCTTTCTCTCTCGTTTGTGAGCTATCTATTTTCTTCATTGTTTTTTCTTTCTCTCTCCTTTGTGAGCTATCTATTTTCTTCATTGTTTTTTCTTTCTCTCCCATCTGTGAGCTATCTATTTTCTTCATTGTTTTTTCTTTCTCTCCCATCTGTGAGCTATCTATTTTCTTCATTGTTTTTTTCTTTCTCTCCCATCTGTGAGCTATCTATTTTCTTCATTGTTTTTTTCTTTCTCTCCCATCTGTGAGCTATCTATTTTCTTCATTGTTTTTTTCTTTCTCTCCATCTGTGAGCTATCTATTTTCTTCATTGTTTTTTTCTTTCTCTCCCATCTGTGAGCTATCTATTTTCTTCATTGTTTTTTTCTTTCTCTCCCATCTGTGAGCTATCTATTTTCTTCATTGTTTTTTTCTTTCTCTCCCATCTGTGAGCTATCTATTTTCATCATTGTTTTTTCTTTCTCTCCCGTCTGTGAGCTATCTATTTTCTTCATTGTTTTTTTCTTTCTCTTTCGTCTATGAGTAATTTGTCATAGATAGGTGTCTCTTTTCTTCCCATGGCTACCCTAACATAGTTTATTCTATTGCTGTCAAGAGTGTCTAGGCTGTACCACACCGATGTGATACCAGTGATAGACCTTGCTGCTTGAGTTCGCTCAAGTAAAGAAAAAAACCAGACTTCTCCCGCTAAAATGACTGTTGTCCAAGGTCTTCACCATCACATCGTTTGTCCAGAGTGTCAGGTTTGTAGTTCCGGTGTGCTGACACTTAATCACGCTGACACTTACTTACAAGAATACTTAATCACGCGATACTTAATCATTCTGACATTTAATCACGCGGACATCTAATCACTGACATTTGCTAGGATATTTAATCACCGTGACACTTAATCATTCTTTCACTTACAAGAACATTTAATCACCCAATACTTAATTATTCCGACATTTAATCACATGGACAAATAATCACTGACATTTGCTAGGATACTTAATCACTGTGACATTTAATCACAAGGACACGGAATCACGTGACACTTAATCATTCTGACACAGAATCCTTAATCACGTGACACGTAATCAGTGATCACGCGACACGTAATCACTGACATTTAATCACATGGACAATTAACCACTGGGACATTAATCACTCTGACACTTGATTAATACTATACTAAATCTCTCTGATAACTAATCACAAGGACACTTAATCACTTGAACTGGACACTGTGAAGTGTTTTTGCTGTTAGAAATTTGTGAGGTCGGCGAATCGATTTTATCGTGTCTGGTGATTTCATAGTCTGTTTGTATCGTTTATATGTTAACTGCATATAAATGAAGCCAGCGAAATGTGGGCTAATGAAAAGAATATATGAAAGCCATACAAAGTATTCCAGCAACAGTGTAGTGATAAATGACAAACGTGGAAATTCAGAAATGTAGAGAATGGCCGGCTTAAATGGGGTCAAGGTAAAGATGCGAACAGATTTCCCAACTTATTCAACTAAGACACATACTGAGTACTGAGGTGCAAGGTCAGGCATGGGGAGTTTGATAATAATCTCCTAAGGAAGCACGTGCTGGCCACACCTGTGTTTTCACGTGCGTCTTCTTGAGAAATATCTCCCCAGGAGGCATCAAAGAGTCACTGATAACAAGTTCTTGAAGATTTTCTTATCTGGGCGGACAATATGCCAGATCACGAGAAGATGTCTGAGTTTCTGTCTTATTTTGAACATAGATATATTAGAGGCAGGTTTTGAACATAGCTATATAAAGAGGCTAACAGGTACTATTACATCTAAAGAAAGGTCAATCCTTAGCAAAACTGGAACCCCATTAACATCAAATAAAGACCAAAAGCAAAAATGGGCTGAACACTTCCAAGAAATACTTAATCAACCACACCCAAAAGAATTGTTAAAACTTGAAACCGACTTACCAGCCCCACAACTAAATGTCAACCTAGATGAAATTACACTGCAATAAATTGAAACAGCAGTGAATTTAATGGCTAACAACAAAGCTGCAGGTGAAGATGAAATAACATCCAAAATGCTAAAAGCTATCAATAGTGATAACATGAGACAACTACAGAGAATGTTTAACAAAACTTAGAACGAAGAAAAGGTCCCTTCTAACTGGAAAAAAGGAATCATTGTTAAAATACCAAAAAGGCAACCTTAGTGACTGTAACAACTGGAGAGGAGTAACTTTAATATCAGTTGTGTCAAAAGTATTTTACAAAGTCATTTTGAATAGACTTAAAGATATAGTGGATACTGCAATGAGAGAAGAACAAGCAGGATTTTAAAAAGGGGGAAGCTGTCTCGACCAGATCTTTATCTAAGAATAATACTTGAAGAACATATTGAAAAACAGAAACTATTAATACTGAACTTCATAAACTTTAAAAAGGCATTTGATAGCATATACAGAGATTCATTATGGAGAATTTTAAGTCTATATGAAATACCATCTAAAATTGTCAACATCATTAAGGACTTATACAATGGATATGTTTGTGCAGTCAAGACAGAAGAAGGGATGAGTGAATGGTTCCATATTGAAACAGGTGTGAAACAAGGATGTATACTGTCTCCTTTACTTTTTGGGATTACAATAGACTTCATAATGAAAAAAATGCTGCACAGGTAACACAGGTATTGACTGGGTACATGGGACCCAACTAGAAGATCTTGATTTTGCTGATGACATAACTCTTATCAGTAACAATGTGAATTCCATGCAAGAAAAAACAGATAGCTTGTCTTCACTAGCTAGCAAAATAGGACTTGAAATTAACAAGGGCAAAACAAAAATAAAGAAAATTCCCCTTAATCAAAATGGAAAAATACACATAGAAGGGACAGATATTGAAGAAGTCAATCAATTTGCATACCTTGGCAGCTACATAGACCAGGATGGTGACACTAGAAAGGAAGTTAGAATCAGAACTGCAAAGCAGCATCGATCTTCAAGAATCTTGAGAACATATGGAATTCAAAAGTTATAAGCACAAAAACCAAGTTAAGACTATTCATTTCAAATGCAATATCCACCCTCATGTATGCATGTGAAAGCTGGAAAACAACTAAAGAAATAGACAAGAAATTAGACTCTTTTGAAAACAAATGCTAAGGAAAATACTCGGCATCAAGTAGAACGAATTCAAGAACAATGCAGAGATAAGACAGATGACTGAACAACAACCTGTCTTATGGGTGATCAGGAAAAGGAGATGGACATATGTTAGTCACTTAATGAGAAGAAATGATCAGAGAATTCCAAAACAAGCTATCAAGTGGAACACAACAGGCCAAAGAAAAAGAGGCAGACCGCGTGATACTCTGAAGAGGACATTGTTAAGAGAGGCCAAATTAACAGGCATAAAATCCCTTGATGAGCGGCGAGCATCGATCTAAAGTTAAAACCGTTACTTATCGAGTGAAATTCGACTCATTCGCCCAGAATTTCACTAGATAAGTAATGGTCAACAGCCCTTTTCACTCGCTGCTTCACTTCCCTCTGCACGTGAAGGGCAGAATGTAAGAAGGGCCTGAGTGCAAATTCTATGCCCTTCAAAAATAAAGATCATCCTATTGTTTTACTGCAGAAGGTTGTTAATTAGAAATGCCATGAGGAAAAACATCATTTTCTGCATCTGCATATTTCGTGATTCTCTGCATAAAAGTCCACGATGTTGGATGACGGTTTAGGAACAAGACATGTTGTTCGTGATGCCAGTCCTCTACAACATTAGTTACTCTTGCTGTTCTATCGGGTGATGTTAGCACGTCTTTCCATGTTTGAGTATGAAATATTGCAGAAATATTGTTCACCATGTAGTCAAAATCTGTCTCTAATATAGCTATGTTCAAAATCTGTCCTAATATAGCTGTATTCAAAATCTGCCTCTAAAATCTTCTTATATCCTTTCCGTGCTGTTAAACGTCACATAGGGCTCGCAAAATAGTTCGCCAATTTTTCCTGTCTTGGGCGAGTCTTTCAACCTCATCAAGGGATTTTATGCCTGTTAATTTGGCCTCTCTTAACAATGTCCTCTTCAGAGTTTCACGTGGTCTGCCTCTTTTTCTTTGGCCTGTTGTGTTCCACTTGATAGCTTGTTTTGGGATTCTCTGATCATTTCTTTGGAAAACATTGACTAGAATGTTAAGATTTGCCGACCTTCTGTTTCCTTTAAATGTTTAGTGGAAACATCGCTTGCGTGCGCTAGTCATTTCAGCATTATCGTTGCCACTGGTTCTGCAACCATTTAAATCTCTCTCTCTCTCTCTCTCTCTCTCTCTCTCTCTCTCTCTGAACCTTAAGTGCCCAGGACACATGGGGCTTCCGCAAGGGTTTTCCACAAATGCCTGTCCTTTGCCTTTTTTTCTACTCTTGCCCAGGTGAGCCATCTATTGCTCAACATCCTCTCTGTTGTTCTTCTCCATGTCTCTTTTGGTCTACCCTTACTTCTGTTCCCCTGTGGTGTCCATCTTAGTGCTGTTTTTGGTAGTGAGTTGTCAGTCATTCGGAGCACATGTCCCAGCCATCGCCAGCGTCTTTCCTCAGTAACTGCTGTCAGTGGCTTCATCTGCATCCCTGCCAACACGATGTTATTTCTTATGGTGTTTGGCCAAAATATTTTAAAATACTTTTTTAATTTAAATATCTTAAATTTAATAAAGGAGAGATTCAAGAACCATTTAAATGTATATCTAAAATTATTCACATCTGTAGTTTTAACCCGAAACTATACCCACGGGTCCACACTGTTGTTTTCCATAACATGTTCAACATACCTGTCACACCAACATGTACGATGTGAGTGCCTGACCTTTAGTAAATTTAAGATATTTAAATGGTTCTTGAATATCTCCTTTATTCGATTTAAGATATTTAAATGGTTAGTGTTTAAGGAATTAATGTCATCGCTGTCACTGCAATTAGGGTGGGGTGGGGGGGGGGTAGGGAGAGCATGCTGAAATATAATGCCTGAGTAATTAAGTGTCCGAGTAATTAAGTGTCCGAGTAATTAAGTGTCCGAGTAATTAAATGTCCGAGTAATTAAATGTCCGAGTAATTAAGTGTCCGAGTAATTAAGTGTCCGAGTAATTAAATGTCCGAGTAATTGAGTGTCCGAGTAATTAAATGTCCGAGTAATTAAGTGTCCTAGTAATTAAATGTCCGAGTAATTAAATGTCCGAGTAATTAAATGTCCGAGTAATTAAATGTCCGAGTGCTTAAGTGTCCGAGTAATTAAACGTCCGAGTAATTAAGTGTCCGAGTAATTAAATGTTCGAGTAATTAAATGTCCGAGTAATTAAGTGTCCGAGTAATTAAATGTCCGAGTAATTAAATGTCCGAGTGATTAAGTGTCCGAGTAATTAAATGTCCGAGTAATTAAATGTCCGAGTAATGAAGTGTCAGAGTAATTAAATGTCCGAGTAATGAAGTGTCCAAAAGCCTGTATTTCCATATACGTAGGTTCCGCAGTGGCAACGGTAATGCTGAAATGGCCAGCACACGCAAGCGATGTTTCCATTAAACATTTCAAGGAAACAGAAGGTCGGCAAATCTTATCATTCTAGTCAATGTTTTTCAAAGTTCAACAAAATCCTGTCGTCTAAACACATATACAAGAAAACCAGGTGTGGATGAACTCTGCAATATAACATTAAATTCTAAAATAGAACCACACCACTGAAAATTCGAAAACATTTATCTAATAGTTTGAAATTTACTAACAAACCTTTAACAACTGATATATGTATTTAAAATGCAGTAACAGGAAATAACACGAAATGAGATACAGTTCTCTGTTGTTATAATCTTTGTGTGGGTGCACAATAAAATCTTTTGAGATATATAAAACGATTTGACTTAAATTCCACAGTCTCTCAAATAGTTTTATAATTTCAAGAGATTCGTTTGTTCACCGCTGGGATGTATGTAAATATTTCACAGTCACTTAGTTCCAGTCATCGCGTTAACCGGCAAATACTGGTAAATTACCAATTAAAAAAAAGAAAAGCCAAAATTTTTGAAGGTCATCGGTTACCGTAACTGGTTTATATTCCTAGTAAAGCAACAACTAGCGAAATCGGCCGGATGATAATCGGGCTAGCAGAATGACAATGCTCAATTTGTACAGCGCAGAATCAGCCGGTTTTAACTTTGGTTCAGCATGTGAGCATTTTGAAAAGATTAAATCTCGCCACAAATAAGACAATAACAAAATTTCACATTAACATTTCATTCCCACAGATGTCTGTAAAGTATGTTCAGTTTTACATTTTAAAAAAGTATAAATTACCGAATGTTGTAATGAGAAAACTGTTATTTCGATAGTACCTAATGCAGGGCGAAAGACAGGTGTAACTGTACCGGTGTCAAACAATCCTAGTCACTGCCTAAATCTACGCCAACAGTTGGTGCAGAAAGAGTTTGGGATCAGAACTCTTAACTGGGGTGTTCATACTCCTGGGCATAGAGGAACTAAATGTTTGGGGTTCGGGACTTATTCTCTAAGAATTTTTTTTTAAAGCGTTAGATTAAGATTTTCTCTCTGTTGTTTTGTTCCCACATATCCATTTGTAAACATTTTTCTCAAACCCCAAGCGGATGAGAAACTGATTAGAACGTTAAATCACAAAGAAGAGAGAGCAAAGACTGGAAGGCTTGGTTTTTAACAGAAGCAGATAGAATAGACCAGCGATCAGTGGTTCTCAAGTTTCAATATTCCCTCTAAGCTAAGCGTTTGAGCGATCGCTTACAATTGTTTTCCGATAGCTCATTTTTTTCGTGTCGTTCGGTAAAGACGGCAGTTGGCTTTAAAAACACTCCACTATAACATTTGCTGCTCATAAATTTAAAAAGTTAATTATCACTCATGGAAAAATATTTTTGCACATGTCGAATTATTCCTTAGGTTGCAACTCAAATTAGGTTCGTGGATGGTCTGAGGTCGAATGGGAGTGGCGTGAAGATATTGGGCAAAAATGAGGGAAAATAATAAAAGAAATTAAAAAATACATTTTTTTGAAAAGTGCAGGATTTAGGAAAACCCTGCCTCTTTGTGTTTTCAACCTAAATATGAAAATAACAACAACACTCGCTATTATTCATTGAAACGTTTTTAAATAGCCTCTTTTTTGTTAATGTTTGAGAGTTTTCACAGTTCACATATCTTGAAAAATGGTGGATTATTTAAGAAGCCGCGGTTACCATTCCTTGTTATGGTCGCGCCGGTCTACAGCGAAAACGTGTTATTATATCCCTAGAAGTTCTAGAAGTAAGATACGGTGAGAACAGTCTTTATACACACAAATAGAGGTACAATTTGGCATTGTCATTATGTGATTCCGTGGATTTATGATAGAAGTAATATATGAAAAAGGTATTTAAGAATATCACAAATCACTCTTTCTGTATAACAAATCTCAGTTTCATAGCGAGCATGGCTGTCTTCAGCTGTAGCTGTAATGATGTATTTATTCCTAGCCTCGCTACAGTTTATGTCTCTTAAAGAAAAATAAAGAATGTTTCTTTCCCTAACTCAACACTTCTATACAAACAGTTCTTTCCGAACTAGAGCAGTTAAGATCTAGCAAACGCAGCAAACAAACTTTGTTTTGAAAAATCGACCAAACAGCATTAAACGTAAGATTCGCAGTTTATCGTCCAAGCCAGTGTCATTCATAAGTGTTTAGTTTCATTCTAAACAGTTTACTGTTTGTGTCAGAGCATCTCCTAAGTGTTTTGTTTACTGTTTATGCTAGTGCCACACCTGAATGTTCTAGCTTATTCTAAACAACTAGAGGCCCGCTGAATAGGAGTCCTGGGTGAGTAGAAAGCGTACAGGGGTGTGAAGATGAGCTCCCCTAAGGTATGTTCTGTATCGTCTTTGTCCTTGATGCTCACCCGACCAAACAGCATGCATTCCTCGTAGCTGGGCTTACCTGCAAATGCGAGATTACATGAGATTATGCGAGAATTATACATGTTTAATAAAGACCAACAGTGTTTTATTGAGATCTCTGTTTTCAATAGTTTCTCTCGGGGGTATAATGGTTTTTTCTACATGGAGATGTGTTTTACACGCCATTTTTTATGTCTTTGTGTGTAGCTTTATCTGTATATGTCAAATTTTGTCTTTATATATATTAAGCATTGTCTTCTTTTATCAAGCTTTGTATTTAAATGCCAAACTTTCAATCTTTGTCTTTATATGAAATAATGTGTCTTTATTATATTCAGCTTTGTCTTATATATCAAACTTTGTTTTTACATGCAAAAATGTGTCTTTATATTCTGACCTTTGTATTTATATATCAAAGTTTGTCTTTATATACAAACAATTGTCTTTATATGTTGAACTTTGTCTTTACATATCACATGAAATTTTCTCTTCATCCTAAGGCAAGGATAGACAACGTTGCTGATGGGTGGACCAATTCAAAAGATTAATAGACTTAGTCTTAGATGGTAACACAGGGATTGCAAAAGACAGAGCAATTCTGAGATCAGAAGCAGTCAACCTTCCATGTGGAGATGGCACAAGATGATAATTGTTAGCCAGGGTTCTACTGATACACTGGAATGTTCTAGTTAAAACATTTGACCGCATACCACATTGAAAGTTTCGTCCATGTTTGGTTTTCAGTATTTTTCTTGTTTACGTATCTTAATATGACTGAAAGGCCCTAAATCTCTACAATCCCTGGGCTTGAAAACAGACAACGACAAACTCATCAATGTTAACCATCTCACTGAACATACAAGTCCCAGCTCGTGCCCGATGGTTTTCAAACTCTGGACTCTGACAGCATATCCTGGGCAAAAAGAGCCAGCCACTCGTGCCCAATCCAGCCCAGTACAACTAAAATGATTTACCAATAATAGTGTAGTAAGTTTGTTTTGTTTTATTTGTCTTTATTCTGCTTTCTTTTTCAATGATCAGCCACTTAAGATGCGACGTAATAGTGAATTTGTTCGTGTCTTAACATGGAGGTCGGTGGTTTGAGTCTGGCTAGAGGCGATCCAGTGTCTCAGCTGTGAAAATAGGTACTCATTTCTTTCTAGAGCTGGGGAAAGAAAGACGTAATGCTGACCTTCACCTTCTAGTATGCGGTAGGTCAAGGTAAACATACGCACTATCACCATATTTTTAAGCGCTTCTGTAGCATGATATGAGACTAGTCTTCTTGTTTAGTGATCCTCTACAAGATAAAGGCTGCGCCAACAGCCCAGTGCAGGGCCCCCAGACTCCTGAACTCGACAGACCTGCACCATATACAGAGGCCTCAGAGCCCAGGTATGGCCCCTAGAGAGAAGCACGGGAAAGAAATTCTAGGGTTCCTAAGAAGACTTCCTGACAACAGCAGGATTCAGGGAGCCGGCACAGCTCCTCGTGTAGAAAGCTGAGTATAGGAAACTGACCGCTGAAGTTGTGTATTGACCGGGTTTGATTTTAATGATAAGATCCGGGTTTTATTTGAAAGAATCAATAATAACATCCAGTCTTACCTTCCACAGTTTTTTCATTATCCTTTTCCGACGGTGTAGCACTTAGAGGTACTACCACACTGACAGGCTTGCTGGGGTTCGGCATGGGTTGTTGTATTCTGGGTCTGGGCGTGGTGTGGGTCATCAATGGCAACGTGCCGATTATGATTTCATCTTCAAACTCAATCTCATCCCACGAGCACCGAGCGTCTGACCCAACCCGAAACTGATTAAAACAAAAGATTAAAACAGATAAGATTAAAACAGATAAGATTAAAACAGATTAAAACTGAAGAAAAGATTTGGTGACAGATGCAGAAAGCGACAAAAATGGTTAGTCTTTTTACACAGTCCTGTACATGTAGATAAAAAGAAAGCGGAAGTATGTACAGAAGGATTTACAAGACAAACATGTGTTACTTGCATTTCATTTTGGTTCTAGATTACTGGGCATATTTTTTGTAGGAAGTACTTTTGAAAATTAAGTGCAAATTCTTTAATAAATTTTCTAGTGTGTGTGCATCTGTAATTGCCTTTAAAATTTTGTACTTTTTGTGTCCTGTTCGTCCGCCTTGAACTCAGACAATGTCCTGGGTCTGATGTGAGCTTGATATCCCATTTTGTCCTTCATCTAATGACGGGCGTGTGTGCCTTACAGGCAAATATCCTTTATCTGCTTAAGTTTTCTTGAACACAGTTTGACTTATACGTATCTTTGTAGGTCTGTGGGGGACGTCAGAGAAACAGATCCCACGGCCTGCCGGCTGAGAAGCCGTGTTGCCTTAGACTCCAGTCTTTATTGTGTCCATACATTATACCAGCAAGATTTTTTTTCTTGCTAACACCAAAGTTGTTCTTGAATTAAAAAAAACATTATGAACTAAATTATAGATGAATACAGCGGTCTTCTAAAGTCAATATTTAGAACCTAAAGTAATAATTTTCGAAAACAATGTCTCGGTTCGCTGTTGACTATGTTTTGTGGCTCATGGACAGAACAGTGTAAAAAAGTGACTGATTGACTAAAGACAGCCAATCAGGTATAGACGTACACGTGAGTTAAGACGGATCACGTGCTGTATGAGAACGGAGATGTGACATAAGAGAGCAGGTCCTGTCGATGAGAACAGCCACCTAGAGAAAGGGCGACTGGTAACAGTCTATTTCTGTTGGCCAGGATGGAGTCGATTTCTAGGGTGATATGACGTGCATGGTGATTGCTAGAGGCATCTTCGCTGTCTTGTGTATTGTCCCATGTTGCTGTCAACTTAGAACTCGGGATACTCGGTATGAGAAATTTAGGTACCTAACTTCTTCTTCTTCGTGCGCACAATGGCGATGATGCGTGGTACCCTGATTTTTTGCGATGCGCCTTTTGGCTGGATACCTCCGACTTCAGCACATTTCCTTGCTAGGGAAGACTGTGGTTTTGCTTGGACTGCCATGTGTAGACTGGCCTGGCCAAAACTGTTTTCCAGCCTCTGTTGGCTGTACTTAAGCCCATTCTCCATGTCAGATCCAGCATGCAAACGCTGGCTGGCCAGACGGCTTTGAGACAGTTCCACAGAGACACTCCGACTTTGGGATGAGGAATCTGATGAGAGCCTCAACGATATCCATTCCCCGCCACCTATAATCTGCTGGCTGTTTTTTTTTTACATCATTCTGATAGCCACTGTTGTAAAGACCCATAGGCTTGTCACGTTCTGGATTCACTGGTTTCACACCAGTTTTTCCTCATCCCCGCCGGTGATCTCCACGTCCCCATCCGTCCACCAGCCTGACATTACATTTTACAAAAATAACAATTATAATTAGTGTTGACTGCTACAGGTTTCTGGACTACAGATGTAGGTCAGAATTTTTAAGCAAACAGATCTATGTTCCCTGTCTCACAAAGACTATGTTAAGATAAATGTGTTCTTAACCAGTTGTAACAATATTATGGCCTGAAGTATGATCAGCCTCTAACAGAATTGGACATAGATAATGGTTTGGATAAGAAATAAGAGTAGTTTCCCCCTGTAGATTTCTATTTTTGGAAACGTATAGGGTTGCGCTGCAAATGAACGAGTGATGTAAAGTTCGCATGTTTGGTACACACTATGAACAGACTGGAAAAGACGCAGGAAGCAGCAGACATGAGGAAAGAGAGCAGTTAGGACGGGCAAGCAAGGAACGGGGTAAGACCGGCAAGGAAGGAGGTCCCGAAAATGAAGAGCCAAGCAAGATTTATGTCTCTAGAATAAGAGAGTACAGCGAGCAATGGAGGCCATGGAAATGTGGTTCATAAGAAGGATGTTGAAGGTACCATGGACAGCTATGAAAACCAACGAAGGGGTCTTAAGAAAGGCTGGAGTTAAAAGGCAAATTACAGCAAAGATCAGAGGCAGACAAGCGAGATCTGTAGGATATTTTCTGAGAAGAGGAAAATTGCGGCCACAAGAAGAGGAAAATGTGCCACACACTGTGGCAGCTGGAAAAATTGAAGGAAGAGTTGATAGAGGAAGAGAGAGAGAGAGAAGTTACTGGATGGACTGTGGCTAAGAGGAAAGTCACCGGCGGATCTCATAATCAAGTCTAAAGACAGGGAATTGTGGAGAGAAATGATTGCCTACGCCACGCGGCACGACACTTGATTGATTGAAACAAGATCATCCTTCAGCGTTAGTACTTTTTAGTCGGTTGTCGAATTGTAGAGTTTAAGTGTGTCTCTTTGTAGGGAAAATGTTAGAGCTGATTAATTTGTCATTTTTAAGACAGTTCTCTTCCAATTTTTCTTTAGGTAAAGATGAGGGTAGATTGTCCCTCTGGACTAGGTTGTGAATTTAAATTGAGAAAGTATGTTTTGTTTTTTTTCTGTTGTAAGAATTTAGCAATGACCTTCAACATTTTTCCGTGAGAGAGTTAGTCCCATGACGATATCAATCGCCTGGACACTTAATTCATATTCATTGTAATTTGCATCAGCCTCTTCATTCAACTTTCATTGGGCAGCACGCACCTACAAATGAGTTTTCACCAATAAACTTGCTCTCTTGTAACTGCTAATCTGTTATGTCGCAAAATGTAGAGTTGATAGAAACTGTAATTTTGGAATATGGCTCAAGTTCGTGTATGAATCTAGTGCTTTACTGATCCTGGGTTATTGTGGTTACATAGTGAATATCAGTGTAACGAAACGGAGTTGGAACGCTAGCGAAATGGCTTGCATGTAACATGATTATGGCGCTTGCATGATATCGTTGTGTTCCCCCTCTGCTGGAAGGCCTGTGCTACTGGGCTTGTACGTGTGTGCATGCACGTAAACTCCTCTTCAAGCCTAGGTACTGTTGACTGATGGCCACAAATCAGGCTGGTGACAATCAGTACTAACAGGAAGATTCTGTTGTATCAGTTGTTGTCGTTTAACCTCGCAGCATTCACCACGAAGTCAGGGTGGGTAAGAGGAGATGCACTTATAATATTTAAAAATGCAGAGAATTATTGTGCAAGAGTTAGTTCGTGGATCTCTTTTTTCTAAGATCTGTCGTGAGTGGACACGTTATTCTATTAGTCTGGAACTGAAGTTTTTGCTACTAGAACCATTGCTGGCCTATAGCCTAGAACTATTGCTGGTCTAAAGCCTAGAACTATTTCCTAGCCTAAAGTCTAGAACTATTGCTGGCCTAAAGCCTAGAACTATTTCCTAGCCTAAAGTCTAGAACTATTTCCTAGCCTAAAGCCTAGAACTATTGCTGGTCTAAAGCCTAGAACTATTTCCTAGCCTAAAGTCTAGAACTATTTCCTAGCCTAAAGCCTAGAACTATTTCCTAGCCTAAAGCCTAGAACTATTGCTGGTCTAAAGCCTAGAACTATTTCCTAGCCTAAAGCCTAGAACTATTGCTGGCCTAAAGCCTAGAACTATTTCCTAACCTAAAGTCTAGAACTATTGCTGGCCTAAAGCCTAGAACTATTTCCTAGCCTAAAGCCTAGAACTATTGCGGGCCTAAAACCTGGAATTAATGCTGGCCTAAAGCCTAGAACTATTTTCTGGCCTAAAGCCTAGAACTATTGTTAGCCTAAAGCCTAAAACTATTGTTGGCCTAAAGCCTAGAACTATTGTTGGCCTTAGGCGTGTTCTTAGTCAAGAGCAGCCGGACCAGCTTAAGCATTCCAATGTAAATAGTTTATATAAAGCCAAATTTTCTGTAAAGGTATTGCTATATTGTCTTTAATATTTTGTTTACTGAAAGTTTTAATTGATAATTACGCATTATATTATACTTTATTTCGAAAAAAAACTATTTTTGGCATTATGGACTGGAAAATAAGAAAAGAAGAACTTGAAACTAGGGTTGGCTAGTCTCCATAAAGACCCTACACTACAGGAGTGTCAGTCATTGTCTCCAAGACTAAGAACATGTTGTGAAGCGTAGGTTTATTTTTGTACTGGAAGGCCTTTTGAAAATGACTTTAGCTCTGAATGCTTTAGACATAATTTTCTTGATCTGTGCATACAAGTTTATTTTTAATATCCATATATAATTTTACTATCCTTTCTTTTACTATATGTCGCACGGACAGCGAAAACTGTACCTAATTTACATAGGAGCGCTTCGTCCGTGTCACATGTCCCTCAGGATGGTGGTTGTATGTTTTGTACTTTCAGTTCTGCATATTCTTTTATTTACTATGTACCACTTTTAGATGAACGAATCTTTTTTTTTTTTTTTTTGTAAGATAAAAGTGCCTAGAAATGACAAATTATGAAGTAACAATAATCATGTATTCATGTATATGAATCATGTATTCTCCCTTTATTTTCGACACGTCACATCTAGATTCCCTACGATATGATTCTCCATTTCGGTTATTCATAAGCTTATAGCTTTATTTCCTATAATTTCTTTTTTTTTTCCTAGCTGTTTTGGTTCTTGTCCGAACTTTGTCAGATATTAATATCTTAGCTCCTGCTCGTCCCAGAGGCCAACCCCTCCCCTCAGCGTAGTACGGGGGTACGGGGCCCGCTCTGGAGCTGGGAAAGAAAATGCATTCTGACATGATGCTGACCACATCACCCTGTACTGTACCTTACATCAAGGAAAAATATGAACACAGTATTCCTAAATACCTCTACGGCTTGTTAGGGCGAAGTTTCCTTAAAGTGCGAAGAAAAATAAATTAACACGCTGAACGTCTTTTATGTGTGCTAAAGTGAAGAAAATCATGTTGATTAATCTTTAAGTGCTTGCTGTTTCTTCACACTGAAAGAAACGTTCTGAAGGAAGGTCTAAACATATTCTTTGTGACATTTACCTGTAAAATATACTTGGAGTTCATTAACTTGCAACCTTTCAAGTGCGATGGTGGTAGCGGAGGGATTCGGATACGATCGTTCCAAACGTAGTTCTTCCCGCGGGGTATCTGCTCTCTGCAAACAGTGCTCACCACTTTCTTCTCCTGTTTGAACTTCCCGCCAGCGAGGTACGTTATGTGCTGCCAACGTATGTCAAGTAATTAGAAAATAGAAGCTGGGCGAATTAGATGTGCTAATAAGCCATTGTCAGTGGCTTAGCGAACATGCAAATGTTACCATACGTGAACTACATAATGATGTAAACTAGCAAAGCGAAGAGGTAAGGATAACAAGTGTAGACATTTTACTTCTTGCCCGTGGATCACTATCAAATTCTCATGAGAAACACTTAGTACCGAAAAACGTGAAACTCCAAGGCCCCACTAACAGCCGGGGCCGAGTAGGCTGACAGATGATGTTCTACTTTCTTGCCTGGAAGGTTGTGTGTTTGACAGATGCACCCGGCTATAGAACTAAGTGCACAACACAGTGTGTTGGGGGGGGGGAGGGAGGGGAGAAGATAGCCTCTGAGGAGGAAGAATTTATTCCTGCATGGTTAGGTGCACTGGACTTTACTGCACCCAAAGCTATCAGTAAATGAAAGAAAAATAGGATATAATGCAAAGTTCTGTCACGTGAGCAGGGGATTAAGTCAAGAGTCCACAGTATCTGGATTTTTTTTAAATGGGGGGGGGGGGGCAGGGCCAAACGAATAATTTAAACAAACTTTGGCAAAAGGATCTGGCAGTTACATCTTCTTAAGGCGATGAAGTCTGTCCTCAGCTCTGGAACACACAAAAATATTGTTGTTGAAAATAATATTTACCTTCAAGAGCAGAAAACAAACTTGCCATTAAGAAAATGGCCAGTGTTGCAGAGAAAACTATAGTGGTGCATTTAAATAAACAAATTTATTTCATAAATTACACTTATCTCTGTGTGTGAAACAGACAGCTAAATGCTAACGACAGTATGGAGAATTACAGACGACATTTATATCACCGATTATAAGGACAATTATTCTTTGATAACAATGATAAGACATCTGCTGTAATATTAATTATATAAGTGATGATAGAAACGTTACTGGTGGTAATTATAATGATTCTTTAAACTATGGTTACAGAGATAGCAATTATATCGTTTGAACTTCAAGACTTAAAAAAAAGACTGAATGATAACACCAACGATGATGACGCTATGTCACAGGGTTTTTGTACCAACCATCTTAATTTTAACCTCTGCCCAGCACGTTGAGCCCGTGTGGTTTTCTATCTGGGAGCTGAGACTTATTTCAGAACCCGGTACAAACCCTTTTCTGTTGGTGGAGACGGATCCACTAAAGCGACCGGAGGGCAGACAGCAACAGCCGGTCCGGAGTTCTCCCCGATACTGAATTGGTTCCTAGTGGATACAAGTAAAAATGAATAAGTTGAACTAGTTTTATTAACTCAGTTAAACAATATGTTAACATATGCTTAATACGCATAGAAATCCTTCATATACTGGAAGAAATACAGAACAAAAGCCTTTTTTTTTCAATTTTGATCTATCATACAATGTACCAAGTTTTATGTACACGATTTTATCAGATTTTCAGCTATTACAAGGACCTCTACCTGTACCTGCTATTCGATATGACGCAACATAGAGGGAATTTCTTGTCAGAATATATAAGCTTATACATATGGACAAAATGTAACTTTCCTTGTATTGACTTCTTAACTTTCGGAGCACTCCGTCGTTGGTTTTTTTTTTTTAATCTGGGAAAGTTTTGTCTTAATGTCGTTTTAGCCTTCCAGGAAACAATATATTATTACTTAATACTTTTCCACTTTCGACACATAGCTCACTTGTTACTTGTGCGTGTAAAACTATAACAAGTAAAATTTTCATTTTATTTCCTTGTTTTTCTTCTATCTGTGCTTTTCTGTTTTCATCTTGTCAAGCTGAAGTGTTAAAACACAGCAGTTTAAAGGGTGGAGGTAAAAGGATCTGCGTTTATAGTGTTCATGTTAAAGTGTATACGTACTACAATGTAAGGGGTGGAGATATAAGGATCTGCATTTGTAGTGTTCGTGTTAAAGTGTATACGTACTACAGTGTAAAGGGTGGAGGTAAAGAGGCCTGTGCTTGTAGTGTTCATGTTAAAGTGTATACGTACTACAGTGTAAAGGGTGGAGGTAAAGAGGCCTGTGCTTGTAGTGTTCATGTTAAAGTGTATACGTACTACAGTGTAAAGGGTGGAGGTAAAGAGGCCTGTGCTTGTAGTGTTCATGTTAAAGTGTATACGTGCTAGAACACGAGCACAGACTTGTGGAGCTAAGTGACGACATGGTGTCTCTTACAGCTCTCTTTTTCCCCTCCTTCTGCCTCTCACTCTCTCTCTCTCTCACACACGCACACACACACACACACACACACACACACAAACCTATTTCTATCTTGCAGAGGCTACAGTCTCTCTCGCCTCACTCATCCTACCACTGTTGGTCAGAAAATCCAACTCCTCAATTCAATCTTTAAGATTAGCAGAAATCATATTAGATTAGACAAAACAATTATACAACACATCTGCTCCAGGAGAACTCATGCGCCCACAGTCATATAAGACAATCTTGTGCCTCATTCATATCTTCCTAAAATCTCACTACAACATGCGATTAGCGGCAAGTTAAACCAACTGCAAATTCAGAATAAAGTACTGTACAAATATCGCATGGTAGCAGTCATCATCATTTATGAAATATCAGTTCATAAACAAAAGCATCAATCAAAATGTATTTATACATACACATAGTTCAAATACAAAACCCAGAGAAAGATATTATCGTTCCTTTCATCGACATTCCTATATATAATGAATTCTTATCATTAATTAGAACATGTAGTTCACTGTCACCATCATATTCTAGATGCACGGAAAACACACTAACAGCTCCATTTTATGGTGCAGCAGTATCAACACACATACTAAATCATACCAGCCAGCCCCACGTTCCAATACAACATAGGTCCACCAAAACTGTATGGCACACTTTCAGATGAACAGTCTCCAGAAAATTCGGAACACACCAATCACTGCTGTCTAAATAGCGGCGCATGTCAATTCATGAATTACATACCCATTCTGACTTCTGGGTTAACTTTTGGTGAACATTCATTAAAACTCATATTCCTGATTAACAACATACAACGTATACACAGAGAAACTCCACATATAATCTCCATGAACGGGCAGACTTGAAGACATCATCCAGGGACCAGAAAAGCAGCTGACCCCACGGACTGTCGAGACTTGACTATATAATCCACTAACTAACCAAAGGCCAGAGATATCTTAATAACAACAGCTGAAGACATGGTTCCAGTAAATAAAACACAAAAGAATGGATGGATTACAGCAGGTACACTAGAACTGATGAAACAAAGTAGAGAAATGAAGACTGAATGGAAAGTGACAAACAACAACAAAGAGAAATATAAATCTTTAACAAAAGAAGTACGAAGAAGCATAAGAAAAGACCAAAAAAAAAAACAAAAAAACAATACATACAAGATTGTTGTGAAAGAAAGAAGGACATCAGAAGCGTGGAAGAGATAGTGAAATGTTTAAAGAAACGAAGACACTGACGAGAAATGTCACAACTAAGGTAAATGTAATTTGTGACAAGATAGGGAATACTTTGACAGGGACAGAGGAAATTCTAGAAAGATGGAAGGAATATTGCAGAGGAATGTATGAAATAACCGACTGTGAAAGCAGAAATCACTATTATTATTGGAGGAGAAAGAACCTGAACCGACAATAGAAGAAGTTTTATGGGCAATAAAGAATCTGAAAAATGGTAAATCACGAGGATGTGATGAGATAACAGCTGAACTTATTAAAGCAGGAGCAAAGGAATGTGCAACACTCTATCATGCACTGTGTAAAAAGGTATTTAGCCAAAAGAATGGAAAAGAACTACATTCATACCACTGCCAAAAAAGGAATGTTGCCCTGATTAGTCATGCCAGTAAAATTCTGTTAAAAATCATAATGGGTAGACTTCGTAAGAAAATAGAAGAAATCAATACGGTCCAAGCTGGTTTCAGGCAAGGAAGAGGATCAAGCAGCAGTAAGAATAAACGATGAAACAACAACTTGTTTTGACATAAGACAAGGGGTCCGTCAGGGGTGAATATTGTCGCCTTACTTATTTAACTTGTATACTGAACATATAATGAGAAATGTTAGAGAAGATGTAGACAAAGAATATTACGATGCCATAACAATTGGAGGTTATGAAATACCAAAGATTAATATGCTGATGACACAGTATTACTGTCCACAACACAAAAAGGAATGGAAAAACTAATTATGTCAGTCCGTAAGAATAGTGAAGAGCAAAACTCTCTTAATGCGAAGAAAATTAAATTGATGACAACTGACAAAACAAATAAGGCAGCTGATATATGTATCAGTGAGGAAAAAGTGGAAGAAGTGGAGAGTTTTGAATATCTTGTATCACTACTAACTAATAATGGAGATACAATGAGGGAAATTAAAAGGAGGACATCTATCGCTCTTCAGAAAGTTAAACAACTAAAGAATCTGTGGAGAGGAACAGACAGAACTACAAAAATAAGATTTTTAAGGGCATGCATTTTTCCCATCGCAACATATGCCTGTGAGACCTGGACACTTAACACAACAGCTGAGAAACACATAAATACCTTTGAATGTAAATGCTACAGAAGAGTTCATCAGATATCATAGACACAAAAAAGAACAAATATATCCATACTACAAGAACTTAATATTGAAGAAGGCTGGCTAGTAAAGAGGATTAAAAAGAGAAAACTTAAATATTAAACGTCATGATAATCTAGAGAAAACGGTCTTGGAAGGGTACATAATGGGAAAAAGAAAGAGAGGAAGACCAAGGCGAAAGTGGCTTCAAGACATCGTTGATGATCTGCAAATGGATGCATCAGCAGCAGGCCATCTTGCTCACAACCGAGATGCCTACAGGAGTGTTGTTAGGGAGGCAAAGTTCCACTCGGGACATGCAAATGAATGAATGAACTAACTAAAAAGAGACTAACACCCGTCACGTGTAATAACAACAACCAAAGTTAATAGATAACTACCACCCCACAAAAGTGAGGTCTATAAACCTGCATTTGATATAAGGGATTTTTGTTCATTAAAAGTCAGGTGATATATTATTGATATTCAAGCACTTATACGTTACAAGGATAGCAATTATTTATTTTTGTTCTAAAAACATGTCCCACAAATATTAATAATACATGCTCTTTCAGTGACACAAACGGGATTCTTTAGCACAACTCCTATCAACGCGCCTAATCGCTGTCACTGGTGAACTGCTGCCAGTGGCTTTTGCCGAATGGCGAATTCCATGATGCGTGATGCGCTGTTGCTGTATCTACTGTCATGCAATGACACCATTTATAAAACAAATGGAAAATCTTACATGTTCTGGCTTCGCCTTTGACAAAATTTCTCGACTCACATATGAAAATAAAAAGGCAGTCCTACTTACTGATGCTCTTTTATAGTGCGAAAACCACATATTCTAAATTTGCTTCAGGAGCCTGAGACAGCTATGTCGGAGCACAGTTAAAAAAACTCTGTAGAATTAGAGTCTGATGAGGCACTCGGGGCGCTTTAGCCTTCAAATCAGCCAAAAACGCTAGCATCTACAAAGAGCTGTAATGATTCAGACTCATATGCCATAAATTGTGACCTGTTTCTCGGCTAAAACCGGTAGAGATAAAAATGGCTTCCCTCTATGTTTGATTACATTTTTTACTATCAAGATTAGCTGTTTTATTTCCAGCAGTTTACACGTCTTTAAAAATTCTTAATTTCCAAGAACATCAGCCAGAACTGAATTTAGGCATCAGCTGAACAAGGTACAGATACTGGCATTACAATCCACATGGCCTCTCAGAAGGTCAGATTTTTTTTTTAGGACTGGGGGGGGGGAGGGGGGGGGGGGTTAACAAGGGGTCTCCAAGCTTTGTATAGCTTAGAGCCTCACCAAGTCAAAACCCAGAATGAGATCAACAGCTTGTATTTTCTGACATTTGTGGGAAAACTTCACCTGTAAGAGATCAAGCTATGCGCAGTAATTTTAAATAAAAATCATTTATTCCCCCCCCCCTCCTCTTCATTTTTGAATGGCTGCAGCTAATTATCCCATAATTTCCATGTTCTCGTGCACACAGTTTTTCTCTGTTACAAGTCGTTTCGTATTTTTAATTCACATTTGGCAACCACTTCACATGTTCACTTTCGTGTTTTATGTTACATTAAATTTTAGATGCCTTAGTTGGTGTGGTGGTGTTTGTGATTTATAAGCGTAACATTCATATCCTGGACAGCAACGTTAGTAAATGCTAAAACTGTTTAAAACAAGATAAGAACAGCTTTTTTAATTAAAGAGCACACAGATGTAACGTTTCGGTTTACACCCTAATCATATATAAACGTAAGGAACAAAAAATAGAGAAAGAAGATGAAAATATAAATTCACATAAATGATAGCCAACAAATAATAATGGAAAAAAAAATAGAAAAAAAGGGGACACTTGGATGTGACATGCAAGATGCAGCGACCGAGAACGTGCGTGGTGAAGTATTGTGAATGTTTAATGAAGACTCGTGAGGCGTGGTAGTAAAGAGCGGGCGGGGAAAGAGGAAAGAAGAGAGAGACGGGGTTGCAATGGGTAATCAAGCCTAGAAGAGGGTGAATGGAATAGATGAATAGTGTTGGGATAGAGGGTTTGTAATCTAATACATTGAAGGTTCTAGAAGATGATGAAAGAATAGAACTTAGTTGAAAGTGAATATGATTGTAGAGAAAGAGAATGTTACGTGTAGCTGAATTTCCAGTTCAGATCGTGTGGTTCCAGCGTTCCATATTCCTGTATGTAGCGGTTCTCGAGTGCCTGGAGGTTTCTGTCATCAGAGTGACACATTCCTTGATAGGTGTTACTAGAAAAGCAGACTTGCCTCTGTGGTTGGAGCCATTGATTAGAAACTGGCCTAGAAGCATGCTGGCCGACGTCATAAAGATATTTCTGCATCCGGTCACATAATCTGAGACAGGTCTCTCCACCACTCGGAGTTATCCTACATTTTTGTATTACGCTGCGGGATTCGCATGTGAATTCCTCATAGAGAGTGAGGACAGTTTTGGGACACTAGCTGAACAAGAGGATTATTAAAAGTAATGCTTTCTTATTGTTTTATGTTTCAGCACACTTTGCATGTTTTCGAACTGTTGATCTCCTAGACTATAGAGGATGTGACGTAACAGCAAGTAAACCACAAAAAGCATCCTTGTAGGATAAAAAAATACATAGAGAAATCTCATAAAACTGAGACCTGTGGATACCAATCAAACATAATTTCAAGATTCTGCAAATGTAGGCACAACGTTAAAATCACAGTTATGGCTATGGTGCTCACGTATTAAAACACACAGAAAGTACATTTTAAAAGTGTCATGATTTTCAGTAAAGTGATAAAACACGGTGTTTATGACAGGGCCGAACAAAGAACTTAGTGGATTAAATACAGTGGAATATATATTTTAAATATGAGTATCTCCAATAATTTCTAACATGGTTCTAATACCGGTGATGCTGCGGTGGTATCTTGTAATACAGGCAATAATATGGGATGAGAAATTAGCGGTGATGTCTTGTAACACAGGCATTAATATGGGATGAGAGATTAGCGGTGATGTCTTGTAACACATGCATTAATATGGGATGAGAGATTAGCGGTGATGTCTCCTAACACATGCATTAATATGGGATGAGAGATTAGCGGTGATGTCTCGTAACACATGCATTAATATGGGATGAGAAATTAGCGGTGATGGCTTCGCCTGTTTCAGGAACATGCATACGTTGTCTTCGTTCACTTCAGGAAAATGTCTACGTTGTCTTCATTCATTTCAGGAACATGCATACGTTGTCTTCGTTCACTTCAGGAAAATGTCTACGTTGTCTTCATTCATTTCAGGAACATGCATACGTTGTCTTCATTCATTTCAGGAAAATGTCTACGTTGTTTTCATTCACTAGAGGAAAATGTCTACGTTGTCTTCATTCATTTCAGGAAAATGTCTACGTTGTCTTCATTCACTTCAGGAACGTGTCTATGTTGCCTTGACTCTATTCAGGAAAGTACTTATGTTTCTTTCATTCGTTCCAGGGAGGAACCTATATTGGCCTAAATCGTTTCGGAAACGTCCTTTGATCGCGTTATAACCGTACCTACGTTGCCTTAAGTCGGTTGACGTTGTTTTCTTCGTGGAGCTGAACTTATCTTCACTTTCCTTTATTGACATCAGTATGTAAATGCAGTGCAGTCATGTGTACCTCGGTGTACTATAGGGAGGCTGTTTTCCCCCAAAATTGTATGCCAGGTACACTTTTCCACAGGTAGGTCGACAGGAGGAGCCCATAACAGCCCATGTCCGATAATAACATTCCAGATGAGCAAATGTGTCATCGTTGACGTCATAATCGACTGTCGTAATCATGGGTCCTGAACGTTCTTAAAAAAGGAAAACTTTGTGCAAGCTCGAAGACAGAGAGCAGGAATTGTATCAGTTAACCAGTTAGCCAGGCTATTAAAATCTCAACGACCTGTGAACTTGGAACAGCGTGGATACAGGTTACATTCTTCGGTAATTACTGTTCATAAAGATTGCGGGCTCTAGACTTACGCAAGTGCAGTAAAATATTGATATATATATTTTTTTCTAAACGGAATATCTTCACAATGTTACCTTACCCCAACATCTGGATGCTGATTCAGGTCAAGGCTAGGGATAACAGTGAAGGCGCGCTTTGTATGATGATCAAACTTCCAGGGCTTGTCTATAGTAGCCTTTGTCCAGTATCGAATGTATCCATACGCCCCTTCGAACGATGGAGGAAGACCTGAAGGCAATTGAAGCTGAAAGGGAAACGTGTGTGACCCTGCTGACAACGAGCTGTTTGTATCGTCTGTGCTGTTGTCTGCTGAAAAGAAAGAACAAGCAGGCATAAAAATAGAGCACAGAAAATGGTAACCGATACAGCAGTTACCAGCAAACATCCAAACAGAAAAAAACATGGAGTTGCTGAAATCAAACAATTGCAGGCAAGCTACAAGTAGCCCATCGCAATTACATACAACCAACTAACATCTGATGTCGTTTAACTGAAGGAGCGGAATGTTTTTAAAACTGCTTCTGTTTCAAACAAAGCCAGTCTTAAAACTCATGGTTGCAGTGTGAGACAAGTTGAATTTAATATATGAGTATGTGCTCCACTGCAGCTGTGCTACAATTTCGTTTTGCTGTAAGGTTATGAAGCGATGCGAGCACAATGTCAATATAAGAAGAAATGCTATTGGATTTTTTAAATCGGTGAAGTGATTTATTACACCATATTATCAGTTGTTTGAAAAAACAACATAGTTACATTTTTTCTTCGTCTTATATATTCTATTCACTCCAAGTAAGTTTAATTGGAGCCCAAACCTCTTGTTATATAAAATGCCTTGTTCAGAGCCTGCAATTTGTGATTAGTTTTACTGAATTCATCAGGAAGGCTCACGGTGGCAAATATAAAATCAAAGTTTGTTTCAAGTCTCTTGCGCGCTCTCTACGTAGATCTCATTTATACGTCTTTACCCGTCCTGTGCACTCTAGGTGCCAGTCCTTCAAAGGCTTTCGTATCAGGCTTACTGAAAATAACACACGTTAAACATAACTAGTAACACGTTAGCCATAACCAGTAATTAAACTATCTCCTGTCTGTAGCAACACGCATTCGCCATCTTTTTTTATTACGGATTTGTTAATAGCTCTGGCAGAAACAGCATTTTGTACGTCTTTCTTGTGAGGAGATTATAAAAAGAGCTAAGTGCATAATTTTTCATGTTTTCCGTGATTTTTATCGCTTGTGATTTTTTTTTGTCAATGGTCCCTGAAAAAAGGCATTTGCCGAAATATTAAATTGTTATGTTCTTTAGTTGTAAGTACTCAGTTTTATTTTCTCTCACTCTTGTTTCTGCCCACTTTCCTCACTCTGTCCTTTTTATAGAGCAGAACCACACACTTCTGTCTATCTTCTTCATTTTAACTGTCAGACTAGCTCTTCAGTTAGGATTGGCTGGAATTTTTAGAGGGTTGATGCCTGTCTTCGAAATTTTGTCCTTCAGTGTACGCTAACAAGGCAAATTACTCAAGTATTGTTACCAGACTCGTATATAAACATCTGATCAAACTTTCCTCGGGGTAAATTATGTTATTACTAATTTCTGGCGCCATCCTTTCATCATCGGAACTACTCTTTGTATTCTGGAGCCAAGTTCTCAGTTCCTGTTTATACTCAGTATTTACAGAGCTTAATTTTATAGCTCAAAGTTTTTTCTGTGGGGACAATTCTATTAGAAAGGAATCTTCCCCTTGTATCCTTACGCCCTTTTGCCCTTCAGAAAGATAGTTTTACGCCAGCCTTCCACGGTCCAGTTTTTCACTATGTATATACAAAAAGCGTGGACTGTTCCTTAACTGAAACACATGAGACAGACATAATATCATTGTCTGTGTTCCATTATAGGATATGTTAGACATTTGTAGAAAATATAAATACAGCTTCTCGTTTCGTAGAAATGATTACCAGTCACCCGAAACAGTCCGCAACTCCGAATCAAATATTTTAGTTTTGTTTTCCGACTATCAATGTTAATCATGACATCATCATAATCATCATCATCATCAGGTGCTGGGCCGACTGGCGTTGGCTATTATGCTTCTCCAGAGTACACGATCCTTCATGTAGGCCATCAGGTCAGTTGGTGATCTCCTCCCATACCATCCCGTCGGACTGTCCAGTATCATTTCTCTTAGTCTTCCTCTTGATCTTCTTCCTTCTATTTTTCCTGTTGTTATAATATTTCCAATGCCCCCTCTTTTCATTGCATGTCCTATGAAAGTACATTGTCTTTCTCTTATCTTTTTGACAAGGTTTTTTTTTGTCTCTCCGGCTCTTCTCATACATTCTTCATTAGCTATTTTTGCTGTTCAGGGGATTCGCAACATTCTTCTAATAATCAACGTTTCTGCTGCTTCTAATGATTTTTGTATAGACTTGCCTATTGTCCATGATTCACTTCCCTATAACAAGATAGGTTCAATATAGCATTTTAGGACTCGTTTTCTAACATTCATTGATAAGGATGTGTTGGCTAATATGTTTCTCATTCTCTGAAATGCAGTCTTTGCTTAGCCTACTCTGTTCCTAATTTCTGTTCTGCATTTCCCATCTGAAGTTATTACTGCTCAAGGTATTTGAATTTCTGCACCTGCTTTAGAATAGTTCCGTTTAATTTTATACTGCATGCTGGTGGATTCTGTTTCTTATATATAACCATAGTCTCTGTCTTTTTTATGTTCAAAGTAAGGCCTTTCTGTTCGCTTTCTTTGACGACTTTATCCAAGAGATTTTGCAGGTCTTGTTGGTTATATCTATACTACAAGAACTTAATATTGAAGAAGGCTGGCTAGTAAAAAGGATTAAAGAGAGAAAACTTAAATATTTTGGACACATTAAACGTCATGCTAATCTAGAGAAGACCGTCTTGGAAGGATACATAATGGGGAAAAGAAAGAGAGGAAGACCAAGGCGAAGATGGCTGCAAGACATCGTTGATGATCTGCAAATGGATGCATCAGCAGCAGGCCATCTTGCTCACAATCGAGAGGCCTACAGGAGTGCTGTTAGGGAGGCAAAGTTCCGCAAGAGATATGCAAATAAATGAATGAATGAATGAATGTTGGTTCTCAGTTATCAGTACTGTGTCGTCAGCATACCGAAGGTTGTTAATATTGTATCCTCCAATTTTATGCCTGGTTCTGTGATGATTGTTCTTAGAATATTCTCGCTGTACAGAGAAAAAAGGTCTGGAGATTGTACACATCCTTGTCGCACCCTTTGTTTTATAGGTTGATATTTTCCAGTTCATGACACAACACTGGTTACGGCGGCCTGGTTAGCTGAGTGGTTAGACGCTCGGTTTACTAATCCGGTGGTACTGGGTTTTAGTTCCAGCAGCGGAATTTTGTTCAACCCAAAAATAAAAAAGGTCCCGAGGTCCACCCGGCCTCTGAAAATGGGTAGCAGAGAAATTGGGAAGGTAAATGGGGCCAGGCGTGATACTGACCATACCAGACTTTCATGTGCTGAAGGTCATGGAAACACAGGCCTAACACCGTGTCCCCAGTATGTCTTAGTGGCATGGAAACGGGAATTTTATCTTTACCTTACAACACTGCTTACACAGTGACGAATAATGCAACACAGTGATAGGTTATATTTTAGTATATCACTACCACAAAATATCATTTCTCTGCTATGCCGAATTTCAAAAGATAGCAGTCGTTTGAACCCCCCCCCCCCCCCCCGCATTATCTCTCATTGTTTCTGATTTTGTTTTTTCTGAATTCACTCCCCAAAGCAACATGTGTCCCACAGGGATGTCGGTACGTCAGACTCGCGTGCCGAACTCACCTGGCAATCATTACCTGTAGCCTGTGAGTTTGTTGCCCCAGTGATTCTTCCTGGGAAGAACAATAAAACAACATGTTTTTGCACGTGTCGCTCAAGGGCACCGATCTGAGAGGTGAGAGGAAGCACTTAGGGAGCTTGGAGTGAATCGGAGAAATCATGATCTTGGACTGAATTGGAAAAGGTACGATTCTGACGTGAAATAAGAAGGCATGGTCTTGTAGTGAACTGGAGGACATATGGTCGATCTTGGAGTGAACTGGAGGACATATGGTCGATCTTGGAGTGAACTGGAGGACATATGGTCGATCTTGGAGTGAACTGGAGGACATATGGTCGATCTTGGAGTGAATTGGAGAAGTTATGATCATGGACATGGGAGTCTACATACTCCCTACACACAAAAAAAAAGTTAAACAAAAAACGATTGATTTGAATCTTTTTTTTTTAATTTTTCATCTTACTTTTTACAAAATGTAACACATTTAACTGAAATGGAAGTACGTGTCTTCAATAACGCACTTCTCTGAAGAATGCTTTTAACTTGCACGTGGAAAACCAGCAGTAACTTAGCTGTTGTGTCACTGTAATTATTCAGTCACGTTTTCTGGTGTAGATCAGTGTATGAAAAGTTCCCTACGACCAAGTGAAGACAAGCAGTATATTGATTGTAAAGATTTGGTGGTTAAGAGGTGGTCAAAGGTCGCTTGCATAATGAATAAGCTGCCCATGCCATAGGAATAATGCAGGCTTGACGTTCACAGAGTGATGTTGCTAGACTTCGGAGTCAACGCGAATGTGATCCATATACACAGTTATAAATATCTGATCATGATGCAATTATTTTCCTTCGAACTTCAGGAAACTGCCCAGAACTCTATTTCGCCAAGGAGTGGTTGACTACATGTCACTATCCGGAAAGACTCTGTTGTGCCAAAGAGTGGTTGACCACATGGCATTATCCGGAAGGAGGATGGTATAATTTTTTGTTTGCTTTCCGCAAGAAGATAAGGATTTGCAACATTACAAACCAATCTTAAAGCTGCCAGGTAACGAGTTTCTCCTCAGACCATCAGGAATCGTCTTTATCAAGTTGACTTTCACGCAAGATTTTCAACCTTGTCATTCAGCGTCAGCCTCCAGGCTCGCCTGAATTGAGCAGTGGACTGTAAATCATTGGCGCTATAATGTGTTCACTGACGAATTAAGATTGTGGATGAACTTCAACGACAGTCATTGACAGGCCTGCAGACAGGCTGGAGTGAGGTTTGTTGCCTCAGTTACTGACACATACGGAGAGTGGAATCTGATGGTCTGAGTCGGTGTCTTGATAGATGGACGTACAGACATGCATGCATTTAGGTTGAGGACTGTGAATGCACAGAGCTATTTGGACGAGGTTATTAGACCTCTCGTTACCCCAGAAATGAAACAACTTGGTGCTCAAGTTATTTTTGCGCACGATAGCGTACTTTACCATAGGGCAAGCATTGTAAGTAGAGAGTTGAATGTCAGTAGCATCATACGTCTCCTTGACCTGCACGTCCTCTTGAGTCTAACCCTAGAACATGTTAGGAAGAGCGATTTGTAACATTTAAGAACAACTTCAGGCACTTGCTGCTTTGGATAAGGCCCCGAGGGTTCAGTGAATGGCAAAATGGTCTGAGTGCGCTTACCGCATCAGGTAGACGCTGCCTTTAAGCGTGTATTGAGACAGCCGAAGGTCACACTCACTACTGATAGCAAACAGTTCATTCAGAAATTCTCTCGTTGTCAAGTTTTAATTCTGACACTGTCAAGTTTTAATTCTGACAGTAATATTTTTTTCAAGTACTGTTTGATACCGATTTTGATTTCTAAATGAATTACTATAAAATAAATCATGATTGACTACTAAATTAATCAATTTAGAATAAAATAAATATTGAAAAAAAATTTTTTTATTTAATTCATCTCTGCATGATTTGCTTGGAAAATTTTATTGCGATTCAAACATTTGTTTAACTCTTTAAGAGGAGCATATATAAAGATAGTGAAAATAGGAAGGCAGATGATGGGATAGAGAAGTAAATGATGTTCAGCTTACCCAACATACATGAACGCTGAAGTTTCATCTTCCTTCTTTTCTATATATGCTTCCTCTTCTTCTCTCTTCCTACACGTTTAATTTCATATATACTTAAGCTCACAAGAAGAAAGGCAACTTCTACTTTTCACAATAACATCTTTATTATCTTCCGAATTTCCATGTCCGTTGTTTTCCTGTCTCTATTTCTATATACGCTGTTTGCCTGTCTCTATTTCCATGTCTGCTATTTGCCTATGTCTCTTTCCATATCAGTTGTTTGCCTGTCTCTATTTCCATGTCTGATGTTTACCTGTCTATGTTTCTATGTCTGCTGTTTGTCTGTCACTATTTCCATGTCTGCTGTTTGACTGTCGCTTTTTCCATGTCTGCTGTTTGACTGTCGCATTTTTCATGTCTGCTGTTTGACTGTTGCATTTTCCATGTCTGCTGTTTGACTGTCTCCACTTCCATGTCTGATGTTTGCCTGTCTCTATTTCCATGTCTGCTGTTTGACTGACTGCCTCTGTTTCCATGTTAGTCAGTTTCTGACTCCTCATTGACTGTTTGTGTTTGTCTCTTTTCTAGTCACCACTTTGCTAACTTGGATCCATTACAGTGGAGGACGCTACATGAGAACAAATGTCCAGTTCTGGCTCAGTTAACTAGAAAATATTTAGCAAACCCAGGCACTACTGTTTTCTACGAATATTTTTTTTCTGGATATTTTGTTAATTAAAAAAAAGACCTTGTACCGACCAGTGTAAATAAACTTCTCTTCTCAAGCAGTTGGCAGAATAAATCATTTAATGGTCAAAGAATTCATTCTTTTTCATCTTCGTGCTATTTTAAAGACCGTACTATTGATAGAACCAGTTAAAGTACTGGACTAATTTATGCTGTGATGTCACTCAAGAAAAAGCTTACTTGACATGTTGACTGATTTGTATTTCACTCTTTATGTATGTATTTATTTATGTCACACAAAACTGGTAGCCTGGTTGGCAGAGCACGGTCCACTAATCTGGTGTCGCCTGGTTCAGTACCCGGCAGTGAGGATTTTTTTTTTCTGGTACCGCCACACCAAAAATGACCTCAGGGTCAATCCAGCCTCTAAAAATCGGTATCAGAGGTATCTGGGAAGGTAAAAGCGGCCAGGGGTGATGCATCACGCTTTCGTGTGCCGAAAGTCTTGGAAATAAGGGCCTAATACCATATCCCCAGTATGTCTTAATGGCCTGGAAACGAGGATTTTATCTTTACCTTTACCTCTACTTATATTACACAAAATTGTTAATCACCATCCAGATACAAGAGGTCTTGGTGTTATTTCTTTTTTTTTAAATCATAATTCAGCATTTAAGCTGATGTGTTTAAAAAAAGGAGTAAAATAGTATGATAGTAATGTTGAAAATGTTACTATGCTACTTACTTGATCAAATACACTAATCTTTAAAATGAGGGGGGAAACGATGAATGCTGAGAGCAAGAGTACAGGTAGTCCTCGCTTTCCGACGAGATTTCCTTCCGTAATGGACGTAAAGCGAATTTCATACAGGTGATTATACAATACTTTTCTGTCAGCAGACATGCATGTTTTAAAACTTAAAAGTAAACTAGAGTGGCCTTATAATTTGCACACAAACTTTAACGTGAGAAGTTTTTCTTTAAAAAAGTAGTTTTACATTAAATGAGTATTGCATAACCGGAAGAAAATATTTTAAAATTTACAGTAAAAATCCTTTATATTTCTATGGACAGATGGTTGGAAAAATGAATCGTCGTAATTCGGAAGGTCGGAAAACGGGGGCTGTCTGTAGTTACAAACTCTTCTGCTTCCATTACCATGAGGCCACAGCTGGAACCTGAACTGGAAATACTCTTCTTCGGCGCTGTACTCAACTGTTTCAACTCTTTGCCTTCCTCCGCGATGACCCACGTTCTCAACCTCTGACCAGTGCACGTAAGCTCTTCCAAGACACGTCATTCGAAGGGCTGGCACATAAAAGAACAGAGCATGTTACTTTGGGGGAGAGGATACTGTTGGCAGTAAACGATAATTTATGACTAAGAGCAAATGGAAGCAACGAGTTATTTATAATGAATAATGAGGTGCACGTGACCCTAGATTTTTTTAAAAATGACACTAAAAGTAATAATTGATCTACAACAAAAAATTCAGTGAAAAGTAAATGTTAAGGTATATTGGAGGATAGAATAGACAGCACATATTGTTCTGTAATATAGAACATTTAGAAAGATCAGATCAGTGCCACACCGACAGGCGTAGGTAGTCATCTCTCTCCATTTTGCTCGGTCTTTCTTGTCTCGAATCAACTCATTTGTTGTTTTCACAGCAAACCATGCAGTCAGGTCATCTAGGTATGTCTGTCTTCTTCTTCTCACAGCAAACCATGCAGTCAGGTCATCTAGGTATGCCTGTCTTCTTCTTCTCACAGCAAACCATGCAGTCAGGTCATCTAGGTATGCCTGTCTTCTTCTTCTCACAGCAAATCATGCAGTCAGGTCATCTATGTATGCCTGTCTTCTTCTTCTCACAGCAAACCATGCAGTCAGGTCATCTAGGTATGCCTGTCTTCTTCTTCTCACAGCAAACCATGCAGTCAGGTCATCTAGGTATGTCTGTCTTCTTCTTCTCACAGCAAACCATGCAGTCAGGTCATCTAGGTATGTCTGTCTTCTTCTTCTCACAGCAAACCATGCAGTCAGGTCATCTAGGTATGTCTGTCTTCTTCTTCTCACAGCAAACCATACAGTCAGGTCATCTAGGTATGCCTGTCTTCTTCTTCTCACAGCAAACCATACAGTCAGGTCATCTAGGTATGCCTGTCTTCTTCTTCTCACAGCAAACCATGCAGTCAGGTCATCTAAGTATGCCTGTCTTCTTCTTCTCACAGCAAATCATGCAGTCAGGTCATCTAGGTATGCCTGTCTTCTTCGCCCTCTCTGTCTTTTGCCATTTAACTTTCCAGTTATGACCAGTTTTTCGAGGACCTTGGTGTCTGCTGACGTGTCCGAGAAACTTTGATTGTCTTCTCTTTCTTACGTATAGCACCAGTCTGGGATATTCTTTAGCCTGCTGTAATACTTCTTAATTTGTTTTTCTGGCTGTCCATGGTATACAAAGCATCCTTCTTAGGGACAGCATTTCATATTATTTATTCTAATTGTTTATTCATGGTTTATGTTTCATTTGCATAAAGTAGTATAGTTTCTATATAACATCTTAGAATTCTCTTGTTTACTTTTAGGAAAGTAATGTAAATTTGTCCCATAGAATAGAATAAATAATACATATTGATCTGTACTGAATTATATATAGAAGAAAAAACCTTTCGTTTATATGTACTGACGTATAAAACAGACAGCTCATCTTAACCTGTATTTTTAAAAGGGAATAAATGATACTTTTTATAAAACAAAAGTAAAGGGCGATACATGTTAATAGAATATTTGAAGACAAAGCATTACAAAAATTTTCATATACACAAGCAAACAAAGAACGGATGACTGTTTGGGATAACAAACATTCCCATTTCCATTTGTTGTATCCATTATAACATTCTACCTGCGTGCATGTACATTCTCCTCCTCGATTTATGCAAATTCGGTATACATTATTCAACTTCAACATTATGCAATGTAGCTACTGACTATACTCGATAAATTTCTCTGCTCTTTGACTCAGGGAAAGTACACATTGTCTGATCCAAGAAGTCGATGTGTTTTCACGTAGCTTGTATTTGCTGCTTACACTTAACGAGAGTAACAACGTCTACTTCCTTAAAGTCATCAGGTAGAGACCCGTGGTTCATTACGTTTTATGATAATGATTTAAACAGTTCTGACGGTTGTTGTTTCAGAGAGCGCGGAGTGATTTAAAGCACATGTTCCAGGTTCATTATGTTTGATAATTAAATGCTTTTTTTAAAATAAACACTCCATTTCTAAGGTGCTGTTTATACTGAGTGGCATTATATGTTGTAGAAAAACGGACAATAGCAAGAAGGTGAAAAAGCAAAATGAAGATTCTAGAAATGTAAATACACAGAGGAGGAAAGATCAGGAAAGATGAGAAATGAGGATGGGGAGGGGGAAAGGAGTCCGAAATTTAAAAGAGAGGTAATAAAAAAAGAAATAAGAAATACGTCTTATCTTATATCTTATATCCTTCCTGTGCCGTTAAACGTCACATAGGGCTCGCAAAGTAGTTCGCCAATTTTTCCTGTCTTCGGCGAGTCTTTCAACCTCATCAAAGGATTTTATGCCTGTTAATTTGGCCTCTCTTAACAATGTCCTCTTCAGAGTTTCACGTGGTCTGCCTCTTTTTCTTTGGCCTGTTGTGTTTCATTTTATAGCTTGTTTTGGTATTCTCTAACTGTTTCTTCCCATCACGTGACCAACATATGTCCATCTCCTTTTCTTGATCACCCATGAGACTGGTTGTTGTTCAGTTATCAGTCTTATATCTGCATCGTTCTTGAATTCGTTCCACTTGATGCCGAGTATTTTCCTTACGCATTTGTTTTCAAAAGAGTCTAATTTCTTGTCTATTTCTTTAGTTGTTTTCCAGCTTTCGCATGCATAAATGAGGTGGATATTACATTTGAATTTAATAGTCTTAACTTGGTTTTTGTGCTTATAACTTTTGAATTCCATATGTTCTCAAGATAAAGGATCGGACAAGAAATACATCGGACCCCCATTTTTCGTCCAACCCACCTCCGCTTATCTATTTTCATCCACTACGCCCCCCCCCCCCCGGAGCTGTTCGGCCCCACCCTTAAAATAGAGAAAACCGGCCAAGCCCCGGATTTATATACCGGCTTGACCCCACTCTCTTGGGTCCTGGCGTCGTCGTTTGCGTTTCGCCATTTCGCTCTTTCATCTTTTTTTCCATCCCTTATTCACTCGCTGCATGGTTCATTATTTCGTCATGTTGTGTCGTCGACGGCTCTAGGAGTTTCCACCGTCATTCTGAAGCGGGAAGATGGGTCTTCTCGTAAGGTTACAGTATTTTTTCTTCTTTCCCACAAATAGAAATATTTCAAGAGTAAGTTTTTGTTCATTATAATAATGCAGTTTTGTAGAGTTAAAGGCAAGCTTCTGTTTATCTTTGCTTTCGCACGTACTTGCAAGAGATAGACGAGTACGTGCGTTAGTTACATTTTTTTTTCTGCAACCAAACTCCATTTGTTAATTAAATAAAGGCTACTCTTCGTCACTGTGGGAATTTCATCATTCACCAGTGCTCTAGAATGTGACGAATAAGCGGTCTCCTGTATATACGTTTATATATATATATATATGCACTAGAAACATATGGGTAAATTTATTTTAATGAGCCATAATAATATAACTGTGTTTAAAAGGAAATCCATGAAAAAAGAACAGAAGACAACAACAGGATATACGGATTAACATCAAGCAGTGTTTGAGATGCAGTTTCACCAAGTGTGCCATCAATATCAGAGAGTGTAGAAAAAAAAAATGGAGATCAGTTACAGCCAATGGTCACTCATATGATGATGATGATGATGATGATAATGATTATGATGATAATGATGATGATGATGATGACGATGACGACGAAGATGATGATGATGTCTTGGACTAAAAGCTAAAACGACTGCAGCTGGCAGAAATCTAGTTCTGAAAATGTACGAAAACCGAAGCATAGAACATTACATGTGCCCTCGCAAGCAATTGATTTAAACAGTTCTGATGGCTGCTGCCCTCGAGATCGCGGAGTGATGTAAGCCACATGTTCCAGGTATAAACCTGCAAGTTTTGTGGCTTACCTGCTCGGCCCTAGTCAGATTTCATGTTCTATGTAATACACACTGCGAAGTTTCTGGAAGAGTAAGGAGTGGTCGAAAATCTTTTTTCTTTTCTTTTTAAACCTGTATCAGGGATGATCTGGACGCACATACATTCCTGGAACAGTTGTCAGATCCATGGATGTTTATGTCAGATCCATGGATGTTTATGCTACAGCGCTGTGATGTAAGGTAGAAGAGAGACAATGTTGGCTGTTGTGGCAAAGATGTCTTATCTGTGTACAGAAGCAACTGTCTTACGCTAGCAAGAGTTCATGGGGAATTCATTATTGTATGTCGTACTTCACAGACAGCCTTTTATTATTTAAATTTATGTGGGGAAAATAAAAAAAAAGATAACTGGAAACTGCTAAGCATTCAAGAGATAAGGGTTACTGAGCTCCATATGTTTCGTTTGGCTTCAGTGGAGGTCATATAACGCAGGCATTAAGTGCGCCTAAACGTGACTCAAGAGTGTATCTCTAAACTTAAACGAAAAGACTTTATCCTTTTTCACTACCGTAAGTGGTTTTTTTTTAACGAAACAAATTTGTGACTTATCCCTTAGTGTAGGACACATGATTTATAGTTAAAAACAGTTAAACCAAATTTTAAGCGTATGCAACTGGAATTGCATAACGAGGTTATCATATTTGTAGTATAGTTACAAAAAATATCTGTAACGATCTGTAGAAAATGTGTCACGTAGTACCTGGACATATGGTTCCACTAAATTATGCCATTTTGATAACATATCCTACCAGTGATCGCCTAAACCGGTAATTATCAGCAAATTACCAATTAGCAAAGAGACAAAAAACGAGATCGTCGGTTTGGTAGCTGGTTTATATTATCAAAAACCTTATAAAAAGCAACCAGCGATGTCGGGTTGAGGATAACCAAGAAAGTATGATGATGATGATGATGATGATGATGATGATGATGCATGGGTGAGGATCAATTTTTTATAAATAGGAAACTACGAGGCTTTGGTACGGTAACGTAAGAGAATACAGTTTTGTAGGATTAGACTTCGAAAAATCCTACACAAAGCACTTTAGTGATATATATATATACAAGTTTATATAATCATATGTAGAAATTTGTCATTATGTACCACTGGGACATATGATCCCCTAAATTACGCCCTTTTGATAGTATATTCTACCCAGTCTAATAACAACAATTGTATTGATATAAATAAAAATAGAATAAAATGGAATTAACTCCTTAAATTTACAGCCATGTCAGTTGATAAACTTGTAATAAAACTGTTATAAGACCACACAAAAAGTATGGGCTAAATCGATCACAGACTTGCAAGACATATCGTAGTGACCACATTAATCCCAATTTAAAAAATGAATTACATGGGGGTCGTTCCAGTTTTTTTAACCATTAAAACCATGAATTATCGGTGAGATATAAAGCTGTTTATTTTATAAATAATTTATCATTGCAGGTAAATTTCTAACTATTTTTAATTGTCTGGTTATGGTGGTTATCTTAAAAACCCGTAGTGGGATCATAGTGGTTATTTTGAAAATCCGGAATGGGGTTATGATGGTTATTTTGAAGATGGTTATTTTGTAGATACAAAGGACGAGCTTCTCTACAGCTTTTATCCGTGGCCTACGCTCTCAAGGAAGTGAAAGGCGATGATGATGATGATAATGATGATGATGAAGAGGAGGAGGAGAATGATGAGGATGAGGATGACAAAATTGGCAGTGCCTGAGTAGCTAAGTGGTTAGTGCATTAGTCTCTCATACCCTCCCCCCTCTCCCCTCCCCTCCCTTCATCCAGCCGTTGAAATGGGTACCTGGCTCTACAAGTACAGGGAACTAAAGGCACCAGGAGCAATGCTGATCACATCACCCTCTAGCGTGTCAGTGAAAATACTATCCCTAACATAGCCTCCCATATGTGCCTCTATGTTATGATAGGAAAACTTGTACTTTACCCCTACACTACACTTTACAACTACATTTTACAAAGGTGTAGTGTGTAATACGGCAATTTTCTTCATGGGAGATCATGAACTAAGTCGATATCGGTGGTCACGAGAGTACTATAACGTTCTGCTGAACATTTTTGCAGGAAAGACTGCTACAGAACTGAAGAAATGTAGGTAAAGTAAATGGCGGCATTAACCGGACTTAAATGAGGACAACTAACAAGTAAACATAAAGGAAACAATGAGAATGATAAAGGTCAAGATGAGCAGAGGACGAAAAAAACTGGAAAGAAGTCAGAAATGCAGGAAGAAAAGAATGATGATAATAAGATCAACACTAACTGATAACTGTTATGTGATAACTGATAGTTTTTGCGTGATAACGGACAGTGCCAATGACAGCGCTGCTGGGAGGAAAATCACAGGAAAGCACATTCTGATGTTGCTGTTAACTGTGCCAACATGGTGATCGTTGTGGCCAGCGCAGAGAATGTGATGAAACATGAGCACGTTGCTGAAACTGGAGTTAGGTTGCAGTGGTTACCTTGAATGCCTAGGGTTGGCACAAAAAGCGAGCTTCTTGGTAGAATCCAGTACCCCAGTGACCACGGCGTACCCTACCCCTGTGACCATACTGAGCCTGTTACTATGAACATCACCTAGAGAAATTGGACAGGGCTGTACCGTTACATTATCACAGTCAACTTTGCTCTTTGCACATTCAGATAAACAAGACTAAAAATTATCTTCAGGAATTTGGGCAAATAACTATGCTAAGCAATGACGTGAATCAGATCTTCACTTTCTAGCATCCAAGAATTCCAGTAAGTCTTGGTAGTGTGGAAATAAGCCCTTCAAGCCAGAAGTATCCACATGTCTGTACTTTCTCAAAGAAAAACAAAATGGAAGGAGCTCGAACAAAAATAAAATATGGATAAATTACCCCCCCCCCCCCCCCCCCCCGCGCGCTCTCGAAATAATATAAGAATTTGGAAGATCATGATTCCTTCAGTGAGGAAAACTGAAAGATTTATCTTCAGGTAAAATAGGAAGAAAACTGAGAAATGTGTTTTCCTTTGAAATATGCCATACACACAATCTGCGTCAGATCATCGTCCTGCCTGGTTGTTAAGAATCAAACGTATATTAGATTTTTTTCCTGTGAATATTCAAAAAGAAAACACATGTAATTTTAATCAAGCGAAATTCAAGGATTTCGTTGTCTTAATAGTACATTCCTGTGTGAATATGAAGAATGGGATATATTTTACAGTTATCTTTTCTGCGAATATCACAAACAGGATACTTGTCACGGAGCCGAGTCTTGTTAGGATATCATATTCTTTATTTGTGAACAGCTAATAAGAGAAGGAGAAGACCTTTGTAAATATTACTCGAAGATTGGACTTGTTTTCTACAAAATTACATTGGGATGAATGCGTGATAGAAATTTTTTGAATATGATTATCGTAAATGTGATCTATATATATGATCTATATATGTGATCCATATATTCGTATCTATGTCAGCACAGAAAACGAAAGTGTGTGAAAAAAAATTGAATCAACTTATATGACAGGCTGGGTTGTGTTTCCAAGGGATGTAACCCCATGGTTAAGATACTTGTATGACTGAAAATGAAGAACACTACAACGACTACTACTACTACTGCTACTGTTTATACTACTACTACTCTACTACTACTGCTCTACTACTACTACTCCACTACTACTCTGCTACTACTACTACTACTACTACTACTACTACTACTACTACTTCTACTACTACTGTTATGATGATGACGGTGGTGGTGGTGGTGATAATGATGATGATGATACAATTACAGTAACCATTTCTTCTTTTTACCTCTGCTACTAAAACTGCTACTAAAAGTACTACTATTGTTGCTGATTGATACTGTTACATCTGCTACTACTATTACTTCTTCTACACCTACACTACTAATGCTGCTACTAAAAGTACTACTACTGGTGCTGGTTGTTACTGTTACATTGATGCTACTACTATTACTACTACTACATCTACACTACTAATGCTGCTACTAAAAGTACTACTACTGTTGCTGGTTGTTACTGTTACAACTGATGCTACTACTATTACTACTACTACACCTACACTACTAATGCTGCTACTGTCACATCACTTCAGTACTCCTACAGTTACTACTACTAATTTCTGCTACTTCTGCTGATATCGGTATTACTATAGCTACTGCAGCTGCTACCGAAAATGTTGGAGATCCATTAATGACAGCTTTCAATTTAGAATTAACAAATGACAGTTATGATGATAATTCCTACACCAGAGTGACATCTTCATCGAACCTGATAAGTTGTAGCGCAAGTGTGTAGGTTAACAGGCATGTGCTTGTAGTATCAGCAGGCGCACGTTGTTTCGGTGGGTATTGGAATGGAAGGCGGAGCACATATGGGCATGCCCGGAGTACAGTGATGACAGTCTCTGATTACAGTGCATGTATTGTTTATATCCTACTTGTAAGTGTGTAAGAGAGACAATGTACTTTCATAGGACATGCAATGAGAAGAGGGGGCATTGAAAATATTGTAACAACAGGAAAAATAGAAGGAAGAAGATCAAGAGGAAGACCAAGAGAAATGATACTGGACAGTCTGACGGGATGGTGTGAGAGGAGATCACCAACTGAGCTGATGGCCTGCATGAAGGATCGTGTACTCTGGAGAAGCATAATAGCCAACGCCAGTCGGCACGGCACATGATGATGATGATTGTAAGTGTGTAGAACCCGACCTCAGCAGGTAAGTTAGGACTGAAAGTAAACGTAGGAAAGACATACTTAATGAAGCAAAATGTGAGCCGTAACAACGTACTGAAAGAAGAGTGTCAGTGGAAGAGTTCAAGGAATTTGTATATCTTGACAGTAGGGTAGCAGAAGATGGAAGCAATGAAGAGGACATCAACAAAAGGCTAGTTAGAACAAATCAGATTCCCAATCCTGCACAGTGTATGGAAATCCAAAACAAGCTGAGCAAGCAAACGAAAATCAAGATATTTTAAAGTAATGTCCTAAGTCTGTTATTCTATGGAAGTGAAAGCTGGAAAACCGCCAAATCTATAGAAAACAAACTTAATTCCTTCCAGACTAAATGTTTACGTAGGATTAGATGAGTATCTTTGGCCAAATACCATGAGAAATAACAGTAATTAGCAGAAATGCAGATGAAGCATTGACTTTGATTATTGGGGAAAGTCATTGACGACGGCTGGGACATGTGCTCTGGACGACTAGTAATTCACTACCAAAAATAGCGCTGAAATGGACATTGCAGACCAGATGAAACATGGAGAAGAACAACAGAGAGGATGTTGAATAACAGAAGGCTCACCTGGGCAAGAGCAGAAGAAAATGGCGAAGGACAAGCGTTTGTGGAAAATCCTTAATGACTCCCAATGTGCATTGGGCACCTAACAGCCCAGATACAGAAAGAACATACTTTATTTTCAAACGGTTAAGAATTTGTTACGCAGGCCCATCTGACATTCTGCCCTTCATCATACAGCTTTCACTCAGTCACAGTCGTTCAGCATTTTTTAATAATCATGAAGACAAATTTAAATGATTACCTAAATAAATAATGAACGTATCTCACATCCACACACTCTACTCTTTGATTTATGCAACAACATGAAATAAACTTTCATTGAAAACTAACAAATTTATAGAAAAGCAGTATTAGAAAAATTACAACAATCAAGCCATACTTTAAACTACTTTAAACTATGCATATAGTCCAAATTACAACAATCAAGCCATACTTTAAACTACTATGTATAGTCCATATCAAACAGATGTTGAGAAAGTTTATTGTTATAAGAACGAATATTACTTATAAGTTTTACATGAATTCGTAGGGCATTCCAAAGGTGGGCAGCTGAGTAAGAGAAGCTTTTTAAACATGTCAAGCCTTGGTTTTGGGAGAATACAATTGCTTAAGCGGTGACTGTGTTTTGGGTTGGACTTGAACAACGACCACAGATAGGGTGGAGCATTGTGCGATAGAATTTTATGAATTAACTTGGCCTTGTTGAAAAGAAATCTCTTCTTGAGGGGTTGAATATCAAGAAGTCTGTCCTTATTTGTAATACATGCTGCATGTTTGTCATCTATAAGCTTTACTGCAGAAAGTGAGTAAAGTCTTTTCATGTTTGACATGGAACACCCATCCCAGACTGTGGAACAGTAGTCAAAGTGTGTTTGTATCTGTGATATGTGGTATATTCGTCTGGTGTCTATGTCAAGAAAATGATTAATTTTAGTAAACTGATAAACTTTTTGTGCAGTGAGTTTGGTTAGATTGTCTACATGATGATTTCAGACAGACAGGCAGCTAGGCAGGCAGGCTGACAGACAGACAGATAGATAGTGTGTGATCCAAGGATTTTTAAGTTTCCCCTTGTCACTGACAATAATGTCTGCTCGCTGGACACAAGCGAAGACATTTACCAACTGCTGGCCTCATCTCATATTCTTGCTCAGTAGATACGCTTTACTTCCGCTATATATAAGGGCGCTAGTTCCTACGTTGCCAATGTTTACTAGAACATGCATAGTGAGTCAGTTGATTCGGTTCAGTATGTGTGGACCCTTTCCTTCTGGAGCTGGAGGCTCATCAGGCTCTCATCGAGTTCTTCCTCGTAGTTTGGTGATGACAAACCCCGGTAGGTACGCCGGTTAATGTTATATCAGTACTGAGGTCCGTACACTTTGAAAGAAGAGTGTCAGTGGAAGAGTTCAAGGAATTTGTATATCTTGACAGTAGGGTAGCAGAAGATGGAAGCAATGAAGAGGACATCAACAAAAGGCTAGTTAGAACAAATCAGATTCCCAATCCTGCACAGTGTATGGAAATCCAAAACAAGCTGAGCAAGCAAACGAAAATCAAGATATTTTAAAGTAATGTCCTAAGTCTGTTATTCTATGGAAGTGAAAGCTGGAAAACCGCCAAATCTATAGAAAACAAACTTAATTCCTTCCAGACTAAATGTTTACGTAGGATTAGATGAGTATCTTTGGCCAAATACCATGAGAAATAACAGTAATTAGCAGAAATGCAGATGAAGCATTGACTTTGATTATTGGGGAAAGTCATTGACGATGGCTGGGGCATGTGCTCTGGACGACTAGTAATTCACTACCAAAAATAGCGCTGAAATGGACATTGCAGACCAGATGAAACATGGAGAAGAACAACAGAGAGGATGTTGAATAACAGAAGGCTCACCTGGGCAAGAGCAGAAGAAAATGGCGAAGGACAAGCGTTTGTGGAAAATCCTTAATGACTCTCAATGTGCATTGGGCACCTAACAGCCCAGATACAGAAAGAACATACTTTATTTTCAAACGGTTAAGAATTTGTTACGCAGGCCCATCTGACATTCTGCCCTTCATCATACAGCTTTCACTCAGTCACAGTCGTTCAGCATTTTTTAATAATCATGAAGACAAATTTAAATGATTACCTAAATAAATAATGAACGTATCTCACATCCACACACTCTACTCTTTGATTTATGCAACAACATGAAATAAACTTTCATTGAAAACTAACAAATTTATAGAAAAGCAGTATTAGAAAAATTACAACAATCAAGCCATACTTTAAACTACTTTAAACTATGCATATAGTCCAAATTACAACAATCAAGCCATACTTTAAACTACTATGTATAGTCCATATCAAACAGATGTTGAGAAAGTTTATTGTTATAAGAACGAATATTACTTATAAGTTTTACATGAATTCGTAGGGCATTCCAAAGGTGGGCAGCTGAGTAAGAGAAGCTTTTTAAACATGTCAAGCCTTGGTTTTGGGAGAATACAATTGCTTAAGCGGTGACTGTGTTTTGGGTTGGACTTGAACAACGACCACAGATAGGGTGGAGCATTGTGCGATAGAATTTTATGAATTAACTTGGCCTTGTTGAAAAGAAATCTCTTCTTGAGGGGTTGAATATCAAGAAGTCTGTCCTTATTTGTAATACATGCTGCATGTTTGTCATCTATAAGCTTTACTGCAGAAAGTGAGTAAAGTCTTTTCATGTTTGACATGGAACACCCATCCCAGACTGTGGAACAGTAGTCAAAGTGTGTTTGTATCTGTGATATGTGGTATATTCGTCTGGTGTCTATGTCAAGAAAATGATTAATTTTAGTAAACTGATAAACTTTTTGTGCAGTGAGTTTGGTTAGATTGTCTACATGATGATTTCAGACAGACAGGCAGCTAGGCAGGCAGGCTGACAGACAGACAGATAGATAGTGTGTGATCCAAGGATTTTTAAGTTTCCCCTTGTCACTGACAATAATGTCTGCTCGCTGGACACAAGCGAAGACATTTACCAACTGCTGGCCTCATCTCATATTCTTGCTCAGTAGATACGCTTTACTTCCGCTATATATAAGGGCGCTAGTTCCTACGTTGCCAATGTTTACTAGAACATGCATAGTGAGTCAGTTGATTCGGTTCAGTATGTGTGGACCCTTTCCTTCTGGAGCTGGAGGCTCATCAGGCTCTCATCGAGTTCTTCCTCGTAGTTTGGTGATGACAAACCCCGGTAGGTACGCCGGTTAATGTTATATCAGTACTGAGGTCCGTACACTTTGTTTCTTGGAATGCTCTCTCAAGCTGCGTGCGCCTGTATAGCTGTGGGGCCACTCTGTCCACAGGAGAGACATGCTACTCGGGTGGTGTAATAGTATGTGTGTCGATGTATACCAGCTCTTTTGGGTCCATGATGATCCCATACTATGTTAGGGACATTTCTTCTTGGAAGTGAATACTCGCACTTTCTGGCAGTATCGACGCCTAGTGGTTGGTCTATGAGTTCTAACTCAAAGGTTGTTTATAATGTCCTCAGAGACAGAAATTTGTTGCGCTGACGCGAACGTGGGCAGACTCTTTCTTTCAAAAGGTTCAGGTTAGCCAGCTTCTGGCGTCCGTGAAGGAAAGTCCCTGAGCAATGGGCTGTTCTTATTCTTCACCAGCACATGGCAGTTTTGCTAGTTTCAGTATCCTTTCAGTTTTGCTAGTTTCAGTATTCTTTCAGTTTTGCTAGTTTCAGTATTCTATCAGTTTTGCTAGTTTCAGTATTCTTTCAGTTTTGCTAGTTTCAGTATTCTATCAGTTTTGCTAGTTTCAGTATCCTTTCAGTTTTGCTAGTTTCAGTATTCTATCAGTTTTGCTAGTTTCAGTATTCTTTCAGTTTTGCTAGTTTCAGTATCCTTTCAGTTTTGCTAGTTTCAGTATTCTTTCATTTTTGCTAGTTTCAGTATCCTTTCAGTATTGCTAATCTCATTATCCTTTCAGTTTTGCTATTCTCATTATCCTTTCAGTTTTGCTATTCTCACTATCCTTTCAGTTTTGCTATTCTCATTATCCTTTCAGTTTTGCTATTCTCACTATCCTTTCAGTTTTGCTATTCTCATTATCCTTTCAGTTTTGCTAGTCTCACTATCCTTTCAGTTTTTCTATTCTCACTATCCTTTCAGTATTGCCATTATCACTATCCTTTCAGTTTTGCTATTCTCATTATCCTTTCAGTTTTGCTATTCTCACTATCCTTTCAGTTTTGCTATTCTCACTATCCTTTCAGTTTTACTATTCTCACTATCTTTTCAGTTTTTCTATTCTCACTATCATTTCAGTTTTGCTAGTTTCAGTATCCTTTCAGTTTTGCTATTATCACTATCCTTTCAGATTTGCTATTCTCACTATCCTTTCTGTTTTGCTAGTCTCACTAGTCAGGGATGCATTCTGTTGTCTTACTTATTTAACTTGTATACTGAAAATATAATGAGGAATATTAGAGAAGATGTAGACAAAAAAATATTACGATGCCATAACAATTGGAGGTTATGAAATACCATATTTTAGATATGCTGATGATACAGTATTACTATCCACAACACAAAAAGGTATGGAAAACTAATTATGTCGGTCCGTAAGAACAGTGAAGAGCAGAACAGTGAAGAGCATCTTAATGCGAAGAAAACTAAATTGATGACAACTGACAAAACACACAAGGCAGCTGATATGTGTATCAGTGACGAAAAACTGGAAGAAGTGGAGAGTTTTGAATATCTTGGATCACTACTAAGTAATAATGGAAATACAATGAAGGAAATTAAAAGGAGGACATCTATCGCTCTTCAAAAAGTAAAACAAGTAAAGAATCTGTGGAGAGAAACAGACAGAACTACAAAAATAAGATATTTAATGGCATGCATCTTTCCCATCGCAACATATGCCTGTGAGACCTGGACACTTAACAAAACAGCTGAGAAACACATAAATGCCTTTGAATGTAAATGCTACAGAATAATGTATAAAATAGGAAAAAGTAGGAGCAGCTTTATTACTTAATGATTACAAAATTGTGATGTTTCGGCGTGAGCCTTAATCATACAAAAACATACGGGACGAAGAAATAGAGAGAGGAGATAAAGTAAAGATTCACATGAATACTATTTTTTAAATTTTTTAAAGAGTACTTAGCTGTAAATTGTAAGGTGTGACTTGTTCGGCGGTGTGTGTCAGTCTCGTTATTATTTCAGTTGTGCTAGTTTCAGTATCCTTTCAGTTTTGCTAGTTTCACTATCCTTTCAGTTGTGCTAGTTTCAGTATCCTTTCAGTTTTGCTAGTCTCAGTATCCTTTCAGTTGTGCTAGTTTCAGTATCCTTTCAGTTTTGCTAGTTTCAGTATCCTTTCAGATTTGCTAGTCTCACTATCCTTTCAGTTGTGCTAGTTTCAGTATCCTTTTAATTGTGCTAGTTTTTGTATCCTTTCAGTTTTGCTAGTTTCAGTATCCTTTCAGACTGTTTCTCCTTGCAACTGACACCTACTGCTGCGTAGTCTCTTTCACTCCTAAATAATTTTTCGTGCTGCGCCGGAATAAATTTTGTTGAAAAATACCAGAAGAAAGAAACTGGAAGGAAGCTAGTCTATAATTTATAAACATGGGTTGGGTTAGAAATGTGCTACTTTTCATTTCATATAGATGTGCCTAAATATAGCACATACGCGTGCAAGGTCTACCAAACTGCTTTCGTTGCTTGGGAGCAAACGAGTTAACGCGCTGTGAGTGTGAATACTTTTCCGAACGCTGTTTTGAGTTTGCTTTTTTTCCGAAATTCAGTAATCAATTCTGATTCATGTTATGTAGTATGTCTTTTAATCAACTCAGATAGAAGTCCTTTTTTAGAATGGAAATGTGCCAGCTTTGTATGCCGCTGGTTAAAGTTATGGGGCATGGCAAATTTCTTCTAGTAAGATCTGTAGTGTGGAAGGGTCTCCGTCCAGTTATTGCACATACTGAATAATTCCTTGATTGACCAAATTAAAGTTTAACTGTTCAAACAGTTGTATCATGTTTTCTGCTTGACATTGCTGTTTGCAGCCCCAGTTGATACACTGTCTATTAAGGGTTTTTAATCCTACATTTTAGATTTTTTTTATTACTGGTTATCACCATATAAACTAATTTGTCCACTCAGAAGTAAATGTGTAATCATCATCATCATCAGGTGCCGTGCCGACTGGCGTTGGCTATTATGCTTCTCCAGAGTACCCGATCCTTCATGCAGGCCATCAGTTCAGTTGGTGATCTCCTCTCACACCATCCCGTAAGACTGTCCAGTATCATTTCTCTTGGTCTTCCTCTTGATCTTCTTCCTTCTATTTTTCCTGTTGTTATAATATTTTCTATGCCTCCTCTTCTCATTGCATGTCCTATGAAAGTACATTGTCTCTCTCTTATCTTTCTGACAAGGTTTTTTGTCTCTTCAGCTCTTCTCATACATTCTTCATTAGTTATTTTTGCTGTCCAGGGGATTCACAACATTCTTCTAATAAACCACATTTCTGCTGCTTCCAGTGATTTTTGTGCAGACTTGCCTATTGTCCATGATTCACTTCCATATAACAAGATAGGTTCAATATAGCATTTTAGGACTCGTTTTCTAACATTCACTGATAAAGATGTGTTAGCTAATATGTTTCTCATTCTCTAAAATGCAGTCTTTGCTTGACCTATTCTGTTCCAAATTTCTGTTCTGCATTTCCCATCTGAAGTTATTACTGCTCCAAGGTATTTGAATTTCTGCACCTGCTTTAGAATGGTTCCGTTTAATTTAATACTGCATGCTGGTGGATTCTGTTTCTTAGATATAACCATAGTCTCTGTCCTTTTGATGTTCAAAGTAAGGCCTTTCTGTTCACTTTCTTTGGCGACTTTATCCAAGAGATTTTGCAGGTCTTGTTGGTTCTCAGCTATCAGTACTGTGTCGTCAGCATACCGAAGGTTGTTAATATTGTATCCTCCAATTTTTATGCCTGGTTCTGTGATGATTGTTCTTAGAATATTCTCGCTATACAGAGAAAAAAGGTCTGGAGATAGTACACATCCTTGTCGCACCCCTTGTTTTATAGGTTGGTATTTTCCAATTCTATTTTCAACTCGAACTGCTGCTTCTTGCTGCCAGTATAGATGTTTTACAATCCTCAAGTCTTTGCCGTCTATATTGATGTCTTCAAGCATTTTAATAATTTCAGTATGTTTCACCTTGTCAAATGCCTTGGTGTAATCAATGAAGCATAAGTAGAGATCTTTCTGTACTTCTAAAGCTCTTTCTGTTAGTGTTCGTAAAGCATAAATGGCATTGTGTGTTCCCTTTCCTTCAACAAATCCAAACTGTTCATCTGCTATTTCCATTTTTATCTTTTTCCTTGTTCTTCTCATAATGATTCTCAGAAGTAGCTTCGTTATGTGACATGAGAGGCTGATAGTCCGGTGGTCGTCACATTCCTTTGCACCTGGTTTCTTTGGTAGTGCTATTATTGTGGATTTAATCAGGTCACTGGGAATATAACCACTGTTGTAAATGTCATTCAGTAACTTGATTATTATTTTTATTCCTGTCTCCTCTAGTGCCTCTATTTCTTCTATTGTTATATTATCAGGCCCAGTCGCTTTTCTTTTCTTCACGTGTTTGATGGCATCTATGATTTCATCTTCAAGTATTGGCGGTCCCTCACAGTTTTCAGTATCTGGTGTTAATTCTGGTCTTTCTCCTCCATGTAGCTCACCAATATACTCTGTCCACCTGTCCACAATGTCTTCTTTTCCCATTAACATTTTACCTTCTTTCGATTTCAGGCATCCTGTGGTATATTTTGTTTTCCTGCCTGTGAGTTCATTAATTCGTTTATGCATGTTTTTGCTGTCTTTATTATGAGCGTCCTCTATCTGTCTGCACTGTTCATTTAACCACACTTCTTTTGCTTCTCTGCATTTGCGTCTTATTTCTTTATTTATCTTGCTATATTTTTCCTCGTTATTTTTACTCCTCCTCCTCTTGTCCATCAGTCCTAAGATGTCGTCTGTCATCCATTTATTTTTAGGGGCTTCTTTTTTCGGTAGTATTATCTCCTTAACAGTTTGGTGGATAGAATCTCTTAACATTTCCCATTGTTCATCTATACTGTTTATCTTTGCTATTGCATTGTATCTATTTGTTATAATAACTTTGTATTGTTCTCGCAGTTCTTGGTCATTTTTAAGAAGTTCTGTATTCAGTTTGATGTTTCTCACTTTTCTGCCTGCTTTCTTTAGCTTTATTCTAACTTTTCCACAGAGTGGATCATGGTCACTATTGCAGTCAGCTCCTGGCATGGTTTGTGTTGTCAGTAATGCATTGCGGAATCGTTTGTTGATTAATATGTAGTCTATCTGGTTAAATGTCTTTTTGTCTGGGCTGCACCACGTTGCCAGTCTTCGAGGATGTTGTTTAAACCAGGTGTTTCCTACAACCATGCTATGTATTCTTGCCCATTCAATTAATTTATAACCTCTGTCATTCCTCTCCCCCAGTCCATAGTCACCAACGATGTCCGAAGTTCTTCCTTTACCAACTTTGGCATTAAAATCTCCCATGACTATGGTAACTTCATGTGTAATACCTCTTGTATTTTTATTCAAAGTTCGCTATTCTTCATTTCGACTGAAGCGAATTCACTGCATCACTTGTATCATGCTGGTTACACTGTCAGCCCAATGTTCATGGCCCTAAGTTTAACACAGTTTTTATCACATCAGCTGAACTGTGTTACTTGTTATATTTCTCTGCTCAAAACGTAACCTGACTGAGGCACAATGTGCGTATGTACCCGTATCACTGTTATACTCACCATGTTCACGTGCCATCGTCGTTGGATAAACTGTTTGGTTGGAAAGTTCCTCAGTTATTCGTGTTTTGATGTCTAAAGTTGCGCCTTGTTTCCATGTCGGAAACTGACATTTTGGTAAGTCCGTAATATAAGCTGACCACTTAGCAATATTCCTATAATGAAAACTGTTAGACCAGAGTGATGAAGCACAAAGTATATAGCTAGAATCTATATACGTTGTCATAGTCCATGTAGCTCATACTGTAGCCACAAATGTATCCATAAACGGTTTCACATCTGTCTTCTTCAGTGGCCTACCGCCATCGGATTGTAAACCTGTTGTTGTAATCTCCGCAACCTGTCCAGCCATTCCTGGTTGTTTTCTCTTAGCAGGTGTGTCATTCCCGACTTTCTTAAGCATGGTAGAATTTTTGTTTCCGCCATCTTGAAGTACTGATATGCTCCTCTCTAGCACAACTTCATTATCAGATCCTCAGTACCGTAGTTGTGCCGATACATAATGTTCACAAACTTGTCGTCATCATCTCTTACCCACAAATTTCATGTTGAGTAAAGAGTGTATTAATTCTGTGTCGTATAAATCTCTTTTTATTGTCAGTGTGCACTTTACTTCATCCATGCACCAAGTCTGCACATGGTGAAAAGTGGTGGGGATGATTCACAGCACATGCAAGCTAGTCTAGTCATTATAATTCTGTATTACAATGTTGTTTGTCGAGAGTCCATAGTGCCTGCTAAAGGCTGACATTTTGTGTTTTCTCGAATGCGGAGAAACTATTCTTCATGTTGATTTCACTCCGCTGATTTTGTCCATATCGTTGACAATTCTCTTGTAAAGCCGTCCCTTGTTTTGGGCATAACAGAGCGAGACAGGCAGACTGATAGAAGAAGTGTTGTTAGGTTGCGATAACTGGCTGTGAAACTCCTGCATTCAGACTTTTGAAACGATGACTTCCCCTTGTTTTTGCTGTTTCTCCGTGTTCTGAAACAAAACTTTCATACCAGGTCATTAGACTCTCATCAACTCCTCTCTAAGAAAAAAAAAAGATTCATTAATATCAAGTTCACATCCTCCCGTTCAGTGTATACCCTGAACATCACACAGCACCAGGTACGAGTGCACTCTAGCCAGACTGCCTCTATCAAGGAGGTCACGGCGCCATTGTTATGATGTAATTGTATAGATAATCAAACTTGTGATTGTAGTGTTTGTATCCTACGAGTAATTGTAAAGAATCCGACCGCAACAAGTGAATCAAGTGATTGTAATAATGGAATCTTCGTGCTGCGCTTCAGTTCTCTCCCCTCACACTCATCCAACCTCCCTAGGCTAAGTTCAACTCTTCAAGCCAATTTTAGGATTAGTGGAACTGACATATTAATTACACAAACAAAGTTACAAGGAGCTCAAACTACAGCTGCAGTACTGAGCCAGCGAAAACTTGGAAAAGTGAAGAGTAGACAGAAAATGTGGTAAGACAAGGCTAGAAGTAACACAAAAAACATGCTCCATCGGTAAAAATAGAACATATTCCGCTCTGATATAAATGATAACAGATTACAATGTCCCATCGTTTGATATTCGAATGCGAACCATGTGAAGATGCAAAGAATTAAGAGAACAGCGGTCAAAGTATTTGGCAACAAATCAGAAACATTCCTGATAGAGAAAATAATAATGAAGTACATTGTTTTATGTCGGTGAAGCGTTTCTTTTTTTTTTTTTTGTTTTACCTCCAGCAAAAAGAGTGGAGAGGGAAGAGAAGGGAGGCTGGCGGGAAATGACGCACAGTATTCCCTGATGTATGTATCTATATAAGTATTACAGGAAGAAGGTTTAAAAAAAAACACCCACGCAATCACATTACAGAACTTCACTAATATCAGCTGTGTTTTCCTGTTGCGTGTTTTTTTTTTACCTTGCCCACAAGGAGTTCACAATCACATCCTTCTTAACGAACAGCTCATTTTTACTTGAATTTAGGTTCAATTTTACTTGAAGAACAAACTTCCAATTTTTTTTCGTTTTTTTTTTTAATCCACACTACATTTTGTCATTGGTTGCTTGTTCGATTATTTCAGTTTGCTTCGAAACTACGAAGCGAATTATCATCTCCTATTTGGTGATGAATGAGAACTGAATGAGAAAACAGTCAATGATCCATATATATTTGTGTCAGGGTTAGCTTACCAACAAGATCTTATTTTGCAGTCAAGTAGGCACTCTTGCAAACAAATCACGGTCTGGTCAAGAGAACAACAATTTTTTGTCTCAAAAATAAAACATGCCGAAGAAGAGTGTATGGGGCCGAAAAAGGTGGATATCATGGCGTAAGCTGCGGGCCGTAATCAAACTCAAGTAGCGCCGTTTTAAGGGCGAGCGCAGAAGAAGATCAGAACCAAGAACTTCATTTGATTTTCTGTCAGGATAAACGAGAGCTACACTTGGAGGCAAGATGCGCAACAGCGAAGAAATATGATGAATTCAATGTAAGCATGATTTGCTGTTACTGAGTCCGATTGTGTCTATCAATTTTTTTAATCATCAATTTTCTTATTAAAAATCATATTCAGCAACTTCCTTAAAGCGCTCCCGTCCGTTTGCTTTCAAAGTGTCTTCTGGGACATAAAAATTATTGTTTATTATCATTGTACAGTAACGATAGACAGCATCTAAAATAATAACTCATATTACAGAGAAAAACGTGTGCTCGTAATGTTAGCAAGTATCACACAAATCACATAGACAGCTATAGCTAACATTTAGCATCACAAATAAATTTGTCAGTTATTTCAAGCTTTCTTCCTATTTTTAAACCTCAGCTTTACCAAACTATGAGGTAACGCTGAATTACACCTGAATGTTGTTAAGTAAGATTATTGTTAACTTCTTCACCTAATTGTAGGCTTATGAACTAACAATATTTCCTGTGACATTTTATTGCTGTAGGGCAGCCATGGACAACCTTTTTCTTTCAGTGCGCCCAAAAACAAGACTTTTACCATCTTCATGCGGGCCACGCACTTTATAAAATGTGAAGTATACAAACCTTGTAGTCGCAAAGGGAACGTAATGAAATTTACTGCATTTAAACATGGTACCAATACACAAGTGTACACGCACGCACGCACGCACACACACACATACATACATACATACATACATACATACATACATACATACATACATACATATATATATTATATCCTTCCCATGCCGTTAAACGTCACATAGGGCTCACAAAGTAGTTCGCCAATTTTCCTTGTCTTACGAGTCTGTCAACGTCATCAAGGGATTTTATGCCTGTTAATTTGACCTCTCTTAACAATGTCCTCTTCAGAGTTTCACGCGGTCTGCCTCTTTTTCTTTGGCCTGTTGTGTTCCACTTGATAGCTTGTTTTGGGATTCTCTGATCATTTCTTCTCATCAAGTGACCAACGTATGTCCATCTCCTTTTCCTGAGCACCAATGAAACTGGTTGTTGTTCAGTCATCTGTCTATCTTTAGTTGTTTTCCAGCTTTCGCATGCATAAATGAGGGTGGATATTACATTTAAATTAAATAGTCTAACTTGGTTTTTGTGCTTATAACTTTTGAATTACATATGTTCTCAAGATTCTTGAAGATTTATGCTGCTTTTAAAATTATGATCCTAACTTCCTTTCTAGTGTCACCATCCTGGTCTATGTAGCTGCCAAGGTATGCTTCTTCTTCTTCTTCTTCGTTCACTTCTACCACCAAAAACCGCACTGTGAACCTACTGAATTCACGCATGTGGTCCTCGTTAGGTCCCGTGGTCCCCTGTGTGGTCCAAAATAGACCACACGAGTTCCACGAAAGGACCACAAGGGATTCAGAGTATCACAGTGCTTTAGCCTGTATTCTTGGTGGGTCTCGGAAGCGGGATTGCGTGACACCGTGGTTTTCATTGCACCAGTTTGGTCTAGGGTTGGACTTTCTCACCGGAAGACCTCGACGTGTTTGGAATATCAGTGCATCCCCGCTGGGTGAGAGGCGTAAGCCCACCCAGGCCAGAGTTGGACTTTCTCACCGGAAAACCTCGACGTGTTTTGAGATACCCGTGTATCACCGCCGGGTGAGAGGTGGTTGCCCATCCAGTCCAGGGTTGGACTTTCTCACCGGAAAACCTCAGCGTGATTAGGATACGCAGACATCCCCGCCGGGTGAGAGGTGGTTGCCTATCTAGACTTCCCTGGTCCAGTGTCTCCGACTTCAGCATTTTGCGGTCGTGGCCACTACCCTTCCTAGTTGTGACCAGGATGGAGCTTTTGTCCAGGAGGATGAATCCTCGCCACTAGTGACTTCTACCCCTGGGTTGAGCCGGTTTAGGCATTTCCCAGTATGGGCGTGTTTGGGACGGGACTGACCTCTGGGGCAGAGGTACTGTGACATTCATAGCCTTCAAGATTCACCCCTGGTATGAGCCGGTTTAGGCAAAATTCACCAGTATGGGTGTTTATCAGGCATTACCGACCTCTAGAGCGGAGGTGGCATGACATGTCTAGCCATCGAGTTCCACCCCTGGTGTGTGCCGGTTTAGGCATATTTCACCAGTGTAGGTGTATTTCGGACGTAGGCGGCCTCTAGAGCAGATTCGCTGTGGTATAGCTCTCGTAGCGATACTACTGGACATACCAGGTTAAACTTCACTTTCCACCACCTTTTCCCATCGGCGCCGCGCAGCAACCTTTATTTCCGCATTTACTTCCTTAACCGGGAGGAGCTTCACTCCACGCGCGGCATTTGAAGAGTCAAGCCAGCAGTGACTCAACCTCTGGGACAAGCCGGTTCATGCATTTCACCCGATATGACTGCACTCAGGACGTGGCCGACCTCCAGACCAGAGGTGCCGTGATCTGACTGTTTGCTTCGATTTATCCTTTCAACCACCTTTCAACCACCTTTTCCGCAGTGATGCTGCACGGCAACCTCATTTGCAAATTTCTTCATTGGCCGGGAAGAGCACCGCTCCACGCACGGCAGCTGAAGATCTCGCCAACAGGTATGCAAATTGATTGACTTCTTCAATATCTGTCCCTTCTATGTGCATTTTTCCATTTTGATTGAGGGGAATTTTCATTATTTTTGTTTTGTCCTTGTTAATTTCAGGTCCTATTTTGCTAGCCAGTGAAGACAGGCTATCTGTTTTTTCTTGCATGGAATTCACATTATTAATGATAAGAGTTATGTCATCAGCAAAATCAAGATCTTCTAGTTGGGTCCCATGTACCCAATCAATACCTGTGTTACCTGTGCAGCATTTTTTCATTATGAAGTCTATTATAATCCCAAAAAGTAAAGGAGACAGTATACATCCTTGTTTCACACCTGTTTCAATCTGGAACCATTCACTCATCCCTTCTTCTGTCTTGACTGCACAAACATATCCATTGTATAAGTCCTTAATGATGTTGACAATTTTAGATGATATTCCATATAGACATAAAATTCTCCATAATGAATCTCTGTGTATGCTATCAAATGCCTTTTGAAAATCTATGATGTTCAGTATTAATGGTTTCTGCTTTTCAATATGTTCTTCAAGTATTATTCTGAGAGTAAAGACCTGGTTGAGACAGCTTCTCCCTTTTCAAAATCCTGCTTGTTCTTCTCTCATTGCGGTATCCACTATATCTTTAAGTCTATTCAAATGACCTTGTAAAATACTTTTGACACAAATGATATTAAGGTTACTCCTCTCCAGTTGTTACAGTCACTAAGGTTGCCTTTTTTTTGTTATTTTAACAATGATTCCTTTTTTCCATCTAGAAAGGACCTTTTCTTCCTTCCAAATCTTGTTAAACATTCTCTGTAGTTGTCTCATGTTGTCACTATTGATAGCTTTTAGCATTTTGGGTGTTATTTCATCTTCACCTGCAGCTTTGTTGTTAGCCATTAAATTCACTGCTGTTTCAATTTCATGCAATTTAATTTCATCTAGGTTGACATTTAGTTGTGGGGCTGGTTAGTCAGTTTCAAGATCTAACAATTCTTTTGGGTGTGGTTGATTAAGTATTTCTTGGAAGTGTTCAGCCCATCTTTGCTTGTGGTCTTTATCTGATGTTAATAGGGTTCCAGTTTTGCTAAAAATTGTTCTTTCTTTCGATGTAATAGTACCTGTTAGCCTCTTTTGTATGTTACATAAAGTTTTGCTGTCTCCTGTTTTTGCTGCTTTTTCTGCCTCTTTCGCCATATTATCTATGTATTTTCTTTTATCCCTTCTAGCTGAACTTTTTACTTTCTTGTCTATTTCTTTGTAAGTTGCTTTCGCCAGATCTTTTCCAAGATCTGTTTTTACATTCAACATGTCTAATTTGACTGCTCGTCTTTCATGTATATAATTCCATGTTTTATCTGATATCCATGCTTTTCTATTTGGTTTTTTCAGTCCAGCTCTTGCTTTTGCTGCTGTGATTATGGCTGTGCTGTAAGAATTCCATAATTCATCTATACCTATCTCCTCAACTTCACTGGGTGTTTTGGAATGATTGGCAAGTTCCTGATTGAAATTAATGTTATTATTTTCTTCTTGTAGGCTGTGGCTGTTTATCTTTCTGTGTACTGATTTTTTGTGTTGGCTTTTCAATTTTAGTTTTATTTTCCCTATGCACAGGTTGTGATCACTGTTGACATCTGCACCCCTATAAGCCCTTACATCTATGAGAGATATTCTGTATTGCTTTCTAATATAAAAATGATTTATCTGGTTTCTAGTTCTATCATCTGGAGATATCCACGTTATTTTATGTATCTCTTTGTGTGGGAATATTGTGCCTCCAATGACCATGCCCTCTGTTAGACATACTTCAATTAATCTTTCTCCATTCTGATTAACCATGTCAATTCCTTCTTTCCCCATCACTTTTTCAACGTCGGTATTGTCTTTCCCTACCTTAGCGTTGAAGTCCACCACAGAAACTAGGATGTCGTGTTTAGGGACTTTGTTGATGATTTGTTGTAGTTGGTGATAGAAGTCATCTTTCACATCATCATCTGCATCATTCGTGGATGCATAACACTGTATTGTTGTCATTCTTCCGTGTCTTAGGTTGTATCGTGCTCTTATTGTACGACTGTTCACTGGTTCCCATTCTACAAGGCTCTTGCTGCTACGTTTGACATAATAATACCTACCCCATCTCGGACTTTACCATCATTTCTACCTAAATGTATTATTAACTTACCGTTTTCCGCCGATCTTTTACCTTCTTCTGGCCATCGCATTTCGCTGATGCCCAGTATGTCTAGATGGTATCTCTCCATTTCTTTGATGACCTGAATATATATATATATATATATATATATATATATATACAACCTAATTACCGGCGTTGCTCGGGAATTTATTAATTATTATATAGATTATATGCATAGAGAAAGAAAAATGAGGAGGTATAAATGTGAAGAAAATTCTAACTTTGTTAACTATGGTTTGTTGGAAGCTTGAGCTTCAGAAGTTTCCGCATAGCAGAAGAATAAACAAATATTCATTGATTGAATTAAAGGTAAAAGGTTTAGGAATGAGGTGTGAACCAGCTTCACTGCACACGATCAGACCATAAGTGATCAGAAACTGCCAGTGTCGCTATCAGCATGAATTATGTTGCTACCGGCGTCGTTCCTCTTTCTTCCCAGAACGTTAACCCTGGTACCCATATTTTCCTGAGGTTGGGTGAACCTCGGGGAGTCTTTGCAAACCAAGGTTGGAAATCGAAACCAGGTCGCTTTGTCGATGAGAAAGTGAATAATCCATGGCTCCAACGCGGCCGATCGAGCTAAATATAGACCACTGAATTTTATTTCGTATTAGGACTTATGCGAACACTAGAATCTTAACAGTTATAGTTATGTTATAGTTACGTTATCAAGTCAAGTTATTGTAATTCTAGCCTGCGATGAACACCCGAGGGTCTAGATGTGCCTATATTTGCAGGTTAGTGGAGTGGTTTCCAAACTTTTTCTTTGGTTTAGTTAGTTCTGACGTTTTTGCCGTTCTTTCGTCTTAAGTCTTCCAAACGCCACCAGGCGCTCATTTTGGCAACCGCTGTCTAAGTGGTCTTAAATTTCTAAACCACTAAATAAAAATGCCAGCACCTGTCCTCCCTGTTTCTGTTTTACCAAATAAAACCGAAGCACCCATTTCTTGAGGTTATATTGACCCCAGTGCCGGTTGGTCTGAAAAAATTTAGTTCGAAATCGAACAAGGGACCTTTTGGCTGGCAGGCGGGTGCACTACCCACATCATTGTGGCAACTAAAATGACCTAAAATCTGACCTATTGTCTAATTTTTTTCTCACAGTGAGTTCTCGAGGCCCAGGCCTGAACTAATTTGGTCACATAAAGGTCTCTAATAGTACCTGAAGATCTCTAATTCCATGGAGGTCTGAATTTCCTGTATCTCCTATTTTCTTTTCCTAAATGAGCAACCGAAAACTAAGAAACAAAAACAACTGACTAAGATAAAGAAACCCCCATGTGATACTCGGGATCTGCAAAGAATAGGACCACTGTACCCTACCAATACCTTGGAGCAGTAATAACTACAGATGGGAAATGCAGAACAGAAATTAGGAACAGAATAGGTCAAGCAAAGACTGCATTTCAGAGAGTGAGAAACATATTATCCAACACATCCTTATCAATGAATGTTAGAAAACGAGTCCTAAAATGCTATATTGAACCTGTCTTGTTATATGGAAGTGAATCATGGACAATATGCAAGTCTGCACAAAAATCATTGGCAGCAGCAGAAATATGGTTTATTAGAAGAATGTTGCGAATCCCCTGGATAGCAAAAATAACTAATGAAGAATGTATGAGAAGAGCTGGAGAGACAAAAAACCTTGTCAAAAAGATAAGAGAGACAATATACTTTCATAGGACATGCAATGAGAAGAGGGGGCATTGAAAATATTATAACAGGAAAAATAGAAGGAAGAAGATCAAGAGGAGGACCAAGAGAAATGATACTGGACAGTCTGACGGGATGGTGTGAGAGGAGATCACCAACTGAACTGATGGCCTGCATGAAGGATCGTGTACTCTGGAGAAGCATAATAGCCAACGGCAGTTGGCACGGCACATGATGATGATGATGACCCTACCACCCATGATCGTAAAAGGCGACTAAGGAGGGTTCGGCATAGGGCCAGCAACACTATCTGGTAAAAAAAACTATCAGACAGCTACAGAAACGGAAGCAAGGGAAAAAAGAAATGCAGGTGGAAGGAGAAATGGTTATCAGGAAACTGAGACCATGAAGGTTGTGGATGAAAGCCAGCCACTGGAAGTCCCCAACCCGACTGCAGACCTCCTGGAACCTAAACACAAGATGCAAATAGGCAGCTGGAATGTAAGAACACTTAACCAGACTGGAAAACTACCACAAACCATCAAGGAAATGCACAGATACAAACTAGACATATTAGGAATACAAGAAGCAAGATGGACAGGACAAGGCAGAAGGAAATTAACAACACAGCACACAGAAGATACAACAATGTAGTCAGGTAAAGAAGATCATCATGAAGGAGATGTAGCATTGATTATAACAAAAGAAGCATCAAGAGCATTGCTGAAATGGACCCAAATAAATGAGAGATTATTATATGCACGCTTCAACTCAAGATTCACGAAGTTGAGTATTATAGTTTGTTATGGACCAACAGAAGCAGCTGAAGAGGAATTAAAAGAAGATTTTTACAACAGCGTCCAAGCCATAGTAGAAACAATACCCAAGCATGATATGCTACTCATCTTGGGCGACTTCAATGCAAAAATAGGTGAGGGAATTGAAGATAGAAGAAGAATAACGGGAAGAGAAGGAATCGGAGAAATACATGAAAATTTAGAAAGACAAGTGGAAACGGTCACTACAAGATGTGCGAGCAAGGAAAGGAGCAGATGTAGGAAGTGATCACAACCTTCTAGTAGCAAAAATGAAACTAAAATTAAGGAAAGCCAAAATCGGAGAACACAGAAAGATACGTTTTGATACACGAAAATTGAAAGACAGCAAACTAGGAATTAATTCTCAATAGTACTTAAGAACCGCTTCAGTATCCTACAAGACGAAGCAGAAATGTCCATACTAGAGTTCAATAAAACACTACAGGAAACAGCAAAAGAGGTGCTAGGATATCGGAAACGGAGAAAAGAGGAATGGATAAGCAAGACCACATGGGAAAAGACAGAGCAAAGAAAAGAAATCAAGAAAAAATTACTGGACACCAAATCACAAAGGCTAAAAGAACAAGTTTTAAGTAATTATGCACAAAAAGACAAAGAAGTGAAGGAATTATGTCGTCAAGATAAACGTCAGTACTATGACAACTTAGCAGAAGCAGCAGAGAAAGCAGCATATGCAAGAGACATGAAAACCATATACAAAATCACAAAGCAGATGACAGGTAACTTCAACACAAGATGTGAGAGTGCAGTAAGGACAAATAAGGGACAACTGGTCAGTGGAGAAAGAGAAAAAATTGAAAGATGGAGGGAACACTTTAATACCCTACTAAACAGAACACAAGCAGCACAAACAATAGACATACCTGAAGCAAAAACGGAACTAAACATCAATACAGGAACCAATAAATGAAGTGAAGGAGGCAGTAAAGAATCTAAAATTAGACAGGGTACCAGGTGAATATGAAGTGATGCTGAGATGTTGAAAGCAGAAGAAACAGAAACACCAAAACAACTCTGCCGGATACTACAACATATTTGGGATCTAGAAAAAGCTCCAGAGGAGTGGAAAACTAGCCTTATAGTAAAACTACGAAAGAAGGGTGGCCTCAGAGATTGCGGGAACTGGAGAGGCATTACCCTACTGTCACTCACCAGTAAAGTGTTTTGCAGAATAATCATCAACAGAATTGTACCAGCACTTGAGGGAAAACTTCGGAAAGAGCAGGCAGGATTTAGGAAAGGAAGATCATGCATAGACCACATATTTGTTCTTAGACAAATATTAGAACAGGAAAATGAGTGGCATAGCACAATATATGCATTGTTTATAGATTCTGAGAAAGCCTCTGACAGTGTCAACAGAGATGCACTGTGCAAAATCCTAAGATAGCATGGCCTCCCTCATAAGATAGTGAATGTAATCAAAGCCTTATACGAGGGTTTTCAATGCAAAGTTATCTGTGGAGGACATACCTGCAGCGGCTTTAAGGTATAAACAGGAGTGAAGCAGGGATGTGTACTATCACCAACATTATTTATCTTGGCAGTAGACTGGTTAATGAAAGAGAGAACATCAGACAAACGCAGAGGATTACAATGGACCCTTGACACAGTGCTGGAGGACCTTGACTTTGCGGACGACATTTGTCTACTATCAAGCAGTCACAAAGAAATGCAAGATAAAATAAACAAGCTAACTCAGAATGCAAACAACATAGGACTAAAGATCAACGTAGGAAAGACAAAGTTAATGAAGCAAAATGTGAACACCAGAAATGTACTCAGAGCAGATAGCAAGTTAGTGGAGGAGGTCAAGGAATTTGTATACCTTGGCAGTAGAGTAGTAGAAAATGGAGACAGCACAGAGGACATCAACAGCAGACTTACTAGAGCAAGCCAGGCTTTTGCAGTGCTGCAGACTATATGGAAATCTAAAAAACTAAGCACGATATTTAAGAGTAATGTTCTAAGTGTACTACTCTATGGAAGTGAATGCTGGAAAATCATCAAAACCGTGGGAAAAAAGTTGAATTTTTTTCCAGACTAAATGTTTACGAAAAATTAGAAAATATTTTGGCCAGACACTATAAGAAATAACATCTTGTTGGCAGAAATGCAGATGAAGCCACTGACAGCAATTATTGAGGAAAGACGCTGGCGATGGTTGGGACATGTGCTCCGAATGACTGACAACTCACTATCAAAAACTAGCACTAAGATGGACACCACAGGGGAACAGAAGTAAGGGTAGACCAAAAGAGACATGGAGAAGAACAACAGAAAGGATGTTGAGCAACAGAGGGCTCACCTGGGCAAGAGTAGAAAAAAAGGCACAGGATAGGCATTTGTGGAAAACCCTTGTGGACACCCCTATGTGCCCGTTGCACTTAAGGTTCAGAGAGAAGATAAAGAAACGTCAACATTTTCTCACACAAACAGAGAGGTAAAGATACATTTCTCGTTTCTATGCCATTAAGGCGGAGTGGGGCATTAGGCCCGCATTTCCAAGACCAAGGCACATCATTGTGTGATGTGGGCAGTATTACCCCTGGCAGCATTTACCTTCCCAGATTTCTCTGGTACCCATTTTTTTAGGCTTGGTAGACCTCGGGGCCTTTCTGGTGTAGTGATTCATTCATTTGCATGTCCCTTGCGGAACTTTGCCTCCCTAACAGCACTCCTGTAGGCCTCTCGGTTATAAGCAAGATGGCATGCTGCTAATGCATCCATTTGCAGATCATCAACGATGTCTTGCAGCCATCTTCGTTTTGGTCTTCCTCTCTTTCTTTTTCCCATTATGTACCCTTCTCTAGATTATCATGACGTTTGATGTGTCCAAAATATTTAAGTTTTCTCTGTTTAATCCTCTTTACTAGTCAGCCTTCTTCAATATTAAGTTCTTGTAGTATGGATATATTTGTTCTTTTTTGTGTCCATGATATTTGAGAAACTCTTTATTTACATTCAAAGGCATTTATGTGTTTCTCAGCTGTTTTGTTAAGTGTCCAGGTCTCACAGGCATATGTTGCGATGGAAAAGATGCATGCCCTTAAAAATCTTATTTTTGTAGTTCTGTCTGTTCCTCTTCACAGATTCTTTTGTTGTTTTACTTTGTGAAGAGCGACAGATGTCCTCCTTTTAATTTCCCTCATTGTATCTCCATTATTAATTAGCAGTGATCCAAGATATTCAAAACTCTCCACTTTTCCAATTTTTCCTCATTGATACATATATCAGCTGCCTTATGTGTTTTGTCAATTGTTATCAATTTAGTTTTCTTCGCATTAAGATAAAGGTTTTGTTCTTTACTATTCTTACGGACTGACATAATTAGTTTTTCCATTCTTTTTTGTGTTGTGGACAGTAATACTGTGTCATCAGCATATTTAATCTCTGGTATTTTATAACCTCCAATTGTTATGGCATCATAATATTCTTTGTCTAAATCTTCTCTAACATTCCTCATTATATTTTCAGTATACAAGTTAAATAAGTAAGACGACAATATGCACCCCTGACGGACCCCTTGTTTTATGTCAAACGAAGTTGTTGTTTCACCATTTATTCTTACTGCTGCCTGTTGGTCTAGATGCAGCAGTGATGTTAATTGTATCAAGTGTGTTGGAATTCTAGTGTAGTGATACCAGACAAACAAAAAATCTCCCTTGCTGTGTTCGAGCCCCGTACCACTGGATTAGCACACCGAGCGAAAGGGGTAAAGAGGTTGGGGGAGGACACAACTGACGGAGACGGGTAGACTGAAGACAAGACTGATGAACCGTAAACACGCAAGCCTGTCTCAGTCTTTCGCGACGCTCCCTAGGGTCACGGCAACCTGGCTGATAATACAACCAGATCTCCCCGGAACAGAGGTGGATGTCCGTCACGGCAGCAGACGTCATCTCATCTCCGTCGAAAAAATAAAAGAGTGCTACGAGAACTGGCCGCTGTAAATCTTCAAGAAGGGATCTTTAAGAATGTAATTTTACTTCATGTAGTTCTCTTAAATCCGATAGTGGAGTATGTGGATAAGATATAAGTTTATTATTTATTTGTGTAATCATTTAATTGTTCTTCGTCCTTATTAAGCTCATTAACAAATGCTGAGAGACTGTGACTGAGTGAAAACTGTATGATGAAGGGCAGAATGTTCTAAGGGCATGCGTGCTCAAATCTTAATCCTTTGAAAATAAAGTATAAAGTAAAGTATGTTTACCATAAATTTTACTAGACAGACAAGCAGTGCTACATAGAATGTTCTTTCTTTCTTTCTTTCTTTCTTTCTTTCTTTCAGACATCAGTCCAAAGCAAGTGAGAGACCTTAGACAGCTGTCATGTTTTCTCAGTGTGTTTTTTGCCTAATCCATCCACCTTTTCCTTGGTCGTTCTCACGCCCTGTATCCAGATATTTTCGACTTGGATCTGGATGTGCAGCTGGTTGTTCTCGATTCATGCGTATCAACTGGCCGAAGCACTTAACCCTCTGAGTTTCAGTATATTTCCTGGATGGGTGCTGTTTCCACCTTTTGCCAGATTATTGTCACTTTATCATTTATTGCTTTAGAAGAATGAACAACAACAGCAACAGCAACAACAACAACAACAACAACAAGAAGTTGCATCTGAGAGGTTTGTATCATCCTTACGCTCATTCATTTACATCATCTTCCTAAGATGTACATCCGTTCAAATGATTCCCTTCTTTATCATTCAGTTTACAAACATCAAAGTATGTAACACATAAATAAACTATTAAAAGTGAATTAGAAAACACACTGGAAGCAGATGTGTATACAGTTTTAAAAAAAACTGTTTGGTTACGCCCGCCTGCTTATCTGTTAGAATCTGCTGTCTGACAGGAAAGAGCTAAGATATTGGAGTTAGTTTCCATGTGTATGGAAGCTGAAGTGTATCCAACAAAATTTTTTTTAACTTCCAGTGTATCTTAGCAATAGGATTCTAATTTTACCTTGAGTTATATAAAAGCGTATAATTCTATCTCATTCCAGTCTACGAGACAACCTGATTTTATGTCTGCAATAGAAGCTTTTAAGCTAAGAGAATAACAGACATTTACACAGTCCGGGTTTCTAAACCATTACCAAGAGAACAATCTTCTCTTCTTCTTCTTCTCTCTCTCTCTCTCTCTCTCTCTCTCTCTCTCTCTCTCTCTCTCTTATTTTCCAGTCTATTCGCCCTCTGTCAGCTATGTTCCATATTTTGTGGAAATTATGAACATAATAAGTCTGCTAAATAAATGAGCAATGTTCCACGTCAATCACACACAAGATGTCAGTGTTAGTACTTTCATTAACTTATCAAGATCTTATAGTCTTAGAGGGCAGTGTGATCAGCATAATGCCCTGTCACTTCCTGTCCTTATCCCTTGGAGGAGTCAGAGTCAGGCACCTGTTTTTACAGATATGTTGACTCTAACGCCTGGAACCGAGAACAAGTCACCGACAAAAGTCATGAGACCACTTAGCAAATCAGACTCTCTGCGGTAAATGACTGAGACTCTCTGCGGTAAATGACTGAGACTCTCTGCGGTAAATGACTGAGACGCTCTGCGGTAAATGACTGAGACTCTCTGCGGTAAATGACTGAGACGCTGTGTGGTAAATGACTAATCTACTTTATATATTCAGTCAAATATAACATGCCTTGCCTGTATACGGTGTGCTGACATAAGTACGATATAACTATCCAGTCTTAGTTTAATTTTAGACTCTGACGCACTCTGTTCTTAGTTTAATTTTAGACTCTGACGCACTCTGTTCTTAGTTTAATTTTAGACTCTGACGCACTCAGTTCTTAGTTTAATTTTAATTTTCATCAAGTTCCTTTCCTCATCTTCTTCAGTTAGGTATTCTCCATTTCCCCAAACGATACTCAACAAACATGGTTCTTAAGTGAGGGGTATACATACTTTTTGGGGATATGGTTGTTACGGGTATGGATCTCGATCTCTGAACAATTTCAAAGTCTGAGAAGTTCAATTAGAAGTTCTTTCACCTGTTCTGTTCTTAGCCGTGTAAAGTAGAAACAAAGTGTTCACACCCACTGAATCATGCTGGTACCTATAATAGGACTTAGATGATGATTTTGATAGTTTCATTAGGGGCATACTGGACAGTTCACTGGGGCATTGGAGGGGCTGGATATCTGTATTTGTCAAAAAAAAAGGGTTAAGAACCCCAGATATTGAAGAAAAAAAAAACAAGTTGTTTAGGGCGGTGGGTTTTGAAATCAAAAGCCAGATTAGACAGAATCAGTGCCACTGTGTAGGACAGGGCAGACGAGGGACGAAGAGGGTGTGACCTATAGGTACTGAGCGATTTTATAGGGAAAATATGTGGGAAAGAAGAGGACTCATTGTTACCACCAAGTTAAAGGTCTATAAAGCTGTCGTTCTGACCACACTAATGTATGCAGCCACCAAGTTAAAGGTCTATAAAGCTGTTGTTCTGACCACACTAATGTATGCAGCCAACAAGTTAAAGGTCTATAAAGCTGTCGTTCTGACCACACTAATGTATGCAGCCACCAAGTTAAAGGTCTATAAAGCTGTCGTTCTGACCACACTAATGTATGCAGCCACCAAGTTAAAGGTCTATAAAGCTGTCGTTCTGACCGCTCTAATGTATGCAGCCGAAACATGGACAGTCTACAGTAGGCATGCAAGACAACTAAATCATTTCCATCCAGGCTGTCTCAGGGAAATACTAAACATTAAATGGCAGCAACTGATTCCTGATACTGAAGTCCCCACAAGAGCTAAAATTCCAGGCATCTACACAAGGGGCAAATCCGATGGACAGGGTATGTGGTCAGAACGAGTAACAACAAATCGACTGTCCAAACAGCTCCTTTATGTGGAACTTCTGAAGAAGTGTTTGAGAAGGGATAAGTTCTGTGACGTAGTAAGTAAGAAGTGTTTGAGAAATAATAATGTTTTTATTATGAGAGTCCTCTATCTGTCTGCACTGTTCATTTAACCACACTTCTTTTGCTTCTCTGCCTTTGCGTCTTATTTCTTTATTTATCTTGCTATATTTTTCTTGGTTATTTTTACTCCTTCTCCTCTTGTCCATCTGTCATCCATTTGTTTTTAGAGGCTTCTTTTTTTTGTTGGTATTATCTCCTTAACAGTTTGATGGATAGAATCTCTTAACATTGCCCATTGTTCATCTATACTATTTATCTTTGCTATTGCATTGTATCTATTCGTTATAATAACTTTGTATTGTTCTCACAGTTCTTGGTCATTTTAAGGAGTTCTGTATTCAGTTTGATGTTTCAAACTTTTCTATCTGCTTTCTTTAGCTTTATTCTAATTTTTCCACAGAGCGGGTCATGGTCACTATTGCAGTCAGCTCCTGGCATGGTTTTTGTTGTCAGTAATGCATTGCGGAATCGTTTGTTGATTAATACGTAGTCTATCTGGTTAAAAGTCTTTTTGTCTGGGCTGCACCACGTTCCCAGTCTTCGAGGGTGTTTTTTAAACCAGGTGTTCCCTACAACCGTGCTGTGTATTCTTGCCCATTCAATTAATTTACTATCTCTGTCATTCCTCTCCCCCAGTCCATAGTCACCAACGATGTCTGAAGTTCTTCCTTTCTGTGTTGTGGACAGTAATACTGTGTCATCAGTATATCTAATCTCTGGTATTTCATAACCTCCAATTTTTATGCCATCGTAATATTCTTTGTCTGCACCTTCTCTAACATTCTTCATTATATTTTCAGTATACAAGTTAAATAAGTAAGGCGACAATATGCACACCTACAGACCCCTTGTTTTATGTCAAACCAAGTTGTTGTTTCACTATTTATTCTTACTGCTGGTTGTTGGTCTAGATACAGCAATGATGTTAATTGTATCAAATGTGTTGGAAATCCCATTTTTTTCCATTAATTCCCAAAGTTTCTGGTGTTGTACACAATCAAATGCTTTTGAGTAGTCTATAAAGGCTAAATATAGATTCACATTAAACTCTCTGCATTTCTCTATTATTAATCTTATATTGAATATAATATCTCTTGATCCTCTTCCTTGCCTGAAACCAGCTTGGACCATATTGACTTCTTCTTCTTCTAGTTGGGACCCAACTAGAAGATCTTAATTTTGCTGATGACATAACTCTTATCAGTAACAATGTGAATTCCAAGCAAGAAAAAAATATATATTCTGTCTTCACTGGCTAGCAAAATAGGACTTGAAATTAACAAGGACAAAACAAAAATAATGAAACTTCCTATTAATCAAAATGGAAAAATACACGTAGAAGGGATAGATATTGAAGAAGTCAATCAATTTGCATACCTTGGCAGCAAGATGGTGACACCAGAAAGGAAGTTAGAATTAGAATTGTAAAACCAGCATCGATTTCCAATAATCTTGAGAACATATGGAATTCAAAAGTTATAAGCACAAAAATCACGTTAAGACTATTCAGTTCAAATGTAATATCCACTTTCATTTATGCATGCGAAAGCTGGAAAACAACTAAAGAAATAGACAATAAATTAGACTCTTTTGAAAACAAATCCCTAAGGAAAATACTCGGCATTAAGTGGAACGAATTCAAGAACAATGGAGAGATAAGACAGATGACTGAACAATAACCAGTCTCATGGGTGATCAGGAAAAGGAGATGCACATATGTTGGTCACGTGATGAGAAGAAACGATCAGAGAATCCCAAAACAAGCTATCAAGTGGAACACAACAGACTAAAGAAAAAGAGACAGACCGCGTGAAACTCTGAAGAGGACATTTTTAAGAGAAGCCAAATTTATAGGCATAAAATCCCTTGATGAGGATGAAAGACTAGCCGAAGACAGGAAAAACTACCTTGCGAGCCCTATGTGACGTTTAACGGCTCGGGAAGGATATAAAAGATAAGTTCGATTTGTGTTTGACGTGTTATTGCAGTTTGAAAGGGATGCACCCAAGAAAGAAACGTAGGTGAGGACATAGCTTGTATTTGTTTGAATTATTATGTAGAGCTGTGTTTTCTAACATGGCGTATCTATCACGACATGTTTTGGAGACTAGGGAGTCGTTGTTTCACTGTTACTTTAATATTTCTATGAGTTGAAATGTGCTCAGGAGACCCGCTCGAGAAGTGCGGACGATGAAATGACGGATTGTAGTGTATGTGGTATATTGCTTTATTTGACGTTGAAATAAATTATGGAATGTGTGTAATATATTGTTTTTTAAAAATGCGGTCGTTAATGTTGCCTGAAGGGAGTCTTTGGACGTAAAGGTGTATGCCATGTGGGCGTAAAGGTGTATGTCATGTGGGCGTAAAGGTGTATGTTATGTGGGCGTAAAGATGTATGTCATGTTGGTGTAAAAGCGTATGTCATTAGGGCGTAAAGGTGCATGTCATGTGGGCGTAAAGGTGTGTCATAATTATAATAAGATTTGTTCCCGTGTGAAATTTTTGTTGGCATGTTACAGATTTACATTGGCCAGTGCTGCGGGACGTGTTTGGTGAGAATGTAAAATATTGTTCGTATCTTTTGACCTTGTATTTTCTTGAATATAGTTCGTCCATAAGTTAGCTTTAGATTTTTTGTTCTTATCATATTGCATTAACCCTACTAATCTCATAAGTGTGCGAGAACGCGCCTATTTTGTTTCGTATATTCTTGTGTTAATTGAGAAACACGAAAAATTGTTGTTTTGATGGAATTAAATGATTACTTGTTGTTGGCATGTCACACTTGCTGTTGGTCTTCGGTGTTTAGAAAAACATGTTCCTATAGTTTCCTCTCAGACGTTGACAGTATCAGCTGTCAGAGCTGTACGCCAAAAATCATACTCGGTAGATTCCAGTATATCTGATGGCTTTAAAAACGTCTACAGATATAGCTATAAATAACTGATTATTTATCGTATACTCAAAGCATCTAAATATATTCAAGACACATTTAAGATATGGGTATCATGAACTCATCATTTAAGTGCTTAAATAATGCTATGTAAAAATAAAACAGGCTATCGCGAAGATGTAAAATTCTTGGCCAGAAAGAAAAAAACACGTAAACCAGTATGTTAGCACGTAAATCAGGAGTTTAAGTTACTCACATCTTCACAAAGCTCATCCCATCTGTATGATAGCACGAGAGAACCATTTGAAATGTTATAAAACTTTCCATATTAATTCTATAAAAATAGTCGGAGAGTTGGTGAGTTGATGAGTGGTTACTGTTTGTTTCACAGAGACATCAGACGCTCATATAAAGTCGTGATACATATATCTATAGTAAGACAGGCATGGAAAACTACAAAGTTGAAATGCAGAAAAAAAAACCACAGACAAACACTAATGCGGGCAGACATTCGGATAGATACTGTTAAAACGAGAAAATGAAAGAAAAGACAGCTTACTCATGTTGTGTGTTGCGAGTGGTTGCTGTAATTAGGTCTGTTGTTTCTAACAATTACGGTAATCTTAAACAAATGATGGCATTAATGTCAACGTTAATTTTTCTGCGGAAGATATGCTTAAGAGACTATCAAGTATCCATTCTACGTGTAGTCTCAAATCCCACAGGAACAAATGCAGGCATCCCTTTTTTCTGTGCTATTGATTCTCCAAGGGCCAGGTATTTACAGTATAGCGCATATGTTAACAATGATCACAACCTGTGCATAGGGAAAATAAAACTAAAATTGAAAAGCCAACACAAGAAATCAATACACAGAAAGATAAACAGCCACAGCCTACAAGAAGAGAATACTAACAGTAATTTCAATCAGGAATTTGCCAATCATTCCAAAACACTCAGTGAAATAGAGGAGATAGGTATAGATGAATTATGGAATTCATACAGCACAGCCATAATCACAGCAGCAAAAGCAAGAGCTGGACTGAAAAAACCAAATAGAAAAGCATGGATATCAGAAAACACATGGAAGTATATACATGAAAGACGAGCAGCCAAATTAGACATGTTGAATGAAAAAACAGATCTTCGAAAAGATATGGCAAAAGCAACATACAAAGAAATAGACAAGAAAGTAAAAAGTTCAGCTAGAAGGGATAAAAGAGAATACATAGATAATATGGCGAAAGAGGCAAGGAAAGCAGCAAAAACAGGAGACAGCAAAACTTTATGTAACATACAAAAGAGGCTAACAGGTACTATTACATCGAAAGAAAGACCAATTCTTCGCAAAACTGGAACCCTATTAACATCAAGTAAAGACCAAAAGCAAAGACGGGCTGAACACTTCCAAGAAATACTTAATCGACCACACCCAAAAGAATTGTTAAACCTTGAAAATGACTTACCAGCCCCACAACTAAATGTCAACCTAGATGAAATTAAATTGCATGAAATTGAAAGAGCAATGAATTTAATGGCTAACAAAAAAGCTGCAGATGAAGATGAAATAACACCCGAAATGTTAAAAGCTATCAATAGTGACAACATGAGACAACTACAGAGAATGTTTAACAAGATTTGGAAAGAAGAAAAGTTCCCTTCTAAATGGAAAAAAAGGAATCATTGTTAAAATACCAAAAAAAGCAACCTTAGCGACTGTAACAATTGGAGAGGAGTAAACTTCATATCAGTTGTATCAAAAGTATTTTGCAAGGTCATTTTTAATAGACTTAAAGATATAGTGGATACTGCAATGAGAGAAGAGCAAGCAGGATTTCGAAAAGGGAGAAGCTGTCTCGACCAAATATTTACTCTCAGAATAATACTTGAAGAACATATTGAAAAGCAGAAACCATTAATCCATTAATTCATAGACTTTAAAAAGGCATTTGATAGCATACACAGAGATACATTATGGAAAATTTTAAGTCTATATGGAATATCATCTAAAATTGTCAACATCATTAAGGATTTCTATAATGGATGTATTTGTGCAGTCAAGACAGAAGAAGGGATGAGTGAATGGTTCCAGATTGAAGCAGGTGTGAAGCAAGGATGTATACTGTCTCCTTTGCTTTTTGAATTGCAATAGACTTCATAATGAAAAAATTCTTCACAGGTGACACAGGTACTGACTGGGTACATGGGACCCAACTAGAAGATCTTGATTTTGCTGCTGACATAACTCTTAGCAGTAACAATGTGAATTCCATGCAAGAAAAAACAGATAGCCTGTCTTCACTGGCTAGCAAAATAGGACTTGAAATTAACGAAGACAAAACAATAATAATGAAAATTCCTATTAATCAAAATGGAAAAATACACATAGAAGGGACAGATATTGAAGAAGGCAATCAATTTGCATACCTTGGCAGCTACATAGACCAGGATGGTGACACCAGAAAGGAAGTTAGAATTAGAATTGCAAAAGCAGCATCGATCTTCAAGAATCTTGAGAACATATGGAATTCAAAGTTATAAGCACAAAAACCAAGTTAAGACTATTCAATTCAAATGTAATATCCACTTTCATTTATGCATGCGAAAGCTGGAAAACAACTAAAGAAACAGACAATAAATTAGACTCTTTTGAAAACAAATGCATAAGGAAAATACTCGGCATCAAGTGGAACGAATTCAAGAACAATGGAGAGATAAGACAGATGACTGAACAACAACTAGTCTCATAGGTGATCAGGAAAAGGAGATGGACATATGTTGGTCATGTGATGAGAAGAAACGATCAGAGAATCCCAAAACAAGCTATCAAGTGGAACACAACAGACCAAAGAAAAAGAGGCAGACCGTGTGAAACTCTGAAGAGGACATTGTTAAGAGAGACTAAATTAAGAAGCATAAAATCCCTTGATGAGGTTGAAAGACTCGCCGAAGACAGGAAAAATTGGCGAACTACCTTGCGAGCCCTATGTGACGTTTAACGGCACGGGAAGGATATAAGATATAAGAAGGAAAAAACTGAAGACAGCAGAATGCTATAATCCATTTATTTACAGTTTTACTTGTTATAGCTTGTTCTAAAAACTAGACGGCTGAAAGAATAAATAACGAGTAATTTGTTCTAAAACTAGACGGCTGAAAGAATAAATAACGACTAATTTTTCCTAAAAACTAAACGGCTGAAATAATAAATAATGACTACTTCCTTAATAGTCGCTGGTGGTAGTAGTAACGTTATAGTGTGGCAAAAGACTGAGCAGCACTGATTGGAAATAGTACTTAAATTTAGTATCAGAAGTCATTGTAGTCATTGTGAATATAGGGTTGCTTTTTTTCGGTGTTTTGATGTCGTACTAGTAAAAACAGTAGTAGGAGTTGTTGTATAATATAAAATCTAAGAAGCCTTCTGTCAGCTAAATTCTAAAAATGTATAGCTCATTTACGTGAATGTTCAACTTTCTGATAATACACTAACATCTGTGTGTATATATGCTTTTATATGTCATGATAGTAGTAGTAGTAGTAGTAGTAGTAGTAGTAGTAGTAGTAGTAGTAGTAGTAGTAGTATGGCAGGGTGTTCCATAAGTAACTGTGCACTAACCTAGTATCGATTCCGGTATGGTAGTGACATCTTAATACCTGCGGTATCTAGCCACATCTACTTGCCGCAGTGTCATTAAGATATCACTACGATACGGGACTCGATACTGTGTTAGTTCACAGTTATTTTCTGAATGCACTGTAATAGTAGTGGTGATGGATGGGCTTCGGAGAGAAATTTTCTAAGCCGATGTAAATCCCCCTCATTCCTCCCCCCTTATTGTTTTCATACACTATGCCCCCCAGCCCTCCGGGAGAATCCTTAAAACAAGAAAACAAAACAGTGTCTATTAGGGTTTGTGTGGTAGTGATAGTTGTGATAGTGACTGTATGAGTTGTGGCAGTGGTAGAAACAACAGCAGATGCAACAGTAGCAACAGTAGTAACAGCTATAGCACCAGTATGAGCATCAACTGCAGTAGAAGCGGCACCAGTAAAAACTAAATAGTACCAGTATTAATAGTAACAACAGTGGAGAATAGTTTGATTTTTTTTTTTTGGTAGCAGTGGCTGTTTTTGTTGGGGCTTAAATTATTTTGTAATAACAGCAACAGTAAATTGTAGATATCAACAGTCTGCAACATGGTAGTGTATAAACGAGGGGTGACTGATATGTTCTTTTCATAAGGTATAATGGATTATTTATGGACAATTTTTTTTTTTGGGGGGGGGTTATTTCTCAACATAGTCTCCTTGCAAGTTTATGTACTTAGTCCAGCGATCCTAGTGCTTATGGATCCCTTCTTTGTAAAAGTCAGCATCTTGTACCAGTAGAAAGCATGAATGACGTCATTATCTGAAGCAAATTTGCAACCACTGAGCTCCTTTCTGAGTTTGGTAAACAGGTAATAGTCCGAAGGGACCAAATCTGGGGAATAAGGAGGATGTTCAATAAGATGGAAGCCGCATTCATGAATGGCAGCCATTGCCACCGCCTACTTGTGAACTGAAGCATTATCTTGCTGAAAGATGACTCCTCTCGTCAATTTCCCTCGACGCTTTTCCTTCGGTTTGATCCGCAGTTGCTTCACAAGATTAGCGTAATAGGTTCTGGTGACCGTTCTGCCTTTTTGAGATAGTTTACCAAAAGCACACCTTCTGAATCCCAAAATATAGAAGCCATCACTTTGCCTGTAGACAGAACTACCCTTTCTTTCTTTGGAGATGGGGATCCATGATGTTTCCACTGCTTTGACTGTTCTTTGGTTTCTGGTTGAAAATAATGACCCCAAGTCTCATCCATTGTCACAAATTGCTGAAGAAACTTTTCATGATCTGCAGAAAAATGGCCAAGATTTTCTCTTGACATGTTGAGACACTGTCGTTTGTGATCAGGTCCAAGAAGTTTTGGGACCCATCGAGCAGAGACCTTTGTCATTTGAAGATCATTGTGAATAATGGCATGAACACGTTCCTGGGAGATGCCCAACTCAGTAGCAATGTACCGCTCAGTTAGTCGTCGATCCTCCATTATCATGTCATGGATTCTGCCGGTGATTCATCGGTGGTTACTGTTCTTGGTCTTCCTGGACGGGGATCATCTTCCAGACTCTCCGTTCCATGTTTGAACTGAGCTGCCCATTTCTTCACTGTGCTGTAAGAAGGGGCACTCTCCCCTAGAGTCTCCACCATATCCTCATGTATCTCTTTCGATGAGAAGCCCTTGATGCAGAGGTAGCGAATGACTGCTCGATGAGAATTTGTATCCATTTTCTCAATTTCTGCCACCCTTTACCACTTCAGTAGCCTGTAAACAAAAATTGGTTGCAATTAATTTCTTGAAACTTAATGTTTAATCTTACATTAACCTGATATACAAATACACTTAATATCAACTGTGTGTTTGAAGTATTTGTACCTTATGCCGAGAACTTATTAATCACTCTTCGTATATGGACAGTCTGGCGAGATGGTACGAGAGATCATCAACTGAGCTAATGGCCGTGTAATCTGGGCACGGCACCTGATGATAATTATATATATATATATATATATATATATATATATATAATATGGTGGTGGTGGTGGTGATGTTAGTGGTGGTGGTGGTGATGGTGGTGATGGTGGTGGTGGTAATGGTGGTAGTGGTGGTGGTGATGGTGGTGATGATGATGGTGGTGATGGTGGTGGTAGTGGTGATGGTGGTGATGGTGTGGTGGTGATGGTGGTGGTGATGGTGGTGGTGGTGATGGTGGTAGTGGTGATGGTGGTGGTAGTGGTGTGGTAGTGGTGTAGCATAGCCTTGTAAGTAACGGATATTGTAGTTATTATTATTATTATTATTAATGAATATGATTATGGAAATATGCAGTAAAGAATATAGTAAAATCTAATAGCGACAGAGAAAAGTAGGTCGAGGAAAGAAAGAGAAAGGTATAGAACTTCCATAACACTAGAATAAGACGCGGAGAAAAGTAAACAGTGACGCTAATATGTAGGAAATACAAAAAAAGGACGCCAGAAAGTTGGATGGTGCAGTGATAACAAAGCAGTGACTGGACGTTGACACGTGTAAACAAAATAGAAAAGGCAGACACAATGAAAATCGAAGACACAATAAAACCTCCGACATGATATAGCAAGATAATGTCTTAGATAAATAACAATTGTATAGACGAAACTGACACAAGTGACAGGCGTTGTGATGTGATTGCACACGGCTTTTAAATAAAGAAGTGACCATCTCGGCCAGCTGACCAATTAAATATTTAGAGGCGTGGGCTATTTGACAATTGACTTACGACATATAAGCAACGGGGCAGTTTGAATGACGGACAATCAGAACGCGCATGGGAACCAGCGGACATCTGAAGGGTGGAGCCAAAATACTTATTGGTTAATCCACCAAGTTGCACTTGAAGATAAAAAGAGACAGAACGACGAAGAAAGAATGGGGGGGGGGGACGAGGAAGAAGAAGAGACAGAGGAGGGAGCCCGAAGACAGAAGGACAGACAATCAGAGAAGAACAGCAGAAGGAGAACACAAACCAGAGAAGACACGAAAGAGAAAGAAGACGTAGGTAACTACAGTTGGAATAGATGGACAATTAGAGCTGTAGATACTGAGGAAAAGCAGTTTTGAAGAAGTAGTTTTAGGACAGATTGAATCTGTGTTTCAAGTGATTCAAGTGATATGAATAATTTATGACTTTGAAACTTCGAGTACAGTGATTTAGTCGTGTAACTGATTGACCACGTGTTTCAGATGGAGTATAGTATAGAGTTTAGAACTGTCCTCTTATCAAATGTGTAAAATATTGTGAAATAGGAGAACATTGAGAAATGCTGATATGCTTCAACGACGAAACTAACGAAGAGTATGTAATATTGAATCTTAGTACAAGTGGTGTTGTGAATTATAAGTTGAATATCTTATTTGTCAGAATTAAATAATGCAATGAAATGTTCATCGGATTCCTCTGATTAGTGAAATGTTATATTTATGAAACATCGATGTGTTATGATCAGAGAACCAAAGAACACTTCTACTATCAGTCATCAAGAATAATAATTCACAGCTTGTAGTTGTTATACTGGTGCAGTCAATAATACGATAGTGCACAATCTGACAATATTAAAGTGGTGGTTGTGGTGATGGTGAGGGTGGTGGTGGTGGTGGTGGTGGTGGTGTAATTAGATTTATGCATGCCGTAAAGTATACATGACATTGATATTAAAATGATGTGACGACTTACGAGATGAAGTGTACAGGCAAGAGAGGCATCACTGCGGGAATTAGATCGTGATGTTTGTTATTATGATGTCTGTGTTATAACAAGTAAATCTTTTAGAGTTTTCTTCTTACTAAGCAGGGCTTTTGCTCTAATAGTATCCTTACTTGTTGGTAATCTCAGTATATATCAACGAATTTAATGAGTAGGAGGGATACACTGCAAAAAGAAACGATTAGCTGAGTTAATAATAAAGATAAGTAAAGACTTGATCCCGGGCGCAACACGAAGTGTAGTATTAAGCAAGTCACAAAATAGTATTACATCACATGAGGGCATGTGTAATGGGCACTCTACAAAATGAGAAGACACGAAAGAGAAAGAAGACGTAGGTAACTACAGTTGGAATAGATGGACAATTAGAGCTGTAGATACTGAGGAAAAGCAGTTTTGAAGAAGTAGTTTTAGGACAGATTGAATCTGTGTTTCAAGTGATTCAAGTGATATGAATAATTTATGACTTTGAAACTTCGAGTACAGTGATTTAGTCGTGTAACTGATTGACCACGTGTTTCAGATGGAGTATAGTATAGAGTTTAGAACTGTCCTCTTATCAAATGTGTAAAATATTGTGAAATAGGAGAACATTGAGAAATGCTGATATGCTTCAACGACGAAACTAACGAAGAGTATGTAATATTGAATCTTAGTACAAGTGGTGTTGTGAATTATAAGTTGAATATCTTATTTGTCAGAATTAAATAATGCAATGAAATGTTCATCGGATTCCTCTGATTAGTGAAATGTTATATTTATGAAACATCGATGTGTTATGATCAGAGAACCAAAGAACACTTCTACTATCAGTCATCAAGAATAATAATTCACAGCTTGTAGTTGTTATACTGGTGCAGTCAATAATACGATAGTGCACAATCTGACAATATTAAAGTGGTGGTGGTGGTGGTGGTGGTGGTGGTGGTGGTGGTGGTGGTGGTGGTGGTGTAATTAGATTTATGCATACCGTAAAGTATACATGACATTGATATTAAAATGATGTGACGACTTACGAGATGAAGTGTACAGGCAAGAGAGGCATCACTGCGGGAATTAGATCGTGATGTTTGTTATTATGATGTCTGTGTTATAACAAGTAAATCTTTTAGAGTTTTCTTCTTACTAAGCAGGGCTTTTGCTCTAATAGTATCCTTACTTGTTGGTAATCTCAGTATATATCAACGAATTTAATGAGTAGGAGGGATACACTGCAAAAAGAAACGATTAGCTGAGTTAATAATAAAGATAAGTAAAGACTTGATCCCGGGCGCAACACGAAGTGTAGTATTAAGCAAGTCACAAAATAGTATTACATCACATGAGGGCATGTGTAATGGGCACTCTACAAAATGAGCAGTCACGACAGACGATACAAAATAAGTTGTTGCAAGCAACAAGATACAACTTCATCACGGACATCACGTATTAGAGCTACTTATACGACGTGAGCTGCCACGTCAAGCAATAGAAAATAAGTTGTTGCAAGCAACAAGATACAACTTCATCACGGACATCACGTATTAGAGCTACTTATACGACATGTGCTGATCACGACAGGCAATAGAAAATAAGTTGTGACAAGCAACAAGATAACAACTTCATCGCGGATGAAGTGAATGTATACGACATGTGCTGATCACGACAGGCAATAGAAAATAAGTTGTTACATTCTCACCTCTCATTTTCATGGTGTCCTTCAACTCCAGCCTCACCGTTCCCTTGACAACCGACCCTGCGAAGAACACGGCTTGACCAGGATCAAAGTTTATTTCAAAAAGCTGAAGTTTCCCCATCTATTCAGACAAATGTTTCTACACTTTACAAACCACTACAACAAAACCATCAACGAATTACTCCTTTTGAAGAAGACACGCGCACACACACATCTTTTCACGCTTCATCAAATTCAGTAAATGGATACAGTGAAACAATAAAATAAAAAGTTATTTCCAAAAACATGGTTGAAGTTTCATCTGTCACTCCTACGAGCACGCGGTTCAGATCGTAGTTTCATTTGATAACAGTCTGGCATGGCTAGGCTGTGCTCGCTAACTTGCTACTTGTGCGTGCGTGCTAGTGGCAGCTGATGTTTGGCATCAAAAGCCGAGGACAGAGAGAGGAAATAAATGCCCTGTCAGGAATGTGACGAAGGCTATTCTTCTAGTTTTTTTTTTTTAATGAACTGACTACAGAACCTTCCATTACCATTTCATTCACCCCCCAGAATACATAGAAAATATAGTTTATGGCCTAAATAATGTAATACTGTGTAGCAAATTGCAATTATAGCAGTTTATAGATTTATTAGGTACGTCGTAGTTGTTCAGGCCCTACAGCGACACACGTTTAAGGAAATGACGACGTGAGCGTTGGTCATTTGGTCACGTGACTGAGATGTTGTGGAACTTGGTCACGAGAGGGATTTTGACCGGACTTTTTCTTCTTTTATAGGGAAGGGGAGAGAAAAGCTGTGTGTAAGCTAGAGGACGGACATATGAAGCATGCAAGGTCTTTATCTGTCGACATGAGAGCTGAGAAAGTGATTAAACATGGAGTTTATTTGTGAATTTTTGTGAGACACATGAGAACTACATGCGAGTTCAACTTATGCTTGGACCTGCTCTTCAATGCAGAGGCCGTTCCTGGGTTGAGGCCACCAGTCAACGTGAAGTATTCGTTTGTTTGGATGGAGTTGTATGTTGAGCTGTTGCTACAGTCATCACACATGCACTCATCCACCACTAGATCCTAATGAGAGGGAAGTGTGTACACAAACAATGATGGGAAGCTGATCAAGTGTTATCTCACCACAAGTGCTGCACTTAAATGCTTTCATTAAAAAAAAATTCAAATTGAAAGTTAAAAGTATTTGTCTTTTATAAATTCTTGACCAGATTACTTCCGTCTCTACTAAAGCATCTTCACCTCATACAGTAAAAGCATCTTCACCTCATACAGTAAAAGCATCTTCACCTCATACAGTAAAAGCATCTTCACCTCATACAGTAAAAGCATCTTCACCTCATACAGTAAAAGCATCTTCAGCTCATACAGTAAAAGCATCTTCACCTCATACAGTAAAAGCATCTTCACCTCATACAGTAAAAGCATCTTCACCTCATACAGTAAAAGCATCTTCACCTCATACAGTAAAAGCATCTTCACCTCATACAGTAAAAGCATCTTCACCTCATACAGTAAAAGCATCTTCACCTCATACAGTAAAAGCATCTTCAGCTCATACAGTAAAAGCATCTTCACCTCATACAGTAAAAGCATCTTCACCTCATACAGTAAAAGCATCTTCACCTCATACAGTAAAAGCATCTTCACCTCATACAGTAAAAGCATCTTCACCTCATACAGTAAAAGCATCTTCAGCTCATACAGTAAAAGCATCTTCACCTCATACAGTAAAAGCATCTTCACCTCATACAGTAAAAGCATCTTCACCTCATACAGTAAAAGCATCTTCACCTCATACAGTAAACTTGAGGGTTACTAAGCATAAATTCGGTATTACTGGGGTTAAATATCTTCATCTGTTATTTAGATCTGAGATAACATGTATCTGCCGGTTACAGAAACATTTCTGTAAAACGTACTTAGTGACAACAGATTTGACAGTTCTAATCTTAATCTGTTAGGCAGAGAAAAGAGTCTCTCACAATAAGGAAGACCCGTTGAGGCTGGCCCCTACCAATAGACTTGACATTTAAAAACGTTATCGGCTGGGTAGTTGTGCAGATCTCTCACAGTAAGGAAGACTCGTCGAGGCTGGCCCCTACCAATAGACTTGACATTTAAAACCTTTATTTATTGGGTATTCGTGTAAGAATGGATCTCACAGAAAAGGGAATTCGCGTCGATGTCTGCCTCTTTCAGTAGACTTGACATTTAAATCTTTATCTATTGGGTAGACGTGCAAGAATGGATCTCACAGGAAAGGGAATTCGCGTCGATGTCTGCCTCTTTCAGTAGACTTGACATTTAAATCTTTATCTATTGGGTAGACGTGCAAGACTGAATCTCACAGAAAAGGGAATTCGCGTCGATGTCTGCCTCTTTCAGTAGACTTGACATTTAAATCTTTATCTATTGGGTAGACGTGCAAGAATGGATCTCACAGGAAAGGGAATTCGCGTCGATGTCTGCCTCTTTCAGTAGACTTGACATTTAAATCTTTATCTATTGGGTAGACGTGCAAGACTGAATCTCACAGAAAAAGGGTATTCGCGTCGATGTCTGCCTCTTTCAGTAGACTTGACATTTAAATCTTTATCTATTGGGTAGACGTGCAAGAATGGATCTCACAGAAAAGGGAATTCGCGTCGATGTCACCCCCCAGAATACATAGAAAATATAGTTTATGGCCTAAATAATGTAATACTGTGTAGCAAATTGCAATTATAGCAGTTTATAGATTTATTAGGTACGTCGTAGTTGTTCAGGCCCTACAGCGACACACGTTTAAGGAAATGACGACGTGAGCGTTGGTCATTTGGTCACGTGACTGAGATGTTGTGGAACTTGGTCACGAGAGGGATTTTGACCGGACTTTTTCTTCTTTTATAGGGAAGGGGAGAGAAAAGCTGTGTGTAAGCTAGAGGACGGACATATGAAGCATGCAAGGTCTTTATCTGTCGACATGAGAGCTGAGAAAGTGATTAAACATGGAGTTTATTTGTGAATTTTTGTGAGACATATGAGAACTACATGCGAGTTCAACTTATGCTTGGACCTGCTCTTCAATGCAGAGGCCGTTCCTGGGTTGAGGCCACCAGTCAACGTGAAGTATTCGTTTGTTTGGATGGAGTTGTATGTTGAGCTGTTGCTACAGTCATCACACATACACTCATTCACCACTAGATCCTAATGAGAGGGAAGTGTGTACACAAACAATGATGGGAAGCTGATCAAGTGTTATCTCACCACAAGTGCTGCACTTAAATGCTTTCATTAAAAAAAAATTCAAATTGAAAGTTAAAAGTATTTGTCTTTTATAAATTCTTGACCAGATTACTTCCGTCTCTACTAAAGCATCTTCACCTCATACAGTAAAAGCATCTTCACCTCATACAGTAAAAGCATCTTCAGCTCATACAGTAAAAGCATTTTCACCTCATACAGTAAAAGCATCTTCACCTCATACAGTAAAAGCATCTTCAGCTCATACAGTAAAAGCATCTTCACCTCATACAGTAAAAGCATCTTCACCTCATACAGTAAAAGCATCTTCACCTCATACAGTAAAAGCATCTTCACCTCATACAGTAAAAGCATCTTCACCTCATACAGTAAAAGCATCTTCACCTCATACAGTAAAAGCATCTTCACCTCATACAGTAAAAGCATCTTCAGCTCATACAGTAAAAGCATCTTCACCTCATACAGTAAAAGCATCTTCACCTCATACAGTAAAAGCATCTTCACCTCATACAGTAAAAGCATCTTCACCTCATACAGTAAAAGCATCTTCACCTCATACAGTAAAAGCATCTTCAGCTCATACAGTAAAAGCATCTTCACCTCATACAGTAAAAGCATCTTCACCTCATACAGTAAAAGCATCTTCACCTCATACAGTAAAAGCATCTTCACCTCATACAGTAAACTTGAGGGTTACTAAGCATAAATTCGGTATTACTGGGGTTAAATATCTTCATCTGTTATTTAGATCTGAGATAACATGTATCTGCCGGTTACAGAAACATTTCTGTAAAACGTACTTAGTGACAACAGATTTGACAGTTCTAATCTTAATCTGTTAGGCAGAGAAAAGAGTCTCTCACAATAAGGAAGACCCGTTGAGGCTGGCCCCTACCAATAGACTTGACATTTAAAAACGTTATCGGCTGGGTAGTTGTGCAGATCTCTCACAGTAAGGAAGACTCGTCGAGGCTGGCCCCTACCAATAGACTTGACATTTAAAACCTTTATTTATTGGGTATTCGTGTAAGAATGGATCTCACAGAAAAGGGAATTCGCGTCGATGTCTGCCTCTTTCAGTAGACTTGACATTTAAATCTTTATCTATTGGGTAGACGTGCAAGAATGGATCTCACAGGAAAGGGAATTCGCGTCGATGTCTGCCTCTTTCAGTAGACTTGACATTTAAATCTTTATCTATTGGGTAGACGTGCAAGACTGAATCTCACAGAAAAAGGGTATTCGCGTCGATGTCTGCCTCTTTCAGTAGACTTGACACTTAAATCTTATCTGTTGGGTAGGCGTGCAAGAATGAATCTCCCATAAAAGGGAAGACGCGTCGATGTCTGCCCCGTAGCATAAAAAGTAGCAACACATATTTCACAAAGAAAAACCATGTTGTGATAGGTTACAGAATGCGATCTTCATCACTTTCTGTTCTCTATTCCACTTGGCAGTGTCCTCTGCTACAGTCCCTTTATCTCCTGTTCATGTTTGGAACTGTTTACACACGTATGTAAAAAAGCATACATAAGCTTAGCTAAATATGCATTCATGCTTATATACACTGATACATTGAATACATAAGCTGAATATAGCAGATATCGCAGCGCCCGTTCCTGGTATGGCACGTGTAAGGTATGTATGCACATGTGGTACGAAAGAAACGGAGAGAGAGAGAGAGAGAGAGAGAGAGAGAGAGTGAGAGAGAGACTTCTGGACGCACGAAGGAAGTTCCTGATATGGATCGTCGCAAAAGAAAAATGACCTTTTGTTCTTGCTTGTGGTCCCTCGGTAGTGTGTGTGTGTGTGTGCGCGCGCGCGCTAGCTATCTGGTGATTTATCTCAAATAACCTGTAGTATTATGGTTCTGGATTTTTTTTAGTAAATCATCATCATCATCATCATCATCTATCTGTGCAGTATACATCATTTTCTCTCAAATAAAAATTGAGCAAAATATGAAAGAATGCAGGCAGCTGAAAACGTGACTGATTAATAGTGGCAGGCTTAACGAACTAACAGTGGAAGGGTATTATCTGTGAAGGTAATAAGTATTACATATGTTAGTCTCCTTTTCTTGGGGGTGGGGGAAGGAGAATGTTACACGTTATTCTCCTTTTCCTGGGGGTGGGGGAGGATAATGTTACACGTTAGTCTCCTTTTCTTGACGATAATAAATAGTGTGACTATGAGCTCATCTGTAAAGGTGATAAAGTGATACATATGTTATATTTCTATTTGTGAAGGTAATAAAATATTAGATATGTTGATCTGTTTTCCGTGAATGTAATTAATTAACCACATGCGTGTGTGTGTATGTTTCTACGTGCGTTAATAATACATTCAGCTGAATGCAGAACATATATCGCAGCTTCAATCTCTGGTGTGACAACAATAAGACAACACAACTCCTCAGATCTTCATGTAAAGATCAAGAAATGCTAGCTTTGCAGGGTACTTCTCTGACGATCTGTCGAAAAATCTGTATGGTTTCGTTCTCTGCAACAGAGAGCTTATTGCCTGCATTGCAAAGCCATGTCAGTACTTTCGAAGCACTTGAAGAAAATCTAAAACAGGAGGAAGAGAGATGGAGAGAGGGGAGAAAAGGACATAAGACGCGGGAAATTGACAGGTGCTGCCTGTGTGGTCATAGTTTACGGGGTTGCAGACTTTCTACATAATAGAATGTTGTCTGTCTGTGTGAGATCTGGGAAGCCGCAGTCACATACATAGTTACAGATTCTGAAACAGTGATTCTCAAAAGAAACACAGACGGCTCATTTGGGGAGGAATTGTATGATTTACCACAGTAAAATAATGTATAACATATAGAATCCTTCACGGGCTATGATTTAATATATAGGGGAGGATTCGGAGCATCCTGGGTTGAAAAGCAAAGGACTGGGACCTGGGATTGTGAGAACAGTGTTCTAGGAGAAAGAGTGTTTCATTCCTTATCTTACAAGCGTCGCTGTCAGTCTGCATTTTTATCGCCAGAGCTACAAATACGTATTAAACCTTATCCTGCGAGCATTGCTGCTGTTCTTACAAGTAGTGATATTGTTCTAACATTTTCTTACATGCATTGCTATTGTTCTAGCTTTTTTTTTCATCTTTTGCTGTTGTTCTAATATTTTGCTGCTTATGTTGTCATTGTTTTAGATGAATAGGAAGTAAATATTTTCTCTTTGTTGTTGTTGTTGTTGTTGTTAATCTGGCTGAAACTGTGAGCTGGTGTTTTTTGTAGCCGGTGCAGTAAGGATGCTGTGGCACAACGTCGTGTCGGCTTGGGAGAAGGTTATGGCGACTATTTTTTTCAGTCCTGGAATGAAGCTGAAAAACCAGGGGTTGTGCAATGCTTCTTTAGCAGACTCCACCGCCATTAGGATATGTCCATCCTTGTCCCGTTAACCAGGCTAGGCCTGCTATTGGATGGGACAGGTGGGACAGGTGGGGCATGTTCTTGGGCAGCTGTAGTTTGTCAGTCGTTGACCCTAACATGTCAGGTATGAGTCACTGCTTGCCAAGTCGGACGTCTCCACCTCCACTCTGATAAATCACCTTTTTTTGGTAAGAAACTACAACTTCATAAGTTACATGATAGTGTTTTACAACCAGTAGTGGCTTATGAAGTCACAAAGTGAAAACCGCTGGAGCGAGTTACAGTCAACAGGATTGTATTTTGCTCTAGCACTTTTAGAAGATAACAATAAGCCATATAAACGAACACAGATGTGAGGGTTAATTCCAGCGCAAGGAATCAGGCATCTACAGTAACATTACACTGAAAGACTCGTGACGTACTTCAATGTGATCCGATTCCAAAGCCAGGGCTTTGCTATTGTCTTGTGTGTGGGTGTGTGGGTCTGCGTGTGTGGGGGGGGGGTACAACTGTTGGCGCTGGAAAAACCTGGGAAACGTACGCACATAAATAAGATGTTTGGCGAACCCTAGTGCCAAAGTTAAGCAGAGAAAGTGTTTTTTTTCCCCCAGAGAATGTCACGATGTCGAGTTATCATTCATAATTCTCTTTCTCATTTATTTTATTTCATCTTTCTTTCCTTTGTTTACATTAAAAAAAATTATCATCTTCCTTTCTCATCTAATCATCTCCTTGTTTTCTGTATTTTCTGCCTTTTTCTCTTTCATTTCTTTCATTATCTTTATGATTTTTTTCTTTCTTTTGCTCCTTCTATTATTTCTTTTATTCTTCTTTCTTTTGAAAAAAAAGTGTCTTCTTAATTTTGCTGTAGATATGAAGACCGTTATCAAACACTTTTGGATATAAAGAAGGTAACTGTAATGCTTTGTTCAGTATTTTCTCTATTTACTCAACAATGTATAACGCGCAAGCATGTTCTGTATGACTTACACAGTTCTTCTGTCACTCACTTAACACGTAATATAGCATTTGTCATGACAAACATCCACTTCGCACCCGCATTTGTTTATGTTCTGGGTCATGCTTACCAACGAGCCAGGTCGACGCCACGTCTTCCTAGCAGCACGGCTGGGGAATTTTATGAGCGGAGAGAAATTTATGGAGATACAGCTTCATAAAATTTGCCCGATGTTTACATTAAAGCAACTGCTACCTGTGGATGACGTGTTTTAAATTTTAAACTCGCGTGAATGCCTGGAAGCGAACAACTATGTTTAGTTACTCTCATACCGAGGAAAGGTGAAGGGTGAAAGAACTTTATTTTCAAAGTGTGAAGAATTAAACACTTTGGCCTGTTTGACATTATGTTCAAAAGTATACCCAGTTTTGGATAATCCAGTTTTGTACAAGGTAAAGGTAAAATCCCCATTTCCGTGCCATTAAGACATACCGGGGATACGGTTTTAGGCCCGTATTTCCAAGACCATCCCAGATATCCCTGGTAGCCATATCCCTGGTAGCCATATCCCTGGTAGCCATTCTTAGCTGCTAGGTGGACCCAGGGGCCTTTTTGGTGTGGTGGTAATGGAAAAAATTCCCGACAACTGGGACTTGAACCCGATGCTACGTGATTAGTAGGCCGAGTGTCTAACCACTCAGTCAAGTAGGCAGCAGTTGTATATAAGTGGTAATAAACATACGTATACATAGCACGAGATATATTATAAAAATTTTACATACTGAAACGCTAAACTACACATTCAGAAACATATAACAATATTAAAATGCATACGACGTATTTATCATTGCATTCATATACACAGTGGCTACATTAATTAGTGTACATCTACAGAATTGCCACAGGCTATATGTAAATATGCTCTGGTAGACAGCTCTGACCACGAAAAGAAAAGAAATCAAACGAGAAGGTTTTGAGAGAGGCTGGAGAGATACAATAACAAAAGTCAGGAAAGAGAAACCCAAATTTCTAGGACATGTTCTACGCCGAGGTAAGCTAGAATACATTGTGACAACTGAAAGATAGATGGCAAAAGAGATCGAGGTAGACAGAGAGAGAAAAATGCTGGACGGACTAACTAGATGGCACGGACAAAGAACGACCAGCACAGAGCACACAGAGCACACAGAGCACACAGAGCACACAGAGCACACAGAGCACACAGAGCACACAGAGCAAGGGATTGTGGAAAAGCATGACAGTCCAGTCGACAGGGCAACAGGCTGAAGATGAGATTAAAGTTAGTCAGTCATTTGCATGTCCCTTGCGGAACTTTGTCTCCCTAACAGTTCTCATGTATACCTCTAGGTTGTAAGCAAGGTCCCCTGCTGCTGATGCATATATTCGCAGATCATCAACAATGTCTTGCAGCCATCTTCGCCTTGGTCTTCCTCTTTCTTTTTCCCATTATGTCTTCCAAGACTGTCTTCTCTAAATTCTCACGACGTTTAATGTCTAAACTATTTAAGTTTTCTCTTTTAATCCTCTTTACTAGCCAGCCTTCTTCAATATTAAGTTCTTGGAGTATGGATCATCATCATCATCAGGTACCGTGCCGACTGGCGTCGGCTATTATTCTTCTCCAGAGTACCCGATCCTTCATGCAGGCCATCAGCTCAGTTGGTGGTCTCCTCTCACACCATCCCGTCAGACTGTCCAGTATCATTTCTCTTGGTCTTCCTCTTCATCTTCTTCCTTCTATTTTTCCTGTTGTTAAAGTATTTTCAGTGCGCCCTCTTCTCATTGCAAGACCTATGAAAGTACATTGTCTCTCTCTCTCTCTCTTATTTTTTGACAAGATTTTTTTTATCTCTCCAGCTCTTCTCATACATTGTTCATTAGTTATTTTAGCTGTCCAGGGAATTCTCAACATTCTTCTAATAAACCACATTTCTTCTGCTTCCAGTGATTTTTCTGCATATCTCCCTATTGTCCATGATTTACTTCCATATAATAAGTTAGGTTCAGTATAGCATTTTATGACTCGTTTTCTAATATTCGTTGATAAGGATGTGTTGCATAATATGTTTCTCATTCTCTGAAATGCAGTCTTTGTTTGGCCTATTTTGTTACTAATTTCTGTTCTGCATTTCCCATCTGAAGTTATTACTGCTCAAAGGTATTTGAATTTCTGCACCTGCTTTAGAATAGTCCAGTTTAATTGTATACTGATTGTATTGATTCTGTTTCTTAGATATAACCATAGTCTCTATCTTTTTTATATTCAAAGTAAAGCCTGTCTGGTCTCTTTCTTTGGCGAATTTATCCAAGAGATTTTGCAGGTCTTGTTGGTTTTCAGCTAACAGTACTGTGTCGTCAGCATACCGAAGGTTGTTAATATTGTATCTACCAATTTTTATACCTGGTTCTGTGATGATCGTTCTTAGAATATTCTCGCTGTACAAAAGAAGCACGAAGAAACATAAGAAAAGACAAAAAACAATACGTACAAGATTGTTGTGAAAGAATAGAAGGACATCAGAAGTGTGGAAGAGATAGTGAAATGGTTAAAGAAATGAAGACATTGACGAGAAATGTCACACCTAAGCTAAAAGTAATTTGTGATGAGATGGGGAATACCTTGACAGAGAGAGAGACAGAGAGAGAGACAGAGAGAGAGAGAGAGAGGAAATTCTAGAAAGATGGAAGGAATATTGCAGAGGAATAAAACAACTGACCGTGAAAGAAGACATTAACAGTGTGAATTATTATTGGAGGAGAAAGAACCCGAGCCGACAATAGAAGAAGTTTTATGAGCAATAAAGAACCTGAAAAATGGTAAATCACCAGGATGTGATGAGATAACAGCTAAACTTATTAAAGTAGGAGGAAAGGAATGTGCAACAATCTATCATGCACTATGTAAAAAGATATGGCATTCAGGTATTTGGCCAAAAGAATGGAAAAGAACTGTATTCATACCACTGCCAAAAAAGTGTAACCTGAAATATTGCACAAACTACAGAACTGTTTCCCTGATTAGTCATGCCAGTAAAATTGTGTTAAAACTCATAATGGGGAGACTTCATAAGGAAATAGAAGAAGAAGTCAGTATGGACCACGCTAGCTTCAGTTAAGGAAGAGGATCAAGAGATCATATATTCAATCTAAGATTAATAATAGAGAAATGCTGAGAATTCAATGGTAATCTAGATTTATCTTTTATAGACTACTCAAAGGCATTTGATTGAAACTTTGAGAGATAATGGAAAAAAATGAATTTCCAACACATCTGATACAATTAACATCACTGCTGTATCTAGACCAACAGGCAGCAGTAAGAATAAATGGTGAAACAACAACCTGGTTTGACATAAAACAAGAGGTCTGTCAGGGGTGCATATTGTCGCTTTACTTATTTAATTTGTATACTGAAAATATAATGAGGAATGTTAGAGAAGATGTACACAAAGAATATTACGATGCCATGACAATTGGACGTTATCAAAATACCAAAGATTAGATATGCTGATGACAAATTATTACTGTCCACAATACAAAAAGGAATGGAAAAACTAATTATGTCAGTCCGTAAGAACAGCGAAGAGCAAAACCTCTATCTCAATGCGAATAAAACTAATTTGATGACAACTGACAAAACAAATAAGGCAGCTGAAATATGTATCAATGAGGAAAAATTGGAAGAAGTGGAAAGTTGTGAATATCTTGGATCAGTGCTAAATAATAATGGAGATACAATGAGGGAAATTAAAAAGAGGACATCTGTTGCTCTTCAGAAAGTATAACAACTAAAGAATCTGGAGAGAAACATAACTACAAAAATAAGATTTTTAAGGGCTTGCATCTTTCCCATCTTTGACCTGGACATTTAACAAAACAGCTGAGAAACACATAAATGTCTTTGAATGTAAATGCTACAGAAGAGTTCTTCAAATATCATGGACACAATAAAGAACAAATATATCCATACTACAAGAATTTAATATTGAAGAAGACTGGTTAGTAACGAAGATTAAACAAAGAAAACTTAAATATTTTGGACACATTAAACTTCATTATAATCTAGAGAAGACCGTCTTGGAAGGGTATATAATGGGGAAAAGAAAGAGAGGAAGACCAAGGCGAAGATGGCTGCAAGATATCGTTGGTGATCTGCAAACGGATGCATCAGCAGCAGGGCATCTTGGTCACAACCGAGAGGCCTACAGGAGTGCTGGTAGGGAGGCAAAGTTCCGCAAGAGACATGCAAATGAATGAAATGAACAGATAAAAAAGGTCTGGAGAAAGTACACGTCCATATCGCACCCTTTGTTTTATAGGTTGATATTTTCCAGTTCTATTTACAACTCGAATTGCTGCTTCTTACTGCAAGTATAGGTGTTTTAGAATCCTCAGGTCTTTGCCATCTATATTGATGTCTTCAAGCATTTTAATAATTTCATTATGTTTCACTTTGTCAAATGCCTTGGTGTAATCAATGAAGCATAAGTAGAGATCTTTCTGTACTTCTAAAGCTCTTTCTGTTAGTGTTCGTAAAGCATAAATGGCATTGTGTGTTCCCTTTCCTTCAACAAATCCAAACTGTTCATCTGCTATTTCCATTTTATCTTTTTCCTTGTTCTTCTCATAATAATTCTCAGAAGTAGCTTTGTTATGTGACATGAGAGGCTAACAGTCTTGTGGTCATCTCATTCCTTTATACCTGGTTTCTTTGGTAGTGCTATAAACGTGGATTTAAGCAAGTCACAGGGCATATAACCATTGTTGTAAGTGTCATTCAGTAACTGGGTTATTATTTTTATTCCCATCTCCTCTAGTGCCTCTATTTCTTCTGTTGTTATATTATCAGGCCCAGTCGCTTTTCCTTTCTTGTGTTTGATGGCATCTATGATTTCATCCTCAAGTATTGTCGGCCCATCACAATTTTCAGTATCTGGTGTTAATTCTGGTCTTTCTCCTCTATATAGCTCACCGATGTACTCTGTCCACCTTTCCACAATGTTTTCTTTTCCCATTAACATTTTGCCTTTTTTTATTTTAGGCATCCTGTGGTATATTTTTTCCTGACTATGAGTTCATTAATTTGTTTGTGCATGTTTTTGCTGTCTTTATTATGGTAGTCCTCTATTTGTCTGAATTGTTCATTTAACCACACTTCCTTTGTTTCTCTGCATTTCCTTATTTATCTTACTATATTTTTCTTGGTTATTTTTACTCCTCCTCCTCTTGTCCATCAGTTCCAATATCTGTCTCCATTTATTCTTGGGGCTTTTTTTTTTCCATTGTATTATCTCCTTAACAGTTTGGTGGATAGAATCTCTTAACATTGCCCATTGTTCATCTATACTTATCTATTTGTTATAATAAATCTGTATTGTTCTAGCAGTTCTTGGTCATTTTAAAGGAGTTCTGTATTCAGTTTGATGTTTCTCACTTTTCTGCCTGCTTTCTTTAGCTTTATTCTAATTTTTCACAGAGTGTGTCATGGTCACTATTGCAGTCAGCTCCTGGCATGATTTTTGTTGTCAGTAATGCATTCCGGAATCGTTTGTTGATTAGTACGTAGTCTGTCTGGTTAAAAGTCTTTTTGTCTGGGTTGCACCACGTTGCCAGTCTTCGGGGATGTTGTTTAAACCAGGTGTTTCCTACAACCATGTTATGTATTTTTGCCTATTCAATAATTTACTACCTCTGTCATTTCTCTCCCCCAGTACATAGTCACCAACGATGTCTGAAGTTCTTCCTTTACCAACTTTGGCATTAAAATCTCCCATGACTATAGTAACTTCATGTGACTGTGTGTTTAGTACTGTCTCTGTAGTACGGATATATATATATATATATATATATATATATATATATATATGATATTTGAAGTACTCTTTGTACAAGGTAAAGGCAAAATCCCTATTCTTCTTCAGCGTTTTCTGTCTCTTACATTCAAAAGCATTTATATGTTTCTCAGCTGCTTTGTTAAGTGTCCAGGTCTCACATGCATAATTTGCGATGGGAAAGATGCATGCCATTAAAAATCTTATATTTTTGTAGTTGTGTCTGCTCCTCTTCACAGCTTCTTTAGCTGCATTATTCTGTTTTGAAGAGCGATAGGTGTAAAGTACCAGTCCTATAAACAAATTCATATGCTGAAAAAAGCTTAAAGGTTAAACAATAAATGAGTTTCAGATCAGATATAGTTATAAACATTATTCTCTTAAAGGGAGAGAATAATTATTTGAATATTCGTGTTCAAGTAGCCATTTTTAATTACATCCCTTCACAGATAACCTCTCGTTATTTCAACTGGTAAATTTTTCTTTGGTTATGTCCCTCTACTAATCTGACTCTGTTTTTAAACTTCTGAAATTTAGTTCTAAACTTAATTTCTTTCGTCTCAAAGTGACCCTCAGGTTGGCCAGACGATGTACAACTCAACAGCTCATCGATCTTCAGTTTCCTTTCCTGAAATTATTCACAATACTTAATCATTTTCTTTTCCACTGGAATTCCTCTTGCTTAGATATTGCGGAACTTCAGTAAATGTGTAGCAGAGATAGGAGGCAATGGCCGTGTTCCGTATTCTAAAGTGCCATTTTCGAGAAGTGCTACGTTTCTGTTGTTAAATTTTATACAAGTATTTTCGAAGATTTCGTTGTGTTCCTATGAAGAAAGAAGCAGAAAGTCAGAATGTTAGACGTGTTAGCCCGCCGAAGTATATAACTCTTTCCTTATTAATCTTAAAATATTCTGGCAGATTTATATGTTCATGTAGTGACTGGATAACTTCCTGCACCTTTTGGCCGTATGCTTCTTCAGGTAATGTACGATCAGGACATTTAGTTGCAGTATGTGGACACGATCAGGACATGTAGTTGCAATATATGAACGTGATTATGACATTTAGTTGTAATATGCAAGCACCCAAAAATTTACCGTCATTACAAAGAAGTGAATGAATATGACGGGGCATTGATGGAACAGTCACCACCAGAAGCTTCTTAAAAGCCTGGTTAGCAAAGTTCTGAACTAGATCACAAGAATCACCGAATGTTCTCACTGATTATGTGCAACTCAACAACTCATCGGTCTTCAGTTTCTTTTCCTGAAATTATTCAAAATATTTAACCATTTTCATTTTCGTTGGAATTTTTCTTGCTTAGATACTGCGGGATTTAGATCACATGTAGCAGAGATGGATTAAAAGTAGATAATTTTTTTTAAACTGATATCATGGAGGACAAGAGAATGAATATCACATCTTCTGATTAACAGATTTTAACTTCATCTCTAAAGTTAACGTATTAAATCACTGCGTCATCTGTAACACACAATAATTAGTGTATAGCTATACAACAATACACGAAAGACTGCAGCAAAGTGCCCCGAACGACATACAAGCGGTCGTAATTCAGTAAGGTCCCAAGACCTCAGATAAGTCATTAATTTGTTCATTTTTTTATTACTCAAAATTACATAAAATCCATGTGAATCTATACTTTGTCCTTTCTCTGATTCTTCGTCCTGTTTGCTTTTGTTTGATGATGCGCCGAAACGTCACAACTTTGTAGTCGTTAAATAATAAACATGTTCCTACATTTTTTTCTTAGCTTGTACATTTTGCTTCATCTGTAGTACTGACGTAATAAATCGTTGCTTCACATGTAGCACTGATGTAATAGATATTGCAGTACTGACGCATAGAATTAATGTAACAGATCATTATTTCATTTCTAGACTTAAGAGAACATTACTTTAACTCTAACATAAGAGATTACTGCATTATTTCTAGATTTAAGGTACCAGATTCGTATTTGACCTAAAAAAAAAAGGAAGTTAAATTTAGGATAGATTAAATAATGTATCCTTCTTGCGTTCTTTGTTGTTTTCCCGACGTATTTGTGTGTTTCTATTGTCTTTGAAGAGTGCCTAATGAGTTTTTGCACTGATTTAGACCTCAGCTTTTCTTTCTAAAAACTTTCTATTTCTCATTTTTTTTCCTCAGCAAAAATCTTCGTAGTCCTCCCCATGTAATCATCACTTGCTGGAGACTGAAGGAAACCCTTACATGTTGTATATTTCTCTTGTTGGAGAATTCTAGAAAAAAAGGCTCTTTCATGGCTCATTTTTTGTTTTTTGACTTTAGTTGTTGTTGTCTAGAATATTTATGTGGTTGTCAGTCTCATATGTGCCTTTAGTCATCATTTTTTAACCATTATTTTTTTCCAGTATATTGTGGTGCAGGCAATGCTAGTCAAGGCGCATCTGGACTTAAGAAAGTGCTATCTAAGAGACTAACTTCTTCTTCTCCTCCTCCTCTCCCTCCTCCTCTTTCTTCTTGTTCTTGTTGTTGGTGTTCTTCTTCTTCAGCGTTTTCTGTCCATATCTGCAGTTCTGTCTCTTGAATAAATTTGACTGTTTGACTTTATGGTAGACAGAGTGCTTAACTTATGGGCGGTTTCACTGGGGCAGTAATTGCTTGCCAGTCTGTCGTAGTTGGTGCAGTTTTGAATGATATGTTCCACAGACGGAGGAACCTGGTGGCACACGTACACGCGCGCGCACACACACACACAGACACACACAGAGGAGAAATGTTGCTACCTGTGAGCTAACTTTTGATAAGACGCCTTTAAGATCTGGTATTTTGTTGCAATGAAGAGCTTCCGTGAGGAACACTATAAGGTATGTATCAGTTATGGAGTTTGATAGTTTTTAAGTTGTGACAACAATTGCCAGAACTTCTGCATCAAAAATGTTACAGTATTTCCCAACTGGTAAGGAACAAGACTACCCGATCTGTATAAAGTTCTGCCTCTCAAAGGTTTGTTACCGCGTGCCTGTGATGTCTGAAGGTTGATCTGCTTCCTGACTGACCTAATGCTAACAGTGATTCTGTAGGCAACTAACTTGTCAAAAATAGATTTGTGACAACAGGAGCTTTGTTTCATTAAGGGATAATTATTTGGCAGAACAAAATAAGGGACAAGTGAAAAGGGACTGAAGGAGAGGATAACAGAGGGAAAATGTTAAAGTGCGTCTAAGAAAATTTGGCATCACGTAAATAATAAAAATCATGAGAAGGAATGAATGCGCATTGAACAGTTTAACTCTTCCTAGTACCATGGGTCGGTTCAGTAGCTTTCTGTTAATAAATAAATAAAAAAAAAATCTAAATGTGTCTTTTGCCAAATGAACTGTATGTCCTCTGGTCACTTTCCAGTAAAATATGGCGTCTGTGTTTATTATAAGTTGTATTTTATAGACGGGATTTCTATTTGGTAGTCAAAGAATTATTATAAAACGTCTACGCGTGTCTACAAGAAAAATAAAACAAAGTATAAAGGGGACACTCTGAGGTCCCGCTCCAAATCAAGGGGAAAAAATCACCATCTTTCCTGCGTGATGCAACCATCCAGAACTAGGAGTCTAAACATGGACGACTCAGATCAACACAAGATCCCTTCCCACACATCAAAGTTGATTTTATTGCTGTAACTTGTTCATCTACACCGCGAGTTGACTACAAATTTGCCACATTAACAATACAATCAATGCTGAGAACGCGAGGAGGGCTAAGCGAGTAGGAATCTGCGTAAACGAGTGGCCCCTGGGTACATTTGCGGTCTGTTCCGAGAGTTATAACGAGCTGTTGGCCTTCACAGACCCCCGCGCTAATGTACAGGAGACCTTAATCAAAACAGGATCAGCGGAAGCGGAAATACGTGTGCGTTGCATCGACGCTTCCGGGCGGAAGCAGACAGATTTGCGCTAATGCTGAAGATCTTCTCCCGACATCCCTAATTCTATTTTACTCACTCAATTTCCGTCGCGTCACAATTCCAATTACAGTTAGGGTCTGGAACTTAATCAAATGGCAGGGCCGGCTTGGCCACACCTAATTCTATTAGTTTTTGTGATGTGGCTTGTGGGCTGCGCTGATGGTCGTCAGCGGTGCCCATTGGGTAATCAAATGTTGGACATGCCTGCGGTAAGCGGTCGACCCAAGACACGACATGAATATTCAAGTATAGCACGGCATAGCGCTCGGATATTGTCTTCATGTTTCTGTCTGCCTTTCGTTTTCACAAGGAACTGCGTGGGCATCTTTAAATGCAAAATGTCTTCTTTATAACACAAAGAAATGGAGAAGTTAGAAAGAAATAGATGTCTAGAAGGAATAGAATTTGATGGACAGAAAGTAATCAACCCGATCAATTCTGACCATGTGGTGAGACAGGAATGAAGAAGAACCAGATTTTCCAGTGATTTGACCTTCAGTTCATCTCTCTCATGCCCTTCTGTGGGACCAGGAATTTCTCTTCTCTCTTTATGATCTGAAGATTAAGGGTGCGTTACCGGTTTGGACACAAGGAGCTGAGACCTTTTAGAACCTTTGGTCTTCTGCTTGAGCGATGTTCCTCACCATCCTACACTGTCACGAAGAAAGGGAAATATATGTAGGTTTATTTTAATATGTTAAGGTCAAATGAGTAAAATCTATAGAGCCAACATATAACTCTTTAAGAAGATAACAATTGAAAGAAAAACTGTCTTGGGAAGAAAAATACGTAGAGCAGATATCCAGTAGTTGTAGTTTTGAGCGACATGACATTACTTATAGAAGAGGCCTCTTGCTTACAAAGATAAGCAGGGCAGGTGTGTCATCGCAAATCTTTGTGATGATAATGATGATGACGATGACGACAACGACGACGTCGACGACGATGATGATGATGAAGATGAAGATGATGATGATGATGACGATGACGATGATGATGATGATGATGATGATGATTTGCTACTAAGAGACAATATTTTTTCCTCGTTTTCATTCCTCCTACAATGGAAGAGTGAATATAAAAAGTTAATTTCCTAAAAATCATTCTCAGGCTTCATAAGAGATTTTTTTTCAGTTTGTTTCCGCTCAAATTAAAAGTTATTCTTGATAAATCTGCCCATATTCAATATTTGCTGTGGACAAAGCATCGTTATTTTCATTTTCCTAGCTACATTTATTATAACCAGCATCGTCAATGAACAGAAATTATAGGTACGTTCAGATTTTTTTTCTTGTTCTAGGGAACATCCATATATCACACACTGGAGACCATATTTATATCATATGTAGGAGACTATATTTATATCACATACTGGAGACCATATTTGTATCACATAATTAAGACCATTTTATATCATATACTTGAGACCATTTTTATATCACATACTGGAGACCATATTTATATCACACGCTAAAGACCATGTTTATATCACACGCTGGAGACCATATTTATATCACATGCAGGAGCCCATATTTATGTCATATACTGGAGACCGTATTTATATAACATACTGGAGACCATATTTAAACAAACTATCTACAGCTACACCGATACTAAGTGCCTGAAATAAAAGCTGTCCTGCTATAAATAGCTGCCTTGTTCTAAGCTCTTAGAGTTGCCCTGCAGACCCTCATCCTGGCCCATGACAAATCACTGAATAATGTTTTTCTTGGATGCTTAGATCCGCCCGGAGATACAGTTGTGGTGAACTTGGAGCCTGACGCGACCAAATCCTCTGTTATTCGACTTCATGTTTAAGAATGACTGACGCTAAGCGGATTGGCCGTGATTTGATTGATGAAAAGATTGATACGCCAGGGAAGTGTTTCCCGTTTTTAACCTGAGACGTTTGTCAAATGGTCCTTCTGTCCTTATCTTCGTGAAGAAAGCCAAGACAATGAGTGCTCACAGCAAAAGAGGAAGTTAATGTCTCCACGCCAAAACTCCAAATGGAGTGTCCATAAAATTTTATATACAATAACTGCAGGGTTTTTTTTTGTATGAATCTTTCCTTCTATATATCTGCAGTTACAAGTTTAATATCGAGTTCTGGCTGTTTAAAACGCGTTTGTTTTCTAACTGTTCTTTCATAAGAACAGAACTAATTTTTAAAATGGAGAGCATTGCGCTTGTCACGGCAGAGAGCTGGGAACATAATGTAACAGAAGGTGAAAAACAGGAGTAGTAAACAATGAGATTTAAGAACGTGCGGAAACAATGACAAAAATCTTCAGATCCAACACGAGAGATGTCGTGTCTTTTATAAGTTGGTCGCTGATGAGAGAGACATACAATGTCCAGACAACACGAGAGATGTCGTGTCTTTCTTAAGTTGGCCGCTGATGAGAGATATACACTGTCCAGACAACACGAGAGATGTCGTGTCTTTCTTAAGTTGGCCGCTGATGAGAGAGACATACAATGTCCAGACAACACGAGAGATGTCGTGTCTTTCTTAAGTTGGCCGCTGATGAGAAATATACACTGTCCAGACATGCCTTATCTACTGAACCCTGTAGGAAGGAAAGAAGAGAACAGTTTTGAAAGACGAAACCTTCATCCTTAAAGGTCTGCTGAGCATGAAAGACAAAGACAAACCTGACAACTAGTCAACCGTCAGCATTTTGAAAGACTCTGAAATGTATTTAACGAAACAAAAGAAATGCCTTTCATGTACATATTTTATTCCATCGTTGATAAGCTCCTGTTTTTAAAATACTGTAAACGTTAAAAAAACCACCTCATCATTTTTAGTGGAAAACAGCGGCTGTATTCATAATGAAGCTTTTTGTGTAACATATTTTGGTCCAGTAATAGACCAATAGTTAAACAGAATAGCCCTTTATCTTTCTCTCTGCCTAGACTCAATGGTTACGATGAATGATGGCAAAAAGAAGGAAATTTTGTCAAACTCAAAATAAAGCAACTAACTCCTGTTTTTCTTGTGGGGAAGAAGAGAAAGTACTACATGACAAACGTAAAGAGATTTACATAATCTCCATCATGCATAAAATTCAGATACAGAAACTGGGAGAACGTGCAGAATTTTTTTTTGACTAATGGAAGAAAACTTTTTTTAAGTGTTATATAATTAATTTTGTTTTTAAATAACGAGAGTAGATTATGTATGCATTTTGCTGAAAGTTTATAGAACGTAAATAAAAACAAAATAACTCCAAGTTTTTACGGGCCGGAAGACGCAATGGGCAGCTACAACATGTTTAAAACAAGGTTAGAAAAGTATTTAAGACTTTTTTTTATTTGAAGGTGTGCGTTTTGTTTACTGCATTATCTTCATTTTATTTTGTGTCTAAAATATTTCAGAACTACACGAAGTGAGTGAGTGAGTGAGTGGGTGAGTGAGTGAGTGAGTGAGTGGGTGGGTGGGTGAGTGAATGAGTGAGTAAGTGAGTGAGTGAATGAGTGAGTGAGTGCATAGGTGGGTGAGTGAGTGAGTGAGTGAGTGAGTGGTGAGTGAGTGAGTGAGTGAGTGGGAGGGATCCCCAGCTTCAGTCAGAGGAGAGGAAGATTTGGAGAGAGGGAAAAAGATCTTGACTCTGAGGCTGTTTCATACTCTGTTAGAAATGACTGAATGAAGCAAATACTAGAAAATGAGCGCAGTTTTCTATATACTTAATAACATAGAAACGCCCTTTCCGATACTAAGCATGAACATTGTTTCAGAAACTCATTATTTACTTGATTTTTTTTTTTATCTTTGTGTCTTGTTATGAGAACATACAAACCAGTAGAGATTTATTTAGGTTCAAGAGATGGCAGGTAACTACTTTTCAAAGCGGGAATCACTTGATCAGCTGGCCATTGTCATCTTACTCCACAACAAAGAGGATTAATTCAGGTCCTTTGGTCAAAGACTCCAGCAGCAGACAGACAAGAAAACAATTAAAAGGCCTGGGCTTAGTATGGGAAGCTCTACCAAGCCGGTCTGGCTGTAATAGCATTAGGTAGGAAGCTATTCTCCTCATTTGTCACTTCTCCTATTTAAACCCCCTCCCTGTTATTGAGGCTTTGTTTGGTGGTAATTCTGTTTTCATGGCTAAAAATCAGATACACGAGGAAACAAACGTTATTGCTCTAGATCCAGCGATAAAAAGACAGAGACTAAAACAGTAAATGTATGACTTGAAACTGTAAGGCTGGTAACGCCATGTCCTCTTTATATATATATATAATCGATTAGAATCAGAATTGCAAAAGCAGCATCGATCTTCCATAATCTTGAGAACATATGGAATTCAAAAGTTATAAGCACAAAAACCAAGTTAAGACTATTCAATTCAAATGTAATATCCACCCTCATTTATGCATGCGAAAGCTGGAAAACAACTAAAGAAATAGACAAGAAATTAGACTCTTTTGAAAACAAATCCCTAAGGAAAATACTCGGCATCAAGCGGAACGAATTTAAGAACAATGCAGAGATAAGATAGATTACTGAACAACAACCAGTCTCATGGAAAAGGAGATGGACATATGCTGGTCACTTGATGAGAAGAAATGATCAGAGAATTCCAAAACAAGCTATCAAGTGGAACACAACAGGCCAAAGAAAAAGAAGCAGACCGCGTGAAAATCTGAAGAGGATATTGTTAAGAGAGGACCAAATTAACAGGCATAACATCCTTTGATGAGGTTGAAAGAATCGCCGAAGACAGGAAAAATTGACGAACTACTTTGCGAGCCCTATGTGACGTTTAACGGCACGGGAAGGATATAAGATAAGAAGATATCGTCGATGCATGAAACTTTCCATTGTTTTGTTATTATCGGTCGGTCCTCAGTTGCAGTTATTCTCGTTTAATCTTTCTTGTCTTGCGTTATGATGGTACCAAAAGACTTTTTCCCCCCTTTTCTTCACTGTTCTAGTAAATCACTTCATTTACTTGCCAGTTTCTTACTAATGGTTATCATTAGTCATATGAGCCTCAAGGAAGGTAAAGGTTTAAAAAAAGGGGTAAAATCCCCGTTTCCATGCCATTAAAAGATATTGGGGATAAGGTTTTAAGCCCATATTTCTACGAGCTTCGGCCCCTTGGAAGTGTGATATGGTCTGTATCATGCCCGGCCGCTTTACCTTTCCAGATTTCTCTGGTACCCATTTTTAGAGGCTGCGTTGACCCAGAAACCTTTCTTTTGTGTACCAGAAAAAAAAAAATCCCACTGGTGGGACTTGAACCCTGTACCACCGGATTAGTAAACAGAAAACCTAACCACTCAGCTAACCAGGCCGCCTCAGAAAGAACATAAATTATTTTGTTGCAGGGACAGCTTCTTTAATAGCTCCCTCCATTTACGCATACACACAGCTCCAAAATAGATATATTCAGACATGTTCTGGTATTGTATTATTATTCTTGATTTCTTCCCCCCCCCCCCCCCCGAAGTCTGTGATCTTCTGGGCCCAATACCTTCAAAAAAAAATCTGCATTCTTTATTATTCTTCTCTGTTATTTTCTCGTCATCATCATCATTAACAACACAAAAACAAGAACACCAGTCCACAATGTAGTGATTTCACTACAAGTTTAATTTAAGTAAGTCAGACAGCTTCGTACATCAGACAGCTTCTTACATCTGACAGCTTCAGTATCTTTTTTTCCAGTTTTACTTTCATTTATACAGTTATACATGTTCTCTCTCTCTGTCTCTCTCTCTCTCTCACACACACACACACGCACACGATCACTCTTTCTTCATCTTCCTCCCTCTCCTCATTCCGCGAATCTGACCACGTGACTTTTGCTGCAACGTTTAGATTTCCAACTTAACTGTGTGTGTATGAACACAGGAGGAGAGGAACTAAAAGAGCTGGAATGACGACATATGGAATTCAAAAGTTATAAGCACAAAAACCAAGTTAAGACTATTCAATTCAAATGTAATATCCACCCTCATTTATGCATGCGAAAGCTGGAAAACAACTAAAGAAATAGACAAGAAATTAGACTCTTTTGAAAACAAATCCCTAAGGAAAATACTCGGCATCAAGCGGAACGAATTTAAGAACAATGCAGAGATAAGACAGATTACTGAACAACAACCAGTCTCATGGAAAAGGAGATGGACATATGCTGGTCACTTGATGAGAAGAAATGATCAGAGAATTCCAAAACAAGCTATCAAGTGGAACACAACAGGCCAAAGAAAAAGAAGCAGACCGCGTGAAAATCTGAAGAGGATATTGTTAAGAGAGGACCAAATTAACAGGCATAACATCCTTTGATGAGGTTGAAAGAATCGCCGAAGACAGGAAAAATTGACGAACTACTTTGCGAGCCCTATGTGACGTTTAACGGCACGGGAAGGATATAAGATAAGAAGATATCATCGATGCATGAAACTTTCCATTGTTTTGTTATTATCGGTCGGTCCTCAGTTGCAGTTATTCTCGTTTAATCTTTCTTGTCTTGCGTTATGATGGTACCAAAAGACTTTTTCCCCCCTTTTCTTCACTGTTCTAGTAAATCACTTCATTTACTTGCCAGTTTCTTACTAATGGTTATCATTAGTCATATGAGCCTCAAGGAAGGTAAAGGTTTTAAAAAAAGGGGTAAAATCCCCGTTTCCATGCCATTAAAAGATATTGGGGATAAGGTTTTAAGCCCATATTTCTACGAGCTTCGGCCCCTTGGAAGTGTGATATGGTCTGTATCATGCCCGGCCTCTTTACCTTTCCAGATTTCTCTGGTACCCATTTTTAGAGGCTGCGTTGACCCAGAAACCTTTCTTTTGTGTACCAGAAAAAAAAAAAATCCCACTGGTGGGACTTGAACCCTGTACCACCGGATTAGTAAACAGAAAACCTAACCACTCAGCTAACCAGGCCGCCTCAGAAAGAACATAAATTATTTTGTTGCAGGGACAGCTTCTTTAATAGCTCCCTCCATTTACGCATACACACAGCTCCAAAATAGATATATTCAGACATGTTCTGGTATTGTATTATTATTCTTGATTTCTTCCCCCCCCCCCCCCCCGAAGTCTGTGATCTTCTGGGCCCAATACCTTCATAAAAAAATCTGCATTCTTTATTATTCTTCTCTGTTATTTTCTCGTCATCATCATCATTAACAATACAAAAACAAGAACACCAGTCCACAATGTAGTGATTTCACTACAAGTTTAATTTAAGTAAGTCAGACAGCTTCGTACATCAGACAGCTTCTTACATCTGACAGCTTCAGTATCTTTTTTTCCAGTTTTACTTTCATTTATACAGTTATACATGTTCTCTCTCTCTGTCTCTCTCTCTCTCTCACACACACACACACGCACACGATCACTCTTTCTTCATCTTCCTCCCTCTCCTCATTCCGCGAATCTGACCACGTGACTTTTGCTGCAACGTTTAGATTTCCAACTTAACTGTGTGTGTATGAACACAGGAGGAGAGGAACTAAAAGAGTTGGAATGACGACATATGGTCAACGTAGCACTGTAAATAATTTACATTAAAAGTACATATTGACACACATAGAAATCAGAGGTGTAACCAGGGCTGATGGCGCCCGCGACATTTTTTAAAAAAATATTGGCGCCCCTTGAAAAAAATGTGAAATGAAAAAAAAAAAAACACCACTAAAGGAGAAGTGAAATATTTAACAATAAAAATTGCTTCTCTCTTCCAAATACGTGGCACACCTGCCTCATTCTAGTTACGCCTCTGTATCGAATTGTCTGCGTTTAAAACAATATATTACAGCTGTGGAAATTTGAATGGACAATCCTTGCAAAGGTCGCTTACACATTTTGTATTTTATTTTAGTTTATGGTAGGAATGAAGGTAAGATTCTCACACTGGGCAAATTAATTTCCCTTCTTATTTAGAAATATACACTATATCTAAATGGCCTTACCAGGCCCTGTGTAGGTTTATCAGACGTAAAACTTCACATGCATAATCTACTTATGCTATATGCTGCGCTATATATTTATGCTGTATGGTACGCTATAAAAACTACATGCTGCGCTATATATTTATGCTGTATGGTACGCTATCTACTTATGCTGTATGCTGCGCTATCTACTTATGCTGTATGCTGCGCTATCTACTTATGCTGTATGGTACGCTATCTACTTATGCTGTATGGTACGCTATCTACTTATGCTGTATGCTGCGCTATCTACTTATGCTGTATGCTGCGCTATCTACTTATGCTGTATGCTGCGCTATCTACTTATGCTGTATGCTGCGCTATCTACTTATGCTGTATGCTGCGCTATCTACTTATGCTGTATGCTGCACTATCTACTTATGCTGTATGCTGCGCTATCTACTTATACTGTATGCTGCACTATCTACTTATGCTGTATGCTGCGCTATCTACTTATGCTGTATGCTGCGCTATCTACTTATGCTGTATGCTGCACTATCTACTTATGCTGTATGCTGCACTATCTACTTATGCTGTATGCTGCACTATCTACTTATGCTGTATGCTGCACTATCTACTTATGCTGTATGCTGCACTATCTACTTATACTGTATGCTGCACTTATCACTTTACAAATGCAGAAGCCTGGTGGTTTCCTATCTTGTTAAATATGTACCTAGCCAGATGCAGGGAGCTCTGTGTTAAAAGATAACTACGGAGGATAGTGAAACTGACTCGCGAAAAGCCAAAGTCAGTTACTGCACTGTATACGCGGAAAATAAATACGCTATTTAATCTGCAGCAGTAGTTCCCAACTGGTGGCCCGTGGACCCCCGGTGGTCCGTGGACCCTGTCGTTGGGGGTACGTGGCAAAAACTAAATGTCCTTTTTTTTATTATTTTCTCTGCGAAATGTTGAACAACGAATGTTTCGTCGAATCGTGTGTAGAGGAGAGAATCCCCCCATCCTCACGATGTGGATGCTATTGTTCGGACTAAAAAGAGACATGATTTCTCTCACCATAGTTAGCTTGGTTAGTTGTCACTCATTTCATATTCCGTTCATTTGTCAGAACAAAGGTAAACGATAAAGGTAATCCTGTCGTGCCTTAGAGGCACATAGGGAGAACAAGTAGGAGTCTTAACTGCTGTCTGGTTTTTTTTTCTTAACTACATTACTGTCATTCTGAAAATTCACCAAGTTTGTATTGTGTTTTTTTTTTAGTGTAGTGTAGCGTTTACTTATTAAAAGTAACCCATATTTTCTGAACCATTTTTAAAAATTTAAAGCACATAGCTACCACATAGATATGAAACTTTTCCAAAGTATGGGGGTCTGTGTCCTGGGTTTTGAAACAACAGGGGGTCTGCGGACTTTTATTTATAGGGAACCGTTGATCTACAGTGTGTCTCAATTAAGTAAAACAGGATATTTAAATGCTTGTAATTCAGGAATAATTCGGTACAGTAGCTTTTACATTTTAAAGTGAATTAAAAAATGTTCAAAATAACTGGCACAGATAGCGATGAATTAATGAAATAAAAGGAATTATCACTAAGAAGAAGAACTAGAGGTATAACGGTACAGCGCCAGAGTGGCGTAGCGTGCGCGCTTGTTTCTCAAGGTAATGATGATGGCTAAGTCCAGCAAGGAGTCCCAGTCACCCAGCTGTAGATATGGCTGCCCGGAGCGTCCCAGTCACACAGCTGTAGATATGGGTGCCCGGAGCTTCCCAGTCACACAGCTGTAGATATGGGTGCCCGGAGCTTCCCAGTCACCCAGCTGTAGATATGGGTGCCCGGAGCTTCCCAGTCACACAGCTGTAGATATGGGTGCCCGGAGCTTCCCAGTCACACAGCTGTAGATATGGGTGCCCGGAGCTTCCCAGTCACCCAGCTGTAGATATGGGTGCCCGGAGCTTCCCAGTCACACAGCTGTAGATATGGGTGCCCGGAGCTTCCCAGTCACCCAGCTGTAGATATGGGAAAGGCAGGCAAGCCTGAAGCTGATCTGACTCTATCACCTTGTAATAGTGTGCCAACAGGTCCGTACAAATATGGATACTAACAACACGTCTTTGGTATGTCTCTCTATCTATCTATCTATCTATCTATCTATCTATCTATCTATCTATCTATCTATCTATCTATCTATCTATCTATCTATCTATCTATCTATCTATCTATCTATCTATCTATCTATCTATCTATCTATCTATCTATCTATCTATCTATATCTCTCTCTTACTAACAGTACACAGTTTTGCTTATAACCTGAACTATTTTTGCAAGTTTTTTCCCTAAGGCACATGAGCGATGAAAAAAGACGTAAAAATTTAATCTTGCTGTATGCTGCGCTATCTACTTATGCTGTATGCTGCGCTATCTACTTATGCTGTATGGTACGCTATCTACTTATGCTGTATGCTGCGCTATCTACTTATGCTGTATGCTGCGCTATCTACTTATGCTGTATGCTGCGCTTATCACTTTACAAATGCAGAAGCCTGGTGGTTTCCTATCTTGTTAAATATGTACCTAGCCAGATGCAGGGAGCTCTGTGTTAAAAGATAACTACGGAGGATAGTGAAACTGACTCGCGAAAAGCCAAAGTCAGTTACTGCACTGTATACGCGGAAAATAAATACGCTATTTAATCTGCAGCAGTAGTTCCCAACTGGTGGCCCGTGGACCCCCGGTGGTCCGTGGACCCCCGGTGGTCGGTGGACCCTGTCGTTGAGGGTAAGTGGCAAAAACTAAATGTTCTTTTTTTTATTATTTTCTCTGCGAAATGTTGAACAACGAATGTTTCGTCGAATCGTGTGTAGAGGAGAGAATCCCCCCATCCTCACGATGTGGATGCTATTGTTCGGACTAAAAAGAGACATGATTTCTCTCACCATAGTTAGCTTGGTTAGTTGTCACTCATTTCATATTCCGTTCATTTGTCAGAACAAAGGTAAACGATAAAGGTAATCCTGTCGTGCCTTAGAGGCACATAGGGAGAACAAGTAGGAGTCTTAACTGCTGTCTGGTTTTTTTTTCTTAACTACATTACTGTCATTCTGAAAATTCACCAAGTTTGTATTGAGTGTTTTTTTTTAGTGTAGTGTAGCGTTTACTTATTAAAAGTAACCCATATTTTCTGAACCATTTTTAAAAATTTAAAGCACATAGCTACCACATAGATATGAAACTTTTCCAAAGTATGGGGGTCTGTGTCCTGGGTTTTGAAACAACAGGGGGTCTGCGGACTTTTATTTATAGGGAACCGTTGATCTACAGTGTGTCTCAATTAAGTAAAACAGGATATTTAAATGCTTGTAATTCAGGAATAATTCGGTACAGTAGCTTTTACATTTTAAAGTGAATTAAAAAATGTTCAAAATAACTGGCACAGATAGCGATGAATTAATGAAATAAAAGGAATTATCACTAAGAAGAAGAACTAGAGGTATAACGGTACAGCGCCAGAGTGGCGTAGCGTGCGCGCTTGTTTCTCAAGGTAATGATGATGGCTAAGTCCAGCAAGGAGTCCCAGTCACCCAGCTGTAGATATGGCTGCCCGGAGCGTCCCAGTCACACAGCTGTAGATATGGCTGCCCGGAGCTTCCCAGTCACACAGCTGTAGATATGGGTGCCCGGAGCTTCCCAGTCACCCAGCTGTAGATATGGGTGCCCGGAGCTTCCCAGTCACACAGCTGTAGATATGGGTGCCCGGAGCTTCCCAGTCACACAGCTGTAGATATGGGTGCCCGGAGCTTCCCAGTCACACAGCTGTAGATATGGGTGCCCGGAGCTTCCCAGTCACACAGCTGTAGATATGGGTGCCCGGAGCTTCCCAGTCACACAGCTGTAGATATGGGAAAGGCAGGCAAGCCTGAAGCTGATCTGACTCTATCACCTTGTAATAGTGTGCCAACAGGTCCGTACAAATATGGATACTAACAACACGTCTTTGGTATGTCTCCCTCTCTTCCTCCCTCCCTCCCCATCTATCTATCTATCTATCTATCTATCTATCTATCTATCTATCTATCTATCTATCTATCTATCTATCTATCTATCTATCTATCTATCTATCTATCTATCTATCTATCTATCTATCTATCTATCTATCTATCTATCTATCTATATCTCTCTCTTACTAACAGTACACAGTTTTGCTTATAACCTGAACTATTTTTGCAAGTTTTTTCCCTAAGGCACGCCACTATCATGAGCGATGAAAAAAGACGTAAAAATTTAATCTTGCTGAATGCTCTTCAGTTCCTATATTACCCACAGTGTTTTTTTTTGGGAGGGGGGGGTTGTGTGTAAAAGGATAATCCATATTAGTATCATGCACAGATTCGGCAAAACCATGAATCTGGAAGGTATTCGCCCACCATGGCGATTAAACAAATACCTTTCGCCATTGCAGAGATCCTGTGTTGTTTACTTCTGATGTAATTATTTAGCTCGGCCTAATTTACAAAATGTAATATTTCTGTAGCGTGATATGGGTCATTTTATATAAAATAAATTTCAAAACTTCAAACTCTCTCCCCCCCCCCCACTCCCTTTGTCCCCTACCTCCACTCCTCAGTTGGACTATGAATTGAGGAAGCGAGGAAATTGTGTTAAAAATTAACAAACAAGCTCTTTGTCTGAGGAACATGTGAAACAGGATTCCGCGACGGATGATGAAACTGTTAAAACATTTCTGGTTAGTGTAAACGTAGATCTTTGCAAACTGTTAATTTCGTTAATTTAAAAGTACTAAAACAAACTGGAACCAATGAGCAATGAAGACATCGAAATGTCTACTTATACAGATTAACCTTCTTCTGTTAGCGTACGAGAAATGTCTACTTATACAGATTAACTTTCTTCTGTTAGCGTACGAGAAATGTCTACTTATACAGATTAACTTTCTTCTGTTAGCGTACGATAAATGTCTACTTATACAGATTAACCTTCTTCTGTTAGCGTACGAGAAATGTCTACTTATACAGATTAACTTTCTTCTGTTAGCGTACGAGAAATGTCTACTTATACAGGTTAACTTTCTTCTGTTAGCGTACGAGAAATGTCTACTTATACAGATTAACTTTCTTCTGTTAGCGTACGAGAAATGTCTACTTATACAGATTAACTTTCTTCTGTTAGCGTACGAGAAATGTCTACTTATACAGATTAACTTTCTTCTGTTAGCGTACGAGAAATGTCTAGCTGTGCATATAGAGATGTTGTCATATGTATGTTCTTGAAACGAGGGAGAAAACGATTTCACCGCGTCCCTAAACTATCACCATAAAAGTTAGTACATCACGTATAATAAGCATGGAAATATTAGTATTTGTACATATGACTAGAAATAACTCAGTGTTTTGTTTTAACTTGTAGCTTATTTACAGGATAATATATATATATATATATATATATATATATATATTGTATATTCCATCAAAGGACATTTTGCACACGTTTATAATCATTATGTGACCAAACATAGACACTAGGAACTCGTATTCTTTACAAGTTATTCTCATTGTACATTGCAGAACTTAACTTGAGAAATAAAATAACAGTTTCGCAAAAAAACTTTGATTTCACAGATTTTGCTGAAGATGTGAAATGTCCTGCTCTGGGACACTTTTTTCTGATGTTTGTAGGATCCGTGTCGTGACAATAAATTAGAGGTTTCCTGGCAACTGAAGCCATGAAGGAGTTTGTACATATCAACTGGAGAAGGAGCTTTAGAAAGCTTCTGTAATTTTCTAAGCGGACCTACATTTTACTAACTTCTCAGAAAAGGACCTAAAGCATTTCTAATTTACCACAGCTAATACAAGGCTTAGTAACTTCACAGAACTTATATCTGTGTAAAACTAGACCTCCGAAAGGTCTGCAAAGTGACACTCTGAGATGTACATTCTAGGTAGCTGCCTGGTTGAGCTAGTAGTACCCTGACGCTACCTAGAACTTCCAGGGAAGTTGTCCTGGTTTTGTGTATGATCATATTTAAAAGAAGAAGCATTCAAATAAAAGAGGCAATTTCATGGAAAATGACTACAATTAACAGTTTTATGGTAAGATCTTAAAAGTTTCCACTGGGAACTTGAGAAAACGTGCTCATTGGCTGAAGTAAGTCAACGAGGCGTGGTCCCATGACAGAAGAAGTCATCAAATGGTTATTTAGGGCGGCATATCACTAACTGCCTTCATCTTGGAATGACCGCGGCATCTTTGAGAGAGAAGGCATCTCTTCGTCCAGTCAAGAGTCCACAGGAGAAGTTCTGCAGGGCATCGTGGGCCTCTAGAACAAGTACAAAGACAAAAAAACTCTTCTTATATGCCGATCTTCTGAGATTTTAGAATAAAAATCATCATTATCATTATCCTATTTCTCATTTTGAATTTTATCTCAGCAGTTTATTTCGTTTATTTCACAGAAAAGCTTCATGGTCATATATTTTAACACTACCCTATTTGTTTCTCTCATCCCATCTAGACTTAACATTTTTTTACAACAGTGATTCCCAAACTTATTCCAGCTACAGCCTCTCTGAATCCCAGACCATATCAATAGCGCACTCAAAAACGGTTTTTCTCTCATTCTGCTATGAAAACTCTCTTTCTTTACCACCCTTTAGATATTCCCAGCACTCTATTGTTTTTACGACAGCAAATAGCAACAAACAGTCTGTTAGACTACCATATTATACCATGTTAGACTACCACATTATACCATTTTAGACTACCATATTATACCCTGTCAGACTACCATATTATACCATGTTAAACTACCATATTTCACCATGTTAGACTACCATATTATACCATGTCAGACTACCATATTATACCATGTTAGACTACCATATTATACCATGTTAGACTACCATATTTTACCATGTTAGACTACTATATTATACCATATCAGACTACCACATTATACTATGTTAGACCACCATATTATACTATGTTAGACTACCATATTATACCATGTTAGACTACAATATTATACCATGTTAGACTACCACATTGCACCATGTTAGACTGCCATATTTAGCTTGATACCCATTGATATTAAATTCCGTTTCTTCGCTCTTCAGTTGCTTTGCCTCCTATCAGAAATCTCTATATTCTTCTTCTACATCTCCTTCATCTTTTTAAAAATCTAACATTGAATCTAACTTTATCTTTTATTTGCTTTCGAAGGAGAGATAGCTATGGGAATACAAAATATGCGAAAGAAAGTTCAGTTAATATATTTTTTATTGAAGTCTCAACATATTGCCAGTGAGTACGCACCCGTTTCCTGATTTAGCTTTTCTTTTCTCCGATTAAAAAAGCATCAACCCGAAAATTATGGAAAAAAATTATGTACTGAGTGGCGAACTGGTTAGTGTACCAGTCTCTCATGACAAAAACAGGTGGTTCGAATTCGACTGAATGTGCCTCAGTCACCCAACTATAGAAATGGGTTTCTGGGTTATTCCAGGGCTGGGGAAGGAAAGGCGGTCAGGGTTGATGCTGACCATATTATCCTCTAGTGTGACTGACAGGTCAAAGAAAGTATGGAAACATACATCATATGTGCTTCCAAGACATAATAGGACAACCCTTACACCACGTCCCACAGGTCCTTCCAAGGTATAAACAGGACAACCCTAACCTTTATCTTTATAGACATATACACCTCAATGTGTTATACATTTTAAAATTTTGAAGGTGGCTAATTATCTGCTTCACGGAGAATATGAAATCTTTATTATTATTATTATGTGCCTTGCCGGATACCTTTGGCGATTATACTTCTCTGTCTTGTGCCGTCCCTGGTGTTTCCAGTAAGTTCAGATGCTTTTCTTCTTCCATGCCACTTGGTCAGCCCACTGAGATGCTTTTCTCTTGGCCTTCCTCTCGTCCTGTGTTCCCTTGAATTTTCTGGACGTTACAAGGTTCTCCAACTTCTGTCTTCTCGTGACACGAGAATTATTACTTTATACTCACAGCTCATAGGCCATATTCTAGGAACTATTACGTTTACAAGCACGTCTTTTGACAATAAACACTTCATCTATTATTTGTACTATTTTGATTGTTAACCTCCTTGTAGAACTCACACAACTGATGATTTGAACATACACTTTGGCATGACATCTCAGGGTAATATGAAAGAGCTGGGAGTTGAATGTGTTCGTATCAGACACAAATACCACGTTAAGACACCTGTCTTGTCTTGTCTTCTGTATCCCTGGAACTGTGAGCTGGTGTTCTTTGCAGCCGATGCTGTGAAGGTGTTGAGACTCAGCATCGTGTTGGCCTGGGAGCGTGTTATGACAGCTATTTTTTGTCAGGACCTTGTTGCAGCTAAAAAAACAGGGGATGTGCGATACTTCTTTAGCAGACTCCACCACCATGGGGACTATGGCGATCCATGTTAGACAGGATAGACCTGATACTGTGGACACCAGCGGAGATGTGGGACGGGGTCTGAACAGCTACTGTCTGCCAAAACCTGACGCCAGAATGTCAGCTATGGGTCGCAGAGTGCCAAAACCTGACGCCAGAATGTCAGCTATGGGTCGCAGAGTGCCAAAATCTGACGCCAGAATGTCAGCTATGGGTGGCAGAGTGCCAAAACCTGACGCCAGAATGTCAGCTATGGGTCGCAGAGTGCCAAAACGAGCAACGCCTTCGCCAAGGCACAATACAACTGTGAGCCAACATAAACCATCATGAGTCATTGTTAACTGCGGGATGTATTCATTTTGAAATAGGAGCGGGGCACCTCGGGATTTGGCCCTATCGCAAGGATGATAACTAGAAGTGAAAAAGTTAAAAACTTAATATTTTAGTTTTTGTGTTATTTACTAAGTCATAAAAGATAATTCATCAAATATTAATACTCATCCCCTCTTGCGCAGTTGTCCTTTGCAGAGAACTAAACCACCACCTACTGCTCCGTGACATTTTTTTAGGGGGGGGGGGGGGTTTCAATACAATATCCGGCCTTAATTATGCCCCTTGCAATCTTCAAAACACTTTGGCTATCTTCTCGTTTTAATTTCTTTACCATAACACTTATCACGTTCAGTTCCTCTATTATTTGTTATGTATGTGGTTTTTTTTCCTAGTGATAAGAGTTTTATTTTCCACGGCATATTAAAACTGTAAAACAATACGCCTCAACAAGATTACCTTTAAGTTTCTGCTGAAGCGAAAATCGTATCTTCCTTTCTTGTTCCAGCTCGTTTGTCAGTGTCTCTGTGGAGACAGTGAAGCTGAATAATTAAAGAATGTCAATAAGGTCACAAGTGTATAAAGCAATGGTTCTATTTAAATTTGACCTTTATCATGGGCGCATTTATTCGCAGAGAAAATCGGAGACGAGAGCGCGCAGAATATCGTAACTGAACACGACATGCGTCAGTGAAACACTGTAGTTTAACATATTAGACCTGCTCTGGTGTAGTTTAACGTATCATAATCAGACCTGCTCTGGTGTAGTTTAACGTATCATAATCAGACCTGCTCTGGTGTAGTTTAACGTATCATAATCAGACTTGCTCTGGTGTAGTTTAACGTATCATAATCAGACCTGCTCTGGTGTAGTTTAACGTATCATAATCAGACTTGCTCTGGTGTAGTTTAACCTATCATAATCAGACTTGCTCTGGTGTAGTTTAACGTATCATAATCAGACTTGCTCTGGTGTAGTTTAACGTATCATAATCAGACCTGCTCTGGTGTAGTTTAACGTATCATAATCAGACTTGCTCTGGTGTAGTTTAACGTATCATAATCAGACTTGCTCTGGTGCAGTTTAACGTAAATAACATAATGTCAAAGGGCCCTGCTTGTTTAGTTGGTCTTTGTCTTAGGATAACTAAATATTAATAGTCGACAAAATCAGTGAAAGAAACTAAAAGGGGACAATTAGTGTGCCGAGAGAAGACGCAAACAAGGAAATAAAGAGTCATATTCTTAAACACGGAAATAAATAGCCATGTCCTTAAATATAGAAATAAAGAGCCATGTTTTTAAAACACGGAAATAAAGACCCATGTCCTTAAACGCGAAAATAAAGAGCTATGTTCTTAAACAAGGAAATAAAAAGCCATGTTTTAAAACACTGAAATAAAAGACTCATGTCCTTAAACAAGGAAATAAAGAGTCATGTTCTTAAACACAGAAATAAAGAGTCATGTTCTGAGTCACTAACGCAGACAGGGGTCACTATGTTAACTCCCATGTTTTCTTTGACCTGCCATTACACTAAAAGACGATGTGACCAGCATCCCATCTTTCCTTCCTTAGATCCAAGAGGACCCAGGTAAAATTTAAGACTAGCTTAAATGAGAAACCTTGAGCCCTCTCCACGCCCCCAACACAAAAAGTGAAAATACCACGTTCCGATTTCCGTCTTCCTCGGGCGAAGCAAATAAGAAAGAATAATGACAGACGCAGGGGCACTTACCACTTCGCTGCTCAGGCGTTGTGATAAGACCGGGGGTGGGGAGGGGGTGGGGGAAGAGGGATGAGGCAATGCTGAAAATATAACAGACATTATAAACGAGAAGAAGGGTAGTAGATGACACCGAAAATGCACAACAAGCAATCTGACATGTTGAATAGGTTTGCACTTGTTCTCATCTTCGGAGGTCACAGTGCTCACTTTTCAACCCAGACTGGCCAGTTATCCTCCCATGTATAGCAAATCCTAAACTATAAAAAAATATTTTCGTTATTCTACATTTTTCCGTAAAAGAATGTACAATAATGAAAATCTTTTTTCTTAAAATAAGGAAAATCCTCTCATCAGACTTAAAAATTCCTGCCCCGGGGGAGTTCCTTGCCACCCTGTTAAGAATCACTGCGAAAATCAGCAAATGGGCTGATAGGAAGTGCAAGAAACCGACGTCTGTAAGAAAGACTGATCGTCAACAACATGGCAACCGGTGAAGGTGTTAAAACATTGCTTTCACTCGTAAGCAAGTATAGCGGGTTTTTTTTCTGTTTAATGTACGCATCTCATCTCAGCATTTACTGAACTTTGTAAGTACATTTATTTACTTTGAATCTAAATCCTACAGAAGAGTTCTTCAAATATCATGGACACAAAAAAGAACAAATATATCCAGACTACAAGAATTTAATATTGAAGAAGGCTGGCTAGTAAATAGCAAACTTAAATATTTTAGATACATTAAACGTCATGGTAATGTAGAGAAGACCGTCTTGGAACGAAACATAATGGGGAAAAGAAAGAGAGGAAGACCAAGGCGAAGATGGCTGCAAGACATCGTCGTTGATGATCTGCAAATGGATGCATCAGCAGCAAGGCCTTCTTGCTTACGATCGAGGGGCCTACATGAGTGCTGCTGTTAGGGAGGCAAAGTTTCGCAAGGGACATGCCAATGAATGAATGAATGAATGAATGAATGAATAAATGAATGAAGTACATTCATCTTACCTCTAAGCATTTCTAGCTGTTGTGCCATGTGTTCTCGGAATGACTTTTCTCTGTTCACCTCTTCTCTGAAAGTTTCTGGAAAAGAACAAAGTTTTCAACCAAAACTGATGTGGCATATTTAAGTCTGCAAACATGCGAACATTTAAGCACACAATCACTGCTGTAGCCGTGGAAAATAATTTAGAAAGACAAGATTACGGTGTGGCAATTTGATGTACAGAGTTCTTGTTTCCAGTCTGTTGTCTTGTTACACGTAGTAAAACTCTTTTTTTTCAGTTTGTTGTCTTGTTACACATATTAGTAAAACTCGTTCTTATCAGCTTTCTTTGCCTTTTTTCTTTCTGATCAGAGTGTATTACTGTGAGCAACAATTTGTGGGTTAGTTCTTCCTTCATTTTAGTGCTTATGTCATCAAAAGTCGTCTCAGCAGTTTCATATGAGAAAAAAACGTTTACTGCATGCTCAGACTCTTATTTGGGCTATATCTTTCATACATTTCACATATTTCACATAATCATTATTCGTAAACATCATATTTCGTCTATTTTTGATTCGTTTTTCTTTGTCTTTTTTCTTCTTATTATTGTCAATAAATCTAAATCTGTGTTCATTCTTAGACAGCACGCTCTTTTAATTGTAAGCAGCTTTAAATTCTTTTAATTTTATTCAGCTGCTAAGAGCAATTGTAACAAGCCACACAGTTTTGGCAACTGCAAGGAGCCACACAGTTTTGGCAACTGCAAGGAGCCACACAGTTTTGGCAACTGCAAGGAGCCACACAGTTTTGGCAACTGCAAGGAGCCACACAGTTTTGGCAACTGCAAAGAATCACATTGTCTGAATAACTGCAAAAAGCCACGGGACAACTGCAAGCAGTCATGATTTGGGCAACTGAAAAGAGAGAGCCACACCGATTAAGAAACTACCAAAGAGCCACACAGATTAGACAACTGCAGAGAGTCGCACAAATAACACAAAGAGCTACGGAGCAACTGCAAAAAACCATACAGCTTAAGCAACTGCAAAGAGTCACATAGCTTTGGCAATTGTAAAGAAAGAATATAGTTTATAACCCAAGACTGTTTCTCTGGACTTCTTGGTCTGAGGTTCATGTGCTCACGTTCAAGGACAGCATTAATAATTCAAAATATGTACATTTGCTACTAAGTAACTTTTCTTTGGTACAAATTTTGATTTAGTTCATTTCTATACCTTTCTACATCCACTACAGCGCCTGCCCTCCCCAAAAAAACAGGGGAAACTCCCTGGGTCCCGGAGTGATGCATCGGATGGACCCTTTCATTGAGCCTGACAGCTTAATTGTACTTATGTGTACTTGTGTGTACTACGGACAGGCCACTGCAGACTACTGAGCCATCTACAACGACTCAATATGTCTCACACAGACGAGTGTCCATGTGGCAGTGGAGTCCAGACTCCAGAACATATCCTTCAAGAGTGCCCAAACCATGCAGACCTAGGGCCGTGAGACATGGCCAGAGGACGTAAGCTTGGGGCAAAAGCTTTGGAGCTCCTATCAAGATCTAGAGAGGACTGCAGAGTTGTGCCATGTCGACAGAGATCAGGATCTGATGTGATCAACAACCTCAAACGCAGAAGAAGAAGATGTGTACTTTAACAAGAACAAAATGTGCATCACTTGTGGAATAAATCTGCAGAAACAAAGCTTTGAGTGGCAAAATGAATGAGTCATAACACGCAGAAATAAAATACCTTATCATTAACAAAGAATGATTATATATGATTGCATAGAAAGAGATTTACAAATTGCTGTTTTTTTTCATATCTGCTCATATATAACCGAAGTGCACAAATATATAACCGAAGTGCACAAATATATAACCGAAGTGCACAAATATATAACCGAAGTGCACAAAAGTTAATCATCCGTTACCTTTGAGAACGTTCACTTCCTTTTCTCGACGTCTTCGGCTTTCCACTTCCGTTTTCAGAGTCTGGCAAAGTTCTTCTGCAACGACAAACACAAAAAAAGAGTTTTTGTTAACTTCAGATTTTACAGAAGAGATTTTGCTGTTATGGAGAGCTGGAGTGCGCCTCTGTGACGCGAGAAGAATTCTGAAGGAAGGGATGTCTCCCGAATCATCTGTAACATTGGAGGTGTTAACGGTAGGCTGCTTATCGTATTTCTGTCAGAATGAGTCAGTGACAGAGGAGACCACATATCATATCAGTGTCCGACTACCACATATCATATTATTATCAGAATGAATCAGTGACAGAGAAAGCCACATACCATATCAGTGTCCGACTACCACATACCATATTACTGTCAGAATGAATCAGGGACGGAGAAGACCACATACCATATCAGTGTCTGACTGCCACATACCATATTACTGTCAGAATGAATCAGTGACAGAGAAGACCACATACCGTATTACTGTCAGAATGAATCAGTGACACAGAAGACCACATACCATATCAACGTCCGACTACCACATACCATATTACTGTCAAAATGAATCAGTGACAGAGAATACCATATTAATGTCAAAATGAATCAATGATAGCGAAGACTATATAACGTCAGAATGAATCAGTGTCAAAAAAAGACAAGATCATATGCCATAATACTGCCAAAATAAATCAGTCACAGAGAAAATCACATACCATTTTACTGTCAAAATGAATCAATTTTTACAGAAGACTGCATACATCATATCTTTTTGAATGAATCAGTGTCAGAGATCTACCTACACAAGAATTATTTGTCTGTCTCTAACTGCAGATGGAAGAAGGGGATAAGATGGGACAGAATATGAGGGGATGGTATGGGATGGGATAGGATGGGATTGTATGGCATGGGATGGGATGTGATTGGATAGGATGGGGTGGAACTGGAGGGAGGTGCACATACCAAAGAAATGATAACAGTTGTGGAGCTGAAAACATAAAAATGAGATTAATTTTTTTGCCCATAAATTCTTATACAGAGATGTTCACAACGAAGCATGTAAACTTGAACAGAGATCTTTCTTACATGAATTATAAACAGTGAGTGACAGAAAGAATAAATTTTTAATGTTAATTTTTAAAAAATCCACCTGTTGTCCAGCCACTGATGATACCTTTTGCTTATTAGTCTTTGGAGACACCAGAATATCACGATAGAAAGTTTGGATCCCAAATATGCGTGAAATCCCTCGGTTTAAAAGGCGCACTGCACAGAAAATTTCAATGGAACTCACTTCAAAGGCACAACTGCTGTATAATCTACAATTATGTCGTCTTTCTTTCTAAGTGAAACAAGTTGCTGTCCTGCGCAGTCGTACTGCTACTACAACTAGTGATAGGACTACAAAATGTATTGCTTGTAAAAATGAAATATCACTGGCGCCAGCGTTATTAAGACAGGCGAGCAACAGTGCCGGATCCAGCAAGTTTATTGACTGCTTTCACCTGCTGTTACTATTTCCGGTACAGACTACTCTTGTCTGTTACTGCCGCAACAACCAGTGTCTTCAGTGTTAACAACTGCTCACCCTTGAGCCGCCTGTTAACATTATTACTGTACTGAACAATGTCATTACAAAACACAACGTTGGAGCTTCTTCGTACTCAAATAGTAGCCGTGCTCTAGGTGCTTTCCATGCAGGATCTGGTCAGAGAAAAAAGACAACGTTAATCCGGCCAAGATGAAATGATCATCAGTGAAACGTACCTTTCGTCATGTCCACATATGTGTTCTGGTTTTCTTCCTCGCTGTCTGACTCGTCTGAAAGCAGATATTAAGGAAGCACATATGCATTCTGTTTGCCTGACTGCATATGTTTGAATGTAAAATACTTGTATGTATATTTGTATTTTAAAAAAACACACACACACTCAAAAGATGAACAGTAGAACAAAGAGCAAGAGGAATTATAGGTCTCAGTCCATGTGATACTGACATTTTAAACAGAAGGAATTTGATCAAGATGTATAAAGACAACTGTCTGGTTACATATGATTAGCACAGCCGTGTCAAGAACATCTGTAACAGCGTTTCGTCTTCCAGTACGGCCGCTCTGTGAATATCTTGTGAATCTGCAAAACCTTTGTTCGATTCTCCCATCTCGAGAACGATCTCTCTGTAGATATTAACATCTGGAATTCTTTCTAGCTCATTTTGTGTAGACCATACTGGAAGATGTGAAGCTGGGAGCGGACTACACTTGCTTACTCAGAACTCTGTAGCGGGCAGCAAGAAACTGGCCTCCATACAGACCTACCAACCATAATAAATACGTTGAGCCTTACTCCGTTAGCCTAGCCGAATGACAGCTGCGGAAAACCATTTCTAGGTGGGCTGCTTCCTGTACGGATGTTACATTGTCGCTGATAACTGCAGCATCCCACCAGCATTGTCTCTCCCAGATGGTATCACAACTACGTTTCTTAGCCAAAGACGATTTTAAAACTATTGCAGATCTCTTCTGCTTGCGACGGAGACCTATAGCTCTTGCTCTAAGTCAGAGAATCATGAAAGATCACACTCAGTGATTTGTGTACAAGATCTGTACCATAAAAGCAAGGAATGTATCAGATATTTTACAGGTAATACCGAGTGTTAGTAACATATAAACACCTATTTCAACTGTTACTGTTAACAAACAATACAGCAACGATTCGCTTACAGACCGACAGGCTAGCGTTAATGATCCATAATTTACCTGAAAGACCGGAGTCTTGGCCAGCGTGTTCCTGTGAGCCCTCAGTGCTGGACTCTCCTGTACTTCTGTCACAGTTTGTGGAATGTGGCCGCGGGGTCATCGGAGCATCGTCCTGAGAAGATAACAGCTAAAACGTGCGCCATCTTTGCAGAAAATAACAACTTCTTTCATGATTCATTATTTTCTACACATAAATTATATACAGATATAATTATAACGTATACGTACATTATAATATGTTTAGAAGTTTAAAACTTATATACATAAATTCATCACCATAAAAAAATTTTTGAAGGCACTGAACGTTATTTTCAAAGACTTAAAAAATTGGGCCCGACTGATCTTTGGTCCCTTATACATCAACTTTCATAATTTTCACATCACTTTATTATTTTCCCCATCTAGACAAAGAACTAGTACAGCAATACATTATAAATGACATCTGCTTATGCTTTAGGCTATGTTCCCAGATAAATATACTCCAGTATATGTTTCCTGCTCGGCTTATCTGTCTGTACTAGTTTCTTCTGTCACACGGTCCTTCCCCAGCGCAGACAAGGTGAGGATCTTCAGCTGTGACATGCATCCAACAGCTTCTAACTAATTCTCCTTAACCTTTTCCTTGCCCAGTATACAGTTCTATACTGCATTCGTGTGTTCTCTTGAAAGTATACAAATGTTTTCAAAATTTGTGGATATCTTGGCCTCGATGAACTAAAATATATTTTTTGAAATATATACCCCCTAGTGTTTTCTAAATCCATATTTCAGATACTTTGGTTTTCTTGAACATTTTCCTTTTCAGATCTGAGTCTCCCCACTACGAATTACTGTCAAGTACAGGTTACCTTTAAGTATCACTTTTAATTCTTCACATGTTTACTTGGTGGTAAGTATTAGCCTCACTTGGTTCAAATTGCATGTAGTACGTCTGTTCGCCTATTGATTTCCGTTTTCAGATTTTTTTTTATCATATCCCTGTCATGTGCCTAAGATCTAGGGATGTCTGAGAAATCAACAGACCGTGCATTTTCTCCTGGAGTGTATTTAAGTAAACAGCAAAGCAAGGTAGACTATCGCGCATGTCAAAAATGCTGAAACTTTCGTGTATCAATACGCTTATAATATCAGTGGATTTCCAGGGAAAGACTTTTCTCGCGCAAGACCACGTTGGGGAAATGTAACAAGCAAGAAATACTCAGGGTTTTAATATCTTTTATAAGTTGATTTTGTATTTATTTCTTCTACTTTCTTGTAAGCTCACTTCTTAAACTGTTGAATTTCCGACTTTTCTAGGTCGGTTAGGATTATTTAGCCAGTGTTTTTTTTTTTTTTTTGGCGCGTGGCAACTGTTCCGTGGTAACTTCGTCTTAGATTAAAGACAGAAACGAAATTCTGAGCTTTCTAATCTTTCCTGAAGTATTAATATGTCACATCACACTCACTTGTGCAGTAAATAATTCTGTGTGTTGAATAATCTGTCAGCTATGATCCAGCCAATAAGGCATTGTTGACACTAAGTGTGTGTTAGAGTTCATCATGGATCTCATATCTGTTTGTTGTTCTTGAAACTGAGGCTTATAATGTCACTGGTGTTTTTATGATGATCTGGAATTATTGCTATGAGTGTTTTTTTTAGGACGACTGGGAGTCGAGGATTGTTTATGAATGCTGTGGTGCCGTTCAGACTGTTGGAAATCACTGATAGAAGTATTTACACGGGTCTCTTTGTCGCTTTGGTTGTTTCGAAGACATTGATAACGGTGGCGATATGGAGCAAGGGACGACCCTTAGAATGTTCAGGAATTCAGGCTGTGATTTTGAGATACAATCCTGGAACTTCCAGTGGTTAGAGGATTTTGCTTGATGATCCAGAGTCTCTAGCCAGTAGCATGTACTGTCTTCATTAGACAAATAAATCGTTGCCCCTGACATACGAACCTAATATTTTAAATATTTGTCTGCCTTCCATTCTGATGGTGGAGGACTAGGAATTCTTGATCACTGTGACTGGCGACAGAAGCAGATCAACCTGAGCAGTCTCTAGAGTACACTATCAAAGTCTATACAGTTTATCATCCAAGTCAGTTTACTCTCCTCTACTCCCCATCTACCTGCGGAGTCTCTAGAGTACATAATCAAAGTCTATACAGTTTATCAGTCAGTCATTTGATTGTCCCTTGCGGAACTTTGCCTCCCTAACAGCAATCCTGTAGGCCTTTCGATTGTAAGCAAGATGGCCTGCTGCTGATGCACCCATTTGCAGATCACCTCAACGATGCCTTGCAACCATCTTCGCCTTGGTCTTCCTCTCTTTCTTTTTCCCATTATGTATCATTCCAAGACGGTCTTCTCTATATAATCATGACATTTAATGTGTCCAAAATATTTAAGTTTTCTTTGTTTAATCCTCTTTACTAGTCAGCCTTCTTTAATATTAAGTTCTTGTAGTATGGATATATAATGGGAAAAAGAAAGAGAGGGAGACCAAGGCGAAGATGGCTGCAAGACGTCGTTGATGATCTGCAAATGGATGCATCAGCGGCAGGCCATCATGCTCACAACCGAGAGGCTTACAGGAGTGCTGTTTGGGAGGCAAAGTTCCGCAAGGGACATGCAAATGAATGAATGAATGAGTATGGATATATTTGTTCTTTTTTGCGTCCATGATATTTGAAGAACTCTTCTGTAGCATTTACATTCAAAGACATTTATGTGTTTCTCAGCTGTTTTATTAAGTGTCCAGGTCTCACTGGCATATGATACGATGGGAAAAATGCATGCCATTAAAGATTTTTTGTAGTTCTGTCTGTTCCTCTCCACAGCTTCTTAGTTGTTTTACTTTTTGAAAACCGATAGATGTCCACCTTTTAATTTCCCTCAATGTATCTCCTTTATTAGTTAGTAGTGATACAAGATTTTCAAAACTCTCCACTTCTTCCAATTTTTCCTCACTGATACATATTTCAGCTGCCTTATACGGTTTATCATCCAAGTCAATTCACTCTCTTCTATTTCTCCATCTACCTGAACAGTCTCTAGAGTACATCATCAAAGTCTATACAGTTTATCATACAAGTCAGTTCAATCTCTTCCACTCCCCATTTCCCCTAAAAATACGTAGGAAAAAATGTCACTGACTTCACATCTTCACTATTTATCATTATAAGTCTACTTCTGGTGACCTTTCTCTTGTCAGTATTCATTTCAAGTATATAAATACTGTCAATAACTTTTGCTATACTTTACTTTGCAACGTACTCCTTAAAATATTCCGATTTATCTGATATTACAGTCTGTACTTGTATTTATACCTGTACGAACTCCCTGTAACTGCGAGCTGTTGCTCTTTGCAGCCGATGCTGTAGAGATGTTGAAGCACAGCATCGTATCGGCGTGGGAGCGGTTTATGGCGGGTACTTTTGAAATCCAGGGGTACAGCTAAAAAGCAGGGGGTGTGCAATGCTTCTTTAGGAGACTCCACCACCATGGGAAATATGACGATCCCTGGCCCGTTAGCCAGGCTATGCCTGTTACTGGGGGTACCACGGAGAGGTGGGATAGGGTCTTGGTCAGCTATGGGTCGCTAATCCTGACACTGGCATATCAGCTATGGGTCGCTGATTACCTTATCGGGCATCTTCAATAAGAAAAGTTAATTAGTATTTTTCCATTAATCTTTACATTTGATTGATATCTTTAAATTACCTTCTTTGCTTGATGACTAAATATACATTGGAATAGTGGAACAGCACACTGCTCAGTGTCAGATCTCTATATGAACATAGATCAGATGGGCATAAATGAAAGAAGCTATGCATATCGTATACACAGTTTGCTATATATATATATATATATTAAAGTTTATCTTTCAAGAGACTTTCCTGCAAAGGAGTGTTCTATCAAATCACTCACCGTTTCGTTCTTCTGCTCTTCGTTCTCCGTATTTCCATCACAGTTGTCTCCATGCTCAGAGTAATCTGTGTGGCTTGCAGGGTTTCTCTCATTTTCCGGGTCAAGATTTTGATCTTTGTATCTCTCAACGACTACCTCAGTTTCATCACAATCATCTGTACATTTTCTTTTCCTTTCATCTGCGTCTTCTTCAACGTCTATTTCTTCTGATTCTTCTATATCTCTGTGAGTGCTGAGATCCTGAGCGCACATGCTGGCATTATCGTCATCGGCATCATCATCATCTTCATCATCATCGTCGTCATCTCGGCTGTAGTCATTATTTACACGGGTGTCTTTGTCGTCGTGATTGTTTGGAGTCGACGACACTGATGATGGTGGCGATGTTGAGCATGGAACGACCCTTTTAAATGCTGACATGCGACTTCGCATCTTTTCTCCGTTATCAAAGTTAGATTTCATTAGGTTCTGTGGGACGCAGTGAGATGGCGAGAGGCAATTAGCTGCTTCAGATGGCGGAGAGATATGGCCAGGGTTGTCAATGATGGCGGCTGACATGGCGGCATGGGATCCTGTTGCTCCAGTAAGAGAGGGAGAGGGGTAACCACCATTTCTGAAACCTAAGGCTGCTGCCTGCGGGAAGCCGAAAGCTTTGTCCCAAAATAAATCCATTGACGACAAAGAAAATGGCCCCGCGGCTGTTGCAGAGCGACCCATCCAGGAAGCCGGAGCCATAGGGGGCGCTTTCATTCTTTCAACCATGGCGTCCTTATTTGGCGCCGGCTGGGGAGGGAACCCGAAGCACATTGACTGAGAAGAGTTTAAAGTCATGAAAGGGTATGGCGTTTTTCCAGGAGCAGCAGTCAACCAGTTGTAGGGGTTGAACGGGTTTGGAAAATGTTGGGGTTTTGGAAGGTAAGGGTTCGATTCCATTGTCGGAGCTGTCTTTGCTTTCTTCCCCCCGCTGCCACCCTCTGTGTGGCCGTGAGGTCGCCCTGAGAAACTTCCAGACGAATGCCCCGAAGACGACATCGAAGATGTGTTTAACGACGAGGCTGAGGACGACGGTGAAGAAGAAGATGATGACGTGAACACTCTCTTCCGAGTTCCGCCGTTGAACATCGCCTTCACATCCTCCCACTTATAGCTGACTTCTTCGTTGTCCAATCCAGAGTACAGCTTCAGATGGCGTCGCCAGGAGTTGAAGTTGGCAGCATCGGGATGACTGTATTTGCCATCCGGCGTCCGGTGGAAGTGGAAGATGAATTTGTTGGGCGAGAAGTACATGTTGCAGTAGGAACACTTGATGCACTTTGCCCGGGAACTGTTGTACCGTGATGGCTCGAAAAACCCTGCTCGGTGAAGTAGAAAATACAGAGCGGATCGGTCTTACTACTTTTCTTAGGTGCAACATTAATCTGTTCATGGTTATATATTTTAATTATATATAATTAGATCAGTAATTATTATAATAATATTTATTATATTCAGAATTATTATATTTATAATTGTATCTTATTATTATTATTAATCTATTCATAACTAAATAACCAATCCTTTCATCATTTCATCCATCCATCCATCCACCCATCCATCCATTCATCCAGCCACCCAGCCATCCATTCATTCATCCATCCATACACCCATCCATCTATCCAGCCATCCATCCGTCCATCCAGCTATCCAACTATCTATCCAGCCGTCCATCCATCAATCCATCCATTTATCCATCCAGCCATCAACCCATCCATCCATCGACCCATCCATCCATCTATCCACCCATCCATCTATTAAGCGTCCATCCAACCAGACATCCATCCATCCTGCCATCCAGCCTTCCATCCATCCAGCCATCCATCCACCCAGCCGGCCATCCATCCACCCACCCATCCATCCAGCCATCCATCCGGTCATCCATTAACTTGCTCGTTTATCCATGTTTCTATATCATTGTTTCTTGGAAGTATTCCCTACCTGCGCCCACATTGATTATATAGCTTACATTACACCTGTAAAAATGTGCCTCTATTTATTCTAAGCTTCCAGACCTCATTGTGTCTGTCTTTGTTTCTGACTGTTTATAAGTAGACAATCTCCTTTGATTTGCATATCGATTGCAATAATTATCTATTATATCTTCTTGTGTTAACCTCCACACATTACCATGATATCCAGCTAAAATATTCAACTTAGGTATCGTTTTATCTACTTCATCTATATTTTTTTTCTTTTCTGCCCGTCTGGGATATATCCATATTTGGGGTAGAAGGCCATTAGTTACGATATTTAAATTTCTATTACATGCTCTTAAATGTCCGCGGGTTTTTGCAATCTGAAGCGGAGTTAATTGATATTACTAATAAATTTGCGTCTGTAGAGTTGGGTGTGGCTTCACTACAAAGTATGTTAATCTTACATCTTACATCTTACATCCTTCCTGTGCCGTTAAACGTCACATAGGTCCCGCATGGTAGTTCGCCAAGATGAGATGTCTTCGGCGAGTTTTTCAGTCTCATCAAGGGATGTTATGTACACTTAATTGGCTTCTCTTAGCAATGTCCTCTTTAGAGTTTCCCTTGGTCGACCTCTTTTTCTTCGGCCTGTTGTGTTCTATCTGATAGCTTGTTTTGGGATTCTCAGATTGTTTCTTCTCATCACATGACCGACATATGCCCATCTTCTTTTTTCTGATCAACCATGAGACAGGTTGCTGTTTGCTCATCTGTCTTATCTCTGCACTGTTCATGAATTCATTCCACTTTATACCGAGTGTTTTCTTTAGGCATTTGTTTTCGAAAGAGTCTAATTTCTTGTCTGTTTCTTAGTTATTTTAGTATGTTAATATTACTAATAAATTTGCTTCTGTAGAGTTGGATGTGGTGTTCACTACAAATTATGTTACAATCTGGCACCTAGTGAGCGATGACTGGACTTAACTGTGTAATTTAAAGGCCTGTGTAGCTTTTGCTTTCTTAAATTCTATAATTCTCTTCTGATTCTATTAATTAACTGTTTTTCAAATCTCTGGTCCAGATTCAGTGAATCGGGTCATTCTGCTAAGACCCAGCCCATTCCGCCACCGGCATTCCACCCTTTGTCCTACACTTCCCCAACACCCCACCCCCTACCCCCTTTCCCCTCGAACCTCATCTTATCTCACAGGATCGTTGCACTCGATTCGCAGCTGAACGCGAATCTTCTATACCTTGAGCCACGGTGCCTTACCCTACATATTAAATATTATGAATATCCTATGTATTCTCTATAGTCTTAAAAGAGTATTCTGATGTAAATAGCTCCTTTAAGTTAATGAAGTTCTGAGATCAAGACGTAAAAAACAACAGACACGTTAAATTACTATATGGTGGACTGTTTAAAAAAAACTGGAAGCATTGCTTATAAAATGCCATTAAGTTCATATTACAATGTTAAATGACTAGCCACATACTTTCTCTTCCAACAAAATGAAAGGGCCGCACACGCTAAAACCTCAACTGTTCTTTCCTCACCTCTGCAGCCCCAACCACACTCGTGATGCACGTCAAAGGCGAAGTCTTCGGGAAGTTTTGGAGGGGTGTTCTCTTCCAGGAAGCTCTTGACAAGCCGCTCGGCCTCCCTCTTGGTGATCATGCCGCATCTCCGAGACGACACGGGCATTGCCCCGGCTCGCCGTAAGATTTCCAGCTAGAGGAGTTACATAACGTTCAGGACATAATCCCTTAAGCAAAGAAACTTCAACTAATAGGTGGTAATAATGGAGAAAATGCGTGCACATATTGTATGAAAGATTTCTTCAAAGTTTGAAAGCTCTTTTATTTGTTCAGAAATTTGTTTTGTCATGATTTTGTCTTAGATATTTAGTCAGCACATTAACAACTCATAATGTCTTTGCTGAAAAAAAAAAAAAAAACATCACAACTGAAACAAAAATGGCACTGTCCAACACAATTTTCCTCCCAACTCTATGCTATCAATGTCAAACATGGACACTAACAATCATGAACAATATAAAAATCATCACGACAGAAATTAGATGTTTTAGGAGAATACTAAATCTGACAAGAAGAGACCAAATAAGAAATTTCACCATCAGTGCAAAGGTTGGAGTAATACCAGGGTTATACTATATCCAGAAACAGCAAGTCAAATGGTATGGCCACGTTACACGGTTACCACCAGACAGTATACCACAGAAAACATTCATACTAAGATTTGCAGGTAACAAAGGAAGAGGCCGTCCATGCAGGAGGTGGAGAGAGTAAATTACAGTAACATTAAATATCCCATTATATGAAGCAAATCGTCGAGACCTATCACGACATCTGTTTGTCCCCTCAACACTGAAAGGTATATGAGGAAGGAGACAAGGCAAGACAAGACTGGTGCAACATTTGTCTACAGCTCTAGTTCTTTGGAGCCAACAAAGACACCTAGCGGATATGGTATTAGAGACCATAAGTATTTTGTTCTTGCCCTGTCAGCACACCCGAGGGTGGAATGGTCAACATAACACTTGACCAGCTTACCTCCTACAGCTCTAGAAGCAGTCAGGCACCCATTTCTGCAGCTGGGTGACTTAGAGCTCCTGCGGGGGGAATCTGAAACACTGAATCTAAGGGACGAGTGCATCAACCACTTTTATACGCAGTCGCCCATTTCTTCTCACAGAAGTTAAAAAATTAACTCTATGGGTTAATGAAGAGTTAGATCAGACATAAACGTGAGTCTTGTCTTATCTCATCTTCTCCATTTACCTTTCAGTGTTGATGAGGCAAATAAATGAGAATAAGAAAATAACAAAATGTGCCTATGTAAAGCTGCTGTGTAAATTTCCTCCTTATCTCTTTGTTGTCACCTAAACGCTAGTATCTGTCACTTTTGTAAATAGTTCTTCTTGTGACTCATACATTTTACCTCCTCGTGATAATTTTTGTCCTTTCTTCTCGACCGTCGAATTGGTCACTTAACAGTTCCTCAGTACACGACGCTGCTGTTTATAATGTGTAGCTTTTGGGCGGCAAAGTCATTTTTTTTTTGTCTTATCTTTCCACAAACACTTTTAGCCTAACTTGAAATCTTTTTTTTAATTACGTTTTATAGTTTTGAAATTATTTTCATCTTATTTGTAGTGTGCTTTACAGCTATCATATTTTTCCCTCGTTTTATTTGTAATATGCTTTACAATTATCATATTTTCCCCTCGTATTACTTGTAGTATGTTTTACAGTTATCATATTTTCCCTCCTATTATTTGTAGTATGCTTTACAATTATCATATTTTTCCCTCCTATTATTTGTAGTATGCTTTACAGTTATCATATTGTTTTCCTTTTCCTATTTGTAAAATGCTTGACAGTTTTGAAATAATTTTCTTAGTCTGTTACCGTCTTTATCATAGCAGAAAAGTCCAGTGGAAGATATTTTCGCTCTACGTCATAGAAAACTTATTTCAGCTATGAGTACATACAAATAAAAAAGAACGGAGATGGATGCCGGTAAGGCGCACAGATACTGATTTTACATGCAGAAAATGTGTTGTCCACATTAGAAGTGAATATAAAAACTACACAGACGAGTGTCCATATGGCAGTGGAGTCCAGACTCCAGAACATATCCTACAAGAGTGCCCAAACCATGCAGACTTGAGGCATGAGACATGACCAGAGGACACAAGCTTGGGGCAAAAGCTTTGGGGCTCCTATCAGGATCTAGAGAGGACTGCGGGTTTTGAAGGTCGACAGGGATCGGGATCTGATGCGACCAGCAACCTCGAACGCAGAAGAAGAAGAAGAAGAAGAAGAATGAGAAGAATAAGTGAATATAAGCACAAGGAAGACTGTTATAATGTGACTGTGAACAAGTGTTTTAAAAAGAAAGAAACGGACTAAAAATATATGAACAGTATCTGGAGCTTTATACAACACTTTCAGCACAATACGTGGCTGGTCGCAAACCAAGAGAACTGGAGATAGTTTGCTGCTGCCCTGCTTGATGCTACAAGGCGTACTATGAAGTGATTGCTTTTGTCGGCTGCTATCCAAGAAGATGGATGTATGGATAGATGGACGGAAGGGACGGACGGATGAATGAATGGATGGATGCATGGATGGATGAATGGATGGATAGATGAATGGATAAACCTTTTTACTGTAAAAGACATATATGTTTTTTATTGACAAGTATCACTATATGATTCTTTATGAATACTATGCCTTCTAAAGCGGGTAGCCGCGCTAGTGTAGTGGATTAGACACTCGCTTGCCGACCATGCGACCAGGCGACCAGGCGATCCGGTTTGGATTTCTACTCACCACGGTGGCGGTCAGATCGTGGCTCGCAACACCAACAACACCAACACCACCAACAACACCAACACCACCAACAACACCAACACCACCAACACCACCAACAACACCAACACCACCAACACCAACAACAACAACAACAAACTCCCAGGGTTCACCCAGCCTCAAGAAAATTTAGGTACCAGGGTTAATGCTCTGGGAAGGAAGAGGAATGATGTTACTAGCTACGGAGTTCGTTCCAGTTGGCAGTTTCTGGTCAACTGCTGGCTAGGCACTTATATTTTGACCGTGTGCAATGACGCTGCTTCACAAGTCTTATCTTTACTTCTTTTTTAACCTTCTAAAGCAGCTTACTTTCTGCAATAATGTTATGGTAAGCGGGTTAGATTTAACAAAAACAGCTTTTTCTTTCATTCATTATATTCATTTATCTGGTGCGTCGTGTCTTTTTCTATATTTCATTATTTGCTAAAGTTGCGTTCACAGTTTAATAAAATAAACAAAAGCAGCATTCTGGAACTGGAACTTTAATGTAAATCTCTTGACAGAGGAACATGAACTTCCCAGGAAGTTGACCCATTGAAGGCGGAATTTATATTTGATTTTGTTTCCTTCTACGCCTATTTCTGTCAATATTTCAGAAGTTGATCAGACATTTTGGTGTGATAAGGGTTCATATACAATACTGTAATGTTTAATGCAAATAAAATTACAACCCACTTAAAAACTAATGAAAACTGAACGCTAACCTGCTTCCAAACAATTGGCTTGCAATGACTGCGACATGAATTTTTAAGCGTTAATATGCGAAGGGAAGCAACTCAGTTTTTAAGACAGGTTGTACATGGGCACGAAATGTCAAGAACTGAAAGCCCTCTAAATCAGTTTCGCGGAGGATAGTGCAGGTGCCAGTACAGAAGACGAAGTGTATAAACTGCTTAGGTACGTTTTTTTTTTTAAACATGGAAACTTTCAGAATGCAATTCTATAGAAATTCTGGTCGGATCTTCCCCTTGTTGAATTATTTCCCCTGATTTCCAATCACGTGCGTTCGTTTTTCATTCTATTTCGCTTTTTCTTAATTTCGTTTCTTCTTTCTCTACGGATCATTTAAGTAATCAGATAATCAGACTTTTAAAAAAAAAAAGAGATAGCAACAACTTTATAAATTAACGGACACACTGTTAGGCTGTTTTTATATAGATATGACGTAAGACGAAATCTTACAATCGTGTGTTCTATTTATGAAGAATTCTGTTCGCGCTCCTGCCTTTGTTTTTAAAAAAAGTTTAATTATTTTCTACCACAGCTTTTTTACTATGATTTGTGTATATTTTATATTTAATTTTATATACTTATTCCTCCGCCCCCCCCCCCAACCCAAAAAAAAAAAACTGTTAAATTAAGCAATCTGGACTTGGTTCGGACTATCATTTTCTGACAAACTTTTACATTTAAAATGGGATCTTTTTTATCATCGACGGATATAAAACGTTGACTCGTTTAGTGATGTTATAGAATAATGATATTATCGTATGGTTATATGTATTTATTCCATTAAAGTGTGGGATAATCTCTCATTCAACCGCATTTATAAATCTGGAATCTTCTTTCCCGGCATGTACTTCTTTAGAATGCGAGAGTGTTATAACGCCCTATGTTCAGTTCCCTTCGTTATTTCAACAGTGATGAACTTCCCTTCATTATTTCATCAGTGATGAACTTCCCGTCATTATTTCATCAGTGATGAACTTCCCTTCATTATTTCATCAGTGATGAACTTCCCTTCATATTTCGTTTTGCTTATATTTTAATTTGTATACAGCTTTACAGATTTACATTCACGGCTACTGTAGAACATGGGAATGAGATTTAACCACATTTCTTTGATTACTGAGACATAGTATTTCGTTGTCTCATTTCTTATGATTTACATAGATTTTTTTAATTACTGAGACATAGTATTTCATTGTCTCATTTCTTATGATTTAAATAGATTTTTTTTTCGTTGCTTTGTAACTTTTATTAAGATTTCGTTTATGCCTTCTTTTTCTCATATAACAAAATATTTTTCGTGAAAAAGCATCAATTAATAGTTACCTGAACAGGTGTGCACTGGACACAGGTGATACCGAGCGCTACACGTCTGTTGTGAATTTCATTGTAGCTGTAGTCTTTGAGAAGTGTGTTAGAAATCTGAGCCAGGCATAGCCTTTCCTGTGAATAGTAAAGATGATGATGATGATGATTCTGTATTATGTAAAACTGTACTCAAAAGTCCCTTCCCACTAGCTATTTATTGTGGAACAGTGACAGACTGGCATCCTATATAAAGTAGCTTACTACACGTGAATGTAGAGCTTTGTTCCTTCCCGAAGCCGGGTTTTTTTTTTAATCAGACGATGAAAGTGATGTGTGGTAATTTTACTGGATATTTACCAGACTACCAGCACTAAGCAGTCATAATCAAAGTTCTTCAAAGCTCTAGTCCATTTATAACGTATGCCCTGCAGAATTTAGACTGCACTGTTTTTATTCTCAACTAACTTGTCCATTTAGCCAGCTTTTATATAAGTAAGTGTGTGTTTTTCGAGAGTGGATACATGTGTGTATACTCACCCTTCGTTGAATGAAATATTGTTGAGGAAATATATTAACTGCGATATTTTGTATAATGTTATTTAATATTATAATATTGTCATGTAAGTTAACGATTTACTATGATGAATTTAACCATTTTGTAACGACTTTGCAGATTCACAAGACCCCATGTCCAATGACTAAAAATTTTTTTAAAAAAAAGATAATAACACTCCGAATTTTAGCGGAATACTTGAACTGTTAATTAATCAGAATTTTAGCGGAATACTTAAAACTGTTCATTAATGACTTTCTTTCGTTTCAGTTCAAAAATTGCAGTATGTATTTTCTTATGGCTGGGTACCGGAAACATTGTTGTGGAGAAAGTCCTTCACCTTCTGAGAGGAACTCGGAACCACAGAAAGAAGACAGGCCACGTGTTTTATTCTGGCTCTAAAGTAGACAAGAAGTTTTGTTTTATTGTTTCGTGGTCATAGAACAAGTGATTATCAAGTAAGTCCACTAGTAGAACAATTATAACAAATAGAAAATAAGGGACAAAAAAAACAATGTGAATATTTTATGGAACATAACTGAAAACTGCTGAAGCTATACAAAGAAATAGTGATTTCAGTTTTAATATCTCGTAAGACTTTATGGATCTATACGTAGACACGAACTTTACGTGTACCAGAATTTGTACTAGTATCTATACAATTAAACACCCTTACTTCCTTTTCAAGGTTTAAAAAAAAACAAAACAAAACCTGGTAACTGTTTGATTATTGATAGCGGTATAAATGCAGAAATGTAGCCGAAGGGAACTTGTTAAACCACATGCAGGAAGACAGTTGTACCTCAAAATATGCCACTTTTCTTCAGTTTATATATATATATATATATATATATATATATATATATATATATTCTCAAGAAAATAGGTTTTTCAGTTAATTTTCAATCGATCGCTACCTCGTTGGTCAGGTCGAAGTTATGACAAGAGCCTGATTCTGGATTCATCTCTGCTACGCTTTCCCTGAACATGGTCTCATCCGTTCAGTACAGTCACTCTTCTCCGGCATAATCCGTTCAGTACAGTCACTCTTCTTCGGCATAATCCGTTCAGTACAGGTCACTCTTCTCCGGCATAATCCGTTCAGTACAGTCACTCTTCTCCGGCATAATAAATAACATTAAAATATTTTACTTTCTGATAAAAAAAAACCCCCGGCTTCGGGAAGGAACAAAGCTCTACAAATATTTCAAGTAAGGAGGCGCTTTCCAGCTCTTACACAATTGCTTTCTTGCTCATCTCCGTGGACATGATTTGGAGCAGTGACCTTCCAGGGACCTTCGTCAAAACTTAGTAACTCGCATCGTTTATCTCCTAACATGAAATCATAAAACAGTAATCTATTTTCAAATTTTTTCCCACGATGTTGGGCCCCTTGTCCTTCCTCGCCTCTAAGCCTTTAGCCTACTCAACCTAATGGATAATCCGCAACTGATTAGGCGTGTTTAAGGCTTCCAGTCTTTTCTTTCCTGCCCTGTGTAATTCTACTTCAAATGTTAATTTCTTGGTGCCTTCGGATCTCTTTCTTTTGTGCAGTTAGTCCTTAGATTACATAAGCCGTCAAGTGGAAAGCATGAGGCGGGTGTTCACTGTAATCTTGCAGCTGAAGGATTTACAAATCGTAGGGTCCATACAGTGTACTTTGATAATCGTGTCAACAACATGCAATCCCCAGGACTAGCGATCAAGTCTCGTTCAAGGGCTCTCCTCGTTATTGTCTACAGGAATGTTTCCCAGTCGGGGCCCATAAGAAAAGGATCACAGGTGAAAAACTTGTAACGGAAAAGAGAAGGGAGGGGGGCTTTGAATTTGTTTTTGGCCGGGGGGGGGGGGAGAATCAAAGTATATTATACTGTAAATGGCGTCTTCGCGCAAGCGAACGTGCTCGTTACACTCGTACTTGTTTCACTAAAACATTTCTAAGTTGAATGTGCGCAGTTGCTGGAAATTAACTTTATCAAGAAAAATAAAGTATATCACTGCCAAAAAAACATACAGCCTTTTTTTATTTTTCATTTAGTACAGCTGTCCTTAATCTGTTACAGTTTCTTGGAACAGCAGCGAATCTTGGTGTTTTAGAGTGTAGTAAGTTTATAAAGGACATTACTTTATGGCAGCAGTAGATAAATACAGTATGTGTTGTTACTTTGCCTTTTTCTCCAGTCAGATCAGCCATGGTTAGTTCGGCAAAGAGGAAGTATCGATAGAGCTCAGTTTATCCTGCTAAGAGAGTACAGTTTATCCTGCTAAGAGATTATTATAGCATTTCTTGTAAAACTAAAGCTCTCCACAAAGAAAGCTGGACATCGGGAATTTTCAGTTTTCTTCTTTGGTGGCAAAAAAATCTCATTTAAAAGATGCTGGCATACTCCTGTATGTGGACCACCTGTAGCAGCTAAATTATAATACGGAAGTTAGGTTACCTGTGCGCTGGATATGGATATTCAGGCGTGGATAGTGGATCCATTTATGGTAATTGCTGTTGGTGTTGAAGTAACATCATCGAACTACAGGCGACATAACCAGCCCAAGCAAGTTTTAAACGAGAAAATCCATTATTTTGGGGTAAACTTTGAAGTTTACAAAAAGTTTTCACAGTTTTGAGACATGAGAAGACTGTTTTGTTTTTTTTTAATGGCATTTCCCACGTCATGTTTGAGACAATCAGGTTTCAGTCGAGTGAGTTGTTTGTTAACACAAATGCGCACAAACCAAGACATAAAGAGTAGAGGTGATCTTGACTTATCACTGACCTCACTGGAACCTGACATAAAAAAAAACTTGTATCACTTCACCAAGCTCCAGGGTCGCTTTGGCCAAGTAATAAGTTCCAGTAACAGTAAAACTGTCTATGTAATCGTGTGCTGTAAACTACGTTACTAAAAGTACCAAAAATAAAATATAGTCTGTTAACAAAGCAAATGTATTGTAAATGGCTGGCTTTTCATCAGCGGTGAGACCTGGTTCTATTACTATTTCTCTAATCGTGACAACAGGGGAAATAGGAGCCAGGAAAGGGAGAGGTAGACCAAGAGAGAAAATCTTAGATGGCCTGACAAAATACCATGGAAGAGGCACAACAACAGAACTGGTGGATAACATGAAAAATCAGAAACTGGAGAGACATGGTCGCCAGCGCCACCTGATAGGTGGGGACCACAGAAAAAAAGCAAGATCGGATGAGGACCATGGATGAAAAAAAAAAGGTTGAGAAACACTGGTCTAAAGAGATATAATGAATCTGGTCTACAGAGATATTTTCTCTCACTGGTGGTGGTGGAGTTTTTCAGAGAGGTTGTTTCTTAACTCCTTCCTGGAAGTGAAAGTCCACACCCCAAATAACTTGATGCCATTTTCAAGATTTTCACTGAAGTCGCCCGTAATTCAGGTTCAAATAGAGATCATGTTCATATCCTAAACGCAGACGGCAACAACCAACCACTGAACAAAATGTTCATTCCTCTTTAAGAAAAATTAAGACAAACTCCCTCTACACATAACAAAACCCTATCACATCCATTAACATACGTGCCAGACGTCTTGTCACGACAGACTTTCATGAACTCCATCAATTACTCTTTCTAAGCGGCCAGTACAGTGTGTGTGATGAAATGATATACAAACAGCATTATCAGCTAGAAATTTTTAGACACCATATTTACAACTAATGTCAGGAATACTAAAAGCGTTATTCTCTTCACATTTCGTAATTCAAAAGTGACGAGCTTGTCTGATGCCATGTCATAATAAGTGTACTAATATTAGGCACAGAAGATCACGATTATAATATATGTGAAGAAAGTTCCTTGTTACCCGGTGTATGGTGCAAATAGCTAACAATTTTCTGTTTAGGGTAATTACTATCCTGTAGGTGTTGATCATAATGATGATTTAGGTGGTGATCACGATGCTGCAGTTTATTTCAATGGTGATGGAAACGCTGTTATTGATAATGACTGTAGACGATAAGGAAAGTGATGGTATGATAATGGTTCATGACAATAATAATGAAGAAAGCAATGGTGGTGGATGATGATGATGATGATGAAAACGTAGTGAAGTGTTCATGTCAAAATAAAAACGTAATTTAAAGAATAAGAAAAATAAAAACGAAAATAATGAAAAACAACATACAACAGATATGTTTTTTTAATGAAGTTCTGAACTGCTTTTTCCTCATAAATCTTGCAGAAGAAGGATAATCAGATGAAGTTAGAGAGAGAGAGAGAGAGAGACAGAGAGACAGCGAGAGAGAGAGAGAGAGAGAGAGAATCTAAACAAAAATTGTGTGTATACTTGTCATACCTTATTGTCTATGACGAGGGAAACAATGGCTACACCATGTAGCATGATCGTGCCAACCTGATTTTGTCTGGGGCCACTGCTGGTATTCCTGCTGACCGTGGTATTGGCATTACCAGCCGGCGTCGTTCCGCTCCCGCTGCTTTGGCAATCGCTCATCATGCTGTTGCTATTTTCGTTGTCTGAAGCTGATGACGTGAAGCTCATGTAGTTGTTGCCGGCAACGCTGCTGTTGATGATGCTTCCGGAGCTGTGGTGCGTGTGTGCTGCGGGGGGTGATGGCCATTGGTCGAGAGGTGATCTACAGGCCACTCCCATTCTTCCCGATAGACCACTTTCAATGGTCTGCCCGTCCATTAAGTCTGAAATTACATGAAAAGGTTTACGTGGATTGGATACCTCCTAGTATTTACTTTTCATGATCCCTACAAGAGGAAAAGAGAGTGGTCGAATCGATAGCGGATTATTTCTGCTTCCGGGAGCAACAAGAAAATATGGCAAGAAGTAGACCTGACGCAAGACAGAATAGCAGGAAACTGACATCTCCACATGCAAGCTGACCTCTTATCCTGAATGTATTTTGATATCAAACGTAAAAGAAAAAAACGAAACCACAGCCTCTCTTTCTTATAATATTTGCTTGTAAACGAACGATGACAAGGACCAGCCACAACACTATGCCACGCCATAGGCAGCCTTACCTTTCCTTTATCCCACATCATCATCATTATCATCATCATCATCCTGTCCATCAGGCCTCCTCTACTGACTTTTTCGCGCTATTTAGACTAATTTTCTCGTTTCGTTTCCCGTGACACCCTACTATCTCTCTACCATTTGTTCTTCTCGTTATTGTAAACTTTCACATAATATGGTTATTTTTGCCTATTTTTTTACTAATTACTAATTTATGTCTCTTTTTTTCAGTTTTTATGGGCATTTGCTAACGTATTAATCTTCTTGGCCCGTAGAAGACTGTTATCTCTGTTTCTAATAATATCTCCGTCATGAGCGAGATACTCAGAGGATTTATGGATTAAGAGTAACAATTAGTGTAGCATACTGCGACCTTCACTCTGGTCGATTTAAAATATTACATTCATACACAAAGAAGAAGTATAAATCTATAGCCTTATACTAAGTTTCTTTATTATATATATATATATATATATATATATATATATATATATATATATATATATCGAAAAGAATGTTATCACTCATTTGTTTTTCTGCTAGCATAAAACATTTTCTTTTACATTTTTTCTCTACGAACTGTAGTATTTTTAAAGATAATTCTAGAATGTCACTTAGAGTAACCAAAGTAGATTTTTTTTTCAAAGTAACAAAAGAAAGTTTATTTTTAGAGTAACAAGTAGGTTTACAGGTATGTTCACTATTTGTAAACCTTTTTTATGTCTTTTTTTTCGTTTAAAAAACGAAACAAAATGTTACATAAAACGACTTCTAACACTTTCTGGAAATACAAGAGAACTGCATATTTAAGGGATGAAAATTCGCTGGCATTAATCAGGGAAATATGATTATTTTCACATGTTGTTTCACTTAACTGGCAGTCGATCTCCAAACCTGAAAGTATAAAATAGTGTTCCTCAATGTAGGCGGTTACCTCCCGCTGTCCCCTTCTTTGGGATTAAAGGTAAAGTAAAGGCAAACCTCCATGCCATGTTCAAACCTGCAGGATATGATGACAGCGCCAATATTTTCCTTGATTTGTCGGACCCTTAGAGGGCGTTGTGGTCAGGGTCACGCCTGGCCGTCGTTCGCTCCCTAGTTCCAGAAGCTACATCTGGGTCACTGGGGCAAGGGCAAACCCCCCCCCCCCCCAAAACCCCGTTGGATTCAAACCACCGACCTTCGTCGCGAGAGGTAATGCATTTCGCCACTGAGGCGGCCGGAGGGGAAAGGGTAGGGAGAGAGAGAGAGAGAGAGAGAGAGAGAGAGAGAGAGAGAGAATTTGGAAAATCCAGTCGTGAAAGAAAATGGATTAGCAGGAAACACTATAATGAGTGGCAGGAAACATAAAGAATGGCAGGAAACACTATAATGAATGGCAGGAAACATAAAGAATGGCAGGAAACACTATAATGAGTGGCAGGAAACATAAAGAATGGCAGGAAACACTATAATGAGTGGCAGGAAACATAAAGAATGGCAGGAAACACTATAATGAGTGGCAGGAAACATAAAGAATGGCAGGAAACACTATAAACTAAATGATCGATGAGCGGAAAACATTTTTATGTGCGTTAAGGGTGTGGTCTGCGGAGAAGGAGTGTGGGGGGGGGGGGGCGGGTGAGACAGGACAGCATAAGAAAGTTTGGGACACATTCTTATAAGTTACATAGCTCAGGTAAGTTACATAAGTCCAATACTCGAGTTCATAGTTTTGAAATGTTTGCTCTGCAGATTAACGACCCTTGTACTCTACAAAACTGAAAGATTACTATAAGTGAACCCATATAAGGAGACGTTATGATTTTAATTTAGAAGAAAAAAAAAGATAGTTCATACATGCATCATTCAGCAGTATAAGTCAGTTATTAATATACTGTAAGACAGAAAAACAATTACTTCCGTTTCTTCACTCGTCCTCTAAGAAGTTCTAATCTCTAAGTCTCGTAGCACTTAAATGTAGTAGGGGTGTGAAGTGTTAGTGCCTTCACATTCCTAGGCCACTACAGTATTTGAGTTGGGGATGCCAGCACCTGTTCTGGCTGCCTTTGTTTTCTTAGAGAAACCCCACGTACCAGGTACCCATTTTTTAAAGGCAGGATTGACCCCGGTGGCGGTCGGTCAGAAAAAAAGTCTTCCCGACGTGCGAAATCGAACCAGAGATCTTCTGGTCGACAAGTGAATACACTAACTACTACACCAGCGCGGCATCCCTTCTCCAAGAAGTTATAAACCTTAAATACTATCAAGTGAAATGCTGATAGCTTCAAATTTCTAGGTCCCAGTATTATAGGTTAGGGATATGCCTTCCCCCCTCCCCCCCCACCCCCTATATTCATTTCTTCAAGTTAGGACCACCCCAACCCCATGATTAATCGGTCTGGAAAAAAAAATCCACTCCAGTAGAGACCTTAAACCTTTTGGTTGCCAGTCAAGTTAACTACACCACTGTCTCATCTTCTTCGGAGACAAAACGAAAAAAAAACCACAATAAAGATTAAGGATGAGAAGAGTTAGATTTTGAAAACAGAAAGGACATTTTTCGAAGTCATGAATTTTTTTCTAACAGAACTAAACTTTACGTAACTTGACTTCAGTTGCTTGAAGACCTTGGGTCTGTATTAAATTTTCAGAGATATTTGCAAATTTCTCGCTGATTCGCGAATTTATTCAGATATCATATATATTTTTAAATATCATGTTACAATTAACGGCAAAGCTCAGTAAACGCACTTCTTTATAACAGACACTAAAGACTGTAATCAATCTCATTGTTCAAACTGCAAAACCATAAAATTAGAACAGCCACACAGCGGATACCTAAGGAAAACGAGTAAGTGGTCCAGGGAGGACAACCCAGAGAAGAACTACAAAACCCAAGAAGGACAGCATGAACGACAACTGTCGTCTCATACAGTGGTATCTCTAGACTGTAAGACCTATAGAGAATTGTTGCTGCCCTGTAGATTGTCACACGCATGAGTGATTTTCGGTCAAATTATTTGATTAAAATCTGTATAAATGTATTATTCGACTGATCTCCTGTGAAATATTAATTCTTATCTGTGCCCAGGTGGCATAGAATACATCATGAGAAATGACGATTGCAGTAAAACTGGGGTTCTAATAATAAAACTAAGTTCTTTCTATAATTTTGTAAAACATAATCACACATCTCTATCTTTCTTCAAAGAATGTATGGGCTGCGACGAAGCAAAAATTAAGGATAATTAAGATCGCTGCTAAAACTATAACATTTAAATAAAACAAGATCAGTTTTCAAAGGCTGCAGGCTAAAAGCTTTACCTGCATTTTACGCCAAACATGTCCATGGTGGAGGGTTGCGAATTCACAATGTGTATTTACAAAAAAAACAGCAGCAGGAATGCGTCATGCGCGAGACAGTCGGCCATTTTATCGAATAACAGTAACAAATAACATAGCAACTTTCAACGTTTTTGCGAGTGTTAAGACTCCGAAAGAGTAGAGCCAAGTAGAAAACACTGAAAATCAATCAGGAGAACGAACTAACTCGACTTTCAAAGAGAGAACAATTGAGCATTCAGACTCCTCTTACATTCTGCCCATCATCTGTCAACTTTCCTTCCAATGCTGTCATTTAACAATGACAGAGTACCAGCACTGTACGAGTAAACATATAAATGACAAATGTAGAAACAGTGATAAATATAAATTATACATAAAGCTACTATGTTAAGGGAAACACCAAACTGTGACGCCTGGAATCTGGAAACCCGTTGTTTTTTTGTGTTTTGTTTTGTTTTTTTTTTCAAATGAGAGAATGTCATAAACAAAGAAACACTCCAAGAAACATAAAACATTCCCATTCGAACAAACAGAAACATAGAACATTCTACTTTAAGCCATCACAAGCACAAAACGCTCACTGTTAAACACACAGTAATACACAATATTTAGTTTTAAACTAAAACATTCACTTTTAAACAATCACAAACTCAAAAACATTCACTTTTAAGCAAACAGAAACAAAATATTTACTTTAAAAAGAAAAAAAAAGAGAAACACATAACCAGAATTTGCCGAGAAAGCTACACGGGCTTGAAAGAAACAAATACATAATTCCAGATCAGATATCGTACAATAAGGAAATAAAAAGTAAAGCAACAGACAAGAACCATGATGTGTGGAAACAGAAATTAAACAGCTACTGAGCATGATAAACAGAGAGGTATAAAAGTAGAAATAGTGTGACTAATCCAACATGGAGGGACACAATTGCCGTACGCGCTGCGGCGTTTTGTTCCTACTAGATTTTTTAGACTTTTTAAAAGTAAATTTTACCTTCCGTGAACTTAGCCACAATCCTGTATATATAGGACAGATTTTACGTGAATAACGTATTCCCAGGACAGTGACAGCCTCATGGTACATGTGCCGTTCCTAGCAGAAGATATTCCTTGCTTTCTGAGACTGTCCTTCCATTCTCACCACACACAATATCACTGAAGGACATCCCATCACTAACAGGACCATCGGCTCTGAGCAAAAAACCCAGGTCATGTTTTAAGATATGAGTCCAGAACTCTTGATTTTATGACGATCTCTGTGAAGAAGGAATATACAGAAGTGCGGACAGTGTTCTGGAGAAGATGGCTTTGTTTAGATTCTAAATCCATCCCAACACAACAGGGTGAGAAAAACTATTGAATTCCAACTTAAGTATGTTTCTAGACAACGATATTTCAGCATAGAAACTTATAAGAGACACGATTAGCCTCGACATTCAGCGAGAGAATGGCCGCGACAGCTAAATACATTAGAAAATGCTACATGGTTAAGTACTGAAGGGTACCTAAGTGTGTATAAATGTGTGTGGTATACTCGTATAATGACGCTGAGAATTGAACAAGTTTCATTTTCGAAGTGCGAAAGATTAGATACTCAGGACTGTCTGACATTCCTCCTTCATCTTCCAACGTTCAGTCTGTTGCAAACATTCATTTAGTACAAAGGTAACGAAATACATAATTAGCGTGAGTAAAATTTAAAATGTCAAAAACTTTTACATTCAGCATCGACAACACAACATTAGTGGGATTGGAAAACTGATTTGCTCAAACATCCTCACAAGATATAGAAATACAACAGTATCTCACTTCCTGTTTGTTGTTCTCAGATTTGTGTGCGCAGTCGCCAAAGAATAACAGCATAAAATAACAGCACAAAATAACATCTTTTAACGGCTTCATATTTGCAAAGGCTGGCATTGTTTCTAATAGAAGCAGCAACCAGCTTCAGACTGTATTCATCCTCGTAACTACAGCAGTCACAAAAGATTTCATTAAAAAGTAGACAAAACAAAAAAAAGTGGTGAAGTGAAACACTTAGAGACCGATAATTTTGCTTAGTAACAACAGACTGCAGAAAGTTCATCAGTTCAGATTTTTTTCCCCGAATGTCTAAGGAGTTCTCCTTGCAGTCAGTGACCCATGACTGACATGATAGCGTCAGGGCTGGAGCCGACGAAGTCAATGTCCCACCTCCATGTTGGTACCCCCAGTAACAGGCTTCGCCAGGCTACCGGGCCAGTGGTCGTCATAGTCCCCATGGTAGTGGTCGTAATAGTCCCCATGGCAGTGGTCGTAATAGTTCCCATGGTAGTGGTCGTAATAGTCCCCATGGCAGTGGTCGTAATAGTCCCCATGGCAGTGGTCGTAATAGTTCCCATGGTAGTGGTCGTAATAGTCCCCATGGTAGTGGTCGTAATAGTCTCCATGGTAGTGGTCGTAATAGTCCTCATGTCAGTGGTCGTAATAGTCCCCATGGCGGTGGTCGTAATAGTCCCCATGGCGGTGGTCGTAATAGTCCCCATGGTAGTGGTCGTCATAGTCCCCATGGTAGTGGTCGTAATAGTCCCCATGGCAGTGGTCGTAATAGTCCCCATGGCGGTGGTCGTAATAGTCCCCATGGCGGTGGTCGTAATAGTCCCCATGGCGGTGGTCGTCGTAGTCTCCATGGCGGTGGTCGTAATAGTCCCCATGGTAGTGGTCGTAATAGTCCCCATGGCAGTGGTCGTAATAGTCCCCATGGCAGTGGTCGTAATAGTCCCCATGGCAGTGGTCGTAATAGTCTCCATGGTAGTGGTCGTAATAGTCCCCATGGCAGTGGTCGTCGTAGTCCCCATGGCAGTGGAGTCTCCTAAAGCACACTCACACTCCCTGCTTTTTAGACCCAATCCGTCACGATGCTGTGTCTCAACACATTCATTACATCGGCCACAAAAAAAAAACAAAAACATCATGCTTGCAGTTCCATGGGAACAGAAGGAGCACTATATTTAAACATTAAAATATTTTTAGAAAAGCCTAGAAATATTCCTGAGGCGACACCAGTGACAGAATACATAGGAGAATAAACACCAGTGACAGAATACATAGGAGAATAAACACCATTGACAGAATACATAGGAGAATAAACACCAGTGACAGAATGCATAGGTAATAAACAAACAGAAAGTATGGACTATCTGAACTTAATCATTTCTCTGCAAGCTCTCTTCAGTATAGAAAGGAAATAAAATATGTTTAATTTCACGACAGCCCACATTAAATCTGCAAGAAGGTAGAACATTTTGCCTACATCTAACCAGTGGCACCACGTGGATGTAAACCTGATCATTTACCAGCTTTAACTCTCCGGTTACTGGTGACAATTTGTCATATAAAACAACTGTTCGCGTGAGCAACTTTCAGAAAAGTGAGAAAAGCACATCTGTCACAGAGCATAGGAGAAAGAATTCTAAGATGCTACACTGATCCTATCAAACTCTACTGAAGCGAGTCGTAGGAGAAAGAATTCTAAGATGCTACACTGATCCTATCAAACTCTACTGAAGCGAGTCGTAGGAGAAAGAATTCTAAGATGCTACAGTGATCCTATCAAACTCTACTGAAGCGAGTCGTAGGAGAAAGAATTCTAAGATGCTACACTGATCCTATCAAACTCTACTGCATCGAGTCGTAGGAGAAAGAATTCTAAGATGCTACACTGATCCTATCAAACTCTACTGAAGCGAGTCGTAGGAGAAAGAATTCTAAGATGCTACACTGATCCTATCAAACTCTACTGAAGCGAGTCGTAGGAGAAAGAATTCTAAGATGCTACACTGATCCTATCAAACTCTACTGAAGCGAGTCGTAGGAGAAAGAATTCTAAGATGCTACAGTGATCCTATCAAACTCTACTGAAGCGAGTCGTAGGAGAAAGAATTCTAAGATGCTACACTGATCCTATCAAACTCTACTGCATCGAGTCGTAGGAGAAAGAATTCTAAGATGCTACACTGATCCTATCAAACTCTACTGAAGCGAGTCGTAGGAGAAAGAATTCTAAGATGCTACAGTGATCCTATCAAACTCTACTGAAGCGAGTCGTAGGAGAAAGAATTCTAAGATGCTACACTGATCCTATCAAACTCTACTGAAGCGAGTCGTAGGAGAAAGAATTCTAAGATGCTACACTGATCCTATCAAACTCTACTGAAGCGAGTCGTAGGAGAAAGAATTCTAAGATGCTACACTGATCCTATCAAACTCTACTGAAGCGAGTCGTAGGAGAAAGAATTCTAAGATGCTGCACTGATCCTATCAAACTCTACTGAAGCGAGTCGTAGGAGAAAGAATTCTAAGATGCTGCACTGATCCTATCAACTCTACTGCATCGAGTCGTAGGAGAAAGAATTCTAAGATGCTACACTGATCCTATCAAACTCTACTGAAGCGAGTCGTAGGAGAAAGAATTCTAAGATGCTACACTGATCCTATCAAACTCTACTGAAGCGAGTCGTAGGAGAAAGAATTCTAAGATGCTACACTGATCCTATCAAACTCTACTGAAGCGAGTCGTAGGAGAAAGAATTCTAAGATGCTACAGTGATCCTATCAAACTCTACTGAAGCGAGTCGTAGGAGAAAGAATTCTAAGATGCTACACTGATCCTATCAAACTCTACTGCATCGAGTCGTAGGAGAAAGAATTCTAAGATGCTACACTGATCCTATCAAACTCTACTGAAGCGAGTCGTAGGAGAAAGAATTCTAAGATGCTACAGTGATCCTATCAAACTCTACTGAAGCGAGTCGTAGGAGAAAGAATTCTAAGATGCTACACTGATCCTATCAAACTCTACTGAAGCGAGTCGTAGGAGAAAGAATTCTAAGATGCTACACTGATCCTATCAAACTCTACTGAAGCGAGTCGTAGGAGAAAGAATTCTAAGATGCTACACTGATCCTATCAAACTCTACTGAAGCGAGTCGTAGGAGAAAGAATTCTAAGATGCTGCACTGATCCTATCAAACTCTACTGAAGCGAGTCGTAGGAGAAAGAATTCTAAGATGCTGCACTGATCCTATCAAACTCTACTGAAGCGAGTCGTAGGAGAAAGAATTCTAAGATGCTACACTGATCCTATCAAACTCTACTGAAGCGAGTCGTAGGAGAAAGAATTCTAAGATGCTACACTGATCCTATCAAACTCTACTGAAGCGAGTCGTAGGAGAAAGAATTCTAAGATGCTACACTGATTCTATCAAACTCTACTGAAGCGAGTCGTAGGAGAAAGAATTCTAAGATGCTACACTGATCCTATTAAACTCTATTGAAGCGAGTCGTGGGCAATGCAAAGATCACTAGAGAAAACACTTTGCAATGGATTCCCTCCCACTGTGGGATACCAGGCAATGAGAAAGCTGACCAACTGGCCAAAGAGGGCACTGAAATGGAGCAACCAGACATACCAATCACTTATAATCAGAAGAAAAGCATGATAAAAACCTACAGGAAGCCACAAACACCACCACATGATGACTATCACATGCTAAACAGAAAGGAACAAGTCACCATCTTCCGTCTCCGAACAGGACACAGCCGACTCCGAAGTCATATGTATACAAAGTTTAAGGTTGGTACTACTAATCTGTGTACATGTGCCCAGGTGCCCCAAACTGTGGAACATATCCTCCAGAACTGCATCAACTACGAGTCACTGAGAAATAATTACTGGCCCAGTGAAACCACTAAAGAAGATAAGCTCTATGGTTCCATACATGAATTACAAAAAACAGTGAAATTTATCCAAGAGACAGGACTGCAGATATAGACAGACAGTGCGAACGAAGAAGAAGAAGAAGACTAGAGAAAACGGAGATGTGGCTTCTTAGAAGAATGGTTAAAAAAATACCAGGAACAGTCAAGATGACAAAAAAAAAAAAGGAATGTCAAAGTAAATGAAGAAAATCCATGAGACAACGACAGTCATTATTCACTGGGCATGTAATGAATAGGGGAGGGTTTGAAAACATTATAACAGGAAAGATCAGTGGAAAGCGAGGCGGGGGAAGACGAAATGAAAATAAAAAAAAAAAATCATGGACAGTCTAACGCGACATTCTAACAAATTAGCAACTGAGCTGATGGAGAATATCAAGGATCAAGACATGTGGAGAAGAACAAGAGCAGACTAATTGTTGGAACGAAACTAAATGGTGATGCTGGTGGTGGTGGTGGTGGTGCTGCTGCTGGTGGTGGTGGTTACTTGCTAGACCTCTTGATCAGACTGTCTCTCTGATCGTCTGTGTCACAGATTTACTAAGCTAAGCGTCAGTCTAACTCACGCAACGTTGTGGCTTACTTTCCGCACTCTCGGGAAAGTAGCGCCACAGACAGTTGACTCAGATTTTCGATCTTACTTCAGCCTTCTCTTTCAGGTTACCCGTAAAGCAGTGTACTTAATACTTTACCTTCTTGTTTTCTCCGTCATTTTCACCAAAGATGAACATACAAGAGAATCAATAATTAGAAGAAGTAACAATCTTTCAACTGTTTTCTCGTCTTTTTTGGCATGTTACAGATGCTCTAATTTACGAGTAAATATAATATAATATAATATAATGTACTGTAATATAATGTAATATAACATAATATAATATAATATCATGTGATGTTACGTGACGTGACACGACACGACACAACACCGTAAGTACAGTACAGTACCAGTACCAGTACAGTATAATATAATAAATATAATATAATATAATATAACACATAATGCTATAGTGAGACATGAAGAAGAAAAAATAGAAGTAATTTACTGAAGAATGTGATGAAGGAAAATATGTAAGACAAATAAATGGTCGATGCAGCTACGTAGAAGTATAGTAATACTGGTATGCTGATTCGTGTGAACAAAGGGAATATTTCGATCAAAGAATTCAGTCTAAGCGAAGCTCGAATGGAAACAATTACTGAATTCAGATATCTTCAGTAGGCGTCGGCACCATTTAAAAACAGAGAAAAGAAATCTCTTAACAAAACAAACCAAAAAAAAAAATGATGTGACTGTTTGTTACCTGTCGCACTTTAGATAAAAGGATAAGCCTAGAGGTGATAAGCATGCAGAAGGAGATTGATCTGCTCATATTTCTTCTACTTTCTGAGTCTGTAAGAAATCTTAGATATCTGCTCATATTTCTTCTACTTTCTGAGTCTGTAAGAAATCTGCAAGTGGCCGTCTCTTGGCAGCTTTGCTTGATACACGACTTCAGTGATTATATGAAGAGACAGAAAAGACTGAAATACAAATGAAAGATTCTGAAGAAAGGGATCTTTAGCTACTCGGTAGTGGAATCACCAGAGTGAAGAGATAAACAAACTTGGAGAAGATCTGTAGGGGGGAAACAGCTGCACAGATGTGGGAAAACCCTACAATGAACTGATATAATCGTATTAGGCCTGGTACAATTCTGAAAAAGATTATAATGATCATCATGAAAAATGTTTCCGACTTTAAAATAGTCTTGTGTCTTGTCTTGTCTTGTCTCCTTCTTTATACATCTTTCGGTGTTGAGGGGACAAATAAATGTCTTGATAGGGCTCGATGATTTGCTTCATATAATGAGATATTTAATGCTTCTGTAATTTCCTCTCTCCATCTCCTGCGTGGGCGGCCTCTTCCTCTGTTGTCTACAAATCTTAGAATGAATGTTTTCTGTTGTATACTGTACGGTGGTAACCGTGTAACATGCCCAAACTATTCGGCTTGCTGTTTCTAGATACAGTGAAATACTGTTGATACTCCAGCCTTTGCTCTGATGTAAAATAGTTCTTACTAATTTTGAGGATGGCACGTAAAACTGTTAGTTAGCTCCCAGTGTTATGATATAGCTTCTTGTTGGAATGTGAGAAGTATTCACTAAGCCCAAACGTAGATTTTAAATGGAGGCTATATTGTTTATATGTAGAGTATTTCATTTGTTCAGATAGTACTAACGTTTCTTTTCTAAGTTAAGCTTAAGACCGTAAGCTATTCAAATGCCCTATCAGCTACACGACCAGTATCACATAGAGGAGACCTGCCCGTCCCTGTCCCACCAGAACATTACATCCTGAACCCGAGAAAGTGATCTGGAAACGGCTTGAACCTTCACCACAAGACCCTCATTTTATGTCAGAATCAGACTCGTCGGGTAAGCCACCCAGTTTCTCACACTGAACTGAGTGATCTAATTCAAGATCTTGACTTATTAAAAAGTAAAACCAAACTTCTTATTTCTCCGGTCATCAAGTCTCCTGGAGAAAATGGGGTACAATTACAGCAGAAAGACATTATTTTATTTCTCAAAATGAACAACAACCTAGACGCCTGTTGTGATTTTGATGGTCTGATGACATCTTTGACGATGGAACATAATCTAAAAGACTGAAGACTCTTCATAGACTCATCAAAGTTAAGTTTGAAAGTTGTTTTGTTACACAATGGAAACTCAATACCGTCTGATCTTCCAAGTCAAGACTGCGCATATGAAGAAGACCTAGGACATTACGAAATTGCTTCTGGAAGTAGTTAAACATGAAGACCATCAGCGGCACACTTGTGGATAACTGAAGGTTATTGCAGTCTTTCTCAGAATGGGGTTAGGTTACACCGAGTGTTGTCCTCTCTGCCAGTGGGATAGTCGGAATAGATATTTACACCGAGTTTTGTCCTCTCTGCCAGTGAGATAGTTGGAATAGATATTTACACCGAGTGTTGTCCTCTCTGCCAGTGGGATAGTCGGAATAGATATTTATACCGAGTGTTGTCCTCTCTGCCAGTGGGATAGTCGGAATAGATATTTACACCGAGTGTTGTCCTCTCTGCCAGTGGGATAGTCGGAATAGATATTTACACCGAGTGTTGTCCTCTCTGCCAGTGGGATAGTCGGAATAGATATTTACACCGAGTGTTGTCCTCTCTGCCAGTGGGATAGTTGGAATAGATATTTACACCGAGTGTTGTCCTCTCTGCCAGTGGGATAGTTGGAATAGATATTTACACCGAGTGTTGTCCTCTCTGCCAGTGGGATAGTCGGAATAGATATTTACACCGAGTGTTGTCCTCTCTGCCAGTGGGATAGTCGGAATAGATATTTACACCGAGTGTTGTCCTCTCTGCCAGTGGGATAGTCGGAATAGATATTTACACCGAGTGTTGTCCTCTCTGCCAGTGAGATAGTTGGAATATATGTTTACACTAAAGAACAAAAAATCTGAAAGGAAAATGCTACAACCCATAAATAATAATGTTCAGAAACATTCTTTAACTAACAGGGGGGAAAATCATTCCGTCTCCTTTGCTTATCAGACTAGAGTTAATGAGGAACTTTGTCAAGAGGATGAACCAGGAAGGAGAAGCGTTCAAGTACCTGGGGATAAAATTTCAGCACTTGACTGATGTTAAGATCAAAGAATGAATCTTTGTTCCCCCGCAGACCCATGATCTGCTCAAGAGTGAACATTTTTATTAAGTTCTTCAAAAGAATGAGAAAGGAACTTGAGAAACCTTCACATCTGCTATACACAGTTTCCAAGGAAATCGAAAAGGTGAGAACTACACTGTGGCTGTTAGTGAAATTCTGACACAATATCAACAATTAGGTTGTTTCAATGAAATTCTGACACAATATCAACAATTAGGCTGTTTCAATGAAATTCTGACACAATATCAACAATTAGGCTGCTTCAATGAAATTCTGACACAATATCAACAATTAAGTTGTTTCACTTTCTTGATTTTGATCTTGATTTCTTTCCACCCAAAACTGTGGTACAGGGAGTGACGAACATAGGGAGTGATTCCAGCAAGACATTTCAGCAATGAAAAGATGGCACCAGGGAAACTGGAGAGCATCTATACTTGTTGACTGGTGCTGGAATATAACAAGAGATGCCGCAGAAGTGGAATACAAAGGAAAAAGAAAACAGTAAGCAATGATTTTATGATGCATTAAATTCTCCCACAAAACTTACTCAGTGAAAGTATTTTGTTTTGTAACTATTGTTGAATATTAAATGTCTCGAAACCAAACAGTCAGTCAGTCATTTGCATGCCCCTTGCTGAACTTTGCCTCCCTAACAGTTCTCTTGTAGGCCTCTCTGTTGTAAGCAAGATGCCTTGCTGCTGAAGCATTTATTCGCAGATAATCAACGATGTCCTACAGCCATCTTCGCCTTAGTCTTCCTCTCTTTCTTTTTCCCATTATGTACCCTTCCAAAACTGTCTTCTCTAAATTCTCATGACATTAATAAGTCCAAGATATTTAAGTTTTCTCTCTTTAATCTTCTTTACTAGCCAACCTTCTTCAATATTAAGTTCTTGTAGTATGGATATATTTGTTCTAATTTGTGTCCATAATATTTGGAGAACTCTTCTGTAGCATTTACATTCAAAGGCATTTATATGTTTCTCAGCTGTTTTGTTAAGTGTCCAGGTATCACATGAATATGCTGCGATGGGAAAGATGCATGCCCTTAAAAATCTTATTTTTGTAGTTCTGTCTGTTCCTCTCTACAGATTCTTTAATTGTTTTATTTTCTGAAGAGCGATAGATGATCTCCTTTTAATCTCCCTCGTTGTATCTGCGGTATTAGTAATTAATGATCTAAAATATTCAAAACTCTCCACCTATTTGAATGGCTTTTATGGTCTATATAAGGTAATTTTAGATTTACATCAAATTCTCTGCATTTCTGTATTATTAACTTTATTTTGAATATGTAATTACTTGTTCCTCCTCCTTGTCTAAAATCAGTTTGGACCATATTGATTTCTCCTTCTATTTTCTTACGAAGTCTCCTCATTATGATTTTAAATAGAATTTTACTGGCATGACTAATCAGGCCAACAGTTCTGTAGTTTGTGCATAATTTCAAGTTACCCTTTTACGGCAGTGGTATGAATATAGCTCTTTTCCATTCTTTTGGCCAAATACCTGAATGCCATATCTTTTTACATAGTAAATGATATATTGAAGCACATTCCTTTCCTCCTGCCTTAATAAGTTCAACTGTTATCTCATCACATCCTAGTGATTTACTTACAGCTGACAGAAATTTTCCAATGTCATATTCTTTTCTTCTCATCCCATTTTCAGTCAGAATGGGCTAGTTTTATAAAAGGACACAGGAGGGTTTTTTTTTTCCTTTTTAAACCAGCGTTAGCTGTGTCTCATGATCCTACACGAGTTGCATAAAGGGCAAAAAAAAAAAGAGGGAAGCTCTTTAGACTCCGTTCCTTTTTAATGCTCATTTCTAGCACATCAAAATCTCAGCACTCCTTTGGTGGACATTTTGATATATTTATTACGTCTAGCCCTGGAGACGGCAGATCAGACGCCTCAGTCATCCTCGACTAAAATCCCAATAAAAGTCATTTCCTCTCAAAGTTTTCCTTTAAGTTGGAGGCGTGAAAGATCACCAGGTCCCGGAATAAATATATAATGTGGAAAACCAGAGTAACAGCAGACTAAAGTGTGAAATATATACCACTAAATGAGTGTGAATCATACAAATACATAAACAGAATGTATGGAAAAAGTGTGCAGTCAAAACAGAGGAGGGGATGAGTGAATGGTTCCAGATCGAAGCAGGTGTGAAACAATGATGTATATTGTCTCTTTTGCTTTTTGAAATTACAGTAGACTTCATAATGAAAAAATGCTGCACAGGTAACACAGTTATTGACTGGGTACATAGGACCCAACTAGAAGATCCTGATTTCGCTGATGACATAACTCTTATCAGTAACAATGTGAATTCCATGCAAGAAAAAAACAGATAGCCTGTCTTCACTGCTAGCAAAATAGGACTTGAAATTAACAAGGACAAAACAAAAATAATGAAACTTCCCATTAATCAAGGTGGAACAATACTCGTAGAATGGACAGATGTTGAAGAAGTCAATCAATTTGCATACCTTGACAGCTACATAGACTAGGATGGTGACACCGGAAAGGAAATTGGAATTAGAGTTGCAAAGGCCGCATGGATCTTCAGGAGTCTTGGGAACATATGGAATTCGAGGGTTGTAGGCACAAATGCCCAGTTATGACCGTTCAATTCAGATGTGACGTCCACCCTCATTTATGCATGCGAAAGCTAGAAGACGACTAAAGAAATAGACAAGAAATTAGACTCTTTTGAAAACAAATGCCTAAGGAAAATACTCGGCATCAAGTGGAACGAATTCAAGAACAATGCAGAGATAAGACAGATGACTGAACAACAACCAGTCTCAGTGGTGATCAGGGAAAGGAGATGAACATATGTTGGTCACGTGATGAGAAGAAACGATCAGAGAATCCCAAAACAAGCTATCAAGTGGAACACAACAGGCCAAAGAAAAAAAGGCAGACCGCGTGAAACTCTGAAGAGGACATTGTTAAGAGAGGCCAAATTAATAGGCATAAAATCCCTTGATGAGGTTGAAAGGCTCGCCGAAGGCAGGAGAAATTGACGAACTATCTTGCGAGCCCTATGTGACGTTTAACGGCACGGGAAGGATAAAAGTTATACGATAAGATGGAAAAATAAGTTACAAACAACACAACAAAATGCTTAGGAAATAAATGGCAGTGAAAGTTAATGAAAAAGTAAAATCTTATTTATGCAGAAAACCAAGTAAAAGTAAAACTGACTACACAAAAAAAAAAATCGTATAAAGAATGACACACAACATAGAAAACGTTGCATGTGCAAAAAAAAAATGACACTATGAAAGAACACAAAGCGTAATAGCTGATTCGACTGGCTTGTTGGTGACATCCTTTGTGACTTGGAACTGAAGTTCTTGACAGCTTTGAACACAGACATGAAGACAGTCTGAGAGTGGACTGCACGGAAATCTTCTGAGGGGACCTAGGAAAAGATCTCAGCCTCTAAGAGGAACCTCCGAACCCCCCCACTCCTAAGTCAGGACGAAAGATTACCTGACCAAATCTAGCTCTTCGTATTTGTCATCCTTCGAGCACTTCGTCACACTGTTTCGTCACACTGTTTCGTCACACTGTTTCGTCACACTGTTTCACGTGTAACGTGTAGAGCAAAGCAGCGAAAATATACCAAGAATGGGTTAGGATACATTTTTAAAAAGGGGAGAAAGTGAGAAAAACAATTCATTTTATAAGTTAAAAAAAAAATGGTTGGGAATATGTAGATCAAATACCCATCTCAAGTAAGAACATTCTCTTGAGGAGACTAATATTAGAAACGAAAGAAACAAACAAACAATGGAGACAGCACAGAGGACATCAACAGCTGACTTACTAGAGCAAACCAGGCTTTTGCAGTGCTGCAGACTATATGGGAATCTAAAAAAAAACTAAGAATAAATACGAAAATCAGGATATTTAAGAGTAATGTTCTAAGTGTACTACTCTATGGAAGTGAATGCTGGAAAATCACCACAACTATAGAAAACAAGCTGAATTCTCCACACTAAATGTTTACGAAGAATTAGAAAAGTATTTTGGCCAAACACCATAAGAAATAACATCTTGTTGGCAGAAATGCAGATGAAGTCACTGACAGCAATTACTGAGGAGAGACGCTGGCGATGGTTGGGACATGTGCTCCGAATGACTGACAACTCACTACCAAAAATAGCACTAAGATGGACACCACAGGGTAACAGAAGTAAGGGTAGACCAAAAGAGACATGGAGAAGAACAACAGAAAGGATGTTGAGCAATAGAGGGCTCACCTGGGCAAGAGCAGAAAAAAAGGCAAAGGACAAGCATTTGTGGAAAACCCTTGCGGAAGCCCTATGTGACCTGGGCACTTAAGGTTATATACATATATAAAACAAAAATCCACCCTCATTTCTCTTTTCACTGCAACAATTTTGAGGACAGTGAAAACGAAGAACGATTTTAAAATAAAGTAGCATTTCTCACCTTATGTCCATGAGTTTTAAGCTAATATTCGAACAGTTTGTCTTGTTTCTCTTCCTTTCAATATTTTTTTTATTTGTCAGCCTAGAACTGCGAGCAAGATGTTCTCTGCAGTCGATGCGATAAAGGTGTTAAAGCTCAGCACTGTGTTAGGCGGGATAAAGGTGTTAAAGCTCAACACTGTGTTAGGCAGGATAAAGGTGTTAAACTTCAGCACTGTGATAGAAGGGTGTTAAAGCTCAGCACTGTTTTAGACAGAAAAAAGGTGATACACCTCAGCACTGTGTTAGAGAGGATAAAGGTGTTAAACCTCAGCACTGTGTTAGACAGGATAAAGGTGTTAAACCTCAGCACTGTGTTAGACAGGATAAAGGTGTTAAACCTCAGCACTGTGTTAGACAGGATAAAGGTGTTAAACCTCAGCACTGTGTTAGAGAGGATAAAGGTGTTAAACCTCAGCACTGTGTTAGAGAGGATAAAGGTGTTAAACCTCAGTACTGTGTTAGAGAGGATAAAGGTGTAAAACCTCAGCAATGTGTTACACAGGATAAAGGTGTTAAACCTCAGCAATGTGTTAGACAGGATAAAGGTGCTAAAGTTCCGTACTGTTAGACGGGATAAAGATATTAAGGCTTAGCACTCTCAGACAGGATAAAGGTGTGAAAGCTCAACACTGTGTTAGACAGGATAAAAGTGTTAAAGCTCAGCACTGTTAGGCGGGATAGAGGTGTTAAAGCTCAGCACTCTGTTAGGCATGATAAAGGTGTTAAAGTTCCGTACTGTTAGACGGGATAAAGATATTAAGGCTTAGCACACTTAGACAGGATAAAGGTGTGAAAGCTCAACACTGTGTCTACAGCTGAGCATTGTGTTAGGAAGAATAAAGATGTTAAAGCTCAACACTGTGTTAGGCAGGATAAAGGTGTTAAAGCTCAACACTGTGTTAGGCAGGATAAAGGTGTTAAAGCTCAGCACTGTGTTAGGGAGAATAAAGGTGTTAAAGTTCAGCAATGTGTTAGGCAGGGAATGAAACGACGGCTACAACTGCAGACCTGTAAGGGCTAAAATAAAACCAGTAGGAGGTGCAGTGGTTCTGGGCACACACAGCCACCATGGAGGCCAAAGCAATCCTTGCCCAGCTGGCTTCATCTCTTCCTTTCAGTTTAAGGACATTTAAGCCAAAACTTCAATCAAAATTCTGAAGACGAACTGGGCACGTTTGTAGTTCATAATTTTAATTAAAACCTGAAAGTCCACTTGATCCAGCCACGCGTGGTAAAAGACAGGATACAAGATTAGCTCCATGTCTCTTCACTTGGAATTCACAGGGAAAACTCAGAAAAGGAAAACGCCCAAAACTCGAAAAAAAAAAGGGGCGGGGGTTGAATGATAATCAGATAATTAAAGGATGAAAATAACTGAATCTATAACGACGCGTTTTCTCAAACTGGAAGCAGTGTGTTCTGTTCCCGCTGCGCTGCCCTCTTATGAAGGCGGTGGTAAATATGGATACTCAGCATCAGGTATTGAGGAAATTGCATATGAAAATGGAGAATATCTGACTGCAGTGCGAGACACACTAGATTATATCACATTCTCGACTGTCAGTCCTTTCCATTCCGTGAATTTTGGACAATGCTCTAGTCTTAGCGCTTTGAAACAAAATGAAATCAGATAATGCAGAAAGAAAATGAGAACAAATACCATTCATGACCACAGCGGAGAAGCAACTCCTGATCTATATGAATAGTCAGGTTCTTCCAAGATGTGTGAAACTGATGTTAGTGCTAGAGAGAAGTTGGGTAGACGTGATTGGCTCATGAAACTGATGTTAGTGCTAGAAAGAAATTGGGTAGACGTGATTGGCTCATGAAACTGATGTTAGTGCTAGAGAGAAGTTGGGTAGACGTGATTGGCTCATGAAACTGATGTTAGTGCTAGAGAGAAGTTGGGTAGACATGATTGGCTCATGAAACTGATGTTAGTGCTAGAGAAAAGTTAAGTAGACGTGTATAGTTCATGAAACTGATGTTAGTGCTAGAGAAAAGTTAGGTAGACGTAAATGGTTCAGCTTTACGAAAAAGATAGAAAAAGTGAAGAAAATTGGTAGAAACATTGGTAGACAGTAAGATGAGCACATATAACTGAAGGACATACAATAATCCAATATTTCGGCAAAAACCGTTTTCAAGGATTACATACAAAAACAACACAACAGATAAAAACATGAAAAATAAATGAAAAATGTTTGTTAAACTGAACCAAGCACCTGTATCTACCTTCATTACTAGAACCATATTACCACAGGTGTCATTTCTTAGGGAAAAGTTAAAACACCTGGGGAACACTTCTGGGGGTAACAGGACAAATATGTTTTCGGTAATTTGCAAGTGATGGAGGCCCAGCCAGCCAGCCAGCCAACCCAGCCAGCCAGCCATCTACCTACCTACCTCTGTCTGTCTGTCTGTTTGTCTGTCTGTTTGTCTGTCTGTGACAAAATGCCAGGCGGGCCTGTTGTCCAATTATTCAACCCTTGAAAATAAAATTCTTTCGCTCTCCCTCTCTTTCCTCACTTTCTCTCTCCCACTCGCTCTCCCTCCCTCCCTCCCCCCCTCTCTCTTTCTCTTACACTACTGACACATCTTGTACCAATGGTCAGTACCCTTTACCTATTGTCTACAACTATGTATATTATCAATCTTTATTAAACTAAGCAAAAGAAAGTTAGAAAAGAAGAGAAAGTCGCCATATTTAGGCTTGTACATAAACTGCATTCGGAAAACAGTTTAGAAACACGTGCATGATTTTAAACTTGAAAGGGCGTTCTGGAACGGTGGTTATTAACCGGAGATTCGTGGACCCACAAGCGGTCCATGACAGAATTATCGGAGGCCCACAGACCAGCAAATGACTTGATTTAAAACAAAAAAAATCTTAGCATCATCTGAGTTATATTTATTACATCATTTTTAGTGAGGGGTTCACAGCTATTCTTAGGCTAGAAGGGGGGGGGGGGGGCAAAGCTACTCTTAGGCCAGAAGGGGGGTCCAAAGCTATTCTTAGGCCAGAAAGGGGGTTCAAAGCTAATATTAGGCCAGAAAAGGGGTACAAAGCTATTCTTAGGCCAGAAAGGGGGTCCAAGCTATTCTTAGGCCAGAAAGGGGGTCCAAAGCTATTCTTAGGCCAGAAAGGGGGTCCAAAGCTAATATTAGGCCAGAAAGGGGGTCCAAAGCTATTCTTAGGCCAGAAAGGAAAGAGGGTGGGTACAAAGCCAAAAGCAGGTTGAAAACCACTGCTCAAGGAGAAAGTCTATTAGTGTAAAGAGAAAATACAAATATAAATATTTACATTCTTGATCGGGAACTTCCTGCCATTTCAAAAGAGAAACCACAATATCGAAAACCATAATTAGGTGATAAAAGATGAAAGAAGAAAGCGGAGAAGGAGAACGACAACAATATTAAGTGAGTGAACAAGATTCAGCTTAGCAGAGTCGCAGTTATAGCAAGGGGCACAAGTTGGAGATCAGTTGCCATCAGTCCTACCTGGGGAGACGACACAAGATGATAATGAGCATATACTGCTATTGTCTTGTGCAATGCTCGTTAAAACTAACTGATCCACTACAGTAAAGATGCGGAAATTTATCGGAATATATATATATATATATATATATATATATATATATATATATATATATATATATATATATGAGAGAGAGAGAGAGAGAGAGAGAGAGAGATCCCACCACTATATGATACTGGATAAAATATTCTGCAACATCCCACAGAACAGACTGAGGCCAATGATTAACCCATAGTTAAATAAGACCCAAAATGGATTTATGAAAAATAGAAGCTGTACAGATTCATCTTTTTTCTAAGACATCTTACAGAAAAACCAGTTGAATAGAATCAGATACTGCACTTAGCTTACATAGATCATGAAAAATCCTTCGACAGAAGAGATAGACATAAACTGTGGGAAATCTTAAACTATTATGGCCTTAGTACACGTCTTATCAACATATGCACAAAAGCCTACATGAAAACAGTCGGTCTACAATTAGAATGAATGCGTGACACTTCGAACCATTCATCATAAAAACTGGAGTGAGGCAAGGCTGTGTACTATCTCCCTTACTATTTATAGCATACACTGACAACATCTTCAAAGAACCCAACATACATAGTAAAATCTCCACTACGAAACTGTCCAACAGCCGATCTCCAGAAACAATGCCGATAAATTCACAACATCCTCCAGGCAACATACCCAACAGGCAGACCGTAAATGAACTCCTTTTCTCTGACGAGCAAGCACTTATAGCCACATCAGAGAAAGACCTAAAGTAGAACACGGAAAACTTAGCAAGGGCCACAAACATGAAGATCAGTGCTGGAAAAAAAAGGAAGTCATAACCTTAGTAACAGAAGAAATCCCAACAAAGATCTTCCTAGACAACCAGCCCTTGAAACAAGTGAAACATTTCAAACACCTAGGTAGCACAATGTCATCCTCAGGGAAAATTGATGCTGAGATTGAGAACAGACGAAAAAAAAAGTGAATCAAGTCAATGGGCAAATTACATATTTACTGAAAAGCAAATACAAGTGAAACAAAAAGGGCACTATACAACAGTTTTCCTCCCAACTCTATGCTATCTATGTCAAACATGGATACTAACAGCCAAGAACAAAAGAAAAATCATCGCGACAGAAATGAGATGTTAAAGGAGAATACTAAATGTGACAAAAGAGATAAAAATAAGAAATGACACCTTCAGGGGAAAGATTGGAGTAGCACCAGTATGACACTATATTCAAAAACAGCAAGCCAAATAGTCTGGCCACGTTAAACAATTACCACCAGACAGAAACCATTAAAAAAACCACTAAGAATTGTAGGAAACAGAGGAAGAGACAGCCATCGCAAGAGATGGAGAGAGGAAATTACAGGAACTTTAAATATATCCCGTTATATGAAGCAAATCGCCCAGACCTATTAGGACGTCTATTTGTCCCCTCGTCTCTGAAATGTACATGAGGAAGGAGACAAGACAAGACCGTGAGCAAACTGGAATCATGCTCATAGTCAACATACCGGGAAGCCAAGAGGACACAGAAAGGATAAACAAGAGACCCACAGAAACTGCCAGTAACGTTTTCCAGCTTTGACACACACTCACACACGCACACACACACATCTTTACTGTAGTGAATCAGTTAATTTTAACGTGCATTGCACAAGACAATAGCAATATGTGCACATCATCATCTTGTGCCGTCTCCCCAGGTAGGACTGATGGCAATGGATCTCCAACTTGTGCCCCTTGCTTTGAACTAGCATTCATTCACACACACACACACGCAAACACGCACGAACACACACACAGACAGAGAGAGAGGAGGCCACAGAAAGCCATTAAATCTGAACATAACAATTGACCACGACGAGTGACTCAAAAAACAACACCAACAACAACGGTAACAACAGTAACAGTAACAACAATAACAGTAATAACAACAACAACAATAATAACAGTAATAACAACAACACCAACAACATAACAAGAGGAACACCAACATATCATCAACAACACCATCAACAATAACAGTAGGAACAACAACAACAACACTACCAATAACAATAATAGTAGGAACAACAACAAAAACAACAATAACAGTAGAAACAACAAAATCAACAATAACAGTAGAAACAACAACACCAACAACAGGAACATTAGGAACAACAACAACAACAAAATCAACAACAATAACATTAGGAACAACAACAACAAAATCAACAACAATAACAGTAGAAACAACAACAACAAAATCAACAATAATAACATTAGGAACAACAAGAACACTACCAACAACAATAACAATAATAACAACAATAACAACAAAAGCAACAGCAGCTGTGACAATAACTACAACACCAACAACAAATACAACAACTACTACTACTACTATTACTACTACTACTACCACTACTACTACTACTACTACTACTGCTACTACTACTACTACTACTACTACTACTACTACTACTACTACTACTACTACAGCAACAATAAAGTTAGAACCTACTTCTTGAAACTGCAGCTAATTGAAACTGATGGTGCCTTAATGATTTTGAAGAAAAACTGCATGAATTTGTAGAGAAGTTTGCTTTAATAAGAGTGACAGTGAAAGTAAAGGATGGCCCGTGCCATGCCACTGAGGTATTTGAGGGTTATGGTGCCAGAGTAGCGGATAGAACATGTACTGCTAGTGGCCATTTTTTCCTTGACCTATCAGCATGTTAGAGGGTGATGTGGTCAGCATCACGCCTGGCTGTCGTGCCTTCTCCAACATCATGATAGTCCAGACACTCGTTTCTACAGCTTGGTTGACCAATGCGTTCTAGCCAGGACTGAACCTCCGATCTTCTCCACAAGAGGCAAGTACACTAACCATCTGGCTACTCAGGTGCCAGTGTTTTAGTGGTTTATTTAAATTTCTGTAAAGATCCTAGCAAATTCAGAGACAAAGGATGACCTAGTGTAGCCATCTGATAAGAATTAGCTCTAGACTTTCACAATTCAAGTACATCAACTAAAATGGGGCAGAGAGGACTTCCGAGAAGAAGATGGATGGAAGGAGTAAGCGACGTCTTGAAGAGAAACGATACGACAATAACACAAAGCACATCATACATTTTGATTAGGGCAACCAATGATCAGACTACCTGCTTACACGTGACAGTACATCACAGGCATAAGATAAAGGATGGCCCAAGAGGGCTGCTCCATCAGCAGCAGGTTTTTTAAGGTCCACCACTTGGCGAATGGTTAGCGCCTTGTTTCCTCGTTGCTACACGGCTGCTGGTCCTACTATAATCCTGAATTCTGGCTCCAGTCATTCTCATACTATTTTTATTTCTCATGTATCAAAAGTTCTTGGGATTAATCCTATCTACTGTTCTCTTATCTAGACGTATACTATGAGATGGGCAGAGAATGGCTGCTTCTGAGCTACTGGCTCTGATAAATGCGCCGTTTCTCTAGATTTGTCTTTTTTTTTCCTCTGGTGGTATTAGTTTAGAAAAGTATGACATTACTATGTTCTTGTTTGAGGAAATCTACTGTGATTCTTTGTTGTTTTGTGTTTATTACTTTGACTTCGAAGTTTGAGATTGAAGTATGTGGGACTGTTTTTAGTAAAAACTAAAGACAAATGACTCAGACTGGAAGAGGAGAAAAAGTTTTCATAAGCACTGAAAATTGAAACCGTGGGCTCCTGAAGAACTAGCAACATTTTAACTTGGAAAATACAACGCATTAACCGAATGCTTTGTGCCAAATAGTTCGTTAGGGATGTACTGAGACTAGATGGCAAGTTATTGATGGAGGTCAACGAATTTGTATATCTTGGCAGCAGATTAGTAGAAGATGGAGACAGCACAGAGGACATCAACAGCAGACCTACTAGAGCAAACCATGCTTTGACAATACTGCAGACTTTATGCAAATCTAAAAAAAAACTAAGCATGAGGACGAAAATCAGGATATTTAAAAGTAATGTTTTAAGTGTACTATTCTATGGAAGTGAATGCTGGAAAATCACCAAAAACCATAGAAAACAAATTGAATTCTTTTCAGACTAAATGTTAACGAAAAATTAGAAAAAATATTTTGGCCAAACACTGTAAGAAATAACATCTTGTTGACAGAAATGCAGATGAAGCCACGGAAAGCAATTATTGAGGAAATACGATAGCGATGGTTGGGACATGTGATCCGGATAACTGACGACTCACTACCAAAAGTAGCACTAAGATGGACACCACAGGGGAACAGAAGTAAGGGTAGACCAAAAGAGACATGGAGAAGAACAACAGAAAGGATGTTGAGCAAAAGAGGCTCACCTGGGCAACAGCAGAAATAAAAGGCAAAGGACAGGCATTTGTGGAAAACCCTTACGGAAGTCCCATGTGCCTTGGGCACTTAAAGTTCAGAGAGAGAGAAAGAGAGAGTTAGTTCGTTGTTCTCATAATTTTCTCTGCACAAACATCGTTGCTTACTTTCGCACGATAATATTGCTGAAATTTTTTTCCATTCATTTGAGGTAGCTGTCACTTTGAAAAAGAAGTGGGAAATAGTCACCCGCTCCTTGTTATGACCAATTATTTGTTATCACATTTTGCGTCATATATCTTTTATGGCAAACAATATTTTAACTCCTTGAGAAACTTGTGAAGCTAAAACCACTGAACTCTTCTTCTACAGACGATCTTCACAAATATGAACTTTATCATGTGATCTTCTTTACTATGCGCGCACAGCGATCCTGTTGATGTGGCATCTCTACAACTTTTCAGATTCTGAAGTTCTGTTTCACATCATATGGCAAAATATGCTTTCCATTCTTGATAGGATGTAATTTGTTCTTTTCAGTGTCTTCCTAACTGTTTTCCCCCTCTGAGAAAAATATCCTTCCATTGCTGTATAGAATGATATGGGAGATAACACCCTTCCGCTCCGTCACTTGCATGTCCTCTGCGGAACTTTGCCTCCCTAACAGCTCTCCTGTAGGCCTTTCGGTTATAAGCAAGATGCCCTGCTGCCGATGCATCCATCTGCGAATCATCAACGATGCCTTGCAGCCATCTTCGCCTTGGTCTTCCTGTTTCTTTTTCCCATTATGTATCCTTCCAAGACTATCTTCTCTAAATTCTCTTGACGTTTAATATGTCCAAAGTATTTAAGTTTTCTATGTTTAATCTTCCTTACTAGCCAACCTTCTTCGATGTTAAGTTCTTGTAGCATGGTTATATTTGTTATCTTTTGTGTCCACGATATTTGAAGACCTCTTCTATAGTATTTACATTCAAATGCATTTATGTGTTTCTCAGCTGTTTTGTTAAGTGCCCAGGTCTCACAGGCATAAGTTGCGATGGGAAATTTTACATGCCCTTAAAAATCTTACTTTTGTAGTTCTGTCTGTTCTTCTCCACAGCTTCTTTAGTTGTCTTATTTTTTAAAAGATGCCCTCCTTTTAACTTCCCTCATTGTGTCTCCATTATTAGTTTGACCTCTCCGCTACCGGCAGCAGAATGAAATCCACATTAAACTGGATAAGGACAACTCATACATTATTTATAAAGATCACATTTTCCCTGTCCTTTGAGCCTGGATCAAGTATCACTTGGCATGTGTGTCACGCGGGTTATTTAGAAAACAATTTCTCATGATAGCTTTCAGCCAACTGAAGGGGAAAAAAAATCAGCAAAGCAGATACAGACTGGAAGAAATTACACGCTCTAATGTTAATACAAGAGACACAGTGGAAAGGTAAAGCAATGCTGGAATCTGGACGAGAGAGAGAGAGAGAGAGAGAGAGAGGGGGGGGAGGTAGCTGCTAGCTGTGGGAGAGATTTGGACCGTAATTTTCGACACACCTAACGTCTGCCCCATGCCCAGTGACTCATATCTTGATCAGCAGTTCACGTTTGATATAAACTGAACTGGTGAAGAAACCTTTAACATTTATTTTACACATTTTCTTTGGGTTTTGTGTTTTTCGACAGAAAATTCTGATATTATTTATACAGATCAAGGATTCTCAAACAGTGGGGGGGGGGGGGGGAAATGTTAGGTTTGCAGGGAGGGGGCGGAGGGTGGACTGCGATCATATTGAGGGATTCAAGCGATTGGAATATCGATCTTTCTGTAAAGATCGATGGGGATCAATATTTCAAAATTTTGAGTCTGTCAATCTGTGGTCCTAATCACTCTCCCCACCACGAAGACCAAAATTTTTCAGGCGGGTGGGGAGAGAGACATTGGCCAGTGATTGAGAATCCTCGATTTAGATTATCTTGTGACAATATTAATTCAGTTGACATTGACTTTGACACAACAATAAAGTCAATAATAAACGTTGCTATAGTCTACCCCCCCTCTCTCTCTCTTTCCCTGTCTCTCTCTCTCTATATATATATATATATATATATATATATATATATATTCTCCCCCTCCATATTTTTTCAATAACAATGGATTTTTTTTTTATTCAGGCACAATCATTTTTCTTACCTGTTATAAACATACTATTTGATTCACCTTCCTGACATACAATCTTCTTCTTCTTCGCATTGTCTGTCTATTATCTGCAGTCTTGTCTCTTGAATAAATTTCACTGTTTTTTCGTAATTCATGTATGGAACCGTAGAACTTACCTTCTTTAGTGGGTTCACTGAGCCAGTAATTATTTCTCAGTGTCTCATAGTTGGTGCAGTTCTGGAGGATATGTTCCACAGTTTGGGGCACCTGGGCACATGTACATAGATTAGTAGTACCAACCTTAAACTTTGTATACATATGACTTCGGAGTCGGGTGTGTCCTGTTCGGAGACGGAAAATGGTGATTTGTTCCTTTCTGTTTTGCATGTGATAGTCATCATGTGGTGGTGTTTGTGGCTTCCTGTAGGTTTTTATCATGCTTTCCTTCTGATTATTGGTGATCGGTATGTCTGGTTGCTCCATTTCAGTGCCCTCTTTGACCAGACGGTCAGCTTTCTCACTGCCTGGTATCCCACAGTGGGAGGGAATCCACTGCAAGGTGACTCCGTGTTGTAAGCCAGTTTTTGACAAGGCATCCTTGAGATTCTCTTTTCAGAGAATGAGAAACATATTATCCAACACATTCTTATTAATGAATGTTAGAAAACGAGTCCTAAAATGCTATATTGAACATATCTTGTTATATGGAAGTGAATCATGGACAGTAGGCATGTCTGCACAAAAATCATTGGAACCAGCAGAAATGTGGTTTATTAGAAGAATGTTGCGAATCCCTGGACAGCAAAAATAACTAATGAAGACTGTATGAGAAGAGCTGGAGAGACAAAAAATCTTGTCAAAAAAATAAGAGAGAGACAATGTACTTTCATAGGATATGCAATGAGAAGAGGGGGCATTGAAAATATTTATAACAACAGAAAAAATAGAAGGAAGAAGATCAAGAGGAAGACCAAGAGAAATGATACTGGACAATCTGACGGAGTGGTGTGAGAGGAGATCACCAACTGAACTGATGGTCTGCATGAAGGATTGTGTACTGTGGAGAAGCATAATAGCCAACGCCAGTCGGCACGGCACATGATGATGATGATGATGATGATGATGATGATGATCTGGTAGTTTGTTGCACTGAGGAGCTTCCAGTACTGATCTTGCATCTGTGAGAATTACTATGGGGCATGTATCAATTCTGGAGTCTGATAGTTTTTCAACTGCAGCAATAATTGCCCTAACTTCTGCATCATAGTTGTTGCAGTATTTTCCAGTAGGAATGGAAATCTTGTCAGTGTTTACAACACGTTTGGATATTCAATATGTGCTCTTGTTACTCTACTCTTTATGGCATTGTGTGCAGATCCGTCTGTATACACACGTATCTAGGTGTCACATGGATATTTGTCATCTAGGACAATAAGTTTGGCTGTTGATCTTACAAGACTGCTCTGCATCTCACCATTCTGCACATCTTTCACTTCAGTCTGAATAATTATTTGTATATGATCTGCTTCTTTCCATGGTGTATGCTCTGGTACAGATGATAATGGAGTGACTACAGTTGGAAGGTCAGGTATCAGCTTAAGCATACGCTTGGCCTGATGAATGAAGCTGCTTCTTTTAAGCCACCTTAGTGCCAAGTTATTGAATCTCTCCTTCAGGGGATGGCTTACAGAGCTGAGGAATGTCTCTCCCAAGGTCATGACCTTTGTGTCTCTACGTTCTTTTAGCGCTTGAACACTATTTTCTGCATTTCTGCTACAGGTGTGGAACTTATGGCACTTGTGATAACCCGCAGTGACTGATTTTGTACCTTGTCTATATTATGCAGCGTAGTGTTTGATGCTGTGCACCAAGATTTTGAGCCATATTTTAAATATGGTCTGACATACACTGTTATGGAAATAACTTAATCTGGTTATGTACCACTACGAGTACAACACTCTGTCAGTGCTGTTTTGTTTGTTTACACATTTATCACTACCACCTCAAGTTTTGTAACACTCCGCTATTTCATTAATAATTTCACGAGCAGTCATTCCTAGTTCATATCATCTTTGCTGTTAGGTTGTTATTTGTTTCAATGTCAACAAACTCTTTTCTTTTCTTTTTTTTTAAAATTAGGATTATGCAGTTTTGAACTAGGATCTTTGCGAGCGAAACTTCTAACCTAGGCTCTGCTCTTGAAGGGGCCCAACACACTTGAGAACCTCACTCACAATAAGCACAAAGGAAATTATTACCATAAAAATGAAACATTCAGAAAAAAGGACACACATGTAATTATGAGTGACCCGAGCATTTCAGTTTTAAAAAAATGTTTAACAGAATTGTTTGTAAAAACGAGGACTCCCACCCACATAATACAGTTGCTCTGAGCTCCACGCGTTCTTAAGACAGTTCTGCACAGAATGATTGACTATTTCTTGTCTAGAATGTCAGGTAATAGAATGGAAATTTCAATTAAGTGAAGAATCGGAAGAGGTAATATTAATTTACCTTTTCGCTACAAATATGATGAGAAAAGCATCAAATTCGTCATTCTGTGAAAAACTGGTGAATAAAATTGTTGTTTAATCAAAGATTAATCACTTCACTCTGAGTGATGTTAACCCAACACATGTTCATATTTACTTTTCATTACAACTGCTTCGAATAGTACAGGAAAAATGTATGGTACAATATATGTATATATAAGGAAAATGTAATGCGGTATTTGGTAATCTTTTTCTTTCGCAAGTTGCAGAAGTGATGTATGTACAGGGTCCGGCATAAAGCATAGCTGGATTTAACTGACGCAGTGCGCAGAAACTGAATATGTATGAAAAAAAAAAACATGACCTCAGAGATGAAGCAGACAAACGGTCATTTTTAACAATGGCTTCATGGCAAACACAACATCGCGCATTCACCTTTGAAACTTATTTTAAAAGTGGAGAATCGTTTATTACTGTGCAACGAAAGTTTCATCGCCATTTTGAGTTGCATCCCCGTGATAATGTTCCCGATCGGAGGACAAAACAATTTTGAGGTGAGTCCAAAAATTTGAAGAAACCGCTAATTGCCTTAATAACAAGTCTACTGGTCGACCAAGAACTCTTACAGACACCTGAACGAATTCAAGAAGTCCGCAACGCATTGCTGAGTAGCCCTCGGCGATCAGCTGTTAGGAACGTTTTGGCAACTGGCATCCTCTTAATAATGATCTTTATGTATACATGCTAACTGAATACTTCATTCCACACTTGGCCAATAGAAATAAGAGACTAATATGGTTTCAACAAGATAGAGCAACTGCCCACACAACCCGTCAGTCCATGACCATGCTGCGACAAGCATTTCCCAATCGTCTTATTTCCAGATTTGAGGATATTCATTGGCCGGCAAGGTCACTGGATTTATCGGCCGCAGACTTCTTTTTATGGGGATTCCTCAAGAACACGGTGTATGCTAGTCGACCAGAGTCAGTTGCAAACCTAAAGGATCGAATCCGACACTGCATTCAAAATATCCCTTTGAACATGTTAAATGATGTTATGATGGAATTTTCCAGACGCCTGGCTGAATGTATCAAATGTAATGGCGGTCATCTAACCGGCATAATTTTCAAAACCTAAATATGATTGTCAGTTATAGTAAAAATACCAACTTTTCTGAGTTTCATTTCACTTTTTTTTCCAAAAAATGTATAGCGCTTATTTATTTTCCATTTTAAAAATCCAGGTATGCTTTATGCCGGACCCTGTATATACAAATTAAAGGAATATCTAACACAGAAGTGCAAAGATTTTCTAGAATATAGATTCCGCTGTAGACCATAGGACGGACTGAATGTAGCACATCTTAAACTTGAATTCAAACTTGTTGTTTCTCCTATCAGTTAAGAAACAATGAAACTTGAGCACAATAATGTGTTAAAGAAAGGTATTATGAATAGCCTCGAACAAAAACAACAACAACAAAAGTTGACGAAACAGTTAGACATGAGAGAAGGAAGAACAGCAGTCAGGTGCCTTTGATTCGAACCACGGAAACCAGCAGGACAACCAACCGCCCAGCCGTAAGCTTCCCTCGTGCATTAGGCAAAAAAACATGTGTGATAACTGGAATACAAACTAGAATAAAATGTGCTATGGGATTCTATATTGAGATTATTTTTTGCTTCGAGTTACAACCAGGAACAGACCTCCAACAACCTTTTACCTCTGCCTATTTCTCTCTGTAATGCTGTGAAGCTCGCCTGAAATCTTTCTCCACATTATTCTGATGATTTGTTTTTAAAATTAGTATTACTGTAATTGAAAAAAAAAAAACGTTTTCTCCTTTCAGAAATCCAGCTCCGCGTCGCTTGGGTATTTTTGTTTACATTGCTGGTGCTATAATATAGAGAGATAAGAGAAAATGGCGGCTTATACTAGCTAGCAATGAAGACAAACAGAAGCGCTTGCTCTTGTTTTATACGAAGACAGAAAGAGGTGAGGAGAGTTGGCAGAAAAGAGAGTGGCGGAAGATAAGACCAGCCGGTATAAATGAACAACATCAAACAATCAATATGCTGGCAAATGTTGCTATCAAGAATCACATTCAGATTTTCCTCGCTCTTTTTATCGTGTTCTTTTTTTTAAACTGAGCCACCTGCTTTTGTCAACTTTCACAAGAAATACAGCTTTTTCTTAAAATGAAGTAATTCATGCTTTGGAAGAAGAAGAAAAAGAAGAAGAAAAAGAAGCAGAATGAATGAATACGTGAAAATAATGTTATAGACGTGAAAAGCGTCAAATGAACTTGGAGATTCTTGTCTTCTTTCAGTGTCCGGCCAGTATTTAAGAGATCAGTATTCCTGCCGTGAAATACGAATGTACGCTATAAATGCAATTCTTATTTCAAAACGAATGTAGGACTAACACTTTGACAAAACAAACAAACAAACAAACAAACAAAATCCTGTCTTGCTTCATCGTTTCATTATTTCTTTTAAATAATATTATTTATAATAATGTGACATCGGATACATATCAGTTATTGCTCTAAATATTCAGATATCCACCATAATCTTTTTTCTTCCTGTAATATTTTCACCAACATATGGCGTGTTCAGAAACGAAGATTTGAAGTAATATTTTAGCATACTTCTGACGCCTGGAGAGTTTTCCTTTCCTGATATATGGAGCTTAAATATGAAGTACTTCCAGCAAACGATGACCAATAATGAAAAAAAAATCAATAGATAAATAAATAAAAGTGTGTAACTGTTGTTATAAGCAGCACATCAGTGTAACATTTCATACACATTCGTGTAGCTAATAGAAGCGTTGATGTCACCAGCACGCACAAATAAGAACAAAGAGAACATAGACACTACAACTTATAGAAACTTCTACATGTAAACCATTCTTCTACTAAAACATCAGTAGAGAATAAAACATCTACAATTTAGAGATTTTTTTTTCAACCTTAAACGGTTGAAAGAACAAAAGCAGTCTGAAAGCTGTAGATAGCTAATACTAAAAGTATAGTTTACTTAAAATTTATGTCAAAAAAAATGTATATGTTTAAATAGTCCCGCTGTTTTTGGTGCATTTTTTTACATTTATACACAAATGTGAATCTGTTTTAGAACATTCAGGCGTGTGAGCCCGTCTAGAGCACTTTCATATTAGAGACGTAGGCATCTAATGCACTTTCATATTAGAGTGTGTCTTAGAACTGCTTTTTTTTTTTTAATCATCATGGAACGTTCATACACGCAATGCATTTTAAATCAATCGCAGGTATGTTTTTAGAATATATTATCAGTTCAAAATATGTTTTTCAGCATTCATACTTCAAACTAGATTTCAAAGCAGTCATTGGCCCACACTTAACCTCATAACAATCATACAAAGAAGTATTAAATACAACATTCATATCCCATATTTTGTTTACAAAACTCAAATCCCATATTTTGCAACATTCAAACTATCATTGTCGACCTTAAATATTCATAACCCTTAAAGCAGATCGCATAAAATTCAACGCTCTCTGAACTGTCTCAGAACATTCATTGATCGAAAGTTCATTCTAGATCTTTCCTAGGCCTGTCTTATTTATAGCCCTAAATACCCATCCTGACAGAACATTCGAGCCCTGAAAGTCAATCTCATGGCCTCCACAGCACTTTTACCACATTTTTAAACCATTCACGACTGCAAAGCATTATCTAGAAGCATTAATTTTGTACCCTAAACAATGTAGCTACAAACCTTCACGACAATCCAGCATTCGCCAAAGCGACCTCGTTGTATATCCGTAACTTCTAGCCACGGCCGGTTCATCCTAACCTAATTATGTCGCTAAGCCTTAAGCCACGCCCCTTCCCATTGTCCGCTACAGTAAATATAACATTGTCTTCCACGAATGACTTACAAACATTTCTCTCTCTTTTTTTTTTTTTTGCTAGAAAGTATTCATTCCGTGAAAAAATGGACACTTCACACTTAAATTCCAGAAAATGTTCCCTCTATAATTAATTTTTTTTTCTTTTTTACAAAATACATTTATTTTTTAAAAAACGCACACACAATTATTCGTGTTTTCTAAATCCTCACTCCAACACCCACACAAAACTCTACCCATGTCTCTAACACTATTCACTCGCTCAAAGAAATACTTTCACATTCTAGAAGCAACTCAGCGAAACTTCACATTCTAGAAGCAACTCAACTAAACTTCAATTAAAGCGAACTCTCTACAGCGCCAACTTCTACCCGCATAAAATTATTGATGTATAAAATGCTGGTTCCAGAAGTTTCGGAAAATTAATCAAGACCTTTCAACTTTTTTATTTCTGGTATCAGCGGTAATTCGCCCGAGTGAATGTGACGTCATCTGGCGTCGTCGAGGACGACGACGCGGCGACACAAGCTTTTGTGCCAACGTTCGCTTATTTTCATGGGAGAGCGCTTATCGACTTTCTTCCCTAGTTCTTAATCTTATTCTGTTACCTTCTTTGGCACATTTTTTTCTGCTGAAACTATTAACGTTTTCCAATTTTAACTTTTTGTTTTTATTTTCATTCATGTGTTTAAATTCTCACATTTGGTAACTTTGCTGTATTCATACTTTTAATAATAATAATAATAATAATAATAATAATAATAATAACTAAATATACCTCGGCCTATATATAAAGTCACCAGATACACCGATTTCTCGACACTTGACACTTTGAGTTCAAGAATTTTGCCTGATTTAAGATTTTGCCGGTTTAAAAATAAAATATAACAAAAGTAGAAACGATGGACTAACAGTTTTAACAAACTATTAATTAAGAAAGAAACAAACAAACAATACGAAATTCAGCTGATAAAATGTATGTCAAAATAATGACAAATATCTGCAATATTTTGGAACACCCGCCAAAGAAACAGCGTCAATAAAATAAAAATAGTGTGTTTCTATCACAGCTAGTTCTACGGGAGGCAAACAGCGCCATCAACTGGACAGGACAGAAAACCATACGTCGTTATTTCTTCAAGTCAAAAGAAATACCGGACCATCGGTGTCTGGAAGATTGGTGGTCCACCTTGAAGGGAGACTTCTCTTACAGCATAAATTTTACAGTTTTCGCTCTTCCAAAATTTGAAAATATAATCATTAGCCATCTGTGCGTTTTCTAATCCTTTAAGCTTCTAGTCCACCTTTCCTGTGGAACATATTTAAACAACCTTTCTTTCTTTCTTTCTTTCTTCAATTTTGACCCTCGTTTCTTCCTCCTATGATGCTATACCCGGGCGTAAAGACGTACCCCATGTGATTCTTTCTTTCAGCTGTCTTTCCCAGACCTTGTAGTTAACAGAAAAAAATCTCACCTCGGCGACTTAGATATCCAAATCTTGGTCTGTCTAATTTCTTTCAAAAGTCTCATGCAAGATTTGGTAGAAGATACAAGCAAATCCCTGCTTACATACTACACTAAAGTCAGCAATGTTTTTCTGAAGCCAAAAATTCCTGGCTGTGTTCATAAATTGTCATTGGCACTCTAATTGCTACTTTTGTTTTTAAAATTGATAGCTCCACTTACAATACTTGTCATTTCAGCTTAAATGTATGCGCATAAGTTCTACTTATGGCCTACAAGATATCTTTCCAAATGAACTATAGACGCCTTTTAGCAACAACAAGAAAGATATCTGCTGACTTGCAATATGGATTCTGACAAGATATTGCAATATGGATTCTGACAAGATATTGCAATATGGATTCTGACAAGATATTGCAATATGGATTCTGACAAGATATTGCAATATGGATTCTGACAAGATATTGCAATGTGGATTCTGACAAGATATTGCAATGTGGATTCTGACAAGATATTGCAATATGGATTCTGACAAGATATTCTGCGCTGTATTGTACAAGGTATCCTAGAGAGTTTATTTTCATGTTCTAAATTCAACAAACACTTTTAAGAAAATTGTATCTTGAGTTACAGAACATATTGTACATTTCTTTACAAGAACATACGGATGCGTTCTCCCACATTTAATGTCATCTACGTAAATGCGCTTCGAATGTCTGCTTTTAATTATATACGGAGATTCTGGGATTTTTATTCTAAAAATATTATTTTTAAGGGCATGCAACTTTCCCTTCGCAACATATGCCTGTGAGACCTGGACACTTAACAAAACAGCTGAGAAACACATAAATGCATTTGAATGTAAATGCTACAGAAGAGTTCTTCAAATATCATGGACACAAAAAAAGAACAAATATATCCATACTACAATAATTTAATAATGAAGAAGGTTGGCTAGTAAAGAGGATTAAACAGAGAAAACTTAAATATTTGTGACATATTAAACGTCATGAGAATTTAGAGAAGACTGTCTTGGAAGGGCAAATAATAGGAAAAAGAAAGAGAGGAAGACCAAAACGAAGATGGCTGCAAGACATCGTTGGTGATCTGCAAATGGATTCATCAGCAGCGGGGCAACTTGCTTACAACCTAGAAGCCTATAGGAGAGCTGTTAGTGAGGCAAAGTTCCGCAAGGGACATCAAATGACTGACTGACTGATGACTGATTCTGGGTCACCCTGAAAAAAATCTGAACATGTTTAAATTCATTCAGAAAGTTTTCATTCTTATTTCTGTTCATAATGTCAGTATGGGGCAGATAAAGAAAATTTAACAGTCTAAACAGGAACAGATTACGGTCGCTTGCTTTAGGTTCTTGAGTGAATTAAATGATCAGAGCTTCTTGGTAGAGTCCATTATAATGGGGGCTTTCCCCGTTCAGGCTCACCTCGTTAAAACAGCTAAAGAAAGTTCGCCACAAGAAAGACACTAGTCCGCCACAAGAAAGACACTAGTCCGCCACAAGAAAGACACTAGTCCGCCACAAGAAAGACACTAGTCCGCCACAAGAAAGACACTAGTCCGCTACAAGAAAGACACTAGTCCGCCACAAGAAAGACACTAGTCTGCCACAAGAAAGACACTAGTCTTCCACAAGAAAGACACTAGTCTGCCACAAGAAAGACACTCTTCCACAAGAAAGACACTAGTCCGCCACAAGAAAGACACTAGTCCGCTACAAGAAAGACACTAGTCCGCCACAAGAAAGACACTAGTCTGCCACAAGAAAGACACTAGTCCGCCACAAGAAAGACACTAGTCCGCCACAAGAAAGACACTAGTCTGCCACAAGAAAGACACTAGTCTTCCACAAGAAAGACACTAGTCCGCCACAAGAAAGACACTAGTCTGCCACAAGAAAGACACTAGTCCGCTACAAGAAAGACACTAGTCTGCCACAAGAAAGACACTAGTCCACCACAAGAAAGACACTAGTCCGGAAAGACACTAGTCCGCTACTGAGTGAAACATGATGTAGTGGGATAAAGCCTTGGCCCAGCTTTGATTTCGCTCTTCCCACATGACACTTTCATGTGCCGATGGTCTTGGAAATACGGGCCTAACACCGTATCCCCAATATGCCTTAATGGCATGAAATCAGGGATGTTACTTTATCCTATCTAAAACTGCAGCAAGTCCCTAGAAGTGTCATATGCTGTCGTACATCCAGAAGTGAAGCATGATTTGACAAGGAATCATGGTACGGTTTTATTTTGCCTTGCGCTCGGTTTGTGTCACAGTTTTCTTAGCCAGCCTTCTCTAAAGAGACTGACCCGCAAAAGCAGGAGCATACCTATTTTGATCTGCCGTTGTCTGTTCAGACATTCACAGCTGACCTCGATAACTAGACTAGAGGTCGTTTCACCATCCTCCACCCAGTGGACGCACCTGGTGGAAGGACAATGTAGGTAAGACAAAGGCAGCTTTTTTATGTTATGAAGAAGATACTAACAAATAAGAAAATATCCCTAACAGTGAGGAAATGATTGCTACATTGCTATATAGAGCCACGATTGCTGTATGGTTGTGTAGGTTTGGCAGCCAAAAGAAGATGACAAACTGGAAGCAGCAGATGTGTGGTGCTGGCGAAAGATGCAGCAAATAGAGTAGCCAGAACAGGCAACAAAAAACAAAAAAAAAAAAGCTAAGAGATCCTCAAAGAAATCTCTGAACAACGAAAACTAATCAAAAGTTTTTATACATGTCATGAGACGACAGACGTTGGAGAACTTGGACACGTCATGAGAAGACAGAAGTTGGAGAACTTGGAACATGTCATGAGAAGACAGAAGTTGGAGAACTTGGACATGTCATGAGAAGACAGAAGTTGGAGAACTTGGACATGTCATGAGAAGACAGAAGTTGGAGAACTTGGACATGTCATGAGAAGACAGAAGTTGGAGAACTTGGACATGTCATGAGAAGACAGGAGTTGGAGACACTAGTGAAAATTCAAGGGAAATAAAGGAAGAGAGGACAAAATATATGTCTGTGGATTGACCAAGTGAACTAGAAAAAGAAAAGCTTCTGAAGTAACAGGAAACATCAAAGAATCCACAAGATAAAGAAGCATGATCTGGCACGGCACATATTAATAAAAAAAAAATATGTGAATGTACGAGGCTCCTATCGAAAGTCGTGAGCAATTTTTTTAAAATCAGAATTTATAGACTGAGAAAATATAAATGTATCACCTTAACATACATCATTTTCTTCACTTTTCAACATAATCTCCATTTTTCTGCACACATTTTCCCCATCGCTCTGCAAGTTTGGAAATACTCTCCCAGTAGAATTCCGTTCCAGCTGACCGAAGGCACAGACGCACTGCTTTCTGGCCGTTCTCTCATGGGTCGTAGTGATGGGCTCGCATTTGTTCTTTCACAAAACCGAAAAGATGGTAATCACTGGGTGCCAGGTCGGGGCTATAGGCAGAGTGTGGGAAAATTTCCAAACCTATTTTTTAAATTTCCTCAGTTTTCTCAGAGCTTTGTGATCTTCAGTCAACAAACGTGGGATCCAGCGGATTTTCTATAGCCTAAGGTTTCAATCGTTTTCTGTATTTCGTTGTGTCCTATTCCAAGATTTACAGCGATTTCAGATACTGTGAACGTCTGTCTTGTTTAATGATGTCGTCAACCCTTTCCACGTTGCGTTCAGTGGAGGCAGTTCGAGGGCGACCTCTGCGAGGCATATCTTTGATGCTCGTGTTTTCATCTTTGAAATGTTTCGCCCACTTCATAATACTGCTAGCACTCATACACACATCTCCATAAACAAATTGAAGTCTTTGGTGAATTTCAGCAGCAGGGATTTCCTCTTTAACGAGGAACTCAATAACAGCACGTTGACGAAACGAAACTTCAGCACCCGCCATTTTTTTCTGCTCCGCTCGGTCACGTGACACATGATGGTGACGTCATGTGACCTCTACATGAAGTGCAAAGGTTGCAGTTTAAGGTGATACATTTATATTTTCTCAATCTATAAATTCTGATTTTAAAAAAAAAAATTGGTCACGACTATCGGTATGAGCCTCGTATATGGAAGATAATTATATGCGTGTTTATAGAAGCTGGGATTTAGCGAGTGAGCATATATAGAACAAACGCAGCAAGCTATATCGCATCTTCACATTCTCCTACAGTCTTAAAGCAGATATCTACTCTGAGTTTCCCCAAATCTGGACTACTCGTGGCTATGTCCCACTTGTTCTCTTCTTAGAATAAATGCAAAAAAAGTTCTTGTTGCAGAGTAGGATGAAACTTCTTTCCTGACTTCTAGGAGTAGATATAAATAGCAGGCTTCTTAGAAAGTTCATCCCTCTTTGGGGCATGAACGATCATAAGCTAATTGATCAGACATATAAGGAGAACTGAATGGGGATGATTGGTCTTCGTTGCCTTTGAACACCCGTCTCTGGCGATTGTACCCGTTCTAAAGCAATTACGATCATCTTCAATACAAAAAGGTTTTCTTAATTAGTTCCCCTTTTGCTACAACGGCATTCGTGTTTGTTTAGTTAACTTTACATGTCTGTTTCTCATATGTTTAGTTAACTTTACATGTCTGTTTATTGTTTGTTTAGCTAACTTTACATGTCTGTTTCTCATATGTTTAGTTAACTTTACATGTCTGTTTCGCGTTTGTTTAGTTAACTTTACATTTCTGTTTCTCGTTTGTTTCGTACATGTCTGTTTCGCGTTTGCGAGCGTGTCTTCTTTTCCATCAAATATCTACTTTTTAATTTTCGAAGAGTTGGCAGGAAATAAGACGTGCGGTGTTGCTAGCGTTGCTTACAGCACCGCACACAACCTGAAAAAGGGCGCGCGGTGGACGAACACGCGCAGACTTCCACGTGTCTCGAGGTAAACTCCACAACAGGATCCCTGGCATTTCTCATACCACGGGTTTGATAAGCCGGGTAGCTGCAGCCACTGGGTAGGGGGAAACTGACGAGTGAGCGGGGATCGATGGCTCCATGTGACATGAGCAGACACGCGCAACAACTCCTGTAATTTAGATTCTTAATTCTCGCGTCTGGAATGTTTTGGAATTTTCTACAAGAAAATTTCTGATGCTTCCAGCAGACGTTTCCAGGGAACGTCCTCTCTCGTCATTCTCTGCTTTCTGTCCTCTCTCGTCATTCTCTGCTTTCTGTCCTCTCTCGTCATTCTCTGCTTTCTGTCCTCTCTCGTCATTCTCTGCTTTCTGTCCTCTCTCGTCATTCTCTGCTTTCTGTCCTCTCTCGTCATTCTCTGCTTTCTGTCCTCTCTCGTCATTCTCTGCTTTCTGTCCTCTCTCGTCATTCTCTGCTTTCTGTCCTCTCTCGTCATTCTCTGCTTTCTGTCCTCTCTGTCAGTTTAGTCTCGGTAAGTCTCGAGAGTATGTGACAGCGGGAAAGGTATCTATCTATCTATCTATCTATATCTATCTATCTATCTATCTATCTATCTATCTATCTATCTATCTATCTATCTATCTATCTATCTATCTATCTATCTATGTCTGTCTGTCTGTTTGCCTATCTATCTATCTATCTATCTATCTATCTATCTATCTATCTATCTATCTATCTATCTATCTATCTATCTATCTATCTATGTCTGTCTGTCTGTCTGTTTGCCTATCTATCTATCTATCTATCTATCTATCTATCTGTGCCAGCAGTTTTTTTTTAATGTAAGTCACCGAGGTAATACACTACAACCAAGATAATAATTTATTGCACAATTAATATCTACAGCTTTAATCACGTAATAATAATGTATCATCAACAGATGCAAGATCAACTTAACATTTACGTTAAAAATGTCAGTAAAGGACATGAATTGCAGTGAGTTCATAATACAGACATTTGATTGCACGTAAATGACTTACAATTACAATTTTTTTTTCTTTTTTCATAAATGAAATAGGAATTGTCATATATATATATATATATATATATATATATATGTCGAAAGGAACACAAACAATATGTGGTGTTGCAGAAGCTGAGATAAGTCATTTGCAATTTACATTAATTTTTTTTTACATTTTTTTTTATTGTTTCGTTAACATAAAATTAATGTGAATCTGTACTTTGTCTCCTCTCTCTGATTCTTCGTCCTGTTTGTTTTTTGTTTGATAAAAGCTCGCGCCGAAACGTCACAACTTTGTAACCGTTAAATAATCAAGCTGTTCCTACATTTTTCCTAGTTTATACATTTTGGTATCACAGTTTTACTGCAGCGCTTTGTGTATAGTTGTATACCTATACACTAATTATTGTGTGTAGACCAGTAGGCTGGCAGGCAGAATATGCAATAAACAGAAGAGAGAGAGACAGACAGACAGACATGAAGGCCAGCTGGCGGGCAAACAGACAGATAGAAACAGACAGACATGCAGACAAGCATGAATAGATAGATAGATAGATAGATAGATAGATAGATAGATAGATAGATAGATAGATAGATAGATAGATAGATATCCCCGTAGCTCGCAGTCTTTAGAAGTGAAGTGAAGTGAAGTGAAGTGAAGTGAAGTGAAGTAAGCATAGAGGGAGGGAACTGGTTTTGCAGAATCTGCAACCTATTACACGGCGACAGCCCTCACCTCTAACAATTTATCTCAGTCGCGTGTACGGAACAATCTGGAGCATTCTAGAAAAGCCATTGAAAAAAAAAAAAAGCTGCGATTACGAACTTTCCAGACTGTGAACTGTGAGACATCATTATCTGCCCCTGCCGCGCGCAAGAGTGAGAAAGCTGATTAGAATAATATATGCAGAGTTAAATATCAACAACATGTTATGTCCTGACAGTGTATAATAACCAGTGTAATATATGTATAGTTAAATATCAGCCAAGGGTCGTGACTTGACGATGTGTAATGAGCTAAGATAATGAAAGGTGGCTGCAGACACTTTCCTTCCGTTTATGAACTCAGTATAGATCGGCACTAAAGTGATACACTGTTCCGATGATTTTAAATGTTTTGGCTTATACAGCTTCAAATATATTTGTCATCTCCTAACAGTTTCGTTCAGAAGTGATTCATTTGTGTATTACTAAGTGCAAAATGGGAAGATTTGGCCCAGGAAGAGACGCAGCCAGTGTTGATTTGGGAGGGAAATCAGATTATTTGTCATGAAATTATTTAATTACTATGAAATTACTTAGAATATCTAATATTACTGAATTCAGTGACTGATAAATGGGCACTGGCGGCAGCAAAATATGTGCTATTAGGCTGACGTTTGTCTGCACATACAATTGTTGTCTTTTTATCTGTTTTATGTGTACCTTCTTAGCATTACTCGATACAAGGGAAACAAATGTATCTGATGTGTGTCAACGGGGGTGGCTAACCATAACTGACAAAGACCCTACTTTGTGTTTTCGAAATGGTTTCTAGAAACATTCTGTTGATAGCAGCTTAGCGAACGAGGCAGCGATATATGGCATTGTTACTGTGGTGGAGCTTAATAAGAAACTCGATATTGCAGGTCACTAGGTAGGCATCGGTACACCTTCTTACGTCCGCCTTGGGGTGTTGGGAAAATCATAGCCACCGCTAATAACATCACCGTGACCTGCCACCAGCAGTATCATCATGACCTGTCATTAACAACATCAGCATGACCTACCACCAGATTGTTCATGATCTGTTATCAGCAACACCCTTTTTTAAAAAAAATAGGTGTGATAGTGTGAGTGTTTGTAGCGAAACAGAGAGAAAGAGGGAGATAAAGAGAGAAAGAGAGAAGAAAAGGGAGAGAGAAAGAGAGAAAGAAAGAGAAAACAGAAAGAAAGAGAGAGAGAGAAAGAGGGAAAGAAAAAGAGAAAGAAAGACAAAAAAAAGAGAGAAAGCGAGACAGAAGGAGAGAAAGAGAGAGAAAGAGAGAGAGAAGGAGAGGAGAAAGAGAGAGAAAGAAAGAAATAGAGAGAGAAAGAGAAATATAGGGAGAGAAAGAGAGAACGAACGAACGAACATACTTTATTTTCAAAAGTTAAGAATTGGGCGCGCAGGCCTGTCTGACATTCTGCCCTTCATCATACAACTTTCACTCAGTCACAGTTATTCAGCATTTATTAATGACCATAATAATCAACCATCCCAGGCTGTGAAGCAGTAGTCCAAGTGTGTTTGTATCTATGATATGTAATATATTTGTCTGGTGTCTATGTCAAGAAAATGTTTAATTTTAGTAAATTGGTAAATTTTTTGTGCAATGAGTTTGGTTAGATTGTCTTACATGATGATTCCAGCTGAGGTGGTGGTCAATCATGAGACCTAGAGTTTTATGTTCACTAACATTCTCTATCTGTGAAGTTCCAGCATGGAGCTGTAGTGTTGTTATTGGTGAAATTGTTAATTTCTGTCTTGTTGTAATGAGCATGGATTTTGTTTTGCCGGTGTTTATGAGCATTCTGTTGTTGTTGCTCCAGTTTGTTTATTTCAGTTTGAAGAATTGACTCAAGGTTGATACAGTCATTGTCGCTAGTGTAAGATGTGCAGCCATCAGCAAAGAGGTCACAAGATGATTTTTTTAGAAAAAGCGGAAGATCATTGATGTAGATGGTAAACAGGAGAGGACCAAGAATAGATCCCTGTGGAACGCCGTTATCAACCACAGATGAACCTGACTTAGAGTTTTTGAGGCAAACTACCTGTTGTCTGTTGGAAAGAAAAGATGTCATAAATTTTGTCAAATCAGGGTGTAATCTATAAGTCTCAAGCTTTCTAACTAGGATTTCGTGATTAATCATATCAAATGCTTTGTTTTTTTTTAATCAACAAAGGCAGCACCACATAATTTCTGTCATTTTTGTGAGAGCTGTGTGGCAGGAATGTTTTGGCCTAAAACCTGACTTACAGTCAACAATCAAATCATTTTCTTGCATATGTTGTAAGGTTGTTTTTTGTGTGTGTTTTTCTATGAGTTTAGACAAAGTTTGATAGAACGGAAATAGCTTGAGGGATTTTTCTCCGAACCAGATTTAAAAAGGGGATGCATTTTTGCAATTTTAAAAGCCTGAGGAAAATGACAATATGCAATGCATTGATTGTAAATGTGTGTTAGTGTATGTGTAATTACTGGGGCAGAGTAGCATAATATCTTGCTGCTGATTTCATCAAGTCCTGCTGTGTTGTTGTTCTTTAAAGATGAAAGATATATAAACATCACTGACATGAAAGGAATACTGGCTTGCTTTAGATTTGCACATTTGCTACCTATAAATTTGTTTAATTTGCTTAAATCAAGAGTAGGGGTTGATAGTGAAGATTTTAAGATATTGACTTCTTCTCTGAAGTCATTGCTGAACTCATCACCTGCGGGAATATGATTATAACTCTGCAAGTCAGACTGTTTTCTCCCGTTTGCTAGAGTGTTAATTGGTTTCCAGACAAACTTACTGTCTGATTTAATCTGAACTAGGTTCCTAAAGTAATTTCTCTTTTTTTGCCTAACTAAATACTGAACTCTATTTCTAAGTAATCGGTAGCTAGTGAATTCCTTAATTTTATGGGCCTGATCTCTTTCCATCATGACTTGCAATATCTCAGGTGTTATCCAAGGGGACTTCACTTGATGTTTAACTCTCACCTCTTTAATAGGAACATGCTTGTCAAATATATTCCTGAAGGTTTTTATCCAGTATTCCAGGGCCTTATCAGGGTCAGTTAGTTGGTACACATGATCTAGAGGTGCTGCTTGTAACTCTTTCAGAAATGATTCTAAATTGAATTTGCTAAAACTTCTAAATGTAATACTGGTGTGTTTATTTTTGGGAATTTTCAAGTCATGTCGTGTCCATGTGCAACAAATCGGATAGTGATCACTCAGTGATGTGTGAGGGACTTTACATTCCATAATGTTTTCTGGATGAGCTACATATATGTGATCTATTAGTGTGAATTATGTTTCAGTTACTCTGGTAGGTTTAGTGATAATTTGGAATAAATTGTATGACAAAACAATATCATTCCATGTAGCATCTGTTTGTCTGTAATTAATATCACCAAGAACAATTATATCCTTTAAATTAAAAGACAAAACATAATCCATCATACTTGTAAAGTGATCATACCACGATGCTGTTGCATTTGGATTACGATACAGAAACCCGATTAAGATTGGGCTGTGCTTTAGAAGTCTGATTTCCAACTATATACATTCAATATCTGGTGTCCCAAGGTCTGTTCTACGGCAAGAGTGTATGGCTGTGATAACATATACAACTAATCCTGTCTCAAGGTCTGTTCTACGGCAAGAGTGTATGGCTGTGGTAACATATACAACTAATCCTGTCTCAAGGTCTGTTCTACGACAAGAGTGTATGGCTGTGGTAACATATACAACTAATCCTGTCTCAAGGTCTGTTCTACGACAAGAGTGTATGGCTGTGGTAACATATACAACTAATCCTGTCTCAAGGTCTGTTCTACGGCAAGAGTGTATGGCTGTGGTAACTATACAACTAATCCTGTCTCAAGGTCTGTTCTACGACAAGAGTGTATGGCTGTGGTAACATATACAACTAATCCTGTCTCAAGGTCTGTTCTACGGCAAGAGTGTATGGCTGTGGTAACATATACAACTAATCCTGTCTCAAGGTCTGTTCTACGACAAGAGTGTATGGCTGTGGTAACATATACAACTAATCCTGTCTCAAGGTCTGTTCTACGGCAAGAGTGTATGGCTGTGGTAACATATACAACTAATCCTGTCTCAAGCTTCCTAGTAGGGTCACGTCGAAGTAAATTATAACCGTCTATCCTAATGTCGTCGTCAGTTATATTTTTGTTTAGACGACTTTCTGAAAAGCCAAAGACATGGAAGTTATGATTAACTATATTAGTTGCCTCAGAAAGTTTCCCTAGTAGGTGGTAAATGTTTAAATGACCAGTTCTGAGACCTTCCTTTCGTAGCCTCTCATCAACTATCTGGGCCATTTTCTACAACTAGTAATGGTAAGGTTACAATGATAGATAATTGAATAACAAGATATTTCATGAAATGTCACAGTTCCTATTTGTCTGAACATCAGTGACATGTGTTGCTTGTGGATGACAGACATCATGAAGGCTTGGCTTAAAGCTGCTGGGCTGAACTGCGTGAGATAATGTAAATCTTGATTCCACTGCAGTGGGTGTGGTAGATTCTTGGTTGTATTAGCAGTAGTTTGCCTGGATGGTTAGAGAAAGAGAGAAAGAGAAAGAAAGAGAAAAAAGAGAAAGAGAGGGAAAGAAAGATAAGAAAGAGAAAAAAGAGAGAGAGAGAAAGAGAGGGGGGAAGAGAGAGAGGGAGAGAGAAAAGAGAGAGTATTAAAGTGTTTTAAAATTAAGACGTTCATTCTTTGTCACTATCCTGATTGTCAGATGAAAACTTGACATACGTCAACTGCTGATGTCACACGAATATTTTGTTTTGAGTATAATACTATTGATTACACTGGCAAATGCTTCTATCATTGCTTATAACATGACTGATTATCAGATGATAACACCTTTATTATCCACACATATAATCGCTGATAATACTTTCGTATAATGCCGTCACAATTTGTTTTAGCACTGTCATAGTTCTGTATTGTGTTCTGGATAACACTTCCCACGGTCGCTTATAACACACCAACCGAATACACTATCATACTTGTAAAGAAGATGTAATTATAGAACTGTTCTGGTTGTACAGTACTGCTTTATTACGTCCAACTGGCACTGCCACTGATCGTCACTATCTTTCATAGAAACGAATAATTTGTAATGTTCTATAGACTGAATAGATTGTATTCGAAACACTTGTTGAAAATGAACATCATCAGTCCACGAGACATACTTGAACTATGATTTCTCTGACATAAGCACCTTTAAAATAAGCCCATGATGTTCAGCTTTCGAATGATCAAGTTTATTCACATGTATCTTAGCTGGCGTTAGAGTGTTCTTTCATAAGATGAAGTGAAAGGTTAATTCATTACTTTGAAGAATGTTTTGATCACAGCTAAGAAACGCGTGAATTCGTTCTTTACTTCTTTACTAATGTGTAGTCGCTATCCAGTTCTATCTTCAGCTGTAGTCTGTTATTCTGGTTTAGGCTCTTGTGTAGTTCTGACTGGTTGTAGCCATTGTCTTTCTAAACCTCTTCCCTTCGAAGTCTCTCTAACGAATTTTCTCTTTAGAGCTCTATCTGGACTCCTGGTTGAGCGCTGGCTGCATCTGGTCTAGTGGAGTCCTTTGCTTCTAGTCTAGTGGAGTCCATCCTATCCTTCTTCTCCTTCTTCTTCTTTTCTCCTCGTCTGTCCGCATCCCTCCCCTTAAAAGCCTGATATCCAGCTGTCAGTCATTTGGTCCCCTTATGACCCTTTTCTACTTTCTAATTGGGCACCGGGATAAGTCGATCATCTAAGTCCCTTCAATTGGTCATCTTTTTGGTCAGTTGGCATATTCACGTGTCCAATTTACGCCCTTAGATAAGTAAACATGCCCGTCCTCTTATCTTGTATAACATCCTGAACTATTTTCCACTGTATGCGGGAGAGAGAGAGAGAGAGAGAGAGAGAGAGAGAGAGAAAGAAAGAAAGAGAGTTTTGTAAAAAAAAAAAAAAACTTTCTTTTTACATACATTTATAGAAGGGTAACAGAAATTTACATTTCAGGGGAAAAAAAAATTATGAAAGTGTTTTCTTTTTTTTTCTACGCACAATTTTCTACTTGCTTTACTTACGTAACGTATACATAGGTACTAATAGTTCACCAAATTTGATGCAATTATCGCTTTGTCTGGAACTAAGACATTACTTTTACTTTAATAGACATAATGCATCTCTAGAAGTGCAAACCGTAACGAAGGGAGGGAATACCGAAGTCATGAAAAGGGAGATAATTGTTACACGAGGGTACGATAATTTTACATGGGGCTCCGGTCAGATGTAATTTTCCATCCAAGCTGATTACTGGTGTTTTTAAATATCGCACTCGCCTACGGAAAGGAACAATTAACAAATAAAAGGGAGTATTTCCATATGATAGTAATTTTGATTGAATTTTTTCTTCTTTTTTTTTTTTTTTTGGTGTAACCTAATTCATCAACAACCCTCTTTTTTTCCCAGACATTTTCTATGAGTATTCCAGTAAATACTGAGATTTTTATATTTGTTCTTTGGGGTGTTTGAGTGGCGTAGTTGGTAGTCCCCCCGCTCCCCTGCACTCAGGACAACGGAGGCAGCACGTTAAGACGCACACGTTCGCGCATTTTTTTGTTTGTTTGTTGAGAACATATATTAACACAGATTGAATATTATGTTTACGAATCGCATGCAAAAAAGTTCAAGGATACACTGGTCAAGCGTCACGTTGACCACAACACTGGCTACTGTAATCGTGGGGTCAAGAGATATGTGGGGCACTTAACGTCGTATCCCTCTATAGCATGATAGAAATACGCTTCATGTTACACGTTACAGATTATGTCTGCTTCAGCTCAAAAGTTGTTTTTTTTTTGTTACGTATACTGTGTCATAATTTAATCTAGTGAGAGTGTAAGGAATAGATAAGCTTATAGTTACCTGGGTTGATTGGCAACCCTGGAGCGTAGAAACATGGGTCAGAGACAGGCTAGCACCGGCGGAAGTGCGCAATTCTGAGAAAGGCCCGCCTCTGACCAGGTATATAAAGAAAACATAACAGAATTTCACCAGGTCGAGCTTTTTACGCTGAACACATAAGGCCAGCGGTCCGGGGGGGGGGGGGGGAGGGGGGGGAGGGAGGGAGGGTCCTTTGTCATGCAAGAATGAAAATGAGAAGTCTATTGTCGATGAAAAACCATATATACGTAAGTTAATAATCGGTTTATGCTTGTGTGATGTGGATGCGTGCAAGCTGTGTCCATACTGTGCTTTCCTCCTCCGACCAGTCCCAACTTGACGGAAGGGTAACTTGAATAGTTATAATTCTAGAGTAATGTATTTGTCTGTGCAAGATTTTTAGGTTTTGGTAATGGGCAATGATGGCTCATGTGTGCACATAGATAGGTATGCTGAAATTTATGAATATGTATGTTGTAACAATTATTGCCAGTTAGTTCCTTATAATACATCAGATACTCAATCATTTAATGATGAAGATTAGAGATTTTTTTATGATTATGTACAAGGGGTTAATATTGATTCTTTAAAAGTTCCACTGTCGATCAAGATGTTCTAGGAATCTGAATATTTAAAGAAATCATTTTAATGATTGTTGTTAACGATAGAGCTGATGAAAGTATATAAATTGATGATCCTTTGTGTGACTGTGCTAAACATGTAAATAAATGATTTATATCAATATAAGTTGATATGATTATTTGAAGAAGCATTATTGATTTTTTTTTCTTCCATTGGTGTAGTTGTGAATGTTTTAATACCTGTAACCTTCAACCTTTCGTTTTATAAAGATAAAATACCATAATAAGCAATACCTATATAAACAACATATAAATAACAGGTTATTATTACCACCATCAAAAAAATATATTTTCCCACAAGAGTCTTGACAGAAATCATGCATGAAGCACAAAAAAACAAGTTTACATTGATCAAAAAAGTATTTAGCTGGAAAAAAATTACAAAAACAGAAGAAAAGACTACTTTTTAAAAAATAGTGAAAAAGATGTATTTAGGCAAGTAGAAAGAGAAAATGGTTTAAAACAAGAAGACGCTCACTCACAACGCACTGAAAGCAGAGCTCACGAAAGTTCAAGTCACAGAACAATATCTGGCAATATCACTCTTCATTAGTTCCAAACAGAAGAGAGACAAACACTGTAGATCTTCTTTATACATGTAAACCTCAATTCACTAATATTCCCCCCTTTTGGTCCTTCGGAGAATTTCTAATGTTTCTGGTATTGTTTAAACGTCATAATCAGATAAGGGCATTTTCCATCACAACACGACTGCCCAACCTGTGTGACAAGATACACAATTTCGTCACAGACAATATTCTCCATATCTCTCCAGACTTCCCATCTCCTTCTTTCTTTATACAGTTCTAATCGTTCCAGTTTTCTCCGTGTCCTTTTAGTGTTCTTTTCCCCAGTAATCTTGGTCTCTACTTTCCGGTTCTTTTTATATCTCCTTTGTACACTGGTTCTGTTTTGTTGTAAGATTACGTGGCAAATAATTGTACTTTTGAAAATGAAAACGGTGATGGGAGACTTCAGTGTCATATCATTAAAGTACAATGATTCATGTCGTCCGACCAAAGTACTAAAGCTGAATTTGCCCCTAGTACAAACCAATGTCCCAGCTAAGACGACATTAATCTAATGAGTCGAACAAAGCCACCTCCACAAACGGATGCCATATGGTCACCCGGAACGCATGTGCTTCAAGACGTGCTTGCTGTGGCGGGTAGCGTGAGCAGGTTGTGGCCACGTGTGCTCTCTTGCCTCGCTCCAGCTATATTTTAATCAAAACTTTGCTCATTGTTGCGCGAGCCTGCGTGGGCGGGGAATTACGCCCGGAGCCCTGCCCCTACATTGACAAGGGGCATACGTTCTCTGGGCATCCGGGGCAGATGGCAATGGGAGGGGAAGCATGGTGGTAGAGGTTCGGTTGATTGAGGTCAAGTGTGAATGCGTCGACAATGAGGCACTCTCTGTGCACGGCCGGTGTTTAATTATTGAATTTGTCTGCACACTGCTCCTAAACCATGTTTAACTTGGACAAATTATTATTTGTCCTTTACAACAAAAGAAGAAACGAGATATCTAAGCTTCGCTGGAAATGATTAAATATTATACGCTAATGCTCAGAAACGAATATAGTTCCTTTTGATTTTGTTTTGTTTTGTTTTGTTTGTTTCGTTATTTCTTTTTTCTTTTTTAACTGAAAAAAAACAAGCTATGAATGTTTTTCTTGCTTGGAAATCTTCCAAACGAGAACACGTGTTTGTGCTGCATTAAGACAGAAAATGATCAAACATACGTTAATCTCAACAATGCATCGATACTCCCCATGCAAGCGAAGAAGATAAAGTCAACAACGTTCTTGAAGATTACGGCACAATACTTAATATATAAGCTTCGATAAACACGCGGTAAATATTTTAAAAGCTGATACTATTAAATACTTAATTAATAATTGACGATAAACACACAGTAATAGATAGAGAGAAACAACACAGTTTATATTCGTTCTCTGGCATAGGCAAACACTAAATAATAGATGCTGTTATCAACAATAGTCAGAAATAATAGTAAACAATATATATATATATATATCTTCCAGTTCCCAAATGCGGCATAAATGACAGAAAGTCAAGGTTATATTTGTGCGCCTGCATTGTTATATACATGATTATAAAGTATGATTTTAAAGAAGCCTACAACAGGGCTGTTAGGGAGGCAAAGTTCCTCAAGGGACAAGCAAATGACTGACTGATTATAAAGCATGTTTTTCATACCAATAATATATAATTTCATCGTGGTATTCAGATACATTTGTGTAGCCTTTCTCCGAAGACTGTGCTCCTCTGAGACGACGCAACTGTTTTATGAGGATGTTGACGCTACTGTTTAGCTTAAGAAAATGAGATATGTTTTATTGTATTTGTTTTTTATTTGTGGAAAAATTCCAAAGTTTGCTTTTGGCATTATATTTATGTAAAATACAGTGCTATAATAGCTTCTTCTTCTTCTTCTCCTTCTCCTCTTCCTCCTCCTCTCCTTCTTCTTCTTCTTCTCATCCTCTTCTTCTTCTCATCCTCCTCTTCTTCTCCTCCTCTTCTTCTTCTTCTCCTCTTCTTCTTCTCCTCCTCTTCTTCTTCTCCTCCTCTTTTTCTTCTCCTCCTCCTTCATTTGACGTTTCTCCTCCTCTTTATAGACAATCTAAAGACGCCGAGTTGTCTAACCTGGAAGCTTGCGTGAGTGAACTCATAGTGGAGCCCCGGAGTGAGTCGTAGAGTCTCTGTAGTGTTCTGGATCCATCTTGTTTCTCTCGATTCATACCCCTCTTCCCCCTTAACTCCATTATTATTTTGTCTAAGCCACTGCACCATCCAACATTCTTAAAGAAAGTCTCAGTCACCCAGTCAGTCATTTGCATGTCCCTTGCGAAATTTTGCCTCCCCAACAGCTCTCCTGTAGGCCTCTCGGCCGTAAGCAAGATGTCCTGCTGCTGATGCATCCATTTGCAGATTATCAATGATATTTTGCAGCCATCTTCGCATTGGTCTTTCTCTCTTTCTTTTTCCTATTATGTGTCCTTAAAAGGAAGGTTTACTTTCTTTTATTGCTGCAATTGAGGACACCAGTTTGCTGCATACTGGAACGATGAATCGAGACCCTCGGCTTCATTTCCACCCACATTTTCTGTTCTTCTAGACTTGAGAGCCCAGTGCCTGATCATCATCGTCTTCTAATAAAATATGACAGGAAACTCATCCTTCAGCCACCATCTACAATATGATTGGTGGCTGCATCATTTCTCACTGGAGCCTAGTTCGGCCCCGGGAACTACAGAAAGGAAAGAGTTTCAGTATATATATTTTTTTGCATTACTTTATCTCTTTCATTGTTAATCTTAACCCCAACACGAAACTTCCATTTGTATTCAGCTTAAAGAATTTTTTTAACAATTTCTTCTTTTTTTTCTGATTAGTTTATGGCTAGACTCGGGTATCTGACTGGTGTAGTGGTTAGCGTGCGTGTCTCTCATGCAGGTATCGGTGGTTCAAGTCCAATTCGGGGGGGGGGGGCGTGAGGGGGCTCCAGTCACTGTCTGTAGAAATGGGTATCCAGCTTCTTCTGGAGTTGAGGGAAGAAAAAAACGACGGCCAGGCGTGACCTTGACCACGTCACCCTCCAGTGTGCCGACAGGTCATGGAAAATATGGGCACCAACAATATCTCTAAGCGCTACAATGACACGATAAGGTTTCGTTTTTTTTTGTCCAGACGTAGGAAGAGTTAATATGATAACAACGATGTGTAGATGTGCACCGTTTTGGAGTCTAGAAACGGACAGGCTATCAACTCACGATATAACTGACAAGGATCGCTAGGCTGAGATCAGAAGTTCGCAGAAGACAATGGCAGTTCAGCATTTTACAGTCTACGGCCCGTTCATTATTCCAGTATGGCTTAGAACAGAAACACTAGCCATTGATGTGATAGCTGGAAGTGGTGTAGCAGTGGCAGCAGCATCACCAGGCAGTAATATTAACATAGTATCGGTATAACACTAACTATAATCAGAGTGGAGCAACGGCTGCATAGGTCCTTGGACAAAAACAGGAAAGTTTTCGGAGAAGTTTGGAAACCTCTGCGCAACAACTGCCCGAGTTACAATAGTAAATTCGTTACGATATAATGGTCCTGAAGTTTTAAACGAGGTTTTTCATAATCCATTCTCTCTCTCTCTCTGTCTCTCTGTCTCTCTCTCTGTTTCTCTCCCATCTCACCTCACTCTCTCTCTCCTTCTTTCTCATCACCTTACCCCCCCCCCCCCCCCCCGGTTACCAGTTACTTGCTTGAAACTATATGCCTCCATAGAATAACCAAAAGTCTGTCAACCCATGGCTCACCAGCCATTAAGTTCTAAAACGACATGGTTCTAAAAGTAACTTGTTAGAAATTATTTTAATAAATGTTTAAAGAATATATGTTAGAAGAGCTGTACTGAAAATGTATTTTTGTTTGTGTATATGCCCTCATGTGCGCGCGTGCTATTTTGTTATGTTAAGTACTTCTTCTCTTATGCTGTCAATGTAATCGTTTAATTTTACACTCTTTTTATATGTTTTTTCCTCATGTATTTTGTATGGTTGTATTAAATCGAGTGTGTGGGAAGAATGAAAGATGGAATGATGAAGGGCAGAACGTAAGACGGGCCTGCGTGCCTAATTTTTTACACTTTAAACATAAAGATCATTCTCTCTCTCTCTCTCTCTCTCTCTCTCTCTCTCTCTCTCTCTCTCTCAGCTTAGGACTAGTACAGCAGTCAGTCTATGTTTCGAGAGTGCCTGCAGTAATTCGGTTAATGCATATCAATTTACTGAACATTTTCAGTATAAGCAATGAGTGTCAGTCAGTCAGCCAGTCATTTGCATGCCTCTTCCGGAACTTTGCCTCCTTAACAGCCCTCCTGTAGGTATCTCGGTTGTAGGCAAGATACCCTTCTGCCGATTAATCCATTTGCCGATTATCAACGATGTCTTGCAGCCATAGTCGCCTTGGTCTTTCTCTCTTTTTTTCCCATTATGTACCCTCCCAAGATGGTCTTCTCTAAATGATCATGGCATTTAATGTGTCCAAAATATTTAAGTATTTAAATTTACTAGCCAGCCTTCTTCATTATTAAGTTCTTGTAGTATGGATATATTTGTTCTTTTTGTGTCGATGATATTTGAAAAACTCTTCTCTAACGTTTACATTCAACGGCATTTATGTATTTCTCAGCTGTTTGGTTGTGCCCAGGTCTCACGGGCATATGTTGTGATGGGAAAGATGCATGCCCTTAAAAATCTTATTTTTGTAGTTCTGTCTGTTCCTCTCCTGAGATTCTTGAGTTGTTTTACTTTCTGAAGAGTGATAGATGTCTAAACAATGAGTTAGAATCTGAAAATATGACATGCATGTACGCGTGTTTTTAAACACCTGAATATCTGAATTAAAGGTTCAGTATAAAAGATTTGCCACGTTAAAATTTCCCCACATATTATTTAGTACACTTAGGTAAAATTCCCGTTTCCATGCCATTAAGGCATATTGGGGTGTTAGGCCTGTATTTCCAAGGTCATGGCCACATGAAAGTGTGATGTGGTCAGTATCACACCTGGCAGGGTTTACCTTCCCAGAATTCTCTTCGTTCTAAGCCGATGCTAAATGTCAGCCAAGAGTAAGCACATTGAAATACGGAGGATATAATGATGACGGGCCTTTGAAAATATAAAAAAATGTATAAACTAGGAAAACAGTAGGAACAGCTTTATTAATTAACGTGTTAATAATAATAATAAGCTGTACCTACTTTTTTCATAGTTTATACATGTTGTTATTATAGCTTTACTGCAGTGCTTTCGTGTATAGTTATATACTTGGTTTTATATACTTATACTCTTTGAAAATATAGTTTGCTTGTTCGTTCGAATTCTTCTCTCCACCTCAACCTTCACCCCCCCCACCTCCATTCTCTCCCTCCCTCTCTCTCTCTCTCTCTCTTTCTGTCTTCCGGTCTTCTTTCCTTCCTTCTCTTTTTATTCATATGTGTATGATGTTTGTGCGATATCTGCTTAAAGCTTATATATTTTATAACAAAATTTACTTGTTTGGAACTAGAGAGATATCAGTTGTAACCACAAAAGAAGTATTTAAAAAACCATAATACTAACTGGTATCACGTAAATGTATGTCAAGTAAATGTATCCCCTAACATATTGATCTGTTACAGTGACGCAGTGGCCTATAAGATGTAATGTCTTGGACAGGTTGGAAAGAAGGCTTGTAGCCAGCTCTGACTAGCTGGTCCTGATAGTGACACCATACTTCTGATAGCGTCAGTATTTGGATACACTCCTCCTTCTTACAAAATACATGTAAAACTATGTCGTCCAGACACAGGGAATCTTATGTAAGCTTTTGTCTGACCTTCTCTCTACAAATTTCAAGAACTGCACAGAGAATTTCTTTTCTTCTTCTTGGTCGGTTGTGGTTCTCCGACCTTGACGCTAGCTTGTCGGCTGTGATTCTCTGACCCTGACGCCAGTATAACAGCTATGGTTCTCCGACCCTGACGCCAGCATATCATGTATGGTTCTCCGACCTTGACGCCAGCATGTCAGCTGTGGTTCTCCGACCCTGACGCCAGCATATCCTGTATGGTTCTCCGACCCTGACGCCAGTATGTCATGTATGGTTCTCCGACCCTGACGCCAGTATATCCTGTATGGTTCTCCGAACCTGACGCCAGTATATCAGGTATGGTTCTCCGACCTTGACGCCAGCATATCATGTATGGTTCTCCGACCCTGACGCCAGCATATCGGCTGCGGTTCTCCGACCCTGACGCCAGCATGTCAGCTGTGGTTCTCCGACCCTAACGCCAGCATGTCAGCTGTGGTTCTCCAACCCTGACGCCAGTTTGTCACCTATAGACCGTTGACTGCCATATCAGACAACGTCTCCTTCCCCCCCCCCCCCCCCAAAAAAAAAAAAACCTTACACACAGACAATACAGTATTTCTTCTAAAACTATTATTATATCCGCTGTTTTCCCCAGTCTCTTACGCACACGGTGGTAACTCGTAAGATTTGGAAAAATCATCCACACAAAAAGTGCATCTTCTTGTACGTAGTATTACAACACTTAATTATAATGAATAGACACCGAGAGCGCATATATTGTTACAAAAATCACGGCCTTTGATATCTAAAGATTCAAACGCGTCACTGTCCTTTTGACGCTTATAGTGAAAAAAAAACTTTTTTTTTTTTTTACAAATTCTAAAAATCACCTTAGATAAAAGTTACTGGCAAAGTATAAATTAAATGTTAAATCATAAATGTTTATCAGGAAATAGAATTCACAGTCACGTCTCTAAGAGACGACCGCTTGTCATGCTGTCAGGTGGAGTACTGAGGTGCACCTTTATATGCATGGTTTTCCGTCACGACACTGCTGCACATGAGTATTAACTGCAGCTCCGAGTGCAATAATGAAAAGCGACACCTGCAGTGAAATCACGGGGTCTCCCTGCACGTATATAACACGCAACAGTCAGTACAATAACTCTTTGATTTCTGAAATTCCCCGCTGTTCCCCTATAACAGTGCTAACAAATGGACCGATTTAAACATTTAGAACGGATAACAACATAAAGTGATAATCTGCTTAATAAAAAAGAAGAAAACTTTATGGTTAGTTCCAATGAGACATTACGTCCCAATCGTCTGAATACCGAGACAATACGTCTCAGTTTTTTACCAATTGGATATATGATTCCATAATATAGCACCAGGCGTGAAATAAGGATGTATATTATCCCTCTTGCTTTTTTGGAATTGCCATAGACTTCATAATGAAAAAATGCTGCACAGATAAAACGGGCACTGACTGGGTACATGGGACCTAACTATAGGATTTTGATTTTGCAGATGACATAACTCTTTATCAGTAACAATGTGAATTCGATGCAAGAAAAAAACAGATATGCTGTCATCAATGGCTAGCAAAATAATACTCGAAATTAACAAGGGAAAAACAAAAATAATGAAATTTCCAATTAATCAAGAAGGAAAAATATACGTAGAAAGAACAGCTGTTGAAGAAATACATCAACCTGCATACCTCGACAGCTAAAAGGTCCGACAATTAAGTAATGAGACTGATTCTATTATGGCCAAGACAAAAAATGCCGTCTATGAAGCATAGCATGGAATCCAAAGAGGCAACCTTCATCTATGATCTGGCAACTTTTCACCGCCGCCAGATAAGCAGACGACAAATAAGTCGCCATTTTGTTGACCTAATTAGAGGACCATTGTCACGTAATCAGAAGGAACTAAAAGCTAACATTAAATTCTGTTTTAAACTCTGAAAAAGTGAAACTGAGACAGTTGAATTAATGCGACAAATTTATGGGGATAATTGTTTATCTCGTGCACAGATATTCAGGTGGTATTCACGATTCAAAAGTGCTGTGGAAACGATTACAAATGTAACTAGACATGGACGCCCAATTTTTGTTCGTAATGAGGAACTCATTACAAAAGTCAGAAAACAGATACAAGAAGATCGTTGTTTCAATGTGAGGATGATGGCAGATGAATTTGGTGTTAACCGAGAGGCCATTCGTAAAATTTTAGAGGAAGATATGGGCAAGAAAAAAGTTACTTGCCGTTTTGTACCACATGCGTTGTCTGGTGGCCAAAAACATCAACGTGTTGAGTAAGCAAAAGACATCATCAAAACGTGTTACAGAAATAAACATTTCTTCAATTTGATTGTTGCAGAGGATGTAACATGGATTTTTCGCTTTGATCCCACAACTAAACACCAAAGTGCTCAGTGGAAGTCATCATCATCATAAAAAGGCAAATACATTCGTCTTCAAAAGTCGAAAGTGAAGACAGTGTTGGTGTGCTTCTACGACAGGAAAGGAGTTATTCACAAAGAATTTATTCCAGAGGGGCTGAGTGTCACTGCCAAAGTTTATTTAAGTATTTTGAAACGCCTATTGAAAAGGATTCTCGAGTAGTCAACACCTGGCAGTTTTTTTCCTTCTTCGTGATAATGCACCGGCTCACCGAGCGGAAGTTGTACAGGAATTTTTGGCACAAAAACAAGTGTGTGTTCTCAACCATCCACCCTGTTCCTCAGATTTGTTTCCCTGCTATTATTTTCTATTCTTAAAATTAAAGTTACCATTGAAAGGACGCTTTTTTTTTACGATACTGACAACATACAAAGGGCCGTAACATCGAGTTTCAGAGCCATACCAACAGAAGAACTGCAGAGGTCGTTTCAGTGTTTGTTTCAGTGTTTGTTAGACGTGCCACTTGATGTATCAATGCACAAGGAGCTTACTTTGAATAAAATACAGGTTATATCTTCAACTGTTTTTTTTAATGGAATTAGTCTCATTACTTAATTATCGGACCTTGTACATCGGCCAGGATGGTGACACTTGAAAGAAAGTTACAATTGCAAAAAATAGCATTGACCTTCAAGAACCTTGAGAACATATGGCATTCAAAAGTCATAAGCACGAAAACCAAGCTAAGATTATTCAATTCACTTCTAATATCCACCCTCATCTGTGCATGCGAAAGCTAGAAAACAACTAAAGAAATATGCAACAAATTAGACTCTTTTGAAAACAAATGCTAAGGAAAATAATCGGTATAAAATGGAATGAATTCAAGAACAGTACACAGATAAGGCAGATGAGCGAACAACAACCTGTCTCCACGATGAGAAGAAATATTAAGAAAATCCCAAAACAAGATATCAAGTGGAACACACGAAGAAAAGAGGTCGATCATGTGAAATTCTAAAGTGGACACTGTTAAGAGAGGCCAAATTAGTAAACATAAAATCCCTTGATGAGGTTGAAAAGCTTGCAGAGAACAGGAAAAATTGGCGAACTACCTTGCGAGCCCTGTGTGACGATTAACGGCACGGGAAGGATGTAAGATGTAAGAAGATATAACATCAGTACGGGCGTTTGTGGAAAACCCTTGCGAAACCCCCGTGTGCATAGGGAACCTAAAGGTTCAAAGCGAAAAACAGACATAATACCAGCGGGGTAATGTACCCCTAAATATTCTCAGACCCAGTACTTTAATTAGTCTGATCTTTTTTTTCAAAGTACTGTTTTCAACGATTCATACTGAATGACAAGACACAATTTTCTGACAGTAAACTTCTGGTCCTGTGGTTTAATCAAGGTCAAAAGTTCTTGCATAAAACAGTGGAATAATCAGTCACAAAAGTTCTAGGATAACACAGTACAGTAATCAGCCACAAAAGTTCTAGGATAACACAGTACAGTAATCAGCCACAAAAGTTCTAGGATAACACAGTACAGTAATCAGCCACAAAAGTTCTAGGATAACACAGTACAGTAATCAGCCACAAAAGTTCTAGGATAACACAGTACAGTAATCAGCCACAAACGTTCTAGGATAACACAGTACAGTAATCAGCCACAAAAGTTCTAGGATAACACAGTACAGTAATCAGCCACAAAAGTTCTCATTTAAAACAATGCAATAATCAGTTACAAAAGTAATCGTAAATAAAATGAGGTGAATATTTTCTCGAGACATCTGGAATGATTCATACATAAAACGTGGAACCTGTAAACTATAATAATAATAAAAATAGAAGACCTGTGAAATTTTTGGAAGAGATCATGAGAGAAAGTGTGTGTGTGTGTTGGTTGTTGGGGGGTGGGGGCGAGTGGGGGAGTGGGAGGTCGGGGGGGGGGGAGGGGAATATAAGGAAATATAAACCGTGGACATTAAGTTCAGCTTATAAACCAGTACATGTACTATATGCTATTATGTTGTTTTTACTATATTTTCCTATAAATGCAAACTTTGGAGGGATCTTAGCTGTGGCGAATTATCAGCTAGACTGAACAAGCTTAAGCCTAGGGGCCGGTGGGGAAAAAACGGTGGCCCGATGTCAAGCAATGAAAAGAAAAAAAAAGTCTCATCAAATAAGATTATTACAGTATGAATGTTATGTTAGGAGATGAAGGGTATAGTCGGATGGGGGTAGGGGCTCTTATTAATTTCAGTCTAAGGGGCACCGATGGGTTAATCCGGCGCTGCTTCACATATGATGCCCCCCTGAAAGTATCCTTAATCCACTCTCACACTTTAAAGTGTACGCAGACATCATAATGTCAGGGTGTGGACTTTCGAGACGTTGGGCAAGACCAGGAACGAAGCCAAGTATTTACATTGGTATATGCTTTTATATATAATAACTATTTTCAGGAGTGTAGATCTCCTTGTACAAGTTTTATACTTGTGGTGGAAATAAACACTAAACAAAACAGCTGAGAAACACATAAATGTCTTTGAATATAAATGCTATAGAAGAGTTCTTCAAATATCATGGACACAAAAAAGAACAAATATATCCATACTACAAGAACTTAATATTGAAGAAGGTTGGCTAGTAAAGAAGATTAAATAGAGAAAACTTAAATATTTTGGACATATTACACTTCATGAGAAGTTAGAGAAGACAGTCTTGGAAGGGTACATAATGGGAAAAAGAAAGAGAGGAAGACCAAGGCGAAGATGGCTGCAAGTCATCGTTGATGATCTGCGAATGGATGCATCAGTAGCAGGCCATCTTGCTTACAACCGAGAAGCCTACATGAGATCTGTTAGGGAGGCAAAGTTCCGCAAGGGACATGCAAATGACTGACTGACTGAATGAATGGAAATAAATGCATAAAGTTAGATGGAGGTGTATGGTGTAGTTTTACAAAATGGCAGAGGGAGTGAGTAATGTGGGAAAAACGAATAGAAAGTATGAGAAATAAATGCACATAAATACCCAGTTAATATCACAAAGTTTGAATTGCAAACTAAAAAATCATAAGGGCTTTGTTGTGACTGGGTTCCGCTATGCCGATGTGAAAGGATCCCAATGGAGAATGGAGGATCCCAATGTCTTTCGCAGGGGAAAACTGAACAATGGAAGCAGCCGCCAGCGGGGTAACAACCCTCCACCTGTAGTCCGGGAAGCTTCGCTTATATTGACGTATCAGTTCCCGTTCCTGATTTCTCCACCATCGTCAAGTATCTAGTACGTGATGATATTTGATTAAAACAGACTCACAGCACGTCATGTCTTTATTATTCGACATTCAACTTTGGTGATGGATGTTCCCACAATTTCTTAACTTTCTCCCTCTATTAATGTCAATGTAACACTGACAATGTTTGTATTTTTAATCTATCATTTTCTCACTGTTTCTGGCGATCTCTAAAGTTTCATATATATATATATATATATATATATATATATATATATATCAGGATATTTAAGAGTAATGTGCCAAGTGTACAACTCTATGGAAGTGAATGCTGGAAAAATCACAAAAACCACAGAAAACAGGCTGAATTCTTTCCAGACTAAATGTTTACGAAGAATTAGAAAAATATGTTGGGCAAACACCATAAGAAATAACATCTTGTTGGCAGAAATGCAAGCCACTGACAGCAATTAATGAGGAAAGACGCTGGCGATGGTTGGGGCATGTGCTCCGAATGACTGACAACTCACTTCCAAAAATAGCACTGAGATGGACACCACAGGGGAACAGAAGTAAGGGTAGACCAAAAGAGGCATGGAGAAGAATAACAGAGAGGATGTTGAGCAATAGAAGGCTCACCTGGGCAAGAGCGGAAAAAAAGGCAAAGGACAGTCAATTGCGGAAAACTCTTGCGGAAGCCCCATGTGCCCTGGGCACCTAAGGTCCAGATATATACATATATACAATTAAATACACATATATATATACTTATGTACATACATACATATATATCTTATTGTACTTAGAGAAGGTTGGCTAGTAAAGAGAAAACTTTAATATTTTGGACACATTAAACGTCTTGAAAATTTGAAGAAGACCGTCTTTAGAGGGTACAAAATGAGAAACAGAAAGAGAAGAAGATCCAGGCGAAGATGGCTGCAAGATATCGTTGATGATCTGCGAATGGATGCATCAGCAGCTGCGCATATTTCTTACAACCGAAAAGCCTACAGGAGAGCTGTTAGGGAGACAAAGTTCCACAAGGGGCATGTAAATGACCGACTGACTGTACTTAGAGACTTAATTAAAATTATATCCAAAATATCAGATGGGCCTACAAATTAATTCAGTTGATATGGAAAATTCTCTCCTTCTCTCTCCCCCCTCTCTCTCTCTCTCTCTCTCTCTCTCTCTCACACACACACACACACACACACACACTTACACAAATCTTTAAATTCGCAGAAACCTAAATGTCAAATGTTAAATATTCTATTCAAACGAAATATTTCATGACTTCTGCATAATTCGAACTCGAATAGGAACAGCAGATTCACGGAAACAAGACTATTTACTGAAATTGCGTGCAGAAACGATGTTATAATTATCAGTGGTAAAAATCTGTCTCTGTATGTCCCGTGGCATTTTCAAGCCGTAGGGATATGGACTGTTAGTCCCTTCACATTTCTAGGTAATCACATCATTTGAGGTAGGGATGTCAGCGCCTGTCCACTAGTTGTTTTTTTTTTTTTTCTTGGTTTCGTCTGGGCTGACCCCAGTGGAAAAAAAACAACAAAAACCTCTCGCCTGAGTTTCGAAATTGAACCAGGGACCTTCTGGTGGGCAGTTCAAGGCGCTAACCATTGCACTACCGCGACATCCTCACTAAATTTACAATTATTTCTAATACAAAAATTTCGAAGTTGTTCCTGAAGTATTAGTAGATTTTAGTTACAAATGATAAGCTGAACATTTTCAATTTCAGGTTAGACATAATTTGACAGATATGTTAATTTCCAGTTAGACATAATCTGACCTACATATTAATTTCCAGAAAGACATAATCTAAACCCACCTATTAATTTCCAGTTAGACATACTGTAATCCGGCCGACAGGTTCGTCTGGTAATAGCTGTGCACAATCCAGGAGCAATACTTGTTTCGGTGTTCGAAATTTTAATACTGGAGTATAAATGTTCCACTTCGAATTTCTTAATTATTTAGCCGAATCCGATTTCGAATCGAATATTCAGTACATTCTCTATTTCAAATGTAAATCAGTAAGTGAGCATGGGAACAGCGCAGTCGTAGTAAACATATTTTTAATGCTACGGGAACAGATTGTTTCCCGTATAAATGTATAACTAGGAAAAAAGTAGGAACAGCTTTATTACTTAATGCTTACAACGATGTGACGTTTCGGCAGTAGCCTTCATCAGACAAACACAAACAGGACGAAGAATCAGACAGAGGAGACAAAGTATAGATTCACATAAATCCTGTGCTCAAGAAATACGAGGGGTGATTGTTAGGTTCACGACATAAGGTACAACGGATTATTTGTGGACAATTGTTTTTGGGTTATTTCTCAACATAGTCCCCTTGCAAGTTAGTCCACTTAGTCCAGAGATCCTGGAGCATATGGATCCCTTCTTTGTAAAAGTCAGCATCTTGTGCCAGTAGAAAGTGGTCTACAGCATGAATGACGTCATCATCTGAAGCAAATATGCGACCACTGAGCTCCTTTTTTTGAGTTTGGTAAACAGGGGGGCCAAATCTGGGGAATACGGAGGATGTTCAAAAAGTTGGAAGCCGCATTCTTGGGTGGCAGTCATTGCCACCGCCGATTTGTGAACTGGAGCATTGTCGTGCTGAAAGATGACTCCTCTCATCAATTTCCCTCCATGCTTTTCCTTCAATATGACCCACAGTTGCTTCACAAGATTATCCCCGGTGACCGTTCTGCTCTTTTGAAGATAGTCCACCACTAGCACACCTTCTGAATCCCAAAAGATGGAAGCCATCACTTTGCCTGCAGACAGAACCACCCTTGCTTTATTTGGAGGTGGAGATCCATGCTGTTTCCATTGCTTTGACAGTTTTTTTTTTGTTTGTTTGTTTTTTTTGTTTGTTTCTGGTTGAAAATGATGAACCCAAGTCTCATTCATTGTCACAAATTGCTGAAGAAACTTTTCAGGATCTGCAGAAAAATGGCCAAGATTGTCTCTTGACATGTTGAGATGCTGTCGTTTGTGATCAGCTCCAAGAAGTTTTGGGACCCATCGAGCAGAGATCTCTGTCATTTTAAGATCATTGTGAATAACGGCATGAACACCTTCCTGGGAGATGCCCAACTCAGTAGCAATGTACCACTCAGTTAGTCATCGATCCTCCATTATCATGTCATGGATTCTGCCGGTGGTTTCATCGGTGGTTACCGTTCTTGGTCTTCCTGGACGGGGATCATCTTCCAGACTCTCCGTTCCATATTTGAAATGAGGTGCCCATTTCTTCACTGTGCTGTAAGAAGTGGCACTCTCCCCTAGAGTCTCCACCACATCCTCACGGATCTCCTTCGATGATAAGCTCTTGATGCAGAGGTAGCAAATGACTCCTCGATGAGAAATTTTATCCATTTTCTCAATTTCTGCCACCCCTTACCACTTCAGTAGCACGTAAAAAAAAAATTGGTTGTAGTTAATTTCTTGAAATTGTTTAATCTTACATTAACCTGATCTACAAATTCACCTAATATCAACTGTGTGTTTCAAGTATTTGTACCTAATGCCGAGAACTTATCAATCATCTCTCGTAATAAACAAAATTGAAAAGATTGTTTCCCAGTTCTCCCAGCCCCACACTCAATCTGGCTGTAGAAATGGATACTTGAGAAACATATATTAGGGAACTGCCCATGTAAATATTGAAATGCCTGCTTGCAAGATTGAGGCATAGCTCATCACAGTACACTGTAAATGAGCTCCCAGTGCTTAATGGAGATAGCAGATGCTCAGGTATAACAGAAAAAGTTCCATAATCTCGTATGTGGGACTAAGAGTGAGCTCAAAGTAGGTGAAAGCACAATAGTAATAGTAAAAGGTAAAGGTATAATCCCCGTTCCCATGCCATTAAGGCATATTGAGGAACATGGTGTTAGGCTCATATTTTCCATGACCGTTGGCACATGAAAGTGTGATGTGGTCAGTATCACGTCTGGCCGCTTTATATTCCCAGATTTCTCTGGTACCCATTTTTAGAGCCTGGGTCACCCCCGGGGCCTTTATGGTGTATATCAGAAAAAAAATTCCCACTGCGAGGACTGACCCCGGTACCACCAGATGAGTAAACCGAGCGCCTAACTACTCAGCTAACCAGGCCGCGAAATGGTAATAGTAATAATAGTAATACTAGTTGACACAATAGTTTTATTTGTTTTAAATAAAGATTAACTTTCCTTATTTCCAAATGAAAGTTTTGTTTGTAAGCAAAGGTCTGATTTTTAGCTTTTAGACAGTCTCGCACGAGACGCCGATGTTGTTTAGTTCAAATCTATCTATCTATCTATCTATCTATCTATCTATCTATCTATCTATCTATCTATCTATCTATCTATCTATCTATCTATCTATCTATCTATCTATCTATCTATCTATCTATCTATCTATCTATCTCTCTGGTAAAATAAGGCAAGAATTATCGGGAACAAGCTGGAAGAAGATATCAGGACCGACAACAGTTGGAAAGCAAAATTCAAAATCATGGTTAAACAGAAGTGAAATGGTTTTGGGAAAAGCTCAGCCCAAACAGTGTTTATAGATCAATGTTTCCCAACCTTTCTACATCCAAGGATCACTTTTTTCCAAGTACATATAATCTACAGACCACCATCCTACATGTGATATCGCAGTGCCACGAACCTTCGTTTCAACAGAGGGCGCTTAATGCTAAATCAATAACGCAACCGCTGATCACATGATAATGCTCCAAGGATCACTTGTGTCCACAGGTTGAGAATCAGTGATCTGAATGACACTATTATATGAATGTTTTGATACTGGATTTCTTTTTATGAAAAGCAGGGGTGAGAATCTCTTTACTCACATGCGTTTGATGGTGCACATTACCACGAGTGTGATACAAACCTCCCGTGAGGGTTCTCGTTTCAGATAATCATACAATTCAAGCATTTATTGTTCAGTGTTGTTAGGTCTAATGTCTGTTTGCCTCTGCCTGGAGTTAGGTGTCAAACAAAAGTCTTTCTACCCTCGAAGGTAGACTGGCAAACTCACCGTGTCAAAGTCCTCATAGATAACTACAAAAGAGGCCAGGGCTTGAAGATGTCGTGACACGCAGCAAAGACGAAACGGAATAGAGACATGCATGGCCTCCGACAGAAGTTTTGAGAGCCGGTACAAAACTCTCCCCCTCTTCTCTCACCCTCTCCTCTTCGTTTATCTGTTTTCATCCACTATGCCCTCCACCCCACCCCCACCCCCCGAAACCCCTCTTAGCCCATCCTTAAAACAGGGAAATCTTTCCGGGCCTAGGAGCCAGCATCACTTGAATCCCACACTTCACAAACTTCTGGTGGTTACACTGACGTTTAAGCTGAGTAGCCTTAAGCCTAAAAGTGGGGGGGGCATGAGGCCCCGTCAGCGAAAAAAAAGCTCTGCAAGAATAGACTGTGTTATGAATCTTTGTATCAGGAGATGAACATTGTAGGTCGGAGACCATGGAGACAAGGGAAGACTGTGTTATGAATCTTTGTATCAGGAGATGAACATTGTAGGTCGGAGACCATGGAGACAGGGGAAGACTGTGTTATGAATCTTTGTATCAGGAGATGAACATTGTAGGTCGGAGACCATGGAGACAGGGGAAGACCAAGAGAGAAAATAAAGGACAGTTTAACGCAAAGGCACGATTTAAAACAAAACAAACAAACAAAATGTGATCCTGATGTGAGGCTTGAGAATTGTGATTGCCAGTTTCCGCAAACAGAGGAAGTAATGATGGCGAACCAAGGCTAACCTAGACCATAACTCACTATAGGCGGTCCTCCTGGTATAGAGCTGTTGAGATACTATTGCTTGGTTCATTTGGTATAGATCTAAAACTCTCTCCATGGTAGTGGACCTGATTGAGAAGTCCTGTTCTTAGATCCTATTCTGATGTTAAACTAGAGCTTTGAATATACCGTGGTCAAGGAATACACCAATCAAAAGTTCTGCAGGCCTATAAATCCGAATAGTATAAATGATAATAACTACTACAGCTCACTGACAAGACCTATTTCACTGAACACGTGTAATTTAAACTGTTTGCATCAATCAGTAAAACGTAATTATTTTACTGCAATTAGTAAAAAGCACATGAAAAGTTCAAGAACTAATAAGCCATGATTTAAGATACAATGGGAAAACCTGCACAGTAAAGGGGAGAATAAAAATCGAAATGTTGCTAAAAATTGACCTATAAGTTTTCCTACTGTGGGAAGTCCCAAGTTTACTTTAGGAATCATACACATATACTGGGGAATGCTTTTCAAACTGGTATGTAAATTTTGTACAACACTAGAAATGTGTAAAAATTATAAACTTAATATTAAGTGGCGAGAGAGTGTTGGGTAAGGAGGGAAGGCTTCATTGGTTTCAGGGGTCCGTGAAGTGACAGAAAGTTTAGAACCACTGATAGAATCAATTTCCAGATCATCCACAGTGGGAGATCTGAGGCTGCCACTTTATACATGAAGTCTTTGAACACTGATGAGCTAAACTTTCTCATGTATAGAGCTCAGCATGTCATCTAGCTTAAAGATGAAGAAAAGATGAATAGAAGCATACCTGACTGAAGCACAAAATTGTACTATACACAAGGATAGAACAATTTTTAGTAGAACTCCATCAGCACACAGATCAGGTAGACAAGGGCAAGAAATCTTTCTGTATTGAAATGAAGGTAGATAGAGGTGTATGGTTCAGTTTTACCGACAGAGGGAATGAGGAAAATGAAGAGAAAGAAACACACAAACGGCAGAGAGTATGAAAGTAAGATGAGAATGTATAAATGAAAAACATACAACATCCAATATTTCGGCACCAGCCTTTTTCAAGGCTTACATACAAGAGCAACACAACACATAAATAAAAAGTAGAAAAAAAAAGAAAAGAAAAACTTAGCTTTGTGGCATTCTCCTAGTATAGAATCAAACATATCGCATTATCATATTCTGATTCAGCCCGTGGTGTGTGTGCAATGGCGGATTAGCCTTTATGCTGAGTATGGCTTATGAGTAGGGAGACCTGAATGAGATGGGGAGGGGGCCTCGTAATCAAGGAGAAAAAAAAAAACATTCTCCACGAAGAGAATATTGTTTTGTGAGATTTTTGTATCAGGCGATGGACGGCGGAGTGGGGCCCTCACTATGTTCAGCCTTCGGGGGCCTGGGTAGGGGGTAATCTACTACAGGGTTTACTTACAACATGTTCTTAATTACGGAATCTGCAGTTGCTCAGCTCATCTGCTTCTAGGCAGTCCGTACAGTTGTCGGACACCCCCTGCTGGTGTCACATGCTTCTGCGACCTACGAGCCCATCAGGCATTTTTACAAACCTGTCAAGAACAGCCAGTCATTTGCTTTTGTTTTCTTTCCGGAAATTCCTTTACCAGTATTGTCTCGACGACTATACTAAATTCTTTACTTCTCATTTGGTCACTTCTGGCCCTATGAGTTTCTGTTCCTAGACTAGACATTCCTAGACTATTGAGAAGTATTCAGAGTCAGCTTTTCGTTTCACGTGAACATTCGAGTTTATCATCGAAAGTATCGAATATTATGTCATTATTCTAGGAATGAACTAATTTCAAAGTGGGACAACAGAGAACGAGGAATATGTAAAGAAGAAACTATAATAGTTATGTTAAACGTACGATATAGAATTTGTTATACTATTATATATACATTTACAATAGCTGTAGTTTTCATACTACATGTTATCTCCCGGATAATGCTTGAATTAATGTCAGATCTGCAGAAAAAGACTCCACAAAAATGTCGTGGTATTTAGCCAATGAAATTCAAAACACTACACGGCTGTATGTATACATGCACATATAAGAAAGAGTACATATGGTTTTCAAAATTTTCGGTTGAAAATGTCTTGATTTAGACAAAATATGAGTTGCGGACTGGCTTATACAGGGCATTTGTATCTTCCTCGTTCTGAAACAGGTTCCTGCCTTTTTTTTTTCCTTTTTTGTTTTAATCACAGGTTGTCTAGTTCATCATCATCATCATCATCCTTTTCTTCTTCCTCAATCTCCCTAGAACCGCGAGCGTGATGTTATGCGCAGCCAGTGTGACGAGGGTGGTGAAGCACAGCACGTGTCGGATTAGGAGTGGGATTGGCATACCTCTGTGTGGGGTTAAAAATTAGGGGATATGCAATATTGTTATTATGTTACAGATTTTTTTGTGAGAAACCCTGTTGTTATGGTCAAACAGTTATAGGCCACGACTCACCTGTTTGTGCGAGCACGGAAAAAAAAAAAATCTCCGTGTTCCGGTTGAGAACTAAGTCACGTGGACCTGAGTGGCGGGATGTAGGAATGAGTTACTTTTTCGTCTGAATGTTGTAGAGACAGGGTGTGAGTTTTCTATTAAAAAAAAAAAAGACGCTTGTTAGGACTCGGTTCGTCATGTAAGTTTTGTAATTGATTGTCCTTATTAGGACAAATGTGTGTTTAGGTCAGAATGTAGTTTTTTGCTAGTCGATTGTCCTTTTTTAGGACAAAAGGTTATAAAGATTATTGTGTAGTGTTGTAAGTTTTATTGTCCTTTTTAGGACAAAATGTGATTTTTTTGTTGGAAGGCTGTTTTTGAAATACCATCTAAAACTGTCAACATCATTAAAGAACTCAACAATGGATATGTTTGTGCAGTCAAAGCAGAAAAAATGATGAGCGAATGCTTCCAGATTGAAACAGGCATGAAACAAGGATGTATATTGTCTCTTTTGCTTTTTGGAATTGCCATAGGCTTCATAATGAAAAAATGTTGCACAGGTAAAACGGGTACTGACTGGGTACATGGGACCAAACTATAGGATTTTGATTTTGCAAATAACATAACTCTTTATCAGTGACAATGTGAATTCGATGAAAGAAAAAAAACAGATACTCTGTCTTCAATGGCTATCAAAATAGGACTTGAAATTAACAAGGACAAAACAAAAATAATGAAACTTCCCATTAATCAAAATGGAAAAATACACGTAGAAGGGACAGATATTGAAGAAGTCAATCAATTTGCATACCTTGGCAGTTACATAGACCAGGATGAGGACACCAAAAAGGAGGTTAGAATCAGAATTGTAAAAGCAGCATCAATCTTCAAGAACCTTGAGAACATATTGAATTCAAAAGTTATAAGCACAAAAACCAAATTAAGACTATTCAAATGTAAAATCCACCCTCATTTATGCATGCGAAAGCTGGAAGATGACTAAAGAAATAGACAAAAATTAGACTCTTTTGAAAACAAATGCTTAAGAAAAATACCCGGCATCAAGTGGAACGAATTCAAGAACAATGCAGAGATAAGACAGATGACTGAACAGCGACCAGTCTCATGGGTGATCAGGAAAAGGAGATAGGCATGTGTTTGTCACGTGATGAGAAGAAACGATCAGAGAATCTCAAAACAAGCTATCAAGTGGAACACAACAGGCCGAAGAAAAAGGGGCAGACCGCGTGAAACTCTAAAGAGGACATTGTTAAGAGAGGCCAAATTAATAAGCATAAAATCCCTTGATGAGGTTGAAAGACTCGCCGAAAACAGGAAAAATTGGCGAACTACCTTGCGAGCCCTGTGTGATGTTTAACGGCACGGGAGGGATATAAGATGTTGTTTTTGATGTTGTATGCTAGTGATGGTCCCATGGTGATGCTAATCGCCCAAGCCGTTTTTCTATCCTCATGACAATTGTCTCCATTAGTTAAACACCACAACCATTTACAACTCGCATTTAACAAATGGGAATTCATCATTACACTTTTGTGATTTCTGTACCTGTTGAATCCTGTGATAACTCGATTCATGTTGAGTGTCAACTGTGGTGTTGAGTGAGTTGATTACATGTAACTGCTCACGTTCGTGTGCGGATATGTAATGGTTGTTGTCCTGGCTTTTCGTGTGTGTCACACTATGTATAACAATGTGACGTCTGTTGTGTCACTGGTGTAACAGTCAAGTAAATCTGTAAATAGTGACGTTTGTAACAGTGCTTGAAGAATTCGCTACTTCAAGACAATTAGCCACACACACACACATACCACACAGTACAGTATGTGGGCAAAACACGTGTTTAGTGTTTAGTAGAGTACACTAATATTAGTTTAACATATATATATATATATATATATATATATATATTATAATTCTAATGTCCTAGAAGATTTGAAGGGAGGACCGGGGGGGGGGGTGTTATGAGAGAGAAACAGAAGACAATGAGAAGTAAATAAGAAAACAGAAAAAAACATACTACTACTACTACTAATAATAATAATAATAATAATAAATAATAACAATGTGCAAGTAAAATTTCACTCGGATACCTACCGGATGTTGGCACAGATGCTGGCGTTTTTGTCGATGAAATGACAGAGGAAATCACTCAACAGACAATGGTTTAGAAGAAGAAGAAGATTAAACGCGTCTTGGTCAGTAAATTGTTCTTGTTGCTGTTTGTTTGTCACTCAGAAAGACAAAAGAACTCGAACATTCCTTTGCAATTTTTTCCATAGCAGATATCAGAAACTGTTCTGTTAGGTTCAGTTCATGGTTTTTTTTTCTTTCTTAGAGGCAAATTTATATAAAAGTTAAGTTTAACACTTGATTAATAATTAACATTTCTAAAACAAAGTTAGTAGTTTTAACAACGTCAACAGTTTTTGTTAGCTTTTTTGTTTTGTTTTTGTTTTTGTCAAGTTTTCACTCAAAATCAGAGCGCGAATATTTGTCGCATTATTACCGTTTGCAAAACTTCTAATCTGAGATGTTAACCTGTCGCTCTGCAAGAGACAGTCGGCTGTCAAGAAGCGGGAAAACTTAGTAGTTATCGCTCACATAACAGCTATAACAACATATATTATATTTTCATAGCTGTCACTCTAATGGCAGTAGTTCTCGCAAAACTTGCCTTGTAGATTAAAACACAACTTTACGTAAGACTTGTTTTCTGCGCTGTTATCTTCTGTATATGTATAACACAGTTTTTTTTTCTCCTTAAAATAAGTTCAAAGGACCATTTCAAAATCTGGTCTACTGACGTGGCTCATATATGAATCTTTATATAACAGAATGCGTTCTGGAGAATATCCGTACGCTACCACTCCAAACAGAACATCAAGGTGTCGGTCAGCCAGAGATCGCAACCGTATCCATAGCCAAACGCTATCCAAGAATATCGGAGAATCTAATTCGGTGTGTTTACACCAGTCGCCGAAGATTACCGTTGACGTTTTCAATCACTCGCACCATCGGGGGAACCCTTCGACAATTACCGACAGGATACAGATATCTGACCATAATGGGAGGCTGTGGGCGTGGTCAAGCAGGAGTTTGGGCTTAGAAATCTAATCCCCGCCCCCATAAGCAATAAGACCATGCCCACGTGATGTGCGACAGAGTTCGTATCGATTGGTGCTCGGGTTGTTTAGAACTATCCTCGCTCAATTTGAGAACCAGCCTGTCTGCCAGTTTATTCCATGCAGGCGTGAGAGTGGCAGAAACTTCCAGATGACAGACCGGCCAATATTCGTTTAGTACTCACGCTGTTGTTCGTGATGGGTCAGATTCTGGTGTAGTAAAGCGCTTGCACTAGTCGCTGCTGTGTTGACATCTAAACCGGTGCTGAGATTTCCACACATATCATAAGCCACTGTATTTTTTTTTTTTTACAATACACAGAATACCTAACATTGCTAATAGTAACTATAGTAATAATATTAAACATATCAATAACAATAATAATAATACCACTCAAATGGAATGTATGCAAAAATGACAATGTGGGCTGTAAAAAGGACAGCTAAACAGAATGTACAGTCTCACCTTTAAGAAGATATTAAGGGACAGCTAAACGGAACGTACAGTCTTATCTTTAAGAAGATATTAAGGGACAGAAGATATTAAGGGACAGCTAAACAGGATGTACAGTCTCACCGTTAAGACAGTATTAGGGGACAGCTAAACATAACATACAGTCTCACCTTTAAGAAGGTATTAATGGACAGCTAAACAGAACGTACAATCTCACCTTTAAGAAGGTATTAGTTCATGCTTGGATACTGAACGACACAAGATACTGATAATAAAATCAACCTTTTAGACTAGCGGCTGATATTTAAACTTCATAAATTAAAATTCATCATACCATAATCATAATATGAAAGTATATGTCCATTCCAATAACAAAACTAAAAAGAGTGTGAATAGGAATTACTTACAATAAAAAATAAAATTCAGCGAATCAACCGAAATTTATCGAACAACTATTAAGTAAAGCCCAGACTGAACGTAGATATGATTAATTACACAAGCCGGTAATGGCAGAATCGATTTCGACGCGGATTCATACACTGAAAGTAGTCGGCTCTGCCCCGACCAGCCCCCAACCTCGGTTTGTCAGTGTACTCGCAAGTACTACGTGGTGCGTGAATCTTGTTGGGATCATATAGCACAAGAGGAAATCTGAGCACTTATAGACTCGTCCGAATAGCAATTATGGTAACGCCTTTGAAACTGTTCTTTAAAAAACATCATTCATTCATTCCTTTGCATGTCCCTTGCGGAACTTTGCCTCCCAAACAGCACTCCTGTAGGCCTCTCGGTTGTGAGCAAGATGGCCTGCTGCTGCTGCATCCATTTCCAGATCATCAACGATGTCTTGCAGCCATCTTCGTTTCGGTCTTCCTCTTTTTCTTTTTCCCATTATGTATCCTTCCAATACGGTCTTCTCTAAATTATCATGACGTTTAATGTGGCCAAAATATTTAAGTTTTCTCTCTTTAATCCTCTTTACTAGCCAGCCTTCTTCAATATTAAGCTCTTGTAGTATAGATATATTTGTTAAAAAAAAAAAACATCAGCACCACTAATTTCATTACATTTATATTATGACGGTTTAATTCAGTATAGAAATTCAGTTATAGAAGTACTATAGTGAGGGGAAAAAACAGAATGGCGTTATACTTGATTATAAGTTTATACAAGAAAATAAAATTAATACTACTTCAATAAACAAAATTAATGATATAAAACAATACTTCAGCATGGACCGTAAAATGGTTACTGACATATACTAACCGTATATATGGTTACTAACAATTACAGAGCTGCTTTAAAGAGATGAGTATACATGTATGGAGAGATGACAGCAGAGCCTATATTTTCCGTCACATGCGGGCACACCAGAAGGTCATGTGGTCAGTGTCAAGGGCGATAACCCTTTCCTCCTCAGCTTCAGGAGAAACCAGGTCTTCATCCCTAATCTGGGTTGCCTTGTGCCCTTCCGCCCGGGGATCGAAGAACTATCCCTTGACACGAGTGGTGAGGGCGCTAAGCAGCAGGACACATGCATGACTTCAGATTACTTTCGCTTTTGTTCCCAACGCTTTCGTTTGGTGAGGGACATTAGCCAATCCTTCTAGTGAGGGACATTAGCCAATCCTCCTGGAGAGGGACATTAGCCAATCCTTCTGGTGAGGGACATTAGCCAATCCTTATAGTGAGGGACATTAGCCAATCCTTCTGGTGAGGGACATTAGCCAATCCTTCTAGTGAGGGACATTAGCCAATCCTTCTAGTGAGGGACATTAGCCAATCCTTCTGGTGAAGGACGTTAGCCAATCCTTCTGGTGAGGGACATTAGAAAATCATTCTGGTGAGTGACGTTAGCCAATCCTTCTGGTGAGGGACATTACCCAATCCTTCTGGTGAGGGATATAAGTCAGCTCTGTTAGGAAAAGGAGAGACAACAACGAATCTTTGGAAGACACAGGCTAGAGAACTTGAAAACTAGAAAGAAAAAAAAACTGGAAAAAAGAAAGAAAAAAAAAAGGAGACGAACACCAAAGATAAATGATCAGGCTAAACCAGTGATTTCTTAGAGTCATAACCCAAGGATTTATACGTGGTTTTCTTGAGTACTTGTACACATATGCGTCCTCAAAACCGAGACTAATAAATCATGCAGGGCACGGCAGTTTGCTATAAAGAAGCTTCATTGTTGGAGTGATTGTGATGGAAGGAGTCCTAGAAAGACATCGTGTGCTTTGATTTAATGGTGCAGATGACTGGCAAATGAAGGACAGGCCAAAACGTGACGACTATGGAGGTCATTAAAATGGGATCTGGGTTCTAAACCCTATAATTTGTGCTTCTTTTTTTTTTAGGAGGAGAGAACTAATCTTGGTACAGGTAACTTTTGGGAGTTTAGCCATTTGACAGAGCGTGGTTGTGTTCCATGTGTAATCTAGCAGGATCCAGTTCACACACGCTAGATTCTGCCACATGTAGGAGTGGTGGGGTTTGCTACAAAGATCTGAAGGGTGTATCTTTTGGACTACAGGACTGGCTAGATGCTTTGGGTATAGTGGAGAAACAAAACGTAAGCTCCGATGATTTCAAATATAGCCATTATAATTTTGTTTGGCATACCAAAGCGAAATCAGAAGTCAGTTGTTCAGAATAAGTAAACCAAGTTAACCCCGGAAGAGCAAAGAAAGCTTGTAACTGAAATCAAATCATGGATAGGAAATATAAGAGCAGTTCTTCAAGACAGTAAGAAGATACTAACAAGTAAGAGAATGTCCTTAAGAATGAGAACCAAAAAAAAAAAGAGAGTATGGCAGCGCTGTATGGAGCTAATGTTGCTTTCTACTACCCCCGAAACCTGGACGGTTACCAAAGAAATGGTAAAGAAACTAGAAGCAACAGAGATGTGATTTTGGAGGAAGGTGCGACGAATATCATGGTCAGAGGAAAGAAAAAGGATGAAGAAGTTCTAAAGAAAAGTTACGGAACAAAGAAATCTGTTTGTTTTCTTACATATGTCATGAGAAAAGAATGTACAGACTTTGGTAATCACTGAAAAAAAATTTAAAAAATAAAGGGAAAAATAAAAAGAGAGAGAGGACAAGAGAAACTTATCTCAGTGGGGTGACAAAATAGCATAGGAAGAAGAACATCACAGCTAACTAGAAACATGAGGGACCACACAAGTTGGAGAACCATTACTGCCAAAGCTATTCCTGACTGCACGCATCGGTGATGATGATGATGATGATGATGATGACCAAGTAATGGGAGCCGGAAATGAGAATGATTGGGAAAATAACCGAATCTTGTCGTAGGATTATGCCGAATGGCTTCGTCGTCGTCATCATCATCATATCATCATCACCAGGTGCTGTGCCAACTAGCGTTGGGTATTATGATTCTTCAGAGTATCCGACCCTTCAAGCAGGCCAACAGTTCAGTTGACCCCCCTCTGACACCATCTCATCAAACTATCCAGTATCATTTCTCTCGGCATTCCCTGGGTTCCTCTTCCTCCAGTTCTTCCTATTACAGTATTTTCAGCGCCCCCTCTTCCCATTGCGTGTTCTATGAAAGTATATTTGTATCACATTGTGTGTGTGTGTTTTTAGAATTCTTTTTCTCTCCCACAATTTTCATGTATTCTTCATTAGAACCTTTGCTGTCCAGGGAATTCGCAACCTTCGAAAGATCTGTGTGGGAACCGCCTTATGGTCAATGTTTCACTTCTATATAACAAGAGAGACCGAATGATTTGGTAGACAGCTCAAAATCTATTTCTGCGCTATGTGTTTGGGGATGTTCTTCTATGGTATATGACATATATGGCTGTACTTTGCCCCCGGCAGCTAGCTACTATGCCTGTATTTTGCCCCCGGCAGCTAGCTACTATGGCTGTACTTTGCCCCCGGCAGCTAGCTACTATGCCTGTATTTTGCCCCCGGCAGCTAGCTACTATGGCTGTACTATGGCACCGGCAGCTAGTTATTATGGCTGTACTTTGTCCCTGGCAGCTAGTTACTATGGCTGTACTATGGCACTAGCAGCTAGTTACTATGGCTGTGCTATGCCCCTGGCAGCTAGTTTACTTTGCCCCTGGCAGCTAGTTACTATGGCTGTACTTTGTCCCTGGCAGCTAGATACTATGGCTGTACTTTGCCCTTGGCAGTTAGATACTATGGCTGTACTTTGCCCCTGGCAGTTAGATACTATGGCTGTACTTTGCCCCTGGCAGTTAGATACTATGGCTGTACTTTGCCCCTGGCAGTTAGATACTATGGCTGTACTTTGCCCCTGGCAGTTAGATACTATGACTGTATTTTGCCCCTGGCAGTTAGATACTATGGCTGTACTTTGCCCCTGGCAGTTAGATACTATGACTGTACTTTGCCTCTGGCAGTTAGATACTATGGCTGTACTTTGCCCTTGGCAGTTAGATACTATGGCTGTACTTTGCCCCTGGCAGTTAGATACTATGGCTGTACTTTGCCCCTGGCAGTTAGATACTATGGCTGTACTTTGCCCCTGGCAGTTAGATACTATGGCTGTACTTTGCCCCTGGCAGTTAGATACTATGACTGTATTTTGCCCCTGGCAGTTAGATACTATGGCTGTACTTTGCCCCTGGCAGTTAGATACTATGACTGTACTTTGCCTCTGGCAGTTAGATACTATGGCTGTACTTTGCCCTTGGCAGTTAGATACTATGGCTGTATTTTGCCCTTGCCAGTTAGATACTATGGCTGTACTTTGCCCTTGGCAGTTAAATACTATGGCTGTACTTTGCCCCTGGCAGTTAGATACTATGGCTGTACTTTGCCCCTGGCAGTTAGATACTATGACTGTACTTTGCCCCTGGCAGCTAGCTACTATTGCTGTACTATGGCACTGGTAGCTAGAGCTAGTTACTATGGCTGTGTTATGCCCCTGGCAGCTAGCTACTATGGCTGTACTTTGCCCCTGGCAGCTAGCTACTATGGCTGCACTATGCCCCTGACAGCTAGTTACCATGCCTGCACTATGCACATGGCAGCTAGTTACTATGGCTGCGCCCCTGGCAGCTAGTTACTATGGCTATACTATGCGAACATCGAGCAACATATTATATAAGAAAAAAACTTGAATGCACATAGCTTCATAAGTGGATCTAACTTTTCCATATTAACGTTTTCAGTTCCCAACACCTTCTAAACCATTATACACTTTATGTATCTCTGAAACATCTTAAAAACATCTCATAAACATTGAGCATAGATTGCTGCTTTATGTTCTGCCTTACTTCATCGTGAAGAATGAAGCTTTATTGTTTATACACCCTTACAGCGTGGTTCTTGGTTGGCGGAAAGGGGGGGGGGGGAGGGGGACCATTCTCCTCCGGCTCCATGAATTTGTCCCGTTGATCACGTGATCAAAACTATTTTTAATTTCAGCCAATCAAGCCTGGCGCTTAATTTTGTTATGCTATGTAATAAAAACGTGTCAGGTATTGTCTTAATCCAGCAGGCTGACGTAAGGGTACCTGGGCTTACCAGAAAACGTCACTTCACAAAACTGGTGCCTAGAAATGTGGGCACTAACACTTCACGTCCTAAGGATAAATCCTCTCATACCTTAGAGGCACATAGGGATATGGTGGTAGTGCCCATAGGGAGGCATTAAAAATAAGACACAATTTTCAAAGATTTTGAACTGAAGATAATTATAAACAGAGTTAATGATATAAAAGCCAGAATTCAGAACATGAAACAAACCCTGAATAATGAAGGAAGAAAAGAAACAGATGAAAAAAGACATGGAAAGGAAATGATGGCACTTGTGAGAACGAACGTTAACAGCACTGCCTAGATCGGCACTTTCAAGCAGGGAGTCGGCGAATGACAGTTTATGATAGGATGTGCACGTCACTTTGACTTCACATCTTGCAGCGAGGTGAAAGGTTAGTTATATGATTAGGGCCACCGTGGGCTCTTGCAGGGGGGAAATTTGATGTTTACCGCGCACGCATGGACTGGTCGCATCATACTTGAAAGTCTTCAGCGTTCGCATCTGCGGAGAAGAATTGGATTCTCAGCTGGCGAACGAACCAGAGTCCCACTCCTAGTGGATAATTACGACCAGGTTAGGACTGTTCAGGTACTGTCCTCTGACGAGCATATGTTTAGATCTGACCTGACATGTGCCCTGGGGAATTGACTGGCCCTGACAATGCTCGAGCTGTCACAGGAGAGTAGTTTTTCTCGTTAAAATATGTTTTATTTCACATCTAGTTTCTCCTGACTTTATATGATCTTCGGGAGCTTCATCAGCCAGTCATTTGCTTGTCCCTTGCGGAACTTTGCCTCCCTAACAGCTCTCCTGTAGGCCTCTCGGTTGTACGCAAGATGCCCTGCTGCTGATGCATCCATTCGGGAGCTTCACTCAGTGCCTAATTTTGTTGGCCCGCTAGTGCGACAGACACAAGATGATATCGCGTGATACACTCCTACCATTGCCCTAACTTTTATCATAGCTACGCCTGTCCTTCCTTTCTGTTTATGAAAGACTTCTTACAGATTTTCTGTTCCCTTTCAGATGTTGTCTTAGTTAAGAGGATAAATGAAAAAAAAAAGTTGCAAAAGAAGAGAGAATTCATTACACCTAGAATTGTTCAAATTTAATTAACTCGAACAAAATAATCTTATGTTGAGATGAAATATCAAAAATGGTTTTAAAAATTAATAGTACATCAAAATGAATTAATGTAATCTTTTTTCCTCATAAATTCCGACAAATATGCTGATTTTTTAAAAAGAGAACATCTGTTTATCTTTTAACACAATGAGAATTGTATGTACATTGTATTCCGGTGTACCTCGCTGTGCAAGCGGACATTCTTCGACTTCAGAAGCAGTTTCGGTGTCAGGTACCCATTTTTAACATGAGCAGGCAACTATGACCTGCACAGCACTACTCTTAAGCTCAAAATAAAATGGATCTTAAAGCACATCCTCGGTTATTAGAAAAAATAAATCACGTACACTTCCTTTGCTCCCAGGTTGTGCTGCTAGGTTGTGCTCCCAGGTTGTGCTCCTAGGTTGTGCTCCCAGGTTGTGCTCCTATGTTGTGCTGCTAGGTTGTGCCTTGGATTCACGCGTCTCTTCAGAACCATTCATGACATATGCATTCACGACATTTTTAAAAGCCTAATATATCATCATTAAAAAGGCCACGGGGCCCACCCAGCCTCTGAATGGGAAGATAAACGCGGCCAGGCAAGAATATTGACCACATCACACTTTCATGTGCCGAAGGTCATGAAAATAATGGCATACCACTGTATCCCTTTGCGCCTTAATGGCATGGACACGGGGATTTTACCTTTACCTAAATGTGTCATCATACAAAGTCAGATTTATAAACATGGACTGAAATCATTCTACAAGGTACTCGGTTTTTTTCCCCTCTTGTCTTTTTAAAAAATGAAAATACAGCATATCGGTCTATTTCTGTTTAGTCTGAATCGGTATAGTCTTTCATACAGCTTAGTTGACTAGAGGGCTGGATGGTTGGTTGTGTTGGCTGGTTGAATGGTTTGTTGGATGACTGGGTATTTTTTTTGTCTGATTAGTTGGTTGAATGATAGGTTGATAGTCTGACTGGTTGACTGATTGACTGGATGGGTGGTCTGTTGGTTAGCTAGTTGAGTTGTTGGCCGCTGGACGTTTTGTTCGATGGTTTCGTAGTTGTTTGGTTGACTGGATGTTTGGCTGGTTGGTTGGTTTATTTGTTATAATAAACTAAGATTGATTGGCGAACTGATTGCTTAGTTGATTGGTCCATTGGTTTGGGTGGCTGGATATTTGACTGGCTCACTGGGTGATTATTTGATTTGACTGTTGACTGAGTGGATGGTTGGCTGGATTGTCCGTTGGTTGGTTGTTTAGTTAGCAGGTTGGTTCATATTTTCTGGGTGATTGGCTGGTGATCTCCTTGGAAGTGCTAACAAGAATTTTTGACAAGAAATGTCCGCGAAGAAGATCCAGAGAGCAGGTAAACAAAATGTGCTCATCAACGTTGTTTTTTAGCTCCTCATAGCGTACACAGGAAGCGTTTTCCACTCTTTCCGTCAACAGGGATGGAAAATATCAAGGAAAATCCTCTTTAAAAAATGCTTATTTAATACTTCACGTGGAGTTTTATTAACAACTTTAATTACCATACAGACCTGTCGATATTAATATACACAACCTCCAGTAAATGCTCGGTTTTAATGTCTGGCCTAGAATAATTAAGAAATCAGATAAGCCAAGAGAGGCATCGTGATGGATGCAAAAAACATATAAGACGCAAAAATTCGTTTCCGGGGCCACATAAGAATCTGACATATGATGCCTTGTGGGAAATTGGAATAATGCTAGAATGTCCTCTATTACCGGGTAAATCATAAACCAGAGAGGGGCAAATGGTTATTAATAAAACCCCGACACAATTGCATTTTTCGTAATCAATTGATTCTGGCAGCTAAACACGGGAGTCGGTCGCGCCATGAATCCTAGAGAACGATAATTTTGGCCAAGACACACAATACCGTTCGTCGCCTCGGTGTATGGACTTCCCGGCACGGGCGGGGCGCCAGGGACGGGAGTTTAGACGCATGAGGGACGAACAAGTAATCTGAACCACACGTGATCTTTGGCCCTCGAGAAATGAACTTTGTAAACACACACTACAGGCCGGATGGAAATACGGTCCATTTCATCGCGTCCACAGAGACCTCGGCCGTCAGCCCAGCGCCCTACCAGCGTTAAAAGCCCCTTTTTGGCCACATTTGACCAAATAGTGCGCCGAGTGTCCGATATTTCTAGCTGTGTTATTGAGCACCAGAGAGTGTGAATGAGGGTACAGCCCACCGGAGGAATGGACAGAGGGATGCGAAAGAAAAGAGATGCCATCTCTCAGGGTTGTATCATCGAGATTAATTCCTGATGCAAAATGCTGTGCTTAATTGCCTTTATTCGCGCACATGAAATCAATTCCGCCGGCGATTCACCCGTGTTAACGGCAGCACTCACAGAATGAGATACATGCCCTTGGAGAGATCGCTCGCCGCCCAGTCTCCATTCCAAACCGGGGAAACAGCTCACGTTGTGCACACGCAAGCAATAAGTTTTCACAATCTCATACAGAACGATTCGCATCAGGCGCTCGCAAAAGAGAAATTAAGGCCAGATATAATGCTCTCTCCCAGACCTTCTTTTCTACATCCAGACTGTGAGGATCATCGGTGCAAGAAAACAGGACCTTTCTTTTTCTTTCTCTCTCCGCCTCTCTCCCTTTCTCTCTCCCTTTCTCTCTGTCTGTCTCTCTCTCTCTCTCTCCCTTTCTCTTGGATATATAGAAGATGTCAGGAATGTTACAAGCTTTGTATCAGATTTATGAATTAAAATAGATGTCATGAGCTGTGGAATTTGTCTGGAATGTATTATGCCCATGTTATTTCCTGATAAAAACTAACATATTTGACATATTTTGGATAGAATATTGAGTGATGGATAAATAAAAGATGAACTGGAGAATGATGGATGATGAACGAGCTATGTCTTTCTAACAGGGATTATTAAACATCGCTGTGTTCTAGTTTTTACGATGGCTGCTCACAAAGTATGTGTGCGTTTGTGTGTCTCTGTGTTTGTGGGTTCTGCATCCATGTGACAGCGGTTCTCATATTTGGCAGTTAGATGCCATATTTCAAATTCTTGCTACTTTCTGCCTGTCTTGCAACAGCATTCTCTACATCGCTGTTGTAAACAAAACACCCAAACGAAATCTAGTTTTAATGGATTTCAGTTTCCAGCGAAGAACCAAGTATTTGTCTAAGAAGGTACACATTAAGGGAATGGGATGCCTAACTTTTCAAAGCACAAAAAGTAAAGTATCACTTTGGGTTCTTTTAGTTTATACATTAAATGTTAGGCCTAAAAGACGGTAATCTGGTAGGAGAGAAAGAGCTTTTAAGCCAGGATACTACTGCCCGGGGGGGGGGGAGGGAGGGGCTAGGAGGGGGTGAGGTGGGGTGGGCGGAGGGGAGCTGGTGGGAGAGGGACAGGGTACTTCTCTGATGATCTGAGGATTTGTTGTTGTTTTGCTATCTACAACAGAGTTACCTGCCATACCTCGGCACTGCTTGCGCACGCGCGCGCGCACACACGCACGCACGCACGCACACATATATGTATATATATATTCACAAAATTGGCGAACTACTTTGCGAGCCTATGTGACGTTTAACAGCACGGGAAGGATATAAGATATAAGATAAGATACCCACAAACACACGGTTCCTGACTTACGTAATACGAACCAAAACCCTTTGCGTAAGTTTACGTAAATCAGATTTCTTCGTTCAGTTTTTCCACAGCTGTCATGTTGTCCAGATGCTACTTTTTTCTCTCGTTTTTTTTTTTTAAACCCCGTCTTCAGAATGTTTGACACTTTCAAAATCATTATTTTGCCATTCTTATAAGGTTGTAGATCATACTTTGAAAGTTTAATCATGTATCTACTTGCCTAGACTGTACTTGGTATTTCATATACAGAAAGCCCCCCCCCCCTCGACTTACGTAAGTACATAGTTCTGCAATCCTGTGTTTTGTTATACAAGTATACCTAAATGTTACTTTACGTCAACAGTTTGTTTCGCAGAATTCCGTAATTTGTTTCACGCGGAGTAGTTTTTCTTATTTAATGTAAATTCGGATCTACCTGTGTCGGAACTATGTAAATTCGGATCCACCTATGTCGGAACCGTGTAAGTTCGGATCCGCCTATGTCGGAACTATGTAAGTTCTGATCTACCTATGTCAGAACTATGCTATTTTGGATCTGTCTGTCTGTGCTCTTAAACTACAATTCAAGGGATTCTAACTTGCAGGTCTCACAAATGTAGAAGAAAGAGATCCCATTTAACACACGTATGATACAGGACAATTTTGCCGTGATGGTGATGAAGATTTTTATTTGTAGAGATCCTTATTTATGCCGTACAGAACTGCTTTTGCTTCACTGTAAGGTCAAGGTTATGTCATAGAGGGACACAGGAGATGTGGTGTTAGCGACCCCACTTTCCTTTACCTATTTGTACACTATATGCGACATGGTTAGCTTAACGCTTGGCCTGCCATTCCTTTTTCAGCTCCAAAAGAAGTCAGGTACCAATTTCTACAGCTGGGTGCTTCACTGTAACCGGGTTTAGACACACAAAAAAAGAAGCTGTCTTACATCCTCTTGTAGTATATCTTACATCCTCTTGTAGTATATCTTACAACTTCTTGGTGTATATCTTACATCCTCTTGTAGTATATCTTACAACTTCTTGGTGTATATCTTACATCCTCTTGGTGTATATTTTACACACAAGACATAATATCATATTCCATTTTGTTATGGAGCAACTTAAAAAGTAAGGCACTAAGTAAGCATAAAGATGCTATAAAGGCTATTTCACAGTTCATAGGCGTGGCTCAGTTGGAATGGACGAACAAAGCGGGGAAGTAAGTCTTCACTAGATTTATGGGAGTAAAAATGACCGAACGGACATCGAAACTTCACGAACTGAAGAATGACAGACTCAGAAAGTTCCTCTTCCTCCCCTAACCGCCGCTGCCTTTATTTTGGCTTGAAGCGCACGCTAAATAAGTTCGGTTACCGCGATGTGATCTTTCCTCCTTTCTCTGCCAGGTGGCTGCTCATCTTACTGGAGTCTGTGGTTAGAAGTAGTTCTCTTACAATGTTTTCTTCCTCTCGGGTATATAGTGCCCTGTCCTCTGTATTTTTTTTTCGAGGTTAATCATACACATTATCCTCCATAAGTTTAATTTTACTTCTAAGGAGGAGATTGGAGAACCTCTGGATATGCTCAGAGTAATTGGATATACTCAGAGTAACTGGATATACACAGAGCAGCTAGATATACTCACAGTGCGATATAATATTTTCTGATACTTTTTTTTCGTGGCTGCTTCACTCTCCTGATGACGTACATTGATAAAAGAGATAGACGTTCACTTCAGTTCAGTCAGTCAATCAGTCAGTCAGTCAGTCGCACGTGCCTTGCGGGACTTTGCCTCCCTAACAGCTCTCCTGTAGGCCTCTCGGTTGTAAGCAAGATGCCCTGCTGCTGATGCATCCATTCGCAGATCATCAACGATGTCTTGCAGCTATCTTCGCCTTAGTCTTCCTCTCTTTCTTTCTCCCATTATGTACCCTTCCTTGAGACTATGTTCAGTAGAAGATGAAAATATTGTTGAGAAAATTTGGAAGGAAATTTCAGAAAGAGGCGGGATAAAGAAGACATAAAGTCTGTAAAAGTTAAAAATCACCAGTGATGACAATCATCTAACAAACTTCAACAGCTAGAAGAAAGTCTGTAAAAGTTAAAAATCATCAGTGATGACAATCATCTAACAAACTTCAACAGCTAGAAGAGAAAAACAAAAAGCAATAAAAATGACTACTTATAGTTTGCTTTGTACACTCACGCCAGCTTGAAATATTCATGCACGTTTTGTCATTGAACCAGTGCTGACACATCAACCGCATCATTTCAACCACATAACTGTACTCTCATCAATTTTCAATGTTTTCCAACATTATAGACTTTGAGTTCGCTACGATGCCGTCATTCCTGATTCTGTGCCACATTCACAGTTCTTCTTATCTTTCTTATCTTTTAGCTTTATTGTCTGCATACAAGTTTTATTTCACTTTCATTCAGGGTCAGCTTTTCTAGCTACAGTCAATCTAACTGAAAGGGGTGATTTGGCAGTCTGCGATCCATAGCTGACATGCTAGTGTAGTATAGATAGGAAATAGGACAAGTTATTAAATCTACGTTTGTTTTCAACACCAGAAGCATACAGGGAGTGGCCAGCTTAGAGGTGCGCAACTCTGAGTAAAATAGGTACCGACTGATCCAGTATATAAAGGAGATGCGAGAGAATTTTAATCGGCCCAGATTTGCACGTTGAACACGTAGGAAGACGTAGGAGATCATGTTCTCGTTTAAGCAAGAATGAGTATGTTTTGCTGTACACACAGTACTTTACTGTGCTAGTATATGTGTTTTATTTGTCGATTTATATATATATATATATATATATATATATATATCAGATTTTGATATTTGTTAACACGCATTTTGGTGGTTATTATAAGCACACAAATTTTACTTATCATTGAATTTATATATATGAGGTTTTGTTATACATTTCTTGCTAATTAGTTTCTTTGATTACAATCAGACATTCGATCATTAAAGATGATAGTTGGAGATTATGTATGGGACGATTGTGTTGTAATCATGTTAACCCCGTAAGTCGTAAAGGTGTTAATATGATTTCAGTTATTCTATTGTTTTTACTTGTAGGAAGGAATCAAAACAAATATTGAAGAAATGGATACAAGTTTATGCTGTTAGTAATATAAATTGATGATCTTTCAATGAAGAATCGTATTAGTGGTTTCTTTCTTTATTGTAATGTTTTGACATGCAGAAATGAATGAATGAGAATAGAACAGAGTGAAGAACAGATCATAGGCCAGACTTAATAGGGTATAATCACCCATATAAGAACATACAAACATCAATCTTCTGTACAACAAATCAGCTGCACATGAAAAATACTCAACAATATAAAAATAAATAGAAAATATATCATTAAAAATAATTCATTCCTACACTAGGGTCAAGGTTGGAGAGTCACCTCCAAGCAGGTTCCTGAACCATCTATCCTTTGGTACCCATAGTAACAGGCCTAGCTTGACGTAGTCTCCATAGGAATGGAATCTGGTAAAGAAGTCATGAACATCCTACGTCGCTTTGCTGTATACAGGGACACAACAATAGCAACAACAACAACAACAACAAAAAGCCGTCATAATCCGTTTCCAACTCGACACGATGCTGTGCCTCAACATCTCATCGCATCGGTTGCAAAGAACATATTCCTCGCAATTTCAGGGAGGTAGGGAGGTAAAAGAAGAAGAAGAAGAAGAAGGACAATAACAACAATAAACTCATTGAAATCTATGTTGTAATCTTACCATTTCATCACTGCACATAGTACAGAAGAACTCTCAAATATCTTGCAAAGATAAAGAACAAGAACATGTCACAAGAACGGGAAGAAGCTTGGGACTGGCGGCTTAGTTCAATGAACTACACACACACACACACACAAGTTGTCGTTTGATCATGTTAAACGACACGATGACCTAGAAAGAACCAGAAAATCACTGACACTTTTACACTGCTGGCGAGATTCTTTGGATGCTGCGCATGAAGTGAAACTCCTCCCGGCCAATGAAGAAAATGCGGAAAAGAAATTATGGTTGCCGTGCGGCGCCGATGTGAAAAGGTGATGGAAAGGATAAAGTGAAGCTTAGTCAGTATGTCCCGTGGTTTCGCGGCGAGAGCTACTCATACCACGGCACCTCTGCTCTGGACGCCAGCCACGTCCGATATACACCCATACTGGGACAAAAGCTCCGTCCTGGTCACAACTAGGAAGGGTAGCGGCCACGACCACAAAATGCTGAAGTCGGAGACAATGGACCAGTGCGGTCTAGATAGGCAACCACCTCTCATCCGGTGGGGATGTATGCGTATCCTAATCACGCTGAGGTTTTCCGGTGAGAAAGTCCAACGCTTGACTGGATGGGCAACCACCTCTCACTCGGCGGGGATACACATGTATCCCAAAACACATCGAGGTTTTTCTGGCGAGAAAGTCCAACTCTAGATTAAACTGGTGCAACGAAAACCACGGTGTTACGCATTCACGCTTCTGAGACCCACCAAGAATACAGGCTCAAGTCCTGCGATACTCTGAACCTCTTGTGGTCATCTCGTAGATCTCGTGTGGTCCTTTCAGGGGACCAAACGGGGACCGTGGGACTTTCGAGTGCCACAAGAGTAAATTCAGTAGGATCACGGGGCGGTTTTGGTGGTAGAAGCGAAAGAAGAAGAAGAAGAAGAACAGGAAGAAGAAGAAGAAGAAGAAGAAGAACAGGAAGAAGAAGAAGAAGAAGAGGAAGAAGAAGAAGAAGAAGACTGATACTTTGAACACCACACTAACAGAAACAGGCAGCCTAGCTGGACAACAAAACGTTTTGAGACTATTTAAAAGAGACAGCAATATTCGCAAAAGGACAAGCTACACGAAGGAAGAAATACACATCGCTCTATTTTAATAACCAACCATTCCTTTCTCTGCGCTACGTTCACATATTCTCTTTATCTACCTTTTTTTTATCCACGGTATTTACATATTTTTATGACTCCAACATATGTCTCCACTGGGCTACAGACATGATACTTTGCATTCCTCTCTATTGCTCTGTGTGGTAAGTATGATTTTATTCTATCTCCTGCTGTTAGTGTTGTGTGGTTTCACACGATTAAGTGACAAGACACAGAAACAGAAGAGACACAGTAGTTAAGAGTGAACTGTGCAAAACTCGACGAGTCAAGAAACATGATGTGTTATTCAGGTCTTGCCGAAGATCTATGAATTGATGTGGACCCCCCACCCCCCAAGATCTATGAATTGATGTGGACCCCCCACCTCCCAAGATCTATGAATTGATGTGGACCCCCCCCCCCACCCCCCAAGATCTATGAATTGATGTGGACCCCCCACCCCCAAGATCTATGAATTGATGTGGACCCCCACCCCCCAAGATCTATGAATTGATGTGGACCCCCCCCCCCCAAGATCTATGAATTGATGTGGACCCCTCTCCCCAATAGATGCTGAGGTCCGCTCTCTCAGTCTGCTGTCGGAAATGTGAAGAAACAAAAAGGCAGTTATACCATACCCCGGGTTCGATTTCATCTCCCCACGTTCAGTATCTTTGTAGACATTGGTCTACTGAAAGATCAAGTTTGCAATTTCATGAATTGACTAACCAATAACCAGTCTACTGTCTACAACGGAATTTTTCAGATATAAAGGATTTGACAAACCAGTCATCCACCAGTCAACGATCGATAACATAATCTTTCACATATGCAGGATTTGACCAACCAGCAACCTGTCCATATTCTGCAACATAACCTTTCCCATACAAGCCACTTACGTGATGTGGGTGTGCTACTGCTGTACTGACCACTAACCAGTCAACGTTTTACAACATAATATTTCACATATAAGTCACCAGGCTGAAACCGTATTTCGCGTACTGCTATAAAACATTAAACACTATTTTGGTCACACCAGGTGCAAAGGAATGTGACGAACACCGGACTATCAGCCTCTCATGTCACATAACGAAGCTACTTCTGAGAATAATTATGAGAAGAACAAGGAAAAAGATAAAAATGGAAATAGCAGATGAACAGTTTGGATTTGTTGAAGGAAAGGGAACACACAATGCCATTTATGCTTTACGAACACTAACAGAAAGAGCTTTAGAAGTACAGAAAGATCTCTACTTATGCTTCATTGATTACACCAAGACATTTGACAAGGTGAAACATAATGAAATTATTAAAATGCTTGAAGACATCAATATAGACGGCAAAGACCTGAGGATTGTAAAACATCTATACTGGCAGCAAGAAGCAGCAGTTCGAGTTGAAAATAGAATTGGAAAATATCAACCTATAAAACAAGGGGTGCGACAAGGATGTGTACTATCTCCAGACCTTTTTTCTCTGTATAGCGAGAATATTCTAAGAACAATCATCACAGAACCAGGCATAAAAATTGGAGGATACAATATTAACAACCTTCGGTATGCTGACGACACAGTACTGATAGCTGAGAACCAACAAGACCTGCAAAATCTCTTGGATAAAGTCGCCAAAGAAAGTGAACAGAAAGGCCTTACTTTGAACATCAAAAAGACAGAGACTATGGCTATATCTAAGAAACAGAATCCACCAGCATGCAGTATTAAATTAAACGGAACTATTCTAAAGCAGGTGCAGAAATTCAAATACCTTGGAGCAGTAATAACTTCAGATGGGAAATGCAGAACAGAAATTAGGAACAGAATAGGCCAAGCAAAGACTGCATTTCAGAGAATGAGAAACATATTAACCAACCCATCCTTATCAATGAATGTTAGAAAACGAGTCCTAAAATGCTATATTGAAGCTATCTTGTTATATGGAAGTGAATCATGGACAATAGGCAAGTCTGCACAAAAATCATTGGAAGCAGCAGAAATGTGGTTTATTAGAAGAATGTTGCGAATACCCTGGACAGCAAAAATAACTAATGAAGAATGTATGAGAAGAGCTGGAGAGACAAAAAATCTTGTCAAAAAGATAAGAGAGAGACAATGTACTTTCATAGGACATGCAATGAGAAGAGGGGGCATTGAAAATATTATAACAACAGGAAAAATAGAAGGAAGAAGATCAAGAGGAAGACCAAGAGAAATGATACTGGACAGTCTGACGGGATGGTGTGAGAGGAGATTACCAACTGAGCTGATGGCCTGCATGAAGGATCGGATACTCTGAGAAGCATAATAGCCAACGCCAGTCGGCACGGCACATGATGATGATGATGATGATTGTACTGTACTGTACTGTACTGTGTATGTGTATGCGCGCGTGCGCTCGTGCATGCGTGCATGCACATAACTGTTTTGAAGTACTGAATTGAATATTCTTCATTCACTGTGTCACATACGTCACCAATTACAGTGCAGATTTTGACTGGACTGCTACACCAGTGGCACAACAGACCGTACACTGTTATATATCATGAAACAATAACAAAAACCCAGGACAAACAACCACTACAAATCTATACACGAATATGACCAGTTACATGTAATCAACTCACTCAACACCACAGTTGACACTCAACATGAATCCAATTATCACACTCAACACCACAGTTGACACACAACATGAATCCAATTATCACAGGATTCAACAATTACAAAATTAACAAAAGTTTAATGATGAATTACCATTTGTTAAATGCGTGTTGGAAATGGATGTGGTGTGTAGACTGATGGAAACCTTAACGATGAGAACAGAAAAGCTGTCCGAGCGATTAACACCGACACGAGGCTTGTCAAAAATTGGCTCACGACACAGATTCACCTTACAGTGGGTTCCATCCCACTGTGGTATACCAGGCAATGAGAAAGCTGAAAGTCTGGCCAAAGAGGGCACTGAAATGGAGCAGCCGGACATATCGATCACCTATAATCAAAAGAAAACATGATAAAAACCCACAGGAAGCCAAAAACACCACTACATGATGACTATCACACGTTAAACAGAAAAAAAAAACAAGTCACCATCTTCCGTCTCCGAACAGGACACAGCCGACTCCGAAGTCATATGTATACAAAGTTTGAAGCTGGTACTACTACTCCTAGTACATGTGCCCAGGCGCCCCAAACAGTGGAACACATTCTCCAAAACTCTACCAAATATGAGACACAGAAGAAATAACTGGCCCAGTGAAACCATCAAAGAAGATAAGCTCTACGGTTCATACATGAATTACAAAAATCAGTTAAATTTATTAAAGAGACAGGACTGCAGGTATGGACTGGAAATGCGTACGAAGAGGAACACCGACATGGGACATTCATACCAACATGCAACATCAAAACATACTAGCCTCGTATATACCGAAAAGCTCCATACACAGCCTTCCAACCAAGAATCACATTTTGTCCTAAAATGGACAATCAAGCTTGCACACACTACACACTAAAATTTTGCAACCTTTTTGTCCTAAAAAGGACAATCAAGTACCAAAATTTACATTACAAACAACCGTGCTATCAGACCTTCCAGGGGAACATGAACACACAACCTGTCTCTACAACATTCCGAACAGAACTCCTTTCTCTACATCGTCTCGAACAGAACTGAACTCATTCATACATCCCGTCATTTCTTTCCGTGCTCGCATAAACAGGTGAGTTGTGGTCTATAACTTTTTGACCACAACAACAGAGTTTCTCTCTAAAAATAACATTCTGTTACAAGACGACGAGGTCAAGTCACTGGTATACCAACGAGCGAGTAAGTCAACGTTCTTTCACAGAAACTTTCACCTACAAGCCACGAACGTGATGAAGTCATGCTACTGCTGTACAGAAAGAAGTATAATCTGTCTAACTACTCTCTGTTTAGTATAATCTGTGCAACTCCTCTCTGTTTAGTATAATCTGTACAACTCCTCTCTGTTTAGTATAATCTGTCTAACTCTTCTCTGTTTAGTATAATCTGTTTAACTCCCCTCTGTTTAGACTGACAAAACACAAAGAGGTCGGGATTTTAAAGTCTTCTAAACATTTCATTCTTTCTGCACCCTCCTCCCCCTTCTGGTTTTTTTCATTCTTTTAGTAGCAAAACTCATTTTAAAAACTTTATTCCATACTCCACTTTTAACATAAAAAAATAATTATATCCGAAATAATGTGTAGCAGATTGCCCTTCACTTTTCAGTATCTTTCATAAGCTACATTTACAGCTTTTTATTCTCTCATTCTTTCAGGCCGTTATTATGTTACAAATGTTACTATCATCTCTCCGTTTTTACTTTACCTCAATTGTACACGACGAACCTGAAGCCAAAGTGGAAATTTAAGCACAAAATAGACAGAAATAGACAGACATAATGTTTATGGCGTCTAAAGGGGTACAACAACAATATCAGACTACGGTTTGACAAGACAGTGAAGAAAAGATCAATACAACAACAATGGTGTAGATGGTTAGAGGACATAAAGAGATGAATCGAAGCAGCTTGCTCGAGTGTACAATAGAATGGTGGATACTGCAAATAACAGCCAGAGCTGAATGTAAGATAGAGATGATAATGTCCGTGTAAAGACAGCGTTTGATTTTTTTTTCTTTCTTTCTTTTCAGCAGCGCTACCTTTATCATTTCTTTCCTGTATCGTTGTATTATTTGCTTCGTTTTATTTATCACAACGCTTTGTGTGCGTTTCTTTTCAGTGTTATTTTCTACTGATATCTGATATTTATTCTGATAGTTTGGAGTATTATCTACTACAGTTATCTGACATCCCAGGTGGATCGATGAAGTCATTATTATTTACTGTGTTCAGTCCTTTTTTTGACTGAATAGTTTGGGCTCTGTTCTGGCTAGCCAGATCCTTTATTCAGACTGTTCTTGTGCTATCAGCGAAGCGTCACCTGTGGCAAGGTTTTCCCCGCAAGATCTTTATCTGCCACTTGTGTAATCTTCACAAGCTGACGTGCGAACGCAGCCGCCGACAACGACAGCAGAAGAGGAAACTTGGATTATACGCGTTTTGTGTGATATTCATATTCCCAAGCAAGAAACAGTTGCCTTTGCCGAGTGTTGGAGGGATGCATCTTACTTGTTGTTACTGTTTTAATCTGTCTGCATTATCGACGAAAATTAATTGTTCTTTGTTCACAATTTGTGAAAGAAATAATGTAGAAATCGAAACAGTAACACCACGTTTTATGAAACGTGATCTCCAAGGTTTTGCCTGCTCGTGTTGCAAAATTTTCAGCTCCACTATATTCTCAATAAAGAAAAAAAAAAAAGATAGTGTGCAGATGTCAGTCGTAAAGTAGTTATAAGGTATAAGTTTAAGTTCTCACAGATTAAAACTTCTAAAATTGAAATAAATAAATAAATAAATAAAAGTAGCAATTTTATTTATTTACTTTTTTTTTGCCCCGAATGTAAAATTCATTGCGTGGTATATTTGTGTGTGTGTGTGTGTGCGTGTGCGCGCATGGCCACTCTGCCGCGTAGCTTAGAAGGAACATTGTTCTCTACAGAAATAACTGTTATACATAAAACAAAACACTGCCAGAATTGTCCTTGTTCTCTACCATAAAGGAACCCCTGAAATAATTTTCAGTTGTGTCGAAAATACAACAAGTGCTTAATGTGTTTTTCGACGAACTTGAAAATTGGGGAGCAAAAAAAAAAAAAATTGCTAACATATAAAAGTGCTATGTCATTGAACTCTGGACAAGTCAGTAGAGTCCTGGATCGCCTACTTGAAAGGCAAAGTAAAATGACAGAAGAGAATGAGTAAGATTATTCTCTAAAAATAAAAGAAAGGTACTTCACATCAGTGGTTCTCAACCTATGGTCCGGGAACTACAAGTGGTAGCTCGCAGCAGATCAAGTAGCCCGCGGCTGTGTCACTGATTTGGTACTAAACAGCGGCTGTGTCACTGATTTGGTACTAAACCGCGGCTGTGTTACTGATTTGGTACTAAACCGCGGCTGTGTCACTGATTTGGTACTAAACCGCGGCTGTGTCACTGATTTGGTACTAAACCGCGGCTGTGTCACTGATTTGGTACTAAACCGCGGCTGTGTTACTGATTTGGTACTAAACCGCGGCTGTGTTACTGATTTGGTACTAAACCGCGGCTGTGTTACTGATTTGGTACTAAACCGCAGCTGTGTCACTGATTTGGTACTAAACCGCGATTGTGTCACTGATTTGGTACTTGGTGCCATCTACAAAACGTGGCATTGTGATATTACATAGAACATAGTGGTCCGAAACTCATATGTTGTTGGAAAAGTGCTCCTTGGATGTAAACATGTTAGAAACCATTGCCAAAGATAACAATTTTATTTTCATTGTCAGCACAGCCTCAAATAAATCACAGAATAAGTAACTCTTGTCTTTCTTTTTTTTTCTTTCATACTTATTTGTTATGCATCAACATGTAAGTTTTAGCCTTTTCCAGACAGAACTACAAAAATAAGATTTTTAAGGGCACGCATCTTTCCCACGGCCTGTGAGACCTGAACACTTAACAAAACACCTGAGAATGTAAATACTACAGAAGAGTCCTTCAAAATTTATGGGTACAAAAAGAACAAATATATAAATACTACAAGAACTTAATATTGAGGAAGTTTGGCTAGTAAAGAAAATTAAATAGAGAAAACTTAAACATTTTATACATATTAAACGTCATGAGAATTTATAGAAGACCGTCCTGGAAGGGTAAATAATGGGAAAAAGAAAGGAAGACCAAGATGAAGATGGCTGCGAGATATCATTGATAATCTGCAAATGGACGCATTAGCAACAAGGATCTTTCTTACATCCGAGAGGCCTACAGGAGAGCTGTTAGGGAGGCAAAGTTCCCCAAGGGACATGCAAATGACTGGCTGACTTTTTTCTTATTTCTTCGTCCTGTATATGTATATATCAATTAGCCGATGAAATATATATATATATATATATATATATATAATATATATATATATATATATACTGTTAAAAAAAACAGAACCGCAAGAAATACGATGTTGCGGTTTAAACTGAAGTTTGCTAATCAGACAAGGGCAAATTGCCTGAAACGTTCACTTGGACATCAACTTCACGTGTTGACCTAAATTGTACTCAGCGGATGATTCATAAGCACAGAAAAGCGACACTAGTCAAAACAGCATTTTTGACAATTACTTAAGATAGGTTCACGAGAATCCGGTGAAACTTATTGAACACAAAACTCACTGACCATGTTATTGAATGCATATAAAAGATTGACGCTCCTCGAATCAGTTCATTTGAAAATTAAATACGCAAGTATGGCTCATCTCATTACAGAACAACGACTCATCATCATTGGACGTTTACAGACTGGACAGTCACAAAGTGTAGTGACCGACAATTTATTGTGGTTAGAACCACCATTAGTCGCCTTTGGAGACGATTTCAAGAAACTAGCTCAGTTGCAGACGGACCGAGCAATGGAAGAACCATAGTCACACCTCTTGCCGAAGACCGCTTCATACGGCTGCGTCACCTCAGGAATCGATTTGCATCTGCGTCTCAACAATCCAGTCAATGACAGCAGCTCGTCGAATTTCAGATCAAACGGTCAGGAACTGGCTGCACGACGCTGGTCTTTGGGCTTGAAGACCCTTCAGAGGTCCTATTCTTACAGACCGGCATCGCCAGAACCGACTGCAGTGGGCGAACCAGCATCGTCAATGGACCGTTGCGAATGAGTGGAGAAGGGTTTGGTTTAGTGATGTTACATTCTTTCTGCTCCAGCGACACAACAGACAGAGGAGAGTTTACCGTAGAGTCCATGAGCACTACGCCCAGAACTGCGTGGATGAGGCTCCTCTACATGGTACTGGTGTGGGGGACAATCAGCTTCATGGCAAGATGTGACCTGGTGCAAATTAAAGGACGACTGAATGCTCAACGATACGTCGCTGAAATTCTTCGTCCTTCCATTTCTGGCTGTATCTGGATGCATCAGAGCCGATTTTTTTTAGCAGTATACCGCTTGACCTCATGTGCTTACCACCCAGTTCCTCACTGACAACAACATCAAGACTATTCCGTGGCCATCCATGTCATCAGACATGAATCCAATAGAACACTTATGGGATGAATTCAACAGACAAGTCCGCCAGCGAGACGTGGCGCCATCCAATCTCCGACAGTTATCTCTTGTCATGCGGGAAGAGTGGGCAGCCATCCCACAACAACAGATCCAACGGCTAATCAGATCCATGTCAAGGAGATGCCGTTCTCTGAAACAGGCCAGAGGAGGCCATACACATTACAGAAACGGAGGCCTCAGTAGCAAAGAATGAAAGTCCAAAACAGATTTAATAAACATCATTTCATTGTTAAAGTCTTAAAGTTTCTTCATGCCATGATTGAAACATTAATTCCATAAAATAAAATGGTGATAAAAGTTATGAAATTTGGTGTCCATTACGACTACAGTTGTGTTGCTGTTTTTTTTTTTTTAACAATATATGTCTGTCCTGTATGGAAAGTCAAATAGGAAAAAGGTCTGGTGGTGAGGCCCCAGGGCAGATAGATCTAATTTTAACACTGGGGAAGAGTGTGAGACAGAGGTCATTACTAGTAATTGTGATGACGGACAAAATCCTACCGGTGTTACTAAGGAAAACCCCTGCATCAAACTAAAACAGAAAAATAAGAGTAGGAATAAGGAATGTAAGAAGTATGTACGAGGGGAAGTATCAAATAATAAGTGATGAGATGAAAAGAACGGGGATACATATTTTGGAAATCTGCGAACATCGATAGAAAGGATCAGGAACTTCAAGAGTGAGAATGATAATATCTTTATATACTCTGGTGGAAAATTAGAGGAAAGAATGGAGTGGGTTTTTACTTGGACAAATCAACATCAAAAGCATTACTAGGTTACAATCCAGTAAGTGATAGAATCCTCACAATCAGACTTAAGGGCACTCCTAGAAATGTAACAATCATCCAGATATATGCACCTACATCATCAGCAGAAGAAGAGGAAATAGAAGATTTTTCTAACACACTGCAAACGACGATAGATCAGGTACGGAAAAATGATATTGTATTAATAATGGGGGATTTTAATAGAAAGATTGGTACAGAAAGAGCAGAAGACATGTTGTAGGGAAATTTAGCATAGGACATAGAAATGAGGCAGGTGATAATCTAATGGATTTTTGCATGGAAAATGAGCTAAGGATTGCTAACACACTTTTTAAACAACATCCAAGAAGACTTTACACATGGACATCACCTGATGGGAAAACCAAGAATCAAACAGATTACATTTTAGTGCAAAGAAGGTGGAGGTCAAGTATAACATCAGCAAAAACTTTACCAGGTGCTGATTGTGATATGGACCATGAGTTATTAATAGCAGAATGAAAATAAAGATAAAAAAGACAGTTACAGGATCAAGACCACTCCGCTTTGATCTTACAAAAATACCAGAACAATACAGTATAGAACTGAAGAACCGTTTCGAAATCCTGATGGTTGTGCAGGAGGAGATGACACCAGATGATTTGGCTACACAGGCCAGAGATATCTTAATAACAACAGCTAAAGACATGGTTCCAGTAAATAAAACACAAGAATAGATGGATTACAACAGACACACTAGAACTGATAAAACAGCGTAGAGAAATGAAGACGCAATGGAAAGTGACAAACAACAACAAAGAGGAATATGAATCCTTAACAAAAGAAGTACGAAGAAACATAAGAAAAGATAAAAAGCAATACATACAAGATTGTTGTGAAAGAATAGAAGGACATCAGAAGTGTGGAAGAATAGTGAAATGTTTAAAGAAATGAAGACATTCACGAGAAATGTCACACCTAAGCTAAATGTAATTTGTGACAAGATGGGGAATACCTTGACAGAGACAGAGGAAATTCTAGAAAGATGGAAGGAATATTGCAGAGGAATGTATGAAACAACTGACTGTGAAAGCGGAAATCAACAGTGTGAATTATTATTGGAGGAGAAAGAACCCTAACTGACAATACAAGAAGGTTTATGGGCAATAAAGAGTCTGGAAAATGGTAAATCACCAGGATGTGATGAGATAACAGCTGAACTTATTAAAGCAGGAGGAAAAGAATGTGCAACAATCTATCATGCACTATGTAAAAAGATATGGCATTCAGGTAATTGGCCAAAAGAATGGAAAAGAACTGTATTCATACCACAATAATTGGTGTATAAGTATACAACTATACACTAAACACTGCAGTAAAGCTGTGATACTAGAATGTATGAAATTGGAAAAAAGTAGGAGCAGCTTTATTACTTAACGATTACAAAGTTGTGACGTTTCGGCGTGAGCCTTAATCATACAAAAACATACAGGACGAAGAAATAGGGAGAGGAGATAAAGTATAGATTTACATGAATACTGTAAAAAAAAAAAAAGACAAGCCACACCTTATTTACAGCTAAGTACTTTTTTTTTTTTTACAGTATTCATGTAAATCTATACTTTATCTCCTCTCCCTATTTCTTCGTCCTGTATGTTTTTGTATGATTAAGGCTCACCCCGAAACGTCACAACTTTGTAATCGTTAAGTAATAAAGCTGCTCCTACTTTTTTCCAATTTCATACATTCCTGTATTCATACCACTGCCAAAAAAGGGTAACCTGAAATTATGCACAAACTACAGAACTGTTGCCCTGATTAGTCATGCCAGTAAAATTCTGTTAAAAATCACAATGGGTAGACGTCGTAAGAAAATAGAAGAAATCAATTTGGATCAAGCTGGTTTCAGGCAAGGAAGAGGATCAAGAGATCATATATTCAATATAAGATTAATAATAGAGAAATGCAGATAGTTTAATGTGAATCTATGTTACTCAAAGGCATTTGATTGTGTACAACACCAGAAACTTTGGGAAATAATGGAAACAATGGGATTTCCAACACATCTGATACAATTAACATCACTGCTGTATCTAGACCAACAAGCAGCAGTAAAAATAAATGGTGAAACAACAACTTAGTTTGACATAAAACAATGGATTCGTCAGGGGTGCATATTGTTGCCCTACTTAACTTGTATACTGAATATAATGAGGAATGTTAGAGAAGATGTAGACAAAGAATATTACGATGCTGTAACAAAAGGAGGTTATGAAATAATATTAATATCCACAACACAAAAAGGAATGAAAAAACTAATTATGTCAGTCCGTAAGAATAATAAAGAGCAAAACCTTTATCTTAATGCGAAGAAAACTAAATTGATGACAACTGACAAAACAAACAAAGCAGCTGATATATGTATCAATGAGGAAAAACTGGAAGAAGTGGAGAGTTTTGAATATCTTTGATCATTTCTAACTAATAATGGGGATACAATGAGGGAAATTAAAAGGAGGACATCTATCGCTCTTCAGAAAGTAAAACAACCATCGCTCTTCAGAAAGTAAAACAACCAAAGAATCTGTGGAGAGGAACAAACAGAACTATAAAAATAAGATTTTTAAGGGCATGCATCTTTCCCATCGCAACATATGCCTGTGATACCTGGACACTTAACAAAACAGCTGAGAAACACATAAATGCCTTTGAAGGTAACTGTTACAAAAGAGTTCTTCAAATATCATGGACACAAAAAAAAGAACAAATATATCCATACTACAAGAATTTAATATTGAAGAAGGTTGGCTAGTAAAGAGTATTAAAGAGAGAAAACTTAAATATTTTGGACACATTAAACATCATGATAATCTAGAGAAAACCGTCTTGGAAGGGTACATAATGTGAAAAAGAAAGAGAGGAAGACCAAGGCAAAGATGGCTGCAAGACATCGTTGATGATCTGCAAATGGATGCATCAGCAGCAGGCCATCTCGCTCACAACCGAGAGGCCTACAGAAGTGCTGTTAGGGAGGCATGTAAATGAATGAATGATTGGTATGAAGTGTTAGTGCCTCCACATTTTATGTCATTATAGCATCTGAGGAATGGATGCCAGCACCCGTGCTCGCTGCTTCTATTTTTCTAGGGAAACCCAAAAGTGCCCATTATTTTTAGGCTGGGCTGACCCCAGTGCAGATCGGTCCCAAAAAACTCGGCCCGAGTGTTAACCACTAGACCATCTTTAGTGAATAAAGCTGTTCCTTATCTTTTAAAAATACGTTTAATTATTGGCTTAGAAAACACTAATTTAGATATATGACTGAAGTATAAAGCAGTCTGAACATATTAATCGTCCAATCAAACATTATAATATCACCACACAATTCGCCTGCGTATATACAAGATATACAGGTACGGTATTTATAAACGCCACTCTATACGAAGTGACGAGATGAGATACAATATATCATACTTATATCATTAAATTATATTTTTATGTCCCTTTGGTTAGCCGTATTCTCCTGCACCGAATGCCAAGCACCAATCACAGAAGTGCGGGCCTTTCCTTCATTTGTACGACATAAATTAGCATGTCAAACAGGCGAACTCGACAGCCGACCTCCTCAAGTGGAAACGCCGTCATGTATTCAATTACACCGTCACACCGGCACATTACTGTCTACCAGTCTGGAAATGACTTTTGAAGACGGGTTAATGATGTGAAGTATTAGTGAATAATTCATGAACATAATGCCCCTTCCGTTATTTCAGACCCGCTTCTCTCTCCTCTCCCCCCATCACGTTGGATAAGTTGCGATTAAGGCGCGTTGTAAGTGTAATATTAAATTTGATTTAGTTGATGAAATTTTGTTCAACTTTTCCCCATAAATTCCGTTCGTTAGAAAAGCCAATCCTGAAGGATTAATACAGAAACTTATAGGACTTTAGAAACTGTTGATGTTAGTGGGCGATTTTTATGAACAGAAGGTACGACGTAAGAGCACATTAATCGCTTCTAAGAAAAAAAGGACATTCAAGATTTCTGCAATCCCATCCAATCATCGCCTGCGTTCCGTTCTTCTATGTAGACATGATCTATTTTCAGAAATAGGCTTTGGCAACCTAAGTGTTTCCAGTTTAGGATATTTAAGAGTAATGTTCTAAGTGTACTACTCTATGGAAGTGAATGCTGGAAAATCACCAAAACAACAGAAAACAAGTTGAATTCTTTCCAGACTAAATGTTTACGAAGAATTAGAAAAAAAATTTGGCCAAACACCATAAGAAATAACATCCTGTTGGCAGAAATGTAGATGAAGCCACTGACAACAATTACTGAGGAAAGACGCTGGCGATGGTTGGGACATGTGCTCCGAATGACTGACAACTCACTACAAAAAACAGCACTAAGATGGACACCACAGGGGAACAGAAGTAAGAGTAGACCGAAAGAGACAAGAAGAAGAACAACAGAAAGGATGCTGAGCAATAGAGGACTCACCTGGGCAAGAGCAGAAAAAAAGGCAAAGGACAGGCATTTGTGGAAAACCCTTGCAGAAGCCCCATGTGCCCTGGGCACTTAAGGTTATATATATATATATATTATATATATATATAATATATATATATATATATAACATTTGGGCAAACTAACGCGTTTCGATAGCAGCTTTCCAAAACAAAACAAATCAATCACGAGAAACCAGCATGCTGAGACTGCTTCACTCCTGCTCTCTACGTACTTATGAATTTTATTTCATAGATTCGTATCAACTCCTGAATTTGTCTGCCTTCTTTCTGTAGTATCTACAACAATAAACCTATAACAAAATCACGTGATAAACAGTTACCAAAGAACGATATAAATAACTGTTTTCTAGAGAATCCTTGAGTACGGTTTATCCGGAAATTCCAGTGTTGTCCATCTTGTAGCAGTCCAGAGTGGCGTGATACCCGGGTGGTCTGATGCTATACCCAGCGATGATGGTGTTGACTGGGGGGCGAAGATATCCGTTTTGGCAATCAACGATCTAAAGCTAATGCTAGCGTTAGGATTGGCGATCCAAGATCTCTTCCCACTTCTCCGTTGGTACCCCCAGTAACAGACCTAGCCAGACTAACAGGGTCACTGAAGTTCCCATGGTGGTGGAGTTTGCTAAAGAAGTATTACATACCCCCTGCTCTTTATTTCTATTCACAGAGTGATAAAAGTAATACATAAATAGCCGCTGTAACCTGCTCCCGTTACTACAGGATGCTATGTACCTCCGTATCTTCACTGCATCGCCTGCCGAGAATACTAACTCGCAGTCCCAAGGAGACAGAAGAAGAAGAAGATGATGATGATGATGATAGCTTCCTGCACCGGCTTCCTTTTCCTTCGCCAGCCACTCCCGCCACCTGACCACTTCGGGATGAGGTATGAAAGAAAAGTTGTGCATATGAAAACTGAAACATAAAAACACTTAACAGACATCTATGACAGATTCTTTCTGCTAGTGGCAAGGCCCGGGAGACAACTGTGGAATACTGTGCCACTTGGAGAGTTTCTTTTGAAGGAAGCTACGAGATATAACACGAGAAAGTGTATGTTCCTACCAGCCGATGCTATGAAGATAGTGGTACATAGGCATCGTAGAGATTAAAGACTCGGTTATGGTGGCTGCTTGAAGACACAGAATGTACGCAACAAAGAACAAAAGTACAATCTTCTGGACAGAGCCCACCACTAGGGGGACAACAGAGAACCCTGTCCCCGTTAGTCAGGTTGAGACTGTTGCTAGGAGAGGCTGAACGTGCGTTATTTCCAGGTTTTTTTTTTTTATTATTGTGACGTCACTATACAGCGAGTAACTGTTTACCGGTAGCTCTCTGTCACTCCCATGTTGTGAGCGTGCACTGTATGGACACGATGCAAGACTTTGTTAGTGATCTGTTCAATATTAACAGCCCACAGAGTACAATTCTAAAACTCTTCTTCCACCACAGAGTAAAATTCTTCATTCTCTTTATCACCTCCCTCCCCTCATCCCACCCCACCCCTACCTCTTTCCAAATAACTATTTAAACAATGTTTTTTTTTTTTTTTACCCCTTAGATGGGCATGCCATCATATCAAGACATGGTGTTCGAACCCTATATTTTTCTTGACCTGCTGGCAGGCTAGAAAGTGATGAGGTCAGTAACACCACGTGGTTGTCTTTGTTCTTCCCTTTCAAATAATGCCAGGTATCCATTTCATGATAATCTTGAGAAAACCATCTTGGAAGGGTAAATAATGGGGAAAAGAAAGAGAGGAAGACCAAGGCGAAGATGGCGGCAAGACATCGTTGATGATCTGAAAATGGATGCAAAGACAGCAGGCCATCTTGCTCACAACCGAGAGGCCTACAGGAGTGCTGTTAGGGAGGCAAAGTTCCGCAAGGGACATGCAAATGAATGATGCTGATGATGATCCATTTCATTTAGAACCTGACTCGGTGACTGGAGCTTTCTCTCAAAATTAAAAAAAAAAGCTTAAATCTGTTTATAGACAGACAGACAGACAGACAGCTTGCTCCATTTTTTTGTTCCCAAAGGAATGATTCCTAATCTTTTATTTGCCGCACCATCTTTTTCTTTGGATTGTATTTCCAGTCTTTGCATTGTCCGTGTTTTCTCTTTCTCTGGATGGTATTTCTAATATTTTCTCTGTCGCACCTTCTTTTTCTCTAACCTTGGCAATATTTTGCGTATTCTCATCCTGGAGGCTCAGTGTAAGTAAACTTCGCTAGTTAGGTGATGCCACTGATTTCTGAATGGTGATTATTAACTGTTTATTTGCCTTACTTGATATAACATGGTCAGTCAGTCATGTACATGTCCTTTGTGGAACTTTGCCTCCCTAACAGCTCTCCTGTAGGCCTCCCTAACAGCTCTCCTGTGGGCCTCCCTAACAGCTCTCCTGTAGGCCTCCCTAACAGCTCTCCTGTAGGCCTCCCTAACAGCTCTCTGTGGGCCTCCCTAACAGCTCTCCTGTAGGCCTCCCTAACAGCTCTCCTGTGGGCCTCCCTAACAGCTCTCCTGTAGGCCTCCCTAACAGCTCTCCTGTAGGCCTCCCTAACAGCTCTCCTGTAGGCCTCCCTAACAGCTCTCCTGTGGGCCTCCCTAACAGCTCTCCTGTAGGCCTCCCTAACAGCTCTCCTGTGGGCCTCTCGGTTGTGAGCAAGGTGTCCTGCTGCTGGTGCATTCATGTACAGATCGTCAACGATGTCTTGCAGCCATCTTTGACTTGGTCCTCCTCTCTTCCTTTTTCCTATTATGCACCCTTCCAAGACTGTCTTCTCTACATTCTCATGGCGTTTAATGTGTCCAAAATATCTCAGTTGTCTCCGTGTAATCCTCTTTACTAGCCAATCTTCCTCTTGTAGTATGGATATATCTGTTCTCTTTTGTGTCCACGATATTTGAAGAACTCTTCTGTAGCATTTACATTCAAAGGTATTCTCAGCTGTTTTGTTAAGTGTTCAGGTCTCACAGGCATATGCTGGGATGGGAAAGATGCATAATGTTAAAAAAAAATTTTTTTTTGTAGTTCTTATAACATGGTAGTGCTTATAATTACCGGGCTAAGAATATTTAGTATGTTTTCCCTTTCCTTCTGTTAACTGTTTTCCCTTTCCTTCTGTTAACTGTTTTCCCCTTCCATTCCTACTTCTCTCGAGTTTCTACTCTCCTTTGTATATACAAAATTCTGTATGTGATTTGAAAGTTAGATACAGGATTTCCTTATTTGTGGATCATTGTTACTCTCAGACCGCACAACTTATGGTCCAAATGTCTGTCAGGAATTTGATCTCCCATATTCCCTATTTTGTTGCACCACCCAACTTCTATTTGTTTATATATTTTTTAACCCCTCACAAGTTTTAACTTATTCTTCCTAAATTATCCCTATATTTTCTTCCATTTTCTCTTTACTATTTCTATCGTTTTTGTTATATTCTTGCCCACATTTTCCCAGTAAAAAACACAACCAGCTTGTTAACAAATGTCAGAACATCCCCCAGAGTTCGATCAGTTTATGATTACTTCTTGACAATGTCTAAACGGACATATTCAAATAGACCAATTTTTGTCCGTGTTTTGACAAGAGAAATTAATTATTTCTCCCCCTTTTAACACAACATTCGAGAAACAAGGGAACATCGCGCATACGCCCTGCATTATCTGATGCAGAAAATGTTGACATAAATAAAGTATTAGACATTTGCCTGCAAAAATAACTCGTCAATGTTGATCACAAAGAAACTTTACACATCAGAGGATGAGTTCGTCTGGCTTAATTATTGAAACACACGTGGCATTTATCAGAAAGCTGCCTGGACGGGGACATTTAAAACAGGAGATATCTCCAAGGACGTGTATCATGGGGTGTTCCCTGCATTCAGACGAAAAGCACGTTCATGAAAAATTCATTGCTTGACCTTTTCTTTGGGCGTCAGCGAAGCCAGGATCAAATGCTGTGTGACCACTGTGTAGCCACGACCTGATATTCATAAGCCTGGTCTGAAGAGGAGATGCGCATACTGTGAGATTTGAATGACGTGTGTCATATCGCACGAAGTGTCAAAGGTAGAAGGATGTACCCTTATTTAGTTATCATTTGTTTGTTAATCCCTTTGCGGGGTACAAGTTTCCAAAAAATATTGTAAAAACTATGTCATGGAGTATACCTAAGAAAAAGAGGATACAGCAATGCAAAGATTAGAAATATCATCCAAGAAAAGAGAAAATACAGCAGTGAAAAAATTATAAATATCATAAATCATTTTTTTAAAATATGCAGCAATGCAACGATTAGCAGATTCATTTCTTTGGAAAAGATGGTTAAGGAAAAGAAGTTCCTTTTCTTGTTCGGAAAAGCCTTCATCGCAGTCGGAACTGTCCCGTTTACGGGGGGGGGGGGGAATTGTTGAAGAGATCGTGTAAAATTAATTAATAATGATGAAATAAAACTCTCATAAGAGTGAGTAAAAAATGCCAAAGAAACTGTGGAGAATAGAAAGTAACGCGCTGAGACATTACTGAACAAGATTTAAAAATGAAAAAAAAACAAAAGACAGACGGATATTATAAAAGTATACAGTGACAGTCTTACTCACGAATTTGGGAACACACTCTCATGAAATAAGAATAAAATAAATACATTTCGTCGTACGAAGATTCTCTTGAAATTATTTTCGAGCGATCGCATATTTCCATCCGACAACTTTCCCTGTGTGAACGATATCAGGCAAACAGTCATGGGCCATACTTATTGTGACTATGTTGTTCTCCAAAGCGTTGACCGATCACCGATAGTGTTTATTAGTTTTGCACGGAGCATGTAACGGGGGTTTTCCACTTCCGAGCGTTTCAAATTACGAGCCATTTCTCGGTTCCCATCCTCGTAGTTCGGGGGCTGTGTGTATTTCGATGGTGCATGCATTCAGCTGGAGTCAGTAGCATAATATTGCCGAGCTGAAGCCAGAAGCGATGAGGTAACAGACCTGACTTAGAAACAAGTAACAGTACATGAAAGATTAAATCCTTTACTAACTGTCGTAGAAATTCAGTGATACAGAAGGCACGATGGCTATATAGAAAGATGCCATTTAATTCGGCATAGGTAAGGTATATGTAAGTCTGTTATGTCATGAAGAGGCAAGTCTTAGTGTCCATACTTTCCTTGACCTGTCAGCACATTGGTATGGTGTTAGTGTCCATTAATTTCCTTGACCTGTCAGCACACGAGTATGGTGTTAGTGTCCATATTTTCCTTGACCTGTCGCTACACTAAAGGGTGACGTGGTCAGCATCAAGTTTGGCCGCCTTTCCTTTCCCAACTGCTGAAAAAGTCGCATACCCATTTCTACAATTAGCTACCTGGGGCGCAATCGGTCGGATTCGAACCCACCAACCTTGGCCATGAGAGACTAGTGCACTAACCAGTTCACCACCATTTCATTGACGTAAGTATCACAGACGCTGATTTTGCTTCCTAAATTGTGACAATAAGCTTATCATTTTTAAATGAAGAATATTCACAACTGAAATAAAAGACAGTAGTTCTTTCATAACAGCTTTACTGCGAATGCTATCCGAGGAAGAATGAAGAGAAGAATAGGCAAATAACTTAACAAAAAACAAGTCGTTTACAAGCGTCGATATGTTTAGTTCTATTGTCTTACAGATATATAGGAATCGTCGAGACCCTTAATTTCGTGAAAGAAATTGAGTTGACTTAAAGCATGTATGAAAAAAATGAGAAAGAAAAATAATGGACTACCGCCATGTGCCTCACATGTGAGAGAAAGAAAAATAATGGACCACGGTCACGGGCCTCACATGTGAGAGAAAGAAAAATAATGGACCACGGCCATGTACCTCACATGTGAGAGAAAGAAAAATAATGAACCACGGCCATGTACCTCACACGTGAGAGAAAGAAAAATAATGGACCACGGCCATGTACCTCACACGTGAGAGAAAGAAAAATAATGGACCACGGCCATGTACCTCACATGTGAGAGAAAGAAAAATAATGGACCACGGCCATGTACTTCACATGTGAGAGAAAGAAAAATAATAGACCACGGCCAGTACCTCACACGTGAGAGAAAGAAAAATAATGGGCCACGGCCATGTACCTCACATGTGAGAGAAAGAAAAATAATGGACCACGGCCATGTACCTCTCATGTCAGAGAAAGAAAAATAATGGACCACGGCCATGTACCTCACATGTGAGAGAAATAATAATAAAAACTAACTTTCAGTTCAAAGTTGGCGAAAATAATGGTGAAAATGTTTCTCCATTCAAAATAACAGATTCACCTCTACAATCTGTTTACACACCTTCATGAGATGCATGGATTTACAGTAAAGAAACCTTTCGCAGGTGCTGTCGGTGTTGTTGCTGTTGTTGTTATGATGCAAAACTGTCGATAATATTTATGCGTATTATATCTAACTTTCTCGCTCAGTTTCTGACTGATATAATCTCTGCATATTTTCCTGCATTGTCTGCAGTATGTACCGTCAACAATATTTATGGGTGTTATATGTAACTTTCTCGTGCAGTTTCTGACTGATATAATCTCTGTATTTTTTCCTGCATAGTCTGCAGTATGTACTGAGTAGTAAATCCCACCACTCACAAACGCTGTAGGCTGCTAACAGATATCAGCTTTTACGAGGTGTGATTAAAAAAAAAAGTATTCTGACTGGACTTTTTGAAAAAAGAAAAAAAAACTATAAGAGTTAGCGATCTGCAATTTAGTCACCTTCGAAAAAGTCTCCTTCTGAAGCAACACACTTGCCTCAGCACTGTTTCTACTACTGGAAGCAATTTTCTGGGAGACATCTTCTAACATGGAGTACAGCTGCTTCGTCGTCGCATTCTGTTGTATCTCCTCAACATCCTAAAATCTTTTTCCTTTCAAGTGTTCTTTTTAAAAATTTTTTGGGAATAGGGAAAAGTTACAGGGAGCGATGACAAGTTAATAAGATGGTTGTTGGAGCTTTGGAATGACATGTTAACAAGAAACTGCTGCACAAGGTGTGACGCATAGGCAGATGCACTGTCATGGCGGAGCTGCCACTCATCACTCTCATTGCAATGTCGGCATTTTGTAACGAACTGCGTCCAGTAAACGCTGCAGAACTTCACAGCAGTGTTCCTGTTTGATTGTCTGACTTGATGGAGCATATTCATGATGCTAAATTTCACTGTGATAAAAACACACACACACACACACACACAGTCAGCATTGTCTTGAAATTTCTACATGGAGACGTCGGGGGGTGGGGTAGGGGTGGGGGGGGGGGTCTTCCACAGCAAAGACTGGGCTTTAGTTTCGGGATAATACCCGCAAACCCATGATTCGTCACCAGTTATGATGTTTTTAAAAAGCTTTCGTCATTTTAGACGCCTTCAAGCATGTCACGAGCAGCCAAACCACGGGCCTGTTTCTGAGCAGCTCAGACAGTTTTGCCACAAATTTAGCTGAGACATGTCTCATGCCCATGTCTTCGGTAAGAACTGACTGAACTGAACCGAAGCTAATGTGTAACTATTCAGATAACTCACGAATTTGACGATTTTACAGCACAGATGCGCGGACAAGTTCCATATTTTCTTCAGTTTTGCTGGTTGCGTGCCTCCCAGTTTATAACACTCACAAACTTGTTTACGACTCACACAATCCTCCCCGTAAACTACCTGTAGCTTTAAGTATGTGTCTTTACACGCTTTGCCAAGGTGTTGACATAATCTGATGCAAATTCGTTGATCCCGTTGCTGCGACATGACAAATGCGACGAAAAGATTCAGATACGCCAGAACAAAGCACTACCGAAAGGAAAGCAGTCAAGCAATGGATCCGTGACTTATGCCATTGTGTCTTATATGCCAAGGTCAGCATGTTAGATAGATAGATAGATAGATAGATAGATAGATAGATAGATAGATAGATAGATAGATGGATGGATGGATGGATGGATGGATGGATGGATGGACAGACAGACAGACAGATAGATATCAATAGATAGATAGACAGACAGACAGACAGACAGACAGATATCGATAGATAGATAGATAGATAGACAGACAGATAGATAGATAGATAGATAGATAGATAGATAGATAGATAGATAGATAGATATAGATAGATAGATAGATAGGTAGATAGATAGATAGATAGATAGATAGATAGATGGATGGATGGATGGATGGATGGATGGATGGATGGATGGATGGATGACGGACGGACGGACGGAAGGACAGACAGACAGACAGATAGATATCAATAGATAGATAGACAGACAGACAGACAGACAGATATCGATAGATAGATAGATAGATAGACAGACAGATAGATAGATAGATAGATAGATAGATAGATAGATAGATAGATAGATAGATAGATAGATAGATAGATAGATAGATAGATAGATAGATAGATAGATAGCAAAAAGTAAACCCGTACATGATGGTGTAGAGGAAATAAAAATGAAGGGTACAATTCTTGGAACAGGAGGAAGCGGTAAGAGAGGAGGCAACAGACCCATGATATCACAGATACTCTAAACACTACACTCACTGAAGCAGGCATCCTGGTCAGACAATTACATTTTTTTTCAGCTATTTATAAAGACAAAAGTTTTTGTCTTAAATATAAAAACTCTAATGAAACACAACAAAGGAATTGACACTAGTGGCCAAAACATTTCAAATGTTGTTTTTCAGAATCTGTTAACAATCTACGAGAGAACATTGACAACTATAGCCAGTCAGAATGTCAAATCATATTTGTCTTATATTTTAAACATTGCCTGCTAACTGGTGGAATATTTTTCGTCACTTATTGTTAAGAAAGAAAAGAAAGAGTAGTAACAGAAAAGATCTTTGACCTTATAAAAGATTGACTGGAAAATATTGAAAAATAAACCGAAAATAATAATATAAGGAATATCTTTCTCTCTTTACTTTGTATTCTTGTGTAAAGGGTGAAGGTTTTTGACGTTCAGAAATTAAACAGTTTCTTAATATAGCCACCCATGTCCTGGTTGGTCTCAGCCTTCCAATATCCATACCGGACTATTACATATTTTCCTTTAATCAAAGAGCATGGAAAATGTGTGCTCACATCTTTATTTTGATGGCAGCATCTCGTATCTGTCGAGCCATGGACGTCTCACTGCAACACACGAGCACGTTCATAAGTACGCGTTTTCTCTGTTGGTCATTGGAGACCTGGAAGTCATAATATAGAGTGATCACGTGTGCCATCAATATCGCAAAAACCGTCTCTCATGACAACCATTTCCTTTGTCCCCGGCACATTTTAACCATACCGGCCAAAATAGAGTTTAATTTCTCTTTTCCCCAAAACCATACATCGCCCGGGAAAGCTGTGGTAAATTTAGGTCCCGTCTTGTGTGCGGTAGAGTCAAATATCATTTGTTTCCTATCTTTGCACTCCACAGTAACCGGCACGTGATTTCCCCACTGTGTCCGGGGCGCTCTAAGAGATTCGGTGCACAACGCCCGGACGTGACGTCACATATTTCTGCGAGAATGCCGGGTAATTGATACATAATCTCGTGAGACCGAACCTCTCGCGATGCCCATTCTGTTTAGGGATGTTGTTGACTTCGGAAATGTAATTTCCGTTAATGTGGTGGCCGAAGTTGTGGGAAAACATTATAACATGTATATTTTTTATATATAAAAAATAAAACTAAGCTGAGAATGGCACGGTTATTGACGGTAAGAGGGGCATTTAAAAAACCAAGGAATTCTTTTTGGTGAGTGAAGATTGACACGAGCAATCCTTCGAGACAATGTAAGACCGACAAAAATTGTTAGAATATTTAAGTATTACATCAGATCAACAAACAAGATAGGTCCGAAATGATGAGTGCCGCTGTGGCGCTGGAGTGCATAGAAAAACAGGCAGACATATCCATCAGCTACACCAAACAAGACCAAGCTGCATGGCGAGGTGGACAGCCTCAGGTCGGACTGCTGACTTTATCGGAAATATCCATTTTGACGCCTGCGACTGCTCAAAGAGGAAGATAATAATACAATAATGTATAACTGGGGTAACGCTTCCATTAAGAAAAAAGTGAAGGGCATTGTGCAGACCTCAGAGGGGAGCGGAAGTGACCTTTGGGGGCAGTTTTATACAGATTAAGTATTGTCTATTGGCGAAATAAACTGCCACTGGCCCTGAATGTAATTGGAATATCGGTTGTTGTCATGATTGCGTACAAACTTTTTGTTGGAACTCTTCTTCTTCTTCTTCTTCTTCTTCTTTGTTGAACTATAGGCGTGATTTTTTTTTTTGTTAGCAGCCATTGTGATGAAGGTGGTGCAGCACAGCTTTGTGGAACGGGCTATGGCGGCTATTTTTGTCAACCCTTGCTAAAAAGCAGGCGTGCAATGCTTCTTCAACAGACTCCACAACCGTGGGGACTACAGCGATCCATGCCAACGTTAATCAGCCCAGGCCTGTTAATGGGGCTACCAACGGAGAGATGAGGGCAGGGTCTTGATCAAATATGGTTCTCCAACTTTGACGCTAGCATCTCAGATATGGGTCGCTGATTATCAAAACTTACAGGCCTCTGAGAGCTAGTCTACGAGGTATGATCAAAAAATATTCGGAACGAGGACATAACTTCGGGACCGACTGACACAATCGGAAGCGGGATTCCAGGTGAGAGCTTGTCTGGTTATGTCTGTGATTGGCTTTCGAAGTGTACATGCCCTATATATTTCCAACGTTTTTTCATTATCATTTCTTTCACTGTGGGGTGGTTTGCTTTCTGCCATAGCTCTTCATTGCTGATGTTATCTGGTTATCTAATCTGCAGCATCTTTCTTAGTCAAATGTTAACAAAGGTCTGCAGTCTTTTGGTCAATGTTGTCCATGTTTCTGCTCCGTATAACTAGATCGATAAGACGTTTTTATTTAACAGTCTAAGTTTTGTTGTTAGGGATATTCTCTTGACTTTCCAAATGTTTCTCAGCTGTAGAAATTCTGCTCTGACCTTCACAGTTCGTTTTGTAATATCTGCTTCTGTAATAGTCTATACTGCTGCCGAGGTATATGAATGTGTCTGTTTCTTCTAATTTTTTACCTCCTAAGTGACTGACTATGTGTTGGTTGTATTTATTGTATCTCAGTTTAGATGTAGTTTACAAATGCATTTATTATTATACAAGTATTAATTTCAGCAACTCACTTTGAAGACAATAAAATATAATAATTTCTGCACGTTTCTGCCGCCTGTCCCTCACATTTGTTGTCATTTCTACTAAATTTCTACCTTCATCTTCACTTTCATATAGCTTCACATTAATTCTCCGAGTTCAGCTCACCAGATATATTTTTATCCTACAGAGATTCACATTCTGCATTTATCTACGTTCGTCTCTTTCCACTAAATACAGTACTGTTGTTGTGCGGTTGTCCTTCGAAGAACTTTGTCTCTCTAAATAGCTGAAAAACAATTTAGTTGTCTGACCAGGATGCCTGCTTCAGTGAGTGTAGTGTTTAGAGTATCTGTGATATCATGGGTCCGTTGCCTCCTCTCTTACCGCTTCCTCCTGTTCCAAGAATTGTACCCTTCATTTTGATTTCCTCTACACCATCATGTACGGGTTTACTTTTTGCTATCTATCTATCTATCTATCTATCTATCTATCTATCTATCTATCTATCTATCTATCTATCTATCTATCTATCTATCTATCTATCTATCTGTCTGTCTGTCTGTCTGTCTGTCTGTCTGTCTGTCTGTCTGTCTGTCTGTCTATCTGTCTGTCTGTCTGTCTGTCTGTCTGTCTAAATAAAACAGCACAATGTGTTTAAAAATTACAATACATTTTTTAAAGCGTAAATCTTCAAATACTGATATTTTGAATGATACATCTGATAAGAGAACTGTGCTCACTGTATGAGTTTTCCCTGATCCTAAAGGGTACGAGATCGAGACTTCTGCAGCAAGTGCTTATTTGCCACTTTGACAGCGCTCCGAGGGAAATAGTCATTGATTCTTATGAAAGTGATACATTTAAGTTATATAAAAGTTACATATCAATCTCTTATAACATGTACGGATTCTGAGTGCTGTGTTGTGCTGATTTGATCAAGTCTATCATTGTACCTCCCCTCCTTTTTTCCCAATATTTTCTCTAAATGATTGTTAAATAAACGCTTTATTATCTTTTTCCATATCTTCTCTAAATGATTGTTAAATAAACGTTTTATTATCTTTTTTTCTCAATATTTTCTCTAAATGATTGTTAAATAAACGATTTATTATCTTTTTTCCATATCTTCTCTAAATGATTGTTAAATAAACGTTTTATTATCTTTTTTTCCCAATATTTTCTTTAAATGATTGTTAAATAAACGATTTATTATCTTTTTTCCATATCTTTTCTAAATGATTGTTAAATACACGATTTATTTTCTTACAAAGACAGTACAGCGACTCTGTACTTAGAGATTATTGTAATTTTTGCCAGTTTGTCTATTTCTGTTTTTGAACGGTCTAACTTTTTATTTATTTATTTATTTTTTGTTGAAAGGTCTAACGACCAGCTTGCTTTTAGAAAGAAAAAAAAACTTTGAAATTAAAAAAAAAAGCTGAGTGTGATTGAAAAAAATAAAGTAGTTGACAATAAACATACTGTATTTAATAAAAAATCTTATATAAAAGAAGAGTCACACACATACATAAAGGTAAATACATGTATGTTACATATACATCAATTTATTCTGACTCTCCAGAGCTCCCTTTGCCCAAATATGGGCAAGAAAAGGGAAAGAGACTGTATACATTATGCAAGTTTGTGATCTCCCTCCCCTCCCCCTTCCCCTCCTCCCCTCAATTCGGCTGACAAACGATTGTCCTAAGTGGTGGATGGATAGCCACATGCCAGAATGAGTGATTATTTTAATATGAATTTGGCCGACAACCGCAGCAAGCGCAGGCTTGTTTAGGCTTCTGATTGATGATTTACCTGGCACATCCACCGCACTGCCCGTGCCCGTAGTTTGCCGGAGCTGAGAAGATCAAGTCTGCTAACCAGGTTTGTTGGATCAGTGATGGAGAGAGCACGATGTTTCTAATAAAGCCATGACTATTAATTATACGCTAGCTAAACAAAGCTTGCGTTTGGTCTCAGTCTGGAATTAACACTGGCCTATCTGTTAATCTTCGCGGGTGGTTTTACTGCCGTACCCACAGAACAGATTTTTTAAAAAATCCTATAGAAACCTGTGTGGGTCGAATGCTGAAATGGTAGAAAGTGAAATCATAATAGACTCAATGTATAGGAACAAGATGAATTGAAAAAAAAAAGGACAGAAATAATGAAATACATAAGAAACATAACATTTAAATATTTGACTATATTAAGAGGCGTAATAACGTACAGGAAGTCCCCGGATTATGAACGTCCCATTTGCGTACATTTCATACTTGCGAATGACTCATCCCCCACAATCCCACCCCCACTTTTGTAATGCGTATTTTAAAAAATGGAGTTACAAGAAATGGCTCGTTAAGCAAATGCTCTCTGCTTTGCGGCAGCTCATCAAAACATTGGGGCTTTTACAGCGGTTTGTCGGTTTCTTTTGTGTCTTTTTTATGTGTAGAAAGGTATACTATATACTATATAAGGTAGAGGTAAAATTCCCGTTTACATGCCATTAAGGCATATTGGTGAATACGGTGTTAGGCTCGTATTTTCCAAGACTTTCGACGCATGAAAGTGTGCTGTGGTCAGTATCACGCCTGGCCGCTTTACCTTCCCAGATTTCTCTGGTATCAATTTTTAAAGGCTGGGTCGACCCGGGGGTCTTTTTTTTTTTTGTTTGGTGCGTACGAGATAAAAGCCCTCTAGTGTGCTGACAGGTCAATGAAAATATGGGCACTGACACCATATCCCTATGTGCCTCTAAGGCATGAAAGGATTACCTTTACCTTTTTTTTTTACCAGATAAAAAAATCCCACTGCTGGGACTGAACCCAGTACCACCGGATTAGTAAACCGAGCTCCTAACCACTCAGCCAACCAGCTAACTATATACTTTATACTATATACTAAGAGAAGACATTTGACCAATTGATGTAAGATACAAACGGTATCTAACTGTTCTAACTTGCGTGCAAATTCAACTACGAACAGACTTAGGAATGGAACTCGTTAATAACCCGGGGACTGCCTGTACTTGAGAGAAGGATTGAATGGATGAGAGAAAGATGAGGACGATATCTGTGAGCAACACCATGAGATGGATGGAAGTTAGTTTTGGCCATGCGCAATATGAAAATCGTGAGGAGAGGAATTTGGTGATCTGATGAAGCCAAGATCCACCTTGAAAGTATCATAGAATGATGAAAGAAGCATAGATTACTGTGATAATTTGAACTTACGTTCCACCTACTGGCAAGATTACATTATTATTATTATTATCGCCGCCGATTGCATACTTAATGTGCAAGAAAGGCAATGAATAGCCTGTACTTACTAAAGCCGAGAAGCTAGCAGAGAATACAGACTCGCGGGCAGCCCACAGTGCGGACCCTATGTGACACCTGACAGCACGGGAAGGATGTAAGAATATCGGGCCGAGGAAATAAAATTAATCTATAAGATCTCAGACACATAGAACACAGGCCTCGGCCGAAATCTTGTACCAAGTATTCAGTTAAACTGTAAAGTGTTGTAATCTTGAGTTACATCGGTTTACTTAGCGTTGGTTTTGGAGCCAGCGATAGTGGAAAGAGTACTATTCTGACTGGCCGGCCAGCTTGAATCTTTGAAAACAGACACTTTGGCCTGATAATCACTCACTCATTTAGTGAGCCGACACGGGATAAGAGACGAGAAGATAGTATGTCAGCACTAGAATTACAATTTCTCTTGTAGTCACTGTTCTCAGTGACAGCTTTGTGTCCAGCCTTGTTAGTAAGTCCTGATTTTCCAGATCCATTCATTGTATGGTGCAGCACTGGCGTAGTCTACCAGAAGGTTCCTTATGCCATTACGCACTGGAGGTGGTGGGGGAGGGGGAAGGGTCAACAGCCTGAAGAAATATGTACCTTCGGTTTCCCCGGGAAAACAAAGGCTGCAAGGAGGACAGGTATTGGTCTGCACACCATCCAGTGCTGTTGCAGCAAGAAAATGTGAAGGCACTAACACTTCACACTTTTAGGGAATGCAAAGACCTCGGGACATACAGTAATATGTCGTATGTATCATTGTAAGGCACGCTCATAGTTTCTTGTCTCTTGTCTTGTCATTCCTCATTTACTGCTAGGTGTAGAGGTGAAGTGCAATTGTCTCCCAATGGCTCGCCTGTTGGCTTCGTACACTGAGATGTTCAAGGACTTTGCTATTGTAGCATGGCCTTGTAAGTAATGACTGTTGTTGTTGTTATTATTATTATTATTAATGAATATGATTATGAAAATATACCGTAAACAAAATAGTAACATCGAATGGCGACAGAGAAAAGTGGATAGGAAAGGAAGAGAAAGGTATAAAACCTCCATGACACGGGAACAAGACGAGGACAAAAGTAAACAGCAGAAACAGGGAATAGAAAAAGACGAGACTCAGTGCCGCTGAGATTTAGGTAATACAAAAAGAGCGCCAGAAAGTAGGATGGTCCAGTGATAACGAAGTGGTGACTGGACGTTGACACGTGTAAACAATAGAAAAAACGAACAGAAAAGGTAGACACAATGAAAAGCGAGGACACAATAAAACCTCCGACATGAAATAGCAAGATAATGACTTAGGTAAATAACACTTGTATAGACGAAACTGACATAGACTGACACGCGTTAGGACGCTGTTGCGCAAGGTTTTTTAATAAAAGAGTGACAAACTCGGTCAGCTGACCAATTAAATATTTAGAGGCGTGGCCTATTGGACAATTGACTTACGACATATAAGTCACGGGGCAGTTTGAATGATGGACAATCAGAAAGCTCATGGGAACCAGTGGACATCTGAAGGGTGGAGCCAAAATACTTATTGGTTAATCCGTCAAACTGGACTTGAAGGTAAAAAGACGAGCGGAGAGACAGGAAAAAAAGGAAGAAGTACGGAAATAGAAGAGAGAGGAGACAGAGAAGGAAGATCGTCAGAACAACGTCGGTCCGGCATGTAGCGACTGACCAGAACTGCAAAAAGGATGATCAGTGCACGTGGACAGTCCGACCAGAACACCCGAGAAGCCATCAGATGAGAGATAAAAACAAGTCCAGAGAAGAGGCAAGTAGACTTTGCTCGTTAGTACACTGCGATTGAGAGACTGCAGAGGAAGACTGTCAGAAGAAATCAGAAGACAGACAAGAGAAGAAAGAGGACGAGACTATATAAAATCATAAGTAGTGTTAGACGAAGATAGTTTTCAAATGATTCAAATGATTAAGAAGAACTGACACTTTTGAAACTTTGAGTACAGTGATTTTAATCGAGAAACTATTTGACAATGTGTTGCAGAGGTGATGTAATACTGAGATAGGAAATGTTCTCGTATCAAGTGTAGACTATTGTGAATTTGAGCTGCATGTAGAATATGATAGAGTTTGATATTGTGAATAAATGATTAAGTGATTCGATCCAACTGATGTTGTCGACAATACATCTTGAACTTATTTGTTAAAATAAATGAATTCAAGGAACATTTCATCGGACTTGCTCTAGATTTAGTGCAGTGGTAATGTTTTGTGAAACCTATGATATGTTAATCAAAGAGCATCTTTAAGCTTCATTTCTATAATATGAAACTATTCAGAAATATATGTTAATCAATCTACAATATTATACTATACCATCGGTCCATCGTTTGCATGGGCGGGCCCTTCCTCTGTCTTTGTGTGGTCTGTAAAACATTGTTCTCTGTGGTTCACGTTCTGTTGGCAGTCGTGATACATGATCGAACTATTTTATTTGCTGTTTTTGAATATAATTCAGAACGGGTTCAACTCCTACTTTATTTCTAATTACATCATTTCTGATTCTGTCCATTCTTGATATTCTAAGAATTCTTCTCAAGAATCTCATTTCAGTTGTTGTAATTTTCCTTTTGTCTTTTGCTGTCAGGGTCCATGCCTGGCATTGGTATCACAAAGTTGGTATGAAGAGTCTTATAGATAGTTCTTTTGGTTTTCAGTGAGACATGCTTGTTGTTTAGTATGGGAGCCATTTGTCTAATAAGTTGGTTCGCTTTGTTACATCTGTTCTCGATCTCTATGTCTATTTGTACTTTTGTTGAGAAAATGCATATTTGAAATACGTTACTTGGTTCATAGTATGGTTTTCCAGCGTAATGTTTATTGGTGTGTCTACTCTTGCGATCGTCATGATTTCTATTTTGCCTAGGCTAATTTTCTTATTGTGCTCTTAGCATGCATCATTCAGTCTATTAATGTGATCTTTCAACCCTTATTCTGAGTTGGCAACTAGAGCTTGGTCATCTGCAAATAAGAGTTCGTTTATGGCTATGTCGTCTTCTGTTTGTTCTATTTCATTTTGTTGATTTTTTGCTGTTCTTATCAGTCCAGCTTCTTTATAGATGTTATCGATATATGTTATAAATAGCAACTGTGATAAGATGCAACCTTGCCGAACGTCAGATTTAAAAATAAAGTGTTCAGAATCCTCCCCTATTGCTCTGATTATGCCATATCCGTTGTTGTACAGACTTTTACATAGATTTATTAGATGATTGGTAACCTCATATTTTTTAGGACTTCCCATAGTTTGTTCCTGTCACCTCTGTCGAATCCTTTTTCTTGGTCAACAAAAGCCATGTAAAGGGTGCTATTAAATTCGACCGCTTTCTCTGACAACTGTCTGAGGGCAAATATTGCGTCTGTACATCCTCTGTTTTTCCTAAAGCCTTGTTGAAGTTCACTCAGCTGGGACTCTATCATTGGTCTTAATCTCTTCTCTAAAATTTTACAAAATATCTTTCCTGTATGTCTTCATAAGGAAATGCCTCTGTATTGTGTGCAGTCTCTTTTGCTGCATTTATTTTTCCACAGTTGGGTGATTATGCCCATAGTTTCATGTGATGGAAATTGTGTTTTGCGCTATTTTTGTTCTTGAAGTAAATCTTTCTTTGCATTTTGAAATGAAGATAAACTGACTGTTCCAGAATGAAATGAGCCTGTGTTATAAGACACACAGGTAGGCAGACACAGAGTGACAAACAACCAGGCAGACAGACATTTAGATAGGCAGATAGATAGATAGATAGATAGATAGATAGATAGATAGATAGATAGATAGATAGATAGATAGATAGATAGATAGATAGATAGATAGAAACTGTGAAAGAGAACTGCACAGCAAGACCTCAATCACTTGCAAATTACCGAAAGGGTATCTGTTCTGGTACCCCCCCCCCCACCCCCACCACTTGTCACGCGGCTGCTGTGATGAAGTGCCAGGCCGAATTTAGCTGACAATAATTACACATCGTTCATTAACGGATGATTTACAACAGAGATCACGAGAACAAACCAACACTCTTGCCCCCAATACTAATCGCTAGCAAGTACTGTATTATTTTCCCGCTGGAGCCGTGTTAGTGTGGGCCTGGTCTTGTTCGCTGCTTATATAATTACAGCAGCAAGGTCTAGTATGTCGCAGTCACGTAGAGAAACGTTGTAAATAATAGTGGTCACATTTTAAACCCTCGTTTTTCGACCAACTTAGTCGACGTCTAGAATCTGGCCTCTGTTGTTCTTTTGTCTTTTTATCCCAAAATTCATCATAAATGTCAATCTTTCTTCGCTCCTCCCCCCCCCCTCCTCATCCATCCCCCTCCCCGTTCATTTGTATTCAGTTTCATAAACTCGGCCATGGAGACAAAAGGAGGACAGGCTGCCTTTATGAATCCCATCACATGCAGTTCTTCATGCATGCCCCAGTTTCCTGTCTAAACAGACAGACAGACAGACAGGCAGGCAGACAGACAGACAGACAGACAGGCAGGCAGGCAGACAGGCAGGCAGATAGATAGATAGATAGATAGATAGATAGATAGATAGATAGATAGATAGATAGATAGATAGTATTCAGCAGAATAACTAAAGCTTTTCTTAGATAGATAGATAGATAGATAGATAGATAGATAGATAGATAGATAGATAGATAGATAGATAGATAGATAGATAGATAATGGTTTGATTGTGGCTTAAAGAGACATAACTGTATGGGGAAATTGTGTGGCGGGCCATATCTAAATCGTCTAATTTTTGCAAACTTATATAGAAAAGAAGAAAATAATGACAGTGACGAAACAAAGATGAACTGACTGTATATAATCAGCTCTTCAGGTCTTGTAAAAATGAAATATTAATTTTAACCAAGTAAACTCTCTCTCTCTCTCTCTCTCTCTCTCTCTCTCTCTCTCTCTCTCTCTCTCTGAACCTTAAGTGCCCAGGGCACATGGGGCTTCCGCAAGGGTTTGTCACAAATGCCTGTACTTTGCCTTTTTTTCTGCTCTTGCCCAGGTGAGCCCTCTATTGCTCAACATCCTTTCTGTTGTTCTTCTCCATGTCTCTTTTGGTCTACCCTTACTTCTGTTCCCCTGTGGTGTCCACCTTAGTGCTATTTTTGGTAGTGAGTTGTCAGTCATTCGGAGCACATGTCCCAACCATCGCCAGCGTCTTTCCTCAATAATTGCTGTCAGTGGCTTCATCTGCATTTCTGCCAACAAGATGTTATTTCTTATGGTGTTTGGCCAAACTATGTTTCTAATTCTTCGTAAACATTCGGTCTGGAAAGAATTCAACTTGTTTTCTATGGTTTAACCAAGTAAATTACACTTTCATAATAGTGTCGAGGATCACAAAAGGTCTCTAGGGCCGCCTGTTGGATGTCCCTGCTGTAGACAGCGTAGGTTTTTCAATATTTAAATCTCCAAAGGTCACTATGTTCACACGAACAGAGGTTCCCAAACCTTTTAGACTGAAGACGCCCTTGCACCAGAAAAATTACAAGCTGAGGCCTTCATAGTTTTTTTGTAAATTTTATTTCACTGATGTTATGAGCATTAAAAAAAAGATATTTAACGTTTGCAAGTCTTTTAGAACCCAATACTTCAATAACTAATCAAGAAAATATGTTCTTCATATCTACCTATTTTTGCTAGAAGTTCCACTGGCAAAGCGCGATTTTTAAATAAATGTATATTTATTTACTGGTGTCCTTTATTCAGATTTGATACAGAAATAATACTTTTTTTCACGAATGTTCTTTTATAGTGTGAAAAAACAAATAAAGAATATTTTCAGTTTGCCTCACGGAGTCTGACTTAACAATGACTGAGAACGGGGCTCGCAGAAGACAGTCTGAGAATTATATGAGCTAAAAAATGTATACCACATCTTCGTAATTATGTAACCAGCGTTTTGTCAGCTTTATCTCTAAGTACGTTTGTGTTAACATATACCTCTTTATTTTGGTCCGAGAAAATTGTGCACGAGTGCGAAATGGAACCAAGGACCTTCTGATAGGTGTGAGAGTATGTTGACCACTACACCACCCCGGAACCTATAAAATGGCTTGACCTTTTTGTATATCTAACAACATTTTTTAAAGTTGTTTGGTTCTTTTTAAATCAAACTATCTTGTAAAAGTTTGTTTTTACTTTGAAAATCTTGGTTTCATAAAATGTTTGGACAGCTGACTTGACGAACAGCTGTTTCTAACTTAGAGATTTCAGAGCAAAAATGATGATTTGGATAGTTTGTTTTTTTTTTCGTTACGACATGTTTTGAAAAAAATCACAAGAAAAAAAGGCAAGTGAAGTATGTCAAGAAGAAAAATAACACATTAATATTTCCACTTTCTTCCTTGTTTAGACACCATCAATTAAGGAAGACAAGGACAGAAAAAAATAAGGCTGTGAATAAATGAAGATACTCGTAAACATGTAAAAGATAAATTAGAATACGTAAAAGTTGAAACGAAATAAATTAATTGTGGCTACAGTAGAACTTTGATCCCAATCATGAATCAACTTACAAGACATTGTTCTAAATCCACCAAAATTCTTGCAGTTTGTCTATCACTAAGACAGCTATATTTCATATAGACCTTGATGTTGTAGACGTGATCAGAAGACGTTCCAGAAACAAGGAGCCAGGAGTTGGCATGACATCAAAAGGCACCCAAGCTTGCGGAGACACTGGTATAAAATGTTTTAGAAGAGTCTTTGATAAGGCATGCTCTGAAAGAGAAGTCCCAGAAGAGTGACAAAGAGCTGCAGTCGTATCCGTCTGGAAGAATAAAGAAGATAAAAAGAGATTATGGATTACACAGAAGGATTTACTTGCTCAGTCATGTAGGTAAAATGTATGCAAAAATTTTAGAAAGCAGAACAAGACAAGTTAAAGAGACATAACTATTTGGATTTAGGAAAAGAAAAATCAGCGCTGACTCAATATCCACGTCCCGAAAAGGCCTGCGAAAAAGCCAGTGAATATGACCGGGAACTTAAAAGTGATAGTAAGATAATGTGAATCAAGAAAAAAAAAACTTTTAATAGAGTGGACAGAAACAAGCTGTGGGCAGTATTAGAGGAATATGTATTACAACATGTATTACAAAACATAAGGTCTTTACACAAATAGTCAAAGTGCAGCAAGTACAACAGTGAAAAACACGGATTGGTTCAGAATAATAACGGGACTTGGATAGGGATGGGTATTGTCAGCACTATTATTTATAATCTACATGGACAAAGTAACGAAAGAAGCAAACTCACACTTATCATAACTGAATGAGCTGAAGTTTGCAGATGACCAGCGTGTTACCGAAAAAAAAAATGACACGAAAAGCTTATAAGATCATATGAACAATTTCCATCACAGTTATGAAATGAAAATCGACAATGCCAAAGAAGAGACCATGAAAGTCAGCTTGATTTCAAGCCCATTGAACATCCATATCGAAGACAACAAAATCCCACAGTTAAAGAATTCAAATATTTTGATTGTATGTTAACAGAAGATTGGAGCTTGATAGAGAAATTGATTTAGAAAACAAAGCGCAAATGCCACTGCACACCAGCTATCTCCGATGTTTTCTCGCCCCAACTTACCACTCAAATAAAGAGACAACTAATTAATAGCATACTTATGCCAGCGTTCTGCTGCCAGTGCCAGACATGAGCACTAACCAAGAAACAGCAAAATAAAACATCTGCATGCGGAATGAGATGCCTAAGAAAAGCAGCAAATGTCACTAGGAGGGACAAGATAAGAAATGACGACATAAAACCGTTGATAGGAACTACACCATGCTACAGTATATAGAGAAACAAAGAATTTAGTGGTTTGGCCACTTAATGAGAATGACATATATTCAACCAGCCGTGGTGGAGTTCAATCAACGAATTACAGGAAACAGATCAAGAAGAGCCCGGTAAAGATGGACAGATGGAGATAGAGGAACACTCACCAACTGCTACAAAAACATCGCTGAGGCCATGCATATGGTCTAAAAACACCAGCTGCATCTCCCCTCAACACCTCACAGTACAAGAGGAAGAATAAAGTAAGTAAAGTAAGTTGTATAAATTAAAGTAGGTAAAGTAAGTTGAATAAAGTAAGGTAAATAAAGTAAGTTCTACAAGGTAACTTGTACTTGTGCTTGTACGAACTCCCTGTAACTGCGAGCTGTTGTTCTTTGCAGCCGATGCTGTAGAGGTGTTGAGGCACAGCATCGTATCGGCGTGGGAGCGGGTTATGGGGGCTACTTTTTCAGTCCCGGAGTACAGCTAAAAAGCAGGGGTTGTGCAATGCTTCTTTAACAGGCTCCACCACCATGGGGACTATGGCGATCCCTGCCCCGTTACCCAGACTATGCCTGTTACTGGAGGTACCACGGAGAGGTAGGACAGGGTTTTCGTCAGTTATGGATCACTAACTTTGACGTTGGCATATCAGCTATGGGTCGCTGATTACCTTATCGGGCGTTTTCACCCTCTGTATAAAGTAAAGTAGGTAAAGTAAGCTGTATAAAGTAAGGTAAGTAAAATAAGTTGTATAAAGTAAAGTAAGTTGATGAAGGTAAGTAAAGTAAGTGTATAAAATAAAGTCAGTTGATGTTCTACAGTAGTATATTGCTTTGTAATGAAGACTTCTAGTTTCTAGAAGTTTATGTGGAAGTAGAAGTCTGAAAATGTGTAGCAAATTAGAGTGCTCGGTGAATGTTTAGTGAGTGTTTAGTTGGTGGTTAGTGAGTGCTTAGTGAATGTTTAATGAGTGTTTTGTGAGTGCTTGGTGAATCTTTAGTGACTGTTTATGAATATTTAATGAGTATTTAGCGAATGCGTAGGAATCTTTAGTGAGTGATTAGAGAATATTTCTTGAGCATTTAATTAATGTTTAGTGAGTGCTTAGTGAACGTCTAGTGAGTGCTTAGGTATTGTTTAGCGAATGCTTAGTAGATTTTAGTGAGTGTTTAAATGCTTATTAAATGCTTAGTGAATGTTTTGTGAGTGCTTAGTGAGTCCATATTGAATCTTTAGTGAGTGCTTAATAAATGTCTAATGAGTGATTAGTGAATGCTTAATGAAATTAATAAATACCTAGTGAATCTTTAGTGAGTGCTTAGCGAATATTTAGTGAGTATTTAGTGAATGTTTAGTGAATGTTTATGAGTACTTTTGAATGTTTCTTGAGAGTTTAGTAAGTGTTTAGTGAATGTTTTGTGAGTGATTAGAGAGTGCTTAGCGAATGTTTAGTGGATGTTTAGTGAATATTAATGAGCCCTTAATGAGTATTTAGTGAGTTCTTACTGAGTATTTAGCGAATGTTTAGTGAGTACTTAGTGAATGTTTAGTGAGTGCTTAGTAAATGTTTCGTGAGTGATGCATCATTTAAAGGCTTTAAGGAATCTTGACCAGCTGTGACTGGCTAATTTTCACAACGCCATCTTTCTAACATAATTCTATTTTTGTGCTGACTATCATTTTGTCAGATTCAAAGCTCTGCGATCAGTTATTTTATATATTATACTTACAGTCAATTTTAGCAGAGTTCATTTGTAAAATTTCGATCCATTTTAACCATTCAATAATATTTTAGAAGTATAGCAGTATATTGAATGTTACATCCTAACATTCACTATACTGCTATAGAACGGGGATGGCGACTGTAGTAAAACTGGTTTAAATAAAAAAAGATAGATAGAGGTGTATGGTGCAGTTTTACAAAGTGACAGAGGGAGTGAGTAAAGTGAGAAAAAAAATGAATAGAAAGTATGAGAATGTATAAATGAAAAACATATAACATCCGATATTTCGGTGTGAGCCTTTTTCGAGGATTACATGCACAACGAGACAAAAAAAAAAAAAACGAAGAACTTATCTGAATGTGTCTTCCTCCAGACTTCTGGAGGCTCACGCCGAAATATCGGATGTTGTATGTTTTTCATTTATACATTCTCATACTTTCTATTCGTTTTTTATCTCACCTTACTCACTCCCTCCATCACTTTGTAAAACGGCACCATACACCTCTATCTACCTTTTTTTTACTGCTATAGAAGTGTTTTTTGTATTCTTGCACATTCATGTATTCTCAGCTTTTGCGGGGGCAAGGAACATTTTGAGCAATGATTAGTTTTTAGACTATACGTCCTGATGAGGAACTCCTTAAGTAGGAGAGAGTAAATCGTGCTGTAAATCCTAGGCAGTGGAGCGTAAACTGTCTTGGGGTTCCCTTGGCAGAGAAGGATACACTGTCCTAGGGTACTGTAGACAATAGAAAATTCATTGTGCCAGGGTACTGCAGGCAGTGGAAGATACATTGTGCTGGGGTATCGTGGATAAATAAAAGTGCAATTTTCCAGGATCCTATCGACAGTAGGGGTACACTGTCCTAGGATACTGTAGACAGTTAAAGGCATACATTATCTTAGGGTTCCTTAAACAGTAGAGGGATTGCTGTCATAGGGCCACTTAGGCAGAAAAGGGCATGTTGTTCTAGGACAGCGTACTTTCTGCTGCCTAGACCAAAACCTTTACTCTCAGATCTCATGGCTTAACGAAAAAAAAATCATAATAGAGGTAAATGAAAAATTGCATAACAGGAGGAGAAATAACTGTATATAGATGGCATGATGTCATAGCGTCATTTAGGCAGTAGAAGCTAAATTGTCCTAGGATAATATATACATATATACATATATATATATACACATATATATATCACCACACACATATATATATATCACACTATATCACACACATATATATATATCACACACATATATATATATCACACACACATATATATATCACACACACACATATATATATATCACACACATATATCACACACATATATATATCACATATATATATCACACACACATATATATATCACATATATATATCACACACATATATATATATCACACACACATATATATATATCACATATATATATATATATATATATATATATATATCACACACACACACATATATATAAAGTAAAGGTAATCCTGTCATGCCTTAGAGGCATGGTGTTAGTGCCCATATCTTCCTTGACCTGTCAGCACATAGGAGGATGATATGGTCAGCATCACGCCTGGTCACCTTTCCTTCCCCAACTCCAGAAGAAGTCGGGTACCCATTTCTACAGCTGGGTGACTTGGGTGCCTCCGGCCGGATTCGAACCCCCGACCTTTGCCACGAGAGACCAGTGATATATGTGTATATATATGTACTTAGACAGAAAATCTTTTTATTCAAATACACCTCTCAGTCATTTATTCATTTGCATGTCCCTTGCGGAACTTTGCCCCCTATCAGCTCTCCTGTAGACCTCTCAGTTGTGAGCAAGATGGCCTGCTGCTGATGCATCCATTTACAGATCATCAACGATGTCTTGCAGCCATTTTCGCCCTGGTCTTCCTCTTTTTCTTTTTCCTGTTATGTACCCTTCCAAGATGGTCTTCTCTAAAACATGAAGACGATTAATGTGTCAAAAATAAGTATTTAAGTTTTCTCTGTTTAATCCTATTTACTAGCCAACTTCTTCAATATTAAGTTCTTGTAGTATTGATATATTTGTTCTTTTTTGTGTGTCTACGATATTTGAGGAACTCTTCTGTAATATTTACATTCAAAGGCATTTATATGTTTCTCAGCTGTTTTGTTAAGTGCCCAGTTTTCACAGGCATATGTTGCAATGAGAAAGATGCATGCTCTTAAAAATCCTATTTTTGTAGTTCTGCCTGTTCCTCTCCACAGATTCTTTTGTTGGTTTATTTTTTGAAGAGCGAAAGATGTCCTCCTTTTAATATCCCTCGTTGTATCTCTAATATTGTTTAGTAATGATCTAAGATAATCAAAACTCTCTACCTCTTCCAATTTTTTCTTACTGATATATATTTCAGCTACCTTATTTGTTTTGTCAGCTGTCATCAATTTCGTTTTCTTCGCATTAAGACAGAGGTTTTGCTCTTCACTGTTTTTACAGACTGACATAATTAGTTTTTCCATTCCTTTTTGTGTGGTGGACAGTAATACAGTGTCATCAGTATATCTTCATTCATTCATTCATTTGCATGTCCCTTGCGGAACTTTGCCTCTCAAACAGCACTCCTGTAGGCCTCTCGGTTGTGAGCAAGATGGCCTGCTGCTGTTACATCCATTTCCAGATCGTCAACGATGTCTTGCAGCCATCTTCGTCTTGGTCTTCCTCTTTTTCTTTTTCCCATTATGTATCCTTCCAATACGGTCTCCTCTAAATTATCATGACGTTTAATGTGTCCAAAATATTTCAGTTTTCTCTCTTTAATCCTCTTCACTAGCCAGCCTTCTTCAATATTAGTATATCTAATCTCTGTTATTTCATAACTTCCAATTTTTTGTGGCATCGTAATACTCTTTGTCTTCTTCATCTTCTCTAATATTCCTCATTATATTCTAAATATACAAGTTAAATATGTAAGGCGCCAATATGGACTCCTGGCGGGCAGTTTCCTTTATGTCAAATAATACACTGCTAAGACACGGAAAAAAAAGCTGTCAATTTTTCTTTTATTTTATTAATTTCTTTCATTCCCTTATTCTCCAAACTTAACCAAGCGTGAACGCGACTTGTCACATCTCACTGCAGGTCACGCAAGAGAGATGAGCTAAAACTGTGGCTATCGTTCCCCCCCCCTCCCCCAGTTCGTGCAAACAACAATTACGCAATTATCACGTCATTTCTGAATGGGAGTCTCTGACTATATAAGACAGTGTTGATCTGTCTTCACACTGGTGCCTCAGTTGATCAGTCTTGCTGGAAAGAAAATGGCATTTTTGATCGTGAGTAAACAGTGGGTCTTATAGATTGTTTAACGGCTGGAAGTGTTAGTTAAACAGCCAGGAACTCAGTATTTGTCCACCTAGACCTGTTAGGTACGTGCACAGACATTTAGACCTGTTAAGTACGTGCGCATACATTTAGACCTGTTGTAGGTTTGTAGATGTTTTTTTTTTGTTCCCCAAAGTTTTATATCCTTTGTTATGTCAAATATAAAATTGTCGTTTAATGTGAAATTAGATTTAAAAAAAAAGAATCCAGCAACGAAGAATCAAATGGCATAGAAAAAAATAGTTTCAGATTTTAGTCGCTTCATTAATCGTTTATATTTTCATCTTTCCACAAAACGATTTAGACTTGTAGATATTTGTCCAAGCATTTGAGAAACAGTGATGGGTTGTAAAATATAAACCCAAGTGTACATTGTCCAAAAATTCAGTTCAAACAGAGTACGGAAAATAGAGAAATGACCGGAAGAAAGAGGGGAAAGGGGATATTTTCCGTGGAAAAAAAAACACATACACAGTATCAGATGGAAGTGAAAAAAAAAATAATAAAAGGAAACACCAAGGAACAGGCATTTAAAAGCTGTTGGTCATATCAAGAGATATTTATTTCAAAATGGAAATCAAAAAGAAAATGAAGAATTGAAAAGAGGAGAGTTAGGGTGAAACAAATATAGCAATGGACAACGTCAAGAAACGAATAGGAAGGATAGGCATCCACTTAGCCAGATGTAGCAGGAAAACAGAGCCATAACAGGTTGAGCATTCATTGCAGACAAGCCTTTCAGGGATGGTACAAAGTACTGAAGAAGAGGGGAAGGAGTGGCGAAGGAGGAGAGGAAGGGAAGTGGAATTTATCATTCCCGGTACATGTAATGACTGGAAATTTCAAGTGGGGAAAAAGGAAGAGAGGAAGGCCAAAAGAAAAGCATCTCGGTGGACTGACCAGGTGGCATGGGAAAAGAAAGAGCATCAGAACTGTCTGGAAACAACAATCACGGCACAAGACTGGTACCAAAGTATCCGGTACGGCATATAAAAGTAATAATTTGCATCCGATACGGCACATAAAAGTAATAAAGTGCATGTATAAACAAGAGAAGGAAGTATCCATACACAAACATTATGCCCCTGTACACACAGAAAGAGCACTCACTGCATATTAGAAGACCTTGCTCTGTACTTAAACCCATTGCAAAGTGATCAGTTAGTTAAATCACAGACGTGATATAAAATCAGGACTTCAGACAGTCGGTAGTGGATTCCATACCAACCCATCTTCAACGTTCTCATAATTCTCTTGGGTTTCAGTACCTGATCATTTACTTATCATGTAATATACGCAGTCATGAAGGATTCAGTGTCACGTATGGGAGACATTCATTGTATATCATCATTTCAGACACACACAAAACTTCACCTCTTCCCATCTTAGTATTGTCAACAAAGACAAAAAGCAATAGTAACGTAGATCGAATCAGCAGGATAGTAAAATGTACGAGAAACCAGTTCTTTGTGTTTCCCAAAGTTTTATATTCTTTGTTAAGTCAAATACAAAATTGTCATTTACTGTGAAATTAGATCCAAAAAAAAAAAAAAAATCCAGCAACGAAGAATCAAATGGCATAGAAAAATAGTTTCAGATTTTAGTCGCTTCATTAACTGTTTATATTTTCATCTTTCCACAAAACGAGACTCAAGAAAGAACTCGCGGATGCTAAGCTTCCACACATAAACACACATACCCTCAACTTCACAGCACAATTCACAAACGCTAAATATCTTCACATGAACACTCACATACAAACATGAAGCACACACGCTAAGTATCTACACATTGAAAACACACATACCGGACAGAAGGATATCTATATGCACATATAGACATGGAACTCACGGACATTAAATATCCATATATGAACACACATGCAAGTACTCACACATGTAAACCATGGAAGTCATTAAAGTTAAATATCCACACACAAAGACAAAGACAAAACAACACACACACACAAACCATGGAACTCATTAAAGTTAAATATCCACGCACAAAGACAAAGCCAAAACAACACACACACACACACATGCTAAACACTGAACTCACAAATCCTAAATATACACACACAAACTCACGAACTCAAACAACATGGAAGTCATTAAAGTTAAATATCCACACACAAACACACACGTTCACACTACATGAAATTCACAAGCGCTAAATGTCTGTACATAAACAGACACACGGAACATGGAGCTCAAAAACTTAAATATCCACACGCAAACACAGGAAACATGGATGATAGTTATAATTACTACATGAGAACGTTTTTGCTGGTCTTCTTTCATCTCTTCTTTCCGCTCGTTGCTCTTTCGATTTTCATCTTTTTTGCCGTGGGCGAATTTACTTGTAGCTTTGGACTTTCATCAATAAAACGATTCTACCAGGAGAGGAGGAAAGAACACTTTCATCGAATTGCCAAGACACAGATCTCGGTACTTCAGTCCCCGGCATAACGGTGCAAATGCAGCATCTCCTTAATTAAAGGCCTTTTATTTAAGATCTCTATCCCCACCGCCAACTGCTCCATCCCCGTAGGGCACCTGGCTATGTGGGAATCGATATCCTTATGTATCCGTACAGAGGGGCCCCATCTGCGCTAGGTACCCGAGACTATTTGCCCGGCATATCTTACGACGACCTGTCCCTGCTCTAGCTAAATGACAGACTGCGGAGACCGGCTACTGAACACGAGCCAATCATCGATCTCACCAATACAAACCCAATCAAAGATCAACATCAGTGAAGCATCTATGAACCTGCGTCTTTGTTTTCATTTCTTTCTTTCAAGGTTTATTTTTCTTCCTTAATATTCAATGCGTGCAGTTTGATGAAACTTGAACGAAATATAAGTCTAGCTACTTTATTTCTCAAAAGCACGTGAAAAAAATCGTAGCAAAATCCATTGATTCTGAAACAGCAGAAGTTATGTCTGGTTTCTTCTTTATGTAATTATCACAAAGATTTGGAAAAACAGTTATATTTAGACATTATGTTCTTGTTCTTTTCGAAGTAAAGTTAAGATAAAAGTAAAATCCCGTTTCCCTTGCCATATTTGAGATACAGTATTAAGCCCGTATTTCCACGACCGTATTGACATGAAAGTGTGATATGGTCAGTATCTCGCCTGGCCGCATTTAGCTTCTCAGATTTCTCTGGTACCCATTTCTTTTTTAAGTCACGATGTTAAAGTCTCAGACAGTTTGTTTCTACCAAACTTGGCTAACTGACCTCCTTCTAGCTAGATGGGGCTAAGAAATTGGTGTTGATGTGAAGATCATCAGAGATGGTCAGCAACATGCAAGCACAGCTTTATCCTACAACTCAGCGATGTTCTTATAAACAGCATGTCGTGATCTTTCACCCTGCTTAAATGTAAGAAGGTCAATGTAATTCGATCATGGCAAACCTTGGTGCGACATTTACCGCTTTATGTTCACTACCAGAATTAAATAAAAGCACGTGGCCCTCTCCGCATCCCGCTCCATTTTATTTCCAGGTGTCAATGGGCATTGCTTCCTAAGACCGCAAGTTCCTAATCACACGGAGCTTGTCAAAGCAAGCACTGCTCTGCATGTCTGAAACGTTGGAAACTTTCAGTGCTTGTCGTACACCTGATGTACATGAACTAAAAGTGAAATAATTAAAGACGCTTCAAGTGGTTACACTGAAGTGACAGTACAAGTACAAACAATGCCCTGGTGCAGTAACATTTCTTTAGGTGGTATATACTTGAAAACTGGAGATGCCACGAAGCAGAATCGAACTGTTTATAAATTTATTGGGACACAGCAGTGGGTAACATTTGGTCAACAGGAGGCGTGCATGTCTGCTTACCACTTTCAGTTGTACCAGTTTTAGCCCAGTTTTTTTTTCATAATACAGTTTTAAAACAATAGTACTACTTATCACAAGAAATGTAATGATGGACTTCTTCTTCTTCTTCTTCTTCTCCTACCACGCTGGGTCTGTGAGCTGGTGTTGTCTGTAGCCGATGTGGTGAAGGTGTTGTGAGACAACATCGTGTCGGTTTGGAAGCGAGTTATGGTGGCTATTTTTTCAGCCCTTGACTGGAATTAAAAAACAAGGGGGGGGGGGATGTGCACCACTCTTTAGCACACTCAGCCACCAAGATCCCTACTCCGTCAGCCAGGCAAGGCACAGAAACCGCCTGGCAAAGACCCCTACAGGACGACTACGGAAAGTGAGCTAACGAATCCTTTTCATGATGATACTATATGTAAGGAGCTGTCCATTATCAGCCGTTCTTTATATGATGGTACTATATGTAAGGAGCTGTCCATTACCAGCCGCCCTTTATATGATGATACTACATGCAAGGAGCTGTCCATTACCAGCCTCCCTTTATATGATGATACTACATGCAAGGAGCTGTCCATTATCAGCTACTCTTTATATGATGATAGTACATGCAAGGAGCTGTCCATTATCCGCCGTTCTTTATATGATGATACTACATGCAAGGAACTGTCCACTATCAGCCGCTCTTTAGACTTAAAAAAAAAAGCTGACATCATAGACCACCTGAGCATTCAGCTGCCATAGAAGCTTTCTTGTTTCCATTTCCTTGTCCCACTTGTCTGTTCTAAACGGCCCTTGATCGATCTTGCATGTCTTCTTTTATTTTGCACACGGGACTTCCAACTCTTTCATTCCTATCTCGTGTTTGTTTACCGTTACTGGCTCTCATGCGAGCAATGCTTTAAAAAAAATTGTTTAATTTACGCCCACCCGCTCTGTGGATAGAATTCTAGTTCTTTAATACACCGGTAATTGTTTGCTCAAGATCTTCCGCTTCTTTCCGGCGCATGCCTTAGAGATGGAGTTGTGGTCGAGCGATTACTGGGATCCTTCAACTAAATGGATTTAATTACACATACGTGCCGAATGTTAAATATTCTTTGCAATTGCTTCGGAACGGTAAACGTTTGGAGCAATTACCGAGTTATTAGAGAAATAAGCTTCAATAAAGAAAGAAAAGAAGAAGAAAAGGAATCAGTTATCTCCAGGAATGGGTACATCTTGTTTTGGTGCCTTTTGTAATCCTTGAAGGATCAGAATGGTCCATTCTTTCTTTCCTTGTTTGCTGTTGTCACAGTGGTTCTAGATAACGCGCGGAAGGCAATTTTTTGCCAAGGGGGAATAAGAACGGCTGTTATTGATTGCTTGAGTAGCTCATCAACGGCTGCTGTAAAACAAGTTTCTGGTTGTCACACGAGATGATACAACTTGTGTATGCTACATAAGCGGCTGTCTAGATATTTTCTGTTAGGGGTATAGCGGTATATGGGTTACACGGTGCTTCGTGTATGTTCTGGTCATACTACAACACACATTTAAAGCAAGAGATGCTGTGAAGGTTGGTCATTTGGTAACGTGACTCTAAATTGTTGCTGAACAACACACGCTTAAAGCAAGAGACGCTGTGAATGTTGGTCATTTGGCAACGTGACTCCTGTTGAACATGGTCACAAGAACGGGTTTTGGCGGAACAAACACAGCTCAACAGCTCAACAGCTGTGTGAAAGATAGAGGGGGGTGGACGTATGGAAGTATGTGAGGTCTTTATCTCTCTACATGAGTGTTGAGAAAGTGATTAAACCATATATTCATTAAAGAAGTCGCTCCTGAGCCAAGGTTAGTAGTCAATGTGAAATGCTCGTTTGTTTGGATGTTGTTCTACGCTGACCTGTTATTATTCACATCATGAATCATGATCGTTTGTTTGGATGTTCTGTAACGTTCAGCTGTCATTACTTAGAGCGTTACTTACACATACACTCATCCACCACTAGATCACATCGTATACGTACAAGAGGCAGACGAGTACTGTGCATCATGAGTTACTTCTGACTAGGTTTTATCCCACAAAACTTACAAGTTTTAGGATTACTTACTTAAATCACATGTTGATAATCCTAATCATGGCTGCTTCATTAATGTTTAAAACTCGTCTTGTTTGCTACTTTAGACTGGAATAACAGCGTTTCTTTAAACACAGTTTTCATTCAAATTGTACAGATTCACATTTATGGTTGTTGCAACATTCGAGACGGACAACCAGAGCAGTAGTGATACGCAACTAGTAGTACTTGAAACAAATGGGGGGAAAAGCATCATCATCATTTTGCCTTGAAGTGGAAAACAGTTTTTTTTCCTGTTTCAAACTTTGACTGCTGGCATACTGAATTATTAAGTTCGTAATAGAATAATACACAAAAGGCCGAAGAAAAAGAAGTCGACCACGTGAAACTCTAAAGAGGACATTGTTAAGAGAGGCCGGTTTAGTAGGAATAGCATCCCATGATGAGGTTGAAAAGCTCGCCGAAAACAGGAAAAATTGGCAAGCCACCACGCGAGCCCTGTGTGACGTTTAGCGGCACGGGAAGGATGTAAGATAGAATGTCCTGGGGGTTATGGTTTGTAATTTCGACTCTTCTCTTATGAAGTTTTTCTCTGGGCTTTGTAGTTATTTGAAATTTCGAGAGACTGACCTGCCTTTTTTGTATGTGTGTGTGTATTTTAAAGCCTGTAATACCTGTCATGTTCCACTGCTTGTACTGCCTTGTTAAATTTTCTAGTGTAAGCCCTCTCTGGCAGATGTACTTAATGCATGTCCTGTCCGTCATACTTTCTAGTCTAGACCTATCAGTCAGCTTTTATAGCCCAGCTTGGCTAAAGGGATAGGGATCGCCATAGTGTCCACGGCGGTGGAGCCTGCTAAAAAAAAGCCACCGTAACCCGCTCCCAACCCGACATGAAGCTGCACCTCAACACCTTCACCATGTTGGCAGCCCTATATCATCAAACTCGCAGTTCCAGGGAAGTAGAACAAGGAAAAAAAAACACAAAACAAGAAGATCCAGTATAACAGAACTAACTACACGCTTCTTTAAACAGAACAAACCAGTGTCAAGTCTGTAACAGTTTCCATATCTGAGCAACGGGTGTGCATCCAAGTGCCTTACTAATGGTAATCAATTAAAACTTGAAAGACTCACTCACTCCGTGTTTAATTAACCTGCTTTCTTTGCTCTATAACCTTCATTAATCACTATCTGTTGTATAATCTTTCGCTGGCGGATTGCTTGTTTTTATTCGCTTTCCGTTCTTGATTTCTTTGTTTTGAGATGTTTTCTCCGCCCGGCAGTGATAAAACTTCTGAGTGTGGCTGAATATAGTTGTCTATATCGTTGTAAGCACCCATCCAACCATCCATCCATCCATCCATCCATCCATCCATCCATTCATCCATCCATCCATCCATCCATCCACAGATCCATTCATCCGTCCGTCCGTCCGTCCGTCTGTCTGTCTGTCTGCCTGTCTAACTGTCTATCTGTCTGTGTATTTATGTTTAGATATATATACAATGTCTGCATGTACTTACGTATATGAAAAGTACAGATATATGGGATCAAAGAATAAATTAGTGTGATAAAAAATATGGCTTGATTGTTGTATTTCTTATATTGTTTTTCTATAAATTTGTTAGTTTAGAATGAATGAGAGAATGTAATTAAGTTTATTCCGTGTAGTTGCATAAATCAGAGTGTGGAGTGTATGGACAAGAGATGTTAATAAATTTATGCAAATATATTTGTTTAGTTCTTCATGCTTATTACGCTCATTAAGAAATGCTGAATGATTGTGACTGAGTGATAGCTGTGTGATGAAGGGCAGAATGTCGTCTCTGTGTCCAAATATTAACCTTTTGAAAATAAAATCTGTTCGTTCGTTCCTTCGTTCTGTCTGTCTGTCTATATCTGTCTGTCTGTCTGTCTAACTATCGATCTATCCACCTATCCATGAATCCATCCATCAATCCGTCCGTCTTACTGTGTTCATTATCGAACAGGTAGTTCACTCACTAAACGACATTATATTCTTGAATTGATTTTTTTTTCTTTCTCCGTTGTTAAATCCATTTCTATTTTCCCCTCCTATCATTACATACGTTTTTAACCACATTGATAACAGAATATTTGAATATCCTTTCAGTTGTTTAGCATGGTTAATCTTTTCCTATCCTTTCAGTTGTTTAGCATGGTTAATCTTTTCCTATCCTTTCCTTTAGCTCAACGGACAGACGGAAGAAACAGTGCCGTTTTATAGCAGTCCGAACAAATGAACTGAACAGTATACAAATTGAGGAGTCGGAGTCGAATGCATTGGCATCGGGGCTGTAGAGTCTGTACATCTTCATCAGGTGATGTTGATCATGATAAGGGATAACGATAATGATAACTGTGAGTTGATTTCGTAAAAAAAAAAAACGGGATAGATTGCACTAATTAGTGAGCTGTAATCTTGGACTTCTGTTATTCGCGTTTATCCTAACCTTCATCTGGCTGTTGTGACACAAACTGTTTCCTGATAGCGCTGTAAGAGAGGTGGTGGCCTCTGTCAGCTGTATTCGCGAAGCCTGACGGCAGAAACGTAGTGTCTTTGCCACCTACAATCGTCAGGTCTGGTAGTGGAAGTAGAGTGTCTTTGCCGAGTATGTTCGTCATCGCAGCGTCGGAAATGTGTCCTTGCCGGCTATTTTCGCCAAGCCTGTAGTTGCCCTAAGTGTAGTATCATTGTCGGTTATCGTGCGTCGGACCTGGAATCAGAAAGATACCTTTTCTAGTAGGCTGGGTTTTTTTTCAACTAGTGCACATTATTTTTAAAAAAAGGTCTTTGTTCGTTCTTCCAGTAACTGCTAGCACGATAGCAGACGAAGCCGTGAAGATGCTGGAGCGCAGACTTCAGACGTGGATTATGCTGGCTTGCTCGAAGACCACTGAGTGAATCTGGAGACCTCTGAGTGAATCTGAAGACAGAGGGGGAAAAAAACTATTCACTCAGAGCTCAGTGAATCTGAAGACCTCTGAGTGAGTCTGAAGACCTCTGAGTAAATCTGAAGACCTCAGAGTGAATCTGAAGACATCTGATTGGATCTGAAGAGCGGACTTTTTTGCCAGACTCTACCAGAGTGGAAACACACGGTGAGTCCTTATTCTAAGTTGGTTTTGTTGATAGCAGCACCAATGGAGAAGTGGAACAAATTCTTTGCCAGTTCTGCTTCTCTGGCCCTGATAACCACGAGGTCAGGAAGGCACAGTAAGCGTTTCCAAAAAAAAAAAAAAAAGGAAAAACACGGATGAGTAAACTAAATTTTAGTGAATTTCTTCATTTAGTATTTAAAGGTGTTCCTAAAATTTGTTTACACTTTCCGGAGAGCTCTGTAATAAGACAAATACACGTTACACGGAGCGCGTGTGTGGTATTTTGAACAGACTTTCTCAAGACACACTTTACAGGGACACATTCTGATCTTTGTTCTCTCCCCCCACCCCCCATACACACACGGGAGGCCCCACACCCCCAAACTATTAACACGGCACACGTCACTGTGATAATCGAGTTCCTCCTAGATTTTATGTAGTATATCTGGAGTAACGGGGGGGGGGAGCTGCTCACTTTGACAATGTGCAACATCATAGCTGACATGCAGACATCAGGGTTGGCGAACTACAGCTGACCAAGACCCTGCCTCACCTCTCCGTTGGTACCCCCAGTAACAGGCCTAGCCTGACTAACGGAGCAGGGATCGGCACTATCCCTATGGTGGTGGACCCTGCTAAAGAAGTATTGCACACCCCCTGCTTTTTAGTTGCATCCAGGGAGTTAAAAAAATATCTGCCATAACAAGCTCCCAAGCCGCCAAGATGCCCTGCCTCAACATCTTCACAGCATTGGCTTGAAAGAACACAACACTAGCTTACAGTTCCATGGAGACAAAAGATAAGACAAGACAAGACAAGACAATCTGGAGTAACAGATGTGACGACGGCCGCGACTGGCTACTTCAGAATGTTAGATCTTATAGAAGTAAGGGTACTTACACATTGTATTTCATGTACCCTTACAAGAAAAAAAAAATCACAAGATCAGGAGATCTGGGGGAGGCAAATACAGCGGCCTATGGAAAGTGTATGGCCTCTGTAAAGTGTAAAGGAACTTTTGGAACACCCTGCATATTCGATTTGCAGCCACCTGGTGGCAAACTTTCCTAGACACTGCTTGATGGGCGTTTCATTAACATACATGTTAATCATCTCCAGGAACGATGTAATCACGTTAAACCATCAATCACTTTTGTGGGAGGCTCGACAGCTGTCTTTGTTCCCCCAACAAAATTAAGTCCGATCGATGGGATACATGCGAGGAGTTTACATTTTATAACTGCCTCTCATGTTAACAACCCTACTACAGTTTTATCTGACCTGCTCCCTCTGTTGTACCACAAGACACTCGATACTTTTCCACAGCCAAAACGACAACTCAGCTGCAACGAAATGTACTTAACCAGATATTATACAGCATTGAAAATGATCAACATATTATTTGCCAATGAGAAGACGACCAGACCATAATTATACGGTTGTAATTGATTAGTAATCAATGAACTGAAGCAAGAATTCACACTGTAAATATTGGGGGAAAATACAACTATATTACAGTATCTTTGGACTTGCTATGCAGCGGGTGCTATATATTGCCATTTCTCAGATGTAATTTGTGGTAGTACAGTATAAGATTACTTTCCCGCCAATAATCAATGTAAATACGCAGAGTATTCTATAGTAGCGAATGTGAGACGTATTTAATGTAATTTTAAGGAAGTTTATGACATTAAAACTATTATCATTATATCAACTTCATAAAAATAACTTAATACAAAATGTTCTGTATTTTAGTAGACTTTAAGCAACTGAAATTTGTCCACTTCAGAAAAGTTAAAATCTATATGGAAACTAACCTTATTCCGTCTATTTCTTTTTAAAAAATGTGGACAGCGCCTTCATTTTGCATTTCATTATCGTTTATTTTAACGCGACAACCTTTTCTAAATGAAAATACGGGATGACCAGTCAAGCGGTGTCATCAAGGACAAGAAAACCAAACTGAAATTTGAGCCCAAAATTTTAATCTGCAGGTTAGACTTGGAGTTTTATCTACATAAATGCTAAATCAGGGCTACTTGCTTCTTTACAGAGTGAATCTTCTTCAGAAAAGCAAAATTTCCACTAAGATTTTTTTTTAAAATTCTGAGAATGTCTGAACATGAGACGATCAAAGTATGAAGCAAAACAGATCAGTAATTTGGGTATAAGTACGAGTATATATAAGACTTATACCCAAATTATTGTTGGATATAAGTATATATAAAACTAGGGTCCGGCAAGCGTAGTGGTTAGAGCACTCGTCGAGGGTTCGAATCCCCAGCTGAGCGGGACTTTTTCCGACCAGTACGGCCCCGAGGTCGACCCAGGCTCGTAAAATGGGTACCAGAGAAAACCTGGCAAGGAAAGGCAGCGAGGAAAGGAATTAGATATCCTACTTCATACGCTGATGGCCCAGCATATTGAGGTCTATAACGCTTCATCCTCTACGTCATTTGCTATGGGACTACCTTTACTTTATATATAAGACCTCTTCAGCTTTCCGGACCATTAAGGCTCATTGCTCCAGATAGAATTCGCCTCCATTCCTATCTATTCCTAACCTCTCTCCAGTTGGTGGCACCAATTTCCTTTTCTGTGCTCTTTCCATCTCTGTCTTGGTATACCTCTTGGTACTGTTTGTTTCCTTCATCTCTTGTACATACAGTTTTAGTTTGTTCTCTTCTATTCTTTCTACATGGCCAAACCAGCCATATCTATTCCGTTTACAGATGTTTTTAATTCGATTTGACTTAAATAAGCTGTTAAGCTTAAATAAGCTGTTAAGTTCACTGTTTTTTTTTCTAGCTCTCCATTCTCCACTGTCGGAGAATGGGTCCACTTAATGGGCCCAAAGACTCTTTTTAGGATCTTGGCCTCAAAGATCTGCAATTGTTGTTCATCTTTCTTTGTTTTACTCCACGTTTCTGATCCCTACATGACGGCTGGTCTTATTATATTTTTCTAGACTGTTATTTTGGTGTTTTGGGACAGGATTTTGGATTTTAACATGTTTTGCACGGCAAAATGTATTTTATTCCCTGCCTGTACACTGCTTTTAATTTCCTCCCTTACTATGTTGCTTTTCTTGAAGGCTGTGCCTAGATATTTGTATTTTTCTGCTTTCCTAATGGTAATATTTCCATTTATATAATCTAGATCATTCTGCCCCTGGTCTCTTGTTATCCTCATACACTCTGAATTGTCTTAGTTAATGGTCAGTCCTACTTTTAGTGCCACATCTCTCAAGTGTATGCAAGTATTGGTGACTTCTCGTATAGTTTCCCCTACTAGATCGACGTCGACAGCATATACTAGTATTTTAGCTTGATCTTCTGTACTGCTTTCTTCTTTCACTTTTCTGATTACCTTTTCTAGTGTTAAGTTGAACAGTAATGGGGATAATATATCTCCTTGTTTTAAACCTGTTCTGACTTTCTTCTTTTATAGATTACCATATTTTGTGTATCCTCCATGCATATTCTTGTCAAACTGATCATTTATTCTTACATCGTTCCCGTGCCTGTAGTTCGCCAAGATTTGTCTTCGGCGAGTTTTTCAATCTCATCAAGGGATGTTATGCCCACTGAACTGGCCTCTCTTAACAATGTCCTCTTTAAAGTTTCACGTGGTCGAGCTATTTTTCTTCGGCCTGTTGTGTTCCATTTGATAGCTTGTTTGGGGATCTTCTGATTGTTTCTTCTCATCACGTGACCGACATATGTCCCATCTTCTTTTTCTAACCATCCATGAGACAGATTTCTGTTTTGATGATTTATTAGTTATCTTAAATTCTTTAATAATTTTCCATAAGCTGTTATTGTCTATGCTGTCATAAGTTTTTTTGAAGTCAATGAAGATATTATGTACTTCTTTTCCATATTCCCAGTACTTCACTGACGTTGAAAAAAAAATTGATCTATGATTGATTGTTTCTGAAATCTGCATGATAGTTTCACAGTGTGTCCTCGCTGTATGGTTTTAATCTAATTAAAAGTATAATAGATATTATCTTGTAGCTTGCTTGTAGTAAGGATATTCCTCTGTAGTTTTCATACTTTCTCTTATCGCCCTTCCCGGGTATTGGGATCAGTAATGATTCTCCCCATTCACTAGGGAGTTTTTCTTCTCTCCATATTTCTTGTATCAGTGCGCATTTCTGTTCATGTAGACTTATACCTCCTTCTTTAAATCAATTCTCCAGCAATTCCCTGCGAACTTATTGCTTTGTTGCTTCGTAGAAGCATGGCACTCTAGATTACTTATTCTAAGTCTGGTTCCTCTATTTCTGGTTCACAAGTGTGTGTTTCCTCCCATGGTAATGTGTTTATATAATGTGTTTATATTTTCTTCACAGTTTAGTAGCTTTTCAAAATATTATTTCCATTTGATACAGATTTTCTCTTCATTATTTATCATGTTTTCATTACTATCTTTCAAGGTCTGCAGATTTTGTTTATACCATTGTTTTGCTGTTCGCAGTTGTTTCTAGAATTCTCTGATTTTCTTATTTTGATGGCGTGACAACATCTCGTTCACAATGTCTTTTATATATTGTCGTTTTTGTTGGAGAATAACTTTTTGAGTTTCTTTACACTGTGTGTGGTACTTCACCTCTTTTGTTTTGTTGTTCATGTCATTCAACTATATCTGTCTCGCTGTTCTTTTCTTTTCTTTATGACCGCCTCCCTGCAGACTTCATCGAGCCAGTTCTTTCTTTTATTAATGATCTCTACTCCCAGGCATTCTTCCATTGTGTTCTTTATAATGGTTTTTAATATCTTTCCATCTGTCATCAACGCGTTTATCTTCTTCGTTCCCTCGTATGTTTATCTTATGTTTTAGCTCTTCTCTGAATTTTTCTTGAGTTTCTTCTCTTTCCAAAGCATCTCTGTTTATTACTGAGCTTTTATTTTAAATATACTATAGAAATTTTTCTTCAGTCTGAATTTTAATTTAGCTCCCAACAGATAATGGTCAATGATGCATTCAGCTGCTCTGTAGCTTCTGATCTGAAGTATGTTTGTTGTGTGCTTGGTGTCAATCAAAACATGGTCTACCTGGTTGTAGGTTAGTTTTTCAGGTGATTTCCATGTTATTTTATGGACTTTTCTATTTTGAAAACGTGTGCTGTTCATTCTCATAGGACTAAATATTTATATATTTATTTGATACGTACACAGTCACTGCAGTAAATTTGTTTGATGACAAAATGTTAAAATTATTTAGAGCAAAAGTCAGAACAGCTTTAATAATTAATGAGCGTACAAATTGTAACGTCTGGTTTCCACCTCAGTCATACAAAAAAAAAACACATACAAGATCACCAAAAAAAAAAAAAAAAGAAATAGCGATAGAAGATAACAAATATAACTTCACAAGAAGCTATGCGTCAAACAGAAATAGAAGAAAAAATTAGAAAAAAAAGGAAAACAAAATTTACAGTAGCGCTCCGATATCCGAACACATTGCACATTTGTAACGGTTTAAGAGAAACAGTACGTGCCTGTATGACTCCATTATTCCACAAATGTTTTTTTTTTCCTAATGGCCGAAATTGTGTAATGACGTGTTTTAGGGCAAATGGTTAGGATCTCACTATTTGATAGTTTATTTTCTAGACTGCTTAGTTAGAATCTCACTATTTGATAGTTTATTTTCTAGACTGCTTAGTTAGAATCTCGCTATTTGATCATTTTTAGTTAGAATGTCACTACTTGATAATTTATTTTCTAGACTGCTTAGTTAGAATCTCGCTACTTGATAATTTTTAGTTAGAATCTCGCTACTTGATAATTTATTTTCTAGACTGCTTAACTTTCTTGATATTTAAACTTTTTTTCCCCTCCTCTCTTTGACTCATGCTTACGTCTGCTGTCAGACATAAAGTATTAGTTTTCCAGGTTATATGCGGCACATGACTTACATTTTGTAGATTTAAATCGCTAGGATTCTGAATTCGTTGAAGTTATAATTCATCTCATGAAACAAATACAGACGGCCTTCAGTTCTCCAGTTGTAATTCAGATACAAGTAGGTAATCACGGAATTACTTGATTTTAATGGTAAGAAAGTTACTGATGTTAGTTACTTGATCTTAATGATAAAAAAAGCTACAGAAGCTTAGAGATATTTGATTTTAATGATAAGAAAGTTATTGAAGCTTAGAGTTACTTGATTTTAATATTAAGAGTGTTATTAAAGCTCAGAGTTACTTGGTTTTAACGATAAGAAAGTTACTGATGTTAGAGTTACTTGATTTTAATGATAAGAAAGCTATTGAAGTTTAGAGTTACTTGATTTTAAAGACAGGAAAGTTACTGAGGTTTAGACTTTTGTTTTGGATTAAGATTTTAATTTTAGAGGGGGTTACAATTTAGTGTAGGGGAATAGAGCGTGAGGACTGCCAGTAGCTCTTCTAAATGGTCAATTGTCGCGTACATTCGACAGATTATACCGTCATCCTGATAATTACACATTTCTGCATTAAATATCTGCTGTGTTGGGACGCATATGGCGTTTCGCGTGAAATGCAGGTACCTCCTCAGTCTCAAAAGAGTGCTCACATCGAGTGCGAGCTAGCTCCGCGCGTGCCAACTCTGCGAGAAGTCACGTGTATTCCAGAAGTCGACCTCGCGCCTCCCATCTGGTGACATTTTTTATTTTTAAATTCTAACATAGACCCGTTACCAGAAAACTCATTTTAACTAAAGTATCAGATGAGTCTTGAAAGCCCATTTGTTCCCGTTGAGTACGTTTTTTACGCACAGAAAGCAACAGCGTAAAGAGCTAATATGTTGATTAACTGGTTTAAAAATTTATATTCTGTTTTATTTGAAGGAAATAATTCACTCTATCGGTATTGATTCTGACAGTCAGTTTTTTTTCTTCTTTTTTTTTTTTTTTCATTGCCTATGTTCTGGTTAAGTATCAAGGTCACAGGCTGACGTTTTTTTTTTCTGTTTGATAAAAGTCTTAAGCTTATAGGCATTGTAACCATTTCTTCATATTGCTCCATGCACTGAGAAGGCAACAGTTTGGGCTCATCTGCCTTGTGATGATCATGAGCAGATAACCCGACTGTCAAGGCGTTCTTGAAATTCTCAGAGTATATGACAAGATACACCTACCACCTCCTGTCCCTACTCAATGAGCTGCAGTGCCAGGCTTTTCTCAGTTCAGCCCGCAATGCGGTCACGTCGATTACAGCCACATTCGTCAGGATGTTGTGACAACTTCTTTCAATGCAGGTGCTGCTAAGATTCCAGATTTTACAGAAACAAGCGAAAAAGAAAGGGCGATTCTCTGAAAGGGATTTTAGGATTAGATGATAACGATGTGCAGTATGTACAAGCCAATCCACAGCAGAAAAGTAAGTGTGCTTATAATAAAATATAAGGAATTTTTAAAGAGAGAGAGAGAGAGAGAGAGAGAGAGAGAGAGAGAGAGAGAATTGTTCATAGAATTCAACCAGTTTTACAGGCAATAATCAATGACAACCGAGAAGCCCACAGGAGAGCATTTAAGGAGGCAAAGTTCCGCAAGGGACATGCAAATGACTGACTGACTGAATCAATGACAACAACAACAACAACAACAAAACTGCAGCCAATAAACTGGATGCCACGTGTAGAATTTGCCAGTCACATATTAGCGTTTGTTCAGGGAAATCTAAAGCCATAAACATAACTAATTAAAATGAAACATAAGTGATTGAAAGTAAATATAAATAACAACAATCTAACTTAGCCAATTAAAAACTAACATGAGTAATGGACATTTAACATAATTAAATTAAATTAAACATCAACAGTTACCTAGCGCCAGCAACCACCATACATTTGTGTTCGTATTATGCTCTTATAAAAAATCTTGAATCAAGAGTAAACTTTGGCCATAATAGATACACGAGACTGCCTGTAACCATAATATTTCATTGTGCAGTTTTGTTCCAAAGTAAAAATGCGACAATTCGTAATCTTTATTAGCCTAAAAAGTTTTTTTTTTTAATCTCATTTTATTACCATGTCTAACTTTTCTGAAAAAAAAATGTTACGTGCTGGATTTTACAGTTGCACATAACAATAGTTCCATGCTGACATGTCACAAAGTCTAACATGTTGACATGTCACAGGGTCTAACATTGTTGGCGTGTCAACGGGTCTAACATGTTGACGTGTCACAGGGTCTAATACGTTGACATGTCAGAAGGTCTAAGGTATTCTGCATTGGTCAAAAGGGAGGTGAATAAAGCCAGCGATGAACGAGCGAACGATCTTTACTTTGCTAGTCTGACGAACTCGGCACACAGGTCAGTCTGTCATTCAGCCCTTCATCTCTCATCTTTCATTCTTGCTACACATTCGATATAGTAAATCAGCTCTCATCTTTCATTCTTGCCACACATTCGATGTAGTAAATCAGCTCTCATCTTTCATTCTTGCCACACATTCGATGTAGTAAATCAGCTCTCATCTTTCATTCTTGCCACACATTCGATGTAGTAAATCATCTCTCATCTTTCATTTTTGCTATACATTCGATGTAGTAAATCATCTCTTATCTTTCATTCTTGCTACACATTCGATGTAGTACAAGTATATAAAGTTTATATAAAAATATATCTTAAAGTGTAAAATAAGACTATTACATTCACGAATAATTACAGGAGGTAACTGATATACCGCTGCTTTTTAAAAATGTATTTTCGACACAGTTCTTGTCACATTTACATACGTGAACATGAGAATGTAAAATAACTGAACTAGAAAAAAAAATCGACACAGAGACAGGAGACAAGGACTGAGATTTTAGGACTTACGTAAGCAGATGTGGTACAAATAAATACATGTGTAAAGGACAAATGACAATAAAGAAAAGAAGATTTATTCTAAAAAATAATAATAATAATAATTTTAATGACAGTAATTATTTATTATCACTAAAGACATAGAATATTCTAAAATTTCCCCCCCAAAAATAAATTCCCACACACAGTTTCATTGTTACAAACACACACACACACACACACACACACACGAAGAACAATAATAATCAAGTCTAGACATTGACGAAGACAACTTTGCGACCTCTCCAACGCCATTTCTCAATACCTTTTGTGTCAGTCTGCCGGATATCTCAGTTTGTCGCTGTATTGTATCACGCTATAATCAACGCGTTTCTCATTATTAATTGACTCGTTCAAAGCTGACTTTCTTTCTAGAAGCAGGAAGAAACGGATGAAGCTCCGAGATTAAACAAATGCGCGTGTTCCGCTGTCGCTGCTCTGTAATCCTGGCCATAGTTCTCTCCAGTCTCTGTAAATGAAGAGTGACATTAAGGGAGAAAACTCGCAGGAAATTGGCCGGAAATCAATGTTCTAAAAACCGTAATCCTCCTGCTTTGCTCACAGTCCTAGCGGACGGCTTGTCCGAAAGTTTGAGGTTCTCCTGTCTCAAGTCAGTGTTTTCCAGGATTATAGCACTGTCACGATGAAGTAGTTTGAAATATGAATTTGCTCCCGCGTCTAGGAGTGGAGCTTTCTGAGAAGCAATGACACTGCAGTTTTCTGGGTGAGCTTCGACTGAAATAAGACGCTGGAACACGGAGGCTAACAAAGGCTGACTAGTCTTGCTTGTTTCACCTGTCGCACTTGATTTCTTCGACGTTTATGACATTCGGAACAAAACACGTAAATATGGTTGATAAAAGTGGAGCATTTTGTTGTTGTTCTTAGAGCAAGGCTTCTAAAACTTTTTACGATAACGGATCCCATACAGACTGTCCAGTGTGTCCACATACCCATTTCGCCACTGTCGAAATCATCGTCATCGCCAGTTCTGTTAGGTACCATTATGACTTCTACAAGTATCTACAGTTTGGTCCTTATTTAACATATCATGTTCTCGGAAGAAGTGGAAGCAACTTCCAACTGTGCGCTAGACCGCGAGCCATTGACAACCAACACAGTATTGCTATTATAGCAGCCAAAACACTAAAAGACATCCGGATGCTGAGGGCAGAACACTTGTGGGCATGTCCTGAATGTAATGAAGCAGTTCCCTCAGACCAGCAACAGAGCTATGTCATATCCAGTGGACAGTGTCAGAGATCTAGTACCAAACCCCCATTATTTGGTGCTTGTACTCCCATTATTTGGTTCCCGTATCCCCATTATTTGGTTTCCATACTCCACTGTTTGATTCCCATACCCTCGTTCTAGATATCGTTTTAGAATGTCATTGTAAAGTTAAGTTCTCTACATCCAGCATTTTGAAAACACAGATATGAAGTCGGATGGGAAGTTGTCACAGAATACTTTTCTTCTTAAGCTGATGTTCTACGGAGTCAATACAGTGAAGATCCTTAGGGGGAAAGACCCCCCACAGATATGAAATGTACTGGGTGGGTTACAATAGTTTGCATGAATTCATGAAAAGGACCCACGAAGGAGGCCTTTCGACAGACTCCATCTACGGTACTCTGTGTCTAGATCAGTGAGTCTCAGTGGGCAGGCAGATGGCTCCCCGGGGAGGAGTTTCGTCTAACGGGAGGAATTTAGCAGTGAGAACCACTGGTCTACGTGAATCGACAAGAGATAGGAGATGGCTTTGGTTATCTCTCTTCACTGATCCAGACAGCAGCGCAGTACCTCTAGCTGAGGTATTTTTGTTCTCGATATGGAGTATTCAGCATAACTGTCATGAGACCCTCTAGCTCAACGGAAGTGGACATAAATTTGAATAAACTTATTATTTTCCTTAATATTTAAGATTTCTGGATGCTTCACCTGTTTCATTTTCTAGAACTTCTTAAAATATTCGTACCAGTTTGTAGACTGGAACTGGAGATGACGGCAACATTACTATCTGTGTGTCTATTTGTCTGTTTCCGTCCGTCCATCCATCCATCCACACTATCTATCTGTCTGTCTGTTTGTCTGTTTCCGTCCATCCATCAATCCACACTGTCTATCTGTCTGTCTGTCTGTCTGTTTCCGTCCGTCCGTCCATCCATCCACACTATCTATCTGTCTGTCTGTCTGTTTCCGTCCGTCCGTCCATTCATCCACACTATCTATCTGTCTGTCTATCTTCTTGTTTGCCTATCTGCCTGCTTGTCTGTCTGTCTGCTTGTCTACTTACTGCTTGTCTGTTCGCCTGCCTGTTTGTCTATCTCTCTATCTCTGTATGTTTATGTATATGACTGTAATCACTGCGTGAAAATGTGATATAACTAGCCTATCTTTTACTTTATATATTATGTTATTTAATGTGTGGATGAAATATTGTACAAAATAGTTATTCATTTCATATTCATTGTTGTTCTTCATGTTTTATAATACTAACACCAAATTAACGTTGAATTATTACGTTTGATCATCCTTTGAGAAAAAGTTCGCACGTCTTGTCTATCTGTCTGCCTGTCTAATTATTCGTCTGTCTGTCTGATTGTTTGTCTGTCTGCCTGTCCGTCTATCTGTCTAATTATTTGGCTGTCTGACTACCTGGTTATCTATTTATCTTCCTATCTGCACTAACTGCCCGCAATCGTGTGCATTAGTACAAATGGCACATCTGAGCACTAGCACTCCACAAGAAAACGCAGGGGAGATTTAACAAGTCTCCTCTATAAAAGAAAAAGAAACCACCACCACAACACTCCTGTCTTTCCTAACTGTCCCTGTCAATAGATGTAGACAGAGCCTCGATGTCGCCGCGATGACAAACCGGAAGTAAATGACAGACAAATTGCAACCTTTTCCCAAACGGATGGAAAAATGGCGGTACCCATACTATAGCAGACACAAATCGTCGCTTCCTATATGCAAATAACGTCTACAATTCTCGCTTGATTTCCACTAGCAGACGTCAAGGAAAGCCCGCGAAGTACCTTTTCTCCCCCTTTTCTTGCTTAAGGAACAGAGACGGAAAGTTAATTCCTATAATTAAAGTCCGTTCCTTTTGCCACGTGATCACAGAGAAGTAGTGTCTCGTCTGTGGGGAAGAGACAGGTTAAATCAACGAGACAGCTCGCTACTGTCTCCCCGTCTCTCTGTCTTCCCTGGAAGGGAGAATAATAGCGATTCGTTAAGACGGCCAACATGAAAAGACGTCTTGACGGTGGCCAGGGGCTGGGAGCTGGTAGAAAGTGACTTTCTGGCGTGACAAACAACTAATGCAGCGTGATCTGTCGCATGGTTTTAATCTGCGGTGGCCGTCAGGACCTTATGGTGCAATTTGCGCCAAGCGCTGTACTCGAACAGTGTCCTCCATTAACTTACTATCTTTCCACCTCCAGTAGTAATTCAAGGTGACAACCGTAAGGTAGAAGCCACTTTCAGTCATTCGTGCACAGACATTAACGGTTTCCTGAAAAGGAGGGCCCTTGGTGGGATGTCTTCTTTCTACGATTAGGGTCTTGGCCAATATTCCCTCTAAGGGTTTGCTGTCTGTGTGCAAAATGTTCAGCTCATGTGTAAAAAAATTGTGCGCAAATGTGCATAGTAACGTGTACATATATATATATATATATATAAGAGGAAGACCAAGACGAAGATGGCTGCAAGACATCGTTGACGATCTGGAAATGGATGCAACAGCAGCAGGCCATCTTGCTCACAACCGAGAGACCTACAGGAGTGCTGTTTTGGAGGCAAAGTTCCGCAAGGGACATGCAAATGAATGAATGAATGAATATATATATATATACACACTGTAAAGTCCTGAACATTATAAGCCTGTGGTACTTTTCAGTTACTGGTATTTAGTTAAATGTGATGATTGATTTCTTTGCTTGCTTACTCAGTGATTCTGCTACAGTACTACCGAAACTACGAGATAAAAGACCAGTTGAAACATCCGATCCGAAAGTCATATCTCAACAAGAAAGAAACAGTAAAGGAAAAACATGTACCATCGTTGTATTTTTCGTGATCGCAATTATAGCACGGAGTAACATCTGGAAACTGGAAAATAAAAGTAGCAGTTTCATTTTTCTTTGTGCGCGGCTCCAAAAATTTTGTGCGCGGTATGATTTTTTCTGTGCGGCCGCGCAGGCGCGCAGCTTAGAGGGAACAGTGGTCCTGGCTTTCTCATACTAGATAGAACTCTTTGAGGGCACCAAACACTTTTTTAAATGAAACATGAAACTATACAGATTCCTTTTGACGTTAGAAAGTCGTGTCCTAAACGTTACAACCCATCCTATGTTACTTCTGCTGAAGTTTTATTTGGGTCTGAGAACAAAAATATTTTCCTGTTTTCATGCCTTTAAGGCATATTAGGGATACGGTTTTAGGCCTCTTTTTTCAAGAATATTGGCACCTGAAAGTGTTATGTGGTCAGTATGATGCCTGGCCACATTTACCTTCCAAGATTTCTCTGGTATCCATTTTTAGAAGCTAGGTGGACCCGTGGGCCTTTTTTATGTGGTGGTACCAAGAAAAATACTCCTCACTGCTGGGACTTGAACCCGGCATCACTGGATTGGCAGCCTAACCACTCAGCCAACCAGGCCGCCATTTGGGTATGGGGGAATTGTTCCTCTTAGTTTTTATTTTCATTCAGAGAGTTGGTCTGAGTTAAGGTTTTCCTCTACTTGAGTTTCTACACAAGATGAATGGAGTAGAGGATGCGGGTTAAGATGTCTGACACTGGGCCCTTCTCATTGTCTGCTAAATTATTGTCTGCAAAAATAAAGACTTTTTTGTTAGTCTTTCTGAAACCCTAAAGCAGAGTTCCAGGCAGCTGAAGTAAGTGAAGATTTTGAAAAAAACATGGCGCCAAATCAGAGTGAGAATCCGCAGCAAAAAAAAATAAAGGCTCAATTTCTAAGCTTCTCTACAGGCTCCACACCAGTGGGGATAAATCACGCTTTAACCTTTTGGTCATGACAACGCAATAATCTGTTTCTGGGAGAATCGAGAAGACCCTGGTCAAGATCTCTGACTAACGACAGCCGGTCGTGATGACTGACCATCCATCTTGCAGCTCCATCTTTACTCCGGAAAACTCCAATCCAGGCAGAAAAAAACAAGTGACGCATTCTTGCTCACGGTGTTGTTCTTACGTGGACGCACAAAGATTATGACTGGACTGATCACTTAAATTAGTAATTGCCTTATTAGTACGGATTCACAGTGTGTGCTTCGTAAAATTGAGAATAAATTGTTTCCAAAAGAATGGGTTAATCTGTTACGCCATTCAAAGGTGATGAGTCTAACTTTGATTTACCGTCCAGCTCATGTGGGAGTACATGGTAATAAATACCGGGTAGACTTGCCGGACAGGCTAAAATAAAGACCAGGCTGAGAATGGGCACGGGTAGAATTCCTAAAGCTGTATTGGACAGACTGCGGGAAAATGAAGAGTGCGAATGGAAGAACAACGTAGTTATAAGGAGATTATTAGAGCTGGGACAAATTAAGGGTACTGCCAGGAAACCCGAACGATGTGGCAAAAAAAAAAACGCAATACAAGCAATGAGAACTATTAACAAACAAACAAACTCTTGGGTGGATGCTGCTGCATGCGATGGAGCATATATGGAGCTGTCCTGAATCCCATGACGCCGGAGTCTGAATGTTTAATCTTGAACCTTATTCGCACGTCTTTATAACGAAACTATGACGCCTCGTTGTTAGGATGAGATCTGCAGAACTGATCAAAACCTTGTCTCAGAGTGGCCGTGGCCATGCCGTGCTGCTTACATAGTTTACTGTGATATAACAGTTGGATCAGTGAAATGTGGATTAGTTTGTGTCTCGCACTGGTGGAGCCTGTTAAGAAGCCTGACAAGGAGGCTAGCTTTCAGCATTACTAACCATCCTCATCGGTATCACTAGTCATAATTCAGAGGATAGAGTGAAAGCCCGATGTCGCGATGACATTTTTATCAGTCGAAGAGTCAGCACAAGAATGTCCATGACTTTTTAAATCAGTCGATGAGTCAGTACAAGAGTGTCCATGACTTTTTTAATCAGTCGATGAGTCAGTACAAGAATGTCCATGACTACTTTTTAATCAGTCGATGAGTCAGTACAGAATGTCCATGACTTTTTAATCAGTCGATGAGTTAGTACGAGAATGTCCAAGTCTTTTTTAATCAGTCAATAAATCAATACAATAATGTCCATGACGTCTTTAATCAGTCGATGTGCTGCTGGCGAGATTCTTCAGCTGCCGTGCATGGGGTGGAACTCCTCTCAGCCAATGAAGAAAAATACCGTCGAGGAAAAGGTGAAGGACTAAGTGAAGTGACCAGTATTATCGAGATCAAGGCTACTCAAATAACGACACCTCTGCTCTAGAGGCCGGCAATGTCCTATATACACCCATAGTGGGGCAGATTGCATAAATCGGCTTAACTCAGGGGTTAAACTAAGACACTGCTGGCGAGATTCTTCGGCTGGCGCGCATGGAGTGAAACTCCTCTCGGTCAATGAAGAAATGGGAAAATGCGATTAGAGTTGCCAGGCGGCGCCGCTGTGAAAAGTGATGGAAAGGACAAAGTGAAGTTTAATCGGTATGTCCAGTAGTCTCACGGTAAGAGCTACTCACACCACGCACCTCTGGTCTAGAGGCCGGCCACGTCCGATATACACCCATACTGGTGAAATATGCCCAAACTGGCTTAACCCAGGGGTGAAACCTGATGACTACTCATGCCACGGTACCTCTGCTCTAGAGGTCGGTCACATCCTAAATACGCCCATACTGGGATAATACGCCTAAACCGGCTGAACCCAGGGGTGAAAATTACTAATGGTGAGGATTCGCCCTACTGGACAAAAGCTCCATCCTGGTCACAACTAGGAAGGGTAGCGGCCACGACCACAAAATGCTGAAGTCAGGGACACTGGACCAGTGCAGTCTAGATAGGCAACCACTTCTCATCCGGCGGAGATACACGGATATCCCAAAATACGTCGAGGTTTTCCAGTGAGAAAGTCCAACTCTAGGCTGGATGGGCAACCACTTCTCACCCGGTGGGTATATACTAATATCCAAAACACGTCGAGTTTTTCCGGTGAGAAAGTCCAACTCTAGACTAAACTGGTGCATAGAAAACCACAGTGTCACGCAACCCGGTTCTGAGACCCACCGAGAATACAGACTCAAGCCTCGCGATACTCAGAACCTCTTGTGGTCCTCTCGGGTATCTCATGTGGTCCTCTCGGCGACCACAGGAGGACCACGGCACCTATCGAGGACCGCAGAAGTAAACTCAGTAGGATCGCGGGGTTTCTTGGTGTTAGAAGCGATCGAAGAAGAAGAAATAATCAGTTGATGAGTCAGTACAAGAATGTACATAACTTTTTAAATCAGTCGATGTGTCAGTATAAGAATGTCCACGACTTTTTTATCAGTCGATGAGTCAGTGTAAGAATGTCCACGACTTTTTTATCAGTCGATGAGTCAGTGTAAGAATGTCCACGACTTTTTTATCAGTCGATGAGTCAGTGCAAGAATGTCCATGGCTTTTTAAATCAGTCTCTGCTAATACCATCAGCAAAGTACTATCGTACAAAAGCGACGCATTCAAAATTTAAATCTGTTAAGGCTTTGCTTCTTGCGAAGATGTTCATCCTAGCCGCGGGGCTGTTATTCACCCTGGGCGCGGGGCTGTTATTCACCCTGGGCTCGGGGCTGTTATTCACCCTGGGCGCGGGGCTGTTATTCACCCTGGGCTCGGGGCTGTTATTCACCCTGGGCGCGGGGCTGTTATTCACCCTGGGCTCGGGGCTGTTATTCACCCTGGGCGCGGGGCTGTTATTCACCCTAGCCGCGGGGCTGTTATTCACCCTGGGCTCGGGGCTGTTATTCACCCTGGGCGCGGGGCTGTTATTCACCCTGGGCTCGGGGCTGTTATTCACCCTGGGCGCGGGGCTGTTATTCACCCTGGGCGCGGGGCTGTTATTCACCCTAGCCGCGGGGCTGTTATTCACCCTGGGCGCGGGGCTGTTATTCACCTTGGGCGCGGGGCTGTTATTCACCCTGGGCTCGGGGCTGTTATTCACCCTGGGCGCGGGGCTGTTACTCACCCTAGCCGAAACAATTTTTCCCATTGAAATGAATGCAAATCCAATTAATCCGTTCGCCTGCCCCAGAAACATATTGTTTTTTTTTACATTTTTTAATGGATTTATGTGTGGCAAAAATATACAATATAAAATATACAGTATAACTTTGCCTTTGTGGCTGATAGTTGCTGACACAGGTAGATCGTAGAGGAGGAGGAAGACTACTCCTTGGAAGGAGAGTCCCATTCTACAATAACGTCGGTCAATTGTGTAGGTATCCAAACTAACAATAATTTTTCTACTTCTTCTAACATTTAGGAGACCTTTGCTTCGTTAACATAGTCGCTCATTTAGCCACATCAGCCGTCTTTAGCGCATCTTTGTTCTTTAAGATCATACAGATCGTAGATATAGCCATGTCACACTGCTTGGCCAGATCAGAAACACGAATACTATTCTCATGTTTAGTTATTATTTCCTTCATCGTTTCTACTATAATGCGCTTAGGCTTCTTTACATCACTGTCACTAACACTTTTCACTTTCTTGGGAGCCATAATGTGGGTTAATTTAATGAAAAAAAAACAAAAAACACTGTATCAAGAACAACGCAATGACAAACAATGTTCACAGCGCGCAAACCTGAGTACAACTGATGCTGTTCGCGAGCAGCAAAAATGGCGCCAAAGTCATGTTTGTGCGTTCGTGAGCCGAGGTATTGTTCGCGGGTCGAGTCAAAATTTGTTCGGAAATTGTGTTCGTGGACTGATTTCTTCGTGACTAGAGGCGTTCGTGACCCGGGGTACCGCTGTACTACAATTCTTAGTAGGCTTTATCATCGAGCCCAGCTCCCTTAGCCAAGTGCAGCCTGGTACGAGGGGTACCAACAGGAGTGGGCGGGCAGGCTCTGGGACAGTTTTGATCATTTCAGTACAGACACATCTCTGCTCCCGCTATCTCAGATATTAGGTTTCATTGTTTAGGAAGGACTGTCAGGATAAGCCAATCAAAGTGGACATAACCCCAGCCTTACCTTCCCAGCACACACGTTGCTCTTTTACTTCCGTTCAGGAAACCGTATCAATCCATAAGCTTCACTTTATGGCGAAGTTCGCCGCCAAACCACCGGTTCCTGCTCGATATTCGACTTACTGCCAGTGTTATTTGTCTTGTCTTGTCTTGTGCTATCTCCCTGAAACTGTGAGCTGGTGTTTTTTGCAGCCGATGCTGTGAAGATGTTGAGGCACAACATCGTGTCGGCTTAAGACAGCTTTTTTTTTCAGTCCCGGAGTACAGCAAAAAGCAGGGCCGGGGGGGGGGGAGTGCAATGCTTCTTTAGCAGACTCCACTACCATGGGGACTATGGCGATCCCTGTCGCGTTAGCCAGGCTGTGCCTGTTACTGGGGGTACCACGGAGAGGTAAGACAGGGTCTTGGTCAGCTATGGTTCGCTAACCCTGACGAAAGCATATCAGCTATGGGTCACTGATTGCCTAACCGGACAGGCGTCTTCTGCCGCACTGCCAGTGTTGCAAACAATATTTTCAACACAAGGTTGCCTACATAAAAAAAACATAAAAAACTAAGTTAGCAGCTACTGAAAATCATAGACCAGTAACAGAACTAACCAGTCTTTAGCCGGTAGGCTTGTAGCGTTTTAGTAAGCAGGCTCAAACCCAGACACTTACCACAGCAAGGCAATGCGTAATCGCGGCAGATTCCAACCTTTCGTGTTTACAGAGACAGTGAGAAAAAAAATCAAAGCCCCTCTCATACAGCTGCTTTCCTGGTATCGACTATCGATGTAGATTGTATCTCCCGTTCACAGATACTGAACCCCCCCCCCCCCCCCCAGGGGTTCAAAGGCGTGACACCTGCTATTTCCGACGATTTCTTCAGTCATCACTCCATCAACAGACTACTCAATCAAATCAGAACTCTTCTGATGATCTACATCAGTCTCTTCAGCTTCCGCAGACACTAATCACAGCCAGGGAAAGGGGTATATTTAACCCGAGTAATTGATATGCGCATCTTAAACAAGAAGGTATATTTTGTCGAGTTGGTTCTTAACGCTCTTACAAGCATAACTTTGAATTAATAGCTCCCCATTTTATTTAATGCAAATGAGGAGGACGTTTCCCTGCCTCTCACTTCTTTCATATTTTTTTTCTCCTTCAATAGTTCAAGAGAGGAATGCCTTCCTTATTAATGAGAGATAACAAGGCGTCAATTAAAAAGGCAAATGCCTTGTGAGTAATAACCGAGGCCGTTTCTGGTTATGAATAGAATTCTATTGTTGCTGGCAAATTATAAGTCCCTAAAGGGTTAACAGTAATGTTGCAATCAGAATTCATTCTGCTATTACTAACTTTCACATCCTCTCAGAGAGCTGCTAATCAAGACAAAACACGGCCAATGGTCCCAGGGAAAACGTAGGATTGAATCTAACGGAGATTTCTGGTTGATGGGACAAGGAGTTGGCTGCGTGAGGGCGCCTGACTTCTCTTTCTTTAACAAATTTTACCGTGTTAAAACAAAATAAACATAAATTTGTTAAGGATTTGTTTTGGCCAGTCAGAAACTTGTTTTGGCCAGTCAGAAACTTGTTTTGGAAAGCTAAAAATTCGCTTTGTTTTGGACAGCTTGAAAATCACAGTCAGTACAACAGAAGACACCCAAGCAGATTTGTCTGAATCAGAAAATTACTGGTTTTGGGAAGGGGTGTGGGGGGGGGGGGAGGAGGCCGAAGATACTGTCTTAAGTGTAAGTCAATGACCCGTAGCCGACATGGTAACGTCACAGTGGCGAGCCATAGCCGGCCAAGACTCTGTCTCATCTCTCCGCTGGTATCCCTCCCCCGACCTTATAACAGACCTAGCTTGGATAACGGGGCAGGGATCGTCATAATCCATATGGTGGTGGAGCTGCTAAAGAAGTATTGCACCCTCCCTGCTTGTACCTGCACTCAGGGACTGAGATAACAGTAGCCATAACAATCCATAGCAATCCGATACGATACTGTGGCTCAACATCTTCACCGCATCCGCTGCAAATCCAACTAACTCTTAGTTCCAAGAAGAAGAAGAAGAAGAATAGTTTCAGGAATCGACGAAAAAATGTTGGCAACTACTGCCCTAGAGAAAAAAAATATGGCGTTCTCTCTTTTCAGCCAAACTTAACAATCTTTGATATGTCCTAGTAAAGAAATGTTTAAATTTACCTCCAGTTATCAAACAGTTCTGGAAAATCTCCGATGATCGTCTTATCTATGTAGGCAGTGCACATAGCTGTTTCTACCTATAGAGTTGGTTTTTGTTTCACATGTAATTACCTAGCCATCATATTCGTTTCTCTTATATCCAAGTTACATTACCACAGCTGTAATCCATGGCTGCATCCACCTGCGTTTCCATACACAAAGTGTGGATCTAAATACGACTCTCATGATCAAGCAAAATGTGGAGTGTCTGAGGGTAGACGCCTAGCCCTGAAAGAGAGAGAGTCCCTACATTCAGTTCATTGTTGACCGTGTTACTAAAAATGAAACCTTGTTTTCTTTCTCTTCTATATTTCGGTTACATCCCTCTGCTATTCCTTCCACCACTCAATCGACGCTACCACCCGAAAAAAATATCTGTGCTGTAATTTTCTCAGACTTCAAAAGATGCAACTTGTCTGCTTGTATAGCAAGGTACACCAGATTGCATTCAATACACTGTTGTCAGTGAAATAATGGAAAATATAATATCACCATATTTGCGATGAACATACGGTTATTACTAATTGAATAGAAAATGTAACATCACCATATTGCATTGAACATACGTTTGTTAGTAACTGAAGGGAAACACACGGCTATAGATGACTGAAGGAAAATATTATATTATTAGATTGTATTCAACACATGGTTGTCAGTGAGGAAGTGAAAATATGATATCATACTGCATTGAACACACGGTTTTCAGTGAAGGAAGGGAAAATATGGTATCAACCAGATTACACTGAACAAGCGGTTAACAGTGAAAGAAGGAAAAACAGCAAAACAAAAGACAGTCTTCTCAATTGAGGAACCTCGTCCAAGCTCACATGGGAAAGACGCAAAGGACAGAAAAGTTCACGAGAATTGAAGGGGAAGTAGGAAATGAAAGACACGATAATGTGTTTTCAAATGAATGATATAATAAAGCATGTATAATTAATACTTGGAAGTTCAGGTCTCATCAAGAAAACTTCTTGTTCTGTTGTTTTATCTCGAACCTGAGTGTGTTTCATAAGAATCATTCTGTACAGACTTCAAGATCCTTCATGAAATGGTTCCCCCCTTATCAAGGATTTAGAGCACAGCATTTCGATACAGTGTCATACTTTAAAGAGGTAAAAAAAAAAAAACAGGGCAGTGTCAAATTTTTCAGAATCTTGTTTTTCATTGTGACACCCAAATTTAGTTTCTGGTACAAGTCCTGACACCACTTACAGGAGAGTGATAAATCTTAAGTTGTTGCTGCTAGAAGCTGCAAGAGTGGAATCTCCTTCATGGCCCATGATGACCTGCCATAAAAAGTAACGCCCGTTAGCTGGCTGAACCTAACAAGAATCAGGCAAAACAAGCCATTGGAAACAGGAACACTTTATATTTGAAACGCTTCAGAACACTCGAAGGCGAATTTTTAGACACGAACTTCCGCAGATCTGAGCATCATCGGTCATCCTTTAAGTTCCGACAATTATCTGTTCAGAGCAATTATGTGGCGTAATGTCTGTCAAAATTCTTATTTTCAAGAACTGAGAATCCGTGGAACTTTCGAGAATCGGGGACGACAAGTCGAGGATGGCAAAAAACGGAGGTCTAAGAAACTGATAAAATAAAGTATATGACGTTGTCTTGCGTTCTTTTACTCACGATTCGCCTAATAATGAGCCGTCTTTATAATAAGTTTATTAGACTACCGAGTCTTCTATGGCTTTTTTTTCTCCTTAATTCTTCTCAGTTTTGAGGACGCGTGTGTATACAAGTACTCACGCAAACCGCATTTTAATTCTTCGCTAAAGCCTTGAAGAAATCACGCACGGACATCATTATTATTTGTCTCATTTTTGTCAAATTCCAGAAAACAAACATCAAATAAAAAGTATTAAAGATAAACAGAAGCGCTCGTGATTTTTTTATACTATCCCTTCCCAAAAAAAAAAAATATGGGAAAATAGATATTCTATTCTAAAGGAAAAAAAAACGGAAATGTGAAATTGTGTAAGAATTCATTTTCAATTGGTCGTACAGTTTTCATTGTGGTTGATACAAAAAAGTTGTAAATTAATATTACTGTGGGCATTGTTCTAGAGTAAACAAAACATGACTTAGAACAAAATCTAGATGCGACCAGTTTCATTTCAAAGCTTCATTTATGGCACGAGATTTTATGTAGAATATTGTCAATTCTAAAAAAAAAAAAAAATCTGAATTCTATTAATTCCATACGCATATGTGGCCTGGACGGACAGCGTGCCGGCACAGTGTTAGTGGTTTGTGTCTTTTGAACATTTAAACCTGCTGCCTTGCACAGAATGTTAAGTTTTTCATGATATATATCTAAAACTTTGTCAATTTTAGATGTGTGTGTATGTGCTTGAGGGCGAGTGTGTGTGTGTGTGTAGAACACTCAAAACGTTGTATCTTTTCTATCCTGCCACCCAGGATTCAAAATTATCTTACAGCAAAGTATCTATGATCAACATGGTACAAATTTTGGACAAAGCACGGTAGACAAGAGGAAAATAAAACAACAACAACAACAACAGCAACGACAACGACAACAAAGATAAAAGAATGGCTGTGTTTGAACCCATGACCCCAGCAGGACGAGCAACCGTCTAGTCGCTGTAAGACAACACAAAATCATCTGGGCCATGGAAGTATTGTACATAAACTGCTCGACTAGACTTTAACGCGTTTCTGAACTGGATCCCCCAGAACGGAAACGGAAGTCTACGACTCTGAAATTCTGTCACTAGAAATCACAATCTAACAGATACTGAATGTGAGGCACACACACACGTGATTTCCTGCAAATGCCTGGTGCCTACCGGGCAATAACAACAATTAAGCAACTGAAAAGAAAAAAAAAATCAGCATATTATGGGCTACTTAGACCCACTTTGTCTTAACACTCCGCTCTAAGTGCGTAGGGCCTTTGTTTCAAAATTGTCAAAACTGTCTTAGATCAAGCTTTTCAAATGTAAGTTTATAGAAGAAAAAACAATACGTGTAAATTAGATATTACTGTATTAAAAAAAAGATTCAACACAAAGTAATGCAAGTCAAAGCGAGAAGGAAAGAAATAGACAGAAGAGAGGAGAGAGAAAGGGTGGGGGGGGCATAGACAGAGACATAAAGACAAACAGGAACAACAGAGAAGCAAACGGAAAGACAAATAGAGAGACAAAGAGACATAAAGAGACACACATACAAAGAGACAGAGAGAGAAAAAGAAAGACAAAGATATAAAAAGACAGAAAGAAAGAAAGAGACAGAGAGAGAAAAAGAAAGACAGAGAGATAAAAAGACATAAAGAAAGAAAGAGAAAGGCAGACAGAGAGACATACATGGAAAAATAGAGAGACATACAAAGAGACAGAAAGACAGAGATACAAGTAGAAAAACAAAGAGGGAGAAAGATTGTGTGTGTGTGTGAGAGAGAGAGAGGGACATATACAGAGACATACAGTCAGACATGAACAACAGAGAGACAGACAGATAGACATATAGAGAGACATACAGGGAGAGACATGCAATGAGGCAGAGATAAACAGATGGAGAGAGAGAGAGAGAGAGAGAGAGGAAAAGACAGAGAGACACAGAGAAAGAGAAAGAAAGAGAGACAAACGGAGAGACGAAAAGAGAGAAACAGAGAGGCATACAGAGAGATAAACAGAAAAACAGAGATACAAAAACAAAGAGAGAGAGAGAGAGAGAGAGATTTCTAACATGGAAGTTTAAACGTTATCATTGAATTCTTTCTTCAGAACCCAACCTCATATCTGAAACAAAACGAAATTGAAATCGAGCCAACAGACTACTAGAAACTAAACATTTAAAAAACTGATTGTCAGAAAACACACCCTAAGATGAAAACTGTAGAACTGTAAGAACTACATTTCTTTTTTTTTTTTTTTTTGTAACCCTGAAAACATTTAAACTTTCATACAAACTACAGATCACTGGTGCACATTAGAAAAACCCACGCGTGATTATTATTATTATTATTATTATTATTATGCCGGTTGGAACCTAATCGAATTATTTAAACCACTTGATATATACCATCAGTATTCAACATCGTGCACCGAATCATCCAGGATGGGTCCCCCCCTCTCTCTCTCTCTCTCCCTGCCGCATAAAAGTATGCATCATTTAATACGATCCGCTTTAGAATAATCTCATTTCTATAATCAATGATTCATCTATTAAAATATTTTAATTCGAAGGGTTATTTCACATAACAAACCGCCGCGCGGGGCTCATTAAGCAATCAAGTCCAGGGTTGTACAAGAGGAGATTTTGCATTTCCCAGTGTTCATTTGCCAGTGTATACTTTCATAAACACGACACGGACGTCTTATTAACTGGAAAAAAAATGTTTTAAAAAGACCCCCCCCCCCCCCCCAAAAAAAAAGAAAGAAACAGAGAGAGAAAGAGAGAGAGAGGGAGGCAAAAAAGAAATCTTCTAAAATATATTCGGTTACAAATTAGGTGGATAATCATTATACTATCATGCGGCTATCATGACAGATGAAGCAAGATCGCTTAATTCGCCAGCCGTATCAAAGCTTACGAAATGTCAAAAGACACAAATTAATGTACTCGGTAGCCGGCGGAAAATAAACATTGAGCCAGGCCCCTTTTAAGGTTCGAGCGGTGCTCCAATTTTCGCTGTCATTCATTAAGACTTTGTGGAAGAGGGGAAAGGAGGAAAGGGGAAGAGGGAGGTTGGGGGAGGGGGAAGATCAATTAGATTGTATGTTCACTTCATATTCATGTGAATTCATATTCCTTTCCTCAATATTTTTGTCGGGGGGGGGGGGGGGGGAACCTGCACAGCAAAGAAAAGATGTGTGACAAATGATGAAATAAAGAAAGATGATATTGAGAAAAATAAAATAATTAAGAAGAAAGTAAACCAAAATATGACAGGTGTTCATATGAGATATGACAGAAATACGAACGGAGTACATTTACAGCGACAGAAATATCAGCAGGACTGTAACAGAAATATTAGAAGGAACATACTGACTGTAACAAAAACATTAGAAACATTAGAACATTACTGACTGTAACAGAAACATCAGCAGGAACATACTGACTGTAACAGAAACATTAGAAGGAACATACTGACTGTAACAGAAACATTAGAAGGAACATACTGACTGTAACAGAAACATTAGAAACATTAGAACATTACTGACTGTAACAGAAACATCAGCAGGAACATACTGACTGTAACAGAAACATCAGCAGGAACATACTGACTGTAACAGAAACATCTACAGAGCGCACTGACGGTGATAGAAACATCAGGAAAGTACACTGACAGGCACTGAAACATGGATCAGAACACAGTTACAGAAATATCATAGAAAATACCGACGGTAACAGAAGCATTAGTCAGAGTACATTGACGGTGACAGAAACATTAGTCAGAGTACATTGACGGTGACAGAAACATTAGCAGAAAACACTGATATTGACAGAGGTATGAATCAGAATACACTGTGACAGTGACAAGGGACTGGAAAGACGGAGACAGACCGATATTTGACCTAAAGTAAGCTAAATATGTCAGCCAAAGCGACAGATGTGACTTGAACACGCCACGTTAACAACAACAACAACCAGAAAACAAAAGCTAGAATATACCACATACAAACTAGTGAACGGCCGACACGCGCATAGAGTACGGTAAGTCTGACAGAAAAAAGGCTTGCCTATAGGGATACATGGAAATACTGAAGATGAAATGTGAAATCAACATACTGTAAACAAAACCACGCAGATTCTGCACGAATTAGACATTGCCTCAAAGATAGGCGAAACAATATTTTGTCAATAACAAATAACCGGTTTCAAACATGAAAAGATGAGCAAAGTTTACCTATAGCTGTCAGGTAAACAAGCTGACGTAATGAATGACAAGGGAATGTTCTAAACCAAAGATGTCAGAAATTACGGAAACATCTACCGTGTTGTTTCCTAATTTTATTCTCAGCTAAGTATAATGGCACTAAGTGGGCAAGGAAACGCACTTTAATAGGAGAAAATAAACTGGTAGGCAAGGTACTTACATTATCATAGAACAATACTAAGCAGGTGGGGGTTATTATGGCCGAAGCATATAGCAAGAACTGATGACAACTGCATCTGTATGTAAATACGTTGAAGCCAATCAAGGAAGAAAGTCACGGTTTATAGCATGAAGCTGGGCTTCTGTCGCAAGACGTACAAGAGAACAATTGTCAAAGGAAAAAAAAATATCTAAACTCTAAAAATACAAATAAAACATGGTAAGTTACATCATGAACGACACGAATACTTTGGAACGCAAAGAAAAGATAAACGACAAGAAAAGAGGAAGAAGAGGGAGCATCAAGATAATACCCGTCCAGGTTCAGATATTGCCGGTCATAAACAACATTTTCTAGTAATCTTGTTTTCAAAACGAGTCATTTAGTGCGATTATAAATTTGGTTCCTCTTTGCTAGGGCTGATGACTGGTCCAAGAAGATCATCCAGAAGTTTGTACTGAACTCAACAGGGCAGCGCTTGTATGTAACATAATCAGATTACACAGCTCCATGGAGGCGTGTCTTTCTTCAGAATTGTATGAAAACAAGCAGTTTGTTCGTCATTCAGTGAAGATGGTTGTGAGAGTCACGATGATAGCCATGGCATTCTCCTGCCCGAGAAGTAATCAAGTGGACAGCACAATGCTTTACTAGAAAGATGCAGTACTGGGCTTAGTGGTGAATTATGTTCTAGGATGTACAGTCGTAAGCTTAGGGGGATGGATGTGGTTAATCCACCGCTGACCAGTCCACTGACGAGGCCCCATCGCTAGTGAGTCTTTGCCCGTCCCTCCTTCCCTTCCTCCTTCTCTTATGCCAAGGCATCTTTGTTTTAATAGTTGCAGAAAACAGGGTGGTCTTGGTTTACTGTTACTTGAAGCATTATTCATATATTATTGATTTACTGTTACTTGAAGCATTATTCATATATTATTGATTTACTGTTACTTGAAGCATTATTCATATATTATTGATTTACTGTTACTTGAAGCATTATTCATATATTATTGATTTACTGTTACTTGAAGCATTATTCATATATTCTTGGTTTACTGTTACTTGAAGCATTATTCATATATTCTTGGTTTACTGTTACTTGAAGCATTATTCATATATTATTGATTTACTGTTACTTGAAGAATTATACATATATTCTTGGTTTACTGTAACTTGAAGCATTATGCATGAGACGATATACCAAACAATCACACACAGTTGCTGTTGCATATATAATATAATCTGAGAAATATACGTCTCTGATCAGAATCACTTCTGAATGTGCTAGCAAAGAGCAAACAGTCCCGCCTGTCACATTTTTTTCTGTGGTTGAGACAGATCGAATTATCCATACCGTATATACATGATCGTAAAATTCGGAATTTCTGTCCTCGACACGCTAAAGAGAAAAGAACCATGCTCTCAGTTTCTTCATATTAGATTATTCCTCTCAGCTTTCTTAAATATGAAATTTGTCTGCTTATTAGTGTTACAGTAGTGCAGTGGTTAGTGAACTGGCAGACCGACCAGACGGTCCTGGGTTCGATTACTTCTTGGAGGAGAATTTTTTTTTCTTTTTTTTCAGACCGATCGGGTACAGCCCCTCCTCAAGAAGTGGAGTCTCACTGCGGAAACAAAGGCAACAATGACAGGTGCTGGCCTCCCTGCCTCACAATGCATTGGCTTAGAGATATGAAGGTACTAACACATCATGCCCTTACTGAATGCAAAAGGAGCAGGAGCTTTGTATTGCTGTTTAAAATAAGTTTTGCGTATATTTTTTCTTACATTGTAACTTTATACAATTATCTGGACACTTAAAAAAACAGTTGAGAAACACATAAATGCCTTTGAATGTAAATGCTACAGAAGAGTTCTTCAAATATCATGGACACAAAAAAGAACAAATATATCCATACTACAAGAACTTAATATTGAAAAAGGCTGGCTAGTAAAGAGGATTAAAGAGAGAAAACTTAAATATTTTGGACACATTAAATGTCATGATAATCAAGAGAAAACCGTCTTGGAAGGGTACATAATGGGAAAAAGAAAGAGAGAAGATGGCTGCAAGACATCGTTGATGATCTGCAAAGTGATGCATCAGCAGCAGGCCATCTTGCTTACAACCGAGAGGCCTACAGGAGTGCTGTTTGAGAGGCAAAGTTCCACAAGGGACATGCAAATGAATGAATGAATGAATGAGTGAATGAATGAATGAGTGAATGAATGACAATTATCTAGAGAGTTTTGTATTTGTCTCCTCCCCCTCTCTCACTCTCCCTCTCTGTCTCTGTCTCTGTCTCTCTCTCTCTCTCTCTCTCTCTCTCTCTCGTCTAGCAGTAGCCTAGTCGGCCAAAATACATCCCTCTTCTTCGAATAACAGACTATGAAAGAACAACCTGGCTAATGAAATAAGAAGGGATGTGATCCCCGTTCGTGGTGAACCATAACTGAAAGCCTGACATTGCAGCCCACTGTAAGAACGCTCTCCCATGTTCTTGCTCTTGTTCTTGTACGAACTCCCTGTAACTGCGAGCTGTTGTTCTTTGCAGCCGATGCTATAGAGATGTTGAGCCACAGCATCGTATCGGCGTGAGAGCGGGTAATGGTGGCTACTTTTTCAGTCCCGGAGTACAGCTAAAAAGCACGGGGTGTGCAATACTTCTTTAGCAGACTCCACCACCATGAGGACTATGGCGATCCCTGCCCCGTTAGCCAGGCTAGGCTTGTTACTGAGGGTACCACGGAGAGGTGAGACAGGGTCTTAATCAGCTATGGTTCTCGAACCCTGAGGCTGACATATCAGCTATGGGTCGCTGATTGCCTCATCGGGCGTCTTCACCCGTATAAGATTACAGACACGATGAAAACAATTACAGTCTACTGTTATTGTATTGTCCCCCGTGTGGTACCCGGGATCTGCAAAGAATAGGACCACTGTACCCTACCATGCATGATCGTAAAAGGCGACTAAGGAGGGTTCAGCATAGGGCCAGCAACCCTATCTGGTAAAAAACTATCAGACTGCTACAGAAACAGAAGCAAGGGAAAAAACAAATGCAGGTGGAAGGAGAAATGCTTATCAGGAAACTGAGCCCATGAAGGTTGTGGATGAAAGCCAGCCACTGGAAGTCCCCAGCCCGACTGCAGACCTCCTGGAACCTAAACAAAAGATGCAAATAGGCAGCTGGAGTGTAAGAACACTAAACCAGACTGGAAAACTAGCACAAACCATCAAGGAAATGCACAGATACAAACTAGACATACTAGGAATACAAGAAGCAAGATGGACAGGACAAGGCAGAAGGAAATTAACAACACAGCACACAGAAGATACAATAATATGGTCAGGTAAAGAAGATCTTCATGAAGGAGGAGTAGCATTGATTATAACAAAAGAAGCATCAAGAGCATTGCTGAAATGGACCCCAATAAATGAGAGATTATTATATGCACGGTTCAACTCAAGATTCACGAAACTGTCTATTATAGTTTGTTATGCACCAACAGAAGCAGCTGAAGAGGAATTAAAAGAAGATTTTTACAACAGCCTCCAAGCCACAGTAGAAACAATACCCAAGCATGATATGCTACTCATCTTGGGCGACTTCAATGCAAAAGTAGGTGAAGGAAATGAAGATAGAAGAAGAATCATGGGAAGAGAAGGAATCGGAGAAATAAATGAAAATGGAGAAAGACTGTGCAGTTTCTGTGAAGAAAACATGATGACCATCGGAGGGACAATTTTCCAACACAAAAACATCCATAAGGTGACTTGGAGGTCACCAGATAAAACCACAGAAAACCAAATCGATCACATACTAATAAACAACAAGTGGAAACGGTCACTACAAGATGTGCGAGCAAGGAAAGGAGCAGATATAGGAAGTGATCACAACCTTCTGGTAGCAAAAATAAAACTAAAATTAAGGAAAGCCAGAATCGGAGAACACAGAAAGATACATTTTGATACAAGAAAACTGATAGACCAGCAAACAAGAAATGAATTCTCAATAATACTTAAGAACCGCTTCAGTGTCCTACAAGATGAAGCAGAAATGTCCATATTAGAGTTCAATAAAACACTACAGGAAACAGCATAAGAGGTGCTGGGATATCGGAAAAGGAGAAAAGAGGAATGGATAAGTGAGACCACATGGGAAAAGATAGAGCAAAGAAAAGAAATCAAGAAAAAATTACTGAACACCAAATCACAACGGCTTAAAGAACGAGTTTTAAGTAATTATGCACAAAAAGACAAAGAAGTGAAGGAATCATGCCGTCAAGATAAACGTCAATATTATGACAACTTAGCAGAAACAGCAGAGAAAGCAGCATATACAAATGACATGAAAACCATATATAAAATCACAAAGCAGATGACAGGTAACTTCAATACAAGATGTGAAAGTGCAGTAAGAACACAAAATGGACAACTGGTCAGTGGAGAAAGAGAAAAAAATTGAAAGATGGAGGGAACACTTTAACACCCTACTAAACAGAACACAAGCAGCACAAGCAATAGATATACCTGAAACAAAAGTGGAACTAAACATCAATACAGGACCAATAACAATAAATGAAGTAAAAGAGGCGATAAAGATGCTAAAATCAGACAGGGCACCAGGTGAAGATGAAGTGACTGCTGAGATGTTGAAAGCAGAAGAAACAGAAACACCAAAACAACTTTGCCGGATATTACAACAAATTTGGGATTTAGAAAAAGCCCCAGAGGAGTGGAAAACTAGTCTTATAGTAAAACTACCAAAGAAGGGTGACCTCAGAGATTGCGGGAACTGGAGAGGCATTACCCTACTGCCACTCACTAGTAAAGTATTTTGCAGAATAATCATCAACAGAATTGTACCAACACTTGAGGAAAAACTTCGGAAAGAGCAGGCAGGATTTAGGAAAGGAAGATCATGCATAGACCATATTTGTACTTAGACAAATATTAGAACAGGCAAATGAGTGGCATAGCACAACATATGCATTATTCATAGATTTTGAGAAAGCCTTTGACAGTGTCAACAGAGATGCACTGTGGAAAATCCTAAGATGGCATGGCCTCCCCCAAAAATAGTTAATGTAATCAAAGCCCTATACGAGGGTTTTCAGTGCAAAGTTATCTGTGGAGAACATACCTCCAGCAGCTTTAGGGTACAAACAGGAGTGAAACAGGGATGTGTACTATCACCAACATTATTTATCTTGGCAGTAGACTGGTTAATGAAGGAGGCAACATCAGACAAACGCAGAGGATTACAATGGACCCTTGATACAGTGCTGGAGGACCTTGACTTTGCGGACGACATTTGTCTATTATCAAGCAGTCACAAAGATATGCAAGATAAAATAAACAAGTTAACCCAGAATGCAAACAACATAGGACTAAAGATCAACGTAGGAAAGACAAAGTTAATGAAACAAAATGTGAACAACAGAAATGTACTCAGAGTAGATAACAAGTTAGTGGAGGAGGTCAATGAATTTGTATACCTTGGCAGCAGAGTAGTAGAAAATGGAGACAGCACAGAGGACATCAGCAGCAGACTTACTAGAGCAAACCAGGCTTTTGCAATGCTACAGAATATATGGAAATCAAATAAACTAAGCATAAATATGAAAATCAGGATATTTAAGAGTAATGTTCTAAGTGTACTACTCTATGGAAGTGAATGCTGGAAAATCACCAAAACCATAGAAAACAAGTTGAATTCTTTCCAGACTAAATGTTTACGTAGAATTAAAAAAATATTTTGGCCAAACACCATAAGAAATAACATTTTATTGGCAGAAATGCAGATGAAACCACTGACAACAATTATTGAGGAAAGACGCTGGCGATGGTTGGGACATGTGCTCCGAATGACTGACAACTCACTACCAAAAATAGCACTAAGATGGACACCACAGGGGAGCAGAAGTAAGGGTAGACCAAAAGAGACATGGAGAAGAACAACAGAAAGGATGTTGAGCAATAGAGGGCTCACCTGGGCAAGAGCAGAAAAAAAGGCGAAAGACAGGCATTTGTGGAAAACCCTTGCGGAAGCCCCATGTGCCCTGGGCACTTAAGGTTCAGAGAGAGAGAGAGAGTTATTGTATTGTAAGGAAGTCTTTAGCCTTTAATAGAGCAACATACTGCCAAAATGGACTACCCACACCTTATAATGAGCCCAGCAACCCTTTTATGCAGACGGCCAGGTTGGCTGAGTGATTAGGCGCTTGGTCTACTAATCCGGTGGTACCAGGTTCAAGTCCCAGAAGTGGGGATTTTTATTTCTGGTAACATCACACCAAAAAGTCACAGGGGCCTACCCAGCCTTGAAAAAATGGATGCCAGAGAAATCTGGGAAGGTAAATGTGGCCAGGCATAATAATGATCATATCACACTTTCATGTGCCCAAGGTCTGGGAAATACCGTATCTCCGATCGTCTGAATGGCGACGTGATTAGTGCACTGGTCTCTCATGGCGAAGGTCGGGGGTTCGAATTCCGCCGGAGGCACCCTAGTCACCCAGCTGTAGAAATGGGTACCTGACTTCTTCTGGAGTTGGGGAAGGAAAGGTGACCAGGCGTGATACTGGCCATATCACCCTCTAGTGGGCAATAACACCATATCCTATTGTGCCTCTAAGGCATGACAGGATTACCTTTACCTTTTTTTTACCGTATCTCCAGTATGCCTAATGGCTTGGTAACGGGTATTTTGCCTACCTGCCTACCTTTTTATGCACGATCTATACTCGTCATCATCATATGCTTCTAGATAATATAAGGAGGGGGTGGGGAAGATGCACTACTCAAGTTGAATAAGACAGCGTCAGCGACTCATAGCTGAATGATTGCGTCAGGGTTGGCAAACCATAGTCTGCCAAGACCCTATACTACCTCCCAACGGTACCCCTGGAAACAGAGTAATCCGGCCAAGCTCAAGTGGAAAGAGATGACAGTGGGCAGACAAAAACCCGGTCCCATAATGTCCAGACAAAAACCCGGTCCCAAAATGTCCAGACAAAAACTCGATCCCAAAATGTCCAGACAAAACCCCGATCCTAAAATGTCAGACAAAAACCCGATCCCAAAATGTCCAGACAAAAACCCGGTCCCAAAATGTCCAGACAAAAACCCGGTCCCAAAATGTCCAGACAAAAACCCGGTCCCAAAATGTCCAGACAAAAACCCAGTCCCAAAATGTCCAGACAAAAACCCTGTCCCAAAACGTCCGGACAAAATGCTATAAACTCTCAAGAAACAACATTGCGTGGTGAGACACCATTTACAGAAAAGGATGAAAATCGGCCAAACAGATAATGTATGTGACTGCGGGAAAAAAACAACAGACGCAACATCAGCAACCCCCCCCCCCTTCTCTTTCAACCAAGTGTTACCTGCAACACCGCCCACTCAGACAATGGACTTTACCAGGTGCCACACTCCTACAGGAGAAATTCTACGGCGAATCTGAAATCCTGGGAAGAAGTGCTGCTGTTATGAAGGAGATTCGCGTCCATGTCCGAGCAAACGAAGAAGTCGGATGTTCTGGACTGAAAGGCGCTTGACTGCAGCACAACACAACTAATGACCCTTATGACGAGGACAACGATGAAGAAACTGAAACAGAAAATCACGTGACTTTTATTTGAGCTTTCTGCAACCTCTCAGATTTCCAATACGGCAAATAGAAGTTTCCGGTCACATTAGCATAACCTCAGCAGCTGCTTTGATCCAGAGGCTGAAAAATAAATATCAGAACAAACCACTAATTCAGCGTCAGTCAATAAATAAAAGCAACATTTTGAAAGTCAGGGCAACAATATGTTTGCTTACTGAAGAGAGGAAACATTAGTTCCTTCTCTATCACGAGTAGTTTTTTTTTTTCTACTATTCCAACTTGAGCACGATCAGAAAGTTCTCGATGCACTTTCATTGATTACGAGTACTTTATAACAGAAAATAGGAGAGAGAGAGAGAGAGAGAGAGAGAGAGAGAGAGAGAGAGAGAGAGAGAGAGAGAGAGAGTAAAGACGTGGCGAGGATTGTAATTTCATACGTTCCGCAGAAACAATCAGTATGCCCGCGTCCCAATCTTGCGCACAAATCTTGTCTCGCTTCACTCCGAAGCTACTCACGGGCGACCGAGAATTCTAGAAGTTTTTCGAGAAGGAAATTAGAAACTGTGAGAAATTCCTAGAAATATTTTTTTTTCATTACATGGATATTGAAAATAAGAAACAGACACGATTACAAAAAAAAAAAAGTAAAAAGTAACTTTAGAGGAAAATAAAGAAAATGAACAAGGAGATCATGAAATAAAGTGCCAAAAAATCGCACGAAGAAATTCTTTCTCTTTCATTAAGGAAGAAAGAGGAGGCGTTCTAAGGCGAGGCAAGGTAGAATCTATTGTGACAAAGGAAAGACAGAAGGCACAAGAGATCGAGGAGGACAGAGAAAGAAAATGCTGGACGGACTAACTAAATGGCACAGACAAAGAACACCAGCACATTTTATAATCAGCACTCGGTGCAGGGAGTTGTGGGAAAGCATGGCAGCTATTACCAGCCGGCAGGGCAGTAGACAGACAGACAGACAGACAGACAGTCAGACGGACGGACGGACGGACGGATAGATAGATAGATAGATAGATAGATAGATAGATAGATAGATAGATAGATAGATAGATAGATAGATAGATATCGTGGAATATGGGAACAAAGACAACATGAAACAAATAAATAAATAAATGATAAAATATATTAGGATAAGAAGCGGGCGTCTCCTGATCTACAGCTAAAATCACCAGTTAAAAACTGGAAAACAGTTTGCTTTACACTAAGAGGTTTTGTTTTACACTTAGAGATTTGCTAATTGCCCAGACTGATACACTTGTCAAAACTTTTCATTGAGGAAAAAAAGATTTTGGCCAATTAGTTGTAAAAATAAACGTCAGTTAGCTATGCGCTTAGAATGCAGGCAAAAGTATAGAAAGCTACACTGAAGCCACCGGTTTCGCACACACACACACAAAAACAAACAAACTGACAGACAAAAGATAAATCTTACCATTGAAAAAAAAAGATATGTGGTTGATAAGGAAAATAAACAGACAAAACGAACAGCAAGAGAAATTACGAAAAAGCTTAAAAATTAAGACATGAAGTATGAAAAAGGAACTTAAATACTGTCAGACGTCAAGCATTTCCATACATTTCAATCAACTTTAACCAACACTGCCATTTGAATCGCTAGTTTCTGTCGAACACATCCTCGATTTTCCGATTTCTGTCTCAGCCGCCATTGACACAAAAGACAAAACTGGCACATCGCGCCGTCAATGTCTGTAGACATCCAGCTCTGCTTTCTTCACGCTTCCCTGGCCAGCCAGGCTTCCAGAACAGACCCGAGACAACGTCTAGAAGCTTCTAGATTCCGAACGGAGAGAATCACGTGCCGCGTGCGCAGTAATCCACATCTTGACATAGATATTATATGCGCGGGATGTGAAACAAAGCCTTCTGCCGGTAGATGTATGTGGGAATTTAGCACACATTCGCCCTGAGAGTGTAGTATAAATATAAAACTGGAAATAGAATTGTCCACGTGAGTCAAATGGGGGGTGGGGGGGGGGGGAATAGAAAAAAAAATCTTAAACATTAAATGTTTCCTCATTGTTTATCTTTCTGTGTCTTTTGTGATCAACTTTAATTTCTCATTCGTGGTTTGTGTACTGATTTCGAAAAGAAAAAAAGTTACAGATACGCCTTTCTTGACGACGTGTAAAGTGCACCCGCGCGCGCACACACACATACACGCACATACACATACACACATACACACACCACACACACACTCACACATACACACATATACACACACACAGGGACCACTTCCAAGACCTTCTGTGCTGTGGATGAGAATGTATTTCTTGAATTACTTTGACGCGTAGGTTCATTTGTCACTGTTTTATATTTATGTTGTGTTTTTATATGCATTTTGTGTCTTTAATGACTAAAATAAATAAAACTAGTTGACACAATCATAGCATAGGCGGAAAGCTAAGATGACAAAATGTAGCAATATGTATGTATGTATGTGTGTATGTATATATATGTATGTATGTGTGTATGTATATACGTATGTATGATTGTATGTATGTATGTATGTATGTATGTATATAATGTTATGTATGTTATATTACGTGTGTATGTATATAAGCATGTATGTAATATCTCACATCCACACTGAACGACGAATGTAGTGAATGCGTGTGGTAGTAAATATTTCTAAATTCTCTCAAACCATCAAATAGAACACGTTTAAGGTCTGAATCTACCGATCAAGCTTACAAAGTTCGGACAACAAACACATACACAACTTCCAGGTGTCTGGCATCTGAAACTATGTGTTAAGCACCGCGCTTAACACTGAGGTGTCTGGGCGAAAGGCGCAGACATTACAGCCTTGCTGCAAACCATGACACAGTGCAACCAACGACCTATTTTGGAGGGGGGGGACATAGTAGTATTAATAGTAGTAGTAGAAGTAATAGTAGTAGTAGTAGTAGTAGTAGTAGTAGTAGTATAGTAGTAGTAGTATAGTAGTAGTAGTAGTAGTAGTATAGAAGAAAAAAAGAAGAAGAAGATGATGATGATGAGGATGATGATGATGATGCTTTTATATACACCGCATCATAAATCTCCCAACATTCAGTGCTAACATTTGATCGTAATAGTTTATAACAGGAAAAGACTACTTGCAGAAAACTGATTAAAATGACCATAGTAGGAAGGTAAATAATTGAACATAGTATGAAGGTAAATAACTGAACATTATATGAAGGTAAACAACTGAACATAGTATGAAGATAAGTAACTGAACATTATATGAAGGTAAACAACTGAACATAGTATGAAGATAAATAACTGAACATTATATGAAGGTAAACAACTGAACATAGTATGAAGATAAGTAACTGAACATTATATGAAGGTAAATAATTGAACATAGTATGAAGGTAAATAACTGAACATAGTATGAAGGTAAACAACTGAACATAGTATGAAGATAAGTAACTGAACATTATATGAAGGTAAACAACTGAACATAGTATGAAGGTAAATAACTGAACATTATATGAAGGTAAACAACTGAACATAGTATGAAGATAAGTAACTGAACATTATATGAAGGTAAACAACTGAACATAGTATGAAGGTAAATAATTGAACATAGTAAGAAGGTAAATAATTGAACATTATATGAAGGTAAACAACTGAACATAGTATGAAGGTAAATAACTGAATATTATATGAAGGTAAACAAGTGAACATAGTATGAAGGTAAATAATTGAACATAGTATGAAGGTAAATAACTGAACACATATGAGGGTAAATAGCTGAACATTATATGAAGGTAAATAACTGAACATTATATGAAGGTAAACAACTGAACATTATATGAAGGTAAACAACTGAACATAGTATGAAGATAAACAATTGAACATAGTATGAAAGTAAATAACCGATCTTCTCGTTCTGATCTTCATCTTGCCTCCACATGTTCTTCATTGATTCCCTCGCGGAACATTTCTTGTGTGTCCTTTAAGTTCCCTTCCATTATAAACGTCCATTTTGTCTCTTTGTTTTCCTAACTGCATTAAGTCTTGTTTTATCAATAGCATTTAATTTTGTGTGCTCAAGAATTTTTTGGCTAGTTATCCCAAAGGGGAGTGTCGTTTTTTTATAGGCAAATCTTCCCCCACCCCCTCAAGTTTTCTCAAGGACAGTCTAATCATGTACAGACAGATTTTTTGTTTTTAATCAAGGACAGTATAATCATGTGCAGGAAGATTTTTTTATTTTAAAAGGACAATCTAATTGTGCACATTCAGATTTTTTATTTTTCAACAAGGACAGTCTAATCATGTGCACGAATATATTTTTTAATAAGGACAGTCAAATCATGTACAGTAAGTTTTTTTTTTTATTTTCTAACAAGGAAAGTCTAATCATGTACATGAAGATTTTTTTATTTTTTAACAAGGACAGTCTAATCATGTACAGGAAGATTTTTTTATTTTTTAACAAGGACAATTTATTCATGTACAGGAAGATTTTTTTTAACAAGGACAATCTAATCATATACAGGAAGATTTTTTTTTTATTTTTTAAAAAGGACAGTCTAATCATGTACAGGAAGATTTTTTAACAAGGACAGTCTAATCATGTACAGGCAGATTTTTTTTTTAAAAACAAGAACACGCAGATTATTTTTCACTAGGACAGTCTAGTCTCGTAACGGCAGATTTTCCCCACCAAGTTTTCCCAAGAGCAAACTAGTGGCCTGCGATCCGCGCGACTCTTTTCTGTGAGCTTCAGCTTGTACCACCGGCCCAGATTCTGTTCGATTTGCACTGCATGTCACTACGTTTCCTATTCTGACAGCATGACTTTAATTTTTTTTTTTTTTGTGACAAATTTGTGGTTAGACTATATTTTTACTTGTTGCAGTAAAAGTAGGTAGAATTATCCTCGACTATTTTGCAGTTCATGACCTTTACACCTGTGTTAATCATGTTGTAACATCTAGTTGTTTTATGTATAATGTTGGCGTTACTAGCGTACCACCCACTCTCTGTCCAAAAACGAGTTTGAGCATTTTGTAAACCATTACATTCATGCATCATTCATTTTCATATGTGAATGTCTCCCCCCCCCCCCCCCACAAAAGCCCGATGCCACCATCAGGCCAATTACGCAACTTTCTAGAACCGCACATCTCTGAGGGACACAATACTGACCTTTGAGAGGTACGTTTTTACGCACGTCAGTTAGTCTTGTTGTTAACTCGCTTAAGGAGCAAGACAACCTGAGAGGAGTCTGACTATATCTATTTCATATTTGAATATTCATAATTATATTCCATTTTAAACATCTACAATTATGGTACCGAGGTACATTTTTTTTTTCAAACACGAGCCTGGTCCATAACATTTTTTTTCCTCACAAATTTAAGTCAAAATACACGCCTGATCAGCTTTCTTCACAGTGTATTGATTTTACTAGGAGAGAATGCTGTAAAGTTTACTCGTGTCCTTTCTCCAGAAGTGCCGCATCGACATAAATACCCTATCAAAGCCCGCTAGCTCAGTACAATCGAGTACTGTTATAACAAAGAGAATCCTTCCACAACTTTAAAACCCGCAGTCTTAGACACCCCCCCCCCTCCCCCGGCTTCAATGGAGAAGAAGCTGTCGAAGTGATCGATGAAATCCGTCCCAAGATGAAAGGCAACGTTTGAGTTAATTTTCACAGCTTTCAATTAACTCTAAGGCCATTCTCCAGACCGGAAGCCCGACAGAACATCCAGTTTTGATTGTCTTCTGCTAGCCATCAAATAGAGGGCGCCAGGTGTCACGGACGATCAGACCGGCTTTAGTCAATCCCCAGCAAGTGCTGCGACAACCATGTGACAAACACGATGGCCGGATCGATGAGAAGATGTCGGAAGTTGCACGCCTGAAATATCGAACTCGATCTAAGAATGAATGAACTAATTTCCCCGCAACAAATACCACGCCTGATAAATACCGGCTTTCAACAAAATAAACCCCAAAAAGCAGCCAGTAATTTTCCCATATTTAAACTACACCCAAAGAGGATGAGCGAGTGAAATTTGCCTCCTCCGAGAATGAATAAACACATTCAATATGCCACGCTTTAGAACTCACCAGTGCTTGGACCGATATGTCTATGTTTGTACAAGCGGATTGAAGGGAGAGCGACTTGGTATCTGAATGTGGAGAAACAACGACGCGAAACATAAAAGTAACGAATGCATGTAGGTTAGATGTAAGCTAGTAAATGCAGTAATTACCTGCCAGCATGTATGGAGTCATGTTGTTATAGTAACTATATTTTCAAAAAATCGAATTTCCTCTGTCAGAAAGTTGTAAGCTTTCCCCAGTATTAATCACAAGTTACGGGTTGTTAACTATAGACCTTTTACGCTAATATTTTGTTTTTGTAAATCGTTGAAGTAACTTGTGAAAAAAAAGCTGACAGCGAATATAAATACTTTTAACGGTTCATGTGTAATTATGTGCAGGGGATGAATTCTTGCAAGTCTTTGGCTGGGAGGTTTGCTTGAATCCTCTTGAACAGCATGCTCGAATTACAGTTATTCTCTGGCGTTTGTCCTTTCTTTCTGACTGATTTGTTTTGTCGTGATTTTCCAAGACACTGGATGTCTAATTATTCTTTTTTTTTTTATTCTGTTCAGTGTCGGAGTGAGTGACGACAGCTGACTTCTCCTTAGAACTGGATTTGCATGCTGTAAAAATAATTGCTTCAGTTGATATTATCCTACATTCAAAAGTATTTTTTAAGGTTTGGGGGGGGGGTAGATCTGTGGGCGAGAAGTGAGGGAGTGAGCATGCAGGAAATGGAAGAAGGAATAACACAAACCATGACTGTCTTTATATAAAGAGAATCGCAGACCCTTTGTGAAGAAGTTTATTTACTTCCTCAATACCAAAAGGTACACGAGGAGGGAGACAAGGCAAGGTTATGGTTTTTTTTTCAGCAATTTACTAACACAATAAGAATATCAAGTCAAGTTTAATACCAAAATATATGTTAAATAAGGATCAGGCAGGATTTATGAACAAATAATGTAATTATGCATGAATATTTGCAACAATTTTGAAAAGCTTACTAATAATAGCAAGAGATTTATGTGAACAAAATTAGTTCATGTCAAACATGAGCGTTAAATTGGTTCACGGACATTTTTCCAGTAGTTTATTTACATAAATAACACAATCATGGGTGGTTAATTTGCACAAATGCAGTTATGTTAACACGGCACTGAATGTGATTTACAGTAATGGCGTTGCTTAATACAAAGTGGTTGAATGTGGAAGCCTAGACGCGTTATAAGATGTACATATCTTGTGTGATAAGACGTGGATCTCTTGTGTGATAAGACGCGAATCTCTTGTGTGATAAGACGCTAATCTCTTGTGTGATAAAACGTACATATCTTGTGTGATAAGACGCGAATCTTTTGTGTGATAAGACGGTAATCTCTTGTGTGATTTGACGCGAATTTCTTGTGTGATAAGACGTACATATCTTGTGTGATAAGACGCGAATCTCTTGTGTGATAAGACGTGCATATCTTGTGTGATAAGACGTACATATCTTGTGTGATAAGACGTGCATCTCTTGTGTGATAAGACGTGAATCTTTTGTGTGGTAAGACCTGCATCTCTTGTGTGCGGTCCACAAATGGGTCTTTGACACGAAACTCTTGAAGGAAGAATTAAAACAAGGTGGCAGGGAGGGAGGTGAATGAATGAGAGTGGGAGAGAAAGGGGAGGGAGGGAGAGAGAGGGGAGGGGTGGGAAAGAGGGAGAGAGAGAAGGGGAAGAGGAAAAGAAAGAGAGGAGGGAAAGAGGGAGAGAGGAAGGGAAGAGGGAGAGAGAGGGGAGAAGGAGAGAGAGGGGGATGAAGAGGGGAGAGAGGAGGGGAGAAGAGGGGAGAGAGGAGGGAAAGAGGGAGAGAGAGGAGAGGAAGAGGGAGAGAGGAGGGGAAGAGGGGAGAGGAAGGAGGGAGAGAGGAAGGAGGAAAGGGGAGAGAGGAGGGAGGAAGAGGGAGAGAGGAGGGGAAGAGGGAGAGAGAGAGGAGGGGAGAAAAGGAAGAAAGAGAGAGGAGAGGAGAGAAGAGAGAGAGAGGAAGGAGGAAGAGGGAGAGAGGAGGGAGGAAGAGGGAAGAGAGGAGGGAGGAAGAGGGAGAGAGAGAGGAGGGGAGAAAAGGAAGAAAGAGAGAGAAGAGGAGAGAAGAGGGAGAGAGAGGAGGGGAAGAAGGAGAGAGGAGGGGACGAGGGAGAGAGGAGGGAGGAAGAGGGGAGAGAAGAGGGAGGAAGAGGGGAGAGAGGAGAGAGGAAGGAGGAAGAGGGGAGAGAGGAGGGAGGAAGAGGGAGAGGGAGGGGAGGAGAGATGATAAATGTATAAAGGTGAAAAGTGAGACTGTTAACATAAGTTTTTTTGTTGTTGTTTACGTCTGAGTCTCTTGTGTGCTTTCAGTATGTGAGGTAATTTACTGCAACTGATAAAGAGAGCACATGTAAATCCATCGTCTGCAAACTCGCTGGTAATGATCATTAATTTTAACCTAAAATTCTAAACAGTAATTACACTTCAAAGTTTAAAGGGTCGCGTCAATCATAACTGTCTGAATTTTAAGGACATTCGATGTCCAGCCCCAACTGAAGATTCAAAATACTTTACCAAACATATCTCCTTATTATAAAGGTCATCATCATCATCATCATCGCCTTTCACTCCCTTGAGAGCACAGAGCACGGATAAAGGCACTTCAGTCATCCCTGTTCTTGGAATTATTCTCTGCTTCCTTCCATGTGCATCCCTTGTCTCTGAGAACTGTCACAATATCTCTTCTATAAGTCTAGGTCATCCTCGTTTTCTATTTCCTTGAGGATTCCATGTCAGTGCTTGTCTTGCTATGCTAGTGTCGGGTTTTCTCAGAGTGTGGCCAATCCACCTCCATTTCCTAGACATGATTTGTAGGCTCATAGGTTCCTGTTTTGCCTTTTCCTAGACCTCGTCGCTCCTGATCTTGTCCTGCCATTTAATATTTAAAATCTTCATCAAGCAGTAGTTCATGAATGTTTGTATCCTGTGTTGTACTGTCTTAGTTGTAACTCATGTCTCCGAACCATATAACAGGACAGTCTTCACGTTTATATTGAAAAGCCTAAGTTTGGTTCTTGTTTTGATGTTCTTAGATGATCATATTTTGTTAAGTTGGATAAATGCTGTCTTGGCCTTGGTTATTCTAGCTTTAACATCCTTTTTCCGTTCCCCTGTATTTATCTACTATGCTGCCTAGATATGTGAAATACTCTACTTCATCAAATGGCACTCCCTCAATTACCATGAGGCTATTGCTTGCACTATTACTTTTCATTATCTTTGTTTTGTTTTTTGTTTTTTTGTCCGTTAATATATAGTCCCAGTTTATGGTGAATTCTTGTTTAAGATCTGAAGCTTCTCTTGTATATATGTGTGGCTGTGTGCCAGAAGTGCCACATCATCTACGAAGTCAAGATCTTCCAATTGGTTCCAAAATGTCCATTGTATCCCATTTATTTTCCTTTGTGTGGTAGTTTTCATGATCCAATCAATTGCTAGAAGAAATAGAAATGGTGAAAGCAACCATCCCTGCCACACGCCTGTTTCCACTTTAAAACTTTCTGTGAGAGTTTCTCCATGCACGATTCTACAAGTTGTTCCATCATATGCGGTCTTTATAAGCTTTGTTATCTTGGCTGGGATACCATAGTGTTCCAGTAGTTTCCATAGCATTCTACGATCTAAAATATCGAATGCCTTCTCGTAATCAAATTATAAAGTAAATAAAACATCTTTTATTCTGAAAGAATAAGGCGTGTTTCATTTTTTAAAAATCAATTAAATTGCTTTATAAAAAAGTAAAGCATTTCTCATTCTATAAATAAAACGATAAAGATTCGATCACTAGGACAGTCAGTTATCATTCTGTCATCTACAGTCTCTAGCGGTGAGAATTATAATTTTGTTTGTTTGTATTCGTCTCACTATAACTATAACTAAAACTATAACTATAACTAAAACTATAACCATGTTGAAGAAAACTTCACCTGCCCGCATTCTCGACATTTCCATACAAAAAATTTCCTGAAGCGATATCCAGTTATTCTAGCATGTCTCGGCGCGTAGAAAGATTACTCATACTAGGATTGTCTGTTCAAACAATGAAGGACTGATCATTCTTTCGCACATTCTTTATAGAGAACTTCATTCATTCAGTGTGCCATGTGCTAAGACACGTTGGCTTGTTGACTTGTTTGTCATCTTCAGCAGTTTTTCTAATCAGCCAGTTCAACGTCTTTCTTACTTGATCAGCTCTCTAAATACACTGGTCTATTGTTTTTCATATTGTGGATCTTGAGCAAATGATAAATCACCGTGACCATACTATGATCTCCAGGCACTTCGCGTTAAATTAAAAACCTTAACAGACTTCTACCAGTCTACATCAGGGGTCGACAATCTTCCTATCAAAGGCATGAAAATCACAAGGGACATAACCATTAAAAAATGTGACGTGATCGACAACCTTTTTTTTTCTTTAAAATGGACCCTATTCCACTTATGCGAGTAGTCGGAGGGTTACATACACGTCTGTAGCTAGTAAATGACAGAAGTAATAATAACAAAACATAATAATAATAATAATAGTCACTTACGTAATTATAACGCCATGTATAGTGTTATGTGAGCCGTATGTTGCAGACTCATAGTCTACATAATCCCTGGACCCCAGGTTTAGAACTATATTACCATAGGTTTAGAACTATACTACCCGAGGTTTAGAACTATACTGCCCTAGGTTTAGAACTATATTACCCTAGGTTTAGAACTATACTACCCGAGGTTTAGAACTATACTGTCCTAGGTTTAGAACTATACTACCCTAGGTTTAGAACTATACTACCCCAGATTTAGAACTATACTACCCCAGGTTGGGAACTATACCCTCCCAGGTTTAGAACTATACTACCCCAGGTTTAGAACATGCTACCCCAAGTTTAGAATTATACTACCCCAGGTTTAGAACTATACTAAGTTAAGATACCTTTCTCTCAGCCTCTTTCACTTTCTTTGTCCCACTAGTTTTCTGGTGATTACCTAGTTCCCCAGTCTGCTCATGACACGTCCAGTTTTGTTTGTTTGTTTCTTTTCCTACAGTGTTACATTTTTGTTGTTCTTCAACTTCCTTTGCCAGTGTTTTTTTTTCTTTTCTTCCTTTTCTAGCAGTCCAGTATACTTGTTATATCTTCCCCCACGAAATCACATCTTTGTAAGTATACAACAAGTATGTTTAAAAAAGAAAGTTTGAAGTCCCCTAAAGCGCATAAAGGTGAAAGGCTTAGTATAAAACTAGAAGGCGAGAGGAGGAAGTATAAGAAGCCAAGATAATTATGGAAGCAGAAAGAAAATAGAAATTTAAAGGTGTTGGCGGGAAATCCGAACTGTGTGGCAGAAAAAAAAACCACCATAAACAACCAACATTTGACAGGAACTATTAGCAAACAAACTCTTGGATGGAAGCTGCGGCATGCCACGGAGTATATATAGGGTTGCCCCGAGTGCAGTGAAGCCGGAGTCTGAACTTTGAACTTTATCCTCTGTATGCATGATTGTCTTACTTTGATCTCCGTTTTAGTATCTCAACTACGACGATCGAATCTTATCCCACATCGTACATCCTTCCCGTGCCGTTAAACCTCACGTAGGGCTCGCAAGGTAGTTCGCCAATTTTTCCTGTTTTCGGCGAGCTATTCAATCTCATCAAGGGATTTTATGTCTATTGATTTGGCCTTTCTTAACAATGTTCTCTTTAGAATTTCCCGTGGTCTGCCTCTTTTTCTTCGGCCTGTTGTGCTCCACTTGATAGCTTGTTTTGGGATTCTCTGATCATTTCTCCTCATCACGTGACTAACATATGTCCATCTCCTTTTCCTGATCACCCCTGAGACAGGTTGTTGTTCAGTCATCTGTCTTATCTCTGCATTGTTCTTGAATTCGTTCCACTTGATGCCGAGTATTTTCCTTAGGCATTTGTTTTCAAAAGGGTCTAATTTCTTGTCTATTTCTTTAGTTGTTTTCCAGCTTCCGTATGCATAAATGAGGGTGGATATTGCATTTGAATTGAATAGTCTTAACTTGGTTTTTTTTTCTTATAACTTTTGAATGCCATATTTTCTCAAGATTATTGAAGACCGATGCTGCTTTTGCAATTCTAACTTCCTTTCTGGTTTCACAATCCTTGTCTATGTAGCCGCCATCGAATAATCTAGGGGAAATAACTTCGTTAATGGGAACGAAACATTCACAGTAGATTTGTCACTCCAGAACTTATTCTATCATTTGAAAGAAACAAAGAGCTTTATAGACTGATTTTTAGTCTTATCTTCTTCTTCTTCGTTCGCTTCTACCACCAAGACCGCCCCCGTGATCCTACTGAATTTACTCCTGTGGTCCTCTATAGGTCCCGTGGTCCCCCTGTGATCCCCGAAAGGATCACACGAGATCCACGAAAGGACCACAAGAGGTTCAGAGTATCGCAGGGCTTGAGCCTGTATTCTTGGTGAGGCTTGGAAGCGGGAATGCGTGACACTGTGGTTTTCGTTGCACCAGTTTAATCTAGAGTTGGATCAGCCTAGCCATCATGATGACCACCCAAAAAGGTTAGATATTTCTGAATAATTTCCATTCATAAACTGATTTCTGTCTGTATTTCAGACGCGCAGTCAACATGCGTGACTCAGGGGTGCAATATTTTGTCATCAACTGATGTCTTTGGGGCTGATGGGGCCGGCCATAAGTCGATCTGGCCGTAAAAGATACAGTTCACTACTATAACGTGTTTTGTAACATGTATGTCATAACTTTAAAATACTAACAGAATGCAAATTTAGCACAGCAGCCGTGTGGAAATTGATCAGAAAATATGAATCACGATACACTGAACACAGAATCAGACAGCAATAACTTTTGAATGAAACACAGAAGCACCCAAACGCATACATTCTGTATTCACTAAATGATGATGCAGTATGCTAGTTCATCTTCTTCTTTCATCCTCTGTAGATAGATATTATCAACACATGCCCTTCCCTCCTCGTCACATCTCTGTCTTTCATCCTCTGTAGATAGATATTATCAACACATGCACTTTCCTCCTGCTCACTCCTCTGTCTTTCATCCTCTGTAGATAGATATTATCAACACTTGCTCTTCTCTCCTCCTCCTCACTCCTCTATCTTCCATCCTCTGTAGATAGATATTATCACACATACCCTTCCCTCCTCCTCACATCTCTGTCTTTCATCCTCTGTAGATAGATATTATCAACACATGCACTTTCCTCCTCCTCACTCCTCTGTCTTTCATCCTCTGTAGATAGATATTATCAACACATGCACTTTCCTCCTCCTCACTCCTCTGTCTTTCATCCTCTGTAGATAGATATTATCAACACATGCACTTTCCTCCTCCTCACTCCTCTGTCTTTCATCCTCTGTAGATAGATATTATCAACACATGCACTTTCCTCCTCCTCACTCCTCTGTCTTTCATCCTCTGTAGATAGATATTATCAACACATGCCCTTCCCTCCTCCTGCCATCAGTTAATCGTCCACCGACTTCAGTAAATCCGTCTTGTCCACAGGAATCATATCTGCTGCAACATGATCTGCTACCTCATTGCCTCTCACTCCCTCGCGCCCCGGGCAACATATCCACATCAGCCTGGGTGACACTGGACTGTCGCAAGAGCTGAATCCATTCATGACATAGCAAACTCCTCTCTATCTTGCCAGGCATGCTTTGAGAGTCTGTCACCGCCACACTGTGTGTATCATCCTGCGAACCAGCCAGGACAGAGCCTTGGTCACTGCCTCAATTTCCGTTAAAAAAAATATACATATATATTATATATATATATATATATATATATATATACACACACACAACATTACAACAACAGCAACAAAACAGACCGATGGGACCTCTATCGGCTGTTTAAATCGACGTATGAATATATACTGAGGATGAGATTGGAAAGAATCCGGACTGCAAAGATGAAGATAAAAACCAAAACTTTAAATTGTAACACTTGCTGGGATAATTCTCTGAGGCTCACGCAACGTTTTTTTTTTTTACATGTTTCTTTCCAATAGTAGACACCGAACACAGTACGGCTAACCATAGTTTGGTCTCATTATCATTGTTCTCCGTTTTATACGATTGTGTTCGTCGTTATAACTGTTTACTGGCAAATATCTTGTAGGAGAACACTGTCTCTAAAAATTGTGTACTGGTGTATGTCTAGTGGGAGAATATTGTCTCTGATTGTGTACTGGTAAATAGCTAGGAGAATACAGTCTCTATGTATTGGTAAATGGCTTGTCTGTCTCTAACTGTGTACTGGTAAATGGTTTGTCTGTCTCTGTGTACTGGTAAATGGCTTTTCTGTCTCTAACTGTGTACTGGTAAATGGCTTGTCTGTCTCTGTGTACTGGTAAATGGCTTGTCTGTCTCTAACTGTGTACTGGTAAATGGCTTGTCTGTCTCTGTGTACTGGTAAATGGCTTGTCGAAAGAATCGTACATCTTACAACCTTCCTGCGCCGTTAAACATCACAAAGTGCTCGCAAGGTAGCTCGTCAAGTTTTTCTGTTTTCAGCGAGCTTTTCAACCTCATCAAGGGATGTTATGTCCACTAAACTGGCCTCTCTGAACAATGTCCTTTCCAGAGTTTAACGTGGCCGACCTCTTTTTCTTCGGCCCGTTGTGTTCCACTTGATAGCTTGTTTTATAATTCTCTGACTGTTTCTTCTCATCACGTGACTGACATATGTCCGTCTTCTTTTTTCTGATCCCCCATGAGACAGGTTGTTGTTGTTTGCTCATCTGTCTTATCTCTGCGTTGTTCTTGAATTCGCCGGAAGAACTGTCTTTAATAACTGTGTGCTGACAAAGTTATTTAAAGAATATTTTGAAAAACTACTAAACTGTGAAGAGCCGATAAGCTCATTACCATGCGAAGAAATACAGACTTTGTGAACCAGAAATAGAGGAAGCAGACTTAGAGGAAGCAGACTTAGAAGAAGTCATCTACTGTGTCATGTTTCTACGAAACAACAAAGCAACTGGTTCAGATGGGGAACTGCTGCAGAACTGATTAAGAAAGGAGGTCTAGATCTACATGAACAGTTATGTGCATTAATACAACAAATAGTTATATAACAAATATATAATACAACACATTCGCATATATGTGTATGATATTCTGCTTTCTTGAAGCAGAAACATAAAAGAAAAAACTCCCTAGTGAATGGAGAGAATCATTAGTGATCCCAATATTAAAAAAAAGAGCAAGTGTGAAAACTACAGAGGAATATCATTACTACAAACGAGCTACAAAATACTATCTATTATACTTTTAAGTAGATTAAAACCATACAGCGAGAACATACTGGGAGACTATCAAGCAGGTTTTAGGAAGAATAGATCAACGTAGACCAAATATTCTATCTACGTCAAAGAGCAGAAAAGTACTGGGAATATGGAAAAGAAGTACATAATATCTTCATTGACTTCAAAGCCTATGACAGCATAGATAGAACCAGCTTATGGAAAAATTATGAAAGAATTTGAGATATCTAATAAATTAACCAATCTGACCAGAATATGTATGGAGGATACACAAAATATAGTACTATATAAAGGAAGAAAGTCAGAACCTTTCTCTTTAAGAACTGGTTTAAAACAAGGTCATACATTATCTCATTACTATTCAACCTAGTACTAGAAAAGGTAATCAGAAAAGCGAAAGAAGAGAGCAATACAGAAGAACAATCTAAAATACTAAGATACACTGATAACATCGACCTGGTGGGGGAAACTGCAAGAAGTCATCAATACCTGCATACACCTGAGAGATGTAGCACTAAAAGAGGGCATGACCATTAACCAAGATAAGACAGAGTATATGAAGATATCAAGAGACCAGAGGCAGAATGATCTAGATTATACAAATGCTGAAGAGATGATTATTAGGAAAGCAGAAACATGCAAATAAATAGGCACAACCTTCAACAGAAGCAACCCAGTAAGCGAGGAAATTAAAATCAGAGTACAGACAGGGAATAAAATATATTTTGCCTTGCAACACCTGTTAAAATCCAAAATCCTGTCCCAAAACACCAAAATAACAATCTTTCATTCCTTTGCATGTCCCTTGCGGAACTTTGCCTCCCTAACTGCACTCCTATAGGCCTCTCGGTTGTGAGCAAGATGGCCTGCTGCTGATGTACCCATTTGCATATCATCAACGATGTCTTGCAGCCATCTTCATTTTGGTCTACCTCGCTTTCTTTTTCCCATTATGTACCCTTCCAGGACGGTCTTCTCTAGATTATCATGACGTTTAATGTGTCCAAAATATTTCAGTTTTCTCTCTTTAATCCTCTTTACTAGCCAGCCTTCTTCAATATTAAGTTCTTGTAGTATGGTTATATTTGTTCTTTTTTGTGTCCATGATATTTGAAGAACTCTTCTGTAGCATTTACATTCAAAGGCATTTATGTGTTTCTCAGCTGTTTTGATAAGCGTCCAGGTCTCACAGGCAATAGATGTCCTCCTTTTAATTTCCTTCATTGATCCAAGATATTTAAAACTCTACACTTCTTCCAGTTTTTCCTCATTGATACGTATTTCAGCTGCCTTCTTTATTTTGTAAGTTGTCATCAGTTTAGTTTTCTTCACATTAAGATAGAGGTTTTGCTCTTCGCTGTTCTTACGGACTGATATAATTACTTTTTCCATTCCTTTTTGTGTTGTGGACAGTATACTGTGTCATCAGCATATCTAATCTCTGGTATTTCATAACCTACAATTGTTATGGCATCATAATATTCTTTGTCTACATCATCTCTAACATTCCTCATTATATTTTCAGTATACAAATTAAATAAGTAAGGCGACAATATGCACCCCTGACGGACTCCTTGTTTTATGTCAAACCAAGTTGTTGTTTCGCCATTTATTCTTACTGCTGCTTGTTGGTCTAGATACAGCAGTGATGTTAATTGTATCAAATGTGTTGGAAATCCCATTTTTTCATTTTTCCCAGTTTCTGGTGTTGTACACAATCAAATGCCTTTGAGTAGTCTATAAAGGATAAATACAGATTCACATTAAACTCTCTGCATTTCTTTATTATTAATCTTAATATGATCTCTTGATCCTCTTCCTTGCCTGAAACCAGCTTGGACCATATTGACTTCTCCTATTTTCTTACGAAGTCTCCCCATTATGATTTTTAACAGAATTTTACTGGCATGACTAATCAGGGCAACAGTTCTGTAGTTGGTGCATAATTTCAGGTTACCCTTTTTTGGAAGTGGTATGAATACAATTCTTTTCCATTCTTTTGGCCAAATACTCGAATGCCATATCTTTTTACATAGTGCATGATAGATTGTTGCATATTCCTTTCCTCCTGCTTTAATAAGTTCAGCTGTTATCTCATCACATCCTGGTGATTTACTATTTTTCAGATTCTTTATTGTCCATAAAACTTCTTCTATTGTCGGTTCGGGTTCTTTCTCCTCCAGTAATAATTCACACTGTTGATTTCCACTTTCACAGTCGGTTGTTGCATACATTAATCTGCAATATTCCTTCAATCTTTCTAGAATTTCCTGTCTCTGTCAAGGTATTCCCCATCTCATCACAAATTACATTTACCTTAGTTGTGACATTTCTCGTCAATGTCTTCGTTTCTTTAAACATTTCACTATCTCTTCCACACTTCTGATGTCCTTCTATTCTTTCACAACAATCTTGTATGTATTGTTTTTTTTTTTGTCTTTTCTTATGTTTCTTCGTACTTCTTTTGTTAAAGATTTATATTCCTCTTTGTTGTTGTTTGTCAGTTTCCATTGCGTCTGCATTTCTCTATTAGTAATCTTAATATGATCTCTTGATCCTCTTCCTTGCCTGAAACCAGCTTGGACCATATTGACTTCTTCTATTTTCTTTCAAAGTCTACCCATTGTGATTTTTAACAGAATTTTACTGGCATGACTAATCAGGGCAACAGTTCTGTAGTTTGTGCATAATTTCAGGTTACACTTTTTTGGCAGTGGTATGAATACAGTTCTTTTCCATTCTTTTGGCCAAATACTCGAATGCCATATCTTTTTACATAGTGCATGATAGATTGTTGCACATTCCTTTCCTCCTGCTTTAATAAGTTCAGCTGTTATCTCATCACATCCTGGTGATTTACTATTTTTCAGATTCTTTATTGTCCATAAAACTTCTTCTATTGTCGGTTCGGGTTCTTTCTCCTCCAGTAATAATTCGCACTGTTGATTTCCACTTTCACAGTCGGTTGTTTCATACATTAATCTGCAATATTCCTTCAATATTTCTATAATTTCCTCTGTCTCTGTGAAGGTATTCCCCATCTCATCACAAATTACATTTACCTTAGGTGTGACATTTCTCGTCAATGTCTTCGTTTCTTTAAACATTTCACTATCTCTTCCACACTTCTGATGTCCTTCTCTATTCTTTCACAACAATCTTGTATGTATTGTTTTTTTTTTTGTCTTTTCTTATGTTTCTTCGTACTTCTTTTGTTAAAGATTTATATTCCTCTTTGTTGTTGTTTGTCAGTTTCCATTGCGTCTTCATTTCTCTACGTTGTTTTATCAGTTCTAGTGTAATCCATCCTTTTTGTGTGTGTGTTTTTTTTTTTTTTACTGGAACCATGTCTTTAGCTGTTTTTGTTTTATCAGTTCTAGTGTAATCCATCCATTTTGTGTGTGTGTTGTTGTTTTTTTTACTGGAACCATGTCTTTAGCTGTTGCTATTAAGATATCTCTGGCCTGTGTAGCCAATTCATCTGGTGTCATCTTCTCCCGTACATCCCTCAGGATTTCGAAACGGTTCTTCACTTCTATACCGTATTGTTCTAGTATTTTTGTAAGATCAAAGCGGAGTGGTCTAGATCCCATAACTGTCTTTTTTATCTTTATCTTCATGTCTGCTATTATTAACTCATGGTCCGTATCACAATCAGCACCTGGTAAAGTTTTTACTGATGTTATACTTGATCTTCACCTTCTTTGCACTAAAATGTAATCTATTTAATTCTTGATTTTCCCATGTCCATGTGTAAAGTCTTCTTGGATGTTGTTTAAAAAGTGTGTTAGCAATTATTAGCTCATTTTCCATGCAAAACGACATTAGATTGTCATCTGCCTCATTTCTATGCCCTATGCTAAATTTCCCTACATGTCCTTCACCTTCTGTTCTTTCTGTACCAATCTTTGCATTAAAATGCCCCATTATTAATACACTATCATTTTTCCTGGTCTATCGTCGTTTGCAGTGTGTTGTAAAAGTGTTCTACTTCCTTTTCTTCTGCTGCTGATGTAGGTGCATATATCTGGATGATTGTTACATTTCTAGGAGTGCCCTTAAGACTGATTGTGAGGATTCTATCACTTACTGGATTGTAACCTAGTAATGCTTTTGATGTTGATTTGTCCAAGTAAAAAGCCACTCCATTCTTTCCTCCTGATTCTCCACCAGAGTATATAAAGATATTATCATTCTCGCTCTTGAAGTGTCCTGATCCTTTCCACCGATGTTCGCAGATCCCCAAAATGTGTTTCCCCATTCTTTTAATCTCGTCCCTTATTATTTGATACTTTCCCTCATATATAATTCTTACATTCCATGTTCCTATTCTTATTTTTCTTTTTAGTTTGTTATAGGGGTTTTCCTTAGTAACACTATCAGGATTTTGTCCGTCATCAAAATTACTAGTACCGACCTCTGTCTCACACTCTTCCCCAGTGTTAAAATTAGATCTATCTGACTTGGGGGGGGGGGGGCGCCACCAGATCTTTTTCCTATCTAACCTTCCATGTTCCTGTTTGGGTTTCTTTGTATATTTCCAGAAGATAGTTTACCATTGCTTTCCTTCCGGGCAGTGACTGTACTAGTCAGTGATCGTGACCATTGTCCTTACATTGAGATCATCCGCCTCCCATCATAGAATGGTGACCATAACCAACATTATCTGTCAGCTGCTCTCCCATTCCATCCACCACCTGCTCCCATGGCTTCACGTCACCCTGATTGAGGGAATATACGGGTACTCCACCTTAAATAACAATCTACAAAACTATAATAAGACTGGCCATCATGCATGGATCAGAAACATGGAGTACAACAAAGAAAGATGAACGACAATTGCAGATCTTTGAGAACAAGATCCTAAGAAGAATCTTTGGGCCCACAAAGGATACCAACAGTGGAGAATGGAGAGCCAGAAAGAACACTGAACTGAACAGCTTATTTAAATCCCAACAAATTATAAATGTCTTGAAATTGAACAGACTACGATTGGCTGGGGCATGTAGAAAGAGTGGAAGAGAACAGGCAAACGAAAATTATGTATGCACAAGAGATGAGGGAAACAAGACCAAGACAGAGATGGAAAGAAAATATAGAAGAGGATATAAAAGAAATTGGTGTCACCAACTGGAGAGAGAAGATTAGGAATGAAGGCGAACTTTATCTGCAATAGCTCGGAAAGCTGAAGAAGAAGTACTCATAAAGTGGCTTGTTGTGCTCAGCTACTGGACACAATTAGAGATGTACTGAATATTTTATTACATTTAATATTCTGCTGTATAAATGATGAAATTCAAATATTTGTTTTGTTTCTTTTAAAATTTAAACAGCACAGTTTACCTGAACACCTAACACAATATCAGTGAGAATATTATGTTATAACAACAGGAAAAATAGAAGGAAGAAGATCAAGAGGAAGACCAAGAGAAATGATACTGGACAGTCTGACGGGATGGTGTGAGAGGAGATCACCAACTGAACTGATGGCCTGCATGAAGGATCGGGTACTCTGGAGAAGCATAATAGCCAACGCCAGTCGGCACGGCACCTGATGATGATGATGATGATATTATGTCACATTTGGCAGCTGGATCTTAAATGTACATGATACTTTTTATTGCTTATATGAACAATGTTTCTAAGAACTTTTGTACTATATCTATTTCCGCCAATACTTTATTCATATCTCTATCTGATCATTTGAAATTTAGAACATTCATAGTTAGCCAAATATTTAGATCTTATAATCAGTGCATCCCCAGGTATCTTACATCCTTCTGGTTCCGCTAAACGTCACATGGCAGTTCACCAAGATTTCCTGTATTCGGCAAGTTTTTCAATCTCATCAAGGGATGTTATGCCCGCTGAACTGGCCTCTCTTAACAATATCCTCTTCAGAGTTTCACGTGGTCGACCTCTTTTTCTTCGGCCCGTTGTGTTCCACTTGATAGCTTGTTTTGGGATTCTCTGATTGTTATCATCACATGACTATGTCCATCTTCTTTTTCTAATCACCCATGAGACAGGCTGTTGTTTGCTCATCTGTCTGATCTCTGTGTTGTTCTTGAATTCGTTCCTCTTTATATCGAGTGTTTTTCCTGAGGCATTTGTTTTTAAAAGAGTCTAATTTCTTGTCTATTTCTTTACTTGTTTTCCAGCTTTCACATGCATAAATGAGGGTGGATATTACATTTGAATTGAATAATCTTAACTTAGTTTTTGTGCTTACAACTTTTGAATGCCATATGTTCTCAGGATTCTTGAAGGTCAGTGCTTCGAATTTTAACTTCCTTTCTGGTATCACCATCCTGGTCTATGTAGCTGCTGAGATATGCAGATTGGTTTACTTCTTCAACAGCTGTTCCTTCTACGAATATTTTTCCTTCGTGGTTAATGACAAGTTTCATTATTTTTTTTCCTTGTTAATTTCAAGTCCTATTTTACTAGCCATTGAAGTCAGGGTATCTGTTTTTTCTTGCATTGATTTCACGTTGTCACTAATAAGAGTTATGTCATCTGCAAAATCAAGATCTTCCAGTTTGATCTCATGTACCCAGCCAATACCCGTTTTACCTGTGCAGCATTTTTTCATTATGAAGCCTATGGCAATTCCAAAAGCTAGGGAGATAATATACATCCTTGTTTCACGCCTGTTTCAATCTGGAACAATTCACTCATTCCTTCTTCTGTGTTGAATTCAGAAACATATCCATTGTAGGTGTCTCTAATGATGTTGACAATCTTAGATGGTATTCCATGTATTCCTAAAATTCTCCACAATGAATCTCTGCGTTATGCTATCAAATACATTTTTTTTAAAAGTCTATGAAGTTCAGGATTAATGGTTTTTGCCTATCAATATGTTCTTCAAGTATTACTCTTAGAGTAAAGATCTGGTCAAGACAGCTTCTCCCTTTTCAAAATCCCGCTTGTTCTTCTCTCATTGCAACATATGTAGCATGGCCTTGTAAGTAATGATTATAGTTGTTATTATTATTACTAATGAATATGATTATGAACATACTGTAGGCATAATAGTAACATCTAATGGCAACAGAAAAAGTAAATAGGAAAATCAGAGCAAGGTAGAAAAACAAACTTCCATGACACTAGTGTGACTGGACGTTGTAAACAAAATAGAAATGATGAATAGAAAAGGCAGACATAATGAAAAGTGAGGACACAATAAAACCTCCGATATGAAAGATGATGACTTATGTAAATGACAATTGTATAGACGGAACTGACGCGGACTGACCCGCATGACTCCTATTAACGTTAGGACGCTACTGCACACGGTTTTTTAAGTAAAGGAGTGATGCACACGGTTTTTTAAGTAAAGGAGTGATGCACACGGTTTTTTAAGTAAAGGAGTGATGCACACGGTTTTTTAAGTAAAGGAGTGATGCACACGGTTTTTTAAGTAAAGGAGTGATGCACACGGTTTTTTAAGTAAAGGAGTGACCAAATTGGCCAGCTGACCAATTAAGTATTTAGAGGCATGGCCTATTTGACAATTGATTTACGACATATAAGTCACGGGGCATTTGGAGAGCAGCAGATAGAGAGGGATGATCAGAGAAGAACAGCAGACAGAGAGGGATGATCAGAGAAGAACAGCAGACAGAGAGGGATGATCAGAGAAGAACAGCAGACAGAGAGGGATGACCAGAGAAGAACAGCAGACAGAGAGGGATGATCAGAGAAGAACAGCAGAGAGAGAGGGATGATCAGAGAAGAACAGCAGACAGAGAGGGATGATCAGAGAAGAACAGCAGAGACAGAGACAGAGAGGGATGATCAGAGAAGAACAGCAGAGAGAGAGGGATGATCAGTGAAGAACAGCAGACAGAGAGGGATGATCAGAGAAGAACAGCAGACAGAGAGGGATGATCAGAGAAGAACAGCAGACAGAGAGGGATGATCAGAGAAGAACAGGAGACAGAGAGGGATGATCAGAGAAGAACAGCAGACAGAGAGGGATGATCAGAGAAGAACAGCAGACAGAGAGGGATGATCAGAGAAGAACAGCAGACAGAGAGGGATGATCAGAGAAGAACAGCAGACAGAGAGGGATGATCAGAGAAGAACAGCAGAGAGAGAGAGAGAGAGGGATGATCAGAGAAGAACAGCAGAGAGAGAGAGGGATGATCAGAGAAGAACAGCAGACAGAGAGGACAAGAGAGGGGTACCATCTGAACCAGGACTGTCAGTGAATAGAGACCGGTCCAGATGTCAAAGGAAGGAGCAAGAGAAGAAAGGAGCCCCCAAGAAGAGGAAGTCCAGAGGCTAGTGGACAAGTGAGGGGCACTGTCAGAAGCAGACAGAAGGGAAGAGCAGCAGAAGGAGATGTAGAGAACACGCACCAGAGAGACACGGAGGCGACAGAAACACAGAAGAACAAGAAAGAGAACGAGACGCTATAGAATCAGAATTAGGTTAGACTGAAGTTGTGATTGAAGTGATTAAGAAGATTTGATACTTTTGGAGCTTCCAGTAAAGTGATTTTAGATGAGAAAAACTCGTTGACCACGTGTTGCAGGTCTGATACAATATTGAGTTAGGAAATGTTCTCGTATCAAGTGTAGAATATCTTAAAGTTGAGAACACTGACAAAATGCTGCATGTAGACTATGATAGAGTTTGATGATTGTGAACAAATGATTAAGTGATTCAATCCAAGTGATGTTGTCAACAATACATCTTGATCTTATTTGTCAGAATTAAATAATGGAGTGAACATTTCATTGGACTTGCTCTGCTCTAGTGAATGTGTTAAAGTTTTGTGAAATCTGTAAGATTCAATACTACAGAAGTATTGAATAACATAGAACTATTCAGAAATATATGATACACAAGCGATCAATATTCTACATCCACTATATCTTGAATTCTATTCAGAATAAATTTGCAAAATACTTTTGACACAACTGATGGTAAGGTTACCTCTCTCCAGTTATTGCAGTTGCTAAGGTTGCCTTTTTTTAAATTTTTTAAATTTTAACAATGATTCCTTTTTTCCATTTAGAAGGGACCTTTTCTTCTTTCCAAACTTTATTAAACATTCTCTGTAGTTGTTTCATGTTGTCACTGTTAATAGCTTTTAACATTTCGGCTGTTATTTCATCTTCACCTGCAGCTTTTTTGTTAGCCATTAGATTTACTGGTGTTTCAACTTCATTCAATGTAATTTCATCTAGGTTGACATTTAGTTGTGGGACTAGTAAGTCAGTTTCAAAGCCTATCAATTCTTTTGGGTGTGGTCGATTAAGCATTTCTTGGAAGAGTTTGGCCCATCTTTGTTTTTGGTCTTTTAACAAAAATTAGGTCCATAGGTTGTTGTTGTTTTTTTCACTCCATGTAACAGTCTCCTTATTCAGGGCTTCTCAAAATTTTTTTCTGCTCCTTCCTACCACCCCCCACAACCACTCTCTTTCAGCCCTACAACGTTCTGTCTGGACACCCCCCCCCCCCCTTCAGATTCTGCATAAAAGCATTTTTTTTTTTTACTAACAGTCCTCAGAATTTGATGAAGTCCTTTTATGTGGCTATGAAAACTGATGAAGTCCTTTAACGTGACTATGAAAATTGATGAAGTCCTTTAATGTGACTATGAAAATTGATGAAGTCCTTTTATGTGGCTATGAAAATTGATGAAGTCCTTTAATGTGACTATGAAAATTGATGAAGTCCTTTAATGTGACTATGAAAATTGATGAAGTTATTTAATGTGACTGTGAAAATTTATGAAGTCCCTTAATGTGACTATGAAATTTTGGTCCTTTAAGGGGACTATACATCTCTCAGCGAGAAACCCTGCTCTTATTTTACTGACTATGTACATTTGTCAACACAACTGATGAAGGTTTAGCCATTTATTCTGATCTGACTTGAAGGTAAAGCTGTACAACTTGCTTTCTGTACTCTGCTCATTACTGAACATCAATTTTTTTTAACCTGATGTACATTACAAACAATAGACACAATCGCTAAGTAACCTTCTCCTTCTAAAACAAGCCATGTCTCCTCCACATGTTTTCAAACAGTGTAAAGGAATGTCAATGTAAATCTCTAAAATTAAGGTCAGGGAGCCATACAATGAAACAATTATAAAAAAAAATATCACTACCTCATTTAAAAACAGCTCAATCTAAAGGCACAAAAGGGTCAGACAAATTTTAACTTATTTTCTTTTTCTTCAAGAAAAAGTAGGGAAGGCAGGATTATACAAAATGGACAATATGGCACAATGGCAAATGATTTTCTTATGGTGGCTTAAAAATGTGATTTCTGTTCCCGTAAGTATGTAAAATGTTGTTCTTTATGAAAGATTTTAAAATCTATCACATCCATCACTGTATTATTGGAAAACAGATATTCACATGGAAAACAGTCCTCTATATATAAATGACACTGCCAACAAAAGCAAAAATATACAGATATCTATGATTTAGGCTAATGCTTCAGGCCATAGTGAACAAATCTGAAGAACTGCTAACTTAATCTCACAAAAGGCAGCAAATCTGATGGCCGGCACACATTTCTGTATAGATCACTTTTAATAAGATTTTCCAATGACTGAACATTACCAAGTTCCTGAGTGCCACATTACACAGATCTTGAGTGCCACATCACACAGCTCCTGAGTGCCACATTACACAGTTCTTGAGTGCCACATCACACAGTTCCTGAGTGCCACATCACATAATTCCTGAGTGCCACATCACACAGCTCTTGAGTGCCACATCACACAGTCAGATTTACATGGACAGCAATATATTATGAAAGCTGCGGTAACTTTATGAGCAGCAAATTTTACGATCGTGCTGATTGAATTTAAACAACAAAAAAAGTGCAGTTTTTAAATTCTGTAGTAAGATAGGAAGATTATGAGATTACATCTGTAGATTAAACCTGACCCCTTTAACTGAGGTCCAGATATTTTTTAAACTTTGGGGCGGAAGGTTGGTCTCAGAGGTGAGGTTGAGAAGGGGAAGATGTGCACTACTGAAAAATCTGTGTATGTCTTGAGGGGAAGATATATGAGCTGAGAAAACCACAATTATACCTCAGAAAGTTACAATACCTGAAAGAATTAAAACTGGAATGTCTAGAAATCAAAGAAATGTATAATGAGATTATCTGAAGATACACTGAACATCAACAACAGTTGTAAAGTTAAGCTAAAAACGTTTTTTTAAAAAACATTTTAAAAAAGCTGATATGATATACACAACAGAAACAGACAAGAGTTTAACATGTCTGACTATAAAGAAATTGTTTCAGTAAAATGATAGGTTAGAAATGCACAGAAAAGAACAAGATTAAAACATATTTTCTGATACAGACATTAAAATATGTTGGCAACAAACTCATTTACATTTATATATATAAATATTGGCACAGGCACCAATAACATGAAAGAGATCTATAAGATAACAACTGTTACTAATATAATGAAACAATACCAAAACAACAAATAACTTATAAATGTCATATAACACAGCGGATAATGCTTAATAAAGACTGTTGAATTATATATTATCCAACAGGTCAGTTAATTTATGCTAAGTGGCACATGAAACATCTTTCACTGACTACGACGGCTGATATTCAGCCCAAAACGGTTGCCATGTAATCATTCACTACAGAAATGAGCTGATATATTTACTTCTTCAATCAGTATTTAGTGTCTCGGTATTTACAAGATGCGTAGTACACTTTCCATTTCATTGTCATCAACCAGCTAATGTCAAGTTTTGTAAATGAAAATTTTCTCATTACATGAATCAGTTAAAGCAGTGATTCCCAACCTTTTATCTGAGCTTGACCCTAAACAAATAATGGTATGTGACCCCCTAAACAAACAATGGTATGTGACATCCTAAACTAACAATGGTATGTGACCCCCTAAACTAACAATGGTATGTGACCCCCTAAACTAACAATGGTATGTGACCCCCCCCAAACAAACAATGGTATGTGACCCCCTAAACAAACAATGGTATGTGACCTCCTAAACTAACAATGGTATGTGACCCCCTAAACTAACAATGGTATGTGACCCCCTAAACTAACAATGGTATGTGACCCCCTAAACTAACAATGGTATGTGACCCCCTAAACCATGAAAAGGATTTTTTTTGAAAATACTGAATTGAATAGAAATTATTTCAATAAATACTAATAAGTGTAATTGTTATTTAAATATTTAAGTATGAAAACAAAGTACTTTCTTCTATAAAATCCTGTAATTTTTAACATTTTATCTATTATTATTACTATTATTTTAATATTTATAATACATAATATCTTCTCATTACCCTACCTCAGATTTGAGATCCTAATCCAAGTCACAATATGAGGTTGGGAACCAGTAAGTTAAGTCTGGTAAATGCCATCACATTAATCAAACAATTCAGCTTACATCCTTCCAGTGCCGTTAAATGTCACATAGGGCTCGCATGGTAGCTTGCCAAATTTTCCTGTTTCTGAAAGTTTTTCAACCTCGTCAAGGGATTTTATGCCTACTAATTTAGCTTCTCTTAACAATGTCCTCTTTAGAGTTTCATGCAGTCAACCTCTTTTCTTCGGCCTGTTGTGTTCTGCTAGATAGCTTGTTTTGGGATTCTCTGACTGTTTATTTCCATCACTTGACTGATACATGTCAATCTCCTTAATTCAGCTTAATGGGATATTAAATGGTAAAATTAAAAAACTTGACCAGCCAAAAATACATTGTAAATGCACTACTATCACACTCAATGCATTAGTAAACTCATCAATGAAAGTCATTATTCATATACTAAACATGCAAACACAGAAGACTTACATATGTGTATAAATGGCACATCAAAGGTCAAACAACACAAGTCAATAAATCTATCAGTGAAAACAGCAGGCATCTGTTATGAAGAACAAAATAATTTCAGTCAGTTTATCTTTTCTTGAACAATTTTTATCCAGTGCATTTTTTCTGATATTTTTTTTGGAGGTAAAAGCATCAGTAGATGAAGATCTATGCTGCACTCAGTCAGTTTACATAAAACAAACAAATGGCATGAAAAAGTACTCCATTTACAGCCAGTTAATATTTATCAAACAATTCTGTGTTTAAATTCAAACCACGTACAACATCAGTTGCAGACATAATGAACTGAGGACTAAGGCAACATAACTCTCTGATATGCCAAGAACAAATGATAACAATACTTAAAGGTCAATGTTTATGAAGGCTATAGTGTCACAAGAATATTTTTTAAAAAGAAAGTGTTCCCAAGCAAATTTTGCGTTAAGAACTTCTGGAAGGAAGGAAACCACAATGTGGGCCAAAACTGAGAGTACAGGATATTTGCGATGAATTCATGAACTGATTTTTTAAAATGAGAAGACCTGCCAAAATAAACAGCAATTCAACACAGCGATGCTGCATTATATAAGGAGAAAGAAAGACTAAAACTAAAGGCAGAAAATACAGAGTGTTTTTCATAATGATGGGACACATTTTACTTCTTATTTACAAGAGTGTAGGTAGTCAGCCATCTTTAAATTTACTGTACTTCAAACATCTGTACTTTGGAGTTAACGTTGCAATGGTTTGGTTTTACACAAACGTAGATGCAGCAAGATGGTGCCACTTGTCACACAGCACAACTGGCAATGACAACCCTTTGGCAGCAATTCCCAGGAAGCCTCATTTCCAGATTTGGTGATATCCATTGGCTATCCAGATCACCAGATCTAACCACACCGGACTATTTCCTGTGGGGTTATCTAAAGGAAAATGTGTACACTGAGAAGCTCCATACAGTTCTGGTACTCAAACAAAGCATCTGGAGGGTGACAGCGGCCATTTTACAATGCTATGATGGGGATGATAAATAAAGCCAAACAATGCTCTCTTACAGCTGGTGAACATCTAAGGAATGTGATATTCAAACCATGAACACTGTTATGAACTCCTGTATCTTGGGTATGTATTACACACATTCTACATTACATGTATTTATTCCAGTCCTAGATGACTGCATTTAAAATACATTCCATCATTATGAAACACCCTGTACAAACATATATACACCCCATCATTATGAAACACCCGGTACAAACACATAAACACTGAACTTTGCTGCACAAACAAGGTCTCATGTTACTGTGATTCATTATATTAAAATATTAGGTGAATCAGTCATGAAAGGACCTGCTCAACAACAAGATGCCCAGCAACTTCCAAAAACAGCCTGTACGAGCCCATTTCAGAACCGCTACACATTATCAATATACTTGTTTAACAGGTATTATGTATAAGGCTATTTCTACTTTTTTTTGTAACATATTCTAAATAATTATTATCCTTCTTACTGCAGTGACTTTGTGTATACTTATATATTTCATTTGAAATACATATAACCAAAACTGTTTGTACAACAATGACAGTGATTTCAAAATCTTCAAAAGTTTACAAAAACAAAGAAAAATGAAACAAACCATCATTCAATCATGCTGAGACACTAAAATAAACAGACTTTCCACTATTAGTTAAATTATTTGAAACACAGAAGCCATTACTTGTATAACACATGCAATAATTTTTTTTTTCATATCCTAGAGAAAAGTTACTTCTCTCAGATTACTATTATGACTATTTTTCACATCTTCTGAAAGCCTACAAGTGTAAACTATTGAGTTTTGCTAGAACAATCTTTTATCCCAGGAACACTCAAAAGAAACCTTACAGTATATTCAGGAAGATACTTTTACAATGATGTGATACATTAAACATTTGTATATTCAAATTAGGATTAATTTCCTGATGTTTCTTAACATTTCTTCTTTATTTTTCAGTTTTTGTTAGGATCAGATCTGACAGTGTTGGGAATTCTGACACCATAATGGCAGTGAACAAACCTGTAACTGGTTAAGACCCTACACTACCTCCAAACAGTTCTCATGGTGAGCAAGCAGTTTTGACACTACACAATTTTTTGACCAACATGGCGTATGGATTTGTGTGTACCCTACTGTGATGGACCTTGCTCAGAAGCTCAATATGATGTCTGTTTTGTAAGATCTGCAGCTTGGGATCAGCTGCCAAAGAGCTTTATGTTCACCTTCACTAGGAGACATCACAACAAAAAAACTTCACAATTCTTTTCTCTTCTCCTCAAGTACACCCTACTGGACTCTCAAACTCTCTTTGCCCACTGTGGAAAGGAAGGTACTAATATTTAATTTTATATTTTCAAAATATATGTTTTTATAATGTCATGGACGTTAACATAAATATATAACAAAAATGTAAATGGAAGAAAGGCAACATTTTTGATGGACATCGCTGACATGACTAATGGTAAAGCAGTTTAAAAATAAAAAAATTTGGCTTCTCTTTCCCAACAAATGGTCACAAAACAAATAAATGTTGGCCACAGATCAGATGCAAAAATCAAAACTCTGATCTCCACATAATCCACACATGAAAAAAAAAAAAAAGGGGTGACTTATACTTTAGTTTGGTCAGTGAAACCAGGACTGATTCATTTTATGAGGCGGAACTTCCTAACCAGCCTGCTACAATGTCCTCTATGGGAATGAAACAAAAAAAAAATGGCATTGTATGCCCACAATCTGATATGATGTATGAATGACAAGAGCTTCAAGTCTGCATTTATGGAGAGGCAAAATAACAACAACAGAGAAGTAAAAGTACTAGACAGCAGAAGGGAAATGAAGTAACAATAACAGAATACCAAACAGTTAAAAGAGGTTAGTAATAATAACTGCTAAACTGCTATAGGCAAGTAAATATAACAGAATATTAAACAGTTACAGGAAGGCAAAATAATAATAATAACACAATATTAAACAGTAAAAGGGAGGTTAAATAACAACAACAGAATTAAACAAATATTGTGAAGGATGAAGTAACAATAACATAATTTCTGAGAGGTAAAGCAACAATAACAGAGCATTAATCAGTTACAGAAGTGGCAATAAAAGGACACTCAACAAAGATGTACAGGTGTACCATAGAAAAAAAAGAGAAGAAGTCCTGAATGTATACTACTTCACTTACTGTTCAGAATGTAAACAGTAAAAGTTACTCAAAGTCGACTGGCCATGTTATTTGGTTCAGATGAAATTATCATCAAAACAACATACTACAGTCAGTTTAAACAAAACAAAATCTAAGCAATTTGTGGAGAATGAGTGCTTGAGCTCTGGACTAGTCTTCATTTTATTGTTTTCAATCTGGAGTATACTTAACACATTTTACATTTTCAATAATCTGTCATAATTTGCAAAAAGTATTTTTAATAGTGTGTCATAATTTGCAAAAAGTATTTAATTTTTAATAGTCTGTCATAATTTGCAAAAAGTATTTTTAATTTTTAATAGGCTGTTATAATTTGCAAAAAGTATTTTTAATTTTTAATAGTCTGTCATAATTTGCAAAAAGTATTTTTAATTTTTAACAGTTTGTCATAATTTGCAAAAAGCATTTGTTTTAATTTTTAACAGGCTATCATAATATGCAGAAAGTGTTCTCAATTTTTCAGTGGCTGTCAAAATTCAGACAATGTATTTTCAATAATCTCAAGTACAAATTGATCTCTGTCATGAAAACACAAAATTAAATCTTGAAAAAACAAATTACAGAAAAAAGATTTCTCTGCTCTAGGCATACATCTCGGGCCAGGCTTGGCCCAGGGTTATACAGGGGAAAAAAAGTTCCAGTACAATTTATTGTGCACAGAAAAAGAGTAACAGAAAACATCAACATCCTGAAAGCTGTAACAGCAAGGGAAAAAAAAAATATTTTGCTAAAATATAACTGAAAAGTCCTCATATTACATTAGAAAAAAAGAAAAATAATAGTGAAAATCACAGAATAATGTTATCCCATAGAAACTGACAAAAGAATTTTGTTGGATTCTGTGATTCCTATAGCACAACAACTACAAAATCATGGACTCTGAACCACAAACTTCTACTCAAACTGATGGAATAACTTCCCTTGAGCTACTGAGATAGAGAGAATGGAGAATGTTGGTCCTGCTTTTATACTTCACAGTGAACTAATCAGGAGCGAAAAAAAAAAAAACAACAACAAAAACTCTCATTTTAAATATAACATAGGTTTCAATAACAATGAAAGTATTGGTGTATAATCTTCATCAGATCAGAAAAATATAATAAAGAAATGAAATACAAAGAAGGCAGAAAATCTGCCATATAAAAAAAGGTTATGCATGATATACAAAAGGGGACACATAGAATGGAAGCAACTTCATATAAGCCATGAGACCTGCCTCCCCTACCTTATTTTCTTTTTTCCTTTCTTATGTCTCATGCACCATATACGTGTATGTAAATTTAGACTTCCTCTTATTTTTTTCATTCTCCATATTTTTGTATGAATAATGCGTATACCGAAACACAACATTTCTGTGCTCTATCAGCAAATAAAGCTGTTTCTACTGTTTCTTTTTTTTAATCTAAAAGAATGAAGAACACTGAATTGAGAAGAAAATATACAAAACTGCTTCGGCAAATGATAGCTAGCCAGGAAGGACTGTCATCCATACACCCGGACACATCCAATGATACTCCAATCTCCTCTTCAACATCTCCTTCAGCATACAGTAAATGATTACAATGTAAGACAGTGAAAGAAGGATACAAGGCACCCACCCATTTCTATTGGTAAACATCTTTGCCTGCAATGCAGAAGTCAATGCAACAGATTGTTAAAGGCACTGAACATGAATAACGAATACAACGCCATAATTTTTTTTTTTTAAATCACATTTTTCTTTTTCAGTGTTCAAACTTGAGACTCGTACGACTGAAAATAAACCTGAAAGTTCTGTGGAGATGAATGCTAAGCTAACTCAGTACTTCCATAACTAATTATAAAATAACCATAATGAAACATATAAAGACATATCCTAGACATTTAACTTTTCAAACAGAATTCCCATAAAAGTAAAATGAACCAATCTGTTCATTTCTCAAAATCTGGCTATGACGGGGTCTTGTCTTTAATGAATCTGCAAAGTGAGCTAGCTAGCTGGATTGCACAGCTCTGTTAAAACTGATCTGCCAAAATATAATCTACATTTAAAACACTGCATCCACTGATAGTTAATTCAAAATCACAGAATTATTATTCGACCTCGGAATGCTGCCTCATCAATTTCCCAAGATGCCTGGGGTTTATATTTTGGACAAAACACAGTCCTAGAGTTCAAAGAATTAAAATATTATTCAGCACATATAAAAGCAGGGACCTGATTCTATGAAAATTTACAAAATCACACAGCACCTTCAGTCAGTCACAGCTTACATAAAAAAGATAAATAATCACAGATTATAATATGTGAAGCACTCAGTCAGTCAGCAGCACCTCACAACAGGCGATAAAATAATTAAACTAAAGCTGCATCAACTTTTGAAAACGAATCCTCTTGGTGAAAGCGATATCTCATATCTTCTGCACATAGTTGGCCGGGAAGAGACCTTCTCGACCTCTCAGTTTTCCTTTCCACCAGCCAGAAGGATCTAATAAAAGTAGGAGTTTTATTACATGAATGAGCTATAAGCAGATGCAGATTCATTATGAATCAAAATGCTATAGAATGCGCAAGAATCAGCATGTTTTATAAAGCATGAAACTAATCTTTAAAATCCCCAAAGATTCTTTTTTTTTTTTTGTCAAATGTTTTAAATTCTTAGGGTTTAGTCTGTTCCAGTATGGAAGCAAAGCTGATCAGAATGACCACACAGTTATCTGAACAGCTTGCCATGATCCTATCCACTTCCCCTATGAAGTTCTTGAAAAAATAAGCTGTTGCATTACTTCATCCTCGTTAACACTTTACAAATCCATGGTGGTGGAGCCAGCCATGAAGCCTGCCTCTTGGTTTAGTTCAAGAAATACAAGAAAAGCCACAACGGCCACTCCCACTATAACTCAATGCCTCTTTTTCAACATTTTCACCAAGTTGCAGAGATCAAAGAACTCGAGTTTGCACTTACGCAAATATCAACAACCACCCAACTAAAATAAACTATCTCAATTCTTGACTGTCTCTTCCAACTCACTACTCTAATCCCTTTAGGTCTCATAATGTCTCCTGCCTTAGTGAAAACACCAGTCATCTGTGATGTACATGCTATTTTTTGTTTATCTGAATAATACATACTCTCTATACATCTTGTTACATATTTCTCTGGAATGAATTTCAGGATATTCTTTGCAGCTGATACTGTGAAGGTACTGATGCACACAAGCATCATGTTAAATCAGGCAAGGGTTATATAGTATCACTCCCTGAGGGAAACTAAAAAATCAGGAAAATGTGCAGTGCTACTAAGCAGATTCCCTCAATCATAGGACCCTGGTAGTCAGGCAATTACTGGGAGCACCAGTGGAGAAATGGACAGGGTCTTGACCACATTAGGGTTGCTAGCTCTGACAAAAGTGCCATCACTCTATCTACTTCGTTCATCTCTCTACAGATGCAAGCAGGTCTGCAAAACACATCATTGTTTTCGCACATTCATTATATGCAGTTTTGAATATACCAGTCACATGATGAGAAGAAATAACCAGAGAATCCCAAAACAAGCTATAAAGTGGAACACAACAAGCTGAAGAAAAAGAGGTCAACCACATGAAACTCTAAAGAGGACATTGTTAAGAGAGACCAAATTAATATTAAATCAAGTGTGTGGGAACAATCAAAGATGGAGTAATAAAGAGCAGAATGTAAGACAGGCCTGCGTGGCCAATTCTTCACCCTTTCAAATTAAATTCATTCATTTATCCTCGAGTTTTCCAGTTACTGTCATAATTCTTTAACTTCTGTTTTCTCATGAAATTCAAAAGAGTTGTGATTGTTTAATATTAACAAAAGTAAACAAAATCTGATGTTAGCGTATTTGAGATTGCTTTAAATAATTAAACAATTTTCCATTCTTCTTCATGTAACAGAAAGAAAGAAAAAAGGTTCTGAATTACCTTCGTTAACAATATCAATAAAATCACCCTCATTGAAGCTCAGCTCATCAGTGTCCTGAGCATCATAAGCAAACACGCATTTACACCGAGGCAGCTGAACAGCAGGCTTGGGCTTGGCTGAGGGCCTGGGACGACCTCCGGCCGGAGATGGCTTGAGAAGACTCTGCCGCTGAGCCCTGACAAGGACGAGATATCTCATTAATATCAGATGTTTTTTTTAAACAAAAAAATGCTGAAAGAAAATGATAAAAGACATGAAAGAAAACAACAAACAAACCAGCTGAAGACTGCTTAAAAACAGTTCTGGTGAAATGGAGATAGTCAGAGCTGTATGGTGTAGTTTTACATCCCCCCACCCAAAAAAAAAAACACAGAGAGAAGCAAAGGAGAGAAGGAATGGCAAGAGAGGCAATGAGATGAGCACACAGATCTAAAAAAAGGTTTACTATTGTTTGTTTTACATTTGGCACTCCTCACTTTTGCTATTTTTTTTTGTTAAATGCATCATAATAGACTTCAAAATATCTCTACTGAAAAGAAAACGAAGTTTAGGAACAAATACAGTTGAAAATAAAGAAAATGAATGAGAAAAAAAAACCAAAAACATTCATGTGTTTTGTCTAACACATGACACGCTATTCTGAATCAAAATAAACTGCTCGATTCTTACTTGTTTGAATATAATTGCATGAAGGAAGCAGTGGTCATCAACTCCAATACAAAATGCCCCCTCTTCTTCTATGGAACAAAACATGCTTTACTTTTAGATATGATAGTCTTTCATTTTTGTAAGCCAGCGGCTGGGACAAAATGGATTCTTTCTGGAAAATAGAGTTGCCTGCTGAAAATCTGACATCTTCCCTTGTAATGTCTCAATAAACCAGTGCCATGTTCTTAGCATAGCTTATATTAAAACAAGTAATAATAGTCGGGCACATTTTCTATGCATATCTCAAGGTTCCCACACCACTAGATTTAACTTGTGCATACCTCCAGGTTCCCACCACTGTGTTACTGTAATGTAACAAAGACTTAGACCTGTATATACCTCCAGGTTTCCACCGCTGTGTTACTGTAATGTAACAAAGACTTAGACCTGTATATACCTCCAGGTTTCCACCGCTGTGTTACTGTAATGTAACAAAGACTTAGACCTGTATATACCTCCAGGTTTCCACCGCTGTGTTACTGTAATGTAACAAAGACTTAGACCTGTATATACCTCCAGGTTTCCACCGATGTGTTACTGTAATGAAACAAAGACTTACCCTGCCATCCCAGGATCCGGAGGTCTCATGAAATTGGTGTTATTGTTGTTATTGGCTTTCATGGCTGCAGCCATTCTCTTGGCGGGGCTGTCAGACTCTCGAGGAAGGGATGGTGTGCGATCTCCCTGATGCTTGACCTTCATCAGATTCTCCTGAAGATCTTTACTTGACTGACGCTTCACTTGAATAATGGATTAAATGAATTATGTGACTCCTGTCTACTATGAAGGAGAAAGATGGAGCCGGTTCAAGTATGAGATAATCTTCAACAAACTCAACAGAACTCACTGAAGAGATTCTAGTTTCTGTACATAGTGAGCAGATTCAAGAATTAGAAGGAAACCTGATCTTAGGGAAATAATTGTGCCAAGGAGACCAAACTCAAAGTTGAGACAATGGCAAGTCAGCCAAAATGTGGTGAGAAAGGATATGGATTAAATGGCTACATTAACTGCACAAGCTTCCATCTTGTAATGACAGGTTAAGTTACCTTCAACAGTTTTATGGTTGAGTATATGTATGTATTCCTGGTGCATCACCCTTGGCTTGGTTGGTTTTGCTACAAGTTACTGTGAACAACAACCAGTCTCATGGGTGGTCAGACAAAGGAGATGGATATATACAGGTCGCGTGATGAGAAGAAACAGTCTGAGAATCCCAAAACAAGCCATCAAATGGAACACAACAGGCCAAAGAAAAAGAGGTCGACCACGTGAAACTCTAAAGAGGACACTGTTAAGAAAGGCCAGATTATTAAGCATAAAATCCCTTGATGAGGTTGAAAAGCTCGCTGAAAACAGGAAAACCTGGCGAACTACCATGCGAGCCCTAAGTGATGTTTAACGGCACAGGAAGGATGCAAGATATCTATGTATATACTCCTGATGACACATACTTGATGCAGTCAACTCCTACTATTTCGTAAAAGCTTTCTGTACATCTTTTGTGATTCAGCAGTGAGTCAGTTGATTGTAAATGATAAAGTTATCAGACTGTTTTGTTTAAAATGATACTGGTTTTGAAGTGAAATGATGAATAATTAGGTGTTTTGTAATGAAAATACATAAATTATGAAAATAATACAATTATTTCATAATGAAAATGTTGCATCCTGAATAATACAGGCACTTTTATATAAAATTATATTCACTTCCTGAATAACAAAGTATACATTATAAAGAAAATGTGGATGTGACCGTAGTGAACTTCCTGCTTTATTACCTGTTTTTCTCGATGGAGGCATGGTTGTTGGTGGTGGTGGTGCAGGTGCAGGATGATTCGGAGCGGGACGCCCTGGGGCTGGTCTGCCTGGAGCCCCTCTACCAGACACCACACCCTGTGGTGCAGGAGGCCCAGCGGGACGTGGCTGCTTCATTCCACCTGGTCTGCTGCTCAGAATTGGTTTCTTTGATGGTCCTGCCACAAACAATATTTCTGTTAGATGTTCTCTCATTTTGATTTATTTCTTGTCTTAAGCTTCTGGACTCGTAATACAGAATCCACATAAACTCAACTCATATTTCATTATCTTGCAGGAAGGCTGTTACAGATAAATGCTGATGGCTATTTGAAATATTCTTTACAAATGTACGTAATTCTTTGAACCTAAATCTTCAGATATGTACAATGAGCAAATTTGTCCTATTTCTCACAGTCCTGTTACAGCAACAGTATTACAAAACAAAAGTATCACGCAGACATGTCAGAAATGGTAATTAAACTATTATGCTCCATTTAAATGAAACATGATCTGGAATCAAGACACTTAATGTCTTACACGATTCTATGGTGACATTGCTCCTGCCTCCATCCATTTTACAGGATATTTGTGCAACAGAATAAGGGACGCTATAATGAACAGTGCCAGGTCACTCTTGAAGACAGAGTAAATCCCTTGTTTGGGCAGGCATGCACTAAAGAAAAGCCTGTATTATCACTGGATGTTCTGGATTCAGGAGAGGGGTTTTTTCATGTGATCTGAGAGACAGAAGTTTGTGAGTTGTAGTGGAGTGGAGACATGTTTTGTTTCATCTCTAGTTTTTGCTCCGGTTAGAATGATTTGGCTGCGGAGTTGTAGAATGTATGAATAAATATCTGACTGTTCTTTCCAGGACACAGATGCAGAGTTTGTGTAGTTAGGGTGAATATAGGAATAGGTGTCTGATTGTCCTTTTTAGGACACAGATGGAGTTTTGGTTAGACATGTTGCTGTGTGGAAATTTCTAGTTGGATGTGTTCTTGATTAGTAAGTTACTTTGATTGATTGTATCCATTCCTGTGGCACATATTCATCGGAATGCTTTTGTGCCAATTACTGTATTGTTGATTTTTTTTCATATGACTCATCTTTGCTCCTTCATCATTGTTTTTTTCATGTTTAAACATGCTAGATGAATTTGTAGCTGCTGAGTTAGCCTGCGATTGGATCAATATTTTCTGTTAGTGCTGTTGTACACTTGCTGGATTGGCCAGTCGTGCTCAGTTGCCACTATTATTGTATTTTACCTAAGTAAATGTTGCTACTGTGTATATAATAGAGTAATGTTTTCACTGTCAAGTATTGATACTTGTGTTGTTGAGCATACATATACCCAACAGTTGGGCACCTACAGTAGAGGGATATGACTTTAATTTGGAATATACAGTTTGGCTAAATATGATCTGCAGATTTATTTGTTAACTGATGATATGCTTTTTTTTCAAATTTTTTTGGCCTACAAGAATATATTAAAGTATTTATTACAAGCAGGATTCAGAAATGCTCTTCTCAATAATTCATATAGTTAAAAAGTGTAGAAATGACCATCACAGTGCACCATACAAAGTACATACATGAAACACACAATCAGAAAGAAAATGATAGCAAGGTTGTGAGATTTTTGCATGAAATAACAAGGAAAAAATTGTACAACACTTTACTCACTTGAATCCTTGGGCAGACCAGGGCCAATACTGACTGTGAGAACCTTTGATGATGTCTTCAGCTGTGCAATGTCACCAGAACCTCGAACAAATCTAACCTGACGAGACCCACCACCTCCCCAGCCTTCTTTTTTCACCTGGAAGTCAAGACTGTTAGGAGAAGAGATTACAGAATCATCATATGACATCACTGCTGTAAGAGATACATGCTATGTAACTACATTTCTTCTTTTCTAACATTGGTTCTAATTAATTCTTACCTTAATGAAAGTCATATGTGTGACTTTTTGAAAAAACATAATAAAAAAATAAAAATCATCACTGTCCTTGTAGTGTTTTCCCAACGTTTAAAACAAAGTCAAAGTTTAAAAAACTGTCTTCTTTCTAAACCCAGGCTAGATCTGTACCAAAAAAAGCCTTGGATACTCTGCAGTACAACTCTGGAACATCCTCCCCTGCCATTTAAAGTCCATTAGTAATACTTCATCCTTTAATTCAAACCTTTTTCAATATTTACTTGCTTGTAACAATATGCCTCCATAGAATAACCAGTAGTCTCTCAACCCATGGCTCACCACCCATCAAGTTCTAAAAGGACATATTTCCAAAAGTAATTTGTTATATCTTGTTAGAAATTATTTTAATGAGTGTTAAAGAATACATGTCAGAAGAACTGTACTGAAAATGTATTTTTATTTATATATATCTCTCTCTCTCTCTCTGTGCATGTGTGTGTGCCAATGCGTTTGCTATTTTGTTAGGTTAATTTACCTCTTCTCTTATACTGCGGATGTAACAGTTTAATTCTGCACTCTTTTGATATGTTTTTCCCTCATGTAATTTGTATACTTGTACTAAATCGAGTGTGTGGGAAGAATAAGAGATGGAGTGACGAAGGGCAGGATGTAAGACAGGCTTGCGTGCCCAATTCTTTACCCTTTAAAAAAAATAAAGATCATTCATTCATTCCCTTGTTAAAAAATTTGTAATTTTAAACTACCTTAACAGCTACAAACAAATACTACATCATTTTTTGAGAAAATCATAAAGGAAATATCTGTATGTGTTTTGCTGGGTTTGTGGTAGGATTAAAGCTAATACAGAGTTTTGTTTTCATAGAAAAATCACTGCTGGCTCCTCTTTTTCTTCAGTCTTTTTCATAAGAATAAAATACTGTCCATAACAACTGCATTAAAAAATTGTGCTTTCTGTCTCTCAAGCTTTCAATTTATCTGCAGATCACATGTACAACATCAACATCATCATAAGGTGCCTCAATAAGGGACTTTTCCTCAATATTTTTTTAAGTCACGCACAATTTTTTTTTCATTCTTACCTTGTTAGTACAGGTTAAAGCTGATTATGTTCTCTGAGAACTAATCAATGACTGAGAACAAGCCATCCATTTCTTTTTCCATACTTCCTACCATTCTCTCTCCCTCCCTCAGTAATCAATGTTTATGGATGCTGAGCAGCTAAAAAGCACCACCATCTACTAGACCATCTACTAGACTGAGTGTAATCTTGCAGAGCAGCAACAAATTCTACACATCTCAATCTACATCCTGTCTTTACATGGTGCCCCAGATATGTTTCATCTACACTTCCACATCTCTTCACCCTTTCGTTCCGAAATGCCCTCTTGTCTTCCTCTTTCTTTCAGGCGTCCACTGCATGGTTGTCTTACTGATAACTATAGAGGCTATTCTGGGGTACATCACCAATCCATTTCTGATTTCAGCAAGTTGGAGGCATGAAAACAGTAAAGTATTAGAGCAAGGTATGTGTGACTGGCCTCAAATTAACAGCGGACAAAGTACTTCAGATGAGAGAGAGAGAAAGAAGAACATTAACTCTTTCGTTCATGAGTTCATTTTCATGCTCTGCTATAATAAATTTTGATGAGAGATTTTTGTCGAAAGAAACTGGAGGGAAGTTACTCTATAATGTAAAAACGTGGGTTGGGTTAAAAATGTGCCATGTTTCATTTTATTCAGACTTTGTTTAAATATTGCTCCGAGCATTGTTTAGCAAAGATGTACAAGATTACAAACACAGCCAGTTTTGTTTTGGGGTGATGAGTTAAGAATCACAATCATTCTCTTACTCTTTCTCTCACGTCTATAGTACTCTGGCTATTTTTTGTTTTAACCATACAAACTTTGCTCAGACTATTTTCATTTTGTTGTCTTCATTTTCTTTCTATAAATTTAATATCTACATCTGAAGCTCTTGGATAAATTGGACTATTTTTTTTCCACTGTTTAGCAGGTGAGAGTCATCAAACTCTGCTACTTGTGGTTTCTGATAGTTCTTTATCACATTTTTTCCTCTGGAAAATTACACACATATTTTCCCGCCACATGTGAGTAGTTCTGTTAGTTGTGATCTGCAGATTAGGAAGAATTACCTGTCTGAAAACTGGATATACAGATCTTTCCCAGTTCTTTCCTTGTACTTTTTGGACAATGCTGTAAGAAATTCTGTCTTGAATACATTCTCCAGGAGACTGCCATAATCATTGCTAACATGCAGGATAAAGTAGTCATCTTGTAATGTGCTGAAAGGCAAAAGAAAATCATTAGCATGCACACATATGTAGCACACATGCATACTCATCAAAACATGAAAGGAAAAGACATTTTTAAAAAACACATTTTTCTCCTATTAACTCGCTTCTCTTATGAAGAAAAAAATTCAGCAGTTTCTGCATAATTTCCTGGTAGTTAAGGCCTGTCTCACTGCTGTTTTCCTTTGGGTTTACCAGGAAATCTTAAATTTGACCCTGTCTCACGAATACTGTAAAAGCAATAAGCTTTTACGACACACACACACAAGCATGAACGAGAGCTTTACCTAACCAAATTAAAAAACAAAACCAAATTGCTGATGCCCAAGACTGTTCATAGTCCACACACTTTACCACTACTCCAGGTGCTTCACACAGCTGTAGTGCTGTTAGTAAACAAAAGTCAGGATAAGAATTTTATGAAAAAAATAATTTTTAAAAACCAAAGGATGTTGACAGTAGGAGAAACACTGATACATTGATTTTGGAATCATCAAAAATGAGTTAAGTGCAGCTTTTGACATTTTGTTATTGTATTTAGTCATACACTGCCTTCAATTTGTGTCAAACTTGAGGGGTTTTTTATTTTTCTTTCGCTTGTAGATTTTTTTCTAGCATTTTTATGTTTTCATGTCTCTCACTACTGAAAGTGTTCATATAATTAATGAGGGTGTAACTCAAGGATTATTCTGTTACTGATCTAGCATTTTTATGTTTTCATGTCTCTCACTACTGAAAGTTTTCATATAATTAATGAAACACAGGTGTAACTCAAGGATTATTCTGTTACTGATCTAGCATTTTTATGTTTTCATGTCTCTCACTACTGAAAGTTTTCATATAATTAATGAAACGCAGGTGTAACTCAGGGATTATTCTGTTACTGATCTAGCATTTTTATGTTTTCATGTCTCTCACTACTGAAAGTTTTCATATAATTAATGAAGGTGTAACTCAAGGATACAAGGGGTCCGTCAGGGGTGCATATTGTCACCCTACTTATTTAACTTGTATACTGAAAATATAATGAGGAATGTTAGAGAAGATGTAGACAAAGAATATTACGATGCCATAACAGTTGGAGGTTATGAAATACCAGAGATTAGATATGCTGATGACACAGTATTGCTGTCCACAACACAAAAAGGAATGGAAAAACTAATTATGTCAGTCCGCAAGAACAGCGAAGAGCAGAACCTCTATCTTAATGCAAAGAAAACTAAATTGATGACAATTGACAAAACAAACAAGGCAACTGAAATATATATCAATGAGGAAAAACTGGAAGGAGTGGAGAGTTTTGAATATCTTGGATCGCTACTAACTAATAATGGAGATACAATGAGGGAAATTAAAAGGAGGACATCTATCGCTCTTCAGAAAGTAAAACAAATAAAGAATCTGTGGAGAGGAACAGACAGAACCACAAAAATAAGATTTTTAAGGGCATGCATCTTTCCCATAGCAACATATGCCTGTGAGACCTGGACTCTTAACAAAACAGCTGAGAAACACATAAATGCCTTTGAATGTAAATGCTACAGAAGAGTTCTCCAAATATCGTGGACACAAAAAAGAACAAATATATCTATACTACAAGAGCTTAATATTGAAGAAGGCTGGTTAGTGAAGAGGATTAAAGAGAGAAAACTGAAATATTTTGGACACATTAAACGTCATGATAATTTAGAGAAGACCGTATTGGAAGGATACATAATGGGAAAAAGAAAAAGAGGAAGACCAAGACGAAGATGGCTGCAAGACATCGTTGATGATCTGGAAATGGATGCAACAGCAGCAGGCCATCTTGCTCACAACCGAGAGGCCTACAGGAGTGCTGTTTGGGAGGCAAAGTTCTGCAAGGGACATGCAAATGAACGAATGAATGAACTCAAGGATTATTCTGTTACTGATCTAGTGGGAGTAAAGCACCACTGTCAGAGCCAGAAAACCAGTTTGGCTAAAACCTTCAGGTTGCCAACACCTTGTCTAACTTTCTTTTGCTGCTCTGCTGGCCAATGGGGCAAGAATCACTACAGTCCTCAAGGTGGAGCCTGCCAAGAAACAACTGCACCTTTAATAGCATTGTAGCTGCAATCTGTGTCTGTGAACTAGTCGTCATAATCAACTTCCAAATTGACATGATATTTGTGCTTCAAAACATTCCCTGCGTCAATTGCGGAGACCATCTTGCTCATAGTTTCATGGAGATAAAACAAGAACAAGTATTCCTCTGATGTGCCTTGCCTTGTAAAAAAGAAATTCTCAGATTTCAGAAACCATGAAACAATTTACTTACTACAAAGTATTACAGATCTCAAAAACCACTGTTTAGACTCAAAATACTCTCTAGTTAGTTAAAAGTATTTTAAAAAATACCTCAGTGAAATCCCAGAAATCTGCTCAAGCGGAATGTTACGTTTCACCACAAGCTGTTTTGTGCCTTTCTGGGGTCCTTTCTTAATCTGTGGACAAGATGTTTCAAAGCAAAATAACTCAGAAAAAGAAACTGAACGCTGACCTCATTTACTCTTCAAGAACATTTTACCACTGCAGGGTCACAACGGTAGATCACTACTCTGAGCAAAGCTTGTTGCTGCCATTTCTTACAATCTGGTTAATTAACTTCCTGAATGGTGTAGTGGTCAGTGTGCTTGTCTGCCATGGCAAGCTTGATAGGTTTAAGTCCAGTCATAGGCCCTGTAGCTGGAGAGGGTAAGAGAGCCAGGCAAGATGCTGAGCGCATCACCCGGCCATATGAAAACAGGTCTGGGAAAATATGGGCACTAACAACACATTCCTCCTAGGTGATTATATGGCATAGTAGGAACTACATAGTTAATTAACAGTGTAAGCCCTGTAAACAATGATGGGGGCTACACAGTTAATTGACAGTGTAAGCAGAGTTAAAGGGTAAATAGTGATAGGGGCTATATAGTTAATTAACAATGTAAGCACAGTTTAAACAGTGACATTTTATGAGGGTGGTATGAAATTAAGAAAATGAAATGAATTTTTTTTTTATGTTCAGTGAAACTAATTATAATTATAAGGGTCATGCTGAAAGTTGTGAGCAAAAATTTTTTAGACATCAGAATTTATGGACAGAGAAAATATAACTGTATCACATTAATCTGCATCCTTTTCTTCACTTTTCAGCATAATCTCCATTTCTCTGCACACATTTTCCCCATCGCTCTGCAAGTTTGAAAATGCCCTCCTGGTAGAATTCCGTTTCAGCTGACCGACGGCACAGATGCACTGTTTTCTGGACGTTCTCTCCTGTGGGACCCAGCTAGCACAAACTTTTCTATAGTCTAGGGTTTCAATCATTTCCTGTACTGCATTGTGTCCTATTCCAAGACTTCAGTGATTTCAGATACTGTGACACGTCTGTCTTCTTTAATGATGTCGTCAACCCTTTCCATGTTGTGTTCAGTGGAGGCAGTTTGAGGGCGACCACTGCGAGGCATATCCTGGATGCTCGTGTTTCCATCTTTGAAATGTTTCACCCACCTCCTAAACTACTAGCACCCATACACACATCTCCATAAGCAAGTTGAAGTCTTTGGTGAATTTTAGCAGCGGGGATTTCCTCTTTAACAAGGAACTCAATAACAGCATGTTGACGAAACAAAACTTCAGCACCCACCATTTTGTTTCTGCTCCACGTGGTCACGTGACACATGATGGTGACATTATGTGACCTCTACATGAAGTGCAAAGGATGGAGATTAAGGTAACACATTTATATTTTTTCTATCTATAAATTCTGATTAAAAAAAAAATTTTTGCTCACGACTTTCGGTATGACCCTCATAATAAAGAAAAGTTGGAACAAGCTGTAGAAGTAAGAAAAAAACTTTATGGCCATGTCTCTCACTTGAACAACAAAATCTTATTTTGACCCTTAGGAACTATTTTATTTTCTTAGAGTGGATAAGCTGATCTTCTTCTTCTCACTTCCCTGGAACTGTTAGCTGGTGTTCTTTGCAGCCGATGCAGTCTAGATGTTGAGGAACAGCACTGTGTCAGGCTGAGTAACACATAATTAGTGTATAAGCATACAACTATACATGAAGCACTGCAGTAAAGCTGTGATACCAAAATGTATAAACTAGGAAAAAAGTAGGAACAGCTTCATTACTTAATGACCACAAAGCTTCACAAGTTTCAACTTGTGTTCTTCCAAAACTGAGCTAAGTGTTCATTCATTTCATTTATTTATTATTTCTTTAACATAGGATTCATGTAAATCTATACTTTATCTCCTCTCTCTATTTCTTCGTCCTGTTTATGTTTGTATGATTAAGGCTAACACTGAAACGTCACAGCATTGTGGTCATTAAGTAATAAAGCTGTTCCTACTTTTTGTCCTAGTTTATACATTTTGTGTCAGGCTGAGAGCAGCTTATGATGGCTATTCTTCCAGCCACTAAGTGGAGTTAAAGGAGGAGCGCAGTACTTCTTTGGCAGACTCCACCATTATCCCTGCCCTGTTAGCTAAGCTAGACCTATAACTAGGGGGTACCAACAGAGAGGTGGGACAGGGTCTTGGTCAACTATGGCTAACCAACTCTGATGCTAGCTTGCCAGCTATGGGTCACCAATCCTGATGCTAGCATGTCAGCTATGGTTCACCAACCCTGATGCTAGCATGTCAGCTATGGTTCACCAACCCTGATGCTAGCATGTCAGCTTTGGTTCACCAACCCTGATACTAGCATGCCAGCTGTGGGCTGTTGACTGGCAAACTGCACTGTGTCTTCATCGACTGGAGAGGCTGATATAAGTGGGTAAAAAAAGTTATCTGTTTATCTTACTTTTTAGATGCAAAGACAACAATGATGCCTCTATTTTTCATAGACTAAGAATATTATTTGTCTCTATTTTTCATATTCTTGTAACATTTTGCATGAAACTAGAAGACAGTTTAGCAAATAAGAAAAGTAAATGGAAATTAGAACATGAGATATTGGACTCCCTTTCAAGATGGATGGATAAGAAAGTCTATTGCACAGTTAGTGAAGTACACAAAGGAATGATAATGATGACTGTCCACATCATTCAGCCCTGCATTCAAAGTTGAAGAGTTAACACAATAGTTCTGAACTATCATTTTAGTCTTTTTTCTATCAATCACACAATCACAAGAAGATTCTTACATCTTGCATCCTTCCTGTGCCGTTAAGAGTCACATAGGGCTTGCATAGTTGTTTGCCAAGTTTTCCTGTTCTCAGCGAGTTTTTCAACTTCATCAAGGAATGTTATGCCCACTAAACTGGCTTCTCTTAACAATGTCCTCTTTAGAGTTTCACGTGGTCGATCTATTTTTCTTCGGCCTGTTGTGGTCCACTTGATAGGTTGGTTTTGGTATTCTCTGACTGTTTATTCTCATCACATGGCCTACATATGTCCATCTTCTTTTTCTCATCACCCATGAGATAGGCTGTTGTTTGTTCATCTGTCTTATCTCTGCATTGTTCTTGAATTCGTTCCACTTTATACCAAGTATTTTCCTTAGGCATTTGTTTTCAAAAGAGTCTAATTTCTTGTCTATTTCCTTAGTTGATTTCCAGCTTTTGTGTGCATAAACAAGAAGATCAGGAGATAAATTTTCACAGCTCCCACTGCCGGGTACCTATGTTTCACAAAACATGCTTAACATGCAAGGACAACACCAAGATAAAAAACTGTGAATGCACTTACGGTTTCAAGGCCTACAAGTATCAAACCTTTCCCGGTCAGCACTAAATCTCTTTTAATACTCTGAAATGAAAATGATTAGAGTGTGAGTGTGTAATTACAAGCACATCTTTGAGAAAAGTTCAATTCTGCAACATGCAATATTTATCTGCCAGGCTATCTGAGTATTTTCCTCCTTTCCCTCTTCATCTTTTTAAGCCATTAAAGTTCACTGCTGCAGATAAGTTCACCTCCATACCTCCCTATTCTTAGTCTTCTCTCTCCAGTTGGTGACATCAGTTTCCTTTATATCCACATCTATGTTGTCTCTCCATCTCTGTCTTAGTCTACCTCATAGTCTTGTTTCCTTCATCTCTGTTACATACATCACTTTTGTTTGTCTATTCTCTTCCATTCTTTCTACATGGCCCATGTCACATGGTGCTGCTGCCTTGTCAAGGTGTGATGGCTTGTGTACCCTGACCACCTCCAGAGATATACCAGTAGGAGTTCTACTCCTGGCAGGTTCAATCAAGCTGGGAAGGTCTGCGTTGGTAGGGGTCAGATGAAACTAGCACTTGTTCCACCAGGCTGGGGGTTGGAGCATGGGGCCAATAACCCCATCTCCGTTCATAAAAAAAAACATTAGTGATTAGTCATGCCAGTAAAATTCTGTTAAAAATCATAATGGGTAGACTTTGAAAGAAAACAGAAGAACAAGTCAATATGGTCCAAGCTGGTTTCAGGCAAGGAAGAGGATCAAGAGATCATATATTCAATATAAGATTAATAATAGAGAAATGCAGAGAGTTTAATGTGAATCTATATTTATCCTTTATAGACTACTCAAAGGGATTTGATTGTGTACAACACCAAAAACTTTGGGAAATAATGGAAAAAATGGGATTTCCAACACATCTGATACAATTAACATCACTGCTGTATCTAGATCAACAAGCAGCAGTAAGTATAAATGGTGAAACAACAACTAGGTTTGACATAAAACAAGGGGTCCGTCAAGGGTGCATATTTCACACTACTTATTTAACTTGTATACTGAAAATATAATGAGGAATGTTAGAGAAGATGTAGACAAAGAATATTACGATGCCATAACAATTGGAGGTTATGAAATACCAGAGATTAGATATGCTGATGACACAGTATTACTGTCCACAACACAAAAAGGAATGGAAAAACTAATTATGTCTTTCCGTAAGAACAGTGAAAAGCAGAATCTCTATCTTAATGCAAAGAAAACTAAATTGATGACAACCAACAAAACAAACAAGGCAGCTGAAATATGTATCAATGAGGAAAAACTGGAAGAAGTGGAGAGTTTTGAATATCTTGGATCATTACTAACTAATAATGGAGATACAATGAGGGAAATTAAAAGAGGACATCTATCACTCTTCAGAAAGTAAAACAAATAAAGAATCTGTGGAGAGGAGCAGACAGAACTACAAAAATAAGATTTTTAAGGGCATGCATCTTTCCCATCGCAACATATGCCTGTGAGACCTGGACACTTAACAAAACAGCTGAGAAACACATAAATGCCTTTGAATGTAAATGCTACAGAAGAGTTCTCCAAATATCGTGGACACAAAAAAGAACAAATATATCCATACTACAAGAACTTAATATTGAAGAGTGCTGGCTAGTAAAGAGGATTAAAGAGAGAAAACTTAAATATTTTGGACACATTAAAAGTCATGATAATTTAGAGAAGACCGTATTGGAAGGATACATAATGGGAAAAAGAAAGAGAGGAAGACCAAAACGACGATGGCTGCAAGACATCGTTGATGATCTATAAATGGATGTAGCAGCGGCAGGCCATCTTGCTCACAACCAAGAGGCCTACAGGAGTGCTGTTTGGAAGGCAAAGTTCCGCAAGGGACATGCAAATGAATGATTGAATGTTATGGAACAGATAGAGAAGCCTCAAAGTTGGATGGATAAAAATGGATTATGACCTTGGAACATCAAAACTACGAGGGTCATACCGAAAGTCATGAGCAAAAATTTGTTGGGAGATCTAGCAGATTTGCTGGGGATGCCAGAAAGTGGGCAAACTAGGGTTCCTCCCTTCAGATTTTTCTTTTGGGATTTGTTCCCATAGCCTTTGACTCCTTCAAGCTACCTACAAGGCAGTGGGTTTGACAAGGACTGGCAATACCGCTTATTGTTATACAGCAGCAGGCAAACATGACACTCTTTAAATTAACAGTTGATATTTTAATCAAATTTTTTTTTTAAATACCAACTTTTTAATGTATTAATTTTTATTTAAAATCATGTTTCACACAAAAAACGCATCAATTATTATTCTGTCTTACCTTGAATCTTCTGTCAAACTTATTCACTGTGTGCGCAAACTCTATTCTTTCCCTTTTCCCAGCCAAAGCTCGTAGCTCTGGATTGTCGTCAAGACCGAGGTAATCCCCTACAAAGTTGCGGTTCAGGCTGTGTCTTCTGCGTTCTTTCTTGTTGTGAAGGATATCACATGCTAGAAACATGAAATTGACAGATCATTTTCTTAAGTAACCAATCATCAGACACGGCAAGAATACTAACAAAACTGCTATAATAAACATCATTCATATGAAGCATTGTCACAAAAACAGACTTGCTCCTTTCACAATGATGAGTTTGGCTCCAGTCCTATGCTTCAAAAGTGAATGCAGCCTTTTTTTTTTTTTAGCTTTTAGATGGTCATAAAGTTTGACAGCATATTTATACTATCATCTATTAAGTGTGTACAGAGAAGCACTTAAGCAAAAAAAAAAAAAACTACACATACATTATATACAGCTTCTTCCCTTAAAATATTTTGTCACCAATAAGGTTATGATGTTTTGTTATCACTTAGTGTTTAGTGGGGCAAAACACTTGTAATTTTCTTCAACACTTTCTCTCAATTCTTAATCCTTTGTAGATCAATCAATCAATCAATCCTTACAGTGCACTGATGCACCAAGTGCTCTGACAGCCAAATTAGCTTATGTATCATCCATTTTCAATAAATTTAATCATTTCAAGTTTGGCATTTACAATTAGACTCCTCTCTTCATCGGTACTAAATGATAAACTTAGATGCCACTGAAATCAATGCACATATACTAAACACATATAATAACTTTACAACATTTGAAATCTTGGAAAATTTACAAAAAACGAGCAGCAGAGTGCAGAAAAGTTGGTCACTGACCAGCAGTACAAAAGTACCAGACAAATGTTTCTCTGACATTGAGGACCATGCTGAACAACATTGAGATAGCAAATCACACATGCAGTATAAGGAACACATAGAAAAAAACTGGGAACCCTTGTATAAACATGGTGCTGAAAAGTGGGACATATGAACAAAAATTTATGAAACATCCAAACATCAGGAATTAGCAGAAATAACCACTTTAAAATCAATGCATTTTCTTCTACAACTAATAAATAATTTCTTCTATTAGTATTTAAGTGAAGCAGGGAAAATTTTGAAACAAAGAACATGTGTACCAACTAAACATTGTCACAACAAAGTAGTACCTTCTTCTCTGAGCTTGAAGTAGAGTTTTTGTGCAAAATGTTTCCTCCATGCTTTCTGTAACACTCTAGCATAGCCATCAAACTTCCTCTCTCTCATTTCTTCTAGCAGAAATAGCTGTAGAAATCAAAGCAAGCTGGCTTATACTAAAGTGTTAATTATGTTCAGAAGATGCAAAATGTCATGTTTTGGGTCCCCTCTCCTGTCTTGATAGTCTCTCTAGAGTCAATACAGCACAAAAAAAAAAACTTATGATATAATTTTATCCTTAATACATTCTTATCCTCATGGATTTCTAAACATGTCCCTCTATTAGTACTGATAGTTCTGGTGTTTTTCATTAAATGTGATTTCTCTGCAAATTTACCAGTGCTGAAGGCCTATACTGATCATTACACCTCATGGAATTTTTCCATTAGCGTGAAGATTTACAGATTTGAAAGAAATTGTGCATTTTCTCTGGTACACTCTGAATCGTGCTCATTGCATTCTGGAGAACCTCAGCATGTTTATAGTAACTGATAACATCAGATTTACTATTCTTTCTAGGCCTTCAACATGATGCTTGCATATGACATCACTAGATACCATTCCTTACTCTTGCATCCTATGCATAACTGTTTTACCTATATGTGCCGGATTATCACAGGTGCCATGAGGTCCACACCAATAGTAGAAATGCAGAAAATAGTTGGTGTTCAAGCGCTAAAGGAACGTAGAGACACAAAGGTCATGACCATGGAAGAGAAATTCCTTAGCTCTGTAAGCCATCCCCTGAAGGAGAGATTCAATAACTTGGCACTAAGCTTAAAAGAAGCAGCTTCATTTATCAGGCCAAGCATATGCATAAGCTGATACCTGACCTTCCAGCTGTAGTTGCTTCATTATCATCTGTACCAGAGCATACACCATGGAAAGAAGCAGGCTGTTCACAAATAACTATTCAGACTGAAGTGAAAGATGTGCAGAATGGTGAGATGCAGAGCAGTCTTGTAAGATCAACAGCCACACTTAGTGTTCTAGATGATAAATATCCATGTGACACCTGGATACATGTGTATACAGCCGGATCTGCACACAATGCCATAAAGAATGGAGGGGCAGGAGCACATATTGAATATCCAAACAACACCACTGACAAGATTTCCATACCCACTGGAAAATACTGCAACAACTTTGATGCAGAAGTTAGGGCAATTATTGCTGCAGTTGAAAAACTATCAGACTCCAGAATTGATACATGTCCTGTAGTAATTCTCACAGGTGCAAGATCAGTACTGGAAGCTCTTCAGTGCAACAAACTACAAGACCTTAAGGATGCCTTGTCAAAAATTGGCTTACAACATGGAGTCACTTTGCAGTGGATTCCCTCCCACTGTGGGATACCAGGCAATGAGAAAGCTGACCATCTGGCCAAAGAGGGCACTGAAATGGAGCAACCAGACATACCAATCACCTATAATCAGAAGAAAAGCATGATAAAAACCTACAGGAAGCCACAAACACCACCACATGATGACTATCACATGCTAAACAGAAAGGAACAAGTCACCATTTTCCGTCTCCGAACAGGACACAGCCGACTCTGAAGTCATATGTATACAAAGTTTAAGGTTGGTACTACTAATCTATGTACATGTGCCCAGGTGCCCCAAACTGTGGAACATATCCTCCAGAACTGCACCAACTATGAGACACTGAGAAATAATTACTGGCCCAGTGAAACCACTAAAGAAGATAAGCTCTACGGTTCCATACATGAATTACAAAAAACAGTGAAATTTATCCAAGAGACAGGACTGCAGATATAGACAGACAATGCGAATGAAGAAGAAGAAGATCTATATGTGCTAAAATCTGTGCTGCTGACCACTATGGCCAGGTCAGATCAGACGGTTCCATGCCATCAAGCACAGGAGGTCATCCCTCTCCATCTCACTTGATCCTCCGTGTCTCAAATCAAGTCAATTACTGTTTCCCTGCCAAACCATGCAGTCAGGCCATTCATATACTTCTGTCTTTCCATCCTCTCTGCCTTTTGCCATTTATCTTTCCAGCCATGACCAGTTATGTGAGACCTTCACATCTGAAGATGTGTCAGAGAAACTGTCTTTTTCTTGTGTATGGCACTAGTTTGAGATGTTCCTTTGCCTGTTGTAATACTTCCTCATGCTCCTTTGCCTACTGTAATACTTCCTCATTTGTCTTTCTGAAGGTCCATGGTATATGAAGCATCCTTCTTATGAACCATATTCCAGAACCCTTTATTTTTCATTCTGATTGTTTATTCATAGTCCATGTTTCACTTGCATAAAGCAGAACAGGTTCTATACAGCAACTTAGAACTCTCTTACTGCCAACGGCAGTTTTTGATCTGTTAACATGTTCTTCATTTTTCCAAAAGCTGTCTTTGCCACTGCTATCCTAGTTCTGATTTCTTCAGTGCCTCTGCTGTCAGATGTTATGCCTAAGCCACCATGAGGATGTTTTATAATGTCTGCCTATTTAACCCTTCTGGTAAAGTTACAGCTGCAATAATTTATGTATGACCCAGGTACCCCACCTTTAGTAACAAAAAACAAAATAAATTTAAGATTTTAAAACTTATCTATGGAAGGAAAATTGTTTAAAAAAAAAAAAAAACTGCACATCTGGCAACCCTGTCCGGTTATAACCTTCCCACAGTGAGAAATACAGAAATAGAAGAACAAAGTGTCTTTGTCATAAGAAAAAAGCACCATGAGAACTACTTTTACATTCAAAATAAATAACAGGATAATCCTTGAGTTACACCGATGCTTCATTAATCATATGAAAACTTTCAGTAGTGAGAGACATGAGGACATAAAAATGCTAGAAAAAAAAAAAAATAAAGATCTGAGAATTACTGAGAACACATACTAGAACCAAACAGAAGCAAAGAAAAGGAACAAATACACAAATAAATATAAAGAAATAAAACATGTGGTAAGACAGAGGTGTGTTGTCACCTGACCTATTCTCATTATATATTGCTACTATCACTGTCATTTTTATTTTTGGCCACAAGTTCAAGGTCTTTTGTATATTTTCCTTTCCATATGTTCAAAATATTTAAATGCTTGATAGTATTGTTCTTCATGATTTCCCTTCAGAATGTCCCAGTACTCTTCATTATCTTATTTCAAATATTTCTGTAGCCATTAAATAGAGCCTAACTTGCAAGACAACTAACCGATTCTGGATTCTTGATGAAAACTTTTGTCTTGCCAAGCTGGTACTGGTCAGTGTCCATGTTGACTATCTTCAGAAGATGTAAGACACCTTGTTTTGGGTCCCCTTTCCAAGTTGGATATGTCTCTGGGGTCAGGATGGCATACCTGGTTGGAAGTAAAAGTAGGTAAAAATGGAAAGAGGCCAGGACTATAATAACTAATGCATGCAACACAATTATAGATTACAACTACAGAAGAGTATCACAATACATATTGAATGCTATATATCAGTCACTCAGTCAGTCATTTGCATGTCCCTTGCAGAACTTTGCCTCAATAACCTGTAGGCTTCTCAGTTGTAAGCAAGATGCCCTGCTGCTGATGTGTCCATTCGCAGATATTCAACGATGTCTTGCAGCCATCTTCGCCTTGATCTTCCTCTCTTTCTTTTTCCTATTATGTATCCTTCCAAGACTGTCTTCTCTAAATTCTCATGACATTTAAAATGTTCAAAATATTTAAGTTTTCTCTGTTTAATCTTCTTACTAGCCAGCCTTCTTCAATATTAAGTTCTTGTAGTATGGATATATTTGTTCTTTTTTGTGTCCATGATAATTGAAGAACTCTTCTGTAGCATTTACATTCAAAGGCATTTATGTGTTTCTCAGCTGTTTTGTTAAATGTCCGGGTCTCACATGCATATGTTGCAATGGGAAAGATGCATGCTCTTAAGAATCTTATTTTTGTAGATGTCTGCTCCTCTCCACAGCTTCTTTAGTTGTTTTATTTTTTTGAAGAGCGACAGATGTCCTCCTTTTAATATCCATCGTTGTATCTCCATTATTAGTTAGTAATGATCCAAGATATTCAAAACTCTCCACCTCCTCCAGTTTTTCCTCACTGATATATATATTTCAGCTGCCTTATTCATTTTGTCAGTTGTCATCAATTTAGTTTTCTTTGCATTAAGATAAAGGTTTTTGCTCTTCACTATTCTTACAGACTGACATAATTAGTTTTTCCATTCCTTTCTGTGTTAATGCTATGTATTATGTTGATAAACTCACTAACATACACATACACAGAGGTATACTTTTATTTCTGAAAGTATGCTTTTATGTACAGTTATCTGTTTTTTCCATAATTCACCATAAATTGTTAAATGATATAAGATGGGTCTGAAAATAACTTTCTAGCTCCACGTTCTCCCAAAAACAATGACTCCATATCCATGACTCCAGCTCTGACCACACAACAACTTATCTGTATGCAAATATTCATCTCTTAACACCAACAACCCTGTGTGCCATTGTGCTCTAGTGTGCCTCATTTTCAAGGAAGATCCAATCTCAGTTATTTTGTTCCAACATAAGTGTCAGGTCCCTTTTTTTTCCCCACAGCTGAGCTGAATGAAATATAACACTGCAGGTTTACAGACCTGTTTTCTTTAAATGTAGAAGCCAGCTAGTTCACATTCAGCGATACTGCTCCTACACTCTACAATTTTGTGTCTTCTATTTTTATTCAAGCCCAAAAGTGACTTAAAAACAAGACAATATCATCTAAAATCTGAAATTTTTCACACACATAAAAAGCACATACTCAAACTAATGCAACAGTGATGGTGATTTCTTGCAGTTCTATTCATTCAAGACACAATGAAGTGTGGAGGACTCCTTCAAGACACAATAACGTGTGGACGACTGCTTCAAGACATACTAAAGTGTGGACGAATGCTTCAAGACACAATAAAGTGTGGACGACTGCTTCAAGACACAATAAAGTGTGGACGACTGCTTCAAGACACAATGAAGTGTGGAGGACTCCTTCAAGACACAATGAAGTGTGGAGGACTTCTCCAAGACACAATGAAGTGTGGAGGACATCTTGTATAAGGCAATAATGCAAATGAACCGATATTTGAATAAAACTTTATGAAATGACAATATAATTTATATGCACATGAGCATTTATATATGTGTATAGAAAAGTATGTATGCAGACTACAATTCAGACATGTTCAGACTAATACAGAAATGCAAGCAGATCATGAAAATCGGCATGCTCATCTAATTCAGTGACCTAATAATGCAATATTTTGATAATCTCCAACCTACTTTCTGCCATGTTGTTATAGCACTATTTCACTGCATCAGCTGAATTCATTACAGTGCCAATGTAACATCTAATACAATGCCTGTAATTTAACCTCCTTGACATTAACCCTGGTTTTCCATGCTAAAATTGTTAGCCCTGTACGTTATAAGGAATAACCCGGTTTTAAACCCATCACAGCATTAAGCCAGTATAACTTTCAGGGTAGTACTCTGCTGCTATGCGGTGAATGAAATGAGCTCAAGCTTCAAAGAATAATTATGGGAACTCTTTAATTAACATTAATGAGTAGGCAGGGTCACAATGGTGTTTAAGCAATGTTTTTTTTTTGGTGCTGCTTTCTGGCACATTTCTGGTTTGTTTTTGTTTTTTTCACTGGAAATGTAACATTTAGGAGGTCAAGACTATCAAAGTATCAGCTGCTGTGAAAACAAGTTTGCAACTTAAGAAAAATCCAAGATGAAGATTGAGAACTGAATGTCTGAAATAGATTTACATTTATAGAGAGAATAAATATAGTTTTATAGTTTAAAAAAAAAATTAATGATTCTTTTACAGTAAAAAAAAATAATGATTCCATTTCAATAAAAAATAAAATTATTGATTCTGTTATATCCATAATGAAGAAGTATACAATAAAATTGTAAAACAGCAACAAAAAAAAAAAACAAACTTCCAGAATCTACCTTTTGATGAATTTGGCAAACTCTCTCCTGAAGGCAAATCCTGCTCTACGTACTCGAATGTTCTCTTTCAAACCAAGATATTCTACCTGATGCTTCACTCTGCAGCATAAATATGTGATATTTGATTAATACTTTTTTTTTAACACAAGTCTGCAAAAAACTGACAAAATGAAATATTAATTCTTTTTTTTTAATGCATGCAGCAGTTTCAATACTGAGTAAAGGACTAAAAAAAAAAAAAAATTAATTAAATTATGCACTTCTTGGAATGTACATTACACACCTGGTTCACTTTGACTTTAAATTCTCACAAAAGCCAGCACTAACAAATTTTCCCCATTTCCCAAATTCCCTAAACTGTGAGATCTCACAACGTGAGCCACCAAGATAACACAGCTACATCAAAACTGATCAGTAAATTTGTGCCTCATCGACGGTCATCAGCCTATCCTTTATTCATATAATGCTAGAACAGTTTCCTGAACTCTTTCAACTGGATTCTCTGGATTCATTGTTACACTGGAATATAATCTTCTGTTTGTGTTAATATATAAACAATGAACTCTTAAATAATGTACTGAAATATGAAAAAAAAAACCATTAGAAATATTTCAGATATTTAAAATGTAAATTATCATTTCTTTTAAATACTTTTAACATCCATCTAATATAACGTCCATTTCTTTCAAAAATCCATTCCTTGATGCTCACATTTCACGAGCAAGTGGCTTCACCAAACAACCAATATTTTTCATGTCCTTGGTACACAAGGCTGGAACAAAAACTCTTTATCAATCTTTGGCCTCTTCATCTTTCATCTAGGCTTTCGTCTTTGTAGAGTTAATGTCTGAAATGACATCTTCACCATCTCCAGAATGGTCCTGAACTCTGTGTGGTTTAGCCTATAGCTTGTCCTAGTCGTCATCTCAAATAATTTCTGGAAATGTTACCCTTCCCTCCCATCAGAATTTGTGATCCAAGGCACTGTCATTAAAACCCACTTAAAGAACTAAATGGGATGATGATGCTGTCCGATGAGGCAATCAGTGACCCATAGCTGATATGCCAGCATCAGGATTAGTGAACCACAGCTGACCAAGACCCTGTCCCACCTCTTCGCTGGTACCCCCAGTAACAGGCCTAGCCTGGCTAATGGGGCAGGGATCACCATAGTCCCCATGGTGGTGGAGTTTACTAAAGAAGCATTGCACATCCCCTGCTTCTTAGCTGTACTCCAGGGCTGAAAAAGTAGCTGCCATAACCCGCTCTTATGTCAATACGATGCTGTGCCTCAACATCTCTACAGCATCGGCTGCAAAGAACAACAGCTCACAGTTACAGGGAACTAGTACAAGTACAAGCAAATGACTAAATGTAACTTTTGTAATAACAAAAAAATCTTGGCAGTGTTTTATTAGGAAATTATGTGATGCTATTTCTAGCATTTACATAGTTTAAAATTATAAACTCAGGACCACAGGAGAAGACTGTAGGATTGCAGTTATTATTTTTTTAACTTTTCTTTTTAAAAACCAGTTTAAACAGCTTATGGTATTAAGTGTTAACCTTGTTATTACATTAGACGGCAGGCACGGAATGAAATGTACATCTGGGAAAACACATGACTGAAGTCAAGAATAAAAAAAAAAAAAATCTTAAATATTCTGAAGAGTTACCTGACATCCTCCCAATCTTTGGCCCTTTTTGTTTCATTAGGCTTAATGCATCGAATATAGTGAGGAGTACATTTCATCAAGGTATCTACAAGTTTATTTGCCTGAGTCTGAAAGTATTGAAATGATCCTGTTAAAACATGTCTGTCTGTTCAGTTTCATTAAATTATCACTACAAGCTACCAGAAAGGGTCTGTTGCAAAAAAAAAAAAAACAAGGTTAAGATTTCCACAAGCATTTCTGCTTATTCAAATATTTGTTAAATATATGTAATAAGCACATTCTAATTTTCAAAGAGTCTTTCTTGAAAAATAAAATTTTCTTTTTTGAAAATGAGCTTCCTTTGAAGAACTGGCCCAATTTCTAAATAAAAATCAGAAGAAAAGTTAGACAGGCGAAAAAAAAAAAAACTGTTTAATTTAAAAAAAAACAACATATAGCACATACAGACTGATAATTTAAAAAAAAGATTGTTTTCATGTACTGTCTACAAAGTCTGGCACCAATTTCAACAATGTTCCTTACCAAGTCTCCATTTTAAATTTTCCTACAATCAAATACTGCAACTGTCACTTATTACTTTAATCAATCCTATAACTGTTGTCACTTATTGCTTTACACTGATCCTATAACTGTCATTTACTACTTTATATGGAATCTCCAGCAGGCTTTGGCTATTAACACAGATTCTACTACAGGTTTTAAGTATTTCAAAAACTACTGTTACCTTAATCTTGCTGCTAGCAGTTGTTGGTCTGCTTTTATTGGTAGTGTCTATAACCTCTGGGAACAAGCTAACTATGAAAGGGCTGTGAGAAAAAAAAGGGGGGGGGGGGGAAGTAAGTAAATGAAGTAGTACATTACATTCCAGCTTTTATAAAAAAATGATTCACAAGCTTTCCATGACACTGTGCCTTTGGAAATACTACTGCAGCAGGTGAATTTCAGCTGTTCTTGGAAGCCACTGAGCATCATTTTGTTCAGCAACTTCTTCCATGGCTGACTCTGCCAACATCTTCTTCTTCTTCATACGCATACTGGCAATGATGTGTGGTATCCTGATTTTTGCGATGCGCATTTTGGCTGAATACCTCCAACTTCAACACCTTTCCTTGCTAGGGCAGACTGTGGTCTTGCTTAGACTGCCATGAAGACAGTGGTGTAGGCTGCCCTGGCCAAAACTTTGTTTTCCAGCCTCTGGTGGCTGTACCTAAGCCTCTTCTCCATGTCAGATCCACCATGCAATGCTTTGAGACAGTTCCACAGAGACTCTCTGACTTTGGGATGAGGAACCTGATGAGTGGCTTGACGATATCCATTATCCGCCACCTATAGTCTGATGATTGTTTTGTTTACATCATTCTGATAGCCATTGTTGGTAAGACCCATAGGCTTGTCACGTCCTGGACTCATTGGTTTCACACTAGATTTTCCTCATCCCTGCCAGCAATCGCCGCATCCCCATCCGTCCACCAACCTTACATTTTACAAAAATAACAATTACAATTAGTGTTGATTGCTACAACTTTCTGGGCTACAGAAGTAGGTCAGAGTTTTTAAGCAAATAGATCTATGTTCCCTGTCTCACAAACACTATGTTAAGATAAGTGTGTTCATAACACAGTTGTTCCCAGGGGGTCTGCCAACATCTGATTTGCTATAAAAAAAAATCATAGTAGCAATAAATCACATTTGTCTTTGCACTTCCACTTTATGTCTTTGGTCCAGTAAATCCTTTGAGGTACCACCCCCCCCCCCCCCAAAAAAAAAATGGCTGAATCAGTGGGCAAGAAGGAATACTGAGCAAGCCCTGCACAAGCACATGAGCAAACCTGACCCACATGATCAGTTATACAAACTAAACAGACAAAAGCCTTTTTTTCAGGCCACAAACAAAACCATTATCACCTTAAACAAACACCTAAGGTTCTTCTTCATACACATGTTCTGTCTATATCTGCAGTCCTGTCTCTTAGATAAATTTCACTGTTTTTTTGTAACTCATGTATGGAACCGTAGAACATATCTTCTTTGGTGGTTTCACTGGGCCAGTAATTGCTTCTCATAGTTAGTGAAGTTTAGGAGGGTGTGTTAAACATCTAAGCAAAATTGAGGAAGAAATTGTTGAATGTTTCCTACTTAAGTGCCCAATACTAGATAAACTACAAATAAAACTGCTTCCAAGACACCTCATTTGTCTACATTCTGAACAACTGCAGAAAAACAGCCAAGTTCTTCACTATGGCATCAGCTAGCAAGAGTTTTTAGTTCACAGCAACATGGAGATCCACCATTACACTTCATGTCTTATAGTTTGGCTCTCATAGAATATTTACAATAATGCAATGCCCCTACAGTCACTCTTCTTAACCCTTAAGGCTGATGGAAAAAAATCTTTCATGAGCAGCTTACATATCTTTGTTGCATTCCTTCCAGAAGTTCATCATAAAATATTTGCTACAGGTGTGATTGCCACCAACTGTGACATGCCCCTACCATCTTAAACTCAACATCTTACTTACATCCTTCGTGCCGTTGAATGCATGGTAGTTCGCCAAAATTTCCTGTTTTCAACGAGTTTTTCAATCTCATCAAGGGTTGTTATGCCCACTGAACTGGCCTCTCTTAACAATGTCCTCTTTAGAGTTTCACATGGTCGATCTCTTTTTCTTCGGCCTGTTGTGTCCCACATGATAGCTTGTTTCGGGATTCTCTGGTTGTTTCGTCTCATCACATTATACCGACATATGTCCATCTTCTGTTTCTGATCACCCGTGAGACAGGTTCTTATCTGCTCATCTGTCTTATCTCTGCATTGTTCTTACATTTGTTCCACTTTATGCCGAGAACTTTCCTTAGACGTTTGTTTTCGAAAGAGTCTAATTTCTCAACATTTAGTTAGTTAGTTGATCCTCTTGGGCCAAAGGCGGCGCATAGGGCGGAGGACAAGGCTCTACATGTCTGGCGATTCCTTGCTACTTGCTTTAGAATTTCGGTGTTTCTGATGAGCATTTTCTCAACATAACTATTTAAAATTCTTTAAAGAAAAAAAAAAACTGCTGACAAAAAAAAAATCCCTCACTTGCTGCTGGACTGCATAAGAAGTACCAAGTCTGTGAACAAAACATCTCGGTTCCTCTCACAAAAGCCATTAGCAGCATATTCCACCTAAATAATGTATTTGTGAAAAAAACTTACATGTGATATTTGAAAGTGGCTCTCTTCAAAAGACTTAAGTTTATTACAAAAATAAAACTGGAAAAGGATTTTTTTAAAAGTGCACATCTGTATTACTGTAAAAGGATAAAAAAAATAGATCATAATTAGAATTACATTAAATGATAAATTAAAAAGCTGGTATTTAAATGTAACCAGACAGCCAGTTTCTCCTTCCAGTATATGCTGGTTCAAGTGGTCAAATGAAGGACAAGTTTTCCAACAACAATAACACAAAAAAAATGGCTTATGGTATATTCTGGAATTCCCAGGGTAAGATGAAACAAGGAAGACCTAGAGACACCTGGTTAAGGAGTCTTGAAACAGATCATAAAGATGGACTACACCTGGAGATGGAGAGATGAAACACCCCAGGACATAAATAAATGGGGAGCCCTTGTTGAATGCCTAAAGGTTCAAAATTCAAAGAAAATCAGACACTGAAATCACTGCATTCAGGACAGCCCTATTTAGGCTCTGCCGCATGTCTGCCATCCAAGAGTATGTTTGCTGATAATTCCAATCAAGTGTTGGTTCTTTATGATGCATTTTTTGTACACAATTTAGATTTCCTACCAGCACCTTTAATTTGCTGACGGCCTTTGCCTCAGATAGGGGTAAAGAAGACAAGGAGGGAGAGTGATATCTAAGTTGAGAAATGTAGAATATCCAATGCTGATAAGCATCAGTCACTTGAAAGCTTTTTATCATTACAAAAATAAACAGAATGCAGTCTGAAAGCATTCACTCATGGCTCAAAGTGGGCACAATAGAAAAGCAGGCATGACTGAGAACACATGACCTAGCAGGAGCAACTGAAGCAAGAGTAGCTCAGTTGTAGTGTACTGGCAAGCACAGGCTGAAAGTGAATGAAGAGTGCCCCCCCCCCACTCCCCTGCTTTATAGATGCAACATCTTGTCCTGGGACTCTGGGCCAGAAGCATGTTAGCTTTCATCTACCATCATGCGATGACCACAACATGCACTGAACACACTGACTCCTCTGGCTGCAAGGTAACAGTGAAGAAAACTTCCACAATAAATTCAGTGGCAGCGCTAGAAAAAGTCTGCGGCAGATCCTATATGGAAGCCTGATCTCAAAGGCTTTCAGACAGACAGCCAACATCCCTACAGGCCTCAGAACTGCCACTGCAGTGCCTCACCTAGTCACACTTCTGCATTTGCTCAGTTCTAATGCTTTACAGACCTGGGCATAGAAAGTCTGTGTGCAAGGGTTAACTGTGTTCACTCTATAAAGATTATGTGCAAGAGTTAACTGTTCACTCTATAAAGATTATGTGCAAGGGTTAACTGTTCACTCTATAAAGATTATGTGCAAGAGTTAACTGTTCACTCTATAAAGATTATGTGCAAGAGTTAACTGTTCACTCCATAAAGATTATGTGCAAGGGTTAACTGTTCACTCTATAAAGATTATGTGCAAGAGTTAACTGTTCACTCTATAAAGATTATGTGCAAGAGTTAACTGTTCATTATATATAGATTATGTGCAAGAGTTAACTGTTCGCTCTATAAAGATTATGTGTAAGAGTTAACTGTTCAGTCTATAAAGATTATGTGCACAGGCTAACTGCTCAGTCTATAAAGACTGTATGCACAGGCTAACTGTTTGGTCTATAAAGATTATGTGCACAGGCTAACTGCTCAGTCTATAAAGATTATGTGCACAGGCTAAATACTCAGTCTATAAAGACTGTCTGCACATGTTAACTGTTCAGTCTATAAAAATTGTGTGCAAGAGTCAACTGCTCAGTCTATAAAGATTGTGTGCAAGAGCCAACTGCTCAATCAACGTAACTGAAAAAGGAAAGAAAATCTTATATAATATTGCATGGTATCTTACCTGCCCTGCATAATGATGAATTATGAAACCAGTGCTGCAGCCCTGGTAATGCTTGTTTGTGGACACTTGACCTTGCAGTTTCTAATGGAGATTATACATTTTTTGTGTGTGTAAAATTCACTGATTTCTTATTTTTCTAATTATTGTGAAAAATCAAATAAAAAAAAAACTTTGACAACTGTCAAAAAACAGCTTATAATTATGAAACAACAGAAACATGAAAATATGCTGAAAACCAATAAAAAACTGATTTTGTATTTTAAAGTTACATTTAGATGGAGCAGAAGTAAGCAAAGAGTTCCTTATATTCTACATTTCTCTCCCTTCCCTTGGTCACATGATGACTCAGTCCTCTGGTTTCTATGGTGACAAGCCCACATCCAGTTCACTGTTTATGCCCAGCCTTTTCTTCTTTTAAGTACTTACTGTCAGTGATTTATTTATTTTTTTCTTTTTTGCCCTTCTGCAGTTTAATTCCAAATTTACAGACTGCTATAAATTCTACAGGCCAACTGAGTAGCTCTGATCTCTAATGCAGCAGTCTCAGTGGTTCAAATCCTCAAATCCATCTGGATATGCCTCAGCCACTTAGCTACAGAAATGGATATACAGCTCCCTCTGAGGCTGAGGAAATAATGGTAGCCAGATGTGATGCTGACCACATCATCCCCTAGTGCTGCTGTCAGGTCAAGGAAAATATTGGCACAAACCGCATCTCCCCTAGTGCTGCTGTCAGGTCAAGGAAAATATTGCCACAAACATCATCTCCCTTAGAGCTGCTGTCAGGTCAAGGAAAATATTGGCACAAACCGCATCTCCCCTAGTGCTGCTGTCAGGTCAAGGAAAATATTGCCACAAACATCATCTCCCTTAGAGCTGCTGTCAGGTCAAGGAAAATATTGCCACAAACATCATCTCCCTTAGTGTTGCTGTCAGGTCAAGGAAAATATTGCCACAAACATCATCTCCCTTAGAGCTGCTGTCAGGTCAAGGAAAATATTGCCACAAACATCATCTCCCTTAGTGTTGCTGTCAGGTCAAGGAAAATATTGCCACAAACATCATCTCCCTTAGAGCTGCTGTCAGGTCAAGGAAAATATTGCCACAAACATCATCTCCCTTAGTGTTGCTGTCAGGTCAAGGAAAATATTGCCACAAACATCATCTCCCTTAGTGTTGCTGTCAGGTCAAGGAAAATATTGCCAAAACATCATCTCCCTTAGTGTTGCTGTCAGGTCAAGGAAAATATTGCCACAAACATCATCTCCCTTAGTGTTGCTGTCAGGTCAAGGAAAATATTGCCACAAACATCATCTCCCTTAGTGTTGCTGTCAGGTCAAGGAAAATATTGCCACAAACATCATCTACCTTAGTGTTGCTGTCAGGTCAAGGAAAATATTGCCACAAACATCATATCCCTTAGAGCTGCTGTCAGGTCAAGGAAAATATTGCCACAAACATCATCTCCCTTAGTGTTGCTGTCAGGTCAAGGAAAATATTGCCATAAACATCATCTCCCTTAGAGCTGCTGTCAGGTCAAGGAAAATATTGCCACAAACATCATCTCCCTTAGAGCTGCTGTAAGGTCAAGGAAAATATTGCCACAAACATCATCTCCCCTAGTGTTGCTGTCAGGTCAAGGAAAATATTGCGCACAAACAGCATCTCCCTTAGAGTTGTGTCAGGTCAAGGAAAATATTGGCACAAACAGCATCTCCCTTAGAGTTGTGTCAGGTCAAGGAAAATATTGGCACAAACATCATCTCCCTTAGAGTTGCTGTCAGGTCAAGGAAAATATTGCCACAAACACCATATCCCAAGGTGTCACTACAGCATCATAAGACCACCTTTTTTTTTCAATGCACAATTTTCATTCGCTATTTTGTGTCCTTGTTAAAAATGCACTTCTTTCATAGTTATGAATTTATTATTTTCTTGGAATCCTCTGCCTTTCTCTGCTCCAGCCATACTGAAGCCAGTTCAGTTCTACTCATGGGAGTTTGAACACAAGGCTTCACAAAATGAATGTCGGAATTTTAAATTATTTATTTTAAAACCAAAAAAATGTACTACAAAGTAGAGAGATTAAGTCATTTCATTCTACAAATTTTAAAGTTTCTTTTCCTAAAACTTAACACTATTGATGTTGTTTTTATCCTCCTGGATAATGTTATTTTATGTCACTGCCACCAGGAAGATGAAATAAGAAGCACTGTATCAAAATAAGAGTGAGATCTAGTTTGGAGATCAGGACTGAGAAACTAAACAGCTTTCCTGCATACTCGGCCATCAATGGGAACACAGCAAACCATTTCATTAGCACCTTAATGATGTGAGCAGCAACAGTGAGACAGGAAAGAGGTATCTTGCTGATCTCATATCTTCCTTCTACTTTCACGGCATTTCAGTTTTGAGTACACCGTAATTCTGCACAACTGAGACCTGTTTTCATCTTATTTTTGGACACTATCTCTAGCAAATAAAAATAAATTACTTATAAAATACCTGCACTCTTTTTGGGAAACCCCCTGTATAAAGGATTAATTAATTAGTTATAACAGCCCTGATATTTGAAGTTGCCATTAATTACAACAAAAAAAAACAACTGAAAAACACTGTTTTGTATGTACCCCAAGAAGCTTCTCATCAGCTCCCTCAGTAACTGCATGCATTGTGGCACACACATCATCCAGCACACACATGATTCCTGGTGGATTCTTAGACTCAATCAGATCACAAACAACTTTGTTGTTGAAATAGTCTATTGGGGTCCACTTAATGCCCTCCTGAACATACTCTTCCTGAAACACACAAAGACAGTTTTCAAGTTTTAAAATGTTCTTTTGCAACTTACCTTCTGAAAAGAAGAAAACTTCGGTATGTGATTTTTCTTTTCAATGCAAAATCTTCTTTCATGAGCCAATTCCCTGATAATTTAAGGAATAATGAAATTATTTTTGCTTTTGCTTACATCTCTTTACAACATGAGCAATTAACTGTTAATGTCTGGAAATTAAAAAAAAAAAACTACAAATAACACAAATGTTCCCTGTACACATCTTACATCCTTCCCGTGCCGTTAAACGTCACATAGGGTTCACATATTTGTTTGTCAAGTTTTCCTGTTTTCTGCGAGTTTTTCAACTTCATCACAGGATGTTATGCCCACTAAACTGGCTTCTCTTAACAATGTCCTCTTTAGAGTTTCAAGTGGTCGACCTATTTTCTTCGGCCTGTTGTGCTCCACTTGATAGCTTTTTTTGGTATTCTCTGATTGTTTTTTCTCATCACATGGCCTACATATGCCCATCTTCTTTTTCTGATGAAGCAGGTTGTTGTTTGCTTATCTGTCTTATATCTATGTTGTTCTTAAATTCGTTCACTTTATACCAAGTATTTTCCTGAGGCATTTGTTTTCAAAAGAGTCTAATATCTTGTCTATTTCTTTAGTTGATTTCTAGCTTTCACATGTATAAATGAGGGTAGATATTATATAACTTGGTTTTTGTGCTTATAACTTTTGAATTCCATATGTTCTCATGATTTTTGAAGGACAATGCTGCTTTTGCAATTATAATTCTAATTTCCTTCACTGTGTCACCATTCTGGTCTATGTAGCTGCCAAAGTATGGAAATTGGCTTACTTCATCAACAGCTGTTCCTTCTATGTATATTTTTCCTTCTTGATTAATGAGAAGTTTCATTATTTTTGTTTTGTCTGATAATTTCAAGACCTATTTTGCTAGCCAAGGAAGATAGGGAATCTGTTTTTTCCTGCATCAATTTCATATTGTCACTGATAAAATCAAGATCTTCTATTTGGGTTTCATGTACCCAATTAATGCCTGTTTTACCTGTACAGCATCTTTTCATTATAAAGTCTATAGCAATTCCAAAAAGCAAGGGAGATAATATACATCCCTGTTTCATGCCTGTTTCAATCTGAAACTATTCGCTCATTCCTTCTTCCGTCTTGACTGCACAAACAGAACCATTGTAGAGATCTCTAATGATGTTGACAATTTTAGAGTTTAATCCATATAATCTTAAAATTCTCTACAATGGCATGCTAAAAAAAAAAATTAAAATCATCACTTTATAACTCACAACTTTGTTTCAGTTTATGTTATTTAGCCTTTTTTTTTTCTTTTAACTGAAGGGAAATCAGTCTTTTACTTCTTGTGACATGGATCGATAATGGAGATTAGAATTTTGTATAACAATGTTTCTTTTCAGTCAAAAATATTGCATAATTTAACGTCACTGATCAAGTGATTGTTATCTAGTAACCAGAATGCAAGTGGACCTCAAGACTTTGCTCACCAACCGTGTCAAAAAGTAAAATATCTTTATTAAAAGAAAATTTGTGTTTGATTGAATGAGTGTATGTTTTAGCTGTAGCAATGATGAGTCAGCATCATGGAGTCAAGACTGTAATGGAGATGAAAACTGCAGGGTCTCAACAGCAATAGCAGGCCCAAATTAAAACAATGTAAAATTATATCAGTAGCACCAATCAAATCATAACCTACAAGTATTGAAGCACAGTTGTTATACACTACACAAAAATGAAAATGAATAAACTGAATGGATTTCAGTGCCAAATTAAAGTGGTGATTAAACTCACAGTGGATTCAGATCTCTTCCTAAGAATGGACATAAACTTTCAATTAATGGTCAGTTGTGCCTGGCTAAACCATATACTATATTTGGCTGGATAGCTAAAGACTTATCTTCCTGCACTGAAAGATTAATCAAAAGGACGAAACATATGAAAAGCTACACTGAAAAACACTGCAAATGCTGAGTTGCAAATAAATCTAATGCTCAAAAATGACTTTGACGGATGCAATGATCAACTTTGTCTCAAATATTGCTTCCATGTACGAGATACATAAGTCGCACTGGATGAAAACGTAAATAAAGTATAAGAAATATATATTCTGTAACAGTTCTATAATTAATATCCAGGTATAACAAATTACAGATTTAGATGGAATACCATCTAAAATTGTCAACATCATTAAGGATCTCTACAACAGATATGTTCATGCAGTCAAATCAGAAGAAGGAATGAGAGAATGATTCCTGATTGAAACGGGCATGAAACAAGGATGTATACTATCTCCCTTGCTTTTTGGAATTGACATAGATTTCATAATGAAAAAATGCTGCACAGGTAACACAGGTATTGACTGGGTATATGAGACCCAACTAGAAGATCTTGATTTTGCTGATGACATAACTCTTATCAGTAACAATGTGAATTTGATGCAAGAAAAAACAGATTCCCTGTCTTCACTGGCTAGCAAAATAGAACTTGAAATTAACAAGGACAAAACAAAAATAATGAAACGTCCCATTAATCATAAAGAAAAAAATATATGCAGAGGGAACGGCTGTTGAAGAAGTAAACCAATCTGCATACCTTGCCAGCTACATAGACCAGGATGGTGACACCAGAAAGGAAGATAGAATTAGAACTACAAAAGCAGCACTGACCTTCAAGAATCTTGAGAACATATGGCACTCAAAAGTTATAAGCACAAAAACCAAGTTAAGATTATTCAATTCAAATGTAATATCTACCCTCATTTATGCATGTGAAAGCTGGAAAACAACTAAAGAAATAAACAACAAATTAGACTCTTTTAAAAACAAATGCCTAAGGAAAATACTTGGTATAAAGTGGAATGAATTCAAAAACAATGCAGAGATAATGCAGATGAGTGAACGAGCTAAATCATGGATGATCAGAAAAAGGAGATGGACATATATCGGTCACATGATGAAAAGAAACAATCAGAGAATCTGAGAACAAGCTATCAAGTGGAACACAACAGGCCAAAGAAAAAGAGGTTGACAACATCATCTACAGAGGACACTGTTAAAAGAGACCAAATTAGTTAGTATAAAACCCCTTGATCAGGTTGAAAAATTCGCCGAAAATGAAAACTTGGCAAACCACCATGTGAGCCCTATGTGACGTTAAACAGCATGGAAGGATGTAAGATAATAAATTATCCTGACTTCCATCTGTAAAAAAAATGTTATTTGCTGTTATCAAATGGTGTGTTAGATGTGGTGCAGAATACATACTGAAAGCCACAGAAAGCTGAAACATGAGAATGTAATTCATATTTCATTCTGAGAGTTTCCCAATTTATTTTACATTTCTGAGCTTCTAAGGTAAAAAAATCTGAACAATTTGCTAGAAAATGTTCCACTTAGAACTATAAATTGAGAAATACTTATTTATACTTTAATTTTATGTTCATTTATCTATATACAATGCACTTGTCTGAGATATGCTGTGTAGAAAAATAATTTTTTTCATTATTACTCCTTTTAATAAATAAAATTACAACCCTACATGTTGTGAAGCATACATGGGATATTTGATAATACTAGCAACAAACAAACGAATGTATATTCTTCCCTGTTACTAATGATCAATATGACAGAATTAAAGTTTTAGAACTTAAATTTGCCCAATTTAGACTTCTATTTTGCATTCATATTTCTCCAGCACTCCACTGTCAGCTGTGGCATTTAAACTACAACAGTATTCTGTGCTTCACACAGGCTAGACTGTGCTCTTAGTAACTCTTTATCTTCTAAATTTTAAAAAGTGAAAATGAAAAATATGATGGCTTTGTGAGAGACAGAGATGACCAGGACAGGGCTGTGGGGAGATTCTATGCCTTATGTACAATGTGCATGATAACAAATGATGAGGAAGTAAAAATTCAGATTTACATATTTTCTATATTTCTACAATTACTTTAAAATACACATAAAGCATACTCGTAAATAATTCTAATAATACTATGCGCAAGCATACTCGTAAATAATTCTAATAATACTATGCGCACCTGCTCTGCTTTCAGGGTAAGCTCTATAAATATCTGCTGCAGTTTTTCATTGACGTAGTTTATGCAGAACTGTTCAAAGCCATTACGAGCAAAAATTTCGAAGCCATAGATGTCCAAAATGCCAACATTCAAAACTTCATAGTCCTTCTTCATAGCTTTGTTCACAGACTGAAAAAAAATTAGCAGTAGCTGATATCTGTGAGTATATCTTCTCAGTATGCCAGACACATAAAATATTTCCAACAATAAATTATTTCTTTAAAGCAACATGAAATAACACGAAGAAGATGCTAACAAATATGAGAATTTCCTTAACAGTCAGATATGAGTATTACAGTGCTATGCAAAGCATTATTATGCTATGCTTATGACTTATGAGTGCTACACAGTATGAAAAAAATTCACTTTTGTCTATGATGCCTTGGGCATGATATTGACTAAAAAATTATATGAACCAAACTGGGTTTGTCAATGGTATTGTCTCATTGGGTGTATTGAGGAAGTTTTTAAAAAAAAGCCTGGCTGGGAAGAGATGTGTCGTCATAAAAAAAAAAGGCAGTCAAGACAAAGCCACTATCTAAAACAGATTTATGTGCTTCAAAGCTGTTGTCAATCAGGTAATGGTCTGAAAGACAAAAAAAAAAAAAAAAGGATGACTTTAACAAAAGATTATCCATTGATAAATGGATGAAAATGTTCTGGTTCTATGATCACTAATTAAATGTAATACTCATAAACATATGATGAAACCTACATATATATACCCTAACACATACCTCAACTAGATAATCAAACAGCCTAGAGTACAAGGCCTTGGACAGGGCATCCCGAGTAAACTCTGCCTGTTCCACATTCAGCTTCATTTCAATGCTCTCACTCTTCCCCCCCCATTTACTGTCCATCACCCGACCAGTCAGCTTGTCCCTCAGATTCTCAGGGTTCACACCCAGCAGGAAGGCAGGGAACTCTAAAACTAAAATGACAAAACCACCAAAGAAAATTATCTTCTTTTTCTTCTTCTTCGTTCGCATTGTCTGTCTATATCTGCAGTTTTGTCTTTTGGATAAATTTCACTGTTTTTTTGTAATTCATGTATGGAACCGTAGAGCTTATCTTCTTTAGTGGTTTCACTGGGCCAGTAATTATTTCTCAGTGTCTCATAGTTGGTGCAGTTCTGGAGGATATGTTCCACAGTTTGGGGCACCTGGGCACATGTACATAGATTAGTAGTACCAACCTTAAACTTTGTAAAGAAAATTATAAAAACACACTACAGTATTTCAGCCTACCTGGTTTTTTTTTTCCCAATTATTTTATTTTCATGAATAATGAGAAGTACTGTTGTCTAATCTTCCAAGCTTGTTTATAAAGGGCAGGCAGCAGAGCTGATTGATAAAGCAGTTAATAGGACTTGACAACTACGTCTTGATAAAGAAACAACCCTGCATTAACAGCCAATAGTTCTAGAAACAGACTGATGCTTTAGTTCAGTCTGGTCACTGAGGTAGCATGATATACCCATCAGTCACTGAACCAAGTGAGAGGCCTGCATTTTTAAATCTGCTCTGGGAACTGGAAGAAGCCATCTTAACCCACAGGTAATCCAAAATGCCTAGGAACTGTGTCAGGTACAAATAACTCTTGCTTACTACAGTTAAGGACGAACAATGTAAAAGCTAAGAAAAGATGGCCCTGCATATTCCCATCTCATATATCTACTTCTGTTATAAATCAACAACTGGACTTGTAATTTACCTAATCTTAGTTTATACTTTGCCTGCTTCTGCTCATCATATTAACACATCATTGGTGGAAATTAAGATCTTAAGTTTAAAACCTTCCAAAGCATTTTCATAAATTTCAAATGCAAGCCTTGTTTTATATATTGTTTCTTGCCTCCATACGTTTACATGAAACTTCTCCAGCTTCTATAGTCATTATATAGGCAAGATTTTTTTTTGTCCCATCCATTAAATCTAAAATGGCAAAAAATGTCCTCAGACTATGTATAAGATCTTATATATATATATTTTTTTTTTTTGTACTTGTGCTATCTCCCTCTAACTGTGAGATGATGTTCTTTGCAGCCGATGCTGTAGAGGTGTTGAGGTACAGCACTGCATCAGTGTAGAAGCGGTTTATGACAGCTAATTTTTCAGTCCAGGAGTACAGATAAAATGCAGGGAGTGTGCAATGCTTCTTTAGCAGAATCCACCACCATGGGGACTACTGCAATTCCTGCCGTTAGCCAGGCTAGGCCTGCTACTGGGGGTAGCAACGGAGAGGTGGGACAGGGTCTTGGTCAGCTATGGTTCACTAACTCTGACACCAGCATATCAGCTATGGGTAGTCGATTGCCTCATTGGACAGCGTCTTCACTCCCATAAATATATATGCATATACACTAAATATATGTAAAGATGACAGCATATATCAAATGGAGTCCTGGCAATCTGGAATTCCATGAGAATAGTCACAATAAAAAGGCACATAAATTTTTGTTTAAACAATCCAAATGCATTTGCTAAGAATGAGAAGAAATCCACACTGTAACAGTTTTACAATAACTGTGCTCCATGTTCTAAAAAAAGCTAACACTTACTCAACTGCATACTATCATTTTATCCAATACTTACAGTCATCATTCTCAATAACAGCATAGTTGCCCGATTCCCTGAATGCAATGTTGCCCAAATGAAGAATGCCGGCCACAATGGAAAGGATATCATTCTGCGTGTTTGCGGAGATTCCAATAACCTGCATGGCTTGCTGAAAAAAAAAAAGAAAAAAAAAAAGAACAGGCACAAATGAATCTACTTCTGCTTTAAACCTTCAAAAACCTACGACAATTTAGATGACACAGTGACATCAAATTATAAGGACATAAACTGTTTCTTCTTTAGTAGTTAAAACAACAATATTTCTTAACTTCATTGAAATTCTTTTCACAAAAAAGGCGTTACATTTCCAAAACTGCAGACAAATGAAATATGAAGGTACAAAACACTGACCCAATATACTGATAATATGGTCCAAAAATATAAAGAGATCCTGATTCATCAGTACAGAAAAGGTAAAGATAAACTTGGATCAGTCAGAGAAATGTTATTCAGCCCTTTTTCTTTGTTCTCATATGCCAATATATAACTTATTTTTAACTATGTCCTCCTAAGTTTACTGGTGCATAATTTAAAGTAATCAATTTACTTACGCATTAATAAAATGCAAGGGCACAGGGTAAGTATCTAAAATAGATTATATAATTTACATCTAATTTAATATTTTAAAGTTTGATACAGCTAAAGTTTAATATTTTTTAAAATAATTAAACAATAAATGTAAATGTTACAAACACATTTCTTCTCACTGTATAAAATTTATATTGAACTATAGAGCCTGAAAAGTTCTAGTAAATAAAATTAATCTATCAAATATATTAGCAACTACTGTTGAATGTGGTTGTAACCTGTTAATGGGATGTCTAAGTGGTGTCACCTCAGTTCTGGCACGAATTTTCATATGTGCAAGAATGAACACTAGTCCTCCATTCAGACTGTACCCGTGCTTTGTTTTGTTTGACATCAGTCTGGAAAATCCTTGCTACCACAAAACGATGCGATGGGAGTGGCAGGAGGTGTGAAATGACAACATCACTAAGCTCCTCGAACTGTCTGCCAGCAGCAATCCAAAAATCACAGACTGATGTTTTCTCAAATTTTAGTTCTTGTGACATGTCAACAGATGTTTCAAGGCACAGTTTTCTGTCACCAACTGACAAGTGTATTTATTACACTTTACTCCTATGAAACAGATAAATATTGGTGTCTTTTATGCTCCTACAGGTACACATACCCATAGTTGAATAGCACTGCATTAGAAGACTAAGGAACATATGGGGGGGAGGGGGGGAAAGAGCATTTCTTCTTCTTCTTCTTTGTTCGCTTCTACCATCAAGACTGCCCCATGATCCCAAGGCAGAGCATTAAAAAAAGAAAGGAATATAATGTAAAACGTGCGTTAAATACCAGCCCTGCTTCGTGAGTTCATTACTCAATGGTCATAAACAGCAAAGAAAGGCTCCTGCTACATCATAGATTCCAGATTCACAACCACATGAAATATTTGACTGATTATTATGCTTTGACACGGGCCAATAGCAAATGCTTTCCTATAAATATTTTGGTTCCAATATGCCATATTAGGAAACCTTAACTAAAAGCTCCATGTACATTCCTAGCAAAACAGTATGTAGAATGAAGTAGTGTACATATGCAGAAATACAATATCACAAAAGTTGCAAAAGTGTTAGTCTATGCAGGCATTTGAAAAGTACTATATGGACAGATGACTCTAAAGAGAATATCACCGAAAGTGGCTAAATTAGTGGGCATAAGATCCCTTAACAAAGCTGAGAAACTCGCTGAAAACAGATAACCATGGTGAGCTACAATGCGAGCCCTATGTGATGTTTAATGGCACGGGAAAGATGAAAGATGTATAATATGGACTGATGAGCCCACTGTTTTTGTAAAAACTAGCATTTACCACACTTTTCTTCTGCTCTATTTAACACTCTCACCAATCCACAGATTGTTAACTTTTACACCAAAAGACCAAAAATCCAAAGACCACACCAAAAAAAAACAAACAAAATTTACAACAAAACACTCCTGCCATGTTTTATTAAAGCTTACATATTAGTTTAAAATTTGAACTTCCCAAAAATTGGGAGAAAAAAATATGTACACACACTTATTTAATTTGTATTTTTTTTAACAAAACCATGCGTGTGGCTGAAAGCAAGAAAAGAATTAATGATACTAAGTGTGGGAGTAAACCCACCTGATTCAAAAGCATGATTCAAACATACAGGGGACTAACAAATGCAGAATGCAGAAGATCAAGGAATGTCTGGAGAAGATAGACAACAGAAGTGACAGTGAAAGAACAGCAAAAAAAAAAAAAGATTTTAGCTGCAAAACACTAAAAAACACTGACCAGTGTTTCCTGAAACTCTTCTTATCATCGACTCCATCTACTTGATATGTTCCACTTTGGTGAAGGTAGTAATAATAATCTGGGTTGGTAATGCCTAAGCTCTCTGTGAATACAAAAAGTGAGATAACTTACATGCCACTTCACTCTTCAGACTCTGGGGACATTTTGGAACTGAGCCACATATTCTTTGTTGCTCATCTTGGATTGAAGAGCCCCCTAGATTTTATAATTAAACAGGCCAGAATGGTGCACAGGAATTGAATGAAAATAATAAATGTAAGATATTTGGTCTGTCAGGACAGGATATCTTTGCCTGGGGTATCCTTTTTTTTTTTAAGAATCTACAAGAAAAACAGAAAAAAAAAAAAACTTATCACAAGAGAATATGCATTGTCCCATGTTTCTAAAACTGGTCAGTTATATGAACTTACATTCATCAATAAAACTGTACACATCTTTGGACACTTCTCGGTGCAGAACTCCACGGAAATTGTTTATCTTCCAGTACAGTTTTTAAAAAGTGTTTTATGTTAAAGCAATTAATGCACAAGTGTTAAATTTCAAGCTGTTAGTGTAAATGCCTTTATAATACCTTCAAGCTACAAAAACTTTAGTGTAAATGCCTTTATAATACCTTCAAGCTACAAAAACTTTAAAAATTTTGTAGTGACTATGTGGTCCCTGGAATTTAAAAAAAAATTCAAATACCCAGATCATCCAGAAAAAACCCTCCCATAGAAGATCATTAGTGGTAAAAAAAAAAAATGAACGGTTCATGACAGAGAAGACAAATGGTACAGGAAATACAACATGGCAACATGCCACGTTTCACATCATACACCAGAGAAGAAATCAACAATGCATCAGATATGTGATGTCCCCCAGAATACAATTTCAGGCAATAAACAGAAGAATTTTTTAAATTCAATAATAAAACATAAATTTGCCAGTGAATACTGCTTATATGTCTTCAAACCAGCAACTGCACAACCTTCAGATGAACCTGTCGTATTTACAGCCATTTACATTACCTTTTGTTTGATTGGTGGCACCAGAACAAAGCTGGTAGAATATATGAAAGCCCCTCTCATCTGTGTTCTGGCTAACAACACGAGACTGGAAAATAAAACAAAATATTATCATTTGTAATCAACCAAATCATTTGCTTGCTAGTCTTTGCAATCTAAAACTTCTTCAATGCAAATCATTGCTGTCCTTGTCAACTTCAATTTGAAACAATGCAATCACTCAGCTAGCTACAGATGAGCAAAAAGTATTATTTAGAATCAATTCAGAAAGCTATAACCAAAAGGCTGGATGTAAGCACTGAATTCTGAGTTTTCAGGCACAAAGGCTCAAGCAGACTATCTTATTTAGAAGAGTACCAGAGAAATCTGGGAATGTAAATGTGGCCAGGCGTGATACTGAGCACATCACACTTTCATGTGCCGAAGGTCATGGAAAATATGGGCCTAACACTGTATTCCCCAGTATGCCTTAATGGCATGGAAACGGGGATTTTACCTTTACCTTTTACCAATGTAGACTGCTGAACGACTTCTGCTATAAGATATCCCCACACAAAGGAATGCTTTTGGCAGGGAAAGAACACAGACTTCAGAATAAGTCTCCAGGAATATCCAAAATTTGCAGACCTACACAATCTAGAAGTCAGGTACCCATTTCTATGGCCAGGTGATTGAGTTATCTCTTGCCAGATTCAAACCACTGACCTTTGCCATGAGAGACTAAGGTGCTAACCACTTCATCATTCAGACACCCAGAAGCTTGAAAGCTGTCACAAACAAAAAAAAAAAAAAACTTGGTGGAAATTGCAAACTTTATTCTGGTGATTGGGCTCCAGATTAAGAATGACTCAGCAGTTATTTGTGGATGGTCAAAAAGTAATCACAAATCAAGGGATGTAATAATTTAAAAATACTTTTATAAAAGACTTGTCTTTTCACATCTTTTTTTTCACTGTTTGTATCCTTTTGATCTGTAATTACTTTTTTTTACTCACCTTTGTATTTTAATAATAATAATAATTCATTACTGAATGGCTAAAAAAAAAAAAATGACCCCATGTTTAAAAAGTTCAGAATTTCATACCATAAATAATACATCAAATTTGAATATATTAACTCAATCTCACTTTCTTCAAATTTTAAAATACTTTTTTTTTTAAAAATGGCACATAAATGTGATGTTAATATTCATATATCGCTTCTTGGCCTTTTGGCTAAGATCAAAGTGTCCTCTTGGCAGGTACCCTGGTCAACATGCCCTTTGGTTTAAACAAAAGCATTGCTATTTTTGAACTAAACGACATGCATGAGGCCTGCCCTGCAAAGTGAATGCCGGGGGTATGGTCCACATCTCGTTACGGGTGGACCCAGTTTGCAGTACCACCGGGTCATGGCCTGTTGTTTTCGTCGACTTAAAAAATATATATATATATCAGTAAAATATTACTCGACTGCTGCTAAAGATACAGTAAAATGTATCTTAAAACCCGCTGCTGGCGAGATTCTTCAACTGCCGTGCGTGGAGCAGTGCTCCTCCCGGCCAATGAAGAAAGGTGCAAATGGGGTTGCCGTGCAGCATCACTGCGGAAAAGGTGGTAGAAAGGATAAAGCGAAGCAAACAGTCTGGAGGTCAGCCACGTCCTGAGTGCAGTCATATCAGGTGAAAGGCATGAACCGGCTTATCCCAGAGGTTAAGACACTGCTGGTGAGACTCTTCGAATGCCGCGCGTGGAGTGAAGCTCTTCCCGGTCAAGGAAGAAAATGCGGAAAAGAAATAAAGGTTGCTGTGCGGCGCTGATGTGAAAAGGTGGTGGAAAGGATAAAGTGAAGTTTAATCGGTATGTCCAGTAGTATCGCTGCGAGAGCTACACATACCACGGCGCCTCTGCTCTAGAGGCCGGCCACGTCCGAAATACACCTACACTGGTGAAATATGCCTAAACTGGCACACACCAGGGGTGGAACTTGATGGCTAGACATGTCATGCCACCTCTGCTCTAGAGGTCGGTCACGCCTGATTTACACCCATACTGGTAAATTATGCCTAAACCGGCTCACACCAGGGGTGAATCTTGAAGGCTACGCATGGCACAGTACCTCTGCTCTAGAGGTCGGTCACGTCCCAAACACGCCCATACTGGGATAGTATGCCTAAACCGGCTCAACCCAGGGGTGGAAGTCACTAGTGGCGAGGATTTGTCCTCCTGGACAAAAGCTCCATCCTGGTCACAACTAGGAAGGGTAGCGGCCACGACCGCAAAATGCTGAAGTCGGAGACACTGGACCAGGGCAGTCTAGATAGGCACCCACCTCTCACCCGGCGGGGATGTTTACGTATCCTAATCACGCTGAGGTTTTCCGGTGAGAAAGTCCAACTCTAGACTAAACTGGTGCAACGAAAACCACGGTGTCACGCAATCCGCTTCAGAGACCCACCAAGAATACAGGCTAAAGCCCTGCGATACTCTGAACCCCCTGTGGTCCTCTCGGGTATCTCATGTGGTCCTTTCGGGGACCACGCAGGAGACCACGGGACCTAACGAGGACCAAAGGCGTAAATTCAATAGGATCACAGTGCGGTTTTGGTGGTAGAAGCGAACGAAGAAGAAGAAGAAGAAGTATCTTAAAACAAGGCCTACCTTTTCTAAAAGGAAGTTGGATATCTTCCCTCCGTCTGGTTCTCCACCCCTGCTGAACTGAATTTCAACATATTTGCCCTGAAATAAGAATTCAGTTCATAGAATGTGCATGAGAACTGAACACTCTAGTTATTACGTGTGGCTTGTTTTCTACATACGTAAGAGTGTTTTCTAAATGTAGTGGCAGCTGCATTTTCCTTTCTTCAGTCCACCACAAAGTGAGTAAATGAAAGAGTGTGTGCAGCAAATAACAAGGATGATAATGGGATAAGTTTTTTATGTACTCAGGCTGATAATGATTTCTGGTGCTACAGAACACAGCAGTAATATAAAACTAAGACTATATTAATGAAAAGTTTATAAATATGACGAAACAAAAAAAAAAAAAAGACTGCCACCAACTACTTCTTGCTGTTGTTCCACCTCCCTGGAACTGCAAGCACAATGTTCTTTCCATCAGATGTGGTGAAAGTGTTGAGACACAGCAGTGTGTGTGAATTATGGTGGCTATGTTTTCAGCCCACATTTGTTGCTAAAATCAGGGGGTGTGGCGTGCAATACTTCTTTAGCAGACTCCACCTTAAACAGGGACTAAAGTGATACCTGCTCCATTAAGCCAGGTTAGGCCTGTTACTTGAAGTACCAACAGAGAGGTGAGACACGATTTTAGCTACGGTTCACCAACCCTGACATTAGCATGCCAGATCAAAGAGTGTCTTTGTTCCGACATCAATGGAGTAAGAGGAATTAAAAATCTGACAGAGATCAATAAATTAAACAATATCTTCTTCTTCTTCTTTGCACGCACACTGGCTATGATGCGCGGTACCCTGATTTTTGTGATGCGCCTTTTGGCTAGGTACCTCTGACTTCAGCACCTTTCCTTACTAGGGAAGACTGTGGTCTTGCTTGGACAGCCACGAAGACAGTGGTGTAGGCTGGCCTGCCCAAAACTTTGTTTCCCAGCCTCTGGTGACTGTGCCCCTTCTCCATGTCAGATTCAGTCTCTCCATCTCTGTTTTTGTCCATCTCTCGATCTTGTGCCCTTCATCTCTCGTACATCATTTTCGTTTGTTCTCTTCCATTCTTTCTACGTGGCCCAACCAGCGAAATCTGTTCAGTTTTTAACTGGCCAGATGGCTTTGAGACAGTTCCAAAGAGACATTCTGACTTTGGGATGAGGAATCTGATGAGTGCCTCAACGATATCCATTTCTTGCCACCTATGGTACGCTGACTTTGTTTTGTTTACATCATTCTGATAGCTGTTGCTGTAAAGACCCATAGGCTTGTCATGTCCCGGATTCACTGGTTTCACATTAGATTTTCCTCAACCCCGCCGGTGATCTCCATGCCCCCATCAGTCCACCAACCTGACATTACATTTTACAAAAATAACAGTTACAATTAGTACTGACCGTTACAGTTTTCTGGGCTACAGAAGTAGGTCAGAGTTTTTAAGCAAACAGACCTATGTTCCCTGTCTCACAAAGACTATGTTAAGATAAGTGCGTTCTTAACATAGTTCTTCCCGGGGGGGGGGGGGGGGATTCAAACAGTAAACCGGTTCTAGACTAACAACAGTAAGTAATAAAATGAGATGTAGCATAAAATGAGATGCAGTAATCTTGAGGTAACAATACAGTAAACAAATCTGTAACCAAAACAAATGAGACAATCCTAAGCATCAGTAAAGCACAAAGTAACGTAAATTCTATTAACCTGATCCAGGGAGATATTCCTTTCTTAAAAAATAAAAATATGACACTCTAATCTTTTACTTCCTTTATCCAAAAAGTGGAAGGAGACTATGAAAGACATGGATAATAAATAAACAGAAACTTAATAGTTCATAACAAAAGGGGAAATAATCACTACAAGCAATATTCCAGAACTCAGTTACTGTGAACAAGTCAGCAGAAAATGTGTGGTCCATAACAGGCCGAGAACATGTGAATAATTAATAGTGCAACCACTGACAAAAGACCGTTGACTGAAACGAATGACAATGAACTTAAAAGTTATCTGTTCGCAATCTGAAGTAAATGAAATAAGCATCTTGGTTCTGTATTAATACTTACAAATCTACTCGAGTTGTTGTTGCGAACAGTCTTGGCATTGCCAAAGGCTTCCAACAAGGGATTTGATTCTAGTATAATATCTTTTACTCGCTGGGGAAAAGTAAAATGACATTAAAGGAAAAAAAAATAGTACATTCTATGAATATGCAGTAAGAATCATAACTGGCACTAATTCTACTAGACAGCAAACAAAGAAATATTCCAAGCATTTCAGTTCAAGATACAAAATGATAAATCAGCAATATGGACAAGAGGATATGCTGCCTGGTGAGTCATGATTCCTGTCTTAATGGTGCTTTACTGAAAAAAAAAACCAAAAAACTGGCTCTGATATCCATCTTCAATCCTTCTTTGTACACATGTTGGAGGCAATCAAGAAAGCCTTGACAGCTTATCATCATCAGTTTCATCATTTTCAATGATCAAATGTAAAAACTACTATGTCCATTGCATTCAGAAGAACAAGATGTACAGAATATATGTATATTGTTACTACAAATTTCACTCAAGATATGATTGATATTGCATAACATTATCCTAAAAATATACTATTCATATGCTTTATCAACACTGTAATATTTTTTATAAACATTTTTTTTATTTAATGATTTCTACACTAACCTCTACAAACCTCCTGCAGAAATCTAGAGGAAAAATGCTGATCTCAGCACAAGGTATCAAGAAAATGCATCCAAACAAAGTACACAAATACACAGTACAGTGAGGAAGCACCTGACAATGTAGCTAGCACATCTAACATTTTCTACAAATTGTGAATGGCACTATATTTTTTTCATACTTGTGTTTTCTCCCATATTTACTGTAGCAACAATAAAGTAGAAACTTTTGGGCGATACCTTGAACTTTGTATAACTATACTTTGGAGTGATAAATATTAATTTTGAACTTTGCATAATTATAATATCAAACTCACTGCATACAAAAGAAACATCTCTACCTGAACAAGAGGTCCTCCACCTGAGACTTTTGATATATATCCCATGATTTAATTGACTGCCAATACAGAAATGCTTTCAACAGATTCTGAACACAAAAAGAGAAGAAAAAAACTTGTCAAATAATCCATTAAGTTTATCAAATAAATCCATTAAACATGAGAGATAATCAATTTCTACAGAGAACAGTTAACCAAATTTCACATAAATTTTTCACAGAATATCTTCTACAACTGAATGATGGACGGAACAGTTTCATTGACTTTATAATTAATGATCAAAATGAAACACAAACATAAGTGAAACAATCTAAACAAATGACCTGAACAAACTGATCTAACTAAATTTAAACCACTCAATCAAATAATATATCACAAAAAGAGGGGAAAAAAGCCAAACACTTAGGCTACTATCAGCACCAATGATAACATAAAAACAAAATAAGTTTTAGCTCATCATCATCATCATCAGGTGCCGTGCCAACTGGCGTTGGCTATTATGTTTCTCCAGAGTACCCGATCCTTCATGCAGGCCATCAGTTCAGTTGGTGATCTCCTCTCACACCATCCCGTCAGACTGTCCAGTATCATTTCTCTTGGTCTTCCTCTTGATCTTCTTCCTTCTATTTTTCCTGTTGTTATAATATTTTCAATGCCCCCTCTTCTCATTGCATGTCCTATGAAAATACATTGTCTCTCTCTTATCTTTTTGACAAGATTTTTTGTCTCTCCAGCTCTTCTCATACATTCTTCATTAGTTATTTTTGCTGTCCGGGGATTCGCAACATTCTTCTAATAAACCACATTTCTGCTGCTTCCAATGACTTTTGTGCAGACTTGCCTATTGTCCATGATTCACTTCCATATAACAAGATAGGTTCAATATAGCATTTTAGGACTCGCTTTCTAACATTCATTGATAAAGATGTGTTAACTAATATGTTTCTCATTCTCTAAAATGCAGTCTTTGCTTGGCCTATTCTGTTCCTAATTTCTGTTCTGCATTTCCCATCTGAAGTTATTACTGCTCCAAGGTATTTGAATTTCTGCACCTGCTTTAGAATAGTTCCGTTTAATTTAATACTGCATGCTGGTGGATTCTGTTTCTTAGATGTAACCATAGTCCTTGTCTTTTTGATGTTCAAAGTAAGGCCTTTCTGTTCACTTTCTTTGGCGACTTTATCCAAGAGATTTTGCAGGCCTTGTTGGTTCTCAGCTATCAGTACTGTGTCGTCAGCATATTGAAGGTTGTTAATATTATATCCTCCAATTTTTATGCCTGGTTCTGTGATGATTGTTCTTAGAATATTCTCGCTATACAGAGAAAAAAGGTCTGGGGATAGTACACATCCTTGTCGCACCCCTTGTTTTATAGGTTGATATTTTCCAATTCTATTTTCAACTCGAAATGCTGCTTCTTGCTGCCAGTATAGATGTTTTACAATCCTCAGGTCTTTGTCGTCTATATTGATGTCTTCAAGCATTTTAATAATTTCATTATGTTTCACCTTGTCAAATGCCTTGGTGTAATCAATGAAGCATAAGTAGAGATCTTTCTGTACTTCTAAAGCTCTTTCTGTTAGTGTTCGTAAAGCATAAATGGCATTGTGTGTTCCCTTTCCTTCAACAAATCCAAACTGTTCATCTGCTATTTCAATTTTTATCTTTTTCCTTGTTCTTCTCATAATTATTCTCAGAAGTAACTTCGTTATGTGACATGAGAGGCTGATAGTCCGGTGGTCATCACATTCCTTTGCACCTGGTTTCTTTGGTAGTGCTATAAACGTGGATTTAATCAGGTCACTGGGAATATAACCACTGTTGTAAATGTCATTCAGTAACTTGGTTATTATTTTTATTCATGTCTCCTCTAGTGCCTCTATTTCCTCTACTGTTCTTCTTCTTCTTCTTCGTTCACTTCTACCACCAAAAACCGCACTGTGAACCTACTGAATTCACGCCTGGGGTCCTCGTTAGGTCCCGTGGTCCCCTGTGTGGTCCAAAATAGACCACGAGATCCACGAAAGGACCAAAATGGGTTCAGAGTATCATAGTGCTTTAGCCTGTATTCTTGGTGGGTCTCGGAAGCGGGATTGCGTGACACCGTGGTTTCCATTGCACCAGTTTAGTCTAGGGTTGGACTTTCTCACCGGAAGACCTCGACGTGTTTAGGATATCAGTGCATCCCCGCTGGGTGAGAGGCGGTAGCCCACCCAGGCCAGAGTTGGACTTTCTCACCGGAAAACCTCAACGTGTTTTGATATACCCGTGTATCACCGCCGGGTGAGAGGTGGTTGCCCATCCAGTCCAGAGTTGGACTTTCTCACCGGAAAACCTCAGTGTGATTAGGATACGCAAACATCCCCGCCGGGTGAGAGGTGGTTGCCTATCTAGACTGCCCTGGTCCAGTGTCTCCGACTTCAGCATTTTGCGGTTGTGGCCGCTACCCTTCCTAGTTGTGACCAGGATGGAGCTTTTGTCCAGGAGGACGAATCCTCGCCACTAGTGACTTCTACCCCTGGGTTGAGCCGGTTTAGGCATTTCCTAGTATGGACATGTTTGGGACGGGACCGACCTCTAGGGCAGAGGTACTGTGACATGCATAGCCTTCAAGATTCACCCCTGGTATGAGCCGGTTTAGGCAAAATTCACCAGTATGGGTGTTTATCAGGCATTACCGACCTCTAGAGCGGAGGTGGCATGACATGTCTAGCCATCAAGTTCCACCCCTAGTGTGTGCCGGTTTAGGCATATTTCACCAGTGTAGGTGTATTTTGGACGTGGCCGGCCTCTAGAGCAGAGGTGCAGTGGTATAGCTCTCGTAGTGATACTACTGGACATACCAGTTAAACTTCACTTTCCACCACCTTTTCCCATCGGCGCCGGACAGCAACCTTTATTTCTTTTCCGCATTTACTTCCTTAACCGGGAGGAGCTTCACTCCACACACGGCATTTGAAGAGTCAAGTCAGCAGTGTCTTAACCTCTGGGACAAGCCGGTTCATGCATTTCACCCGATATGACTGCACTCAGGACGTGGCCGACCTCCAGACCAGAGGTGCCGTGATTTGACTGTTTGCTTCGCTTTATCCTTTCTACCACCTTTTCCGCAGTGATGCTGTGCGGCAACCTCATTTGCAAATTTCTTCATTGGCCGGGAGGAGCACCGCTCCACGCACGGCAGCTGAAGATCTCGCCAACGGCGGCAGATGAGCTACCAAACGTGCCACTCATCTACCCTAACTAACTGGTTTTCAGGCGCCAGATATTCGCCCTCGCCCCTTCTCCTGTCAGTTTAAACAGTTCTGCCACGGGAAGGCCAAGAGCTGGACTTGACTGCCAGAGGCTGTTTGTGGCACGTTTGCAGTCCTTAGAACCCCTCTATTGTTATATTATCAGGCCCAGTCGCTTTTACTTTCTTCATGTGTTTGATAGCATCTATGATTTCATCTTCAAGTATTGGCGGTCCATCACAGTTTTCAGCATCTGGTGTTAATTCTGGTCTTTCTCCTCCAATATAGCTCACCGATATACTCTGTCCACCTGTCCACAATGTCTTCTTTTCTCATTAACATTTTACCTTCTTTCGATTTCAGGCATCCTGTGGTATATTTTGTTTTCCTGCCTGTGAGTTCATTAATTCATTTGTGCATGTTTTTGCTGTCTTTATTATGAGAGTCCTCTATCTATCTGCACTGTTCATTTAACCACACTTCTTTTGCTTCTCTGCATTTGCGTCTTATTTCTTTATTTATCTTGCTATATTTTATAGCTCACTGGAAAAAAAAAAAGAGAGAGTGACAGACAAATATTGGCTAACCAAGTTGAATGGGGGAAAAAAAAAAACAGTCTTATAGGAAACACCACGGACTAAACACAAAACAGAAACGTGACTGGTACAACACCTAATGAATAAGTTCAGTGAAGCAAATGAGATAAGAACTATACTGAGACAGAAAATGATATTCGATGAAATCAAGGCAATTAGATCTAAGAAGAAACTGAAATGATCATTAGTGCTAAGTTAATTTCTGTGCATTTCGGAAAATTTTATCAACAGAATTTTGCTTAACATGAATAAAATTTTTTAAAATTCCTCCTAATAACCTAGAAAATAAAGACTTGAAAAGCTTCATATATGTACTTAAACTACAGAACTAACCACACTGCACAAATATTTATATTCAACTGAATACTTCAAATCCCAGACTCTACATCTCCAGCATAAATCTAACATCACATACAAATAAAAAAAATACAAAGATCAGAACAGCCAATAAATATGAAAGACCATTTCTGGAGATGACTGACTGAAATCAGATGAGAAATTAATGAACTGAGGAAATCTATGTGTGTGTGGGGAATGTAATGCAGTTTTATCTTTTCAAGGCTTTGTAACAGTGTTTTATGATATATAAATATTATTCTACAATCTCTCTCTCTGAACCTTAAATGCCCAGGGCACATGGGGCTTCCACAAATATCTGTCCTTTGCCTTTTTTTTTTTTTTTTGCTCTTGCCCAGGTGAGCCCTCTATTGCTCAACATTCTCTCATTCTACAATCATAAAGTTCTGTATTATATATGATTCTACAATCATAAAGAATAAAAGCAAAGAAAACTTCCCACCTGATGATTACACACTGATTCTCCATCTCAATCAGCATGTTCCTGTACATGTTGTCTGTCAGGGCATACACATGGGGAGGATTTTCATACTGGGCCTGTTCAGAATAAATGCAGCATACAACCTTTAACAGGCTGCAAGCAAATAATTGGGGGCAATTACTGGGTCACGTGATGAGAAGAAACAATCAGAGGACCCCCACACAAGCTATCAAGTAGAACACAACAGGCTGATGAAAAATAGGTTGACCATGTGTAACTCTAAAGAGGACAATGTTAAGAGAGGCCAGTTCAGTTGGCATAACATCCCTTGATGAGATTGAAAAACTCGCCACAAGACGGGAAATCTTGGCGAGCTACCATGTGGGCCCTATGTGACGTTTAGCAGCATGGGAAGGATATGGGTATGGAATTACTGGGACCAATAAACTAGTCAAAATGCACTTACATGAGAAAGAATTGGCATGAATGATAGAATTTTGACTCAAGTGGATCTATCTGGAAGAAGAAAGGAGGCATCTTCAAAATAGAGTTCTGCTGTGAATATCCAATAAATGGTCATAAACCAACGTGACTTGCTGGTGTGCAAGGAGAACTCATGAACAAAAAAAACACGCCACAAATGGGCCAAAGCTGGGCCAAATGGTGAAAACCATTGTGATAAGCATCCATTTTATGATGAGTACTGAAAAATTTGACTCATCCTTAACAGCACCAAAATATTTTTAAGATAAATAGTATGTACAAAAGTGAATCAATCATGCAGCCTTTAACAAAAGAAATAAAAATTTTTTAAAATTTAGTTGAAATTTAAATCTGAATTGAAATGAAATTAAGTAAAAAAGTTAAAAACTTGTACCATTACATAACATTCTCTAGCTGAAGGTCACCATTAAAAAAAGGGAACAAAAAAATGGCAGCTTTTGACAGAATGCTCTACAATACATCCATCCATCCATGTCTTTTGCCAGTGATCAACTAAGCAGTCACTGCCCAGTACACCCTGTGATGTCTTGCAGGGTAGCAACAAATTCTCTCCACTTCTCATGGTCTGCAACCAACCTACGTATGGTGCCCCAGATGTTTTGCATGTTATTCATTTCTGCTTATACAGTTCTTTGCCAGGCTGTCTTTCTCTTGTATGTTCACTGTGTGGCTGTTTTAGAAATGTTGCTGGGGTCCCTTCAGAGGACACACAGTAACAATAATCTACCAGTATTCTTGGCTCTTGAGTTTTGCCATGTTAGTGGTTTTGATGTATTAGGAGATCATGCGATAGCAATGACAAAAATAGAATGTAGATGCTTTTAAAATGTTTTATCTGCATAAAATATGCACAAAATATTGGAAATACCACCACAATTGCAATGTAAACAATAAAGTCTGCTTTTGCCAAAGCTAGTCTTGCTACAGATAGCAGTGCTGATGCTGCACATAGTACTATCAACTGGCTGCCTAGTACATTGTAATTTCATCCAGCTTCAAAGAGGCACCAGTTCATCAGTGTCTAGACAACTGATAGTCTGTCTGCCTCTGGAATAGTGAACAAATTTTTACAAAGTCAAATAGGAAGACTAGAACAGAACTTACAGCTCCTTGATACTGCTCAATCTCTCGATCTCCATAAATTGGGAGCTGCTTAAAGGGGTTGACTGAAACTAACACAGGTCCAATGTACGTCTTCATGAGTTAAGTTCTTAACACAAACTCTCTTCAGGAAGCAAGTGACATCTACACACAGAAGCAGTGCTGATCACTGAGGTGTTTCACTGTAATCATGTGATTAACCCTCCCACGTTTATTTTCTTGGAGATTTTTTTTTTTTACCTGCAGAAATTTTTTATCAAACTCAAATGCATTCACTTAATCTCGAAATAAAAAATTATTAACAATTTTCCATATTTTGACACAAAAAAATTACATCATATGTCAGCTAGTAAAACAACTAGAGAATCTGTGGAGAGGAACAGACAGAACTACAAAAATAAGATTTTTAAAGGCATGCATCTTTCCCATCGCAACATATGCCTGTGAGACCTGGACACTTAACAAAACAGTTGAGAAACGCATAAATGCTTTTGAATGTAAATGCTACAGAAGAGTTCTTCAAATATCGTGGACACAAAAAAGAACAAATATATCTATACTACAAGAGCTTAATACTGAAGAAGGCTGGCTAGTAAAGAGGACTAAGGAGAGAAAACTTAAATATTTTGGACACATTAAACGTCATGATAATCTAGAGAAGACTGTCTTGGAAGGGTACATAATGGGAAAAAGAAAGAGAGGAAGACCAAGGTGAAGATGGCTGCAAGACATAGTTGATGATCTGCAAATGGATGCATCAGTGGCAGGCAATCTTTCTCACAACCGAGAGGCCTACAGGAGTGCTGTTAGGGAGGCAAAGTTCCGCAAGGGACATGCAAATCAATCATGCAGCCTTTAACAAAAGAAATAAAAATTTTTAAAATTTAGTTGAAATTTAAATCTGAATTGAAATGAAATTAAGTAAAAAAGTTAAAAACCTGTACCATTACATAACATTCTCTAGCTGAAGGTCACCATTAAAAAAAGGGAACAAAAAAATGGCAGCTTTTGACAGAATGCTCTACAATACATCCATCCATCCATGTCTTTTGCCAGTAATCAACTAAGCAGTCACTGCCCAGTACACCCTGTGATGTCTTGCAGGGCAGCAACAAATTCTCTTCACTTCTCATGGTCTGCAACCAACCTAAGTATGGTGCCCCAGATGTGTTGCATGTTATTCATTTCTGCTTATACAGTTCTTTGCCAGGCTGTCTTTCTCTTTCTCTTGTATGTTCACTGTGTGGCTGTTTTAGAAATGTTGCTGGGGTCCCTTCAGAGGACACACAGTAACAATAATCTACCAGTATTCTTGGCTCTTGAGTTTTGCCATGTTAGTGGTTTTGATGTATTAGGAGATCATGCAATAGCAATGACAAAAATAGAATGTAGATGCTTTTAAAATGTTTTATCTGCATAAAATATGCACAAAATATTGGAAATACCACCACAATTGCAATGTAAACAATAAAGGCAATCTGCTTTTGCCAAAGCTAGTCTTGCTACAGATAGCAGTGCTGATGCTGCACATAGTACTATCAACTGGCTGCCTAGTACATTGTAATTTCATCCAGCTTCAAAGAGGCACCAGTTCATCAGTGTCTAGACAACTGATAGTCTGTCTGCCTCTGGAATAGTGAACAAATTTTTACAAAGTCAAATAGGAAGACTAGAACAGAACTTACAGCTCCTTGATACTGCTCAATCTCTCGATCTCCATAAATTGGGAGCTGCTTAAAGGGGTTGACTGAAACTAACACAGGTCCAATGTACGTCTTCATGAGTTAAGTTCTTAACACAAACTCTCTTCAGGAAGCAAGTGACATCTACACACAGAAGCAGTGCTGATCACTGAGGTGTTTCACTGTAATCATGTGATTAACCCTCCCACGTTTATTTTCTTGGAGATTTTTTTTTGTTACCTGCAGAAATTTTTTATCAAACTCAAATGCATTCACTTAATCTCGAAATAAAAAACTATTAGCAATTTTCCATATTCTGACACAAAAAAATTACATCATATGTCAGCTAGTAAAACAACTAAAGAATCTGTGGAGAGGAACAGACAGAACTACAAAAATAAGATTTTTAAAGGCATGCATCTTTCCCATCGCAACATATGCCTGTGAGACCTGGACACTTAACAAAACAGTTGAGAAACGCATAAATGCTTTTGAATGTAAATGCTACAGAAGAGTTCTTCAAATATCGTGGACACAAAAAAGAACAAATATATCTATACTACAAGAGCTTAATACTGAAGAAGGCTGGCTAGTAAAGAGGACTAAGGAGAGAAAACTTAAATATTTTGGACACATTAAACGTCATGATAATCTAGAGAAGACCGTCTTGGAAGGGTACATAATGGGAAAATGAAAGAGAGGAAGACCAAGGCGAAGATAGCTGCAAGACATCGTTGATGATCTGCAAATGGATGCATCAGTGGCAGGCAATCTTTCTCACAACCGAGAGGCCTGCAGGAGTGCTGTTAGGGAGGCAAAGTTCCACAAGGGACATGCAAATGAATGATGTCAGCTATGACAAATCACATTCTTCTTCTAGACTTTCTAACAGAACAGAGACCTCCATCCCTCTCCTACCAGAACAGAGACCTCCGTCCCTCTCCTACCTACCAGAATAGAGACCTCCGTTGTTCTCCTACCAGAACAGAGACCTCCGTCCCTCTCCTACAAGAACAGAAACCGCTGTCCCTCTCCTACCAGAACAGAAACCGCTGTCCCTCTCCTACCAGAACAGAGACCTCCGTCCCTCTCCTACCAGAACAGAGACCTCCGTCCCTCTCCTACCAGAACAGAGACCTCCGTCCCTCTCCTACCCACCAGAACAGAGACCTCCATCCCTCTCCTACCAGAACAGAGACCTCCGTCCCTCTCCTACCAGAACAGAGACCTCCGTCCCTCTCCTACCAGAACAGAAACCGCTGTCCCTCTCCTACCAGAACAGAAACCGCTGTCACTCTCCTACCAGAACAGAGACCTCCGTCCCTCTCCTACCAGAACAGAGACCTCCGTCCCTCTCCTACCAGAACAGAGACCTCCGTCCTCTCCTACCAGAACAGAGACCTCCGTCCCTCTCCTACCAGAACAGAAACCTCCGTCCCTCTCCTACCAGAACAGAGACCTCCGTCCCTCTCCTACCAGAACAGAGACTCCGTCCCTCTCCTACAAGAACAGAGACCTCCGTCCCTCTCCTACCAGAACAGAGACCTCAGTCCCTCTCCTACCCACCAGAACAGAGACCTCCGTCCCTCTCCTACCCACCAGAACAGAGACCTCCATCCCTCTCCTACCAGAACAGAGACCCCCGTACCTCTCCTACCAGAACAGAGACCTCCATCCCTCTCCTACCAGAACAGAAACCTCCGTCCCTCTCCTACCAGAACAGAGACCTCCGTTGTTCTCCTACCAGAACAGAGACCTCCGTCCCTCTCCTACCCACCAGAACAGAGACCTCCGTGTTCTCCTACCAGAACAGAGACCTCCGTCCCTCTCCTACAAGAACAGAAACCTCCGTCCCTCTCCTACAGAACAGAAACCGCTGTCCCTCTCCTACCAGAACAGAGACCTCCGTCCCTCTCCTACAAGAACAGAGACCTCCGTCCCTCTCCTACCAGAACAGAGACCTCCGTCCCTCTCCTACCCACCAGAACAGAGACCTCCGTCCCTCTCCTACCAGAACAGAGACCTCCGTCCCTCTCCTACCAGAACAGAGACCTCCGTCCCTCTCCTACCAGAACAGAAACCTCCGTCCTCTCCTACCAGAACAGAAACCGCTGTCACTCTCCTACCAGAACAGAGACCTCCGTCCCTCTCCTACCAGAACAGAGACCTCCGTCCCTCTCCTACCAGAACAGAGACCTCCGTCCCTCTCCTACCAGAACAGAGACCTCCGTCCCTCTCCTACCAGAACAGAAACCTCCGTCCCTCTCCTACCAGAACAGAGACCTCCGTCCCTCTCCTACCAGAACAGAGACCTCCGTCCCTCTCCTACAAGAACAGAGACCTCCGTCCCTCTCCTACCAGAACAGAGACCTCAGTCCCTCTCCTACCCACCAGAACAGAGACCTCCGTCCCTCTCCTACCCACCAGAACAGAGACCTCCATCCCTCTCCTACCAGAACAGAGACCCCCGTACCTCTCCTACCAGAACAGAGACCTCCATCCCTCTCCTACCAGAACAGAAACCTCCGTCCCTCTCCTACCAGAACAGAGACCTCCGTTGTTCTCCTACCAGAACAGAGACCTCCGTCCCTCTCCTACCCACCAGAACAGAGACCTCCGTTCTCCTACCAGAACAGAGACCTCCGTCCCTCTCCTACCCACCAGAACAGAGACCTCCGTCCCTCTCCTACCACCAGAACAGAGACCTCCATCCCTCTCCTACCAGAACAGAGACCTCCGTCCCTCCTACCAGAACAGAGACCTCCGTCCCTCTCCTACCAGAACAGAAACCTCCGTCCCTCTCCTACCAGAACAGAGACCTCCGTCCCTCTCCTACCAGAACAGAGACCTCCGTTGTTCTCCTACCAGAACAGAGACCTCCGTCCCTCTTCTACCAGAACAGAGACCTCCGTCCCTCTCCTACCAGAACAGAAACCTCCATCCCTCTCCTACCAGAACAGAGACCTCCGTCCCTCTCCTACCAGAACAGAGACCTCCGTCCCTCTCCTACCAGAACAGAGACCTCCGTCCCTCTCCTACCCACCAAACAGAGACCTCCGTCCCTCTCCTACCCACCAGAACAGAGACCTCCGTCCCTCTCCTACCCACCAGAACAGAGACCCCCGTACCTCTCCTACCAGAACAGAGACCCCCGTACCTCTCCTACCAGAACAGAGACCTCCATCCCTCTCCTACCAGAACAGAAACCTCCGTCCCTCTCCTACCAGAACAGAGACCTCCGTCCCTCTCCTACAAGAACAGAGACCTCCGTCCCTCTCCTACCAGAACAGAGACCTCCGTCCTCTCCTACAAGAACAGAGACCTCCGTCCCTCTCCTACCAGAACAGAGACCTCTGTCCCTCTCCTACAAGAACAGAGACCTCCGTCCCTCTCCTACAAGAACAGAGACCTCCGTCCCTCTCCTACCAGAACAGAGACCTCTGTCCCTCTCCTACCAGAACAGAGACCTCTGTCCCTCTCCTACAAGAACAGAGACCTCCGTCCCTCTCCTACCCACCAGAACAGAGACCTCCGTCCCTCTCCTACCCACCAGAACAGAGACCCCCGTACCTCTCCTACCAGAACAGAAACCTCCGTCCCTCTCCTACCAGAACAGAGACTTCCGTCCCTCTCCTACCAGAACAGAGTTCCCTCTCCTACAAGAACAGAGACCTCCGTCCCTCTCCTACCAGAACAGAAACCTCCGTCCCTCTCCTACCAGAACAGAGACCTCCATCCGTCTCCTACCAGAACAGAGACCTCCGTCCCTCTCCTACCAGATCAAAGACCTCCATCCCTCTCCTACCAGAACAGAGACCTCCATCCTCTCCTACCAGAACAGAGACCTCCGTCCCTCTCCTACAAGAACAAGACCTCCGTCCCTCTCCTACCAGAACAGAGACCTCCATCCCTCTCCTACCAGAACAGAGACCTCCATCCCTCTCCTACCAGAACAGAGACCTCCGTCCCTCTCCTACAAGAACAGAGACCTCCTTCCCTCTCCTACCAGAACAGAGACCTCGTCCCTCTCCTACCAGAACAGAGACCTCCGTACCTCTCCTACCAGAACAGAGACCTCCTCCCTCTCCTACCAGAACAGAGACCCCCGTCCCTCTCCTACCAGAACAGAACCTCCGTCCCTCTCCTACCAAACAGAAACCTCCGTCCCTCTCCTACCAGAACAGAGACCTCCGTCCCTCTCCTACAAGAACAGAGACCTCCGTCCCTCTCCTACCAGAACAGAGACCTCCGTCCCTCTCCTACAAGAACAGAGACCTCCGTCCCTCTCCTACAAGAACAGAGACCTCCGTCCCTCTCCTACCAGAACAGAAACCTCTGTCTCTCTCCTACCAGAACAGAGACCTCCGTCCCTCTCCTACAAGAACAGAGACCTCCGTTGTTCTCCTACCAGAACAGAGACCTCCGTCCCTCTTCTACCAGAACTGATACCTCCGTCCCTCTCCTACCAGAACTGATACCTCCGTCCCTCTCCTACCAGAACAGAAACCTCCGTTGTTCTCCTACCAGAACAGAGACCTCCGTCCCTCTCCTACAAGAACAGAGACCTCCGTCCCTCTCCTACCAGAACAGAGACCTCCGTCCCTCTCCTACCAGAACAGAGACCTCCATCCCTCTCCTACCAGATCAGAGACCTCCATCCCTCTCCTACCAGAACAGAGACCTCCATCCCTCTCCTACCAGAACAGAGACCTCCGTTGTTCTCCTACAAGAACAGAGACCTCCGTCCCTCTCCTACAAGAACAGAGACCTCCATCCCTCTCCTACCAGAACAGAGACCTCCATCCCTCTCCTACAAGAACAGAGACCTCCGTCCCTCTCCTACCCACCAGAACAGAGACCTCCATCCCTCTCCTACCAGAACAGAGACCCCCGTCCCTCTCCTACCAGAACAGAGACCTCCGTCCCTCTCCTACCAGAACAGAGACCTCCGTCCCTCTCCTACCCACCAGAACAGAGACCTCCATCCCTCTCCTACCAGAACAGAGACCCCCGTCCCTCTCCTACCAGAACAGAGACCTCCGTCCCTCTCCTACCAGAACAGAAACCTTCGTCCCTCTCCTACAAGAACAGAGACCTCCGTTGTTCTCCTACCAGAACAGAGACCTCCGTCCCTCTCCTACCAGAACGGAGACCTCCGTCCCTCTCCTACCAGAACAGAAACCTCCGTCCCTCTCCCACCAGAACAGAGACCTCCATCCGTCTCCTACCAGAACAGAGACCTCCGTCCCTCTCCTACCAGAACAAAAACCTCCATCCCTCTCCTACCAGAACAGAGACCTCCATCCCTCTCCTACCAGAACAGAGACCTCCATCCCTCTCCTACAAGAACAAAGACCTCCGTCCCTCTCCTACCAGAACAGAGACCTCCGTCCCTCTGCTAAGCCTCAAAATAAAAATAATTTACATAACTGAAAAGGATACATATATAACATCATCCATGAAGCGTTTCTTTAAGTTCTCCATGATCCCAGCCTCAGATATCTTCTGTAGGAGGACCATATCATCCACCCCACTAGTTTTGACATTGTGACTCTGCCAGTGGTAAGGCTGAAATAGGAACACCAATTTTATATATTTCAAACAAGAAGGAAAGTCCAACTATTCATACACTAAAAATGTTCCAACTTCAACTGTTACGTAACAAAAATTGTTATAACAGCTGTAACTTTTTTTCCAACTATTCATACACTAAAAATGTTCCAACTTCAACTGTTACGTAACAAAAATTGTTATAACAGCTGTAACTTTTTTGCCTTTAAATTTTGTGACATTGAAAGTAACTGTGTTAGAGATGACACTGATGACACCCCTGCAAGGACACAGTCAAGAAAGCTGATAAACCATAGCTGAGACTAACCTGCCCCATACAATCTCCTTATAGTCTTCCCAGAATCAGACTGTTTCAGTGGAACAGAGATCAACATGTTCTTTTATCGTGAAAGAACTTGCATTTTAGAGTCCCACTTGGAGTTAATGAAAACCATCTTAACTCTAAAGATCTTGAGCACAGTCTTAAAACTCATTCTTCTTCTTCTGTATTCAAGGTTGCTGGTCACATCAGATTCTGACCCCTGCCGAGATGGCAAAGCCCGCAGTCCTCTCCAGATCCTGACAGGAGCCCCAAAGCTTTTGCCCCGAGCTCATGTCATCCGGCCATGTCTCACGCCTCAGGTCTGCATGGTTTGGGCACTCTTGAAGGATATGTTCTGGAGTCTGGACTCCACTGCCACATGGACACTCATCTGTGTGAGCGAGCACATGTATGTACGATGTAGCCCTCTTCTCCGGGACCCCCCCCCCCCACCAGCCTGACGAAGATGGGGTGTGTTGGATGCTGCGCAGTACCCAGGTAATACAGAACACACACACACCTACAAGGTTAAGAATTGTCTTAAAACTCAAATTAAAGGGCGATCACCAAGCTACCAACAAACCCAAATTTAAATATTATTTCCCCTTATTCCTTACTGTTTCATTTGGTTTCCACACCTCTTTAAAAAAAAAAAAAATTACAATAAATTTTACCCATCTAAATGTATGAGCAATCCACCTCTACTTCCATATCCTTTTCTGATGCTTAGTAGGTGCTCATTTCTCTCATCAGTAAGGTAACAGTAGTGCTATCATGCCATGAAGACACCTTCATATATATATATGGTGTTAGTGCCCATATTTTCCTTAATCAGTCAGCGGACAAGAAAGTAATGTCACCAGCATCTCATCCAGTCACCGTTACTTTTCAACCTCAGAGGAGTCAGGGAGCCGTTTCTAGTGCACAAATCACTTTGCTACTCAAGAACTCTGACAAAAATAAAAGGTAAATTTCCATATCATTAAGCCATACTGGGGATACGGTGTAGGCCTGTATTCTCAAGACCATCGGCACATGAAAGTGTGATGTGGCTAGTATCACGCATGGCCGTATCTACCTCCCCAGATTTCTCTGGCATCTATTTTTAGAAACTGGGTGGGCCCCTGGGGCCATTTTTGGTGCGCTGGTACCAGAAAAAAAATCCCTACTGCTGGGACTTGAACCTGATACCAGTGGATAACTAGACTGAACACCTAACCACTCTGTCAAGCAGGCCTCCAAACAAAACAAAAGAAACTTACCATGACTGCTCACTATGTCTTTATGTATTTCTTGCAAATGTCTGTATGACACACATTCATAAATTCATTGGTTGATTTTTTTCTTCTGCCTAACTACTTAGTCTCAGTCTGTCATAACTTTACACCTGAAAAAAAAAAAGAAAAAAATGCAACTGTCAGAATACAGAAAAATAAAGCAGTGTTAGTTCATATCCCCTAACAATCACAAATGGAACTTTCTTACAATAGTCTCATTATAGTGGACTTCAAGAGGATTGGCAAACTAGTCCACTATATCTGAAGTCCACTATATCCAGAATAAAATATATGTATATAGAAGTGCAGCTGAGATCTGTGGGCCTGGCCCATTATTACCATGGCTCTGTTATAAATGTGGTCCACTATAACGCAGTTTTACTGTATCATATTCTTGTCTAATACATTGTTTTCTGGAAGACTGTTGGGCATGTCTTTAAGTGCTATTTTATGAGTACATTTCTAAGTCACATTAATGAAATTTTGTTTATCACAGCAGCTGCGCAATAAAGATGTTCAACGGCATATCTCAGTTTATGTAGTCTTACTTCAATGTATAGGCAGTCCCGAAGTTACTAACAACACTACTCAAAGGCTTATCTCACTGTGGCTGGCAACAACACTCATCATAAATCACTGGCGATAATGAAAGGTTGTCATATTTAACATGGCAGTTCATGGATGACCGAGGCTAAAACATCCATTAGTCCTGTGTGTGTGCTGTGGAGGATACTGCAAAAGGAGCAGAGTGAACAGAAGATACCAACAGACTCACCAAACTCATGGTAAGTTTTTTTTTTATTTAAGAGTGGTCATCTCTGCGCTTGGCAGATAATGTAGAGAATGGACGGGAGACAGGACTGAGTTTGCAATTCGGAAGCTCATTTATGCTCAGGCTCACCATATGACCCAGTCATCTTCACAGACAGCTCAGTGCTGTGAGGCAAAAAATGTGGATGAGGCTTCACTGTCTGTAGGCGAGGCAGACTGGTGGCACAGAATGCAGGGGCCTCCTTTATGACGACATCGAGCATGCAGATGGGAATTGAGATAGTGACCAAGGTTCTGTCCTGGCTAGTTTGGCCAGGACAAACCACATGGTGTGGTGGTGATAGACTCTCAAAGCATGCTTCATAAGATAGAGAGAGGTTTCCTGTGTCATGAATGGGTTCAGTTCTTGCGACAATCTAGCGTCACCAGACTGACGTGCCCAGGCCATGCAGGAGAGAGGCAATGAGGTAGTCAGTCATGCTGCCCGTAGCTCTATTACAACAGACATAATTCCTGGGGATAGAATGCATATGCTGAAATCGACGGCCAAGGAACTGGTGCAGGAGGAGGAAAGGGCATGTGTTAGCCTACAAATGGTGCAGTCTGGGAAAATAAGGACACAAGAAATTGTCATGACCAATGTTCCCTCTAAGGATTTGTGGTGTGTGTGCAAAATGTTCAGCTCATGTGCAAAAAATACTGTGTGTGCCAAATGTGCGTATTAATGCATATGTGTGTGTGTGTATATATATATATATATATATATATATATATATATATATATATATATATATATATATATACACACACACATACACACATACACTGTAAAAGCCTGCATATTTAACAACAGGATAAACCTGCTGTACTTTTCAGTTACTGGTATTTAAAAAAAAAAAAAACAGGACAGTTCTAATGTTGGCAATCATGAAGTCTGGAGTTAGTTACCAAGATCAATTTGCATACCTGACCAGCTCAATGGACACTCTCTTTTTTCCACGATGCAGTGGAAATTCATCTGCCTGTTTATTTTAATTACCCTCTACTCTGTGTGCCCACTTGTCTCGTCACAAATCTGCTACAGTACTTCCAAAACTACGTGATAAAAGACCAGTTGAAACGTCCAATCTGAAGGTCATTTCTCAACAAGAAAGAAACAGTAAAGGAAAAACATGTGCCATCACTGTATTTTTCTTGGTCACAATTATAGCACGAAGCAGTTTCATTTTTCTTTTTGCATGGCTCAGAAATTTTGTGCACTGTATGGTTTTTTTTCTGTGCGTGGCCACACAGCTTAGAGGGAACAGTGGTCATGACTGATGTTCAACCCATAGTTATGAATGACCCCCACGAAGCCTATTATATTAAAAATGTGATTCATAATAACAGATGAGTGCTACTTTGTTGCATTAATCAAAACATTGCATGTCTACAGTGGTCTATTGTTTTCATTAATTTTTTTTATGCCCAGAAAGGTACACTGGATACTAAATAAACTGACATTTGATACAAATCATACCTAATGATTCTGACTTGCGTACAAATTCAACTTATGAACAGTACTCATTTGTAAGTCAAGGACTGGCTGTAGGGTGTCACATAATATAAAAGATGTACAAGTCACTATTTTTCAACAAACACTTTATATAAATGGATATGCTGTGAACAAGTTAAAAAAACCTGCTGCAGATAGGTTATAGTTCAGCTGTTAAACATTATGAACTTTAGGATCCACTTCTTTATTATTCCCTTTAGATTTTTCCTGGTCTTATTAAAAAAAAAATGAAAAAAAAAATCATGATGCAGCTGACTGGTTAATTTTCATAAATGAAAAAGAAACACCCCTCTTAGTAAGCGCCACCACCATGAATACACTGATTCCAACCAGTTGGCCTGACTGCAGTATTACCGCAGGGTGGTTACCGACAGCTGTCACAGAGAAGATTCTGGATACGGTTTTGTCTAGCTACAGCTCGCACCCACCGACGACCCCTGTCAGCTGTAATACTGTTCCCCCCCCCCACCCCCCACCCAAAAAAAAAATTAAATTAAATAAAAACAAATTAATTGAGCAACAGATTGCTTTCTCGTGAAGTTTTCATTTCTTCGTTCGCACTGCATGAAATCTAGAGCTCACAACAGTCTAAGGAAATCATACAGTCGAGTAAGTGCATATATATATATAATTTACATAACCATATCTAATGAACCTACCTTGTTTTCCTGCCCATCAACTTTCAAAAAGGGAACTTGATCTACTACTCTTCTGCTTCCTTTTTTCCGGATTCGAGTAACAGCAACCGGAAGAGCAATATCGATACCACAGAAATCGACGTTTTCTTCAAAGGTCGTTTTCGCCTTTTTTCTACATCGTTGCAGAATTCTTGTCACCTGGTGCACTAATTGAAAATCGTAAGATTAAACAATGGTGTGTAACTGAAGAGTTTTATGCCATGGTTTTATTTAAATTATGAAGAAGGCTATAAAAAAAAAGATCCGTCATAAGAATCCGCCGACTGGGCGAAAACTCATTTTGCGGGCGCTACACAACTACCTCTGTTACAAGTGCTGCCTCACATAAGACTTATCAGCCAGTTTTGGTTTCTTGAATCTTCTGACAGCGTTATCTCAGATTCCTTTACTTTTATTCATACAAAGGTGTGCTAACATGTGTTAAAAACTTTTTACCACTCTGTCCTAATAATGGAAAACATGGGATTTCCAAGACATGTGACACAATTAATATCACTGCTGTATCTAGACAAGCGGTTCTCAGACCCTTTTTGCAGCACGGCCCACATTTAAAAGTCAAAAATGTTTGCGACCCACTAATAAAGTGCTTTATATTTGCAAGGTATAAATCTCATTTTATAAAGTATTATGTACTATTTTCTCTACATGTTTAACTGCATATTCATTGCTACACAAAAGTTATTTTCATTTACACTGTTTACGGTTGGATAGTATGTCTATTTTGGCTGGAATTTGTGACAAACACACTCGAAGATCATCCTCCACGTTCATTCTTGAATGATATTTGGTTTTCATGGCAGTCAGTGCAGAAAATGAAACTTCGCATAAATAAGTTGTTGAAAAAGGTAGAAGAACTTTCATCGCCAGGGCTGACAACCAGCAAAACACTGCACCAAACGGAAGAGATATCCACAGCGGGGTCGTTAAATGTGATTTGTAATGTGCGATCGCTATACAGTTTCGCTAATTCTTCTTGTGCACGACCGGTTAATTCAGAGAATGTACAATGAGAAGGATTACGAATCCAATCGTACGTTTAATGTCTTCTGGTATGAAGTATTTGTCAGAATATTCAGCAAGAGATGACAGCTGCCTTTTTATTACACTAGTGACCCCTTACAGAATCTCGCCATTACCTTCATTGATCTCTGTAAATTCACAGAACAGGTGAAATATGTCTTGTGATTTGTTCTCGAGTAGCGTGCGCCAAATTCGTAGTTTCTTCTTAAAAGGTTGCAACTTTGTCGTATGTTTTGAGTACACTGGCATCTTTACCATCTAGTGGTATGTTCAAAATGCTAACAGAATGTCACCAATGTATGCCAGCATGGCAGGCCACTCAATATCAGCGACTTTACCTGCCAGGTCGAGATTCTGTCAAAAACTGCAACAATTCTAAAAGAAGCTCAAACACCCTTGCAAGAACTTTTCCTCTGGACAGCCAAACGCACAGCCGAGTGCATTAGGAGATGCTTGTGTTCTGCATCTGGCTCAATACAAAGTTGAGCAAATAATCGACTGTTCACTGTTCTAGTTTTTATGAAGTTTACAATCCGAACGCAGATCCCAGAGTTTCATTCAACTTCTTTGAAGCGAGTGCCTCACGATGGATCGTTTAATGGGTGCCTACAATCTCGGGTGACACTTGCTTTATGCAAGTTACAACACCACTGTTGCAGCCAGTCATTGTGTCACCGATGCAGTTCATCCACTGCAGTCCAAAAGTTGTGAAAAAATCGTTTAAAACACGAAATATTTCATTGGCCGTCAATCTCGCTGTCAGTGACTTGCAATAAAGAAATTCCTCTTGCATACTATTATGCAACAAGCAGTTGTGACTCGCCGGCGGTGTCAGCTGACTCATCTAACCGAATAGCAAATTTAGTAGATTGTAATCGTTCAGTTAGCTGCGCGACAATGTCCTCGGACGTTTCAGATATTCTTCTACGGACAGTATCCTTCGAGATGGGAATGCTTTTCAGTTTTGCAGCGTATTCTGAGCCGAACAATACGTCACAAATCTCAAGAGCGGCTGTCATGATAAGATCTTCTCCAATCGTATGCGGTTTCTTTGATTTTGTGATTCTCTGGGCAGTCAGGTACGATGCTTTAAGAGCTTTTTCTTTGAGAGTGGTTCTTTTTTTTAGCACTGTCTTCTGTTTATTATATTCCTTGTCTTTACGTTCGAAAATTCTTTGGTTTTATTCTGTAGATATGTAGTTAGATGACGATCCAATTTCGTCGGCTTCATTGCCTCATTAGAGAGGATTTGCAAACAAATAACACTGTGGCAGATTTTGGTCATTTGTTGGTGTAACGAAACCATACTTAATATACTTCACATCAGATTTTCCAGCATATTTAGTTTTCTTACAAGTATCAACGTTAACGTCGTCTCGATCGCAGTGACTTCCGCTGCCACTACTATCAATTTGCTTGCGCGAAGTCAAAGGCTTACATTTCACAAATCGATCCATTTTAGAGCCTAAAGTTTTAAAGTTTAAGCAATAACAAAAGGCTATTCGAAAAGTCTCCACGATCACCTCGTGGGTAACTGGAATCTGCTGATTAATCCAATACGAATTACACACCGCATCTACGTCGACTGTTCTATAAAATTACATTGTAAAACTTTCACCACCATGGTCAGAAAGACGCCAGTGTCGCATTTCAAAAGCGATGCCGTCTTTTTATGTATCTCAGATTTCTGTTTGATGCTGGAAGAAAGTCTGGACCATCCTTTCTCCAATAGCTGCACTGCAGACATACTAATAAAGCGACCTACAATTCTGCGGCTCGCATCTGTACAGTCTGCCCCTGTGCATTGTATGAAAAATATGGAATAATTTTTATTTTATTTTATCTACTTTGTGTGTGTGTGGCTGCTCTGAGACTTCAGCGCGGCCTACAATACTTCCTGTTACGGCCCACCTTTGGGCCGTGGTCCATGGGTTGAGAACCAGTGATCTAGACCAAGAGGCAGCAGTAAGAATAAATGGCGAAACAACATCTTGGTTTGCATATTGTCGCCTTAATTATTTAACTTGTATACTGAAAATATAATGAAAAATGTTAGAGAAGATGTAGACAAGGAATATTACAATGCCATAAAAATTGGAGGTTATGAAATATCAGAGGTTAGATATGCCGTTGACATAGTACTACTGTCCACAACGCAAAAAGGAATGGAAAAACTAATTATGTCAGTTCGTAATAATAGTGAAGAGCAAACCCTCTGTCTTAATGCGAAAAAAAACTAAATTCATGACAACTGACAAAACAAATAAGGTAGATGAAATATATATCAATGAGGAAAAATTGGAAGAGGTGGAGAGTTTTGAATATCTTGGATTATTACTAACGAATAATAGAGATACAATGATGGAAATTAAAAGCAGGACATCTATCGCTTTTCAGAAAGTAAAACAACTAAAGAATCTGTGGAGAGGAGCAGACAACTACAAAAATGCATCTTTAAGGGCATGCATCTTTCCCGTCGCAACATATGCCTGTGAGACCTGGACACTTAACAAACAGCTGAGAAACACATAAATGCCTTTGAATGTAAATCCTACAGAAGAATTCTTCAAATATCACGGACGCAAAAAAAAAAAACAAAAAAAAACAAAAACAAATATATCCATACTACAATAACTTAATATTGAAGAAGGCTGGGTAGTAAATAGGATTAAACAGAGAAAATTTAAATATTTGGACACATTAATCGTCAAGAGAATTTACAGAAAGGTACATAATGGGGTAAAGAAAGAGAGGAAGACCAATGCGAAAATGGCTGCAAGACATCGTTGATAATCTGCAAATGGATGCATCAGCAGCAGGGCATTTTGCTTACAACCGAGAGGCCTACAAGAGAGCCCTTAGGAGGAAGGGTGGGGGGAGGGAGTTCGGCAAGGGACATGCAAATGATCGACCCTGTCCTACTAACACATGCGTATCTATTTTATACGAACCTAGATGATTACCCGGTGTTGCCCGATGATTTTCTGGGCGCCTTTCCTTCTCCAACTCCAGAAGAGGTCAGGTACCAGTTTCTACACCTGGATGACTGAGGCGCTACATTTACTGGAGTCTATAAATTTATATCGGTGAATCGTTTAAACTAAATAAACTATTACTATTATTTATTTGCCTGCTCTATTGGGGATGACATTGATACATAACAGGGCAAATGAGAGATAATTATGCAAAATTATGAAGTACTTACATCCGTGTCGAAAAATAAAACTATTCACAGAAATACAAAAGTATTAATGAATAAATCAAACTGCACACTATCGCTGTAGGAAACACTTACACAATCCACTAAAAGAGCGAAATAAAACTGTCACATTCACTGAAAGATGATAAACTGGAAGACTTGCAGAGTTAGCTTACTTTATATACGACCATCTAAGATTCGGGTGGGTGCTGGAATTTTCTCGAACATCATGAGTCCAAGACCGTGGCATAATGATTTCTACAAATTTCCAGATGGTTCTACTCTTTTTCAACGTATCCGGCAATGGGACACACCCGAGGTTGCGTATAAATATAACGGGAGTTACATCCCTTCCTTCTCTTGTCTATTTTTACTATCGGTCGTCTTCGATTGTCCCATAGACACCCATAGGGGTTCTACTGTATCTTACCCATAGGTGCTAGGGTGTTTACCCCCCCCCCCCCCCCACAGTATTTTTTTCAGATTGTAAGTCATATGTGTACCAAGTTTGGTTGAAACTGCTCCAAATGTTCCAGAGTTATACTGCCCCTTCCCCATCTCTCCTCTCTCTCTCCCTGTCTCTATTTCTCTCTCTCTCTCTCTCCTCTCTCTTTTTTGGATTTTTAAAAAATACTGCTTTTCTATTAATTTGTTAGTTTAGAATGAATGTAAGGATGCAAGTTTATTTCATGTGTTGCATAAATCAGAGTGTAGAGTGTATGGACATGAGCTAAGTTTATTATTTATTTATGTAATCATTTAATTGTGTCTTCATGATTATTATGCTCATTAACAAATGCTGAATGACTGTGACTGAGTGAAAGCTGTATGATGAAGGGCAGAATGTCAGACGGGCCTGCGTGTCCAATTCTTAACCCTTTGAAAATAAAGTATGTTCGTTCGTTCGTTCGTTCATTCTCCTCTCTCTCTCTCTCTCTCTCTCTCTCTCTCTCCCTAATTTGACAAAAATAAGAAAACGGCACACTGTCACTAAGCAATGAAATCTATAATAGAATATAATATAAAGCTAATGTAAACATAAAGGAAAAAAGTTAAAATCTATTTTTTACAAATATATTTTTTAAAAAAAGATACCATCAAAATTATTTGAACTTGCCATGGGAGGCTACACATGTTGCTCTTAGACCAGCACCGCTCTATTTCACGATTATCTCACTTAGACAATTCTCTCCTTCAATTTAGCAGAAAGTATGATTCCCCCTTCGTACTCCGATCCAGACGGGAGATAGGGGTGTCTTAACCCCACATTATACATTTCCAGATTGTAAGTCATATGTGTACCAAGTTTGGTTGAAACTGTTCCAGGCTTTCCAGAGTGATGCTGGAACATACCTACATACATACATGCATACATACACACATATATACATACATACATATATACATACATACATATACACACATACATACATATACACATACATACACACATACATATACATACATATACATGCACTTATACACATACATAGACATGCACTTATACACATATACATAAACACACATACATACATATATACATACATATGTCGCCTATATCAGTCCGTCTAAAAGATTTTCAGCGCTGGCTTACTGGGCCAATCGCGGTTTGAGGGCAGAATTTAACCCAGTGGAGCCCATCTGTCTGAGCGTGTCAGAGCCCTTGTACAAACGAGGACATGAGGTTGACCTGTGTGTACATGGGACATCAGCAGGATACTAATTTTCGCTTTTTCGTTTCTCCAAAGAGCAGCTATCCGACTGCAACACTGCCAGATGCGGTGGCACCCACCGTAGAAGCTTTGGAGTAACACCAGTGTTACGCTACATCAGAAAACAGCAGCTCAAATGGTGTGGCCACATTACACGACCGACAGACGGTATGCCACGAAAACATTCACGCTTAGATTTGTAGATAACAGAGAAAGAGGCCGCCAACGCAAGAGATGGAGGGAGGAAATTACAGAAACCTTGAATATCCCATTATATGAAGCAAATTGCCGAGCCCTTCAAGACGTCTAGTTGTCCCCTCAACACCGAAAGGTATACGAGGAAAAAGACAAGACATAGGCTTTTATAAAGAGTTCACGCAGCCATTGAAGGTAAACAAAAGTAGCAACACACTTCCGCCTTCTATAATCTCCACATATTCACTCAGCCACTGGAGTCACGCCAGCAGTAATAATATTTTCCTTTCTTCTGCTATCATTATCGACAAACTACAGCTAGTAAAAGTAATAATACACCGTGTGCTGAAAGCCTTATTGACAATAGTTTAAATGTTGATGTTGTGCTTTGCATATTTAATATATGAAGACTGAGAAAATTGTGCATGTGTGGGGGCGGGGGTGGGGCCTCAAGAATCTTGTACTTGTACGAACTCCCTGTAACTGCGAGCTGGTGTTCTTTGCAGCTGATGCTGTAGAGGTGTTGAGGTACAGTGGGAGTGGGTTATGGCAGATACTTTTTTCAGTCCCGGAGTACAGCTAAAAAGCAGGGGATGTGCAATGCTTCTTTAGCAGACTCCACCACCATGGGAACTATGGCGATCTCTGCCCCGTTAGCCAGACTAGGCCTGTTCCTAGGGGTACCAGCGGAGAGGTGGGACAGGGTCTTGGTCACCAACTATAAATAAGTGATAGATTAGACAGCCATAGCAGAATGACAGAAAATAGAACCCGTAACTCCTTCAATGTGTACAATCCTTACTGTCACGGGGAAATACGCTTACATCTTCTTTGAGATGTGCCCGGGAGGAAAAAAAAAGCTCGCTGAAAGCAGTGACTCATACTGCAAATTTATAATACTGGGATAGAAGAGAAGCTACGTGAACTTAGAAATTCTATAATTAGAAATCAAAACTTCCGTGTGTATAACACACAAAGATTTTTTTTAATCGCAAGACAGGAACAAGTCCAAAAAGCAACGCTACTATTAGTTTCCGAAATAATGTACTGTTTATAAGTTAGGGATCGAGATTTGTGGAGGAGTATGATGGCCCACGTCGCCAGGCATGGCACTTGATGATGATGATGATGATGATGATGTAAACGCTTGCAGATGAAGCTTCGGTATTTGTGTCTAAGTTGTAAAAGTACAGATAGAGTGGAAGCTTTGTGACTCTAGTGGGGAAAAAAAAACACTGAAAAAAACACACAACATTCTCTTTCATATCTGAGCTTAAAAAATATGCACACAAACGGAAAAAGCTGCTGGACTAGGTAGGAAATTTTCATAACGTATTCACATAACATTAACACTGTGATCTTGTTCCGTGAAATCTATTAATAATGAGACAGCAAAATTGAACTGAAGTGGCCAATGTCACTGCAGACCTTCGCGATCTCCAGCACCAGTGTGACTGTTAGTCATTTGTTTGTCTTGTGACTAAATTATTACAGACAAAAATTCGTGTAATTACTTTTCTTTTTTCCCCTAAAAACGGCATAAAAGCAAGCACATTATGTAGGTATGTATTAATTTTTGTGTGAATTACTTCGTGTGAAATACGTTACTTCTATGACACTATGACGTTTCATTCAAAGTTAACATTCGTGTTTCACTTCTTCTTCGGGATATTCCACAGGGTCTTGAGTCTCTGTAAACTACTTCCTTTCCCCTTCCCCTTTTTAAAAACACACACGCGCGCGCACACTCACAGGCATTTTCGCAGCAATAAGTTACAAGAGAGAGAGAGAGAGAGAGAGAGAGAGAGAGAGAGAGAGAATGACAGAGGTCAACCACAATTGAAAAAATTACAGCGTGAGGGCTACTTCAAACGTTGCACGCAATCTTCTCAATCCAACTGTCATCCTCGGTTCGGTAACCTCATTTTAATCTGGCCGTGTACAGCAAACAGAAAAATACCGAAAACACAGTTTTTTGTGGGTTTTTTTTTTTATGGACCTAATAAAGTGGCAGGACGGAAGTTCTTGTTCTATAATTTCAAACTCTTGATCTCTGTCCGTGATGAACTCATAACAGATGACAATGATAACAGTTTGTCACATCTTTCTCCATTTCCACAATCAGACTCCTGATTCTTGAAATTAAAATATGCAGGCGCGGGAAAGAAATATAAATGTCTTGAAACTGAGCAGATTACGCTGGTTGTGTCATGTAGAAAGAGTGGAGGAAAACAAACGAAAATGTTGTATGAACAAGATATGAAGGAAACAAGACCAAGGGGTAGAACAAGACAGACATGGAAAGACAAAATAGAAAAGAATATGGTTCTAAGGACTGCAAACGCGCCACAAACAGCCTCTGGCAGTCAAGTCTAGCTCCTGGCCTTCCCATGGCAGAACTGTTTAAACTGACAGGAGAAGGGGCGAGGGCGAATATCTGGCGCCTGAAAACCAGTTACTTAGGGTAGATGAGTGTCACGTTTGGTAGCTCATCTGCCGCTGTTGGCGAGATCTTCAGCTGCCGTGCGTGGAGCGGTGCTCTTCCCGGCCAATGAAGAAATTTGCAAATGAGGTTGTCGCGCAGCATCACTGCGGAAAAGGTGGTTGAAAGGATAAAGCGAAGCAAACAGTCAAATCACGGCACCTCTGGTTTGGAGGTCGGCCACGTCCTGAGTGCAGTCATATCGGGTGAAATGCATGAACCGGCTTGTCCCAGAGGTTAAGACACTGCTGGCGAGACTCCTCAAATGCCGCGCGTGGAGTGAAGCTCCTCCCGGTTAAGGAAGTAAATGCGGAAAAGAAATAAAGGTTGCTGTGCGGAGCCGATGGGAAAAGGTGGTGGAAAGTGAAGTTTAACCGGTATGTCCAGTAGTATCGCTACGAGAGCTATACCACGGCACCTCTGCTCTAGAGGCCGGCCACGTCCGAAATACACCTACACTGGTGAAATATGCCTAAAAGGGCACACACCAGGGGTGGAACTCGATGGCTAGACATGTCATGCCACCTCCGCTCTAGAGGTCGGTAACGCCTGATAAACACCCATACTGGTGAATTTTGCCTAAACCGGCTCATACCAGGGGTGAATCTTGAAGGCTATGCATGTCACAGTACCTCTGTCCTAGAGGTCGGTCCCGTCCCAAACACACCCATACTGGGAAATGCCTAAACCGGCTCAACCCAGGGGTAGAAGTCACTACTGGCGAGGATTCGTCCTCCTGGACAAAAGCTCCATCCTGGTCACAACTAGGAAGGGTAGCGGCCACGACCGCAAAATGCTGAAGCCGGAGACACTGGACCAGGGAAGTCTAGATAGGCAACCACCTCTCACCCGGCAGGGATGTCTGCGTATCCTAATCACGCTGAGGTTTTCCGGTGAGAAAGTCCAACTCTGGACTGGATGGGCAACCACCTCTCACCTGGCGGTGATACACGGGTATCTCAAAACACGTTGAGGTTTTCCGGTGAGAAAGTCCAACTCTGGCCTGGGTGGGCTACCGCCTCTCACCCAGCGGGGATGCACTGATATCCTAAACACGTCGAGGTCTTCCGGTGAGAAAGTCCAACCCTAGACTAAACTGGTGCAATGAAAACCACGGTGTCACACAATCCCGCTTCCGAGACCCACCAAGAATACAGGCTAAAGCACTATGATACTCTGAACCCCTTGTGGTCCTTTCGTGGATCTCGTGTGGTCTATTTTGGACCACACAGGGGACCACGGGACCTAACGAGGACCACAGGCGTGAATTCAGTAGGATCACAGTGCGGTTTTTGGTGGTAGAAGTGAACGAAGAAAAGAAGAAAAGAATATAAAGGAAATTGGTGTCACCAACTGGAGATAGACGATTAGGAATAAGAGAGATAGATGCGAATTTAATCTGCAACAATAAGCCTTAATGGCTCGGAAAGCAGCAACAGCAGCAGCTACAGCAGCAGCAGCAGAAGAAGAACAAGAAAAAGAACTGGACCTTGTAACACAAATATTGCTCACTGTTTCTCTGGCTAGCTATGCATATCCAACATTGGTAGGGTGCGGAGAGGAGCTGCTCAGCAAGGTGATGCTTGGCAAGAACTAACAGTTGATATCTCCCTTCTTCAAAGTAGTCTCCTTACATGAAAAGTCCAATCACACACCACAGCAGTGGTTCTCAATTAACAAAACTCCATGGACCCCCGGCTGTTTCAAAATCCAGCCCACGGACCCTCATACTTCGGAAAATTTTCATATCTGTATGGAAGCTATGTGGCAGCTGTGTGCTAGCTGTGTGGTATCTGTATGGTAGCTATGTGGTAGCTGTGTGCTAGCTGTGTGGTATCTGTATGGTAGCTATGTGGTAGCTGTGTGCTAGCTGTATGGTAGCTATGTACTTTAAATGCAACTTTTTTTTCTTCGGAAAATGTGGGCAACATTTATTGAGTAAACGCTACACCACGTAAAAAAAAACCCACAAAAATGGTTAATTTTCAAACTGACAGTCATGTAGTTAAGAAAAAAAGTAACAATTAATATTCCTGCTTGTTCTGATTAAAAAAAAAGATCTGGAGTCTTTGTTTGGCGGATCCCGGGGGGTCTACAGACCACCAGCTGGGAACCACTGCACTAGGGAATGTCTGCACACATGAAGGAATGGAAAAACACATTAGAACAAAAACAGCAACAACAGAAGATATACACAAAGTAAGTTGAATCTGTCCCGAGAAACGAAGAACTCTAACAAGACACAACCAAAAAAAAAAAACAAAAACGGCTGTCACTATAAACTTAAGATTCAGAAAATGGTGAACGTGACACTATGAACGAGAACGAGGCTAACAAGTGTTGCTATACAACGAGAAAGATGGTGTACACTGTTAGGTCGGTGATAGTTTTTTGTGGCTATGATTAGGAAGGACGGGAACAGAGGCTGAATTCTTTTCAAAAGAGAGACTTTATATATCGTATAAAGAATATTTTTTAGGTAGCGAGTTTTTGCCAGCTACGTCGTCGGTAATAGTTAAATTCCTTCCTTGTCCGGGTCAAAATACTTGTGTGGTGACTGTTAATTACCGAGAAATCTCTAAACTCCTTCCTTGTAGATCTAGAATAGTGATTTGCAACTTTTCGGTCGTGTTCGCAGCGAACACTACAACTTTCATTCAGCGTTCTAAGCAAGTTAAGGCTGATTTAAATGTCATTTTAGTAAAACCACACATAAACTGCAACTCCTTGTTGGTGTGCGTACGGTTAGCAAGGTGTAAACAAGTGTACGCGGAGTCACGCCTGTAAATCTTATCTTATATCCTTTCTGTGCCGTTAAACGTCACATAGGGCTCGCAAAGTAGTTCGCCAATTTTTCCTATCCTCTGCAAGTCTTTTAACCTCATCAAAGGATTTTATGCCCGTTAATTTGGCCTCTCTTAACAATGTCCTATTCAGAGTTTCACGCGGTCTGCCTCTTCTTCTTCGGCCTGTTGTGTTCCACTTGATAGTTTGTTTTGGGATTCTCTGATTATTTCTTCTCATCATGTGACCAACATATGTCCATCTCCTTTTCCTGATCACCCATGAGACTGGTTGTTGTTCAGTCATCTGTCTTATCTCTGCATTGTTCTTGAATTCTTTCCACTTGATGCCGAGTATTTTCCTTAGGCATTTGTTTTCAAAAGAGTCCAATTTCTTGTCTATTTTTTTAGTTGTTTTCCAGCTTTCGCATGCATAAATGAAGGTGGATATTACATTTGAATTGAATAGTCTTAACTTGGTTTTTGTGCTTATAACTTTTGAATTCCATATGTTCTCAAGATTCTTGAAGATTGATGCTGCTTTTGCAATTCTGATCTTAACTTCCTTTCTAGTGTCACCATCCTGGTCTATGTAGCTACCACGGTATGCAAACTGATTGACTTCTTCAATATGTGTCCCTTCTATGTGTATTTTTCCATTTTGATTGATGGGAATTTTCATTATTTTTGTTTTGTCCTTGTTAATTTCAAGTCCTATTTTGCTAGCCAGTGAAGCCAGGCTGTCTGTTTTTTTCTTGCATGGAATTCACATTATTACTGATAAGAGTTATGTCGTCAGCAAAATCAAGATCTCCTAATTGGGTCCCGTGTACCTGGTCAATACCTGTGTAAATACCAATACGCCTGTAAAGCTGTGGGGAAAATTACTTTTTAAGTTAAAGTAATAAGTGATAGGAACTAATTTTACTTCACGGAACAAAATAAAAAAGTCGGTTTATCACCTTGCAGCTTAAAAAAAAAATAGAGAAAATCAATTTAGATATTAATAGTGAAGAATGTAAAATACAAACTTGAAATGGCACATAAAGAAAGTCTTTATAAGTTTATAAACTTGATAAATCTCCTTACGTCGCAACCCCCCCCCCCCACACACACACACCGAAATTTAAACTTATCAATACTTTTTCACAAAAATTATCATTTTAATTGAAATAAGTTAATAAAGCATGAAAATGAATGAAACGTTCCACATCTCTCAGCAACATACTTACTGTAGTCTATTCCAGGGGGCAAGCACAAATTAAAGCATGTTAGTCGCACAGTTATGTCACATGCACGAGCACATACACAGTCTATTCTGTCTTTGATTACTTGCTTAGTGAAAAACACACCAGACTGTAGGCCTCATCCGTCAGAACTTGCCACTTTATGACAGCTTAAGACGCAAGCACTGGGCCACTTGAACACACATAGTTTAACAAAGAAGATTTAAACTTTGGCAATCGAAAGCTAAAGGAAGGAGCCCTGTGTTTGCAGCCCAGAAAAATGAGAGCGATACAGTCATGGTTCAGACCCCTCCCCCCCCCTTTTACTTCTCTTTTCATAACTGCTTCCCCCATTGTTCTCACAAACTCCACCCACTTTTATTTTCACTTTACTACACGCACCCATCATCATCCTGTGTCGTCTACCCAGGGAAGGTTGGCTGCAGTGGCTCTCAGACTTTGCTGCCCCTAACAGCGCACCAGTCCATCTTTTTTACATTGTCAACTGGTGCTCTTTTGTTTTCCCCTTCAACTTTTCTGCCAAATGTGGTTTTCAACATTGTATTATGCCTTTTGAGAGGACCGAAATAGCTTAATTACCTGGTTCTTATGTCTTTTGTTTTTTTCTTTTCAAATTATTTAATACTTATATTCTTGGAAATTGCCCTGGCCACATGCATATAAATACATACATACACATTATTCGCCATTAAAAACGCACCACATTTTTGAGCAATAAGTTGTTGTACTAGATTTTAAATACCTAAAACCCATTCCTTTCACATTTCTCATCCATTTACTGACATAAACTTGCTGTATTATTATGCATGACACAGTTCAGAAGCTGCTCATAAGTAGTTGTCTATCGTAGGTGAATAAACAAAATATACACTCACTGTCATGAAGCTGCAGCCACCATAATACCCTATGTGACCTCTTGAAGCGTCAATACATGCTTGGCATCGGCGTCTCGCACTGTCGCAGAGTTCCTGGTGTGTATGCTGCTGTCCCAGTTGCTGCTTGGAAACGGTTGCGAGGATGTGTCAAAAGCATTTAACTATTTTTAGCTCTTATTGTTACACGAGGTTAATCAGGCCTGGAACAGTCTTTCGTGCTACGTGTTCCCTGACGTGGCTGGTTCAGCCTCACTGTAGTTGAATGGTCACAATGAAAATGCCTGGCAACATCTTTGGTCGTCATCCCACTGCATACCAACAACTTGCCATCGTTCTTGTGACAACAGTCATACTCATTGCCCAGTTACGTACTAAAGGTGCATCACCACCCATGGCCTCCAGTGCAGGCCGAGTAAGAAGTCGCAATATCTCATCTTGGTACCTTAGGCGAGTCAGTGTGTCATGGGTGACATGAAGAAGGGTCTTGCCTTGTCGACTGAAGCCACCCCAGACCATGACAGAAACTTCTCCACAGGGATCCACTTCTCGAATTGTGTCATCAGTAGAGCGCTCTCATTCCTTCTCTAAATACGAACCCTGCGATCGTTGAATGACAGAATGAAGCGGGACTCATCTGTAAAAAGGAATTGACTCAAATGGCGTTTTGTCCACCTGATTTGCTCACAACACCAGACACCACGGGCTCCGAGATGAGAAGGAGTGAGAGGGAGTCTGACAGCCGGTCTTCGTGAAGCAAGTTCGAATTCACGTAAGCGTCTCAGATGTCATCCTGCTGACATTAATGTTTGCAGCATTCATCTGCTGATGTCGTAAAGTGGTACAGGTGACTGTCCAGTGACGTAGGGCAGACAACAAGAGATATCTGTCATCCTGCCGGCTCGTACAACGTGGACATCCTGAAAAGTTTTTGGCCGTCTACTTCTCTGCTGGCTCTGGATCTCTGCAAAAGCCTTCGGATGGTAGAATATGACACGCCCAAACGTCTTACAATCTGACAAATGGATTCGCCGTTCTCAACCTACGCAATAGTCCGAATACGTTCTAGGATTCTAAGACTCCTTCTCTGGCGCTTTTTTTTTTGCCACTAGTCTTCTTCTTCTTCGTTCGCACTGTCTGTCTATATCTGCAGTCCTGTCTCTTGGATAAATTTCACTGTTTTTTGTAATTCATGTATGGAACCATAGAGCTTATCTTCTTTAGTGGTTTCACTGGGCCAGTAATTATTTCTCAGTGACTCGTAGTTGATGCAGTTCTGGAGGATATGTTCCACAGTTTGGGGCACCTGGGCACATGTACACAGATTAGTAGTACCAACCTTAAACTTTGTATACATATGACTTCGGAGTCGGCTGTGTCCTGTTCGGAGACGGAAGATGGTAACTTGTTCCTTTCTGTTTAGCATGTGATAGTCATCATGTGGTGGTGTTTGTGGCTTCCTGTAGGTTTTTATCATGCTTTTCTTCTGTTTGCCACTAGTAAAAGTGGCCTTTTATAATCAGTTTTAAACCGAATGAAAATTTGTTCGGTAATAGTCCCTATTGCACTTGCATCATGAATCAGTAAACATTTTTCTAACTGCGTGGGTTGGCGGAACGCGTGAATTACACCCTAAATTTATACTTAACATGGCGTTATTGCACGTGATTTTTACACACGCCATATAATCAGTCAGTACTTTTCATACTTCAGATGCAAAGAGGACTGTTTTCAGAGAAAGTATTCTTTACCGTATCAATATATTAGCTGATATAAAAATGTATTGTAAATAAGAGTGTGGTCCTTAACTGTTGTACACGAAATATATATATATACAAACAGCAAAGACAATTGTAGGGTATTTGAACATCTCGGACAGAGTCCTTCTAACCCAAATGAAAGGACGACCAATAAACATAAATATTATACAGCTGTACGCTCCAACATCCGAAAGTTCTGAAGAAGACGTACAGCTATTTTATAATGACATAGAGACAACCAATGACAACTCACTACCAAAAATAGCACTAAGATGGACACCACAGGGGAGCAGAAGTAAGGGTAGACCAAAAGAGACATGGAGAAGAACAACAGAAAGGATGTTGAGCAATAGAGGGCTCACCTGGGCAAGAGCAGAAAAAAAGGCGAAAGACAGGCATTTGTGGAAAACCCTTGCGGAAGCCCCATGTGCCCTGGGCACTTAAGGTTCAGAGAGAGAGAGAGAGAGACAACCATAAAACACACAAAATCACATGAAGTTACCATAGTCATGGGAGATTTTAATGCCAAAGTTGGTAAAGGAAGAACTTGAGACATCGTTGGTGACTATGGACCGGGGGGGGGAGGAATGACAGAGGTAGTAAATTAATTGAATGGGCAAGAATACACAGCACGGTTGTAGGAAACACCTGGTTTAAACAACATCCTCGAAGACTGGGAACGTGGTGCAGCCCAGACAAAAAGATTTGTAACCAGACAGACTACGTATTAATCAACAAACGATTCCAGAATGCATTACTGACAACAAAAACCATGCCAGGAGCTGACTGCAATAGTGACCATGACACACTCTGTGGAAAAATTAGAATAAAGCTAAATAAAGCATGCAAAAAAAGGTGAGAAACAGCACACTTAATACAGAACTCCTTAAAAATGACCAAGAACTGCGAGAACAATACAAAGTTATTATAACAAATAGATACAATGCAATAGCAAAGATAAATAGTATAGATGAACAATGGGCAATGTTAAGAGATTCTATCCACCAATAAATAAAAAATAAGACGCAAATGCAGGGAAGCAAAGGAAGTGTGGTTAAATGAACAATGCAGACAGATAGAGGACTCTCATAATAAAGACAGCAAAAACATGCACAAACGAGTTAGTGAACTCACAGGCAGGAAAACAAAATATACCACAGGATCCCTGAAATCAAAAGAAGGTAAAATGTTAAAAGAAGACATTGTGGACAGGTGGACAGAGTACATCAGTGAGCTATATGGAGGAGAAAGACCAGAATTAACACCAGATACTAAAAACTGTGATGGACCACCAATAATTGAAGATGCCATCAAACACATGAAGAAAGGAAAAGCGACTGGGCCTGATAATATACTAATAGAAGAAATAGAGGAGATAGGAATAAAAATAATAACCAAGTTACTGAATGACATTTACAACAGTGGTTATATGCCAAGTGACCTGCTTAAATCCACGTTTATAGCACTACTAAAGAAAACAGGGGCAAAGGAATGTGATGACCACCAGACTATCAGCCTCTCATGTCACATAACGAAGTTACTTCTGAGAACCATTATGAGAAGAACAAGGAAAACAAGATAAAAATGGAAATAGCAGATGAACAATTCGGATTTGTTGAAGGAAAGGGAACACACAATGCCATTTATGCTTTACAAACACTAACAGAAAGAGCTTTAGAAGTAAAGAAAGATCTCTACTTATGCTTTATTGATTACACCAAGGCATTCGACAAGGTGAACCATAACGAAATTATTAAAATGCTTGAAGACATCAATATAGACGGCAAAGACCTGAGGACTGTAAAACATCTATACTGGCAGCAAGAAGCAGCAATTCGAGTTGAAAATCTCTCTCTCTCTCTCTCTCCCTCTCTCTCTCTCTCTCTCTCTCTCTGAACTTTAAGTGCCCAGGGCACATGGGGCTTCCGCAAGGGTTTTCTACAAATGCCTGTCCTTTGCCTTTTTTTTCTGCTCTTGCCCAGGCGAGCCCTCTATTGCTCAACATCCTCTCTGTTGTTCTTCTCCATGTCTCTTTTGGTCTACCCTTACTTCTGTTCCCCTGTGGTGTCCATCTTAGTGCTATTTTTGGTAGTGAGTTGTCAGTCATTCGGAGCACATGTCCCAACCATCGCCAGCGTCTTTCCTCAATAATTGCTGTCAGTGGCTTCATCTGCATTTCTGCCAATAAGATGTTATTTCTTATGGTGTTTGGCCAAAATATTTTTCTAATTCTTCGTAAACATTTAGTCTGGAAAGAATTCAACTTGTTTTCTATGGTTTTGGTGATTTTCCAGCATTCACTTCCATAGAGTAGTACACTTAGAACATTACTCTTAAATATCCTGATTTTCATATTTATGCTTAGTTTTTTTTAATTTCCATATAGTCTGCAGCACTGCTGCAGCTTGGTTTGCTCTAGTAAGTCAGCTGTTGATGTCCTCTGTGCTGTCTCCATTTTCTACTACTCTGCTGCCAAGGTATACAAATTCGTTGACCTCCTCCACTAACTTGTTATCTACTCTGAGTACATTTCTGTTGTTCACATTTTGCTTCATTAACTTTGTCTTTCCTACGTTGATCTTTAAGTCCTATGTTGTTTGCATTCTGAGTTAGCTTGTTTATTTTATCTTGCATATCTTTGTGACTGCTTGATAATAGACAAATGTCGTCCGCAAAGTCAAGGTCCTCCAGCACTGTGTTAAGGGTCTATTGTAATCCTCTGCGTTTGTCTGATGTTGCCTCCTTCATTAACCAGTCTACTGCCAAGATGAATAATGTTGGTGATAGTACACATCCCTGTTTCACTCCTGTATGTACCCTAAAGCTGCTGGAGGTATGTTCTCCACAGATCACTTTGCACTGAAAACCCTCATATAGGGCTTTGATTACATTTACTGTCTTATGAGGGAGGCCATGCCATCTTAGGATTTTCCACAGTGCATCTCTGTTGACACTGTCAAAGGCTTTCTCAAAATCTATGAACAATGCATATGTTGTGCTATGCCACTCATTTGCCTGTTCTAATATTTGTCTAAGTACAAATATGTGGTCTATGCATGATCTTCCTTTCCTAAATCCTGCCTGCTCTTTCCGAAGTTTTTCCTCAAGTGTTGGTACAATTCTGTTGATGATTATTCTGCAAAATACTTTACTGGTAAGTGGCAGTAGGGTAATGCCTCTCCAGTTCCTGCAATCTCTGAGGTCACCCTTCTTTGGTAGTTTTACTATAAGACCAGTTTTCCACTCCTCTGGTGCTTTTTCTAGATCCCAAATTTGTTTTAATATCCGGCAAAATTGTTTTGGTGTTCCTGTTTCTTCTGCTTTCAACATCTCAGCAGTCACTTCATCTTCACCTGGTGCCCTGTCTGATTTTAGCTTCTTTATCGCCTCCTTTACTTCACTTATTGTTATTGGTCCTGTATTGATGTTTAGTTCTGTTTTTGCTTCAGGTATGTCTATTGTTTGTGCTGCTTGTATTCTGTTTAGTAGGGTGCTAAAGTGTTCCCTCCATCTTTTAATTTTTTCTATTTCTCCACTGACCAGTTGTCCATTTTGTGTCCTTACTGCACTTTCACATCTTGTGTTGAAGTTACCTGTCATCTGCTTTGTGATTTTATATATGGTTTTCATATCATTTGTATATGCTGCTTTCTCTGCTGCTTCTGCTAAGTTGTCATAGTATTGACGTTTATCTTGACGGCATGATTCCTTCACTTCTTTGTCTTTTTGTGCATAATTACTTAAAACGTGTTCTTTAAGCCTTTGTGATTTGGTGTTCAGTAATTTTTTCTCTTCTTTGCTCTATCTTTTCCCATGTGGTCTTGCTTATCCATTCCTCTTTTCTCCGTTTCCGATATCCCAGCACCTCTTTTGCTGTTTCCTGTTGTGTTTTATTGAACTCTAGTATGGACATTTCTGCTTCGTCTTGTAGGACACTGAAGCGGTTCTTAAGTACTATTGAGAATTCATTTCTTGTTTGCTGGTCTATCAGTTTTCTTGTATCAAAATGTATCTTTCTGTGTTCTCCGATTCTGGCTTTCCTTAATTTTAGTTTTATTTTTGCTACCAGAAGGTTGTGATCACTTCCTATATCTGCTCCTTTCCTTGCTCGCACATCTTGTAGTGACCGTTTCCACTTGTTGTTTATTAGTATGTGATCGATTTGGTTTTCTGTGGTTTTATCTGGTGACCTCCAAGTCACCTTATGGATGTTTTTGTGTTGGAAAATTGTCCCTCCGATGGTCATCATGTTTTCTTCACAGAAACTGCACAGTCTTTCTCCATTTTCATTTATTTCTCCGATTCCTTCTCTTCCCATGATTCTTCTTCTTTCTTCATTTCCTTTACCTACTTTTGCATTGAAGTCGCCCAAGATGAGTAGCATATCATGCTTGGGTATTGTTTCTACTGTGGCTTGGAGGCTGTTGTAAAAATCTTCTTTTAATTCCTCTTCAGCTGCTTCTGTTGGTGCATAACAAACTATAATAGACAGCTTCGTGAATCTTGGGTTGAACCGTGCATATAATAATCTCTCATTTATTGGGATCCATTTCAGCAATGCTCTTGATGCTTCTTTTGTTATAATCAATGCTACTTCTCCTTCATGAAGATCTTCTTTACCTGACCATATTATTGTATCTTCTGTGTGCTGTGTTGTTAATTTCCTTCTGCCTTGTCCTGTCCATCTTGCTTATTGTATTCCTAGTATGTCTAGTTTGTATCTGTGCATTTCCTTGATGGTTTGTGCCAGTTTTCCAGTCTGGTTAAGTGTTCTTACATTCCAGCTGCCTATTTGCATCTTGTGTTTTTAGGTTCCAGGAGGTCTGCAGTCGGGCTGGGGACTTCCAGTGGCTGGCTTTCATCCACAACCTCCATGAGCTCAGTTTCCTGATAAGTATTTCTCCTTCCACCTGCATTTGTTTTTTCCCTTGCTTCCGTTTCTGTAGCAGTCTGATAGTTTTTTTTACCAGATAGGGTTGCTGGCCCTATGCCGAACCCTCCTTAGTCGCCTTTTACGATCATGCGTGGTAGGGTACAGTGGTCCTATTCTTTGCAGATCCTGGATACCATACGGGGGGAGTTGAAAACAGAACTGGAAAATATCAACCTATAAGACAAAGGGTGCGACAAGGATGTGTACCATCTCCAGACCTCTTTTCTCTGTGTATATATATATATATATATATATATATATATATATATATATATATATATATATATAAACACTTTATACTGCCAATCAGTTCAGTGTTTCGTGCTATTAAAATTCGCTTGTGAACAGTTTCTTGGAGATTTAATTTTTCATACAACCATTTGTTGGTAGCGTATTTCCAAAAGCCATTTAAACGTTTAGGATAACTCGGGCTAACTTCAAGCAACTTTTGTAATAAAATAGTTTATTTCCCCTACATTATACATGATTTCTACAGGGCTTAAGATTTTTCTTGCTTCCTTCGACTGATAATTTGGCAATAAAATGTAATAATAATATTATATATATATATATATATATCTCATCATCATCATCATGTGCCGTGCCGACTGGCGTTAGCTATAATGTTTCTCCATAGTACACGATCCTTCTTGCAGGCCATCAGCTCAGTTGGCGATCTCCTTTCACACCATCCCGTCAGACTGTCCAGTATCATTTTCCTTGGTCTTCCTCTTGATCTTCTTCCTTCTATTTTTCCTGTTGTAATAATATTTTCAATGCGCCCTCTTCTCATTGTATGTCCTATGAAAGTACATTGTTTCTCTCTTAATTTTTTTTACAAGATCTTTTTGTCTCTCCAGCTCTTCTCATACATTCTTCATTAGTTATTTTTGCTGTCCAGGGGATTCGCAACATTCTTCTAATAAACCACATTTCTGCTGCCTCCAATGATTTTTGTGCAGATCTGCCTATTGTCCATGATTCACTTCATATAACAAGATAGGTTCAATATAGCATTTTAGGACTCGTTTTCTAACATTCATTGATAAGGATGTGTTGGATAATATGTTTCTCATTCTCTGAAATGCAGTCTTTGCTTGGCCTATTCTGTTCCTAATTTCTATTCTGTATTTCCCACCTGAAGTTATTACTGCTCCAAGGTATTTTAATTTCTGCATCTGCTTTAGAATAGTTCCGTTTAATTTTATACTGTTTTATAGGTTCATATTTTCCAGTTTTATTTTCGACTCGAATTGCTGCTTCTTGCTGCCAGTATAGATGTTTTACAATCCTCAGGTTTTTGCCGTCTATGTTGTTGTCTTCAAGCATTTTAATAACTTCATTATTATGTCGAATTTCGAATGCTTTGGTGTAATCAATGAAGCATAAGTAGAGATCTTTCTTTACTTCTAAAGCTCTTTCTGTTAGTGTTTGTAAAGCATAAATGGCATTGTGTGTTCCCTTTCCTTCAACAAATCCAAACTGTTCATCTGCTATTTCCATTTTTATCTTTTTTCCTTGTTCTTCTCATAATGATACTCAGAAGTAACTTCGTTATGTGACATGAGAGGCTGATAGTCCGGTGGTCATCACATTCCTTTACCCCTGGTTTCTTTAGTAGTGCTATAAACGTAGATTTAAGCAAGTCACTGGGCATATAACCACTTATACATACACACTAACTTTATATTTTAAATTATAAAAGTTAATAGATCTCATATTATTCAATACCTACTAATCCTTCCATCCCACCCCCCTCCCCACAAACGTTTTGTCAGTCTCCGTATTGTCTCCATCTGCTCTTACTTGGCGCTGATTCGTCTGTGGTGAAGTTTCATGCGAGGCTCGCTCTGCTTCTTCCTTCACCATCTACTGAGTCGGAATCATGGGCACTAGCTGTATTGTCTATGATTCTTTTCTGGCTTACAGTTTCTGCGGAGAAATTTCACGGTTGGTGAGACTGGCTAGAGTAGAAGGAAAGGTTCATTCGCTGTGCTGTAACCGTCATCTAAGAAAGCAGCTGTGTAGAATGACTACATGAAATCTAAAAGAATCGCTTCATTCTTCAACTGATTCTCGCCTATTGCTACTTGTATGTTGTTTACTGGCTCTCCACTCAAGAATGTGGCTTAAGGTTACTCGTGTAGTTCGACCGGTTACGAACTAAGTCCCCCCCCCTCCTTTCACTCAAACTGTGAAGAATTGGGCACGCAGGTCCACCTCTCACCTTTCACTCTTACGCGGTCATTAAAAATCGGCTTAGTGCGGCGTTCATAACCTCTTATCCATACATAGAACAATATATTAAAATGTGCTAGAGTTACCTTACATATTCACATATTCACGCAACAGTTACAGCAACAACAGCAGCATTTATAAACAAAACGAGGAATCGTTTCTACTATTCTATAGGCCTTTGGGCACTAACACCATATCCATATGTGCCTCTAAGGCATGACAGGATTACCTTTACTTTTTTTTTTACCTTTGTACTCTATAGGGGAAAAAGCAACAACTCACAAGACCTCTGGGAGTCATGACCCAGAGCCCCCCCTCCCCCTCCCCTAAGAGTGTCAGGAGTTTAATAGGGCCGAAACACTTATCTGAAAGGGGATGGGTGCTTCCTCTGATGATCTGAAGAAGATGTGTTGTTTTTTTCGCTCTTTACAGTAGAGAGCTTCCTGCATGCATGAGCATAGGGAGAAAACTAGGATAATAAAAGCTTTGAAGAAAGCAATGTCTTAAGAGGACGTGCAATCAAACTCATATCATCATCATCATCATCGTCGTCATCGCATTTCATTCTCTTGAGAGTATAGGCCACGGATAAAGGCTCTCCAGTCATCCCTGTTCTTGGAATTATTCTCTGCTTCCTTCCATGTGTATCCCTTGTCTCTGAGCACTGTCATAATTTCTCTTCTCCAAGTAAGTCTAGGGCTTCCTCGTTTTCTGTTTCCTTGAGGATTCCATGCCAGTGCCTGTCTTGCTATGCAAACTCATTTAGGTGTTGAAAAAAATGGAAGTTAAAATAAACTTTATCTCATATGAGTTTTAGATGGGATGGAAGAGTATTCAAGAGATGACTGGCAGAGATTTATCCCATGGGTGGAGAGTTATGCCGAATGCTCAGAAAAAGTCGACCATCTTGGGAGTCAAAGCGACAGTTTAACATCATTCCAGGCTGTTGAAAAATGCTATCTTTGAAGCAAGACCAGCGTTCCTTCTGGCGTGTAAGCTGGAGCAAGGTTATAAGAAGGGACAGCAACATGTTGTGTACGAACTATATGTCCCGCCCACCTCTTCCTTGCTACACGTAGGTGAATGTGTCAAATCAAACATATGCCCAATGCCAATGACGTCTGTTACGCCGAATACGGGTGCTAGAGTCGCGTTAAGTCTAAATTTCTTCCATTACTCCCTTTCATTATTTCTCTTATAGGTTCTTCCCCCATACCTCCTCCCCCGACCAGTGAACGAGTGGTCCCATGTGTAAGATTAGGTTTAGGAATAGTTAATCTTCTCATGAATACTATTTAAGAGCTCCATCTGGCTTTAGTGAGCCGGATACGACTACTTGCCGTCAGCCATTCTTTCACTACAAACCTTGGCTATGCCATGTCCTAATAATTATAATAAATATTTGCTAACGGACAACTAGCATTTGCCAAAATAAAAGAAGCAGGGCCATAAATGCAGTTTGAATAAGTTTGATAACGAGGATATAAAGGTACTAGATTTGAGGGGGGGGGGAGGACGACCCTACGAGATAAATAAAGGAAGTGAATAGGCAGTCTTTGCGAGGAATGTTGGTCACATGAAATAAACTAAAGTAAATAAATACGCACAGGCCTGTGCAAAGCTCGAGACAGGCCTGAGCCAAATGATACATGGAGGTCCCCATTTTATATTGGCGATTAGGTTGGGGCGGGGGTTGTAATTAGTGCTAATACATGTGGTTTATATATTAATATATTATCTTACATGATGAACTGAGTAACAGAATATAATAAAAAAAATTAGAACGATATTTTTTTTAAAAGGAACTACTGGCGACCTAGAACATTTTCACAAACTTTAAAACTATATATATTTAACATAATGTAAAACGTATTAGCCAAAAAAAAAAGTATTTTACTTTAAACAAGATAAGCAATAAAAAAGGAGTGTGAATAAAACACAACAAGACAACACTAAACAACAAAGCTAATATTTAAAAATTAATTTAAAACAGTTTAATGTATCTTTTATCAACAAGCATCGAAACTACTCAGGGTGATAGCATTTTATCTGTATCAAAGCTAAGTTTCATGAAAAAAAAAATATATATTTGGGACATAAGTTAACTTCATTCTTCCGCATTTATTTATCTATTTTTTATCGCTATTAATCTTTTATGAATCGCTTTCAGAAATAATATTTTGTGCTAAAAGATTCTCATCTTGACTCTCTTTAAAAAATATCAGTACTTTTTTTTTAACCAAAGTTCCCTCTCCTCCTTTGACTCTGTCGGGTGGAAAAGAAGGGGGGTGGGGGGTGGGGAGGTAGGTCCCTCTTGTGAAGAGAACTCTTGCTTCAAGCAGACAAGAGAATACCGCTGAACAAGGAAACGCCAAGAGCAAAGCTACAGCAAAGGTTAATCTTGATTCGAGGACGCATCATCCTTATAGTGCCCAAATGACTTCAGCAAGTTACCGCTACCATTCTATTTACGGATCACAGGCTGACGGGATAAACAACTTCTGGCTGACTGTTAATAGTATCGGAACTTATACAATGGTAGAATCGGGCAGTTTTAGACAACATTCAGGTCATAAATTTCAAACGACCTTGAGCCGGTATGACTTGTGACTGCACGTTTATCCCGCATGAGCGAGCACCAGTGTCAAACAACCTCTCTGACGACGACGTATGTTGACAGCACCTGGGATCTGAATTCAGCATACAAATAATCTGTATGTTGTAAAGGCGTGATGCCGTAACTATCATCGGGTTAGAAATTATCGTTACTTCAAATGAGGCATGTTATTTTCATTCGAGAGAACCCGTTTTACTCCAGCGTTTACCATAGATGAATATACTGTGTCGGAAGCGATTTACTTTGATTTTTTTTAATGCACGTGGACCAAATGAGTAAGAAGGAAATTAATTTTAAAAATTCCATAAGATCGCAGGTGTATTGGAATGGTATCTCATGTGTGGAAGCCAGATTGTAGGGCAGTGGCGTACGGATAACTGCCACCCGAGGCAACTCAGACAAATTCCCCCCCCCCCCCCCCGGCCCAAAAAGTACATATTCCATTTCTTTACATAGATCATTTATTTACATCAATCTGGAAAAAAAGTAACAAGGATAATAAAGAAAGAATGCCCCTTCCCTTGACGTTGCTCTGTGGACATTTATCCACCCCTGTCACTCTCTTGGTACACCACGGAGAGCAGCTCACATCGTGCTTCAGGTACTTACATGTAAAAACGGGTACTAAACATGTTATGGAAATGCCTATAAAATCAAAGAATATTGTTTCCTGTAGGGCGAGGCATTCCTGAGTACATTGCCTGTAAACGCATAAAAAAGGAACGTGTAAATATCAGTCTCACACAGACATGGTTTCACATCAAAGTGCGCCTGGTATGAAGAAACACATGCAAACCTCATTTCTCATTTTTGTTGTATACATTTTATTCTTTCATTATTTCCTTTTCATTCGCCTGTATTCACATAATGAGTTGAATTTTACATAAATAATATGTCTCGCTTTACAGACTGTTTCTGAGAACGTTTCCAATGTACGAGTGCACGTGTTGAATTTGGACTTTCGGTTCAGCAAAGGTGATAGGTCGCATAGTGACAATCTGATTGTCATGATATACGACGTGGAGTTGAATTTCTGAGCTGCCGGTTGAAAGTGCTTGTGTCCTGTGATGGTTCTTCTCGCACTGACTGAGTGTGGCGCAAAAGGAACGGACAAACGTGTCAAATGAGCAACAGTGTCGTCATTGCTTTCAAGATGGAGGTCGGTTCTGTGTGCTGAGATACTGAGTTTAGTGCTATGGCACCAATGGGTGCTGTGAACTTCGCATACACAACATTGATGTTTCTTGATGTCTACTAGGCCAGTGATGAACTATGATGGTCTTTTATGTGTCCTAGTTTGGCTTGGGGCCTTAGCTACGGAGTCTATAATGAAAGCGACGCTATCTCCTACATTTGAACTGGTGTAGTTCCTAAAATGGCGTCCTCACTGGGTGGCGCACGATCAAGAACTAATACGAGTGACTGTCGACGAGCATTCTCTTCGATATTCACTGGTACACGCGGTGAAGCAAGTATGGGAGTATCTCATTCGTGGTGATATCGAGAACCCAGTCAAACTCATATGTTGAATTCATGTCTCTAGCCTTTCTCGGTGAAACACAATTTAATTTTTCAAAAGCCAAAAGAAAGACATATTTCACAATATTTATTTTGCTTCGGTGCTATTCGCCATTAGTTCCGTAAAGTTCGCATATCTTAGGTAGTTCATATAATGACCTTCAGCTCTAATCATTGTTTCTAACTGCTCTCATAATACATACTGTACTTCTCATAAAAAGTTAACCAACAAATACTTGATTCCCACTAAACGTTTATAAGTAAATCAACACAAAAACTAAACTGAATAAAAAATAATTTTTCAACATTTAATTTATTCAACATTAATTTCACAACCATTCACAATCTGCTCCATGATAATTCATACCGACACGAAGATAGGTATTAAAAAACTACTTCTAAATATTTACGTCAAAATTAAACTTGATGAAAGAACTTCCAAGTGACCTGTTGTTATCAATAGTGGGTGTAACCTCAGTACACGTTTCGGCACATAGCCTAACGCAACAGGCAGCTGATTGTGTGGACTTGCCATCCATTAAACCTGTAAGGTATTCTCCACTGCAACAAGTGTCTGGGGATGTTCATGAATGTTGTGAATCGACAAAAATGGGAAGAGTAAATGAACTAGAGGGGGTGGGGTGGGGTGGGGGATACAATAATGTGAAATAAATTATTGTTGTGGGAAAAGTATTTCAATAAATGAACAGACTGTACTTCAGATGTAAGTTATGTTGAACAATTAACACTGCAATATTTGCTAACACAAATTTGTTAATTTGTTTATCCTGTTGATGTATCATATATATATATATATATATATATATATATATATATATATATATATATACCTTCCGGTGCCGTTAAACGTCACATAGGGCTTGCAAAGTAGTTCGCCAATTTTTCCTGTCTTCGGCGAGTCTTTCAACCTCACCAAGGGATTTTATGCCTGCTAATTTGGCCTCTCTTAACAATGTCCTATTCAGGGTTTCACGCGGTCTGCCTCTTTTTCTTTGGCCTGTTGTGTTCACTTGATAGCTTGTTTTGGGATTCTCTGATTATTTCTTCTCATCAAGTGACCAACATATGTCCATCTCCTTTTCCTGATCACCTATGAGATTGGTTGTTGTTCAGTCATCTCTCTTATCTCTGCATTGTTCTTGAATTCGTTCCACTTGATGCCGAGTATTTTCCTTAGGCATTTGTTTTTAAAAAAGTCTAATTTCTTTTTCTTTAGTTGTTTTCCAGCTTTCGCATGCATAAATGAAGGTGGACATCACATTTGAATTGAATAATCTTAACTTGGTTTTTGTGCTTACAACTTTTAAATTCCATATGTTCTCAAGATTCTTGAAGATCGATGCTGCTTTTGCAATTCTGATTCTAACTTCCTTTCTGATGTCACCATCCTGGTCTATGCAGCTGCCAAGGTATGAAAATTGATTGACTTCTTCAATATATGTCCCTTCTATGTGTATTTTTCCATTTTGTTTAAGGGGAATTTTCATTATATATATATATATCCAATATTCATAAACATTTTATTGGTTTTCCTTCATGTACAAGCCACTGCAGGCTCTGTGTTAACTGAATATATTCTTAGAAAATTGTCATACATGAATATTCCAGTCGCAAGCGTGCGCGGCTATGATACGATAATAGATCATATAAAAGGAAAACATTCAGGGGGTTCAACAATGCGTCAAAGATTTAGAGGCGTTAACTTTTTTTTTTTTAAACCTTGTTCTCATTCTCTCAGCCTTTTTTTTTCAGTGATGCCGCAATTCCATCTAGAAAATAAGTTTATTTTTTGAAACAGTTCAGAAATTGCATGTGTTTTCTCAGTGTCAGTAATGGGTTTTGGAACACTTATAAAAACATATCAACTTCAACGCTTATGCCAGTAAGTACCAACCATTTGGGAATCTAGAATCTAAGCCATTCGTCTTTTAAGATATTCTTTAGACGAATTTTATGATGTTTTGATAGAAATTGCTGATGATGAGTCAGTGAACAAAATGACAAGACATGAAGCACTTGCCTTAAAGTCAGATATTTCTAATTTGTATGGTGTCTTGTTATATGGCACTACATTTTAAATAAAACTGATGTTGCTAGCACAATTAATTACGCCCAACAGTGGCCGAAACTCGATTGGACGGACTTGCTATAAGTTCAGCTGAGCATGAAATCGGTAAAATATTAGACTATACTGACCTTTTCCTGCTTTTGTCAAAATGATAACAAGGAAACTTTCTTTTTAAAAGCTAAATATTTACTTGAAACAACAGAAGTGCAAATATCGCAAAGAAATGCTAAAATATATGCAAATCAATGCTCGCGGTTTAAAAGCTCTTTGTTCCACATGTGATAAACATTACGATGATGTAAGTAATATAACATTCATTTCTTTTATTTTTCTCATTCTTGTAATAAATGTATAATTTATTTTATGATTTTTCCTATTAATTTATATATGGTTATTAAGTGTTATTTAAATCATGTCTAGGAAATGGAGGTGGACTGGCCACACACTGAGAAAACCCGACGCCAGTATAGCAAGACAAGCACCGACATGAAGTCCTCAAGGAAATAGAAAACGAAGAAGACCTCGACTTACTTGGAGAAGAGAAATTATGACAATTCTCAGAGACAAGGGATATACATGGAAGGAAGCAGAGAATAATTCCAAGAACAGGGATGAGTGGAGAGCTTTTATCTGTGGCCTATGCTCTCAAGGGAGTGAAAGGCGGCGATGATGATGATCATTAAGTGTTATTTAAAATTACTGGTCAGACATGATAAAACTTTCTTAACATAATCGGCATTAAAATATTAAGTATTAAAATTTGAGAATTGGGTCAGGCGGCAAAGTATGCTACAGAAATGGGAGGCAAAATTTCTAGCGCTGGTCTCATATGTAAAAAGAATGAACATGTGTTAGATTTTTTTCTCTCTCTCACTCATACACACAGCACGCACGCACGCACGCACGCACACACACACACACACACACACACACACACGTACACTTTATCATTGTCCATGATTGAATACGTAAATAAAATAAATGAGAAATGTCGGAAAAGATCTCAAGTCGGGAAAAATAATCCGACTCTTAAAAAAAATGTAAAAATGATGACATTTTCTTCGCTCTAGTGTATTTTACACTTTGGGGGTAAATAACTGATAACGGTGATAGACTTTACAAGGAACTGTTCCAAATGTTTTAAAACTGTTTCCGATTAGATCCAAATAAATTAACCTTTGCAAAAAAAAAAAAATCTTGTTAATTACATAGCCAATATCTGAGGACAGCATCCGCTCCACACGACAGCTACAACGTGAAAATACGAGCAATCTTGGGGCTCGAATATCCAGAGTAAATTATAAGATTCATAAAGATGTGATCATGATGATGATGACGACGATGATGTCAAAATTACTTATTAATGGTTGCAAACATTGGAGAGAACTGAAGGTTTTAGTGTCGTTTCCCACCAAAGACGTAGTTCACCCCATCGGAACATCGAGGGAACAGTTCTCTTATCCCAAAACTATCAATCCAAAGTTAATATTGCTGGAGCCATCTTTTGTAAACGTTTATTTTAAGTAGGCTACATTGAACAGATTATTTTTTTGACATAAGATAATGTTCTATGCAGCTTTGTACAGTAATAGTTCACAAATCTTAGCTATCGCACGAGTAACAACATTTACACGCCCAAGACAAGTTATCAGAAACTGCGCATGTCAAAAATAAGTATTTCCAGCTTATGTTGCGAGATTTACACACAAAAAAAGTATATAGTGAAATGCTACCAGTTATGATTCCCCCCCCCCCCCCCCCGACGCGGAATGCAATAACAGGTGTCAGGAAGATGACATAGCAATGTAGACATCAGAACAAAACACCAGAACAAAGCGCAACAGTAGCCACCAAAAGAATACAAGACGTGCTCAGAACACTTCAAGACTGGACCAAAAGATGGCTAATGACTATTAATGAGAAAAAGACAACATACAAAATCTTTTCATTGTCAAACAAAATAAAAAGCGTAGACCTAAAAATGAATGGATACAACCTCCCAATGGAAGACAGCCCGACATACTTAGGCATCACTGTAGACCCCCGCCTGACCTGAGAAAACAATATCAACAAAAGTAAAAAAGAAAAGCGCACGTCAAAGAATGGAAACGATGAAAAAACTGTTAGGAACTACCTGGGTAGCAAACCACGACATACTAAAAAAAGATGTACTCAGGAAGAGTGAGATAAAAACTGGAACATGGTATGACAGCATGGGCAACAGCAGCCAAAACAAACTAGACAAAATACAAAATCAGGCACTGAGAATCATACACGGTGGTGCAATGAAAACACCACCAATAAAAGAACCGGAAAATACAACACAAATACAGCATCTAGAAGACAGAAAGGAACTTAAAACTCTACTGCAAGATAAAAATTCAGAAGATTAAAAGAATACCCAATGTATGTTCATATGCACAACCAAGACAAAGGCAGGCTAAAAAAGAACAAACTTCATCCATAAAGGAAAGAAACCCTTGCGAGATGAACCAACAACTCTACATACACAAAGCAAAAGTCTAGAACCATCTTGCATATTTCCACCATGGAAAACAAACAAAATTCACAGAACTCAGAGGTCGACTCCTAGGCATTCAGAAAAAAAAAGGAACCGAAACAGTAAAAGAGAAACAAGTAATAGCAATGGAGTACATAACAAAAAAAAAAAAAAAAAAATCCCAGAATGTGCTGGACACACAGATACGGGGACGGATCAACTACAAATGCCACAAAAAATGGAGGGGGAGGCTTGTTTATAAAGCTAAAACAAGAATAAATATTACATGTGCCTACTCCAGTAACTACAAAGCAAAGGCAGAAGCGATAAAAACTGCAGCAATGAAAATAACAGAATACAGAAACCATGCTGAGCAGCAATTAGTCTTTTTCACAGAATCACAGTCCGTAATACAAGCACTGAAACATCGTTGAAGAACTGGACAGCCTGACAGAGCTGACATTTAGTAAAAACTGAATGTTGCGCTTGCTAGTTATATGGCTTCTGTCAGACTGTAGTGGTACCCGCCCACAGAAACATCCAAGGAAATGAAGAGGCAGACATGAAGAGACAGACAGACTGGCAAAAGAAGGAGGAAGAATGCAACAAACCGATAGAAGCACAACATATGAACGACAAAAATAAAACAAAACAAAACAGACTAACAGCCATATATAGACAATTGGACAAAACAACACCCCCACAACAAAAACAGATAACGAATATACAAACTCTAAGAAATGAGCAAGTGATAATCTTCCGACTAAGAACAGGACATTGCAGACTTGAGACATCATCTATACCAGAAGCTAAAAATTGGCACAACAGACCTGTGCGCCTGCGGCAAAGTACAGCAGACACCAAATCACATACTCCAGAGTTGCCAGCTACACAGCTCACTTAGGCAAAGGACCCAGCCAGACCCAGACCCCTAGAAGAGAAGTTCTACGGCGATGCCGAAAACATGAAGCGGACAGTAGCATTTGTGCGAGAGACTGGCGTCGATGTCTGAGCGAACAACGAAGACAAGAGAAGAAAAAGACTGAGAGGACCTTTCGTCGTCAGTCTTAAGAAAGCTATGGGTTATGAGCCAGTAGTCAACCGGGTTTCCTCAAGAAGACCCGGACATATACTCTGTATACCGACTTGCTTATTTATATATAGCACTTTTTGCTTGGGTTTTTGGTGGAATTATATTAAATACATTCAAATATTTCATCTCTTAAAACGTGTTCAGTCACAAAATGTATTTCAAAGTCAGTGACCTATAACGATAGTTCGTTCTTATGCAAACGAATTAGCATAATCATAAAGATATGCAAACTATTATACAAAGTTCGATGCAAGACATATCAGCTCTTTAGCGGACTTATTAACTGTAACAAAAGGACGAGCAATTAGTCTTATAATTTTGTGAACTGTTCAGTTTTGTGTTCATGAGAATACGTCATTTTTGTGTGTGTGTGTGCTGTTTACGACTGCATCTTTATTACTTTAAGTTTATGTATTAGTCTGTATATGAAAAGAAAAAAAAACTAATTGTGTTGCTATTCAGGTTGACGTTATGATGCCCAGATTTTTTTTCAGTATTTATGCGCTTTCAAAACAAATAGTCAAACTAAATACACTTTATCAGCCCTAATTTCTATTCTCGGTCCTTTACGTCAGAATATCGCCATTGTCAACAAATGTGAACAAATCAGACACTTTATGAAATATGAAAAGCTAAACTACGCAATTTTTCATTTAATAAATACGAAAAACCCCTGGTTTCGATACTTTATGTCGACATTATGCCAACTGTAACAATTTGTCTACAGAATCTTTATGAGAAGAAAATCAGAGATATTAAAATATAGTACCTGTAGCCAGTAATCAGTTTATTGGCTCAGGCTGTAACAACTTTACTCGTGCAAGAAAAAAGGAATTTATGCAATGTAAATGCAGCAGTCAGTACTTTTATAATCCCATGTTCTATTCATCATAGCTCTTATGTTAACTGCAGCTGTATACGTCTTATATTTCACTTGTAACGTCCACTCTCTCGCTCTTTACCATCATAAGACAGCTGGGGAAAAAAGCAAGTCTTATGTTGCAAGAAATACAATATATACAGTCCAAAATTTAGCCATAACTTTGATATTCTATGGTTTTTTAAATTGAATGAATAAAATTTTCACATTGCAAACAATAATACCTAAGGGTTTAGACACTCACTTGACAGTTTCTTGCATCTGTGTGACGAGAATTTGTTAGTCCCAGGGGTTCTCAAGTTAGTATGGTGTGTGGCCTCTGCTTGTATCGATCAGCGACTGGCATGCGATCAGATGCCTGATGTGCACCTGTGGGATGGCTGTCCACTCTTCCTGGAGTGCCTACCACAGATCATGACGATTGGCTGGAGAAACGTTTCGGCGACAAACATGTCTTTGCAGCTCATCCCATACGTGCTCGATCGGATTCATGTCTGGAGACAGGGATGGCCAGAGAAGGGTGAGAATGCTGTTGGCAGTCAGGAACTGTGTGGTGAACCGTGCAGAATGGGGTCTGGTGTTGTCATGATGAAACACAGACCTTTGCGCAGCCAAAAATGGAAGGACATGGGGTCGAAGAATTTCGTTGACGTATCGTTGCGCATTCAAGCCTCCTTCAATCTGCACCAATGGACTCCCTCCGTTGAAATTGATCATTTCCCCATATCACTACACCTCCGTCACCGCGCGGCGGAGCTTCATCAAAGCAATTTTGGGCAAAACGTTCATTTGGCCTACGGTAGACCTTTCTCCGCATATCATGGCGATGCAACAAAAGGGAAGATTCGTCACTAAACCAGACACATTTCCACTGATTGTCAGTTGTCCAGGGCCGATGCTGGTTGGCTCAAACAAATCGATTTTGGCGATGGCGTCACATTAAGACAGGACCTCGGTGAGGTCGTCGTGCCACCAGTCCAGCTTCATGCAATCTATTCCGGACAATTTGATCAGACACACGACGTCCTGCATGCAATGACTGGGTATTTAAGGAAGCTGTTGTAAACCTGTTTCTGAGGTGATGAACCAGAATAAAGCAATCATCAGCTGCTGTTGTCACTCTGGGTCGTTCACTGCAGGGCCGGCCTTCAACAGAGCCAGTGGCTTGGAAACGGCGCCAAAGTCGACTGATGGTACTTTGGTGCACGTTTAAATGCCTGGCAACCTGACTTTGACTTTCATCTGCTTGCAGGCGACCAATAGCAATGTTTAGTAAATTTTGGGAGAGACGCACCACAATTGTCTACTTGAAAATTAACTGAATTTGTGTAACCTCATCCTTTTATAGGGTTTCAATTGCGTGGGAAGTGAGTTGTGCTCACTACAAAAATCACGACTTTTCCATAAACGCAACGTGAGTTATGGTAAAAAAAAAAAAAAAGCGTAATTAGCAAGGGCAGCTACTGTGTTCTGACTATACACGAGAATAAAAAAATTCACGCTAAATCATGGACCTGATATCTTGGTGACAATTTTTGGTTTGGTTTGAGATACCCGGGAAAAAATTTTTGGTCATAACATATAAAAAAATAAAGCTTATATAAGCTATGGGTTTCTTTTTTTCTTTTGTTTGGACAGTTATATATTTGTTATAATAAGAGGGCAAGTCCAAAAGTTACCGCAAATCAAAGGATATAACCATTAAAATATGTGAAAAGACTGACTCGCCTTCAAATTTTTTCATATATTTTCAGTGGTTACTTCCCTTTATTTGATATAACTTTTTGACTCGCCTTCGTATTACAATTTTCACTTTCCCACCATTTATGTTTTTCATCATTTTCACAACTTCGCCATGACATTCAATAAATACACAAAGTAAACCTCAAATATGGTGCGGAGGGAGGGAGGAGAGAAGGTGTGTCATTGGATTCAATGGTTATTTTTTACTCTTTCAGTAGATATACTGCTTTATCTGTTGCCTTGTCTTCTGCAAATCTACGATGCTCATCTGCTGATTGCATTGTGACCACTGGCTTTTAGTTTATCCCATTGTATCTACTGCTACGCGTCTACTTAGTGATCCGCAGCTGGGAGAGAGGTGGTGGTTCTACAGGAAGGTGGTAAATTGTCAACGTTTCAGTAGTTAAGCCGTAAAATAGTGTACAATGGTGGAAATACTTTATGAATGACAGTTTAATATACGGGTGGAAGATTCGGGGGTGGGGGAGCAGCCTGGGTTGAAAAGGAGGTTTTGGGATCTGGGACGCTGATTTTGGCTTCTAATTATGTCTATAACATTACGTCTAACATTATGTATGTTGTTCATATAAACGTCTGTAACTCATATTGCACTATATACTGTATGTAATTATATAAGCAGCAGAAATGTGGTTTATTAGAAGAATGTTGCGAATCCCCTGGACAGCAAAAATAACTAATGAAGAATGTACGAGAAGAGCTGGAGAGACAAAAAAACCTTGTCAGAAAGATAAGAGAGAGACAATGTACTTTCATAGGACATGCAATGAGAAGAGGGGGCATTGAAAATATTATAACAACAGGAAAAATAGAAGGAAGAAGATCAAGAGGAAGACCAAGAGAAATGATACTGGACAGTCTGACGGGATGGTGTGAGAGGAGATCACCAACTGAACTGATGGCCTGCATGAAGGATCGGGTACTCTGGAGAAGGATAATAGCCAACGCCAGTCGGCACGGCACCTGATGATGATGATGATATATATAATCTTATCTTATATCTTCTTATATCCTATATCCTTCCCGTGCCGTTAGGCGTCACATAGGGCTCGCAAAGTAGTTCGCCAATTTTTCCTGTCTTCGGCGAGTCTTTCAACCTCATCAAAGGATGTTATGCCTGTTAACTTGGCCTCTCTTAATAATGTCCTCTTTAGAGTTTCACGCGGTCTGCCCCTTTTTCTTCGGCCTGTTGTGTTCCACTTGATAGCTTGTTTTGGGATTCTCTGATCTTTTCTTCTCATCAAGTGACCAACATATGTCCATCTCCTTTTTCTGATCACCCGTGAGACTGGTTGTTGTTTAGTCATCTGTCGTATCTCTGCATTGTTCTTGAATTCATTCCACTTGATGCCGAGTATTTTCCTTAGGCATTTGTTTTCAAAAGAGTCTAATTTCTTTTCTATTTCTTTAGTTGTTTTCCAGCTTTCGCATGCATAAATGAGGGTGGATATTACATTTGAATTGAATAGTCTTAACTTGGTTTTTGTGCTTATAACTTTTGAATTCCATATGTTCTCAAGATTCTTGAAGATTGATGCTGCTTTTGCAATTCTGATCCTAACTTCCTTTCTAGTGTCACCATCCTTGTCTATGTAGCTGCCAAGGTATGCAAATTGATTGACTTCTTCAATATCTGTCCCTTCTATGTGTATTTTTCCATTTTGATTGATGGGAATTTTCATTATCTTTGTTTTGTCCTTGTTAATTTCAAGTCCTATTTTGCTAGCCAGTGAAGATAGGCTATATGTTTTTTCTTGCATGGAATTCACATTATTACTGATAAGAGTTATGTCATCAGCAAAATCAAGATCTTCTAGTTGGGTCCCATGTACCCAGTCAATACCTGTGTTACCTGTGCAGCATTTTGTCATTATGAAGTCTATTGTAATCCCAAAAAGTAAAGGAGACAGTATACATCCTTGTTTCACGCCTGTTTCAATCTGGAACCATTCACTCATCCCTTCTACTGTCTTATATATACATATATACATATACACACGCAGAGACACCTAAGTATGCTGTAATAGACCCATGACCACGGCTAACTGGTTCCAAGCCTTACCTTGGATAAAACCAAAATACTGAACTCTATATAATATACGCTTTAAAAATATATGCATATTTATGATACTGTTTAATTTTAGAAAATTGTACACATTAAGACACATTAAGGCAACTCTATAGCCATCTCCACTACTTTTGCACTTTCAGGGTGTATTAAGCCAAATAAAAGCGTTGTAGAATAGTTATAGCGATACCGCGAGCCTGGAGATATTGTTTACACAATGGATCGCAATGCTTCCCAAAATTATTACATTCAAGTACCACATATCCAACTACATATACGATGTGGACCACCATTTTATATGTGATATCGTAAGACAAAAAAACCCTAATTGTTTTATATACAATATATGAGAGTTAATATCAACTCGATTATATAGCCGCAGACTATCTGATAATGCACCGTTGTCCACTTGTGATCTGTAGTCCACAGGTTTGGAACCACTGCTATACCGTGTCTATATGAGGAGGTGACGGTGGAAGGCAGAAGGCAGGCGCACGTGAAATTTAGGAATTCAAATTGATGAAATTCCACTTTTTTTAAACACAAACATATCTGTCGTGCAGTTTAGTTTTAAAATATACACATTGGCATCAACAACAATAATTAACAATAAAACAATGGCTATAACAATACAGTACAACACTGTAATAAAAATGTACGCGTTATTGTGCTTCTCTCTCTCTCTCTCCTCTCTCAAATGTCTTACTGCACTGTACTCACCAATCTTTTTCTACATAATGCAGCCACAGTAGACACAAACTGGGAGCATTAACTTTTACGGGCAGTGTGATCCATGACGCCCAGTTGCCATGATGTCTGTCGATTAACTAAATCTGACATTATAAAACAAATGCGTAGTACGAAAGTATGAACAGATGTAGACTGCTGTTATGATGGCAATTAAATAGTTCTCTCGCCCCCTGCAAGTAAAATTGCAAACACACACACCTACACACGCAGGCTAGAGATGCTGTATACACAAAGGCTTTGAGGGACAAAACGTTACACAATTACAGGCACTTACGGTGTTTCCAAAAATGTGGACACTTGGCCACCGAAATTATATTATCTTTATGTGTGTGTGTGTGAAAATAAAGATAATGGACCTCTGGAAGAACACACTTATGTGTTAACTAATCAATGTTTTATTTATTAACATTCAACTATGAGGAAAGTTGCTCACCAAAATGTTTCTTTTTTCCGTTAACACCTGCATCTGGCTACGTGAAGGCTGCATTATAAACCGAAAACAGCCATTATTATCATTAAATGTCCAGATATTTTATTATGCCAATGCCATGATCTAAAAGCCATAACATGAAAGTGTGCAGTGGGAGGGGATGTAATTAGGCATTTATCAAGAGTTCATCAGAAGGACAGGCAGATTCTCTCTCTCTCTCTGTGTATGCAAAAGAAGTGAAGAAGTGGATGTGTCCGAAAGATAAAAGAGTACACACAGAAGGGCAAGGTCAGACTCTCAAAACAATATGTCGTCGGTAATATGTTGATAGTAGAAGCATACGGTTTTTCTGATCTTTTCTTTAACCAAAGAAACTTAATAAACTAGTTGATGTAATTCAACATTTTCGCATACATTAGCCCCATTTTTATGCGCACATTAAGTGGCGACTACCACAAAATTATCTCCAAGGATATTATGTTTCCACATATTAACTGTTTTTGAGAAACTCTATATAGCCTATTCATGTATAAATATTCATAAGTGTTGCTGATAATCCTCAAGTATGTGTTCTTTGTTACAATAACAAAGATTTTGCCCTCTGCATTTTATACATCCTTGTCGCTCGACTGTAAAAAGAAAAACAGTTCGTATATAATGTGAATTATCCGTATGAACACACAAGTGTTTAAGCCGCGCCTATATATTGGTACAAGTCCCAATGCACTCTTCCGCGTGACACAATGTTAATGACGGTAGTATTAAAACTATATATTCGCCATATGTTTGATTGCAGTGCAGACAAATCTTGAGAAAAAATCCAATTTTGATACAGAAGGTGTTAGAACATAGCAAGCAGCCATTAATTAAGGAGGCCAAAAAAAAAAAAAATGGGGGATATTTTGAATAGCTTACTGCCCGAAGCTTTCGTTTCATTTGTTAGTGCAAGTGTCCTTGATAACTTATTCGCAACTGCGGCTGGAGATTTTGAAAAACTAGCTCCGCAAAACCTTGACCAATCATCGCGAGAGGTTGTTTACGTCTTGTTTTGTGCTGCTAGAATGCAATGAAAGGCTTGACCCTATTCGTGACGAGTTTTGGTAGCTCTATTATTAGCCACCACTTTTTTCTACAAGCTGTGGGGGGATGTTATCAAGTGTTATTATGTCGAATTCTAAATGGATTCTTTAATAATTATGTTTAAAATGGAGAATTCTTTACGTGGTGTCCAGTATTCTGCCAGCCTATCAGAAAAGGAAACGAAAAATTGTGGACGTTTGTCCAGTTGTGTGGGCAAAAATCGGGTCGTTTCGAGTTTAACGACAGCGAATCAGTAACACGTTTATAATGTTTTGTCCTCTAAAAATGCTGGCCACGACGTTATGGGGCGATCTGAGATCATTTATAATGCTTATATGAATCGTAGCGTTAAAAATGAATATATGCCACACGCACTTTGATGGCACATTCCAACAAGGATCTGCCGACTCTTCATTCATTCACGTTGTCATGTTATGGATGTCAGACATGGTAGAATGATCAGTGTTAAGCTGCTGTTTATTAACACGAGGGACGATCAGTGTTCGTCTTGTATAGCCATTTGACCAAGAACCTCGTATCAGTATGAGAAACAAATGTGAATTACTGTTGATTTCGTTACTCTCCGTGGTATTTGTAGGAGCCACTGTTACTAAATTATGTGAAAGAAAGAAAGAAGAATTTCAGAATCCACCAGATGGAGGTAAATACATACAATTATATGTAGTTTGTTTTTAATGCAAGTTGTATGTGATACACACATGCATCATTTTATGTGTCATTTATTTTCATATTCCAGTTCTTTGGACCACCCTTTTTTAAAAATCTCTACTGGCAACACAACAATGTATAAAATGTAGAGCTTCATGTATAACATAACATGATTGCTTTCTCACAGTGATTATACAAGATAACCAAAGTCTTCAAACAAAGGAGTTAGTTTTTCTTTCCTTTTTTCCAGTTAGCTTTTTAGAATTCTGTTATAAAATGACATCATATAGAGTATGGTTCATGAATTCAGTGGGAGTATGTTTAAAAAATGTGATCAGTTTCTATGTGGATGGAAACGTAAGGACCATCATGTACCTTTTTTTTATTTTATCCTATAATTTATTTTTCCAGTTTTTTTTCCCCCATTACATTGAATGAAAAACTCATTTACAGAAAAAGGTAAAAGGGATGTCGACTGCAGTAAAACTGGTTCTAATAATAAAGATAGATAGAGGTGTATGGTGCAGTTTTACAATGTGACACTTTAATCACTCCCTCTGTCTCCTTGAAAAACTACACCATACAGCTCTATCTACAGAAGAAGGTACTGCTTTTAGTATGGAAGCATTTATTGTAAAATTATGAAAAAAAATTTGGTTTATTAAATGATAATACTTTTACATTTTCTTGTATAAATTTTAAAAAATTATTGACACATGACAACCGAAGATATAATGTGAACACTATGCTGTTGGTATTACATATAGTGTTCCAGTTCTCTTGGATAGTGGAGGTTTGTGATGCAGTAAAATTCGTTTAAGCCAGTTTATGAATGAATATGAAGAAAAGTTCCACTTATAATGAAAAAGCCTTTTTCAGGTTTATAAAGACTTCATTGATATATGACATAATGTGTTATTGCATGTCATAAGGAGGATACATTTTTCTAAAAAAAAAAAATGTCCAAAAGTAGGATAAACTTCTGACATTTATGTTCATAAAGTCATTTCCAGAACAGAATTATCACAAGTTATTGTAATCTCAATGTGTTGACATATCATTTAGTGTTTTGCATACAAGTTGACTTTTATGGTCATGTTTACACATTTTGTGCATTTGAGTGACATTTGTAATACAGTCAGTCATTTGCATGTCCCTTGCGGAACTTTGCCTCCCTAACAGCTCTCCTGTAGGCCTCTCGGTTGTAAGCAAGATGCCCTGCTGCTGATACATCCATTTGCAGATTATCACGATGTTTGCAGCCATCTTCGCAGTGGTCTTCCTCTTTCTTTTTCCCATTATGTATCCTTCCAAGATGGTCTTCTCTGAATTCTCATGACATTTAATTTGGTCAAAAATATTGAAGTTTTCTCTTTTAATCTTCTTTACTAGCCAGCCTTCTTCAATATTAAGTTCTTGTAGTATGGATATATTTGTTCTTTTTTGTGTCCATGATATTTGAAGAATTCTTCTGTAGCATTTACATTCAAAGGCTTTTATGTGTTTCTCAACTGTTTTGTTAAATGTCCAGGTCTCACAGGCATATGTTGTGATAGGAAAGATGCATGCCTTTAAAAATCTTATTTCTGTAGTTCTATCTGTTTCTCTCCACAGATTCTTTAGTTGTTTTACTTTCTGAAGATCAATAGATGTCCTCCTTTTAATTTCCCTCATTGTATCTCCATTATCAGTTAGTAGTGATCCAAGATATTCAAAACTCTCCACCTCTTCCAATTTTTCCTCATTGATACATATTTCATCTGCCTTATTTGTTTTGTCATTTGTCATCAATTTCGTTTTCTTTGCATTAAGATAGAGGTTTTGCTCTTCACTATTCCTACGGACTGACATAATCAGTTTTTCCATTCCTTTTTGTGTTGTGGACAGAAATACTGTGTCATCAGCATATCTAATTTCTGGTATTTCATAACCTTCAATTGTTGTGGCATCATAATATTCTTTGTCTACATCTTCTCTAACATTCCTCATTATATTTTCAGTATACAAGTTAAATAAGTAAGGTGACAGTATTATATTTGTAATACACTGGCAGAAAAAGCAAAATGATATATAAAGATGAATGTTTCACAGAGCCAGCACAGCGATTAGGATGAGGGAAGCTGAAACTGGCCAGAGTCTTGTCTTGTTCCTTTTTTCCAAGAACTGGGTTTCCTTTTTTTCTCTCACACAGTCAGTCTAGCAGATGGGCATATGACTGGGGTGGGGGGTGTACAGAGAAGATTGATTCTTGTTCATGGTATTAGAATTGAAGTAAGCCATCATAACCAGTTTTCTGCCTGACTTGATTGCTGGTATTGAAGCAAGCCATCATAACCATTTTTTTGTGCCTGACTTGATTGCTGTATTGAAGTAAACCATTATAACCAGTTTTCTGCCTGACTTGATTGCTGTTATTGAAGTAAACCATTATAACCAGTTTTCTGCCTGACTTGATTGCTGGTGTTTCAAAGTCCATCACAAAAGCACCTGCAAAAAACTGTGGTCTTATAATTGCATCTTATATCTTGCAGCTTTACCATCGTGTTAAAGATCACATAGGGCTTGTATTGTAGTTCACCATGTTTTTTACTGTTTTAGGTGAGTTTTTCAACCTTGTCAAGGGATCTTATGCCCACTAGATTAGTCTCTCTCAGCAATGTTCTCTTTAGAATTTCACATGGTCAACCTTTTTTCTTTGTCCTGTTGTGTCCTATTTGGTAGTTTGTTTTGGGATTCTCTGATTGTTTCTTCTTATCACTGATATATGTCCATTTTTTTTTCAATCACTGATGAGACAGGTTGTTGCAAGCTTATCTTTCATATCTCTGCATTGGTCTTGGAATTCATTTCATTGTATACAGAGTATTTTCCTTAGGCATTTGTTTTCACGTACATCTGATTTGTTTTGTATTTAGTTGTTTTCCAGGTTTTGCGTGCATAAATAAGTGTAGATATTACATTTGAGTTGAGTAATCTCAGCTTTGTTTTTGTGCTGATAACTTTTTATTGCCACATTTTCTGAAGATTTTTAAAGGCCAATGCTGTCTTTACAATTCTTGACTTCTTTTCCGGTGTCACCATCTTGATCCGTGTAGCTGCTGAGGTATGCAGATTGTTTTACTTCTTTAACAGCTGTTCCTTATACATATATTTTATCTTCTTGAGTAATGGAAAATTTTATTATTTTTGTTTTTTCATTGTTAATTTTCATTTCCTGTTTTATTAGCCATTGAAGACAGGGTATTTTTTTCCTTGCATCAGATTCACATTTTCACTGATAAGAGCTATGTTGTCTACAAAATCAAGATCTTCTAGTTGAGTCCCATGTACCCAGTTAGTGCTCATTTTACCCATGTGGCATTTCTTCATTATGAGGTCATTCATTATGGAAGAAAAAAAAGGCAGTAAAAGACACTGCAACCAATATAGAGGCATCTCATTGCTAAGCCATACTGGAAACATGTTCTGCAAGATCCTAGAGAACAGGCTGCAACCAGTGATTGAACCACAGTTAAATGAAACTCAAATGGGATTTAGAAAAAATAGAAGCTGTGCAAATGCCATCTTTTCCCTAAGACAACTAACAGAAAAATCAGTTGAACACAACCGGATACTACATATAAGCAGTATAGCTTATGTTGATCAAGATAAAAGCATTTGATAGAGTAGATGAATATAAACTGTAGGAAATCTTAACACCATTATGGAGTTAGTACACATATGATCATTCTATGCAAAAACCTATACGTAAACAGTCAGTGTACAGTTAGAACAAATGCAGGATGCTCTGAACCATTCATCATAAAAACTGAAGCGAGGCAAAGCTGTGTACTATCTCCCTTACTATTCATAACAAACATTGACAACATCTGCAGAGAAGCTAACATACATAGTAAAAACTCCACGAAAAAGCTGCCCAACAGCCCAACCCCAGAAAGAATGGTAATAAACTCACAACACCTTTCAGATGACATACCTAATAGGAGGACCATAAACAAACTCCTTTTGCTGACAATCAAGCACTTATAGCCACATCAGAAAAATACCTACAGCAGAACATGGATAATTTAGCAAGGCCATGTCAAAGCCACAACATGAAGATCAGTGCTGAAAAAACAAAAGTCATGAGCATAGCGAGAGAAGAAATCCAAAGATCTTCCTAGACAACCAGCCCTTGAAACAAGTGAAACATTTCAGGTACCTAGGTATCACAAAACCATCTTCATGGAAAACTGATGATGAAGTTGAGAGCAGTTGAAATAAAGCAAATCATGTCATTGGACAAATGACTCCTTTACTGAAAAACAAATACATCACAAATGAAACAAAAAGGACACTGTACAACACAGTCTTCTCCTAACTTTATGCTATCAGTGTCAAACATGGACACTAACAGCCAGGAACAAAAGAAAAATCATCACGACAGAAATGAGATGTTTATGGAGAACACTAAATATGACAAGAAGAGACCAAATAAGAAATGATACCACCAGGGCAAAGGTTGGAGTAACAACAGTGTTAGTTTATATCCAGAAACAGCAAGCAAAATGGTTTGGCCATGTTACATAGTTAACACCGGACAGTATATCACAGAAAACATTCACACTAAGATTTGTAGGTAACAGGAAGAGGCTGCCTACGCAGGAGATGGAGAGAAGAAATTACAGAAGCATTAAATATCCCGTTATATGAAGCAAATCATTGAGTCCTATCAAGACGTCTATTTGTCTCCTCATCATTGAAAGGTATATGAGGTAGGAGGCAAGACAAGACAAGAGGTCATGGCAATTCCAAAAAGCAAGGGAGATAGTCTACATCATTGTTTCACACCCGTTTTGATTGGGAACCGTTCACTCGTTCTGTTTTCTGTGCTGAATGCACACACATGTTTGTAATTACAGGAAGGAAATATACAAATGAAAGAATATATTTGGACCACAGGCAGTAGTTTTACTACTTGATATATAAGGAATACAGAATTTACATGTACACGTTTGCATATAGGTAGAAGAAAGAGTGCAGACAAGTTAATCATGATTTATTATCACCAGGATTGATTAAATTTTGCAATTTCTATTCTGATGTTGAAACGACAGTATTAATGATTTAGTATTATTAAAAATTAATACATGCCCAGATGCACGCACACACACACACAACACGCACACACACACACATATACATATGCTATCTGAGGTAATGTTTCTTGTGTAAGCATATGTTGTTGATATTAAGCATTTTGGAGCCATTGCTCTCTGGCAGGTTTAACAGTGCCTAGTCTGTCTTGAAAGTGAAGACACAAGCTGGTAGCCTGGTCATTTTTAGGTTGAAAGGTTAGCTCAGAACTACTTAATATTAATCTTTTTTTTTTTTTCCTTTCTGTGTTTTTGTTTATGAATGTTATGACAGGTAGTGACAGATTAAATTCTTAAACCTGTACACAATAGCCTTGAGGACTCAGAAGCTCATATTACTGGCTTTTCAAGCTGTAGACAGCTTATCTCTGTGGGATTCAGTGTTTGTAAACACCATTCTTTCATACTGTCAAACCAGTGCCTTTTTTTTTCTATTTTCATTTGCTCCAGAGGGTATGGATGTGATTTCAAGACTCCTACACTGTATTTGTTCCCGCCTCCTGTTCTTGTTCCAGAAAATGAATCTTGAAATAGTCACTTTGCATATAGATTTCTGGTGTCATTAAGAATTAGAATTTTATATGAATGTCAGTTTTGGATGTTATTTTGGATACCCAAGAGGATTCAGAAACTATTCTCTAAACTGGATTTATCATATTGTTTACAACTTACATGAGAGCAACTTCTGATTCTTAAACAGACGGCTGTGCTAGATGGATGATGTGATCATCAAAGCTTTTTTTTTAACCAGAGTTGGCCAGCTGTTATGAGCTTAACGTGGCTTATTGTTCAGGGCATGCAGGAGTACATGACAGTGAAGTGGCAGATAGACTTGCTGGACAGGCTAAAATAAATGGCAGGCTGAGAATGGGCAAAAGTGATATTGCTAAAGCTGTATTGGAAAGACTGCAGGAAAATGAGGAGCGGGAAGAGAAGAACAATGTGGTTATTGGAGCTGGGACAAATTGAGGGTGCTAGCAGGAAATCTGAACTGTGTGGCAGAAAACGCATTGTAAATTACCAACATTTGATGGGGACTATCAGCAAACATACTCTTATGATGGATGACAAAATGTGTAAACTAGGAAAAACGTAGGAACAACCTTATTAAATAATGAGCACACAGTTGTGACATTTTGATGTGAACCTTAATCAAACAAAAATACACAGGACGAATAAATATAGAAAGAAGATATGCGTGTGGGAGAGGAATGTTAGGTGTAACTGAATTGCCAATTCAAACCATGTGGTTCTAGCATTCCATATTTCTGAATGTAGCGGTTCTTATGTGCTAGGTGACTTCTGTCATCAGCGTGGCATTGTTTGATGACTGTTACCAGAAAATCCTGTATGATTTTATATGATTAAAGTTCACAACAAAACATCACAACTGTGCACTCATTAATTAATAAAGCTGTTACTTTTCCTAGTTCATACATTTTGTTATTACAGCTTTACTGCAGTGGCTTTGTGTATAGTTATATACTTAGTTGTGTATACTTATACACTAATTATTTTTAGATGGGTGTTGCGGCATACAGCGGAGCATATATGGGCTGTCCTGAGCGCAATGACGCCAGAGTCTGATTTTGAACCTTTGAACCTTAGCAGTGCTCTGTGAAACAGGTTGTTGCACTCATTGTGGTTTTCCCTAAGAAGTCAGCTTCTCAAGCAAGTCATTATAAGCCACATACTGTGAAACTCAGTGCCTGTTTTTCAAGATTACCAGGATATCAGAGCTAACCGCAGTGGGCTCAAGTTCTCATTTATAACATCAGCACAAGAAAAATTTATTAGTTTTCTTTTGTTTAATACTATCATGCATCACAAGGAGATTGAATTATATGGTAATGGTATTGCTCAAAATGCAATGCCAACTGGAAGATCATGGGTTCAATCCCAGGACAAAAAAAAAGCAGCAACTCACAAGACCTCTGGGAGTCATGACCCAGAGGACCCCCCCCCCCCCCCCCTCCTTAGAGTGTCAGGAGTTTAATAGGGCCGAAACACTTGTCTGAGGGGTGGAGGGTGATGATCTGAAGGAGTTATATTATTGTTCCGCTCTCAGCAGTAGAGAGTTTCCTCCATATTAAAAAAAAAAGAAGTGTGGAAACAGGTTTTATCTGTAATCAAAATATCCATGATGTATTACTTAGCATAATGTCTGGTAGATTTTGGAGTTGAAATTTTTGGTGTTCTTTCATCCATAAGGGAACATTTACTTATTGAAAGTACAGGTTGTTTAATTTTTGTTGTAAAGATCTTTCTTTTTTTTTTTTTTCCCTAAAATTAGGGTGAACTGGCAAAGTAACTTTAAGGCTTGTTAACTTTTTTTATTTCAGTATGTTTGTCTAGTCTTCAGTATACATCTGTTTACAGTAAACAAGGTGCATTATGTGAATTTCTGCCCCCTGAGTGACATTTCCAGTCATGATGTACCAGGATATGGGTTATTTCTTTGTTACTCTTCTGTTTGAGCTGATTTTCATGTCAGACTTTTGAAATGACTATTATGTTTATGCTGTTGTTTACTCGACTGTAAAGAATAGTTCATTGTTGTGTTGATCTTGGCTGTGCTTTGTGATAGTTCTGCACATATAAGCAGTTGAGGGTGCAGAACACGTCCTTGTTTTTAATGCCCTATATATAACATCAGTTGTGTCCACGTATGTTACCGGAATACCATGCTTTTAAATGTTCGCCTGAGATTTCATATTCCTCTAACATAATCTGCAACACCTTTTTCTGCGGACTTGTTCATAAGTTTATTTAGTCTAGAGAAGAGTGTGTTTATGTTTTCCTTGCGTTTATCTTCTTGCTCATATATCTTGAGGAGAACCTGAGAAGCGTCTTAATTTTCATCAGCTGTGAAGTCCAGCATGGCTTTTGTCTTAATTTTCATCAGCTGTGAAGTCCAGCATGGCTTTTGTCTTAATTTTCATCAAGTGTGAAGTCCAGCATGGCTTTTGTCTTAATTTTCATCAAGTGTGAAGTCCAGCATGGCTTTTGTCTTAATTTTCATCAAGTGTGAATTCAGCATAACTTTTGTCTTAATTTTCATCAAGTGTGAATTCCAGCATAGCTTTTATCTTAATTTTCATCAGATGTGAATTCCAGCATAGCTTTTGTCTTAATATTTTCATCAAGTGTGAATTCCAACATAGTGTTCTTTTCAAACAGTACTGAATTATTCTGATTTTCCATCAGGCACTAAAAGCCTTGTGTACATTGTTCTCTTGTTTACCATGTCCTGTGGGTAGAGAACGGTATTCTTTGTTGTATGCCATGTACCTGTTTAATACAACTGTGTAGCTGGTAAGTGCTGCTGGCAGGTCTTTAAACCCACAAACTTCACATGAGAAGACAGATTTTATCATCTGCACTACCCCACACCCATCCGGACTGTGCTCTGCTGAGTATGTGTGCAAGCCGTCTATTGTATGTTCTTTACAAACATTTGTCTGAAGACTTTGATGAGAATTGTTCAGTGTCGTGTCCCCCCCCGAAATCATTGTGCTAGTAGCTGTCTGCCAGTCCTCTTGAAATCTTTAGAAATGATTCAGTGGTTCATAAGTTTCACATTTTTGTTGTAACATAAAAGAAAAGAAAAATGTACACGTAATTTGTTTTAAAACCTCAAAATGACACCAGAAATAAGCTTCTTGAATTGTAGTCTTCTAGACTATGTACACCTAAGCATATATTGTTACACACCTTTCTGGGTCAGTTTCAAGGGATAAAAGTATAAAATGGATAGATGGAATTTTTGTTGGGGGGTGGGGGGTGAAAGTGAGAATTGGAAGTTAAGAACAGAGGCAAATGTAATTGCAAGCTGTTATGGGGTGGGGGTGCAAAGACTGTTTTAGCAGTCAGCGACCCATAGCTGCTAGCATCATACTGCTGAACCATATCTGACTAAGACCCTGTCCCACCTCTCAGTTGGTACCCCTCAGTAACAGGCCTAGCCTGGTTAACATAGTCCCCATGGTGGTGGAGTCTGCTAAAGAAGTATTTCTTATCCTCTGCTTTTTAGCTGCACTCATGGACTGAAAAAATTGCCACTGTAACCAGCTTCCAAGCTGACGCAGTGCTATGTCTCGACATCTTCACAGCATTGGCTGCAAAGAACACGAGATTGCAGTTCCAAAGAGGTTGAAGACGAAGAAGAAGATATAATGAAGTGATAATTTCAATAAAGAGTTTTTATATATAATATATCCATATGCCATATTTCCTGCCAGATGATGCGCCTTAAAAAAAAACTTGCATTAAAAAAAACCTCTTCACATCCTATACCCATATGGTTGAGTAGGCCTTAGGGTAGAGGTTACCAATACTAGACCTTCACATAAGCACTTATGTTTAACATACTAGTCTCCTGACAACTCCAGAAAGCAGTTTGTGAAATTATAAATCAGTACAAAACACAGAAGTATTAAAATGTAAAAAAAAAAAACAATAGCCACCAGCACATCACTCATTATCCTTACATTATTTATTCTTAGACACTTAGTGACATACTGTATTTATCCATTATAAAATTGTGTTCTTTACTTTTGAGTATAGATGAATCATCATTTGAATATCAGAACCAAAGGCGACATAAAATATATATGCAGGAAACTCTACTGTAGAGAGCGGAACAACAACACAACTCCTTCAGATCATCAGAGGAAGTACCCCCCCCCCCCCCAGACAAGTGTTTCGGCCCTGTGAAACTCCTGACACTGTAAGGTTGGGGGGGGGGGGGGTTTGGGCCCTCTGGGTCATGATTCCCAGAGGTCTTGTGAGGTTGTTGCTTCTTCCCCCCCCCCCGGATTGAACGCATGATCTTCCAGTTGGCACTGCACTTTGAAGTGCGTCTTTAGCGATTTAGCTATGGAGGATTGGTATTACATAAAATATGTAGGATAATTATGGTAATAAATATGCTTTAAAAGTGAGACTACCACTGTTTGTTGTGGTACTAACACCTTACATGGACAGAGAGTGGTGTCATTTTCAGCGTCCCATGTATTTGAATTTTTCTTTAGTAAACAGTTATATTAACAAACACTTGCTAAAATGGTTTAAATGCCCAGATCAAGTGCATCTTAGTGTTCTTATTTTTTGAAAATAAAATCCATGGTGAAGCTGTAGTCATAATGTGTATCAAGAAAGTGGTGTTAGCTGTAAGTGTGGATATACCAGTGTTTGTAAAATTAGTTGGATGTTTTGTTTAAGAAATTCAGTAGAATATCCAGTTGCATACAGTCTTGGACCGAGGGAAGAGCTTTGAAGTTTCTGGAAAATGTGAGGTTTTTAGTTTTGTTCTAAAGCATTCTTTGCCAAATTATAAGTGCTTCTTATACAGCCACTACAGCATGTAGGGCAGGAAATATGGTAAATCATATTGGAAATTGCAACTTTAGTACTTTTGATTCTTTTCAAGAAATTTCACATTTTAAAATTTTATCATACTGCTGTTCCTATGAGCTTTTATCTTGCAGGTATAGTTTTGCAGCTAAAGAAAAAACATTTTATAATAATTTAATTACATCAGTCAGTATAGCACATATTTTATTTTCATTGAACGGCCATCTTTGAGTGCAAATAGTTGCTAGTATTTGTGTGTGTAATTCACTCCAGTTCTTTAGTTTCATTACGTAAACAGTGAGGGAAAAGTAAAGTAAAAATGTGTCAGAAACTAAATTTGTATTAAATAGATTTGAAAAAAAAAATTACAATGATGTGGACTGAAATGAGCAGTCTTAAATTTATTTATGATTGTCTTAAATTTATTCCAATGCTTGTTTATCATGTGCTGTTCAGTCGTTCCCCCCCAACTCTGAAATCTTTTTCAGTTTAAATATTAAGAAATATACTTTCATTTTTAAAAATATATACTAGAGTCAGAGAATAGAGGTTTAAAGAAAATATAAAATGGAATGAGTTTTAATTAGAATGACTGGGAACTGAGAAGACTGAGATTAAATTGTCCTCAAGGTGAAATTGGTTAGGACCAGTGTTCCCTCTAAGGGTTTTGCAGTCTGGTTTTGCAGTCTGTGTGCAAAATGTTCAGCTCATGTGCAAAAAATAATTGTGTGTGCAAATGTACATAGTAACAACATATATATACATATATACACACACACACACACACAAAACACATACATACACACACTCTGTAAAGGGTCTGTACATTTAATAACAGGATAGACTTGGTGTACATTTGAACAGTAGAAATTCATCTGCCCGTTTATTTTAATTACCTTCTATTCTCTGTGTGCCCACTTACCTCGTCACGATTCTGCTACAGTACTACCAAAACTATGCGATAAAAGATCAGTTGAAACATCCGATCTGAAAGTAATTAATCAACAAGAAAGAAACAGTAAAGGATAAACATGTACCATCACTGTATTTTTCTTGATCACAATTATAGCGCAGAGTAACGTCTGGAAACTGGAAAATGAAAGTAGCAGTTTCATTTTTTGTTTTTGTTTTTGCATGACTCCAAATATTTTGTGTGTGGCCGCGCAGCTTAGTGAGAACAGTGATCGGGACCAGGACCCTTGTCTACATTAGGCTTGTGTTCCTGGTAACAGTCTGTTATGATAACTGCAGCCCGTCCATTCAGTTGGAAACTCCATGCTTCCAAAACATGTGATGCTTGATGGGATGTCTGCTCTGAAAAGTGAGGAAAGCCACTGTAAAACAAACTCATTTTGTATCTTTATTACAAGCTCTTCACTACAGCATTAGCTGCCAAGAACTTCTGGTGTGCAGTTACAGGTAGAGTGTAAAGAAGTCATACTTGTATGTATATGTGTGTGTGTGTATATATATATTATATATATATTTTATATATATATATATTTTATATATATATATATTTTATATATATATTTATTTTATATATATATATATATTTTATATATATTATATATATATGTATATATATATATGTGTGTGTATATATATATATATATTTGAAAGAAGCAGCATCTAACAGCACCAGTTTATTTCTTTAATCAGACCTAAGATTTATAGTTTACAAGAAGATTGACACTGCATAGAGGAAACTGAAGCACTCCAGGTCTGTCTTACTTTTGACCCTTTATCTAACAACCATCATCTTGATCCAGTCATTAAAAAAAAATAGCAAGAATTATATTTAGAAAAAACAAACAGAACACAAACAGTTTTACTGTAATTAAAACCTAAGACACGCCCCCCCCCCCCAAAAAAAAAAAATCTGAAATACTTATCCTTATTAAGACTGGTATTATGATCTAGCATGATGGAGACATAAAAGGTGCATTGAGACATGTGAGAAGGTATCTCATTTTGGTTTCATTAGGGTAGATAAAACTGTGTTTAAGGTTTCTTCTTAACACATGAAAAGGAGATTTTATGTTAATGTTTTTTATTTATACAAGCAATTGCTGCTTTTGTTGCATTTAAGAATGAGTCATCATTGAAGTAGTGAAAGAATGAATCATTCTTGAAGTAAAGAAATGTGGGTTAAAAAAAAAAAGTTTTCAGTCACATTATCCACGGTCAAGTAGCCTGACATTCTTCCATTATTATTATAATTTTTTTTTTCTTGTATACATTGGGTTTTTTTTTTTCCCACATTGTTCTTTTCATCTGTTGTAAGAGCAGATTATGTGAAATAAGAGTAAGAAAACATGAGGACATAGATGAGAAATTACCTTGGCGGCATTTTGAAATTAAAAAAAAATGATAAAAATCCTCTTCTCCACCTCCAAACCCTATATGTTTTTACTCAAGGTTTACTTAAAGAGTAGTAAATGCAGCAAAATGTTTGTGTTTTAATATACAGATTTATTTGGGTGAAAATGGCGTCCATTTTGGCATTCAACTACCCATATTGGCATGCCAGCGTCAGCACTGGCAAACCATATTTGACCAAAGTTCTGTCTCACTGTTGGTACCCTAAGTAACAGCCCTAGCTTAGCTAATGGGACAGGGGTCGCCAGTCCTCATGGTGGTGGAGTCTATTAAGGAAGCATTGTACCCGGGCACCCACCCCCAATTTTTAGCTTGCTCAGGGACTGACGAAATAGCGGCCATGACCTGCTCCCGAGCCAGCCCTGTGCCTCGGCAGCGTCAGCTGAAAAGTTCCAGGGAGACAGAAGACAAGACATACAAGTTTATATTCACAAATATGGAGCTGTGTATTAGACAGGGATGTATGGAGCATGCCAAACTTTTGACTTGGACAACCATTTTTCAGCTGTTGACTCTGACATGAATAGTACATTCCTGCTGGCTCTGACTCCACCACTTTGATGTTTCATTGCAAAATTAAAACTCCTATCTCTGTGTTTAGCTGTCATTGCCTTTAAGGCTCATTGCTACAGTTGGTCTCCATTCACCTCTGTTCCAGGAGTTCTCTGTCTGGATGTTTGTTTCAGGTTCTTGTAGGTCCTAGTCCATGCTGTCACTATATCTTTGCCTTATGTCTACCCTTGCCCTTGTCCCATACATTTGTTGTTTGTATGCAACTTTTGGCCTGTTGAGTCTAATCTACTCTTTCTGTATGACATAGCAGTCATAGTCGGGTCAGTTTCATATTGGAGTAACATTGATAAGTAATTCTAATCCGAAGCTGCTCATACATTTTTTTTTTTTTAATTAGAAGCATAAGATAGCGAGTGTGAAGTATGAGTATTCTGATTTTTAAATTTGAGGCATCAGATTTTATGTATAGTCCACACTACTCTGTGGTGCAAAAGCAAGGACATGAAATGCAAAAGTTTGGGGAAAAGACAGACAAACCGGGAACTTGAAATGTGGATATATACAGAAGAATAGGATGAATTTCATGGACAGAAAACAAAGAAAGAAGTACTAAATCAACTGAAATTGAAAAGAGAAATAATGAAAAACATTAGAACCTGGTAGTTAAAACATTTTGGTCATATCAAGAGACATAGTACAATAATGAAAATCATGGTAGAGGGGAAAAATAGAAGGGAAAAAGAACAAAAGGTCATCAGGGATATAGATTGCTGGATGACATGAAAAGAAGATGGATTGGCCTGAGCTTGGCAGGTTGCTCTGTGGAAATAAAGGACGGAGCAAGTTGGAAGACCATTGCAGCCAGCCTTCCATTGAGGGAGAGGGCATTTGATGATGATGCATTTTATATCATTTGCGTAGTTATGCACCATTTTTTGCATTTGTTTATGTATTAAATTTCTAGTTTTCATTTTTCTCTTTCAGTTGTTTAAATAAACAGGGTAAATTATATAACAGTCAAGTCATAAATAATCTGAAGATTTTTAAAGTAGTTCATTAAGCTGAAAATGAACTTCAGTGAATTTTTATATGAATTTCTGAACTTAATGATCAGTATTCATTCTGTGGGGTTGTAAGAAACAACAGGTTCTAAAAATATGTAATTGGGGGGGGGGGGTGAAAACCGTGTCAAGGCCTTCCAAGTGGTACAGTTTCACTGTGGAATTTCTGTTTCATGCATGAGGAGAATACATTGTAAATACAATCTTGTTTTCTGGAGGGGTGTTGTAATTTAGATGTTAGCACTCACGAAAGGTTGCAGCTTTGCGTCCTGCAGAAATTATATATTTCATCATCATCCTGCATAATCTGTCATCAGAAGGTTAGCTATAGTGGCTTTGTTCATTATTTGCAGAGTGCACCCAGCCAGCCTGAATCCAGTCCATTTCTTTGTTTTTAATTGATCTGATTTGTTGTTATTCTTTTTTTTTCTTCAGCTTTTCCCTCAAGCATAATTAAACTCTAAATTCGGTGCTTCTATCCTCTTCTCTTTTGCATGAAGACATTTGACATCTTTAAAGTCAACCTGAAGCTTGTTCCTTGTTTGCAACAAACGAATCTTTCTTATCTTGTCCATATTATTATTTTTGTTGTTTGATATTTCTCAGCCTTTCATACTTACATTAATGTTCAGTTGTCATACATATTCCTACACAAATGATTAGATCTTAGTTGACCTCCTTGATATGCACTGTTAATTTTGCTTGATTTATGGACTCTGTAATGAAAAACTGACACATGCAAACAACTTACTAACAGAAGAAGAGTAAGAATGTTGGTGAAGTAAAGGCGCCGGGGGGGGGGGGGGGGGAGAGGGAAGGCAGCCTTTTATAAAATTAGTTAATGGCATGTACATGTTTCTCGTGGAGTTTAAAAGCAGTTGCTGATACAGAGCTTGGGGTTTGTATTGTCTCTTGTAAATGGAACATATGCATGGTCTGGCAGTAGGCTATCAAAAGTGATGAGGAAAGGTATCAACAAATGTATATCAAGAGCAAACATGTTTAAAAAAGCTATGAAACAGGTGGCTCTAGAAAAGGGTAATGAGAATAAGTGGTAGTCAAAAGTGATGCCTTCTTGAAATGACCTTGTATCAGTGAGGATTGAAAAATTAGTTTTGCAGTGGATTCCCTCCATTTTCCTACCACTTCATGTTAGCATAGGTCATAAGCTTGCTTCTGTCATATCTGATCTGGGCTGTTTTTTATTTCATTCAAGGTCTTCCCAGTAATGGACCAGTACTTTTACATAGTTCTAAATCAAGTCTGTCTGGATGTTCCATAATCATAAGGTTTTCTTCTTTCTTTCTTTTTTTTTTTTCAAACTGAGAATAAAGGCATCTTGTTTTTTCCAACTCTATAATGGCGTGTTCTTGCTACATCCATTACCATTAATCTTCATCTTGATGTTATTCTTATTTTTAAAAAGGCTTAGAGGTGTGTACTCTCTGTTACCATTGACTCTGGAATATTGCTGTTAGACATTGGTCCTGAGAACCAGTTTAGTAATTGTCTTTTTTTTTTTCCACTTTTTTTTTTTTTTCAAATTTTATATTACAGAAAAGAACAGAATAGATTATAATGGCTGAACATCATCATCGTCACAGTCAAGTTTAGTCCAGTCCAGTCCATCCTTTTATTGTCCACCAGCTCATATAATTGTTGACTTCTTACTCTTGTTTTTTTTTGTTCTATTTTCCCCTCTAGTATTGTTTTCATTATTATATGCTTCTTGATATGACTGAAATATTTCAAATGTCTGGTTGTCCTAGATGACCAGAAAAATGAAAAAAAAAATGGAAAAAAGATAGACTTTTTTTATGACCAGTCTTGGGGGGAAAAATTCAGAAAAAAAGGAGGGAGGTGGAAACAGAGTGCTGATATCTGAATGGGCTTACTAAGTGAAAGGCAATTAGAAAATGAAAGACAACTGATATTCAAAATGCCAGGGACCATTTGAAATCAAGAGACATGGTCATCAGCACCTATTTGTATGACACCTGCTGATGGTAAGAAGTAAATAATGAGTGTACTGTTTCTAACCATTTGTGAGGTCCCAGACACTGTCCTTGTTAAAATTCACTGTTTTTCTGCTTATTATTCAGCTGATCACCACAAAAGGAGCAGTGGAAACATAATACATCCTTCCAAGAAGCCTGGTTGAATGTTACTGGTGTGTTACCATGGATGTTCAACATTGGACTGATTTTCTGATCATTTCAGAATGGTGATAAATTTGACTAGGAATGTCCATATGTTTACTCCATAGACTTGGAAGTGTATATCGCTGAAGACTTTCTCAAAACCATTGTTTATAAAGGCACATGATCATTGCCACTTCTGATGTTGTTTCATCTAGTTTGTTGGGGTTGTTTATATGTGTTTTTTGTGACTTGTTTCATTCTTTTAAAAGATTAGGTTTCATGCCTAGTGAAAAGCTTGTGATTGCTTCCTATGATATACAGAAAGAAAGTAATTGAGATAGTAGACATTTTCCCAGGCTGTCAAAGGAATTTCCTTAAAGCAGATGCCGTTTATTGATGCAACATCAGAAATTACAAATAACTAAGATTTGTGAAAAATATAGAATGACTTGCATAATTTATGACTGAAGGTAATGTATATATAAATTCAATAATACCTGTTGTGTAATTTCTCTGTATGCTGAAGTGTTCTCTTTCTTTTTTTTTTGTATCAACAGTATGCGGCAGTGTGCGTATAAAGAATGATCTGGAGGAATTTCGGAAGCTGGAGAATTGCACTGTGGTAGAAGGTTCTGTTTACATCTCTCTAATGGAGCATGCTGTTGCTGAGAACTTTGCCAAGTTGTCATTTCCAGAGTTGCGCGAGATTACAGCTTATTTAATGTTATATCGAGTGTATGGATTGACTACACTGAAGCATCTCTTCCCAAACTTGGCAGTTATAGGAGGTCGCCAGCTGTTCAGTAATTATGCTTTTGTAGTTCATGACATGTTGGATCTAGAGGAACTTGGCTTGGTGAACCTGACCACCATTAGCCGAGGTGGAGTTCGGATTACTGAAAGCAAGAAACTCTGCTATCTGGATACCGTGGATTGGGGGCGACTGGGAGTAGATCCAGGAGCACAGGATTTCAAGGACAACATGAACCAGTGTGCAGATGTTTGCCCTGCTAATTGCCCCACAACACTCATTGGAAATGTGGCTGCCAAACGTTGCTGGACATTAAAGGACTGTCAAAAGGGCCTGAGTAAGTAATTTGTGATATTGTCTTTTAATTTCAGTTTTTGCTGTCTGTCACGTGTGAATCAAACTTCTTATAAATATTGAGAATTATTATGTGTGAGCTGTAGTAGATATTCAGCTGTCTTCATAGGATTCCATTTTTAGAAACCATTTAACTTTTGCTTAGTGGATTTTTCAACTGTACATATCAAATTCTGCTCAGTATTTTATCAGAATCTGTATGATATTTGTTATTACAAACTGTGTTTGAGGTTTGAATGAGTATGACTTTTTATTGTTAAATGAATATTTTAAAAGAAATAAACAATTAAGAAGAAAAATAAATATTATTCGTCGAGTTAGCCAAGCTAAAGTGTTATTTGTTTTTAAGCAGAGTGATATTTTGTGCATTGGACATGTCTAGAAGTAGCATTTACCGTAAATTACTACCCTGATTAATTTTAATCCATGCTGCAGAGTCCAGTTTATAAGGAGTACAGAATGTGTGTCAATAACAGGGAGAAACCAAGCTGATAACATATGCCAAGAATGAGGTCAGGAAAACATGATGAAAAGCTTAAAAAAAAAATCAGTGACCTAGATGAAAATACTTGTGAAATAATATCCAATAGCATCATAATGCACGCAGAAGGCTACATTACTGATTATTGTGAAGGATATGTAATGGTTAGCCTTCTGTCTATGCACATCTTGGATCTTTGCTAATCCAGCTGGAGTAAGGAGTTTGACTGTCATTTATTCTGTGTGCTTTGTCATTATTTTGTTTGAGGATCTCTTACATTTCATTTATCTTCACATTCGTTCATTTGCATGTCCCTTGCGGAATTTTGCCTCCCTAACAGCTCCCTTGTAGGTTACCTTCACAGGCCTTCATAACTCCTGCCTGCATGGTGGCTTTTCTGGAGAGCATAAAAAATTTACAGTATAGGCTTGGTAACGAAACAGTAAATAAATTCCAAATTAGATTCTGAATTTAATGAACAGCAGGCTTGTAACGATACTCAGTATTTTCTTTATAAATTTTGCTGAACAGTTTACTCAGTAACTTGGCTGACACTTTTTTTGGTTTTTTTTTTCACATTTTGTAAGACTTTCTGCATTGTAACTTTGAAAACAGTGTTAAACAGTGTACGTTTTATACAATAGCTTCTCTGTTACTTGACAAACAGTTTTTTTTTTCACATTTTACAAGATAGTATTGTAACTCAGCTAATATTTTTTTTTTCTAATTAATTTTATGAGATTCTTAGCATTGTAAATCTCAGAACAGTGTGGTCTATACATTTTGTGGAGCTGTTCCATTGCTATAGCATTTGAAGTGAGTTTTTTTTTTTTTAAAAAAAAATTTCTTTGTATGATGAAATTTCTTTGTATCCAGACTTGCTCAAGAAGGGATTGACTGGGTGAACCTTTTTTATGCCTTATACTCCACTGGGAGTACAGAGGGCTGATGATGATGATGAAACTTAATAATTTAAAGTGTCTTTCCCAGCTGTATTATGTGAAGTTTAATTCACCATTAGCAAATACTATAAATTTTCAAATAGAAAATTTTAGTACAGTGTTGATACCTATTGGTAGGGCAGGCATGGTTATTATTGTTGTAAGGAACAGCAATGATGGCAGAGCAGGGAACAAATTTGCCATTGTGGGGACAAGTACAGTTATGTCAGTGATAGGGGATCAACCATACTATGCAGGTAAATTGTAGGTGGAAAAGGATCAGGACATGATGGTGATGTAGTTGAAAGACTGGCTGATGAGGAGACAGGAGGTCAGGATCTGAGTAATCTGCACTGCCATGCATCTGAAGTAAACATTTTAAAAATGTGAGGGAGAAATTTAACATTTCTTCTTATTCTTGTTCTTGTTGTTATTCTTCTTCCTCCTCTTCTTCTTGTTCTTGTTGTTATTCTTCTTCCTCCTCCTCTTCTTATTGTTCTTGTTGTTATTCTTCTTCCTCCTCCTCCTCTTCTTGTTCTTGTTGTTATTCTTCTTCCTCCACCTCTTCTTCTTGTTCTTGTTGTTATTCTTCTTCCTCCTCCTCTTCTTCTTCTTGTTATTCTTCTTCCTCCTCTTCTTCTTGTTCTTGTTGTTATTCTTCTTCCTCTTCCTTTCTTCTTGTTCTTGTTATTCTTCTTCCTACTCTTCTTCTTCTTCTTATTGTTCTTATTCTTCTTCTTCTTGTTATTCTTCTTCCTCCTCTTCTTCTTGTTGTTATTCTTCTTCCTTCTCCTCTTCTTATTGCTCTTGTTGTTATTCTTATTCCTCCTCCTCCTCTTCTTATTGTTTTTGTTGTTATTCTTCTTCCTCCTCCTCTTCTTATTGTTCTTGTTATTCTTCCTCCTCTTGTTCTTATTCTTCTTCTTATTGTTCTTATTCTTATTATTGTTCTTGTTGTTATTCTTCCTCCTCCTCCTCTTCTTATTGTTCTTGTTATTCTTCCTCCTCCTGTTCTTATTCTTCTTATTATTCTTATTATTGTTCCTGTTCTTGTTATTCTTCCTCCTCCTGTTCTTATTCTTCTTCTTATTGTTCTTCTTATTCTTATTATTGTTCTGGTTTTTGTTGTTATTCTTCCTCCTCCTCCTCTTCTTGTTCTTATTCTTCTTCTTATTGGTCCTGTTCTTGTTCTTATTCTTCTTCCTCCTCCTCTTCTTATTGTTCTTATTCTTTCTTCTTCCTCCTCCTCTTCTTATTGTTCTTGTTGTTATTCTTCTTCTTCCTCCTCCTCCTCCTCTTCTTCCAGTTCTCATATCCCTGTGTGGATATCCTTGAAGAATGCAGTAATTTGCCTTGGATTGTTGGCATCGCTGTACAGTTTCATCTGGACTTGTATTAACATGTTTTCTCTTTGCTCTTCGCATACAGAGCAGTCCTGCAACAGATGCTGGGCTGTCATTTTTCTAGTGTCACAGGTGCACTCATCAGTTGTGCCTATTTCCAGCTTGTTACACATATCTCAGCCTGTTGTGGCCTGTGCAGAATCTGAAGATCTCGATTTGATATTCTTTTACTAATGGTAGGAGTCATTCATATGATAACGTGGATACTCTTTTTTTTTCTTCTTTATTTGGCTCTGATCGGTGATTTGGGTTTATTGTATGGTATCCTTGTGTTGTGTTGTGGGAGCTTTCCTCTCTTCTTTGTCAGTGAATGAGTCTCTTTGGTCCTTTTGATAATGCAGCGAGATTATATCCACAATAAGACTACCCTTTTTGATAGATTGGGCCATGCATATCAGTTGTTAGTAGTTCGGGCAGGCAGTGGGGCCCCAGCTTCCTTCTGGGGATTTATTTAATTTCTGTATCTGTTTCCGAACAAATACTGAATGGCGAACTTTTAGAAGACCTAAACTGAGATGACATGATCACAGTAAGACTTTCACGACAGATTTTTGCATCAGTCATAAGGACAGGAAAGACATGGCGAAAGAACCAGCCATACATGGCTGAACCGTTTGAAGAGGATGCGAGACCCATATTTGGAAACAGGGGACGCAACCGCAAACAGACCGGAACTTGTGCATCATTCTCACAGCTTTTGATACCGTGGCCAGGTAGGCCTGCCGATGGACAGTAGTAGAGAAACTACTCGGGGGAAAAAAGTGTTTGACACGATATCACAACCATTTAGTATCTACTTTCTTCAGAAGCGTCTTCTAAGATTAATCGGTCAGTTTATTTTTCTGTGTATACAAACATCTAGCACTACTGAATAACTGACAAGCAGAAACATTCTGTTGTAAAACCATTCTCGTAATAGAGTTTTGTTTACGTTGACTGCAGATGGGAAGAGATTGTGGGGGAAATTAGAGCATCAGGCGAAATGTCAAAAGAAAACATGGTAATTTTATTTCGTTCGTTACGCACACGTGTGCAGATTTGGATTTGCCGAATCAGATTCTGGTTTCTGGCAGCGTAGGTGGACCGCCGTAGCACTATTGCGGCCAACTTTCCTCCAGACGAACATGGATTTACATGGAATGGGTTTCGCTTGGAGTTTCCTGCCAACCTAGACGGATTTCTGTTAAAATGGATGCAGATGAGTTTTCTCCAGCCATGATTCCTGTTATCTGGTTTCAGCAACTCGATTCAAGTATGTTTCCTGCGAAACTGACAGCGCTTTTCCTCTGATGTTGGGTTGCTCTTCGTAAACGGCCGAGACATATGTGAGGATTATATAAATAAGAGATGTCATATGTTAATTATGTGGAGGTAGACAGAGGTGTATGGTTTGGTTTTGCAGAAAAAAAAATAGAAAGGTATCCACGAGAATAGAAAATAAATAAGTGGTGGCGTAACACGACAGCCACTCATTATTTCGGCAATAACGCGTCTGTCAAGAAAAAGAAAGAGACCTAGATATCTCTTTCAGTCTCCCAGGAACTGCGAGGAACTGGTGTTCCTCTGCAGCCGATGCGCTGGAGATGATGAAGAACAGCATGTTGTTGGCTTAGGAACGGGTTATGGAAGCTATTTTTTTCAGTCCTTGAGTGCAGTAAAAAAGGGCAGGAGATGTGCATACTTCTTTAGCAGACTCCATCACCATGGGGACTATGGTGATCCGTTAGTCATAATGGTCCTGTTACTGGGGGTATCAACGAAGAGGTGGGGGTAGGGCCTTGAGCTGTGGGTCGCCAATTCCGACGCTAGTGCATCGGATATGAGTCGCTGATGTATTAAAGAATTATATTATTAGATATTTTCACCGCTTAATTAACATTTGTTATTCATTTTGTGCAACCAGACTGAGGTGACTCGCTCGATATGGAGTCGGCCACGTTAACATTCGTGTATAAGGTCCAGTCGCATCTCATGCTTTCCAATATATTAGCCTTGTTTCCTCCAGTGACACTGCGCAGTTGCGGTCACTAAGCAGGCCGGTCTTTTGTCGGTTTTCCCCACTCACATGTAATATGTGTTTGTGTAGAAAGTGCATAACGTTTTTTTTAAGTGGAAACTTTAAAAATCTCCCATAGAAATGAGAGAAAAATAAAACAACATCAGCTTGCATTGAAACTCTTCTTAAGCACTTTATTTCGAGAACAGGATGTTATTGTAAAAATATGGCAGGACAGCACGGTTGGCAGGGCAGCGGCGTGAATACCTTGGCGGGCTCGCGCACACAAACACATCGTTGAGCCACGAACATCGAAGGAAAGTGGGGCGAGGAGAGGAATTCCTCAGACAGGACACACTCTTGAATCTTTGTTTGAATATGCGCTAGACCCGGGCATTACTCGTTTTTTTTTTTTCTTCTTAGGAACCGAATATTTCGGGCACCCGTTAAGTAAGTACTCATGGAGCCGGTTCCTGGAACCGATTCCTGGAGTTCTTGCTCTTGGTAAATGTGAGCGATGATTTCCTTATTAGGCAATTTCCCTATGTTTTTCCACATGTCTCTGCGCAGAACTGCTATTAGATCTCTGAGCCGTTATTTACACATAGAGTTTACAGTAAAACACGCCCGAGTCGCAGTGAACGAAGTGACTCTAGAAACAGTGATTCAGCGTCAGTTTCATGAGGGGAAACTGATATTTTCATTAGTGTTGACAAAATCAGCACGTTTAGTGACTGCACCGTGCAGAAATATTTGGGCTACTGTGGTTAAAATGGTTCCGTATAAATTCAGCGCTGAATGAAATAAGACTTTAATGTTTATTGTTAGAGGAAGGGGAGTGTGCGGAAGTGGCATCTGCGGAGTGACACGACGCGATGCCAGTATTGTTTTGATGCCACGACTTTTCAGAAAAAAAGTATCTGGCCATCAGACGCCATTCGTCTACACTGTTGCCCGCCGACAAGCGCTTCTACCAGTACATGTAACTGGCTTGCTTTCTGTTTTCTAAAGCCTTTCCGGTTTCAGGAATCGGCTTGTAGGAACCGGGTACCCGCTTTTACCGGAAGAACGGAAAGAACCGGTTCTAAATTCGGTTTCTGGACAGCTCTGATATGCACTTGTTTGCGCACAATTAGCAGCGTTTGTAGTGGTTTTCTTTCATATGTCAGGCAGAGGTTCCACCAGTATCTTGTATACCACACATCAGAATGGGGGGGGGGGGGGGGGGAACGACCGAATACATCGAAGCAGGGGATCAGTGAAAGGATTTTGGGTGGTCCACAGGCCAGAAAATAGATTGACTCGATTTAAACTCTCGGCATCATTAAGTCTAACGACTTTTAAATCATGTCTTTACTGCAGCGGCTTTGTGTATATTTATATTTGTATACCTAGCTCGAAAGCTGTATGGCAAGTCCTGGAAAATAACACCTGGACAGCATCAGAACTATGTGCTACTTAAACATACATGCAGCGAGAACATCAGAAGGCTTAACAGACATACCTGCAACGTCACAGGAGTTACACTATGTTTGTTTAGCATAAACATGGATACAATTATAAATGAGGTCAACACAAAGCAGCTGTCTAACCATGCCAGCAATTCATTATTAAAACAAGTTGTTGAATTGAAACACGTAGGAAGCGTGTTCACAGAAGACTGTTGAAATGGACAGGTAAATCGAAAGTAGATGCCTCAAGAGTCGACAGAGTGACGTTATCAGCTGACACGTTTGGTGATACATCCAACTGTATCTCTGGAAGCTGAGCGGCAGGTAGCAAACAGCTTGTATATACTCGCTCTTTGTTATCTTTGTCAGATCTGGACCTTGTCAGAAACACACAGGCGAGACGAAATGTCACAGAAGAGCTTCCAACCTCGCCCTACGAGATCGTGGTGGAAGTGATGTCATTAGAGGAATAATAGGTACCACGTCATGCACCAGATACATTAAGAAGCAAGTCGGTCGGGCGCCTTATCAGAAACACACAGGCGAGACGAAATGTCACAGAAGAGCTTCCAGCCTCGCCCTACGAGATCGTGGTGGAAGTGATGTCATTAGAGGAATAATAGGTACCACGTCATGCACCAGATACATTAAGAAGCAAGTCGGTCGGGCGCCTTATCAGAATGCAGCTTTAACCAGTTACCATCGCAAGCCTTCAGCAGCGGTGGAAGACCAAGAGGGTGCGGAAGTAAAAGATGGCTAGATAACTTGGAAAAAGTCATACGGAGACATGGAACATTGCCCAGCTCTCCGTACATGAAACACGACTGTAAACGGCACCCTCCCCCAAACGCTTATCATCGGAGTTCGAAGAGTAAAGTAAAACTGTAAGTAAAGACCATGCCTTTAGGATTTCTTAGACGTTTTCATTGTGTCCCACCCATTGAAACGAATCTGCGCAGATAATAAACCCACTTAAGGGGGTAGTTATTTATAGTTATTTCTTAGCTAACTCATTTAAACAAACATAGTATGTAAAACTTGAATTAATTATTCATACAGTGACGCAGCTTTTAGTGTGTCATACATTCTTACAGTTAAATGATTTGTTAGAAGAAAGGAGAAAATGTTTGTGAATCAAAATCAGAGATAGCGTATAAGAAATTACTAGCTTTATGTATGCAAATTCAGTTGCTCCCCCCCCCCCCCCCCCCCCTTGAAGTTGGTTACACTTTTTTTTTTCCTTTTTCCCTATGAAATTTTCCAGTGATTGTCAGGTTCTCCCAACTTTTGTCTTTCCAGAATGTGTCCATAGAATTTTTATCGTATTTTCCTAATTGTATTGAGTCGCCAGGTGTACATCTGTAGCTTCTCTGAACAGTTCTTTGTTGGGGGGGGGGGGATGTCAAGCTTTTTCTCGATATCTTTCTCCATAATCAAATCTCTCTTGCTTAATATTACTGTAATTATGAAGGACATTAGTTCCAGTAGTGGATAACGTTTTACAGATCTAATATTGTACCGCGCTTTACGCTTGAGCGTGTAAATATGAAAAGTGATACATGTGATTATTACTTTTAAACGTGGCGCATATGATGTTGTTCGGAATGCCATGGGCCCGAGAGATTGTATTTTCCCAGTCTAGTAACGATTGCCGACGGTGACTGTTCCAGGGATTAACAGTCTGTCATGTGTTTCCTGTTTTCCTGGAACTTTAGTTTGTCTTAGCTGTCCCGTTTTCCCTGGGAATTACAGTTTGCCATCGCTTTCTTGTTTTCGTTGGGACTTTGTCACAGTTTTCCCAAGGACTTCAGTATGTCATAGTTTTACCGTTTACTCTTGGACTTAACAGTCTACCGCTGCCTTCCTGTTTCCCACAAGGACTTAGAGCGTGTTGCAGCTTTTCTGTTTCTCTGGGACTTACATGGGATTATTTCTTTTAGCGTCAGGCTTTTTTTTTTTTAGCTCCGTCACGACTGACACAGCTTCGGCGTGCATCCCGCCTGCCAGACTTCTGTGAAAGTCTTACGAGGGTCGCTGCGTGTATGCCGTCAAGCTGAGTCTCAGAGATAACGCAGCACTATGCTACTTGCTGTGATGAAAGTATAGGACCTGTTGTGATGGAAGTTTAAGACCTGTTCTAGATATTAATGATTGCTCACATTGGAAACCGTTCCTCTTTCTGATGTCCGCCAAGACGTTTGGCTGTCAGAATTGAGGTTCCTTTGAGCAAAAAAAAAAAAAAAAGTTAAAATAGTGTAAAAGTAGTTAAAGATTAAAGTAAAACTATTAAAATTTTATTCATAGATAAAATTTAGCTCCTTTTCCCTGCTTGTTACAGTTTTGCGTTAACATTTCCTTTCTTATCAAACCGCTTTCAAGTATAGGTTGAGATAAAGTAGACGTATTCTGCTATAAAGCCACATAAGGGATATGGCACATTTTACATGATCTGTCCACACGCTAGAGGGTAAAGTGACCGGCCACACCGTAGTATGCAGGATGGTCCAGTTTTCTACGGATTTGTCCCGGGAATCGTATTACTTCGGTCGGAACGCCTGTGTCCTCTGTTTCAAAACACGTGCCCCATATTGTCCTGTAATTCTCATCTTTGACCCTCACCAGGTTCGGAAATACTCAGAGTTTTAAATAAAAAAATATTTCTCTCGGTAGTACACGGTTGAGTGTCCCGTGTTCGAACTTAGAAAAGATGGCCAGATTATCACAGGGTGATATGGTTAGCATCAGTCGCCATTACTTCCCAAGCTGAGAAAGAAAGCAGAATGCCCATTTTTACATCTGGGTCGCTGGGTCGTCTTCGGGCCGGACATGAATCACCAGTCTCGACAGACTAGTGCACTAACCAGTTCGTTTTTCAGGCTTCCCACCTTCAAATATCAATATCATCATCATCATCTTTCCCTTGAGGGCATAGACCACTGATAAAGACTCTCCAGTTATCCATGTTCTTGGATTTATTCTCTGCTTCCTTCCATGTGTATACCTTGTCTCTGAGCACTTTCATTTCTCTTTTCCTTGAGGATTACATGTCAGTGCCTGTCTTGATATGGTGGTGCTGTGCTTGTCTTGCTATGCTGGTACTGGGGTTTCCTCAGAGTGTAGCCAATCCTCCTCCATTTCCTAGACATGATTTGTAGGTTTCCATTCCTAGACCTCCTCGTTCCAGATCTTGTCCTGCCATTGAATGCCTTCAAATATGATGGGATATTAAGTCTTGCTGTCGTTTTTCGATGTATTCCTTCGACTTTTCTCAGCTGTTCGTGCAGATGCCTAATAAAATGTTTGCACTAGCATATAGTAAGTGAATATAAAGAGACTGAGTGCACAAATGGTACAATAACCGAATCGCTGCCTGTTAGTAAAATGGTGTCATACTTCTCTCTCTTTGACACTTGGAGAGTTACGCCGATGGAGCGCCGAATTTAAGGAACATAGATGTAGTTGAGAACGGCCGTGTAACTGAAGCGCTGGAAAAAATGCGAGTACATTTTTTGTATATGTATGTCTATGTATGCGTACGTCCAGGTGTCCAGATACGATTGATGGCTGTGGTGGATATCCTATTAAAATGTATCAGGTAGTGGACTTCACTAACTTAATTCCCAACGCGAGGCTGTGAGACAAACTTGTCGCCTTGCTCTATCATTATTTGGGAATACTTCATCCATCATAAGGGACTGAAGTAGCTCCTTTCCTTTGTAGTTGCCTGCCCTTTGCAGAACGTTCTCAGGAGCAGTTGAGAAAACTTAAGAGGTGCTTTGATGATTTAGTTTCTCATGAGCGATCCACATAAGCAGGCATCTCTGCAAACCCCGACGCCATAGTAGACATTGACCAGAATGAAATAAAGCAACAGCCTGTTTGTCGGGTGGGCTGGCATTAAAATTCTCTTGTTTTGAGCGTCTGCTCGCTGCTGCTTTGCTTTTGACAGTTCTGTGAGAGCAGGATTCTAATAATTCTTGTGGTTTTTTTTCTTTCTTTCGTAGTAGCGATGCGAAACTTCTCTCTCTCTCTGTGCGTGCTGAGCAAAGGTCGTTCACATCGTCCACGGTCAGTAAACCTTTGACCTTTACACTTGCCGCCCCGGTCCGCAGTAAGCATGCGTTCAACCTGCTTCAGGGTTGTCCGTCTGCTTCTTGGCCGAGTTATCTGTTCTTGGTGATGTTAAAGTTCGTGTGTCTTAGAAGACAGCCGGTCCGTGGAGGGGGTGGGTTGGAAAACGGCAATCAGTATACCAGTATTGCCTAGAAGGATTGTTTTATAACATACAGCGTATATTATTTCTTATTCGTGTTTGCTAACTAATATATATATATATATATATATATAGTCCGACATTTAAGTAGTGAGACTAATTACATAAAGAATTAAATGTTGAAAATATAACCTGTATTTTATCCATTGTGCATTGATACAGCGAGTGGGGCACGATCTAACAAACACTAGAACGACCTTTGGGGTTGGTATGGTCCCTAAACTCGATGTTAAGGCCCTTTCAATGGTAACTTTAATTTTGGGAATAAAAAATAATCACAGGGAAACAAATCTGAGGAACAGGGTGGATGGTTGAGAACACACACTTGTTTTTGGGCCAAAAATTCCTGTACAACTTCCGCTCGGTGAGCCGGTGCATTATCACGAAGAAGGAAAAAAACTGCCAGGTGTTGACTACTCGGGTCGGACTCGGAGAATCCTTTTCAATAGGCGTTTCAAAATCTCTCTCTCTCTCTCTCTCTATATATATATATATATATATATATATGGACGTGTGTGTATGTTTGTGTATATGTACCAACATCACTCCGGAACGCCTGTAGCAATTTCAACAAAACTTGGTACACGTATGACTTACAGTCTGGAAAGAAATTCTGTTGGGGTAATACATCCCTAGGATACCCCTATAACCCCTGGGGTTCGGGGTGACATGTAAGAATAATCGAAAATGAACAATACTAGTGCCGAACCTATAGTTTTCAGTGTCGCCGAGATGAATAGTGACATTCCCGATGCCGTTTAAGTCCAAATTCAGCCGGCATGGGTGCGTGGGGGTGACATGTACAAATAATCGAAAACAACCGATATTAGTGTCGAATCCATAGTTTTCAGTGTCTCTGAGATGAATATTGGCACTCGCAAGTTCAGCTTCCATCGGCATGGGGAGGGGGGTGTGAGAAGTGGTGAAAAATAAAATGTCCAGATTGACCGAGATTAGTGTCGAATCCATAGTGTATGGTGTCGCTAAGCTGATTGGTGACAGTCCTGATGACAGTTAAGCCCACGTTTAGTCGAATAGAAGGAATAGAACTCTGTAAAACTGTCTAGACTCTGTAGAACTTTCTAGTAGGTTGTGGAAATGAATAGAACATTGTAGAACCTTCTGGAAGATTGTGGAACTGAATAGACCTCTGTAGAACCTTCTAGAAGGCTCTAGAAATGAACAGAACCTTGTTGATTGGGATAAATAAATATCCGGGAAACCCTTGTAATCAGCTGGTACGTAAATAAACTTTGGCAGTGACATTCTGCCCCTCTGGAATAAATTATTTGTGAATAACTCCTTCAGTGTCGTAGAAGCACACCAACATTATCTTAACTTCGAAATTTGAAGACGAAATTTTCTGCCTTTTGGTGATAATGATGACTTCCACTGAGCACTTTGGCGTTTAGTTGTGGGATCATAGCGTAAAATCCATGTTTCATCCTCTGCAACAATCAGATTTAACAAATGTTTATTTCTGCGACATGTTTTGATGATGTCTTTTGCGTACTCAACACGCTGATGTTTTTGGTCATCAGACAATGAATGTGGTAGAAACTGGCAACAGTTTTTTTTCTTGCCAAAATCTTCCATTACAGTTTTACGAATGGTCTCTTGGTTAACATTAGATTCATCTGCCATCATCCTCACAGTCAAACAACGATCATCTTGTATCCATTCTCTGACTTTTGCAGATGAGTTCCTCATTACGAACAGAAATTGAACATCCATGTCAACTTGCAATTGTAATCGTTTCCACACCACTTTTGAATCGTGAATACCACCTGAATATCTGTGCAAGAGAGAAACAGTTATCCCCATAAACGTGTCGCATCAATTCAACTGTTACAATGGCTCTTTTTCCGAGTTTTAAACAGAATTTAATGTTAGCTTTTTGCTCCATGCTGATTATGTAACAATGCACCCATGCTTATTGGGCGGCGATGAAAAGTTGCCAGATCATCTTTGGATTACATACTTTGCTTCGTAGATGGTATTTTCGTCTTGGCCGTAATAAAATCAGTCTCACTACTTAATTGTCGGACAAGGTGTGTCCGGTAACTAATGAGACTTATTGTATTCAGCCGATCAGCAGGGCGGGTGGGGGGGGGGGGGAATTCTCCGGGCCTGAAGGTTAGTGGGGGACGCTAGATAAAGGGTCGATATCTTGTCATTTAGCTCTGAACTTTTACAGTGTGCGGATCGCTTGTAGATAGCTGTTTAAGCGAAGGCGGTCAAAATGCAGAAGAGTGTCGAGCAAGGATAAAGTCCACGAGTCTTTAAGAAGAACAACATCATTAAGAGCAAACTTAATGTTATGTGGAGATGAAATGTGAAAGCCTGGGTTACCAGACAGTTCTTCACTGAATGGATACACGAGGAGTTTGCTCCTTTAGTAAAAAGACTTATCTACAGGAGAAAAATCTCCTTAAGAAGGCTCTTCTTGTCCTGGACAATGCTCCTGCGCATCCTCCAGGCTTAGAAGATGATTTGGTGGGCGAATACAGCTTCATCAAGATAAAATATTTACCCCCCAATACCACCCCTTTCAACCAGCCCATCGACCAGCAGGTGATCTCGATCTTCCAGAAATTGTACATCAAGGCTATGTTCCAAGGATGTTTTGAAATTACAAATGAAACGAAACTGATTCCCCCCCTCCCCCCCCCCCCCTTTTTTTTTCGAGAGTTTTGAAAGGACCACTACAATATCCTCCATTGCCTAAGAATCATCGAGAAAGCATGGAAGGAAGTGTCGTTCAGGACAGTGATCTCTGCCTGGAAAAATCTCTGGCCTGAATGTGTTGCTGCAAGGGGGTTTGAAGACTTTGAGGAACCACTTGTTGTTTTTGACATCGTATCTCTGGGCAAGTACATGGGTTTGTAAGTCAGCGAGGAGGATATCAACGAGTTAGTGGACAATCACTGGACTGAGCTGACAACGGAAGAGGTTCAGCATCTCAACCAGCAGCAGCAGAAAGAGGTCAAGAAATTTCTTCAGGGGAGGAAGAGGGAGACGCTGGAAACATTCCCACTGCTGAAATCAAGGATCTTCTCATCATGTGGTAAAAAACCCAGGCTGCAGTCGTTGAGAAGTGACCACCCTAATAAAGCCCTTTTTAACAGGTGTGTTAATTTGTTCAATAATAACTTCACTGAACATTTTAGAAAAGTTCAAAAAGGTCACCAACATCAGACCACTTTGGAACGATGGTTCTCAAAAGACACCACGACCAGTGACCCCAAGCCCTCTACAAGTGGTACCTTAGCGAAGGGCATAAAAAGGCAAAGAATGCAGGCACCTGAAGCGTAGTTACCTGATGTTATCATGGAAGGTGACTCGCCTTCGAAGCAATAATCTCTCATCTTCCTCCTCCAGCTTCCACATTATGCCCTAGTATAAGGTAAATTAGGTTTTTATTTTTGTTATTTTATTAATTTTCGTTTTTATTCACATAGTTTTATTTGTTAATATTTTACCTTAAAATCCACTGTATTTACTGTTAAAATTATTTTGAAAATTTGAGTTCGTGGGACCCAGGAACGGATTAATCCAGTTTCTATTATTTTAAAGGCGAAAAAATTGTCATGGGACTCGAACATTATATATTTATATATTATATATATGTATGTTCAGCCTTGATCCAGTGAATTGTAGCCTTGAACGCCGCCTTAACTCTTACACGTCAGAGTATTTTGTCTTCACAATCTACAAAAAGACAAGATTCGCCTCCTACCTTCACTTTTTGAACTACCATCAAGTAGTTATTTTGTGACTCTTTTCTTTTGTAGTTGCCTGGCCTCGCAGAACATTCTCGAGAGCCGTTCAGAAAACGTAGAGGAGCCAGAAAATAATTCCTAAAGGTTTCTTCTCGTCATCTTTTCGCACCGCGGCCGGCACACTCCACGTGGTCTGAACAAAAAGGAGAAGATCGAGGAAAAAACTGTTCGCTACTCAGAATGCGCCACATCATTCGGAGTCAAGTGAAGCCTTTTGTTCAACCTTGATCCAGTGAAATACGGCCTTGAACGTCGCTTCACTCTTACACATCAGACAACCGTGTTCTCCTTCTTATCAAACACTATATATACGTCACAAATCGCCACCTCTGCCAATTCTATGTCCCTAGCAAACAACACAAACTACCTCCTCCACAGCCAGTCTCTTCTGTTCCCCAAAATACCCCCCCCCCCCAGCCAACCTCTCTCTTCCATTACACCTGACCAACAGACTTTTATTACACCTGACCAACAGGCTTTTCTTTCTCTTGACCAACAGGTTTCCTTTTCACTTGACCAACAGGTTTCCTTTTCACTTGACCAACAGACTTCTTCAACACACAACTTGCCTTCTTCTTTCACACCTCCCGACCAACCTTACCAGGTTACACAGCACAATCAAGTTCTCACAGTCACACCTGTAGATGAGGCCTCCTCTCATCCTCCCCCCATCCAGCATCGAATGTAGTCTGTATTCCTCCAGATTTTCCCCCTCTGTGATGAAGTCCTCAGCAAAGGCTTTAAATTTATTCCTTTACCGCCCTCAGTGTGAGCGCTATTTTTTACTACGCGATGTTAAACAGTTCTACCGTCGATTACGTCTCAAATATTACTTTGCTAACAAAGAATCTAACCAACTCGCACCAGACCCCGACGACCAATTTGCCCGTTATAATCATAATAAATCTAGTTGGACACCTTTCTCTGGGGCTTCTCAAGCTTTAGATCTTGTACATTGATGAGACTTGGCGTGAAACACAAAACCTCCGACCACCCAAAACTTCGACATTTCAGCCTAATTAAGGCAGAATCCAGGGCACTGTCTAAACTCCGACGTTGAGAAGACTGATAAAACTAGCTGATAAAACATCGAATCTCGTAGTTTGGAAAAAAAAATTCTGTTGGTAAAGAAATGTCCCAACTCAGTGACACAAAATTCGAAACCCCCACGTAAAAACGACGCTACCCGCTCCAACAACGACATAGTGGGAGCAACCATCAGAGACTTGATTAACGAAGGTTGCCTACCATCCTAAGCTGATTCTCTTCACATCAAGGACAGCTGCTTTGGCAAACTCACCTTCTGTCTCCTTCCTAAAATCCATAAACCCGGTCATCCTGGATGTCCCATTGTATCAGCGTGTTCAAGCCCCACTGAGCACATTTCCGACTTTTTGGACGGCATTTTCAGTCGCTGGTACACAAACTGCCTTCTCCTTTGAAAAATACCAATTAAGCCTTAACAACATTCGATGCGATCAAACGCTCCCAGCATAACACTTATCACATCTTTCTCCTTAATGTTTACTCCCTTTACACCTCTATCCCCGATGAGGAAGGGCTCTTAACACTCCGCTATTTCTTGATAAAAACCCTCACACAACCACTAACACCATAAGACTCGAAGGGCTGGTGTTCAGCCTAAATTCCTTTGCATTAAATGTCGAATACTTTGAACAAAGCAGTGGTGTCGACGTGGGGAAAAAAAGGGTCCGACTTATGGATGCTTATTTATAGGTTTCCTGGACGTCAAATTATGGGAAAACCGTAGTGGCAGACTCCCAGAATTCTGTAAAAGGTACATCGATCATGGCAGTGGAGTCACCAGTATGCCAAAGTGGGAGCTAGAAAGTTTTATCGAATTCGCCAACTCACTTAATGAGAAAGTCAAATTCACCTATTAAATTTCTGACAAGTCTGTCAACTTTTTAAACATGAAAATATCTATTGGCACGGACTGTCTTGTCACCTGTGTATTTCACACACCCACTAACAGCGACATGTATTTACTTTACACCTCCCATCCTGAAACTTTTAAAAATACTCTCAACTCCTCTGTCTTCGCCGCCTATGTCAGGTTAACTGGGACTTTATGAATCAGTCCAACAAATTATTATAATTTTTTCGTCATCGCCATTATCCGGAAAATGTCATTCGGAAAGCACTTAACCGATCTAATTAGTGAGCCGTGAAGAGGCATTCAGAAGAAAAAAACCTGTAACCTCATCCGACGGAGTCAAATTAGTACTTCCATTTCACCCACATGGTCAGATGGTTAAGAAAATTCTTTAGCGCTGTCTGACACTAATTCAAATCGACCCCGGTTCTCGCGACATCTTCTCTGATCTACCCCTGTTAGCATACAAACAGGAACCAAATCTTAAGGACATCTTGTCCACAGCCACCTGAAACGGAATCTTGCATATTTTGGCACCAGAAAGTGTAACCACTCTCGCTGTGTTACCTGCCCTGTAGTCTAGGAAACTGATCATCTTACCTAAAGCTATCCTCATTCTCTATGAGTGATTCACATGCGAGTCCCGTAATGTGATATATGCCATCGTATGCAAAAGATGCAGGATAACTTGTATTGGTGAAGCTGGTCTCAGATTATCTGTATGATATCAGCCAGCATGCTTCGAAACCAGTCCCTGATCATTTCAGTGGCCCCAACCACAAAGGCGAATCTGATTTTCTGGTAACAGCCACCAATCAATCCCACGCCGATGACAGAAGCCGCCTTGCGCTTGAGAACTTACGCCACATTGATGCTACTTATCTACCCATTCTCCCTGTCACTTACACCCCATTTTTATTACTTTTCCATTCTTCTTGTTGGTTAAGCCCAGTTAAAATTACTCTTCTAATCATTATCCCCGTCACTTCAGCCCAGTTAATATTACTCATCCAGTCATCATTCCAGTCTCTTAAGCCCAGTTAATATTACTCATCTAGTCATTATTCCAGTCTCTTAAGACCAATTAATATTACTTTTCTGGTCATTCTCCTTGTCTGTTGTGTTGTATTGATATTAATTTTCAGATTGTTCTATTTGCCATGTATGACCCGCTCATATTATGGTATGTTCTGTCCATTGTCTTTGTTACTTATATGCCAGTTATGTTGTGTATCTGTTTTCGTTATTTATTTCATTTGTCATATGTCAGTTTATATTGCATTTCTAGGTATTTTCATTATCGTTTATGTGCCTTGTTATTCCTTTATTACTCATTTGTCACTCTTGACCTTTTGATATTACTTTTCCAGTTCTCTTTGACATTTACGACCCGAACTTTTGCCTGGTCATTATTTTTGTTACTTATGCCCCGTTCATAGTTTCTATCCGTTTTCATTTGTCACATATTTCTTTTGTCACATATTAATCTTCTGATTGGTTTAATAGTCATTTATTCCTACATAGCTATCCTTTTAGTAATTTGTGTCACAGCTGATGTTAATTTCCGTCATTCTCTTTGCCAATCTTTAGTGATATGTGACACATCTGTTTCAACGTTTTCATTTTTGTGATAATACACTATTTTGTTCTCTTTCAACGCTTTTGTCACGCAGAGATTACTTTCCTTGTCACTTGCCCTTTAGCATTTATGCCTGTTTGGATTACTTTTATAGAGATAAGGCTTTTCCCCGGTAATCATTTTGTTTGTCGTTTAATAGAAAGTCAGGGGGGCTTTTCTGTAATACATTTGTTTGGCTCCAGTGGTATTCTATCGCTATGTATTATGTCAGTAGTGAGAGCGCCGAGGTTTAAACTACTTAGTGAAAAAACTCGCGCTCCTTTCCCCGCCCCACAACCCACGCGCCCGCATATTCCGTCGTGTTTCTCATAGCTTCGTTGCATTAATTGTATTAGCGCGCATTCTCTGACACCCAGTCATGTTCTGCGTGTCACTGAGCCTGACCCATTGGCAAATCTGCGGGTGTATTCAGTTACCAACGTTACAGATAAATCACTTCTACCCCAAACACGCTGAAGCAAGTGTATTAACACGCCTCGTGAGTTTTAGTTGGTCATATAACATAGATATGGAAACCGTTATTTGTAAATATATTCACACATTTTGTTTTGTTGTGGGTCGTTCTTCTTAACCCCCCCCCCCCTTTTTAAAAAAAATATTTGTAGGTCTTCTGTCTGTAGTTTGTGTTAGCACACTTTTGAGTGCGTTTAGTTACAGAAGAAAAGCTTGTTGAAACAGTGAATGTTTACCCGTATTATCGATTGCTTGCCATTAAAGAAAAAAATCATCCCAGAACATGCATGCAGATGGGAATCACACGGCGTCGGGTCAGTGGCTGGTGGTTTGTTTATCGCTCGGCTCACAGCAGCGCAATGTCGCTGGAAAACAAAGTAGTGTCAGAAGTTTGGATGTAGTTCTCAGTCTTTTGAGGTTTGGTGCCTCACAGAGCGGTTTCTGATTTCATTTCCGGTTACGCGTGGGAGGCTTCTAATTTTAGCGTGATTGATTGGTGTGTATCGAGAAGGTGGACTCGAACTCCGGTGCTTCACCAGTATTAAACCGGTCCTTTATATAAAACTACGGGAGTGTCAAGCAGTTAGGTCGTTTAAACAGAAGGAAGTGCTTGTATGTGCACTTTAACGCGGAACCAGTGTTTAGAGGGGAAGAAATGTATGCAGTTCTCGGAGATTTACAAGAATAATTAACTGTATAGATGTTCGTTTCGGTGAAAGGACAGCTTTTGTCACTGCGGCAAATAACAGATTAACTGGGTATACTCGTACATTTAGACACTAACTTCTTGATAGCAGAGTCGAGTAACAGGCAGTCTTCTTGTGAAAAGAATATAACTCAGAAGACAGCTATATATATAGTAAATCAGTTTGTGTTATTACAGAAAGATGTGTCAGACTTGCAGCAAGTTTAGTGCCGTAGTATAGCAGCGTATTAGAGATATTGAAAAGTTTAGCGCCGTAGTGTAGCAGCGTATTAAAGATATTGAAAAGTTTAGCGCCGTAGTGTAGCAGCGTATTAGAGATATTGAAAAGTTTAGCGCCGTAGTGTAGCAGCGTATTAGAGATATTGAAAAGTTTAGTGCCGTAGTGTAGCAGCGTATTAGAGATATTGAAAAGTTTAGTGCCGTAGTGTAGCAGCGTGTTAGAGATATTGAAAAGTTTAGCGCCGTAGTGTAGCAGCGTGTTAGAGATATTGAAAAGTTTAGCGCCGTAGTGTAGCAGCGTGTTAGAGATATTGAAAAGTTTAGCGCCGTAGTGTAGCAGCGTATTAGAGATATTGAAAAGTTTAGCGCCGTAGTGTAGCAGCGTATTAGAGATATTGAAAAGTTTAGCGCCGTAGTGTAGCAGCGTATTAGAGATATTGAAAACTTTAGCGCCGTAGTGTAGCAGCGTATTAGAGATATTGAAAAGTTTAGCGCCGTAGTGTAGCAGCGTATTAGAGATATTGAAAAGTTTAGCGCCGTAGTGTAGCAGCGTGTTAGAGACATTGCATTACGAGGGCGTAGTTTGCTTGAGGGTGTGGTAGTTAGGTTGGGCTTTGTTGTGTTTGTTCCGCATTTTAAGTGTTAGGTACCTGTTTTTACAGCAGGGTTGAGAGGAGAACATCAAGAGTTGGTGTGCAGCCTACACTCTTTCACGTTCCTGACAGCTGTGCCTGTTTTCGCTCAAAATTTGTAAACATTTTAAGTATTCCTTTTATTGTAGTCTCTTGTTATTATCATCATAATTGTGTCTAGTTGCGTACGTTCAGGAAAGTTGACTATTCTTACCGCGAGTGATTTAAATTTTAAAAAGGGTTTGTAACAAACAGTGCAGTTAGAAAAATAAGACTCCATTATCTGGGGTTTTTTTGTTGTTGTGAGATTCTAGTTTTAAATTACTGTATACATTAGATATATTTGTGGTCATATCTCGGTCGAAAACATGGCGGCTTTGTTTATTATACTTCTTTGTACGCAGTCTTGGAAATTTATTTAGCAGTGAAAGAGTTAAATATAGGAGAATGATGAAATTTGAATAGATAAAGAGAGGAAGACCAAGGCGAAGATGGTTGCAAGACATCGTTGATGGTCTGCAAATGGATGCATCAGCAGCAGGGCATCTTGCTTACAACCGAGAGGCTTACAGAATTGCTGTTAGGGAGACAAAGTTCCGCAAGGGACACATAAATGTGTGGCTGCTATTTCAAGCAGAATTAGTAAAACTGGTCACTAATATCGGGGACATCAGTTGTTGTTTAGCTCAAGAATCTCTTAACACGTAAGCGTTGATTGTATTTAAACTAATAAAACTGTTTGTATATTTTCTTATAGTATCACATTTTGTAGTCTTCAGCCTAGATTACATATGTCGCGGGCATATATCAGTATATTTAGCACGTATTTTAAATAATATAACAACACCGTTAACATATGTTATCGTGTATAGTCTTCATCCTTACAATCCACACATCTTAATAACGCAGACAGCAGCTTCCCCCCCCCCCCCCCCCCCCTTAAATGAGTGAGATATTAAAGCTTGGCTGGCTTCATTTAAAATATTTCAGCAAAAATCGACCTCGTAAAATAACAGCTTTGTAGTCTGTGTGTTATTACAGCATGGAGGGATAAGTTATTTATATGAGAGATAAGAGGAATGGCGACTAAGGTAAAACTGGTTCTAGTAATAGAGGTAGATTGAGGCGTATGGTTCAGTTGTGAGAAAGACGGGCACAAAATATAAAATGGACAAACAGCAGTCATAGTTTTTCATGCAGTGCCGGCTGTTGTTCTATCCTGCTGAAAATGAAGGGCTTTTTCAAAGTCGGTTCCAGTGCGTCTTGGGTGCGACACGACAGAGGATTCTGACATGGTGATATAGCTATGTGAATTTACAGCCACAGATTCTCCTTTGTTGTCCACAAAGAAATACTGCCCCTGAGTTTTTGGCTGCGAGTCCACACCAATGACCCCTCTAAGTGTTTGCAGTCTGTGTGCAAAATGTTGAGCTCGTGTGCAAAAAAATATTGTGTGTGCAAATGCGCGCATACGCACGCACACACACACACACTGTAAATGCGTGTACATTTAATAACAGGATAAACCTGTTGTACTTTTCAGTTAGTGGTATTTAGTTAATTGGAATTGATTTCTTTGTTTACTTATGCAGTGATTCTGCTACAGTACTACCGAAACTACGAGATAAAAGACCAGTTGAAACATCCGATCCGAAAGTAATTTCTCAACAAGAAAAAAAAAACAGTGAAGGAAAAACATGTACCATCGTTGTACTTTTCTTAATCGCAATTATAGCACGAAGTAACATCATGAAACTGGAAAATAAAAGTAGCAGTTTCATATTTCTTTTTGTGTGACTCCAGAAATTATATGGGCGGTATGATCTTTTTCTGTGTGCGGCCGAGCAGGCGCGCAGCTTAGAGGGAACAGTGCTCCATACCAGACTGCCAGTTGTGGAGAGTACACCATCTTTTCTTGCAGTTTTTGTCTCGTATTTTTTTTACGGACAAACCCATCAAAATGTTTGTTTTTTCCTCGACAAGCCAAGCATGGCGGTTCAAAATTCAGCCCCGTCCTTTCTTATCGCTGTTGAAAAGGTTGCTGGGCAGTCTGGATATTGTACGGATGAAGTCTGATTTCCTTCAGCATAATGGCCTAAACCTTTTCTAGTAACATATAAAGTGTGCGCCGAACGCCGTGGACTGCATGGAAAAGCTTCTCCCACTCTCTTTAGCTATGGGGTGTTTGTACAGTTCGTGAATCTCCACTTCTAACTCACTACCCGTTTCCTGGAATTTACCCACCCACGCCAGTGTCGTGTGCCGAGACAGAATCAGGCCATGCCGATCAACATTCAGATGACGTCTAAATCGACTCTGCACTTCAGTCAGAGATTTTGTTCGTTGTAAAAACGGAAAATTGTAAATGGAAAAATTCACATATAAGGGACATATATTGTATAAGTCAATCAATTTGCATACCTTGGCAGCTACATAGACCAGGATGGTGACACCAGAAAGGAAGTTAGAATCAGAATTGCAAAAGCAGCATCGATCTTCAAGAATCTTGAGAACATATGGCATTCAAAAGTTATAAGCACAGAAACCGAGTTAAGACTATTCAGTTCAAATGTAATATCCACCCTCATTTATGCATGCGAAAGCTGGAAAAAAAACTAAGGAAATAGAGAAGAGATTAGACTCTTTTGAAAACAGATGCCTAAGGAAAATACTTGACTGGCATCAAGTGGAACGAATTCAGGAACAGTGCAGAGATAAGACAGATGACTGAACAACAACCAGTCTCATGGGTGATCAGGAAAAGGAGATGGACATATGTTGGTCACTTGATGAGAGGAAATGATCAGAGAATCCCAAAACAAGCTATCAAGTGGAACTCAACAGGCCAAAGAAAAAGAGGCAGACCGCGTGAAACTCTGAAGAGGACATTGTTAAGAGAGCCCAAATTAGCAGGCATAAAATCCCTTGATGAGGTTGAAAGACTCGCCGAAGACAGGAAAAATTGGCGAACTACTTTGCGAGCCCTATGTGACGTTTAACGGCACGGAAGGATATAAGATATAAGAAGAAAAACGAACAGCGCCGGCGCGGCACGGTACGGTACGGTCCAGCGATCCAGTGCAACACTGAGTCAGTCGTCATATCCTCCTTCCGACACCACCTCAACGTTTACTCTACATCATCAACGGCCAAGCCAGTTCGAATTTGAAACATCAGTCGGTTTGGCGACGGCCCGCCACCCCTACAATCTTGTTGTCTAGTGATTGTCAGGATCTGTGTCTACTGTCTTCTAATGACACGTCGTTTCCTTGTTTTAACTAGTTTTCCTGCGTCTTCTCAGATTACCCTATTTCTTGCTCTAAAAATGACACCCACTCTCAGCCTCTCGAATTGATTAACCCCAGAAGTGATCTACGCCGTAAATAGGTCACACATTGTAGCCTATTAAGTACTTCAGCATAAACAACAAGACTTATATTATGCAGCATAAATGCCTACTTATTACGCAGGACATTACGAACAAAAATGCTGCGCTTGTATTACATAACATTAATAAAATATGTTCATGAGAAGCACATAATGAACAGAACATCGCTTATAAATCTATACATTTTGAGCATAAATTAAAAAAAACTGACATAGTAGCGTAGATCGTTTGCCAAGTCGGGGGGGGGGGGGCCGGGGTGGTGGTGTAAACAAAAAGGAGCAACAAGTGACACCAGAAACCAACTGAACGATCATGAGATATAGCTGGCCAACCACTCAAGCGCCTGGAGCAGGACTTTCAGTTGTGCTCAAGGTCATCCTGCTAAATTCCCAGGGTTATCATGGGCAACGAAGCAGAACTGGATGAAGTCAGTCACTCCAGAGCCTTCCTAGTGCCTCCAGAGAATAGACTTTTACCTTACTTCATCGTGGCTAAGGTTTTCCTAGTGCTTCAGACAATATATTTCTACAGTACTTCAGTGTGACTAAGGCGGTTTTCCTAGTGCTTCAGAGAATAGATTTATACAGTACTTCAGGGTGACTAAAATGGAGTTGGGCTCGATTTTTTTGTTTTGTTTTAGGAGGGGTCCACTCTGGGGAATTAAGCAAAACGATTATGAACCATTACTCTTTATCTAACTCTGCGACCGTGTTTCAGTTTCGCTGCGAAGAGCTCGAGTTTGCGATTTAATTCCTATTCACCTACAACGTTTGGATGTATCGGTACGAGACTTCATTTAGCAGCACTCACCTTGTACACCATGAGCAATTTATTTATAGCGTAGCAGAATTTGCCCAGTCTCTATACAGATATTTATTTCGCAAGATTTTTCAACCCCAGAACTGAACATATTATTGGGCACAGTGTTCTTAAGTGTCAAGGCAGGTTTTATTATCAGTTCCAGGTGCTGTTACGCAAAGATCGAAAGTGAACGGCTTCTCAACATATTGTAGACGGACGACCAAGCGGGTAGGTGGCTAGGGTAGGGTATTCTGCCATTTTCTTCAAATGGCGGTGTGTTTCATGCACTTAACATCCCCGGCCAGTGCCGGGTGCTCTTGTTAATTGCAGTATAAAACATAACTGAAGACTTCTGGTCCGCGCCAAGTCTTTAGGGAGCTGTTAAGATTGATCTCTGGAAGGTTGTTGACCGCGTGACTGTAGTCTTGTTTGTTAATGGTTTTATTTTGCAACATCACAAAAAAAAAAGATAGCAAACACCAGTCTAATAGTCTTTGTGGTTTTCCAGATGCTAGCCTACACAAGCATACATTATACGCAGTAGTATCTGCTATAGCCTGAGAGATCAGGGCAAATTGGGCGGTTTTTTAATTAAGCTTGAACAAGGCAGGGTCATAAAGGAGAACGAACACAAACTAGCTAAGAGGCTGCGGTAAACAACAGGGTGCTACTGACTTTGCTGTTTTTTGCTTGTTTGTTTTTAGTCTAGGGGTTCCAAGCAGTGAGGAAAGCCATTACAGTAATCTTCTTATTTATATTGTTACTTGTGTAGTGAGTTCCCCTCTTTCTTTTTCCCATTATGTACCCTTCTACGACGGTCTTCTCTAGAATATCATAACGTTTAATGTGTCCAAAATATTGAAGTTTTCTCTGTTTAATCCTCTTTACTAGCCACCCTTCTTCATTATTAAGTTATTGTAGTATGGATATATTTGTTCTTTTTTGTGTCCATGATATTTGAAGAACTCTTCTGTAGCATTTACATTCAAAGGCATTTATGTGTTTCTCAGCTGTTTTGTTAAGTGTCTAGGTCTCACAGGCATATGTTGCGATGGGAAAGATGCATGCCCTTAAAAATCTTATCTTTGTAGTCATATCTGTTCCTCACTGCAGCTTCTTTAGTTGTTTTACTTTCTGAAGAGCGATAGATGTCCTCCTTTTAAGTTCCCTCATTGTATCTCCATTATTAGCAGTGGTCCAAGATATTAAAAACTCTCCACTTCTTCCAATTTTTCCTTATTGATACATATTTTAGCTGCTTTGTTTGTTTTGTCAGTTGTCATCAATTTAGTTTTCTTCCCATTAAGATAGAGGTTTTGCTCTTCGCTGTTCTTACGGACTGACATAATTAGTTTTTCCATTCCTTTCTGTGTTGTGAACAGTAATACTGTGTCATCAGCATATCTAATTTCTGGTATTTCATAACCTCCAGTTGTTATACCATCGTAATATTCTTTGTCTACATCTTCTCTAACGTTCAAGAAGCACTCAAGAAAGAGAGGGAGACCAAGGCGAAGATTGGTACAAGACATCGTTGATGATCTGCAAATGGATGCATCAGCAGCAGGCCATCTTGCTTACAACCGAGAGGCCTACAGGAGAGCTGTCAGGGAGGCAAAGTTCCGCAAGGGACATGCAAATGAATGAATGAATGTACCGAGTTCTTTTACTTCGGCGTATTTTGTAAGAAGCTGTTTGCTGGTCGCATGTCAGGTTCACGATCTAGATTTTCAGAGATTCTTCTTCTTCTTCTTCTTCTACTACTACTACTACTACCTACTACTGCTACTACTACTACTGCTTACTACCTACTACTATTTACTACTTATACTACTACTTACTACCTATACTACTACTTACTACCTACTACTACTACTACTGACTACCTACTACTGCTACTACTTACTACCTACTACTGCTACTACTTACTACCTACTACTACTTACTACCTACTACTACTACTAACTACCTATTACTACTACTAACTACCTATTACTACTACTGCTGCTACATACTACTACTACTACTTACTACCTACTATTGCTACTACTTCGCCGTCGTTGCCGCCCCCCCCCCCCCCCCCACACTAACACAACACGGACTTATGGCTCTGTGGCTTGCTTCTTTTCGTGGCTATAATCAGGCACGCTGACAACATAGACCGATAGGTAATCAACACCAGAGGAGAAATTGTTCCTTTTTTAAATATAAAAATACCTGTAGATTCCTTGCCAGTTATTGGAACATTGACTTAACGAATTACAGCTGCTAGGTGATGTTGCCGTGGCACCAGTTTCTGTGAAGGATGTAATCCTGGAAAGTCGCATTTCATGCAGTGAGCGTTGTCTTCCTGTGAGCCTATCCATCGGACGTACAGTATATACTTGACGGGTTGTCATGTATACGAGTTTATTCATGCACGTTTGTGTGTATTTATGGCTGTCACGTGTAGCTTGTGTTCTCGTAGCGGCAGTTTATCAACTTTCTATGCGTCCTTGCGTCTACCAACAATCCGTGTGTGTCTTTCTTGTGTTTGCCTCTGTGTGTGTGTGTCAGCTGTGTTTGTGTCATTTTCCATTGAGCTTTCTTGTGTATTGTCCACGGGCCGTGTGGGTTGCTCGGCTTGTTTGTAGCATCTTCACAGGCAGTGGGTCACAAGCAGTGTCCATTGTGCTCTTCCAAAGTTGATATTTCTGAAGGTTTTTTTTCTTCATTAAGTAGATACGCATGTGGCAGTGTTAGCGACGATAATTGTGCCATAGGGGGTGGCGTGTTATTTGGGCCAGAATACCAGAACTGACCAAGACCCTAACGTAATTCCTGACAGAGATCTTGAAAATAGACTGTTGGTAATGGACTAGTCTATTTTCAAGACCACGTCAGTAGAGCAGGGATCGACATTGTGCTCAAGTCTGGCGAGGGGGCATGTTTATCTTGGTAGGTGCACTCAGGGTATCAAATAAATCCTTTGGTTTGATATCCACGGGTTTTCTGTGTGTTATTGTTGTGACGTCAGTCCTGACAAGAGGACTTGTGTTAGAGTCGCTGGTTTATGCAGTACCTATGTTTACACGTTAGACGGCGATGAAATGATATGAAGAATACGACACTATCTATACCCCGAGCTGAAAATTTGCTCCAACAGACTTAATGTGCCCGCGGGAAAGAGAAGCAGACAGCACAGTATATCCTCCAGAGATGCCAGTTACATAACCCGCTCAAGCAAAGAGGGACCCCTCCTCTTCCCCCCCACACACACACACAGACTGAGGAGACGCTGTACGTAGATGCGGAGAACCAGAAACAAACCGCCTCATTTGACGAGATTGGCGTCGATGTTTGAGCGAACTGCGACGAAGAAGAAGAATATGAAGAGTAAAACAAATGTCACTTAAAAAAAGGGCAGGGACAAGCATGTTAATTTTCTGACACTGACCATTTCAGACTGAAACTAATCTAGTGAACAGACATTTCAGACTGAAACTAATCTAGTGAACAGACATTTCAGACTGAAACTAATCTAGTGAACAGACTTTTCAGACTGAAACTAATCTAGTGAACAGACATTTCAGACTGAAACTAATCTAGTGAACAGACATTTCAGACTGAAACTGATCTAGTGAACAGACTTTTCAGACTGAAGCTAATCTAGTGAAAAGACATTTCAGATTGAAACTAATCTAGTGAACAGACTTTTCAGACTGAAACTAATCTAGTGAACAGACTTTTCAGACTGAAACTAATCTAGTGAACAGACTTTTCAGACTGAAACTAATCTAGTGAACAGACTTTTCAGACTGAAACTAATCTAGTGAACAGACATTTCAGACTGAAACTAATCTAGTGAACAGACATTTCAGACTGAAACCAAATCTAATGGACAGTCTTAATAGCTAATCTAGTAGTTTATGCACATGTAACAGCTCATCGATGACATCAGACATGTTTTTTTTTTTCGCACAAGAGTGCTGCCAAGATGCTGAAACTAAGTCTCAGCTCTTTGGTGTGGGGGGGGGGGGGGAATTATATAACCTAAAAGCTCTGGAGACCATGAAACTGAATTAACCATCCACCAGAGAATGCACAGATTCACTGTATACATCTCCTTTTGTTTGTTGCCTTTTATTAGTTCGACGTTGAAAAGCTAAAGGGTTTTTTATGACCTCAGGGGAAAAAAAGTGTGTCCTTCAGTAGGACTTTCCTTCCCGGATTCACTTTGTGGCCTGTGTTTGGTGTTGAAACTAGGATCATCTTAAGCTCCTGTGATGTCGTTTACGCACATTTATCTACCCTGAGCAACGAAGCGTAAGATTGACTGCTGTTGTTATACAGGGTTTAGTCAAATAAAAGTGAAACTTTTGGGGAGGAAAAACTAAGTCAAGATAAGGCCGGAGGGCAGATATAAGCATTAGAAAGTAGTGTTTTCAAATCATAATAAGGTCACATAGCGCTGTCGGTGTTGTTGTAATTTAATTAAGCTCAGAAGAAACAAGTTCATTATGACTCCTATAAAACCTGTTCTTGGTGGTGTAGGAAAATTTGCGGTAAAAAATCTAACCCAGTCTTCGGTCTCATTTTAATTTGATTTTCTGCCAGTACATATCACTTTAAAAGGTGGAAGGCTACTTTTATTTCCCCTCTTTTTTGTTTCAGTAATTATTTTGTTAGTAATATTTTTAAATCTTCGTTTCAAATTTCAATGCATGTTTAAAAAAAAACAAACTTTCCATTGGATGCAGTAGGACCGGGTGCAGGAAAATAAAAACTTTTATTTTATTTCACGGCGTTAATTTCACTAATCACATCTACCTCATTCCATCAATCTGCTTGTTTGCGTAATCTGTAGGAATTCCAGGCTGGCGTCACTTTTTTCGTCATATTGTTTTTTTTTTAGCCTTGGCATTATTGGCACCAGCCACTGTCCACAGGATTTGCCGAGTAGGTACGCCCGAAGATGATCGCAGATGACTGGCAGGCCAAGTGTAAGAATGATCCTTACTTAACATCTCCAAGTGAGAAGAGACCGCGGACAAAAAGAAGTTTCAAAGAAATGCCAACAGCCTTTCTCATATACATACACATACACAATCGGTACATTTTTAAGAGCACTGTTTTGACCGATTCAGGTCTATAGATTCGGCTGGGACTTGGAAGCGGATTTTTAAATTCACCGTGTGACCTCCATCCATGTCACCGCAAGGGCATTGTTTGTGAACACAGAGTCAGGCTGAGTTTGAGTTAGGCGCGCAGTGCGGGCGGAAAATAAAAGCCTAATCTCACAGATAAACTAAAGAAAAATGTTATAAATTGATTTTGCAACTATGGTTAGCCAGTCTTGCAATGTATTCTCAGCTTGACATTTCGTTTGGATATAAAACGGGCTGGTAGCCAGTTTTGTAAATAATTTAAATAAGGCTGTGATGATTCTTTCCGCACTGTCATCAAGTGAGCTGTGTACATCAAAGATGACAAATAAGGACTGTTTAACATAAGCAAATGGAGAGAAGAATCCAGTTAAATCCATAAAACATGACAGTCAGCGTTCAGTGGATATACAACACACACAAAAATTGGAAGGCTGCAATAGAAATAGAAAACATAAATGAGAATTGAAGCAGAAGAGGACGAAGAGAGAAGATCCTGAACAGTCTAAGGCGATGGCACAAACCACCAGCTAAGCTGATGGAAAATATCAAGGATCGAGATCTGTAGAGAAGGATGACAGCCAGCGACTGCTAACACAGCACTAGACAGTGGTGAGCAGTTTTTCCCCACTTTGTTGTCAAGGATTGTAGTATATGACTGTCGTCTTCCAGTGCAGAATGCAAGATTATCTTTCATTTTATGTGTGCTTTCCTTTTGTCCATACATCTGAATTTTTCTGAATGCAAGATATGTTTGTTTGTGTGTGTGTTTTTTTTTCTTTTCATTTATTTCGTTATTTGAAATATTATTCTTCGTTTTTTTTTTCTTTTCTCATGGCCTTGTGATTTAGAAAACAATGCTTGGTTTTCAGTAGAGTTCGTGATTGGCATTTCTGTCGCCATTTCCTTAGCACTTGTTGTTTGAGATTTACTTGTATTTTAGCTGGTAGTTTAACAACAACAAAAAAAGCAATACTGATTGGCAGATTGACAGACTTTGGCTGCCTTTTGCATGTTAGAAGAGGACATTTGCCTCATAGACTTCTTTGGCCCAGCGTCCAGGTATTTGAACACCACAGAAATAGCTTACAAAATCATTGAGAATCCAGCTTCATTAAAGGTCCTGAAATTTTGTGATGCACTGTGACGAAATCATCATTTTCTGGCTAGGTGGTTACACATTATGGAGTCTGGGCTTGTTTCTGAATATCATGCAGTATTTGATAACTTCATGCAAATGAACATTGTGTGGGTCCTGGAAATCTTCACCTGCCTTGTTGTATTTCACTTATACACTGATTAAGCATCAAACGTTTAAGCTGTTGCTGATCAGTATCCTGTCCTGTCTCTTCAGGAAAAGTTGGGCTCATTGGCTTACCAGCTTTCTGTTCCTTTTTTTTTTTTTCAGTGTACCAGATCAAACTGAATTCAGTCCATCTCTTTATGTTGTCCACTCATCTACTCTTTTGCTCTTTTTTTTTTTCCTCAGCTTTCCCCTAAGTATGTTTTCATTACTTTATTATACACACTGTATTATGCATGCATAACAGAATTATAATTCAACAGAACTGTTTAGTAGACTGTCAGAAAATGTATTTCTGAGGAGAATTTTCAAGTTTTGAGTAAATGCACTAAATGTTTTACATATATTTTGTAAAAAGTAAATTTTAGAAAAGAAATGCTGTCATTCCTTTAAGTTTCTGTAGCAGTATGGGTTTGAAAAAATAGTCCATGGTTATCTAAGTTTTTGTCTAGAAAATTGGCAGCTTATTTTACCTTTAAAGGATGCATACCAAGATACTGTTTTGTACTCCATAAGAAGTTATATGATATATGTTATGTGGAAGTGAATCATTGACAGTAGGCAAGTCTGCACAAAAATCATTGGAAGCAGCAGAAATATGGTTTATTAAAAGAATGTTGCGAATCCCCTGGACAGTAAAAATAACTAATGAAGAATGTATGAGAAGAGCTGGAGAGACAAAAAAAACCTTGTCAAAAAGATAAGAGAGAGACAGTGTACTTTCATAGGACATGCAGTGAGAAGAGGGGGCATTGGAAATATTATAACAACAGGAAAAATAGAAGGAAGAAGATCAAGAGGAAGACCAAGAGAAATGATACTGGACAGTCTGACGGGATGGTGTGAAAGGAGATCGCCAACTGAGCTGATGGCCTGCATGAAGGATCGTGTACTATGGATAAGCATAATAGCCAGCGCCAGTCGGCACAGCACCTGATGATGATGACTCCATAAGAAAATTGTGTTATAAAAATTCTGGCCCATAAGATGAAATAAAATATTTGTTTGTTGTTGTTGTTTTAAGCAATAGCCACCAGTTGCTTTAAATGATACACTTTTCATTTTTGTCACTGCCAGTTGCATGTAACTGTTAGTTATGTCTGCACTTATATGTATTGGTGACGGAGAAGTGTATTATAATGTTCATGTAAGGCAGGAAAAAAAAAGGCTTAAATTTTTTGTATTTTTTTGTCCTTTTATTTATCCACCAACACTTTGGTGTTCGAGCTCATGAAACACATGTGCAAAAACTAGCATTACTTACTCTGATTACATCAGAGCTGGCTTGTTCAAGTGTTAATACATACATAAATTATATATATATTATGAATTCTCAGGGTAACTGATATCTCTTCTCCTTTAGTGCAGATATCATATTGTGTTTGATAAATCAGTGGTTCTCAGCTTTAACAGCCACACATGTGAAGAAATTTAAACTGAATATGCATTGACTCCATTTGTCTTACTGTCATCTTTCAATTAATAAAAACCTTTCAGTACATATAATCACCATATTAATATTCCAGTGCTTTCTCTCTCAGATACATGACAACAAATTGTTGCAACTTTCAGGGGTGCTGTCTTGAAGAGTTGCAAATCAAACCAACATTTTATATAAACAACACAAAATACTACTTTTAACACAGGAGAGTAGTTCCAAAATTTTTCCAGTCCAGAAGCTAATTATAACTAATCGTAGCCCCTTCACACCTCCACAATCAATCAGTCAAGTGTCATGCCGCATGGCATAGGTGATCATTTCTCTCCATAATTCTCTGTCTTTAGACTATGAGATCCACCAGTGACTTTTTTCCTAGCCACACTGACAGCCCGTCCAATAACTTCTCTCTCTGTCTTCCTCTGTCTCTTCTTCCCTCAGTTTTTCCACTTGCCACAATGTGTTCCAGTTTTCCTTTTCTCAGAAGATGTCCTATAAATCTCGCTTGTCAGCCTCTGATCTTTGCTGTACTTTGCCTTTTAACTCCAGCCTCTCTTAAGACTTCTTCATTGGTTTTCTTAGCTGATCATGGTACCTTCAACATCCTTCTTATGAACTACATTTCTGTGGCCTCCATTTCTTGCTGTACTCTCTTATTTATGGACCATGCTTCACATCTATAAAACAAAATTGGCTCAATGTAACATTTAAGTACTCGGAATCTTGTTTCCATTGATATGGTTCTGTTGCACAAAATGTTTCTCATTTTCTGGAATGCTGACTTGGCCTGAGCACGTCTGCTTTTTATTTCGTTGTGACATTTCCCATCAGCTGTTATAATTGTTCCTAATTACTTGAATCTCTCAACTTGTTTCAGTTCTGTGCCATCGATGGTAATGCTACATTTTGGTGGTATTCTTTTCTTTGAGATGACCATCACTTCAGTCTTCTTTTTATTCAGGCTGAGACCTTTACTTTTACTTTCACAAACCACGACATCCAGAAGAGCCAGTAGCTCCCCTTCACTTTTAGCAATCAGAACTGTGTTGTCTGCATATCTTAAGTTGTTAAGGCTGTACCTGCCAGTTGATGTGCCTGGCAGGCTCTCTATATTTCTCACTATGTTTTCGCTGTACAAGGAGAAGAGGTCAGGAGATAAAACACATCCTTGTCTCACTCCCAATTTCATGTATTGGAATGCTCCTATTTAGTTCTCAACCTTCATTGCTGCTGATTGCTGCCAGTACATGTTTTTGATGAGTTTCAGATCTTTCCAATCTATGTTGATGTCTTCCAGCATTCTTATAATTTCTGTGTGTCTTGCTTTATCGAATGCTTTACATTAGTCTATGAACCATAAGCGTAGGTCCATCTTTACTTCTATTGATCTTTCCATCAATATTCTCATTATATATATGGCATTACTTGTATCTTTTCCTTCCATGAAGCCACACTGTTCTTAGTGATTTCTGGTTTTATTTTGCCCCTGACTCTTCTCATGATAGTACGAAGCAGGATTTTGATAACATGGCTCATAAGACTAATGGTTCGATGGTCTGCACCTTGTTTCTTTGGTAGGGCAATGAAAACTGATTGCAAAAGATCTTATGGGACATAGTTACTGTATAGATGTCATTCAGCAATCTGGTAATTATTTCTATGCCAAGCTCTCCTAACGCTTCCAATTCTTCCTTGGTGATTTTATCTGGTCCTGTTGCTTGGTTGTTCTTCATGTGTTTGATGGCTTCTTCCACTTCTGCTTTTAATATGGGAGGCCCTTCATTATTATTTTGTATATCTATTTAGCTTCTATTGTCATAATAGTGTTCTCTAATGTATTTTCACCATTGTGCCATTATTTCATCTCTGTCCATTATTGCATGCCCCTCCTTTGACTTCAGGCAACCAGTCTTGTGGTATGCCCTTTTATTTGTTAACTCCTTTATTTGTTTGTACTTATCTCTTGTGTTTCCATGATGGTGTGTCCCTTTCACAGCATTTCTTATTTAGCCGCTCTTCTTTAGCTCTATTGCATTTGTGTCTTATTTCTTTATTTATTTTGTCTTATTCATCTTTATTTTCCTTAAGACTTCTTCTCCAATCGATTATTTGCAAAATTTCTTCTGTCATCAACCCCTGTTTATTGTGTCATTTATTTGGAGGTAGGATTTTGATAGATGTTTTGCTGAATAGAGTCTTTAAGCATATTCCATTGTTCATCAATCGTTTCAGTCTCCTTTGTAGCATTATACCTATTATGTACTATGGTCCTATATTGTTCTTATATTGCCTTAACTTTCTGTAGCAGCTCTCTGTCTAGTTTGTTGTTTTTAGCTGCTACCTTTAACATCTTTAGCCTGATTCTCACTTTTTCTACAACTGGGATGTGGTCACTGTTGCAGTCTGCACTTTGTCTTGTTTTCACAGATATTAGTGAGTTCCTGAGTCTTCTCTTGATCATAATGTAATCTATCTGGTTACGTATGTTATTATTTGAGCTTTTCCATGTCCGTAGTCACCTTGGGTGTTGTTGAAACCAAATATTTCCTATTATCATTTTATTCTTTTCTGCCCACTCAATCAACATCTCTCCTCTTGTATTTCTGATACCTAGTCCATACTTGCCAGTAGCTTCATTGTCTTGTTCAGTCCCTACTTTTGCGTTTAAATCACCCAGCCCACAGTTTACTTCCCATGGTTTGCAACCATGTCTCTCCACATTTTCCAATCTTTCATGTTCTTCATCAGTTCTGTTGTTGTTCCTGTCCCATGCCATTTTGTCAAACAATCTAGGATTTTCTCTCTTGGTTCACCTCTCCCTTTCCTGCCTCCAATTTTCCCTATTGTCATGATATTTCAGTCTCTCTTGTTTCTCATTATATGGCCAATAAACCTTGACTGTCTCCCCTGTAATGTGTTTATTAAGGTACGTTTCTCAGTGGCTTTCCTTAGGCATTCTTCTATTGACTGTTCATGGTATTCTTAACATTCTTTGTAGGAGCCACATTTCAGTTATGTCTAATTCATTCATTCCTTTGCATGTCCCTTGCGGAACTTTGCCTCCCAAACAGCACTCCTGTAGGCCTCTCGGTTGTGAGCAAGATGGCCTGCAGCTGCTGCATCCATTTCCAGATCATCAACGATGTCTTGCAGCCATCTTCGTTTCGGTCTTCCTCTTTTTCTTTTTCCCATTATGTATCCTTCCAATACGGTCTTCTCTAAATTATCATGACGTTTAATGTGGCCAAAATATTTAAGTTTTCTCTCTTTAATCCTCTTTACTAGCCAGCCTTCTTCAATATTTAGCTCTTGTAGTATAGATATATTTGTTCTTTTTTGTGTCCACGATATTTGGAGAACTCTTCTATAGCATTTACATTCAAAGGCATTTATGTGCTTCTCAGCTGTTTTGTTAAGTGTCCAGGTCTCACAGGCATATGTTGCGATAGGAAAGATGCATGTCCTTAAAAATCTTATTTTTGTGGTTCTGTCTGCTCCTCTCCACAGATTCTTTATTTGTTTTACTTTCTGAAGAGCAATAGATGTCCTCCTTTTAATTTCCCTCATTGTTATGTCTAATGCTCTTGTTTTTATTAGTGACCATGATTTGCTTTCATATAGTAGTAATGGCTCAATGTAGCATTTCAAGATGTTTCCTAGTATCTATTGGCAAAGATTGACCGCACAAAATATATTTCATTTTCTGAAATGCTACCTTTGTCTGGCATATTCTATTTCTGACCTCTGTGGTATACTTACCATCTGATGTTATTGTTGTATCAAGATACTTGAATTTATATACTTGTTTTAATGTTATTCCTTTGATTTTTATATTGCATCTGGTACGGTTTTCTTTCTAGACATGACCATCATTTTTTTTTCTTACCATTCAGTGACAGTCCTTTATATTCACTTTCTGCTACTACTATATCTAGCATCTCTTGTAGATCTTTTTTGTCCGTATCACAGGTTATTGATGTGTCCTCCAATTTTTGGGGGCAAAATTGAATGCATTTAGAAGGAGATATATAATGAGTGAGGAAGGGAACAAATTAGCTTGAATTTTTTAAAAAGTATATTCACCATCACCTAGCACATAGATAGTAAGTACATGCCTCGTCTTGTTGAAATTTTTGGATACTTTGGCATTAGATTTTTTTCCCATGTTTTCTGTGAGCGGTAAAGATGTCCACTGCCAGCTTGCTGGGCTACAGCATCTTTCAGATGACATACCCAGTAGGAAGACCATAAACAAACTCCTTTTTGCTGACGATCATGCACTTAAAGCCACATTAGGGAAAGATCTAAAGCAGAACATGGATAATTTAGCAAGAGCATGTAAAAGCACATGAAGATCAGTGCTGAAAAAATGGAAGTCATGACCAGAGTGAGAGGAGAAATCCAAACAAAGATCTTCCTAGACAACCAGCCCTTGAAACGAGTGAAACATTTCAAATACCCAAGAAGCATAGCATCATCCTCAGGGACAATTGACACACAAATGACTCCTTTACTGACAAATAAATACATCACAACTGAAGCAAAAAGGATACTATACAACACAATCTTCCTCCCAACTCTGTGCTATCAGTGTCAAACATGGACACTAACAGTCAAGAACAAAAGAAAAATCATGATAGAAATGAGATGTTTAAGGAGAATATTAAATAAAAAGAGACCAAATAAGAAATGATAAAATTAGGGCAAAGGTTGGAGTAACGGCAGTATTGCACAATATCCAGAAACAGCAAGTCAGATGGTTTGGCCATGTTACACAGTTTCCACCAGACAATGTATCACAGAAATTATTCACAGTAAGATTTGTAGGTAATGGAAGAAGAGGCCACCCATGCAGGAGATGGAGAGAGGAAATTACAGAAGCATTTTATAATCAGATCACAGAAGGAAATTACAACTGAAACAGAAAGGACACTAACTCTATGCTATCAGTGTCGAACATGGACACTAACAGCCAAGAACAAAAGAAAAATCATTACAGAAGGAAATTACATATCCCGTTACGATCTGTTCGTCCCCTCAACAGTGAAAGGTATATGAGGAAGGCGACAAGACAAGACAAGGTATTAGATTTGAGCACCTGTGAAGATAAAAAGAATCTTTTTTTTTTTTTTTTACTCAGTTTCAGTTGATATTTTTTAAAAGGGATTTATTATTTTTATTTAGTTTTTTTTTTTAATTGTAAAGAATTTCCCGTTTATCAACCTTCCCACCCCCACCCCTTCCCTTTGTAACTTGCACTGGCTATAAAGCCATGGCTAGTTGTACAGTTTTTTTATATCACTGTAATTACTGGCCAGTGAAAACCACTGATATGTCTTGCTTTGTTCACTCTGTTCTGGCTTTATTCTACTGATTATGTTTTTTTTCTTTTTGTTCACCCTGTTATGGTTTTATGTCCTTCTTTGTTTCTCCTTCAGGTGTCTGTATGCTGCCAAGTATATGAAGGTGTCTGTTTCTGTTAGGTTTTGGTCATTAATTTTAATTGCTGTTTGATTTTCCTGTTGACTTTTATCTGACTTTTTTCATTTTGTTTTTTCCTGCTTCACTCCTTAGAATACATCAGGGGCTATACAGTGGTGCAAAGTTTTATTTGTTGTCTTAAAATATTTAATATGAACTTATTACAGTAATATGTTTTTGATGCACACTGTGTATATTGTGTATAAATTATATATAAAAGGCATGTAATTCTGAATTTAAATACATAATAAGGAGAAAGAATATTGAGGGAAACATACATTGCATAGCTGTTCAAACGAAATATGCAAATTTTCTTTTTTACGCATATATTAAGTTCACCATTCCTCCCCTATTAATCAACAGCTTAAGTATAAAAGGTTATTTAACAGGGCCATATTACACCATATTTGCAGGAGATGAGTTTTAAGAACTTATATATATATACACACACACACATACATACACATACATGTGGGTGCGAGCTAGTGAGCGAGTGAGAAATCAGTTTCTATGTCATTGAGGTATATGGGGGATATGGTGTTAGGCCCATATTTCCAAGACCATCTGCAAATGAAAGTGTCATGTGGTCATTGTCATGCCTGACTGCATTTACCTTCCCAGATTTCTTAGGTACCCATTTTTAAAGGCGTTGTGTGGACCCCAGGGTCTTTTTGGTGTGATGATACCAGAAAAAAAATCCTCACTGTTGGGACTAGCCCGGGCTTATTAACCATGCAGAATATTTCATCTTTCAACCAGGCAGAAATACACAAGTGTTACTTCAGTTTTTTCATGTGGTACACCAGTTTTTTTTTGGCTGCTTAATATAAAAGGAGGGGGGGGGAAGCTTTCAGAATAGAATGGTGTTTGTGGGCATGAACATAATGTGAGTTTGTAGCAGCCATTGTAAAAACACAAGAGTGTAAAAGATATTTGTTTAAGAGGTTTGTGATATAACCTAAATGTAAAACTTTTGGCTATCCTTAAATCATATGAGAGAAGAGCAAAGGTATTCATTTATACTATTATTTACCTTTGATAAAAAGAGCAGATAAAACTGAAGGTAGTGCGTTCTTAACCCTGAGGCAAAGGAGTTTGTAATAGTTTATATGTGATTACCTGCACACGTGCATGTTAACTTTTTTTTTTTTTTTTTACTCATTTACATTGTTGCTGTAAGATTTGATGAATGGAATTAGATGTAACACACAAATATTGAGGTAGAGGACATAGTTAAAAAAAATGAGATGAGGAGGCTGTGGTGTGAACAGGAGTCAAATCAGAAACATTTCCTCCATTCATGGAGAGACATTAGAATATGTGTAATTTATGCCCTAACAGCCATTGGCAACTGGGAGTCCAACTCAGTATGTGATACCAAAGAGGTAATCAAGCTTATGGATAACTACTAAAACAATGGAAAGTTATGCTGTAGTGAATACCAAATCATTGTTGAATTCCTGATAACAAGAGGGGAAAATGTTGAATTCCTGATAACAAGAAGGGAAAGTGTTGAGTTCCAAGTAACAAGAAGGGAAAGTGTTGAGTTCCGGGTAACAAGAAGGGAAAGTGTTGAATTTCTGATAACAAGAAGGGAAAGTGTTGAATTCCTGATAACAAGAAGGGAAAGTGTTGAATTCTTCTTGAATTCCTGATAACAAGAAGGGAAAGTGTTGAATTCCTGATAACAAGAAGGGAAAGTGTTGAATTCCTGATAACAAGAAGAAAAAGTGTTGAATTCCTGATAACGAGAAGGGAAAGTGTTGAGTTCTGAGTAACAAGAAGGGAAAGTGTTGAATTACTGATAACAAGAAGGGAAAGTGTTGAATTCCTGATAACAAGAAGGGAAAGTTTTGAATTCCTGATAACAAGAAAAGGAGACGGCCTTGTCAGACAGGGTGCACAGTGGCCATAGTCAACTCCAAATTAGAACTATTAGCCATAAAGAAATTCATTAAACAGTGAAGTGACTCCTGTGAAGCATCATCAAAAAAAAATGATCTGAACCAGCGGGTAAGAGAGAATACTGGACACGCCCTAAACAGTTATATAAGCAAACCAGACACCACACCACAGTCTCCCTCCCCTCCATGATGATTCATAGTCTAAACAAACAAAATCAGACCAGTGTTCTCAGGCTTTTAACAAAACTACACCATCTTACACTAACAGCTAAACAAAATCAAAACCACAAAGGTCCATATTGCAGATAGCATCATAATGATTAGGAAATGGCTGAACATTTCCAACTTAAATGTCTCACATTAGATGAACAAAGCTGCTTCTAAGACACCCACAGTTAAAAACTGTTTATATTCAGAATTGAACAGCTGCAGAAGACAGTCAAGTCCTTTACTGTGGCATCAGCTGTAAGGAGCTGTTAGCTCACAACTATCACCATCAAACATTTGACTTCACAAATTTAAGATAGACACGGGAATGGAACAGCTATGGTTTTCTGGACTGTCATGTGAAGATGAGTTTTGAACCATGAAACCTACCTTTGAGTTGGCTTCAAGTTAATCCAGCTATAAAAAATGCTTCTCTGACTTTTATGTTAGGGAAACTGTCTCTAATATTGGAGAATGTCTTCCTGCTAGGCAAAGCACAGCAGACTGCAGTTACATGACTGTCCGTGCACAGAACAGTCAGTTTTTGCATAGAAATCAGTATCAGGTATTTAAGAGTATAAATTCACGATGAATGTGCATAAAAATAAATGTAAAAATTTTTTTTGATGACTGCAAACAAATGTCAGCTTTTTTTATTTGCTATAGCTAAAAGTAAAATATGTACATCACCTTTTTTTTCTTCTCTCCCGATCACTGAAAACCAGTCTAATGAATGCAGCTGAAAGTGGACTGAGGATTTGAAAGAAGATGGCTTAGGAAACTTTTAAGAATACTCTGAGAAGGTGTAATAAATGAGGAAATAACCAAAAGAACAGGCATTGGAAACATTACTAAAGTCAAATGATGAAGGTGATAATGGCTGGGCCACATACTGTGAGTGGAAAAAAACAAAACAAGACAGCCTTGTACCCCCCTTGACTTGGACACTTGGAAAAGAAAGAAGGGCAAGCATGGAGATGCACAGTACAGGAGGAACTAATGGAAGTGGAAGAGACATGGTTTGAGATATCCTGACATGTTAAAGACAGGATTGGCCGAAGAACCTTTGTTGATGCCTTATTCTCCATATGCGCTATTGGGAGTACAGAAAACAATGATGATGATGATCGCTAAAATGTTGAAGCTAACATGTTTTTCTGCTGTGTATGCCTGAAGTATTTAATTGTTTCCACAGGCTGTCAGTGCAAACCAGACCAAGCGTGCATGGATAATGGCACCTGCTGTCATGAATACTGTTTGGGTGGCTGCAGTGGTCCTGGGCCAGAGAACTGCTACAGCTGTAAAGGAGTTACCTACCAGGGCAGATGTCACCCAGAGTGTCCTAACAACACTTACAAGGTAAGCTGTGGAGGAGGACCAAGGATATGGCTTATTTAGGTGCACTGTGTAGCCACATCCATCACAGACAGCTTAATTTTCCACCAACTTCTATGTGGCTTAGTCCTTGTTTTGTTCTCTCTTGTCTCTGAGGAAGATTGTGGCTGCAGTATTGAATGTATTTGTCACTTTGATTGCAGTTTTTTTCATTCATCTTTTCTGTCTTACATGATTCAATTTTCTTTTGTAAAACTATATCATTACTTAAGAATACCAGATTTGTCACAAACACAGTTACTCTTATTTCCAATCACCGTTCACAGCCAAAACATTACACTCTGACATTTCTAAAATATTTTGCCAGTAAATTATATCAGACAATAGAACACTTTTTTTTCTCTCCTAGTATTGTAATCTATTTGTTATAAATGTAAATAAACTTGTGTTCCTAATATAGTATTTATCAGAAAGTTACTAGCTCACACAGAGCTACAGAATTAATTTGGTTTATTGGTTGATGGTCCCTCTCTCTAATTGTGAATTTGCTGCAGATGGTCTCTCTCTAAGCAGTCTTTGCAGGAGATATCATGGTCAAGATCTTGGAGTACTGACTTAAGTCAGAATGAGAGCACACAATGGTGGCTTTGATCTTGAAGAACCAAGCACCACGTTGGAAAGGAGCAGTCTATAATGACTTTAATATTGAAGTGCAGACATGTTGAAAAAGAGCTGACTGTGATGGCTTTGATAGTGAGGTTCAGACAGATTGGAAAAGAGCTGACTGTGATGGCTTTGATAGTGAGGTGCAGACAGATTGAAAAAGAGCTGACTGTGATGGCTTTGATTGTGAGGTTCAGACAGATTGAAAAAGAGCTGACTGTTATGGCTTTGATAGTGAGGCTCAGACAGATTGAAAAAGAGCTGACTGTGATGGCTTTGATAGTGAGGCTCAGACAGATTGAAAAAGAGCTGACTGTGATGGCTTTGATAGTGAGGCTCAGACAGATTGAAAAAGAGCTGACTGTGATGGCATTGATAGTGAGGCTCAGACAGATTGAAAAAGAGCTGACTGTGATGGCTTTGATAGTGAGGCTCAGACAGATTGAAAAAGAGCTGACTGTGATGGCTTTGATAATGAGGCTCAGACAGATTGAAAAAGAGCTGACTGTGATGGCTTTGATAGTGAGGCTCAGACAGGTCGAAAAAGAGCTGACTGTGATGGCTTTGATAGTGAGGCTCAGACAGATTGAAAAAGAGCTGACTGTGATGGCTTTGATAATGAGGCTCAGACAGATTGAAAAAGAGCTGACTGTGATGGCTTTGATAATGAGGCTCAGACAGATTGAAAAAGAGCTGACTGTGATGGCTTTGATAGTGAGGCTCAGACAGGTTGAAAGAGAGCTGGTTTTGGTGGCTTTGATAGTGAGGTGCAGACAGGTTGAAAGGGAGCTGGTTGTGATGGCTTTGATAGTGAGGTTCAGACAGGTTGAAAAAGAGCAGCCTATGATGGCTTTGATATTGTAGTGCATACAGGTTGAAAAAGAGCTAGTTATGGTGGCTTTGATAGTGAGGTTCAGACAGGTTGAAAAAGAGCAGTCTATGATGGCTTTGATATTGTAGTGCATACAGGTTGAAAAAGAGCTAGTTATGGTGGCTTTGATAGTGAGGTTCAGACAGGTTGAAAGAGAGCAGTCTATGATGGCTTTGATAGTGAGGTGCAGACAGGTTGAGTGAGAGCAGTCTATGATGGCTTTGATAGTGAGGTGCAGACAGGTTGAGTGAGAGCAGTCTATGGTGGCTTTGATAATGAGGTGCAGACAGGTTGAAAGAGAGCAGTCTATGATGGCTTTGATAGTGAAGTGCAGACAGGTTGAAAGAGAGCTAGTTATGGTGGCTTTGATAGTGAGGTGCAGATGGGTTGAAAGAGATCTAGTTAAGGTGGCTTTGATAGTGAGGGCAGACAGGTTGAAAGAGAGCTGTCTATGATGGCTTTGATAGTGAGGTGCAGACAGGTTGAGTGAGAGCAGACTGGTAGCTTTGATTCTTGCAGGATATTTAATAAGTAAAGCAGGTAAGCTTCACCAGCATGGGGAACATCATGTCATTTTCTTCCTGATGGGCAAGACCAGGTTTATACAATATACTGTTTCTAGGAGCTGTTTAGGGAAGTAGGTTAGGGTTTTTTATCAGCTCCACTTGCTGGTCTTGATAGCAGTTTCATCATTCTAGCACTTTCATTTTCATATTCTCCAAATCACCTGTATTTTGCTGAAAATCAGCAGAAAAAATAGTCAGGTTTTGCAGTTTCTGCTTTTCTCCAGTTACTCATATTGTGTCCTGCTTTGATTCATTTAACAAGCTAAGTGGTATACACAGAATAGTTATTGAATGCACCCATGAAATGCATTACACACAAATGAAATTAATAAAGAGCAGAGTTAGGAGTTTAAAGAGTTAATGCTGTCAGCTCTTCAAACCTTTCTTTGTGTGCATTTTATGTGCCTATTTATAGCTTAACATTGCTTTTGATGCCTTTCTGCTCTGAAATTCACATGATGCACATTGTGGTGCATGATTCTCCTCCTGTGAAGCTTCTGTAGACCAGTGTATGTGTTCATGTTTGGTAACTTTAATTTTTTTTTTTTCACTACAAAATTGAATGGTAGCTGTAATAATTTTTTGCTATTACAGAACTAAGTGGTAACTTTAAAAGTTTAATTAATATTACAGAGAAAATATTTTGTCTTTCAGTTTTCACTTTATAGCAAAGGAAGGCAAAGAATTAAACCTGAAAGATTCATGATTTTGTTACCAAAAGTTTAGCTCCTCAGACTTGTCACTTGTATAAACTACAACTATTTTCTGCAGTTTCTCTAAGAAGAATTGGTAAATATTCATGTAAACCAATTAGTGTAGAATGTCTTCTTTTTTCTTTTACTTAATGTGGGTATAACAGGACCTTAGAGAAGCTTACATTATCAGGCTCTGTTGTTGAGAGTGAAACAACACAACTCCATCATCTTCAGAGAAGTACCTCCCTCCACATTTAGTATATTCTCATATAGTATGTTAGATTTAGCACTCTGTCATGTTGCACACATTAATGAGTATTCTTTGTCTGTTTGTGTGGTACTGAGTTGACTGTTGCTCGCTCTTTGAGTTGCCTCTTCTTGTTCACTGTGTCATACCACCAAAACCTTCCATTTTCTTTCACAGATCTCATCATCCCACTTTTGAAATCTGAATGCTATATATAACATGGAGAGTTATCTCAAAACAAAAAAAAAAAAGAAACAAAATGTATAGCAACCTGTGCTTTAGCATCATCATCAGATTTGATAAACATCAGTCTGATGATACTTAATAATGGATTGTTACAGTTTGATTTTTTTTTAAAAATTTGATTCCAGTTGTGACAAAACTTGCAGACATATTCATTGCAAAACCAAAACAATATATATGAAATAGAATGCTGTTATGATACAGATGGTTAGGTTACCTATGAAATCCATGTGGAGATTCATTATTAATGAGACCAAACATCATAATGGAGGAGCATACAGAAGAGAGATAAATTACACTTTTGTTTTTTTATTTTTTGACAGTATCTTCAGTTTCTTTATTCAGTGGTCATTACTGTCAACCATTTGCTGCCTGTTGCAGTATTTGTAATGCTCTCTGGTAATTAAGAACTCATAATTGTAAATACTTCTTTTGATAGGATAGTCATTCCAGCAATGTTTAATTTACTGACCAGACATCTCCCATTTTCTTGTGCCTACAGTATTTTAGCTTCACCTTTTAAAAAAAAAATCCATGAAAGGTGTGATAGCAAAAAATAGGCAAAAGACAGCTGTTTCTGTCTCTTTCCTTCTCTTTTCTTGGAGCCATGAAAGACTAACAACTTTCTCCATTTTGGATCTCTCTTGAGCAAGACCACCTCATATTTTCAATAGCACTTCATCAAGTTTCCCTTCATCATTTGTATTTATTTCATAGCAGTTAAAGAGTTTGTTTTTCTTGCATAGTTTTAATATGCATCACTTCCATTTTCTTTTTTTTCTAAATACATTGCATTGATGATATTAGTGATTGCTGTTCACATTGTGATCTGCATAGGTGTTGGTTTGTTCCTTTTTAAAAATTCAGTTTTATGCTGTTTTATAGAGTTAAAATGTTATGTATATTTTTTGACAGCTGAACTAAAGTTTACAATAAAATTTTTGTTTTTGTCACTTGCTGTTATAAAATACCTGGCAGCAGGAACTTGTTTATATGTCAAGGTCATACTTTTTTTTTTTTCAAACCATGACATACCTGTCTCAGTGTCAGTAGCTGAATATAAATAGAAATTTTGGGGAGGATCTGTGTTTATTTATTCGGAACAGTTTTGCCTTGTCCATCAAGCAGCTGCGTAGAAGGTACACAAGGCTCAGACCAACATAACACTTCCTGGTCCCAGAACTTTTGAATTCAAAACATTTTCACCACCATTAATCACCTCCGAGGGTTTACAGTCCTGATAAGTAAAACACACAAGAATTTCAGATTAATACACAAGGGATAGCATTCTAGTCTTCATGGTGAAAACAAGCAAAGTGTTTTCCTGCTACAGAAGTTGTGTATAAAGGAAGAAAGTCGGACCAAGCTCTCTCTCTCTCTCTCTCTCTCTTTTGCTCTGAACCTTAAGTGGCCAGGCCACATGGGGCTTCTGCAAGCGTTTTCCACAAACACCTGTCCTTTGCCTTCTTTTTTTCCACTCTTGCCCAGGTGAACTCTCCTTTGCTCAACATCTCCTCTGTTGTTCTTCTCCATGTCTCTTTTGGTCTACCCTTACTTCTTTTCCCCTGTGGTGTCCATCTTAGTTCTGTTTTTGGTAGTGAGTTGCCAGTTATTCAGAGCACATGTCCCAACCATCGTCACCGTCTTTCCTTGGTAATTGCTGTCAGTGGCTTCATCTGTATTTCATATATAAGAACTGGCTTAAAACAAGTTGAAACATTATATAAAGGGCAAGATTTTATGTAATGTAGTCTTCTAACACAGAACATAGCAAAGTGGAGTTATTTGATCCCTGGAAGAAGTTAAAACTGATATAAAGAACAAACATATTAAAAAAAAAAAAGAACCAAAATTTAAAATCCAGCACACTACTAATCGTACAGGGAAGCGATCTGAGGTTCCAGGAAATGTAGTCTCTGACTGATGAGACATATTATTAGCTCCAGTGTGCTAAACACTGTCGAACAAGGAAGTCAAAACACTGACAGGGCTGGCAGAAAAAGACATGGCCACACTTGTTCTCTGAACAGAGGAGGCGTGTGCCGAGTTGACAGAAGTGAACAAGTGATAGGAGTTTGGTTCTTTTTTGTTTGTTGTACTTGTACGAACTCTATGTAACTGCGAGCTGTTGTTCTTTGCAGCCGATGTTGTAGAGATGTTGTGGCACAGCATCGTATTGGTGTGGGAGTGGGTTATGGCGGCTGCTTTTTCAGCCCCAGTGTTCAGGTAAAAACCAGGCGGTGTGCAGTGCTTCTTTAGCAGACTCCACCACCGTGGTTGACTATGGCGATCCCTGTCCCATTAGCCAGGCTATACCTTTTATTGGGGGTACCATGAAGAGGTGGGACAGGGTCTTCGTCAGCTATGGGTTGCTAACCCTGATGCTGGCATATCAGCTATGGGTCGCTGGTTACATTATTGGGCGTCTTCACCCCATTTTTTTGTTATAATACAAAGCACCGTTTATTGATTTATTTACAGAGAATAAGAGCCTGCTATAAGGGTGATCCAAATAAAAAACCTGACATTTTTTTCCCCATAAGTTATTGATGGAAAAATGTCATTTAATTGCAACATATTTGTACATAGTCTTCATTATGTTTGATACAAGTCCTCTGGCCTGACAAAGTATTTAGATTCATGTATAAAAAAATTATTTTGGTCAAATGGTGCAGTCATTCATGCACCGGGTGTCTTCTGAACTGTAAGTCTTTCCTTCCATTGCCTCTTTGAGTGGTCCAAAGATAGTAGTGGACCCAAGATTCATCTCCAGTAACATTTCTCGCCAACTTGTGCTTCAAAGTGCAGTAGAAGTTATTGACAGGCAAGAATACATTGTGGAGTCAGCTTCCATGGCACCCTCTGCCAGACTTTGTTAAATTTGAGCATATATTATGAATGATGTGATGTACTGAACCATGTCTGATATTCAGAAATGTGGTTATTTCATTCACCATCACTTGATTTTCCATCACAGTGCATTCAAATTACTGTAGTCAACTATGGTTTCACTACTTACTGTCCTTAACCCTGTATGAGGAGAGTCAGATACAGAACTTGAGGTATTTCAGAGCTTCATACTGTATTCATAACTTGCTGCAATGACAGACATACATCACTGTACTGAACCTTCATTCACTGATGAACTTTACTAGGTTTCACACTTTCATTGCGGGCGCCTTGTCGTGCCAGGCAGCTTGTGTACCCTAACCACCCCCAGAGCTATACCAGCAGGAGTTATACTCCTGGCAGGTCCATCCAAGCTGGGAAGGTCTGCGCAAGTAGGGGTCAGATGAAACTTGCACCCTGGTCCTCCAGGTTGGTGGTTGGAGCGCAGAGCCAGTGACCCATCTCCGTAAAAAAGATTATTGTTACCAGCAGATAGAGAAGAATCGAAATTGGATGGATAAAATTGGACTGCGACCTTGAAAAGTAAAAAAATATGAGATTTGGAGCATGGACTATAAGAAGCTTGTACAGACAAGGGACAGCTGAAGAATTAGCAGATGAACTAAGTAGGTATGACATGGACAGTACAGCATTGCAGGAAATCAGATGGCATAGAGAAGATACAACTGTCATAGGAGAAATGATATACAGAGGTTTTACCAATGGAAGGCTTGAACTTGGAACATGTTTTGCTGTCAAGAGAAAAGTATGGGACTTGGTGATGGACTTCAGTGCTACCAATGAAAGAATCAGCAGCCTCCGCATAAAGGGAACCAAAGAAAAATATAACAATGATTAATGTGCATGCACCAGCAGGAGATACAGAGGATGAAGTCAAAGATGAATTTTACAAAACGTTAGAGAGAGTAATAGAGAAGACCCAGAAACATATTGATAATACTAGGAGATTTCAGTACAAAGATAGGAAAGGAAGAATCGGGCAGGCGCATCACAGGAAAATCCGTCATGTATGGATCAGAAATGTGGAGTACAACAAAGAAAGTTGAACAACAATTGCAGGTCTTTGAGAACAAGATCATAAGAAGAATTTTTGGGCTCATTAAGGATACCAACAGTGGAGAATGGAGAGCTAGAAAGAACACTGAATTTAACAGCTTATCTAAGTCACAGCAGATTATAAACATCTGGAAACTGAATTGATTATGCTGGTTTAGCAATGTAGAAAGAATATAAGAGAATAGACAAATGAAAATTGTGCATGTAAAACAGATAATGGAAACAAGACCAAGAGTTAGACCAATATAGAGATGGAAAGACAATGTAGAAGAGGATATAAGGGAAATTGGTGTCACCAACTGGAGAGAGATTAGGAACAGAGAGGAATGGAGATAAACTTTATCTGCAGCAGTGAGCATTAATGGCTTGGAAAGCTTAAGAAGAAGAAGAGGAATTACTAAAAAAAAGTGGATAATAAAATGCTGTTCCACTTATTGTGCATCTCTCTACACTGCTATCATAATGTCATTTGCTGCCACCAGCAAGACATTGCTTATGTCATTTGTAATGCTTTCAGCTTACATGATGGTGGGACATGCTTAGAATTTCTATCCCGGTTTTTGAGGTTTTCATTTGGATCACCCTTATGATGTCTGGTGTTTGAGTGAAAATCCTCTTTTTTTTTTTTTGCAGCACACCAGTCTGTTTTCTAAATGATTTCACAGTTTCTAGTAACAAAATGTGTATGGGATGGAAAATAAGTCACAATTTATAGGTTGTTACATGTTGTGACATATTTCTTTTTTTGTGTGTGTATTTGTGGGTAGAACCATGAACTTGAAGAAAAAGAGGCAGACCGCGTGAAACTCTGAAGAGGACATTATTAAGAGAGGCCAAATTAACAGGCATAAAATCCTTTGATGAGGTTGAAAGACTCACCGAAGACAGGAAAAATTGGCGAACTACTTTGCGAGCCCTATGTGACGTTTAACGGCACAGGAAGGATATAAGATATAAGAAAGCATAGAAACAAAACATTTCTTATATGTCTCTTATATCCTTCCCATGCTGTTAAATGTCACATAGGTCTCGCAAAGTAGTTACCAAGTTTTCCTGTTTTCAGTAAGCTTTTCAACCTCATCAAGTATGTCTTCTAAACTGGCCTCTCCTAACAATGTCCTCTTTAGAGTATCACGTGGTCAACCTCTTTTTCTTCGGCCTGTGTGTTCCACTTGATAGTTGTTTTGGGATTCTCTGACTGTTTCTTCTCATCCCGTGACCAACACATGTCCATCGCCTTTTCCTGATCACCCATGAGACCGGTTGTTGTTCAGTCATCTGCCTTATCACTGTATTGTTCTTGAATTTGTTCCACTTTATGCCAAGTATTTTCCTTAGGCATTTCTTTTGAAAAGATTCTAATTTGTTGTTTATTTCTTTAGTTGTTTTCCATCTTTCATATGCATAAATGAGGATGTATTTTATTACATTTGAATAGAATAGTCTTAACTTGGTTTTTGTGTTTATAACTTTTGAGTGCCATACATTCTCAAGATTCCGGAAGGTTGATGCTGCTTTTGCATTTCTTACTTCCTTTCTGGTGTCACCATCCTGGTCTATGTAGCTGCCAAGGTATGGAAATTGGTTGGTTTCTTCAACAGCTTCTACTTATAACATATATTTTTCCTTCTTGATTAATGGGAAGTTTCATTTTTTTTTCCTTGTTAAATTCAAGTCCTATTTTGCTAGCCAGTGAAGACAAGGTAAATGTTTTTTCTTGCATCGAATTCACATTGTCACTGATAAGAGTTATGTCATCAGCAAAATAAAGATCTTCTAGTTGGGTCCCATCTACCCAATCAGTACCTGTGTTAACCTGTGCTGCATTTTTTCATTATGAAGTCAGTGGCAATTCCAAAAAGCAAAGGAGAAACAAAACATATGAGAAATATAATTCATATGGTTTCCAGTATTTCTCATTCTTCAGGTATATATTCATTGTTTTCTGAGGCAGTTTTCCTCAACACAGTGCACATAGTTCCAACTTTTACAGCTGAATACTAACAGCACTGGGAATTGGAGCACTAGATCCAAGAAACATCGTTGCTGTCAGTGCAGTCACTTCCACCTTCATGCTGCTGTTGTAACTAAACTTGACCATAGAAAAAAAACCCCCAAAAAACTTAAAAGCTGTTGCCATAGTGAAGAGCTTATACAGGCATCACATTAGGTAAAAAGTTATTGACATTGATTCGATCAGTCCCATTTCTGTTACAGAGTGAGCTGTGGTGGTTTAATTCCCGAAGTGAATGAAAGAAGCGGGATATTACTTAGCTGCATCACCATGGCGATCATGCCAGTTTTTGTCCTGTCAGACAGGATCTGATAAACAGACCAGGAGTAATGCTTTGAGATGGGATAGGGTATTGACAGCTGTGGTTTGCTGGATCTAATGACAGTGTCATCTCACTTCACCCAGGCATCCTGCCACCCACAGAGTTTGTTAACAAGTGTCTTGAGAAGATTCAGTCTGTTCAATTTTTGGTGACAATTTTTTTTTTTTCATATATATACACTTTGGCATTTTGCAGTATGCAGACAGACGATGCCTGACAGCAAAAGAGTGTCTGGCTTTGGTCAATAACACAGGGGACAGAGACAGGAACACTAAAATTATGCAAAGTGACAAAGCAGAATTTCGTCTTTGTGTCACTCAGTGCCCACAAAACTATACTATACAGGAGGAAGGAGAACTGAAGGATTTGGAATGTGTCAGATGTAAAGGTTTCTGTCCCAAAGGTTTGTAGTCAGTCCTGTTTTGATTTTTTTTTTTTTGTTCACTGTTTTTGTTTTTGAGCCTTTTTTTTTGGGGGGGGGGGGAGTTAAAGAGTGATTGACTCTGTATTTTATCGATTTTGAACTTAAGAAAGTGTGGTGTGGTTTATCTTACTCCAGGTTAAATTGACCTGGTGAGTGTTTGCCTTTACTTGACTACTGTGTATATGATGTAACTATGCTTTGAATTATTTACATGGCTGTGGCATCAAGTGGAGGTATATTTCAGATTATAGAATTATTTTGGACATGCTGAGAAATGTGGTTTATTAGAAGAATGTTGCGAATCCCCTGGACAGCAAAAATAACTAATGAAGAATGTATGAAAAGAGCTGGAGAGACAAAAAACCTTGTCAAAAAGATAAGAGAAAGACAGTGCACTTTCATAGGACATGCAATGAGAAAAGGGGGCATTGAAAATATTATAACAGCAGGAAAAATGGAAGAAGATCAAGAGGAAGACCAAGAGAAATGATACTGGACAGTCTGACGGGATGGTGTGAGAGGAGATCACCAACTGAGCTGATGGCCTGCATGAAGGATCGGATACTCTGAAGAAGCATAATAGCCAACGCCAGTTGGCACGGCACATGATGATGCTGAGAGAATACAGAAGTTAAAAGAACCTGATAATAACAACAGGAAAACTGAAGGGGAAAAAAAGAAAAAATAGGTTGTAAGAAAGATATCTTATTGGGCTGAGCAGGTGGCATGGGGAAAATAAAGACTAAATGATCCAGACACCATATAAAATGAAGAAGCATCGTTTCCAACATCTTTGACCATGGTATAAAATGAAAATGAATTGTTGCTTCCTTTTCTCACTGGTTGTGTTCTTTCACAGGTGAGTGATGTAGGTTACACTCATCTCTATCGGGAAATGCTAGCTGGCTTTAGCTGTTGACAGTTACTTTTCATCAGCTTTCAAGTGCTAGGCCATTCTAGATCTCCATTCCTGTCAGTTAGAATGAGTTTAATGGGGCTCCTTTGATTCTGTTGGCATCTCCATTCCAAAATCTGGACCTTCCAATCACATTTGCTCAGCTTGCATTGGACACTCTTGGTGAACTTGCAATTCAGCTGCCTCACAAATTTTATAAACTTCTATCCACAAACATTGATTTGATCACTGTGTTCCATGATACAAGATGATCAGTTCAGTGTTGTTTTTTCTTCCACAGGCAATGTAGCATATGAGATGGAGAAGAATTTGGGCAGTATAAGGGAGATCACTGGATATCTCAACATCAGGCTATCACATACTTTGGTCACACTGTACTTCCTGAGGAGTTTGGAGATAATTGGAGAAAAGAACATGCTACTTGAAGGGTATGTGTGTTTTGACATCCAAAGTGGCAGAAGAAACACGTGGAGCAGATTGTTTTGTCTTCATTGTTTTTTTTTTCTTTTTCAGTTGCTCATAGAGCATAAAGTACAGACCTTCTCCTTTGATTCTTGTTTGATTCCAGCTGTATATTTCAGTATTTCTTTCCTTCTTTCTAGCTTTCTTTTTTTTTTTCTCTCTCTTTTTATCAGTTTTTTTTTTCTTTCTTAGGTTTCTCTGCAGGAGGAAAGGAGTGTGCAACAATCTATCATGCACTATGTAAAAAGATATGGCATTCAGGTATTTGGCCAAAAGAATGGAAAAGAACTGTATTCATACCACTGCCAAAGAAGGGTAACCTGAAATTATGCACAAACTACAGAACTGTTGCCCTGATTAGTCATGCCAGTAAAATTCTGTTAAAAATCATAATGCGGAGACTTCGTAAGAAAATAGAAGAAGTCAATATGGTCCAAGCTGGTTTCAGGCAAGGAAGAGGATCAAGAGATCATATATTTAATATAAGATTAATAATAGAGAAATGCAGAGAGTTTAATGTGAATCTATATCTTCTTTTATAGACTACTCAAAGGCATTTGACTGTGTACAGCACCAGAAACTTTGGGAAATAATGGAAAAAAAATGGGATTTCCAAAACATTTGATACAATTAACATCACTGCTATATCTAGACCAACAAGCAGCAGTAAGAATAAATGGTGAAACAACAACTAGGTTTGACATAAAACAAAGGGTCCGTCAGGGGTGCATATTGTTGCCTTACTTATTTAACTTGTATGCTGAAAATATGAGGAATGTTAGAGAAGATGTAGACAAAGAATATTGTGATGTCATAACAATTGGAGGTTATGAAATAGCAGAGATTAGATATGCTGATGACAAAGTATTACTGTCCACAACACAAAAAGGAATGGAAATAACTAATTATGTCAGTCCGTAAGAACAGCGGAGAGCAAAACCTCTATCTTAATGTGAAGAAAACTAAATTGATGACAACTTACAAAACAAACAAGGCAGCTGAAATATGTATCAGTGAGGAAAAATTGGAAGAGGTGGAGAGTTCTGAATATCTTGGATCACTAGTAATTAATAATGAAATACAATGAGGGAAATTAAAAGGAGATCTGTCACTCTTCAGAAAGTAAAACAAATAAAGAATCTGTGGAGAGGAACAGACAGAACTACAATAATAAGATTTTTAAGGGGATTCTTTCCCATTGCAACATATGCCTGTGAGATCTGGACACTTAACAAAACAGCTGAGAAACACATAAATGCCTTTGAATGTAAATGCTACAGAAGAGTTCTTCAGATATCATGGACACAGAAAAGAACAAATATATCCATACTACAAGAACTTAATACTGAAGAGTGCTGGCTAGTAAAGAGGATTAAAGAGAGAAAACTTAAATATTTTGGACACATTAAACGTCATGATAATCTAGAAGAGACCATCTTGGAAGGGTACATAATGGGGAAAAGAAAGAGAGGAAGACCAAGGCGAAGATGAATGCAAAACATCGTTGATGATCTGCAAGTGGATGCATCAGCAGCAGACCATCTTGCTCGCAACCAAAAGGCCTACAGGAATGCTGTTAGGGAGGCAAAGTTCCACAAGGAACATGCAAATGAATGAATGAATGAGGTTTCTCTGTGTCTTCCTCTTCTTTTAATTCTGTGTTCTAGAAATTTTTGCCAAGAAAACGAGTAGCACCCTTATTACCCACCCACCATACTCGTCTGACCTGCCCACAGAAGACATTTTTTTAAAAAAAAACCAAAGATCTCATTAAAAGGACATTGTTTTCAGATTGGTAATCTGTGATCAAATCTTGTATGTAGTGTTGTCCTGGATGGGATTATATTGAGAAATTAAGGCAAGTAGTAAATTTAATGTTTATTGTGGTACTTTAGTTTATAATTTATATTCTCTCCTCCTCCTGCCCCCTTTAAGTGTGTGACTGCATGCATACACACACAAAAACCACATCATAAATTTTCAGAAAAGGAAATAAAAATTTAACTTTTGTTAAAACTGCAAGGTTTATTTGTGCAGGACAATTTATTTTATCACATTTTTTACATGTTCTCATCTCTTAATAATTTTACCTGTTGTGCCAGATCTGAGCTGTAAAGATTTTAAAGTGACGAAAAAAAAAAAAGCAAATAACTCATACCTAGAACTGAATTTGCAAACTTTTTTTTTACTCTTTGTCTGCATACTTTATTCCCTCACCAAATGCTTTGCACAGCTCTTAGTTCTTATGTATTCAGTTTCATGCAGTCTAGATAAGGAGATGGGTTATCCCCATGAATCCTACCATTAGTAAGATTTTTTCATATGTGCCCCATAGATTTCAGTCCATGTTACCTGGGGTCAGGTTTGGTTTCTTAGATCTCTGTATGGAGTGCAGGATGCATACTGGTGTCTGGAGACTATTTTGGAATGTGCAGAATAGAATTTGAGCAGCTTTCAGTTTGTGTATATGGGCTTGTAGTCTGTAGCATCCTGTTCAGAAATTGTGGTTTTTATGTAACCTCTAGAATGGGGCCTTCATTGAGTGTTATACTTTCCATTTGCAAGCATTTTTTGCTTCTTCAGTTTCACAATTACGTACAGCGTGGATAGAAAAGACATGATGTACAGACAAATATGGTATACATGATATTACTTTTGCATTCAAATATTTATTTCCGTTCATCCCAGGTGGGGCATTGCTGTGATGGACAATGATAACTTACAAGATCTCTTCCCTGAGGAACAGATGAAGAGGATGCAGCTCAGAAATGGCGGGGTGACTTTCCACTCCAACCACAAGCTGTGTTTGCACAAAATAAAACGCTTTGTGAAGTACCTTAATCTGACTCAGCCTCCTTCTGAAAAAGACATTGGAGAAAATGGAAGCCTCATGCCCTGTACGTGCATTGTCTCGGTCATGCTAACAGCTTCCAAAAATAATTCATGCTATCTTTTGCTGCTGTTGTGATGTATTACAGAAAAATGTTTTTTATCAGCTGTATGAGTTTCTGTATCATCATGCATATTTTCTGAGATTTCAGCTACTGTTTCTCTAACTTTAATGTAATTCTTTGTGCTCTGCTCACATTACTGCAAGGAGTGAAGATCACCATGATAAGGTTTTGTAGTCCAGATAGCTGGACCATCACCTGATTGTTCAGTTATCTGAACAAAGAAAACTTAATCTCATCAGGGTTCCAGTCTCCACATGGTGGTTCTAGAAACAGGCTTACAAGTTATTTTGCCCAGATTAGCAAAGCAGGGATCAACAAGTGCCTTATGGTGGTGGTATAACAGTATAGGAATTTCAGTTGGAAATTCTATTTTTGACTCTTGCATGTATGTACCAAATTGTGCCAAAAAGAAAAAAAAAATGGGGGGGGGGGGAGAGAGAGAGAGAGAGAGAGAAGATGGGTACACAGTTTTGTGTGGCAGTTTAAAGTAAAGAAAGTCAGGATTTTGGAAAGATGTAATGTAGAGTCTTAAAGACCAGCTAGGCCTGTGTTTCTTCTGTTGCTGTCCACAGTGGACTAGGGAGCTCCTTCCCGAATTGATGGACCATCAAACCACTTAACTTACAGTGATGGTTTAGTTCTACGGTGGGCTGGCTCCATTAACTGAAATTCAATTTTTTTTTTTTTAATGATTCAAATGTTCTGTTCAGTAGGAGAATCTTTGGTAATGTACAATATTGACATATATCATCATCCTGGCCTGTTTTCCCAGCCATTAAAAAAAAAAAGTTTATTTGTGTTGTTAGTACTGAAATTGATCACCTTTAAGGTGTGACGCATTATTGCCCCATGTATATGTACAAAAGAGCTTGAAGTGTCTGAATAGTAGTTCTGAACCTGTAAGATATGGCCATAGCAACCACCTTCATCAAACCATTACAGTGGATCTTGCTCAGAGCTCTGATTCTCGAGTTTTACTGTAAGAAATTATGAAAGCAGCGAGAGTCAGTTCCATCTTGACATCATTTTACCAGTTTTCTGAATACATAACATCTGTTAAAGAACATTCACTTACAGAGAAAAGTTTCAATCACATTCCTGCTGTTACATGTCCTAGCTTCTGGCTAAAATATGTGATTGATTTGATACTTCATGGGTGATTGAAGAGATCACTTATGAGAGTGTGAAACTTTTAATATCTTTAGAGACATACAAGCATTTGTGTGAAGTATTAATGGCATTCATCAGGTTAACCCTTTTGCATATATTTGAAAAAAAAAGTGAAGATGTGGCAGCAGAAGTAAGTTTGTTTTCTCATTTGGTTATTTCAGTTTTTTTTTTTTTCCTCTCTTTAAAATCTCAATCAGTGCTTCTGAAAGTTTTACTGAAATGTCAAAAATCAGTTTGTGTAATGACAACAGGTAGGAGTGGATTAATTTGGGGTTAACATTTCTTTTTAACAGATGTTATGTTTTGACAATATGTATGATGTCTTAAAATTTACAGTTGTAAATCTGTTTCTGTGCATGTCTTTAAAAAGATTTATGGCAAACAGCGCTTAATTTAATACAGAAACATGGAAGATCTCTGACAGAAGAGACAAATCATTGACAGAAATGAGAATAATGACTGTTAGAAATAAGGAACCCCCAGATGAACAGGCTGATCAGTAACAGAAAGAAAAATTTCCATGATGAGCAGAAAGCAATAAGTCTCATTGGTTAATTGCTGACAGATGAATCAAAAAAAATTTTCCTGACAGACAAAAAAAGTAACAGGTCCCATTAGCTGATTATTGACAGATGAATATAACAGAAACAGTAAATGTTGCTAATAGAAAATAATATATCTCTGTGGTAAAATGTTGACAGGAAGTAGTGATTTTACAGTTGATCAATAATAGCAGGACATCTCCAAGAAATATGTGTACTAATAACTTATTTACTAGTGATATCTGGAGTATTTTTCAGTGCACCATCAAATTTTAAGCATTCCCGTTTTTTTTTTTTTTTTCATTTTTTCTGTAGGCAATGAGCAAGAGCTGAGTCTGAACGTGACAGTTGTTTACCATGATGCTGTACTTCTTAAGTGGGCAAAGGATATGACCGATACTGAGAATTTGCTGGCCTACATTATAAACTACAGGGAGCTGTAGGTGACAGTTTATTTCATTCCTGAATGCTTGCTAAATAATATACATACATCATGCAGTTATTTGCAGCTAGTGATGGAAAATGTCAAAAGCAGTAAATGTGCTTTCCCTGATATTTTAAAAATTACTTTATGTTATGATTTATTTTAACTATAGAAGATCAATCAGTCCTTTGCATGTCCCTTGCAGAACTTTGCCTCCCTAACAGCTCTCCTGTAGGCCTCTCGGTTGTAAGCAATGATGATGCATCCATTTACAGATTATTAATGATGTCTTGCAGCCATCTTCGCCTTGGTCTTTCTCTCTTTCTTTTTCTCCATTATATACCCTTCCAAGACTGTCTTTTCTAGATTATCATGACGTTTAATGTGTCCAAAATATTTAAATTTTCCTTGTTTAATCCTCTTTACTAGCCAGCCTTCTTCAGTATTAAGTTCTTGTAGTATGGATATATTTGTTCTTTTCTGTGTCCACGATATTTGAAGAACTCTTCTGTAGCATTTACATTCAAAGACATTTATGTGTTTCTCAGCTGTTTTGTTAAGTGTCCAGGTCTCACAGACTTATGTTGCAATGGGAAAGATGCATGGCCTTAAAAATCTTATTTTTGTAGTTCTGTCTGTTCCCCTCCACAGCTTCTTTAGTTGAATAGAAATTACTTTAAATTATTACATATTTTAACTAGTTATGACCTTATTTGTTGAAAAGTTCCAGATGAGTGAAAGAATAAAAAAATGAAAAGCAATTAACTGAATGGAAAGGATAACTAGAAACATATTTCCCCCACTATCCAAAAGTAGAGCATTCTTGTGAAATCATTCATAAGCCAAAATGGTTTAATGCAGAGAAGCAGTTAGCATTAATTTATAAGAGAACATTTTTGGAATGTCCTAGACACAAAAGAATAACCCACCAAATCAAACATAATAAGAGGTAAAACCTAAAATGACACTAGTATCAAATAAAAACAGAAGTGATATGATAAATTATTGTTATGTGCCAGGCCGGATAGCATCACCATACTGCATTGAAAAGGCTGATTCTCATCTGATATGATAAATACACAGCCTATCCTATATAAAGTAGAAGTAATGTATGTCCATTGTGGTTTCACCTCAGAATTGGGAAGACAGTGAGCACATTGGAAGACTGAAAAATGGTGGTGGTGGTGTATCAGGCTGAGTGTAGTAGGAGGTATAAGCAATTAGGATGCAGGAAGTAAACGAGGCTGATCATTTATTAACGTTGTCATCTGAGTCCATGTCTACACTTTCTTCTGTCCGTCTGCTTTGATGCTGAAAGTCAAAGCCTGTCATCTGTTGTGGCTGATGTGGAAGGCATTTTGCTTGTCAGCTTAACCTCATACGTTTTCCTGTCATACAATAATTCGTAGGCACTCAAAACATTGTATAACCTGCCCTAGACCTGCTTTCTCTGTCAAAAATAAAGTAATATTTTTCTGCAATCATTGCAGCACTATCAGTCATAGGGAATCTCATGAAAGTGCTTCATGTTCAGTTCCTGGATGACTTCGCTTCCAAGTTTAAATGAACACTAATTGCTATTTTCACATTTGCCTTTTTTCATAAAAGTGAAAGTTCTCTTCGGATTTCTTTTGGTTAGCAAAGACAGGTACTAATGTAAGTCTTTCCTAAAAGCGAAGTGGAGTAAAAGGAACTTTCAGAAAGTGAAGGATACTTGTAATAAAGAATAGCATCTTAGGCATCTTGAGGAAATACTGTACATTTATGGAGCAGTTCAAAAATTAAATACAGAAAAATGAAAATCTTAATGATGATGGAAAGTGATGAAAGCACAGAGAAAGAACAAACTCCTCAGGAGATAAATAGCAAGCTATTCAAACCTTTACATACAACACTGTCGGATTACACTGGGAACTTCTTGGGGGAAGAAAGCTGTGAAAACTAAGGAACAAGAGTATTTGTAAGAAATCCATGAGAGGTTTTTCTGTTAGCTGTGAGGACTAGGAAGAACTGGCAAAGGACAGTGCCACATGGAAAGAGCAACTCTATCTGGGGATGTTGCATCATTTGAGGAGAAAGTAGGGCCTAATTTAAAGGCAGAAAATACATTCAGAAAGAGACTAGATATTGCAATTTATTAGCTTGTCATCACTGTGTTTGTTTGTACCAGTTGGAAGTAAATATTTGTTAAAACAGAAATATATCTTAAGTAAAGCAGGACAACAAAGAGAGACTTTCTGAAAGAAAGTTTTAAAAACATGGGAAATGTTAGCAGTAGCTTGGTACATCATGGAAGGACCCTCCTCTCAACTCTAGATCTACATAATTACAGTGATGAAATATTATGTTTGTCGTGACACTGGAAATGTGACACCTTTTACTAGTGCATATTTTTTTTTTTTCTGTAGCAAGAACAAAGATGAGATGATCAACATTTACCAGGGTCGGGATACTTGCTCTGCTGACCTGTATGTATTTAAATTATTGTTAATTTTTTTCCTTTCTTTTACAGTGACCTATATATTATTTTTTTCTTTTGTTGTAAAAAAATCTTCTCTGTGGAGGAGGGGTCATTAATGTATGTTATACTATTTCTGTAATGAATGTAATAATATTTTTTTCTTTCTGAGTGTGAATATAATATATGCTGTATCAGCTTTCTCAGAAAAAAAAAAAAAAAGTGAAAATACCAGATACTTGAAAATTACTGCTGTACCTATTTTAACTAAGAAATTGATATGATCCTATGGTGTGTGTGCTTATTAAGAGTTATGCTACAATTTACATCCAACATTTTTTCAAATGAGGGTGGGCTTTCAGATTTAGGTAAAAAAAAACAACAGGTTGACAGAAGTGAATAAAACAAACATTTCATCATCTTTCACTTAGTTACATAATTACCTTATTGATGAAGTCTCTGCCAACCTTGGTACTCAGTACACTTGGATAAAATGTTAAGCTTGTTAAGTCTGTCATCAAGAACACACACAAAAAATTGGGATTTGTTTTTTTGCTGGTATAGCACTGGCTTCACTTTCTTATTTGACATGAAATGTTTGCCTGTCAGCTTCAGCAGTGAATAGTAGTGTGGCAGGAAGCAAGATATCTCTCTATGATAGTCTTTGCTGGGAGTCTGAGTGGTGAAGTGGTTAGTGCACCAGTCTCTCATGGCGAAGGTTGAAGTTTCGCCTTCTTTGGGCAATGAAACCTACCACCAGTCTTATGCTTTGAAAGATCTAAAAGCATATACCACATATGCTCTGTATGTGCAGTCTTATTCACGTTCATCTTCCACCCATGCTGCAGTGACCAATATTACAAGATTTACAACAAATCCATATTGTAAGTTTGATCTGTTGTCACTTTTAATTCAGTAAATCTGCTTAGTTTATGAGCAGTGAAAATTTGAGACTCTTTGACCTTGAGACAAATTTTTGAAATATGGAGCATTTTTAGCTGATTTTAGAGTTTGTTATAGGACCTTTTTCTCATATTTCTTTTACTTATGTTACACCCTTGTTTGAAATGTATAATGCTAGCTACATGTACTCCAGTGTAACACTGACAACTGTGTGTAAAATGTAGTCTAGTGTGCCTCACTGTTTTCAGAGACCAAGCTTCTGATCTTCTAAAGACAAAGAGGATGATAAACAGCCCCAAAAAGAACCATTTTCTAATGAGAAAATCTCATTCACCAGATTTATTCTTGAACCCAAGCTGCTCTGTTTCATCCTTACATCATGAAGACAGAGTGCAGTGTCATTAATCTATTCTAATCTAAGTGCCGTGCTGTGTGGCGTAGGCGATCATTTCTCTCCACAGTTCCTTGTCTTTTGTGTTGATTATGAGATCCGCCGGTGACTTTTTTCCTGGCCGCACTGACAGCCCATCCAATAACTTCTCCCTCTGTCTTCCTCTGTCTCTTCTTCCCTCAATTTTTCCAGTGTGTTCCAATTTTCCTCTTCTCAGGAAATGTCCTATAAATCTCGCTTGTCTGCCTCTGATCTTTGCTGTAATTTGCTTTTTAACGTCAGTCTCTCTTAAGACTTCTTCATTGGTTTTCTTAGCTGTCCATGGTACCTTCAACATCCTTCTTATAAACCACATTTCCATGGCCTCCATTTCTTGCTGTACTCTCTTATTCATAGACCATGCTTCACACCCATAAAACAGAATTGGCTCGATGTAACATTTAAGTACTCGGAATGTTTCCATTGATATGGATCTGTTGCACAAGATGTTTCTTATTGTCTGGAATGCTGACTTGGCACGTCTGCTTTTTATTTCGTTGTGACATTTCCCATCCGTTGTTATAACCGTTCCTAAGTACTTGAATCTCTCAACTTGTTTCAGTTCTGTGCCATCGATGGTAATACTACATTTTGGTGGTATTCTTTTCTTTGAGATGACCAAGACTTCAGTCTTCTTTTTATTCAGGCTGAGACCTTTACTTTTTCTTTCATGAACCATGATGTCCAGTAGAGCCTGTAGCTCCCCTTCACTTTTAGCAATCAGAACTGTGTCATCTGCATATCTTAAGTTGTTAAGGTTGTACATGCCAATTTCCTGGCATACTTCTCTATATTTCTCATTATGTTTTCGCTGTACAAGGATAAGAGGTCAGGAGATAAAACATATCCTTGTCTCACTCCTAATTTCATGTATTGGAATGCTCCTATTTAGTTCTCAACCTTCATTGCTGCTGATTGCTGCCAATATATGTTTTTGATAAGTTGCAGATCTTTCCCATCTATGCTGATGTCTTCCAGCATTCTTATAATTTGTGTGTGTCTCACTTTATCAAATGCTTTACAGTAGTCTATGAAGCATAAGTATAGGTCCATCTTTACTTCTATTGATCTCTCCATCAGTGTTCTCATTATATATATAGCATTACTTGTGCCTTTTCCTTCAACAAAGCCACACTATTCTTCAGCAGTTTCTGGTTTTATTTTGCCCCGACTCTTCTCATGACAGTATGAAGCAGGATTTTGGTAACATGGCTCATAAGACTAATGGTTTGATGGTCTTCACATTCAACTGCACCTTGTTATTAACATTCATCATTTATTATTCTTTTTTTTTCTGCATTGGATTCTGTTGGGATTCTGCTTGAAATCAATAGCTGTCCATGAAAGTCTTAATTTCCTTTTAATACAATATACATCTCTCAAGATATGTAGTGTTTCAAAAAGTTTCCATTTTGTTGTTTTTATTTACCTTAATTCTGTTATATCCATGTAGATCCATCAGAGCCATTGGATGTACAAGTAAGCTCTGATGATCCTCATGAGCTGTATGTAAAGTGGAAGCCACCAAAATTCCCAAATGGAATTGTCACACATTACAAAGTCTTATACCAGAAAATTGATCTTGATACAAAGGCTTTTGAGCTAAGGGATTACTGTTTTGATCGTAAGTACTTGTTGGAGAAATTAATTCTTTATCAGTTTGATACTTTTTGTCTGATAAAGTACACACAATTCCTGACTTATATTCCACAACCATTTATGTTGGTCAGTTTTTATGTATGTCAGATTTACAGTCACTCACGCACACACCACACCACTTTTGCCTATTTGTCAGCAACCCACACATCACAAAAGCATGAACCAAAAATACCCCAGTCATACAGTGCTGTGCTATAGAACAACATTAATAATTTTTTTCATATCACTTATTGCACCTTCACATTTCTTTGTTATTGTCTTCAACTTCGTGTCTGCTGTTCCTTTCCCTGCCTCTTCTGTGCACACAGTATCCTTCACAAGAGCACTCATGGCTGACACTGCAAAACCTGATTCATGTGCGGTTATCTGCTTTCATGCTTCCATATCATTCTCGTTTTCACCTTCAAGTTGATTGAAATGAGTTAGTGAGGTGGCTCTTTTACTGACAGCCCACTTCCCATTGTACCATCCTGAAGGCATGAACTGAGAAACTATTTCTGTCAGAAGAGGTAGGAAGGTAATCCTGTCATGCCTTAGAGGCACATAGGGATATGGTGTTAGTGCCCATATTTTCCTTGACCTGTCAGCACACTAGAGGGTGATATGCTCATTGTCATGCCTGGCCGCCTTTCCTTCCCATTTCTACAGCTGGGTGACTGGGGTACCTCTGGCTGGATTTGAACCCTCTACCTTCGCCATGAGAGACCAGTACACTAACCACTTCACCACTTAGACACCCATTTCTGTCAGAGCTAATCTAAACCTTCATTTTTTGGGCTGTCTTGCATATTGTGCAGGATGTCCTTTCTATTATACTGACCAAAGTCTCTTTAATATATCTCTTAAGTATAACTGAATCACTCACTTGATCTCCATCTTGCCTTTCAGAGGTGCACACTCTTGTGGTAACTTGACCTTCATGCATATTGCTAATGTTTTACATAGGTATTTCCACAAATTTCAAGTCTGTTGGAAATTTCCAAATTTATATATGTCAGTCTCTGTATGTCAAGAACCATCTGTACTTTATTTCAACTGTATTTTAGAATTTTCATTTAAAAATAAAGTGAAAATGACAGCTTAACTATAAGAAGTGGCTTAGTCGAATAACATTGTATTTTAGCTGTTGATTTCAAACTCTCCTACAGCTTTGGAAATCAGCAAATTCCAGAATGACTTTTAACTGAATTTAGATTGTTGAGATGGTTAGTTGATGACTGTTTTCCTTTTTTTTTTTGCTGTATTCTGATCTTTTTTTATGTGTGTGGGTGGGTGGGTTTGTTTTTTTGAGAGCAAGATCCTAAGAAGGCTCTTTTGGCATGCAAATGATACCAGTAGTGGGGAATGGAGAGCCAGAAAGAACACTGAACTTAGCTTGTATAAATCACAGTGGTTAATAGTCTTGAAGCGAACAGATTACGCTGGTTGGGCCATGGAGAAAGAATGGAAGGGAATAGACAAAATGATGTATGTACAAGAGATGAACGAAGCAGGACCAAGAAGTAGGCCAAGATAGGTGGAAAGACATCACAGAAGAGTATATAAAGGAAGTTGATGTCACAAACTGGAAATAGAAGGCTAGGAATAGAGATGAATGGAGGCAGTAGTGAGGCTTAATGGCTCAGAAAACTGAAGAAGAAGTGTTTTGATCACTGAAGCACTGTTATTAAGTCAGTGATCCTAGAAGAAGAGCTTCATGGGAGACTCAGTCACTATAGCCCTTTAGCCTGACTAGTGTGGCACAAATACTCATCTCTTACAAATTTTTGGAGTGCCATAAAAAAAAGATAGAACAGAGTGTTGGTCATCTAAGATTAGCTGATTCTGGTTGCTGCAGCATCACACCTTTCATGCATCTTTAATCCCTAGTGTATTCTAAATCAACCTTTTTATTTTTAACCCATACTATGAGGCTGTACATATAAAAAGTTTTTCATACCTTGCAGATTCGTGCATCAGCGTTATGTCATATTTTTATGTTTTTAAACATCCTTATGACCAACAGCCCTTGTAACACCTCGTGAAACCACAAGAAGTAAAGAAGAAAAGCCAGAGGATGTACATAACGTCACGGCAGACTGCTGTCCCTGTCCAAACACTAAGGAAGAAGAAGATGCGGAGGCTCAGGAACGGGAAATTGAAGCTTATTTTGAAAGCTATCTTCATAATCAGGTTTACTGTAAAAGGTAATTTCCATTTTATCCCAGTGGTCACATTTCCTGATTCATTTGTTCATCATGTGTATTGTTTGGTGGTTGGATACCAGAGTTAATCAACTCTTTTCACTTTTTTTTTTCTTTACTATATATGCAGATGGAATCCCTGTATACAAGCATTGCTACAACAAACATCAAAGCTCTTTCCTAATCAGAATCCATGTGACTGAATAACTCTTACAGTATATTGAGTTGCATGACAAGCTACACCTCTGTGTTGCAAAGTCCAGTCTCTACACATTTGTGTCTTCTGTTTTGAGATGAGATTTAAAATATTTTATAAATAAGAGTAATTCAAAAGGTAGTCCCAACATTGGTCTAAAAAATTCTAAATCAGGTAGCAGACAGTTGTAGTATAGATATGTTATGCCCTCCCTCTTTAGACATGCACACAGAGGCATGTCAGCTATTTTGAAAATAACTTCAGCAGAGCAGATCAAAGATGGCTGCTCCCTAGAAAGCATGCATGAGAGAGGAACAGCATGTAGTTATTAGTTTCTTGGGTAGCAAGAAAGAGAAGCTGCAAATGTGTATCACAGAATGAAGAGATGGTATGGAGACAGGTGTGTGCCAATTTGCCAGGTATATAAAGTAGCACAGGAAGTTTAAAGGTGGGGTTTCAGATTTGACTCACATAGTTCACTCCATTCACCATGGAGCAGAACCAAAGAAGTTTCCACCAGGTGGGTACAACAGCTCATTCTCAGTTTGAAAGAATGAGGATGTTTGTAAAACTCTTTCATGGTGTTATGAAGCTAAAGGAGATGGGTTATTGGAGGTGGATGCTGGGTGCATTACTTCCAGCCAGAGACAAAGCAAGCCGTCAAGGAGTGACAACATTGTTCCTCACTGAAACCAGGGAGGTTCCGTTAACTCTGTCACTCACACTCTTCTGGGACCATAAAGTCCCAATCCTGGAACATATACATGTCCAGATCAACCACTGTCAACAGCAAAGCATATTGTGATCAGCTTGAGAACTACTTGAAACCTTCAGTCAAGTCAAAAATATTGTGGTTTGATGTTGGCTTACAGACTCACAGAGCTCATGCAACAGCTCAGTAAAGTGCAGATTTACATTTTGGGTATATTCCACAAATTGTATATTCACTCAACTGTACACCATATGGTTATCATGTGTTTGAATCCCTCAGGTAGGCACTAGGTGGGAAGGGAGTATGGATGATGAGATAATAGAGGCAGGGCATAGGTGACTACACAGTCAATCGGATGATTTTTTTCCTCGAGGAGTGCAAGCATTAGTTAAGCAATGGCAGACCTACACTGAATGTGGTGGAGACTGTGTTGATAAGTAATAAGGAGTTTACAGTTGTATGTCTTATCAGTTATAAAATATTGTGATTACTTTTTGTCCACGACCAAAAAGACGGTTAAGAACCACCAGGTTTGTCTAATGGACATGCGGCTCCTACTTAGCACAAACTCAGCTTAGATTTAAAATAGCACCCGTAAATTCTAACATGACTTTCCTCTAATTCTGGGCTAAAGATATGTGGAGTATGTGGTAGGTGGAAGATTGATAGTCAGCTTTAGTTCATCAGCCCTAATGGCATAAATGAGACCTTTTCTGAACACAACATATCCATCATGGTTTCTTTTCTCTCCACAGATATGATAATCTCTCACCTGATATTGGGTTGGCTGACCTTGACCTGGAAGAAGTACCTGGCATGTTAAATTTTGGGAGGGCAGTAGACAGTGAGAATGCCACGAACAGCATTGGTGATGAAGTTCCAGAACTGTATGCCACAAACACCTCGACATTGGCATACATCTCAACTCAGCACGGTGCAGTGAGAAATAACAATTTGACTTTGTTGGTTCAGGAAGTCATTGTGAACGATACAGAAATTTATTTGCCAAATTTGGAACATTTTCAGGAGTACAGCATTGAGGTTGGTTTGTCATGTAAATTCACTGCTAAGTATAAGCTGTGTTTGGTTTAGATAATATATGAAATGGAGATATGAAGAATTTTTGGGCCCATAAAGGATATCAACAGTAGGGAGTGGAGAACTAGAAGGAACAATATTTTTGTAATTCTGTCTTTAATAAATATTAATACTATGGTTGAAGAAAGGAAAATTTCAGCTATTAGACTGCAGAACACTATCCATGACTCTTCCTCAGCTTTCTGAGCCACTGAGGCTCATTGCTGCAGATAAAGTTTGCCTCCGTTCCTCCGTATTCCTAATCTTCTCTTTCCATCAGGTGATACAGATTTCCTGTATATACTCTTTTAAGTTGTCTCTTCATTTCTGTCTTGGTCCACCTTCTGGTCTTGTTTCCTTCATCTCTTGTACATATATCATTTTCATTTGTTCTCTTCCATTCTTTGTACATGACCTAACCAGTGTAATCTGTTCAGTTTCAGTATGTTTGTAATCCACTGTGATTTAAATAAGTTCAGTGTTCTTTCTAGCTATCCATTCCCCACTGTTGATGTACTTCATGGGTTCAAAGATTCTTCCTAGACACTTGTTCTCATAGACCTGCAATTATTCATCTTTCTTTGTTGTACATGTTTTTGATCCATATGTGACAGCCGGTCTTATTATAGTTGTGTAGATTGTTATCTTGGCATTTTGGGACAGGATTTTGGATTTTAACAGGTGTTGCAAGGCAAAGTATGTTTTATTCCCTATCTGTGCTCTGATTTTAATTTCCTTGATTGACTATGTTTCGGCTGTTGAAGGTTGTGCCTAGATATTTGTATGTTTCTGTTTTCCTGATGGTCATATCTCCAACAATTATATAAGCCAGATCATTCTGTTCCTAGTCTCTTGACATCTTCATATACTCTGTCTTGTCTTGATTAATGGTCAGGCCTGCTTTTAGTGCCACACTTTTTCAAGTTTATGCAAGTACTGGTGACTTCTTGTATAATTTCCCCCATAAAGTCAGTACCATCAGCATTTCAGGTCAGTATCATCAGCATATCAGAGTATTTTAGATTGTTCTTCTGTGCTGCTTCTACCTTCACATTCCTGCTATCTCTTCTAACACTAGGTTGAATAGTAATGGGAATAACATATCTCTTTTTTTTAAAACCAATTCGTATATAGAAAGTTTCTGATTTCCTTCCTTTATGTAACTATATTTTGTGTATCCTCCATGCATATTCTGGTCAGACTGATTGATTTATTAGATGTGTCAAATTCTTTCATATTTTCCATAGGCTGCTTCTGTGTATGCTGTCATAAGTTTTTTTGAAGTGTATGAAGTTATTTATGATTATTTATGAAGATATTATTTCTATATTCGCAATACTTCTCTGCACTTTTATCTTGATACATATTCATTATCTTCCTTCTATATCATCAGGTACAAGCTTGTCATGATACCAACCCCAATAAACCAGTTGGAACCAAGCTGTGCAGCAACAGGGCTATGTCAGCAGGACACACAAAAGCCTCATGTAAGTTTCTGTACAAAAATTTTCATGTGTTTTTATAATAATGTTGGATACTGAATGGATTTAAAACACCAAAACTTTTTATCATCCTAGATGTCTGGGGAATGATACTTCATGGATTTAAAACACCAAAACTTTTTAATCATCCTAGATGTCTGGGGAATGATACTTCATGGATTTAAAATGCAGAAACTTTTTAATCATCCTAGATAAGTTTCTTATGATGGAGAAAAGCTTGAGAAATATCAGCGGGAATGTAGTTTAGGTGAAAACATAGGAAAAGAAGGCAGTGGGCACAGTGCAGCTCAGTTAACTTCTTTGGCACAGGCTTAGTAGAATCACAGTGAAATGACCTTTATGCCACCATCATAATACAGTCTTCTGTGAGAATAGATACCTGGTGATACATGCATGAGAGGGAGACTGCTTCAGGTAATGAAGAATCTTTGCCCATAATGTGAGACATCAAGAACACACTAAGAATCTTTGCACATAATATGAGACATCAGAACACACTAAGAATCTTTGCACATAATGTGAGACATCAGAACACACTAAGAATCTTTGCACATAATATGAGACATCAGAACACACTAAAAATCTTTGCACATAATGTGAGATATCAAGAACACACTAAGAGTATTTGCACATAATGTGAGACATCAAGAACACACTAAGAATCTTTGCACATAATGTGAGACATCAGAACATACTAAGAATCTTTGCACATAATGTGAGACATCAAAACACACTAAGAATCTTTGCCCATAATGTGACACATCAGAGCACACAGTACACACAAATGTCTGTGTATTAAGGGTATTTTTTTAAAATCATGGCCACATGCATAGGACCTTGTATGAGTTCCCACTGGGTGAACGCAATAAAAAGTGAATGTAGAGAAAACATCAGCTTTTCTTCTTTTTTTTTTTTTTCAGGGATCATGGACAAAATAAATGAATCAACCATCAGTTACCATATCATTCCGAATATCACTAATGATGTTAAGATCACATGGGAGCCACCTCCAAGACCAAATGGGCTGATTCTTACCTATGTGATTTTCTACAAAAGAGCAACTCAAGAGAATGTGAGTATTTGTTAATTTTAGGACAAATATTTCAGTATGATTTGACTTTCCACCTTAGCTTGCCTGTTAAGGGCTGATCTGTGGCATTCACTTTCTGCACAGAAAAAAATTGAGCAAAGTGATGGGTGTATTGCAAAATTTAAGCAGGAAACTAAATAAGCTGTAAAACTTGAACAGGAGGCAGTGTAGAATTCACCAAGACATGAGCAGTAGAAAATGTAGAATTCACCAAGACATGAGCAGTAGACAGTGTAGAACTCATCAAAACATGAACAGTAAACATTGTAGAATTCATCAAGACATGAACAGTAGACAGTGTAGTATTTGTCAAGACGTGAACAGTAGACAGTGTAGAATTCATCAAGACATGAACAGTAGAAAATGTAGAATTCACCAAGGCATCAGCAGGAGAGCTTTTAAAGTTTATCAAGGCGAGAAGAACAGGCTGATGATCTGATGCAGCTCCTATGTGGAGGTTCCGGATTTTTTTATTTTCTTAACTTTCTCTGTACTCAGGCAAAGTTTTTCACCAGTGGAGCTAACTTCACCCGGAATCCTGCTTTCCTTCCTTTGATGGCGCTGCTTGCAGTTTGGATACATATTGGAACTAGTGAAATTTACTTGAATATCTACTTGGCTCTTTCTTCTGCTGCTGCAGTTTTGGATGAAAGACTTTCTTTCATAAGACATTCAGTTTGGTTGCCCAGTTTCAGGAAAAAACAAAATAAGTGACTGCTTTTTCGAAAATGTCACCTTTTGCCTTTCTTTTTTTCCAACAAATTTCTTGGTGTGGCACCACTAGTTAGTGGTGTATTCAATCAAGCCTTAACTAATTTTGATTATAGAAATAGATGTCTGTTTGAGCTTTCAGGCAGGTTTGTTTGATTATTAATTAATTCTGAGCATTCAGGTAATGGTATTTAATGCTGGATAATCTGCCAGGTTCTGATAATCAGATAATTGATTTTTCACTTTGTTCATTTATTGATTGTCTTTCCCAGGTGAAATTTTGTCAAAATATTGGTTGTTTGTTACATTTAATTGCTTTTTTTTTTTGTCCTTTCTTTTTCTTGTGTGATCTTTTGTGCCACTGTGCCATGTACATTCATATACATTTACACTGACATTAAGAACCTGCATTTAAGAACAATTAATAACCGTGTAAAAGTTGATTAATATGGTTTTTTAATCGAATCAATCGTCTTCTGCATTTGAGGTTATTGGTCACATAAAATCCTGATCCCTGTCAACAGGGCAAAGCCCACAGTCCTCTCCATATCCCCAAAGCTTTTGCTGTACAATCATTTCCTCCAGCCATGTCTCATGCCTCAGGTCTATATGGTTTGGGCACTCCTGAAGGATATGTTCTGGAATCTAGACTGCCGCATGGACGCTCGTCTGTGTGACACATTTTGAGTCGTCGTAGGTGATTCAGTAGTCTGCAGGGGCCTGTTAGGTGAAAGATGATGATTTGCTGATGTCTTTGTAGTTGATGTATTGGATCTAGTTCATTGTTGGATTTCAGTTGTTGCTTCCATTCAGATCTGCACTGGTTACAGATTATAGTTATCAATTACTTTTGTGATACCAGTTCTATTCTATACATTTTTATACATTGAAAAGAGTAAAATTAAATGGTTTAACATTTGCTAATTTAAAAACATGGAATATAAAAAGGTATAAAGTATTTATGTCTGTCTGTCTGTCTCCTCAGGTGGTTCCTGAGCAAATATGTATAAGCATCAAGGAATTCCAGAAACTCAATGGCTACCAATTAACTGGTCTAGACCCAGGAAACTGGACATTCCAGATAAATGCTGTTTCTTTGGCAGGAAACAGCTCCTTCACTGCTGAAAAATATTTTATAGTGCCACATAGTCCAGGTAATTTTTCTTTCTTTTATATGATACATATGTGTTTGTTTTCTCTGTATAGTCTATAATTTATATCAGTTTAAAATACTCCCTAATAGAGTAGCTCAGTCTATAGCAGACAGGGAAGAGGGGAGTGACTTGCTCTGTCACTTGCCATTTGTAAAAAATGGTGCCTTGCACTAACTTCAGAGCACCTCTGAAAATGGATAATGACCGTCTCCAAAGCAAGGCACACCAAAACACATTGTAATAAACTGCAGTGTAACAGAAATTAGAAAACGTAGAGATAATGGGAAATCAGACAAAAGGCTGTTCATCTAAGGTGGAAAATTGTATTTACTAAACAGCTGAGGTATGGTCTTGATGCAGAATGGTTAGATATTTAGGATGGTGTATATTCCTGCCGTTCAGCAGTAATCATGTCCTGATGCCTGAATAATCACTTGCAGCATTCAGCAGGAAATGGAAAGAAGATAAGTGGTTCAAACAAGAATATTTTCTAAATCTCGTGTACTCTTTACAGACTAATATTCAGGATAGTTCTGATGACACCAAGTTATTTGCATATGTAGATGTATAAAATATGTTTCATTGCTCATCTTCAGATGAAACTGACACAGATTATGCAGTCATCATCATTGCAGTCATAGGCGTACTTATCTTTTTTGTTGCTGTGATACTTGCACTGTTATATGCAAGATACAGGTAAGCCGTTACACATTATTTAATTTCATACATACTGTTCATTTTAAAGAAATAGTGACATACATATAGAAATGCACCGGATGAATCAAAATGAAGCGTTAAAAAAAATTATTAAGCACAGTTACTAAGTATAAAGTACATAATAGATACAATGCTATAGAGAAGATTGAAATGATTGATGAACAATGGAAAATGCTTAAAGACTCTATTCAGCAAACGTCTATTGAAATCCTTCCTCCAAATAAAAGACATGCTAAACAAGGGTGGATGACAATAAATTTTGCAGCTAATGGATCGGAAGATAAAGATGAATATGACAAAATAAATAAAGAAATAAGTCACAAATGCAGTAAAGCTAAAGAGGAGTGGCTGAATAAGAAATGAAATAGAGGCACGCCATCATGGAAACACAAGAGATGTGTACAAACAAATAAAGGAGTTAACAAACAAGAGGGCATACCACAAGACTGGATGCCTGAAGTCAAAGGAGGGGCATACAATAATGGACAGAGATGAAATAATGGCAAGATGGAGTGAATACATTAGAGAACTATATGGGGATAATAGATATACGAAATAATAATGAAGGGCCTCCCATATTAAAAGCAAAAGTGGAAGAAGCCATCAAACACACGAAGAACAACAAAGCACAAGGACCAGATAAAATCACCAAGGAAGAATTGGAAGTGTTAGGAGAGCTTGGCATAGAAATAATTACCAGATTGCTGAATGATATCTGTAACAGTAACTATGTCCCATCAAACCTTTTGCAATCAGTTTTCATTGCCCTACCAAAGAAACAAGGTGCAGCTGAATGTGAAGACCATCGAACCATTAGTCTTGTGAGCCATGTTACCAAAATCCTGCTTCGTATTATCATGAGAAGAGTCAGGGGAAAAATAAAACCAGAAATTGCTGAAGAACATTGTGGCTTTGTTGAAGGAAAAGGCACAAGTAATGCCATATATATAATGAGAACATTGATGACGAGATCAATAGAAGTAAAGACAGACCTATATTATTTATACTTCATAGACTACTGTAAAGCATTTGATAAAGTGAGACACACACAGATTATAAGAATGCTGGAAGACATCAACATAGATGGGAAAGATCTGAAACTCATAAAAAACATATACTGGCAGCAATCAGCAGCAGTGAAGGTTGAGAACTAAATAGGAGCATTCCAATACATAAAATTGGGAATGAGACAAGGATGTTTTTTATTTTCAATTCTCTTATCCTTGTACAGCGAAAACATAATGAGAAATATAGAGAGCCTGCCAAGAATATCAATTGGCAGGTACAACCTTAACAACTTAAGATATGCAGACAATACAGTTCTGATTGGTAAAAGTGAAGGGGAGCTACAGGCTCTTCTGGACATCGTGGTTCATGAAAGCAAAAGTAAAGGTCTCAGCCTGAACAAAAAGAAGACTGAAGTGATGGTATCTCAAAGAAAGAATAGCATCGTAATATAGCATTCACATCGATGGCACAAATATGAAACAAGTTGATAGATTCAAGTACTCAGGAACGGTTATAACAACGGATGGGAAATGTCACAATGAAATAAAAAGCAGATGTGCTCAGGCCAAGTCAGCACTCCAGACAATGAGAAACATCTTGTGCAACAGATCTATATCAATGGAAACATTCTGAGTACTTAAATGTTACATCGAGCCAATTCTGTTTTATGGGTGTGAAGCATGGTCTATGAATAAGAGAGTACAGCAAGAAATGGAGGCCATGGAAATGTGGTTTATAAGAAGGATGTTGAAGGTACCATGGACAGCTAAGAAAACCAATGAAGAAGTCTTAAGAGAGACTGACGTTAAAAAGCAAATTACAGCAAAGATCAGAGGCAGACAAGCGAGATTTATAGGACATTTCCTGAGAAGAGGAAAATTGGAACACACTGGAAAAATTGAGGGAAGAAGAGACAGAGGGAGAAGTTACTGGATGGGCTGTCAGTGTGGCTAGGAAGAAAGTCACTGACGGATCTCATAATCAACGCAAAAGACAGGGAATTGTGGAGAGAAATGATCGTCTACACCACATGGCATGCCACTTGATTGATTGATTGACTGATTGAAAGTACAGATATATAATGTGTGTTCAGTGCTCTAGGAAGGAAACATTCAAACCTTTTCTTTTTGAACAAAGAAACCTTTCTATATTTTATAGTTGGCAAGTATGATTTCTGCTTGTCACTTGACATAATCAGTTTTCTAATCTAGTTCCTCCCATACAATGCTGAATCATGGAGATGGTGCTTTCACCATGACAGTGAATAGCTTCTTCTCATGCGATGTGTCCTTTCTAGAATGTCCCTATCACTGCCTCCCTGAATGCAATGCAGTCGTGCACAAGTTGACCAGCGTCTCTTAAAGACATATAGAGGCATTCCGTGATGTCCAGAGTCCATCTGCAGCGAGATCACCCCTTTTCTCTTTTGCCAGGCACTATGCCTTCTACTGTCAACCTCTCCAAACCATTGTATCTCAATGAATAACTGTTAACATAAAACAGGTTTTAATTATAAGTAATGATTGCCAACTGAAATGTTTTACAGCTTCTATGCATAGTCACCAAGACATCCTTTACATAATCTATGTAAAAACTCAGATCCTTTTTTTTGTGACTGATTCAGTAGATACATAAATTCATATATATATATATATACATACATACACATACAGGGCATGCCAGAAGTTTCATAAGAGTAATATTTTCCTGAATGTACAGGATGTAATGTGGATTAACATATTGCATTCAAAAGTTATAAGCACAAAAACCAAGTTAAGATTATTCAATTCATATGTAATATCCACCCCCATTTATGCATGCAAAAGCTGGAAAACAACTAAAGATAAACAAGAAATTAGACTCTTGAAAACAAATGCCTAAGGAAAATACTCTATATAAAGTGGAATGAATTCAAGAACAACACAGAGATAAGGCAGATGAGCAAACAACAGCAACCTGTCTCATGGGTGATCAGAAAAAGTAGATGGACATATGTTGGTTATGTGATGAGAAGAAACAATCAGAGAATCCCAAAACAAGCTATCAAGTGAAACACAACAGGCTGAAGAAAAAGAAGTTGACCATGTGAAACTCTAAAGAGGACATTGTTAAGAGAGGTCAGTTTAGTGGGCATAAAATACCTTGATGAGGTTGAAAAGTTCACAGAAAACAGGAAAACGTGGTGAACTGCAGTGTGAGCCCTGTGTGACGTTGGCATGGGAATTATGTAAAATGAATGTAGATTAAGAAAGAATGTACACATACTATTCAACTTATAGGAAGTTCGTCAGATTTGTGCAAGATAGTAACATAGAATTGTAATAGCAGGCTTGTTTGCTGCATTTAAGATAACAGGACCTGTGGAATATAAACCAAGCAGTGTATATTAAAGGAGTCCTGCTGGTGATAATAAAGTGACAGCAATTCTTGCTTGCTTCATCTTAAAAACCCATTAAAAAAATTATTTGTCAGTTATTAGCAAAGACAGGTTTCAAATCATAACCTCCTATAACACTAAACTAACAGAACACTAATATATAGTTTCAAAATTTACTTATATGCACTTTAATAATTTATATTTCACAAACATATGTAGTTTAAATTTTCTTCATCATATTGTAAGGTAAAATTCCCCTATCCATGCCATGAAGGCATGTTGGGGAATACGGTGTTAGGCCTGTATTTTCCATGACCTTCGGCGCATGAATGTGTATCATATTATAAAGCTAAGAAATAGTATTTTTTACATGCAATATTCATAGATCTAGGTTAAATGTTCAAAGTGTCCACCATCAGCATGAGCACATCAGCATCTGTCATCAACTGATGTACAGACCGAAGGTCATTAGGAAAGTGATATTTTTTTATATTGAAGAATTATCACTTCTTTTGGTAGATCATATCCACGATCTATATTGAAAGACAGTTCAGTTTGTAGTTTGTCCATAAAGGAAGTGCTCTCGTTATTTGTATATTGTGAGCTGATACCATCACTGATTACTTTGTTTTAAGAGACAGAGCTGAGTCCTTGTTCTTGTTTCTGCAGATATCGCAAAGAGGAGCCAACTGTGATCTCAGTGAATGAAAATTATACCCCATCAGCACCAGGTGAGTTTGTCTATTTATTTATTTTTTTTAATAATAATTTAGTTATTGTGTAAGTTATCATCTGTATCAGATGAGTTGTTCTATTTTTCTTTTTTCAACTCTCTGTCTGCCTTGTATCATTTTGTGTTGTAAAAAAAAATAATTAAAAATTAAAATAACTAGTTTTGTTTTGTAATTAGAAGTTTCAAATTTTAAACTGCTGTATATCCTTAAAGTAAGCAGATGATTGTGGTTATGATGTTTGATAACAAAAAACGCTTGTGTGTTAGATGCAGTTTGATAGGCTAAGAGATAACTATTCTCCTCAGGCAGGAACGAAAAAAGAAATAGCGTTTAATGTGATGTTTTCTTACAAGACCTTTGGTGTCAGTTTAAAATTAAACTGTCGGAGTGATTTATGTCATTTGACAAGTGATGATTTTTCTTCAGGTGGTAAATAGAATATAAGAGGAGAGTGAAGAAATATAAGTTGATTGATATTTTGGGATGTGTAATGTGTTTTTGTGCATTAGTTTTAAAGTGTTAAAGGTGGAAAACATTTAAGAAAAACAGATATCCTTATGATAGTTGATTGGAAAAGATAAAGCTCAGTCCATTGAAGGTCTGTAGCAGATGATAAATAAATTGGTTTAGAATCTTGCAAGGATAAAATCAGATAAAGTCTTAGCATGCAAACGTAGAACAGGAATTGAGGAAAAGAGGATGGTTTAGAAGAAACTGAATCCATTGGTCAGTTGCCACTTTCAAGGCTGTTAGGTGTTACAAAATTTTGGGCTTTTGCTTCATGTGCTGAGTTAGAACCTATTATGACTTCGAGGTAACAGCAGCTGTGGAGAAAAGAGATCTAAAGTTCAGAAACTTTTGATTGTGTCTATCATTAGAGTATATGCATGTTTCAGTGTACACCATGGACGAGTGGGAGGTTGATCGAGACAAGATCAAGTTACTCAAGGAGCTCGGCAAGGGCTCCTTTGGCATGGTGTACGAGGGAGTGGTGAAAGGATTACATGATGATCCGGATGAGGAACTACGAGTAGCAGTGAAAGTGAGTGGGTTTTTGTACATAGATTAAATGGATGATATGGTAATGATGTCAAAGATGATGGTATAATATGACACATTCACCCTACAATCTGTTCAGTTTATATTGTGTGTTAGTATATATGCCCACATAGCTCATTCATCTTCCTGTTATATTCTCAACATACTGTTGATATCTTATATGTTTGGTTTTTTTTTTTTCATTATTCTTGAATCTCAATATTGTCTGGTTTTTATGTTAATGATTTTGTTTCCTTGACATGTATACTTACAAATTCATCTCTGTATCATTATCTGTTTGGCAGACTCAAGCCTGGTTATATTTCTGAAGCATTATTTTTCGTGTCATTTCATTCCACTTAGTTTCATAAAGGAGTTCTTACCTGGTTGTTTTATCAGTTTCCCTCTTTTAGATGCAATATAACAATTTGAATTGGGTGAAATGCAAATTTTACAGTATGTTTTTAAGTTATAATTAGAGATTGGAATTGATCCATGACAATTTCAAGTGTAAATTAAATTTAAATATAAAAATGAAATAAAAGCAGATGTTTCTCAGGTGTTATTTCATGGTATTGCATTGTTGTAAATGACATTTGTGAGGCTAAAAGGCTCCTGTGAGTGGACTTGAAGATAAGTATTCTGCTGTCTCATCTAACATGTATATTTGCCATAAATTTCAGACTGTCAATGACAGAGCCAGCTTTAATGACAAAAGAGAGTTTCTCATGGAAGCAACAACTATGAAGTAAGAATTGAGCTAGAATCTTAGGCTTTATGAAGTAAAAATTGGGCTAAAACAGTGTTTCCCTATATGGGGCATATTGTATAGGGGGAGGGGGGCAATTAGAATATATTTATATTATACTTTTTCAGAACTTGATTGACTATTATGCTGGGGGGGCATCAAAATCTTTGAGGTTTTGAGGTGGAGGATCAAAAAAAAAAAAGGTTGGGAAACATTGGGCTAGAATTATTAGATCTTATGAAGTAAGAATTGATGTAGAGTTATAACCTTTAATGAAGTAAGAATTGAACTAGAATTATAGACCTTATAGAGTTAAGAATTGAGCTAGAAATGTAGACTGTATGGTGTACACAAGCGAGAAAGAATTGAAAGAACTTGCTTTCATATTTTCTGTGTCTTTAGATTTGTGTTAATCAAATGAGATACCTGGCTCTGCCATTTTATTTATTTAAAACATGTTTGGTTGAAGATGGTTCTCCCCTTGTGCTCCTGTATTCCTGTAAATACAGTACAGGCTTCTCCAGGATGAATGTTAAGTGTTTTGATCTAATTTGTGTTGTTACTTGAAAGTGAATTAAAAAAAAAACTAAAAAAAAAAAAAACCCAACCAGTTTTATTGTAGCAGCACTTAGCCCTGTCAGACTAAATGCAGCAGAGTTTTAAAAATCAGTGGCCAGTTTTTTACACGTTGGATATGTTTGTAACAAGTTTGGAAAGTGACCATCACAGCCAGTATTGTAAGGTAAATGCCTGGTGACATGGGAAACATACATTTCTACAAAACCTGTTGTTTGATACCTGATAGTGGCCAAAAGTCTGCCAGAGGGCAAGGGCTAAAATGGAACCAGGCTATGTATCTGAGGCATAAATTTCGTGTTTGGGGTTTTTTCCCCGCACTTGATTGACAGGCAGTACGATTTTTTGAAAATTCAGCAGCAAAAATGTCAGAATATCTAGATGGTGACTTGTGAAGAACGTTAATTATGTAACCAGATTTATTCAGTATAATTTGCTGATAGAGAACCAGAAAATGTAAGAGATGATTCCTGGTGCAGACTTGTTTTCGATCACCATTTTCCTGTAAAGTGCTAGTTATTCCCGCTCATTTTCCGTGCAGAACACTTCCAGTCTTTTGAAATTGCTTTGACCAGTGTTGAATAGCTTTGTGAAGGGAAAAAAAAAAAAATTCTTGTTGGAAAATCCAAGATAGATGCTGATATACTGTGTTTTGAGGGTTGGTTTCTCATTGTGGGAAACGCGGGTTTAATCACAGTACGGTCCAGGATTTTTTTGTTTTTTTTTGTCAGAGATAAAATTAAGAGCCCAACCTGCATACTCAGTAACAGAGTAAAGGGCTGTTAATCCAGTGGTCTTGAAGTACAGCAACATTCCTCTCTATCCCCACCACCTCCCTCCGCCCTGAAACACTTGGAATTTGGTATATACATTGTAATTGACAGTTATGTTTGTTACTGACCTAGAAACCAGTGCTACAGCGTGGAACATGATAATGATATTGATGACCTAAAATGTTTGCTCACTTTTAGGCATGAAAACCACATTTTTTTTAAGAATCTGAAAGGGACATTGATTATTTGTTAACTTTGTTACAGGGCTTTTGACTGCTTTCATATTGTAAAATTGCTGGGCGTGGTATCGACAGGCCAGCCGGCACTTGTTATAATGGAGCTTATGGCATTGGGTGATCTCAAGAATTATCTCAGGGAACACAGACCAGATGAGGTAAGGCCGTTCATGACAGTGGCGTTCCAAACAATTGTTTTAGTACTCTGTAACCACTGAGATATTGAAGGATTTTTTTTTTTGTATATTGTTACAGGAAGTTGTTTTAATTTGTCATTGTTAAAGTGCTTGGTGATAAATAGAGCTTTACCTGGCTGAGAAAAGGAATGCAGAAATGTAGTAATGTTTTCAATTTTTAAACTCCTGAATATATTGCTGTGCTGTGCCAGAAGAAATGCTCATGAGAAATTTTAGTAGAAAGAAACTGGAAGGAAGTTACTCTATAATTTAAAAATATAGGTTGGGTTAGAAACATGGTACTTTTCATTTCATTTATGCTTTGCCACTGCTGTGAGCACTGACTTGCTTAGGTGTGCCAGTGTTGTGTAGGAGTGAAGGAGTTACCTGTCTTCTTTGGACGGTAATATAGAAGAGAACTTGGTAGTGGGAAGTTTGATTATAAATTAGAGAACGAAAATAAAATAATAAGCATTTAAAAATTCACAGAGTTTTTTAATTTGACTCACATCAGGTATTAGATCTGCTAGTTTTGCCGTCAGTTTTTGTTTTGTCATTTAACTGTCAATTTTTTTTTTATCTTATGTGTGTGAGCAGCAGGAGCGTCCAGGAGTGAGTCCTCCAAAGTTGCTAGACATCCTACAGATGGCAGGAGAGATAGCAGATGGCATGGCATATTTGGCAGACAAGAAGTTTGTGCATAGAGATTTAGCAGCAAGAAATTGTATGGTTGCTGAGGATAAAACAGTGAAAATCGGAGGTTGGTGCTACATTTCTTTTATTTATTTATTATAGCAGATGATATGAATGCTGAAGTAACACAGTTAAGTTCATAGTAAATTGATTTATAATGAGACATAAACCATATATGCTTTTGATGCAAACAAGACATGTCTTCATTCCTCTCTTTCTTAGTCTTCTCCTGCCAGTTTGCTCTGAGATGATGAAGTTGGTGCATATTTCAGGACATGAAAACAAAATACAGCAAATTTAGACACAAAAATACAACATGTATGCTATAATAAATTTCCATTCTAATGAGACTGCCTTTCAGATTTTGGCATGACTCGGGACATATATGAGACAGATTACTATAGGAAGGGAGGCAAGGGGATGTTGCCAGTACGCTGGATGGCTCCAGAATCTCTAAAAGATGGAGTCTACACCAGTATGTCTGATGTGTGGTAGGTACTTAACATTCAGCATTGAGGATATATTACCATTTTTCACTAAGATGAAGTATTGAGAGGTTAGATTTGTTTTGTTTAGAAACTGTATTGTCAAAGTTGATGTTTTTATGGAGCTGTTGTAATACTTATTCATGTGTGATAATATAATACTTATTCACGTGTGATAATATAATGCTTATTCATGTGTGATAATATAATACTTATTCACATGTGATAATGTAATACTCTTCATATGCTGTGCTCTTTTCAACGATAATATCCTACAAATTTGAGTTCTGTTTGAAATGTTCCTGTGAAGTCTTGATTCTACACTGATGGACTTTTTTTTTCTGCTGGGTTCGTATGAAGGACACGTCTCCTGTTACAGCCATTTGCAGCAATCATTCATGAAGTTCCTCCAAATAAAATTAATTGTGTATGTACAAAAGTGGATATTTTTTTTCTGTTTAAATCTGTTGGGACCCACATTGAGTTAGATTGACTTTTCATAGGACTTGATGACTATAGCTTCTTTACAGAATGTAAGTTTCTCTTCTAAGTTCTATGTAATAAATAGTAGCTGTGTAAACTCTAGAGTTCATTTTCATACAGTTTGTATATATAGAAAACATTCATTTCCATACAATGTTTACTGTAAAATATAAAAAAAAAAAAGCATTGTTACATGAGGTTTGTACCCAAAATATATATTTTTAAATCTGCATATATCGCTCTTTTCACTATTTCTGAATGAACGAACAGACTATATTTTCAAAGGGTTAAGAAATGGGCACACAGGCCCATTTACCATTCTGACCTTCATCATACAGCTTTCATTCAGTCACAGATATTCCGATACAGAATTAGATTAATTTTAGTGATTACTTTCCCTCAGTCTTTTTTTTTTTCTTCCAAATGTTGACTTTGTCTTTATTATATGTATCTCATCTACTTCTTAGAGTAGTAGTGACAGACTTTGATTTCACTGTTTTAAGTCTTCACTTGAAGACCCCATAACATTTTTTTTTTTTAATGCTTGATTGCTGATGTTTTCAATGTAGGTCGTATGGTATTGTCATGTGGGAGATGGTGACTCTAGCAGCCCAACCATATCAGGGCCTTTCCAATGAAGAAGTTGTGCAGTATATCTCTGAAGACAACACCATGGATATTCCTGATCGGTGTCCTGAGGAGATGTAAGTATATAGAGTTCCTTTTGAAAGGTGCAGTACCATATTAATGGGGTTCCATTTTGTGAATGAAGTGTCTGTTTTGCGTGAACTCACTTGCAGACCTGTGAAACTCACAACATATTGAAAAGTGCTTGCACATCTGGTTTTTTTTTATGAACACTTAACACAGCCTAGTGACTAGTTTGAAAAATACTTTACAGTAGATGGATCCAAGATTACCCCCTCCCCCTCCCCTTTTCAGAGCTAAAGCCTTTTCCCCAGTAAACAAAGAATATCTACTGCAAAATAGTAATACTCATTGAATCGAATTCATTTGTGATGTTATACCTTTACAAAGCTGTATTTTTAATAGTTGTTATGACTAAAAAGTGAGTACAAAACAAAAAGATGGAAGCAGGAAATGAAGATGATGTGGTTTCCAATCTAATTACCAGGTTTGAGAATCTGTACATTGCCTAGAAGGCACATACAACCCATTAGTAAGGACTATTGATGTTTAAGAATGAAGTAAAAATAATTTTTTTTTTTAGTTTAATCATAAAACAACCACCAAATTTCAGGATGTACATATATACTGAGGTGTTTGAATCTAACTGCTTTTTAAATGGAACACTGTTAGGTTGTTTTTTTTGCTGGGGACTGCCATGAAAAAAATACTGACGTGCTAAAGGCAGCATGAACTGAGAAAGTCCAGACACTTCTGTGTAACAAACACAGTTTGTGAGGTGGGGGGAGTTTTCTGAAGTGTTTAGACATGAAGAGCCATGGTTACAAGCTTGCATTTCATGACATGGCTGTTTTCCATATCTTTGTGTATTGTTCACATATTTCCACCCACCAAGTCTTCTAGCTCTCACTCAGTCGATATTCAGTGTCCTAAATGTGAATAGATCAGCATCTGCTTATGTGCAAAGAATGAAGTACAGTGAAGAAAGCTAGAAAACATAAGAGAATGATGGAGGGCAGTTAGCTTGTAGAAGGCACAAAGTCACGTATGAACTACAGGAGCTATAAGAGTTAAGAAAATCTTTCAAAAGGGAAACTGGTCAACAGCAGAGAAAAGTTACAATAATGTAGTATTTCAGCGATAATGAGCTTCAGTGGTTTACATGCTAAGTTGTCTATGTTTTGAGTGTTTACAATGCTAATATTAAGGTAAATAAATGTATAAAGAGTTCAATACATCAGTGATTGTGCTAGGATCTTCTGAAACCAGTACAACTGTATCTGCATGAAGTACTTTCTTAAAAACGATTTTCTCAGTACAACATTTGATGCTTTGTATTTTTTTTTCCATGTAGAATTATATACACTTTATAAACATCATCATCATCATCAGGTGCCGTGCCGACTGGCATTGGCTATTATGCTTCTCCAGAGTACCTGATCCTTCATGCAGGCCATCAGCTCAGTTGGTGATCTCTCACACCATCCCGTCAGACTGTCCAGTATCATTTCTCTTGGTCTTCCTCTTGATCTTCTTCCTTATATTTTTCCTGTTCTTATAATATTTTCAGTGCCCCCTCTTCTCATTGCATGTCCTATGAAAGTACATTGTCTCTCTCTTATCTTTTTGACAAGGTTTTTTGTCTCTCCAGCTCTTCTCATACATTCTTCATTAGTTATTTTTGCTGTCCAGGGGATTCGCAACATTCTTCTAATAAACCACATTTCTGCTGCTTCCAATGATTTTTGTGCAGCCTTGCCTATTGTCCATGATTCACTTCCATATAACAAGATAGGTTCAATATAGCATTTTAGGACTCGTTTTCTAACATTCATTGATGAGGATGTGTTGGTTAATATGTTTCTCATTCTCTGAAATGCAGTCTTTGCTTGGCCTATTCTGTTCCTAATTTCTGTTGTGCATTTCCCATCTGAAGTTATTACTGCTCCAAGGTATTTGAATTTCTGCACCTGCTTTAGAATAGTTCCATTTAATTTTATACTGCATGTGGTGGATTCTGTTTCTTAGATATAACCATAGCCTCTGTCTTTTTGATGTTCAAAGTAAGGCCTTTCTGTTCACTTTCTTTGGCCACTTTATCCAAGAGATTTTGCAGGTCTTGTTGGTTCTCAGCTATCAGTACTGTGTCGTCAGCATACTGAAGGTTGTTATAAACATCAGTGGGAGGTAAATGTTTTTTTTCTTACCTTTTTTTCCCTGTGGGATTTTATCTTTACAAAATGCTCACATGCTGGACCAGGGTCAAAACCGACTGATTCTCTTCCATGCAAAGTGAACATCATCACCTTACTGGCCTGATTATCCTCTAACTGGTTTTTCAGGTTGCTTTTTATTAGGTTTTTGATAATATAAATTGATTACAGCAACACTACAGCCTCCAAAAGTTTAGGTTTTTCTCTTTTTTTTTTTTTTTTAGTGGTTAATTTACTGGTAATTGCCGGGTAACATGATCACTTCCTGTATATATTCTGGCTGCAAGTTCTTAACATTACTGCTGTATAATGTAAGCTTCAAGCTGAACCATCTGCTTTTTATTTGGTGCAGCCTGTTTTTTTACTGTTTGTATTTACAGGCTGTTCTGTAGAAGAACTATGTTACTGTTTGTGTAAAAATATTTCAGCCTGAATCTTTTATTCAACTCTTACACGTAAAAATATTTTGCCCAAATTGTTCTTGTATTTCATGTGTCACTGTTTGACACAAATGAAAAACACAAATATTTGATACACTGTTGGAGAAAGAAGTCAAAAATGTATTTTCAGTAATTTATATTTGGTATAGTGGAATTTTCCTACAAAAAATAATATGATTATTTCTTCTTCTTCTTCATTCGCTTCTACCAACAAGACTGCCCCATGATCCTACTGAATCCCGAGAGGACCACAATAGATTCAGAGTATCACGGGGCTTGGGCTTGTATTCTCGGTGGGTCAAAGAGTGGGATTGCATGACACTGTGGTTTTCGTTGCATCATTTTAATCTAGAGTTGGACTTTCTCACCGGAAAACCTCGACGTGTTCTAGATATCAGTATATATCCGCCGGGTGAGAGGTGGTTGCCCATCCAGTCCAGTGTTGGACTTTCTCACCGGAAAACCTCAGCGTGATTAGGATACACATATATCCCCGTCGGGTGAGAGGTGGTTGCCTATCTAGACTGCACTGGTCCAGTGTCTCTAGCTTCAGCGTTTAGTGGTTGTGGCCGCTACCCATCCTAATTGTGACCAGGATGGAGCTTTTGTCCAGGACGATGAACCCTCGCCACTAGTAAGTTTCACCCCTGGATTAATCCGGTTTAGGCGTATTATCCCAGTATGGGTGTGTTTTGGACATGACTGACCTCTAGAGCTGAGGTACCGTGACATGAGTAGTCATCAACTTTCACCCCTGAGTTAAGCCAGTTTAGGCATATTTCATCAGTATGGGTGTATATAGGAGGTGCCGTGGTATGAGTAGCTCTAGCCGAGAGACTACTGGACATACCAATTAAACTTCACTTTATCCTTTCCATCACCCTTTTCACAGCAGCGCTGCACGGCAACCCTGTTCGCATTCTCGCATTTCCTTCATTGGCCAAGAGGAGTTTCACCCCATGCATGGCAGCCAAAGAATCTCGCCAGCAGCGTCTTAGTTTAACCAGTGGGTTAAGCTGGTTTAGGCAATCTGCCCCATTATGGGTGTATATAGGATATGGCCGGCATCTAGAGCAGAGGTGCTGTGATTTGAGTAGCCCTGACCGAGAGACTATGGTTACTTCACTTAATCCTTTCCTTCACCTTTCCCACGGTGGCACTGTATGGCAACCTTAATCGCATTTTTCTTAATTGGTCGGGAGGAGTTCTCATCCCACGCACCGCACCTGAAGAATCTCGCCAGCAACGGGTTTTAAATCAGAGTTTTCCTTCTCCTAGATGAGCTACTAACCAAGACTCTCATCTGCCCAAAGTGTCTGGTTTTCAGGCGCCAGATATTCACCTTTCACCTCTTCTCCTGTCAATTTAAAAAGTTCCACCATGAGAAAGCCAGGAGGTGGATCTAGACTGTTAGAGGCTATTTGAGATGCACGCGTTGGAGACATTTAGTTGGAGTGGAGAGCGTCTCCCCCCACCCCACCTCCAGCTATAACAGTCCTTAGAACCGTAATATGATTAAAATTAGCTTATCTTAATATTCAGTACTTCCAACACCTGGACTTTCATTATGTAAGCTAGTCTTCACTATTTTGACTATAAATGGAATGTAATGCTAAACAACCACATCAATACAGTATGACAATATTACATTTCATTATGCCCATTCTGTTATGCCCATACTTCATTGTGCCCATTCTGTTATGCCCATACTTCATTGTGCCCATCTGCATGAAATCATAAAATCTCATTGATAAAGATTCCACATTATACACAATAACAAAACACCAGAATAACACATTAGGCTGAAGGACAAAAGTCAGTAGAAAGGATCTTTTAATCTCTACTAATTTATATGTTCTAATTTCAGGGCATATCTGATGCAGCACTGTTGGGCAAAGAAGCCAAAGAATCGACCAACATTCAAAGAAATTGTGCAGTACCTGCTTCCACATCTCAGCCCTCGTTTTGAGAAAGTTTCTTACTTTTTCAATGAAGGCGGGGGTCCACAGAGCATGCATGGAAGTGAGGAAGGAGATTACCCGGCTGACGAGGATGACTTTGGCAGTATTAACAGCCTGGGTTCTGAGGCAGCTGCAGCTTCACGGCCATCCCTTACGAAGGCAAGTGGGAGTTACCGCTTTCGTGGTTCCCCACATCCAAGTGGAGGATCACTATCTCTTTATGATGATGGCCTGGCTCCAGATTTCACAGATGATGTTGAAAAGGCTAGTCCGTTTTTCCCTCATAATAGGGAGTTTTTTAGAAATGAGAACATGGATGACATCAGTGGCTGCAGTTTTCACAGTGAATTTGTCTTGGATGAGGATGAGTCAAGCCAACCTTTTATGTTGGATGACTTTCAGGCAACCCCACTTGTGAAGACTTGGCATCCTACACTGCTGTCTCATGATCAAAGTGGGAATGATTCCTCGCTGCGCAACTCAGGACTTGTAGAACTTCAACCATTGATCAGTAAACACCTTGGCCCATCCCCCCAATCATCAAAACTCACCAGTGCACAGTCATCAAGCCCTTATTCACCAGAGTATATTGGTCACAGTCCATCTCCTGCATCTTATAATCCTGGAGCTCCAGGTGGTCCCCAGACATTACAGCAACGGCATAAGACTGTTGACAGCACTGCTGCTGATTCTTTCAGATCAGGTCCAGCCAGTGGCAGCAGCCATTCAGGAAAACCCAGCTGGCCTGCTCCTACTCAGGTCCCATCATCATTGGTTACACAGCCAACTTTAAGACTGCCAACATTAAACCAGCCTCCTAGCGGAGGATTCCAACGCGTACCACCATATAGACAAGGGGACAAGAGCAGTTACAGCAATAGGTACAGTCAGCCTAGTTCACATGACAAGGATAACCCTCAGCCTACATCATCTACCACAGCTAACTTCAGGGTTGCCAGCAGCGAGGAAGAAAGTAGTCCAACTCAATCAGCCCAGCACAACTCCTCCCCTTCAGGTGCAATAATTAGCTCTAGTGACGATAGTAAAGAGAGCAGCAAAAGCTCAAGTAGTTATTCACATTTAAATGGTTTAACAAACGGACACATACCCATGATCCGACACCGGACTGCACCCTGTTAGCGGCAGACATGTTGTGAGGCTGTGGGGAAATAGGTGAGGGACACGTGCATGTGCATATGGGTGTAGGATGTGACATTTGGAACTTCAGCTGAGAAGTTTTCTTGGTACACAAACACATAATTTGGTTGATTGTTTTTAATGAATGCATGCAGTTGGTAGTTTTGAGTGACTTGGACTGTTTCTTCCATAAAGAATATAACTTTGAGCATGGTTGAAAATAAATCCCACAAGGTGAAAGAATTACTTAAATTAACGTTGTAAAAATTTCCTTCTGCTGTGTAGCATAAATTGTAAATCTATTGTCATGAATGCCTTTATGTAAATCATAAATAGAATGATTTGGTATGCTCATTTCTCATTCATAATCTCATGGTTCCATTGCTTTATGTTTGTTTCCTCATTTCCTGGAACTTTCAGTGATATTAACATATTTTGTTGAGAAGAAAATTTGTATCCTCATGTATTTAAATATCATCTATTGAACTTGTTTCATAGAAATGCTTAGTTTTTTTTTTTTTTTCACTCTTCATCCAAATTTCATTGAATCACATCCTGTTGTTATTGCTACCTGCATGTAGCAGTTTTCATAGTTTGTGTCTTTTTGTCACTTTTTTTTTTTTTTGTGCATGAAAGAATAAAAAAACATGGGATTAGGATGATAAAATTTGATTTAAGATTCAGGTATTAGCTATTCTGCAGAAGACTTTTGATGCAGATTTGAAATATAAAAAAAAATGAGCCTGAAGTTAGAAATTGTTTATGCTATTATAAACATTGTATTGTTCAGCAAAAATGAAATGTTGATCAGCCAGTAGCAGTTCTGTGGTGTGCCTGTTCAGTGATTGAATGATTTGACACTTTTACGTAAGACAAGCTTTTTCTAAATGTAACTGTTCAGACAGGCTATATAAGTATACTACTTTTCTCCACCCAGGTTGCTTTTTCTTTTTTTTTTTTTCTTTGTCCGTCACAAGACAGGTCTTAGATGATATTTCTTGTGATAGCATTATGTGATGGTGACAGTAGATGGAGGAGTGATGTTAGATATGGAGCCACATTGTGTGATGGTGACAGTAGATGGAGGAGTGATGTTAGATGTGGAGCCACATTGTGTGATGGTGACAGTAGATGGAGGAGTGATGTTAGATGTGGAGCCACATTGTGTGATGGTGACAGTAGATGGAAGAGTGATGTTAGATGTGGACCCACATTATGTGATGGTGACAGTAGATGGAGGAGTGATGTTAGATGTGGAGCCACATTGTGTGATGGTGACAGTAGATGGAGGAGTGATGTTAGATGTGGAGCCACATTGTGTTATCTTGAGGGCATGATTTGTTATTGCTTATGATTTTATCAGTGTGTAGATGTTAAGTACTTACTGTTAATTTTAAATGTACAGTTATAATTCTGGTAATTCAGTGGCAAAAGTAAGATAAAAGATTCATACACTGATTGAATGTGTAATGAGAATGAGAGAGTGGTATTTTGTTTTCGTTGTAAAGAGTGGTAGAAACAGTGATGATGATGATATCATACTTTGGCCTTTTAAGTCTTCATTTTGCTGATTGACAAGATGGTCTTTAAAAAATGTGAAATTACGTATTCAGTAACTTTAACTTCATCATTACTATAAAGGTTACTGTTAATGTTTTAGCTACGTCAGCTTATAGAAGGCATGACATATATCTTTGCTATAGAGGTTATTGTTAATGTTTTGGCTGTATTATTTTGTAGAAGACATTATCTTTGCTGTAACGGTTATTGTTAACATTTTAGCTAGACCACATAATTGCTTTGCTTCTGGGTCTGTTTGGATAACTAGTAAATTTTGACCAGTTATCAGTAGTCCCTACAGGAGTGCTGTTAGGGAGGCAAAGTTCTGCAAGGGACATGCAAATGAATGAATGAATGATCAGTAGGCCCTCTTTGGTCGTTGCCTTTATTGACTGATAGCATTCTTTGTTCTCAGCAGTTGGCATCTGTAATAAATTTTTAGAGTTAACGAATGTTAACATTTATAAAAATGATACAGCTCTTCTGGGAGTGGAATTATTAGATGGTGTTAGTTTTTTGGTTTCTTACTCTTGTTTTAATGAAAACCTTTGGGACTTGAGACAAAGAACAGGCAAAGCGCTTCCAGACAAGTGGAGCAATACAGGCCCACATGACCGGCAGACAATGGAAGTTTTCAACAAAAGCTCTTGCTACAGCCCTTGGTTGGGCTTTCTGTTCTGTATATCTTGTTTCATTGTGAGATTTCTGTTCCGTCTTGGTCTAGTGTATTAAATATAGGCAGTTATTGCATGTAGAGTAAATCAGCATAATATAAAGTTGATCTGCTGTTATAGGTTATTTTGAGTTATGTTTCCTTTGCTAGGCATAGGCAGTTGCCACATGTAGAGTAAATTAGCATAGTATAAAACTGATCTGTGGTTACAGCCTATCTTGAGTTACCTGTTTTATTAGCTATATATAAGTAGTTCCCACATTCAGCAGCAGTTATGTGAATGTAGAATAAATCAGCACAGTATAAAGTTGATCTACTCTTATAGCACATCTTAAATTGCTTGTTTTTTCTTTGAAGCTTCTCAAATCTCAGTTACGTTTCTTTCACATTCTTGTGCTTTTGTTGTAGCGTTCATTGAACATACGAATCATCGAATGTTACTTTACTGCCATCAGATAATGCAAAAAAAAAAAAAATGTTACATTGATTGTGATAGTTACTGCTTTAAGATAATTATGAAAGATGAAGGAGGATTGAATGATGTTGTTTTCCTGCAATTTGTGTAAAGAAAATGCAGTATAAACACAAGATTAGGGGAGAACAAAATTGAGACATTTCAGCACATTAGTTCCATTAGCATTTATTCATTTGTTAGAAAGTAAGCTGTTTGTTGCTTTTAGTAGCCTCAGCTTAAACTCAGTGCATTGAATCACTGCCTAGTTTCCCTGTGTTTATTAATAGCAGCCATCCCCTTTTGCGAGATTTTCCATATTATATTTATTCTGTAGATTTATTGTAGGCACAAAGTGTTGTAATTTCAGTGTTAATAGCTAATATAATTTTTTTTACTCTTGTCTCATTACAGTTTATATATATATATGTTGTGGTTGCCATGTGACAAGCCTCATGTCTGAAATATTTTGCTCTTTTGTGAATCTTCCTAGTCTAGACCCTTTTCGTTTCGTTTAAAAATTACTTACTAGCAGAACAGTAGTGACTAGTTTTTTTTTGTTATTCGTTTTCAACACTGTGTTCCTTTGACGCAAATTATATAGCCACAAAATGTCTGTTAAAAGAAGAAAAATGTACAAATGTCAGCTTTGTAACATGAGGAGTTTTTTTTTTTCCTGCCAAGCTGCAGCAGGCAGAATATCTGAGTTAACTCGGCCTTGAATTTTCTTAGAATTTGTCCAGATTCCCTAAAAATTGTTATAGGGATGGCCACCTCTCTTTTGAATAAGGTATAGAAGCTTCTACTACAAGAACTTAATATTGAAGAAGGCTGGCTGGCTGGCTAAAGAGGATTAAAGAGAGAAAACTTAAATATTTTGGACACATTAAATGTCATGATAATATAAAGAAGACTCTGTCTTGGAAGGGTACATAATGGGAAAAAGAAAGAGAGGAAGACCAAGGCAAAGATGGCTGCAAGACATCGTTGATGGATGCATCAGCAGCAGGCCATCTTGCCCACAACCGAGAGGCCTACAGGAATGCCGTTAGGGAGGCAAAGTTCCACAAGGGACATGCAAATGAATGAATGAATGATAGCTCCTGGTGCACCGATGAAACCAAGACATGACATTTGAAATTGGAGAGCATGATTGTACAGTATTTAAATTGACAGATGGCTCCACATAGTAATGTCATGGAATCAAGACGGCCTGGATAGCTGTGTTTATAGTAATATGATTTCAGTAACAGAAATAGAGTTCACAGCAGGCAAGCCTGGGTGAATTGGTTTTTGGTTAGTATGTTTTATGGTATGTGGGACACCAATATGCTGATAAACTGATTGCCAATTTGTGTAGTTGCCACGCGTAGAGTAATGATAATGTGATGCTGAATGAGCATGTATGGGAGTCGTAGTATAAATGAAAAATACTGGGATTTGTTAGTGATGAGAAATACTGGGATTTGGTACTGAAGTTTGTTTTTGAAAGCAGAGAATAATTTCACTGGATGACATTCTGTCCTGTGAGAATGCGTATTAGTGCTGTTCATATCAGCATATGCCCTGGCTGTTACTAGAAAGTGCTGCTGGTTTGTTTCATATATATGTATGTTTTCTGGTAGCAGATGCATGTAACAGTTCTGTCATCTCTGGTTGGCACATAGCTATTTCTTCTCATGCAAGAAAGGTGGCATAGAAAGTGAAGTTTATGTACCTATTTTCATATGAGAGGTCATATAACTGAATGCTTGACTATTTTAGTCATTGAACGAGAGAAGTTATTATCATGAATTGTGAGTGAATGATATAATTTTTAAAAAAAAACATGTTATGAATAATGAAGAACATGAAATGTTTGTGATGGTGGTTAAGCAGATTATTGCTGCTGTCAGAAAACAAGTAGTGAGATTATGCCAAAGGCAGCAGTTGGTCAACAGCTTTTTTTTTCCTTTTTGCATTACATAACATTATCATCAAATATGAGCCTTTTTACCTTGTTCTCAGCACACAGATTTTCCTAATACGTTGTAAGATGTCTATTCACAGATTAAAATGCTTATGTATCAGTGTTCGGCATCATTCCTCTTTGCTGCTATCACCTTGTTAAACCGTCATCCCTTTATTAGCAAAGCAAGCTAATCAAAGTTGTACATTCTTGTATCAGGTGACATATGAATGAAAATATTTTCATGTTTCTTATGTTTTGAGTACATGTATTGTCATGCTTTAGTATGGAAAGAAAAAAGAAAAAATAACAAATCCACTTTGTGTAAGTGTGCCTCACCAGTTAGAGGATGTTGAGATGGCACTGATCTGTGCTCAGTAGGTTTTTTCATAGTATTTATGAATTAGTACTCACTCATTGTTTTTTCTTTTTTTCATTATAATGAAATAACATTAAAGATCCTGTCACAGTTTACAGTTTTGTCAGTATTTATACACAGGACTTTATGTAATGAATGAAAGAAATGCCTTCAGTATGGTATATGATATGAAATCAGAAACTGTAAGGTTTATAAGAAACATCTGTTTCTTGCATGCAGGTGGGAAATGAAATGAAAACCCCAAAGTGAGTAGAGTGGAACCAGTGAAGAATTTTTTGAGCAGCATCAAAGACAGTTAAATCTTCTACAGGGATTAGAAAGATGTACAGCAGTGGGTAGATCTGAAAGCTGAATATTGACAAAGTTGTATTAAAAGGGCTGCATCGTTTGAATTCTTCATATTTTTTTTATAGGATATGAAAGGATAGATGTGGGATGTCTTCACTGTATTTGTTCTTCAGGTTCATATTTCATGTGAACATTCTTCACTAAAATGTTTGAGCGAGTGAAGAATGTGTGAGATTATTTATGATGGGTGCTTTAGATGCCAGGTAAGAGATTGTTCACATTTGACTGAAATAAAGTAAGTACATGAATGGTTTACATGCTTTTAAAAGTCCATGTGGTGCTAAGATGGCTTAGCACAGATGCATTAAGATATTGTATATTATGGTAGGACTGTTTGGACATTTTTTTTCTTTTTTTTAGTGAAAAAAATGAATGCCCAGTTTTAAAAATATTTATCTGGGGGTGACCTATAGCTGAATTAATTGCTAATGTAAGCATTTTGAACAAGTGCTTGCCAAACATTTGTTAGAAAAAAAAGAATAATTCATGAGTTGTAATTTAGCACTGATAGGTCAGAGGGATCTTGAAACATGAATAATTCAGTAGTTGTAATTTAGCACTGACAAGTCACAGGACTCTTCCAGGTTCAGTTTAACAGGCCTAGGAGAGGCAGGTTTTCATGCGAGCCTTAAGAGTTATGTTCAGTGTCCACATGTGACTGGACAGTTTTTCATTCACTCTGAAATTTGAGGTTTCAGAGACAGTCCCATGTGATTTATCTGTCTCTTATGCTTCTGTGCTTTTTTGTGCATTCTTAGTCTCCTGAGTGACTTTATTTTCAGTTTAGCCTGCCTGATTCTCCTTGCTTCCATCTGTTTGTTATTAGCAGCACAAAATATATTTAACTTGGTTCAAGTGTGTATAATTTCACTGTCTTTTTTTATTTGTGCTGTCAGCTTTATATACCTGCAGCAGGGATTTCCTAAAATTAGTGTCATAGACTGTTTTGTTTTTATGGCACTATTTTTAGTCATAGATAGCCCTTCTGGCACTGTCTTTGCAGTTGGGCTTTATTTAAATTAGTGCCAGAATGACTGTAGTTCAGATAATTTAATCAGAGGGTGTGTCTAGGAAGTGGAAGTGGATTGGCCACACTCTGAGGAAACCTGATACCAGCATAGCAAGACAGGCACTGACATGGAATCCTCAAGGAAATAGAAAACGAGGAAGACCTAGACTTACTTGGATAAGAGAAATTATGACAGTTCTCAGAGACACGGGATGCATATGGAAGGAAGTAGAGAATAATTCCAAGAATGGGGATGACTGGAGAGCCTTTATCCGTGGCCTATGCTCTCAAGGGAGTGAAAGGTGATGATGATGATGTTCTTTATTAAATCAGATTACATGTGGCTTTAAAGTGTTCTTGTTTTAGTAACATAATAGTAAGGTGACAATATTACTGAGTCATCAAAAGACAGGTTGCTAAAATGTTATTGTTCTAGAAACATTTTGGCTGAAAATAAAAAGACACTTTTTCAAGGTGTTTTATAGGGGCACTTTAAAAGTGTGTACAAACTAGATTGGTTTTTTTTTTTTTTTTAATGTGAATGCTGGATTACCACATGTAGTAATCAAAGACTTGCAATCTCCTGCTTGTGGTAGGTGTAACAGGGACATGAGAGACAAGTGGAGGTTTACTGCTCATTCGTGTTGAGTTTCGTTCTGACTCTGAACTTAAGTGTGCTGTGGTGTGAGAAGTAATGAAATGGAGGTTTTATGTGGCGTCTCATTTTAGATTTGATTTTTTTTCTTTCCTCACTTGAATAAATGATCAGGAGTGACAGAAGGTTAAAATAAAAAAAAAGTTCAGCTCACCATAAAATAAGATCTGAAATATCCATTTTGTAACATTTGAGTGTAGCAGTTTATTATATATATTTTTTTTTTTTTTGTAGAAAAATGAACTTGATAGATTATGATTATTACATTATTCTGTAAGTGGCGCTATTGACATCATTTGTGTTATTTTTAAATTTCCTTCGAGTTTTAAAGTTTTAAAACGTGCAAGAGAAGTCGACTGAGCAGGAGAGATGAAATTGGTAATATAAAAATGTTCCATAAGTGGTTGGAATTGTTCGCATTGAATAGTCATTGTACTGTTTTTGTAGGTAGGACCAAAGGCAGTCATTGACCATAATTTTTATGAAATTTTACGTATTTCAGGTTATGAAATTTAGTTGACTGATCACAAATGTCATTATATTGAATTTTCAGATTGAGTTAAAAAAAAAAAAAATATATATATATATATTTAAAAATGAGGCAGACTTACACTGAGAACAATGTTTACATTAAAATCAGTTGTTGATCTGTTGAAATGATATATTTATGTATAATATTCAGTGCTGTAGTTGAGTTTACCTTTTTTTTTTTCCAAGCACTTCAGCACAAGATTTATGTGTAAGGTGAGTCGAACAGCTACCTTGTTTGAAATATTTTTGTAAGTAGAATATTCAACAATTGAAGAAAATTCATAGAGCAGAATTAAAAAAAAAAAAAAATGAATTACCCATCTTTGGAATAGATTATTTAGCTGATGTTTCAAATTTTACAGAACTATGCTGTGCATTTAATTCAGAATAATTCCTGCAATGTACATATTTTGTATGTGTGTTGTTTTATGCCAGGTGAACTTTAGCATTTCAGGTAGTATTTACATTTTGTGTTTTTAGTATTTACTGCGTGGGTGAGTATTTATTTGATAAACATAGTTAAAGATTCAGCAGAGAGTATGGTATGAGTTTATGGGGGGGGGGGGGGGGGGCGGCGCGTCATTTTGTTTGTACACATTTTGTATTTATCTGTGTCCAAGCTGTAGCTTGTTATTTGTGACAGGAAAATGTTTTAAATTTTTATGATTTTTATTTTTGTACCTTTACAAAAATATGGTTTCTTGATGAATATTAATGATAGATATTTTATAGGTTGTATGACGGTTGTACGTTAATATATTAGATAGTTGTATTGGACTGCGAAAAAAATGAATTTTCCTCACATAAATGTGACTTGGTGGAGAATGGTAATCTCTGAATGAGCAAGGTCTCAATTCAAGAGTAAGTCTCAAGCCACATATTACATCAAGAGATGTGGCTTGTTTGTTGTCTTTTAGGCACCAAGAGCCAGCTCAGAAAATGTATCCTAGTTAGATGTTGAATAATGTTCACAAAGACTTTTGAGTGTCTTGCATGAAGATCTTAGAGATGGAAGGATACAAGATCCATTAGATGCAAAATTATGAGATGTGAAAGTATGTTGGACATGCCCATGATATGGTGTCATTCATTATGTGTGGCCAGGAAAACAGCAAGAAAAAATGTGACATAAGAAGAAGATATGGAAAGAAAGATGACAGGTAACAATTGAAGAGAGAGCAGAGAAATACATTTTCCTCAAGAAGGCAAGTCTTTTGCACTTCACTATCTCATTGTGGTCACAGCAGTCCATGGGTTTGTGATCGTTTTCCTTTTAAAAGTTGACCTTCTTGAAGAACCAGTGCTTGCTTGTCCTCTCCACATCTGAATAATATATCTATAAAAAATCTATACATTTTTTAAAAATTTGTTGAATTTCATTATCCTTTCAACTCTAGACATGTCAGTAACTGCTCCAACCTCTTCCTTCATGTGTCCATCAGTGTATAGCAACTGATGGCACTAACTAACCCTGTGTTGATTTGCATGCCTCTGCCAACCCCACCAATTTATGTTAGTTTTAGATTACTTACCTGTTTGTATATATATGTATTATGCACATAAGTAGGTCTAGGCAATGTGTTCCATATATGAGTGCTTCCTTTCTGCATTTTTAAGGACAATCTGATGGAAATGCTTGGTCACAGACATTGGTACTCAGGTGAAAAACGCTGCTGACCAGGTCATTCCCCCCCCCCCCTCCATTGGTGTAACCACCCATTCTTGATCTTTATTTAAAGACCTTACTTTTATTGATGTAGCACTTCAGTTTTGACCAATGAAAATGAAGCAGGAGGAAATACATTTACAACAAAAAAATTTTATGTGCTTGTGTGTTGAAAGAATACTAAGAAATGCTTTTAAAAAATTTTGAAGATGAATGGAAGTAGATATGTTTGAGTAATTATTATGAAGTTGTTTTGTTACCATGGAAACTGAGAGGAAGAGATATTGCAAGTCTAGAGGTGAATCATTGTATGCTTGTATTTTGAGAGACAGGGAACAAAAACTTTCCGAACATAATTTCACATCAATGAAGATTATTTCATATTTATGAATTTTTTTTCTACAGTGGCTTTCAAATCCCCATTGTGTCTTCATTTTTTTTTGGTATCATTGCTTTGAATTCATCTACAGGTATATCCAAAATTTCATTGATAATATATATTTACTTGTTTGATAACATGATGTCTGATTATTTGTTTCATTGGTGCAAGTTGATTTTTTTGAAGGATCATATAAATGTACAGTTAAACATAATGGGTGGTGTTAGGTTATATTTTAAACTTTGCTTCTTCATTGTGTATATAAGCATTATGTGCTGCTTGTTCATTGTGTGATCATTATGTGCTGCTTCTTCATTGCGTTATCATTGTGTGCTGTGAGATTAGATACATTAGAAGCTATTGTTAATGAATGCATCACTAGAATAGTGAAGAGCAAAACCTCTATCTTAATGCGAAGAAAACTAAATTGACGACAACTGACAAAACAAATAAAGCAGCTGAAATATGTATCAGTGAGGAAAATTGGAAGAGGTGGAGAGTTTTGAATATCTTAGATCTAACTAATAATGGAGATACAATGAGGGAAATTAAAAGGTGGATATCTATCGCACTTCAGAAAGTAAAACAACCAAAGAAGCTGTGGAGAGGAACAGACAGAACTACAAAGATAAGATTTTTAAGGGCATGCATTTTTCCCATGGCAATATATGCCTACGAGACCTGGACACTTAACAAAACAGCTGAGAAACACATAAATGCCTTTGAATGTAAATACTACAGAAGAGTTCTTCACATATCATGGACACAGAAAAGAACAAATATATCCATACTACAAGAACTTAATATTGAAGAAGGCTGGCTAGTAAAGAGGATTAAACAGAGAAAATGTAAATATTTTGGACACATTAAACGTCATGATAATTTAGAGAAGATGGAAGGGTACGTAATGGGAAAAAAGGAAGACCAAGGTGAAGATGGCTGCAAGACATCGTTAATAATCTGCAAATGGATGCATCAGCAGCAGGTCATCTTGCTTACAATCAAGAGGCCTGCAGGAGAGCTGTTAGGGAGGCAAAGTTTTGCAAGGGTCATGCAAATGACTGACTGATCACTAGAAGGAAAATGTAGTGATGAATTTTCAGCAAAGTTGAGACAGGATTTATATGTAAGTCATTTTTCTTCGCATGCAGCTTGCAGAGATGTTGGTCATGACCATCTTGTTGGAAAAATGAGACATTTTTATAAAGAACAGAAAAGGACATTACTGAGCAGCCCAAGGAACTGTATGAAGAGAGAAAATAACTGACAAATGACAAACAAAATTCTACCAAAACCTTATGTTTGCTCGGGAGGGGGGGGGGGGGGGGGTAACTGAGAAACCAAGAAATGTGACCACAGTTTTTCTGAAGTCTTCAAGGAGATTGGCAGAAATAAACAAGAAATTAAAACACAAAATCTCATTTGAGGGCATTCTGTAACACAGACTCTTCTTGCAGAATGAAGATATCATAAAAAACAAAAATGTGAAAACTGATGTAAATTTAAACCTGGAATATAATAAAATTCAAATAACAAGGGGAAAGCAATCACACATAATCACATTCTAAATGGCTCACCAAGAACTGAAAACTAGAAAGGAGGGAAAAAAAATTGAAACAGTGCATTTTAAATTTCTTTTTTTTTAACTTTCAGCCCTTCAGTTCTCAATGTATATAAATTATTTTCTTTGTGGTGACATGAAAGGAAAAAATGATAAATGCAGCATAAAAAACAGTTTTGTCCATTATGTATGTTTTATTTACAGTGTGTGCATAAATAACTATTCTGAAATAGTACACACAATAACAGTAACAGAAGATCTGAATACTACACTAGTAATACTTGCATACCTTCTTCCAAAACAGAAACCAGACATTAATGAAAGAAATAAAATACCAAAAACTACAAGGGGTGATTGATAAGTAATGTCTCCAACTGTATAAAATAAATTTCTGACAATATAAAACTTGGTATCAAAATGAAGCACACTGTAAACTTATTTTTCAACACAGTCTCCATTTACAGCTACATATTTTTTCAAATCCACTGTTTCACTCTATTCATGAAGAAAGATTGTGGTTGATGTCTGATCCATATGAGAACAGCAGTTTCAGCTTTGGCATCAAATGAAAAATGGTGAACTTTCAACATCTCCTTCAAGTTAGGGAACAGCCAGAAGTTGGAAGGTGCCAAATCTGGGCTGTAAGGCATGTGTGGAACAATTGTGAATTTCAGACTTGCCACATTTTCCTTCACGAGTTGCTGAAATGGGTCACCTTGGTCTTTGCATCAAAGATACTCATCTATCCTTTACTGTAGCTTCTGGCATGTTGGACTCACTTGTGGACATTTTTCACATCCATACAAACATCACCACAAATTGCTACCTACGAATTTCAGTCAGAGAGCAACCATCTAGTGTCAAAAACTCCATTACTGACTGCTGCATTGTATGTAACTCAGATGCAGCACATTAATACTTGACACTATTGCTTAACAGCTTTGAACACTGCACTGAAACTTGCCTAACAGGGAGCAAACTTTTTTAGTTTTCCATTGTTAGTGATTTGGCATGACTGGAGACCCTACTTATCAATCACCCCTCGTAGATATTGCCTATATAAAAAAAATTTTTTTTACATATTTAGAATATATATATATATTGATAATTGCAAAAATTCTTTGATTTGAGAACAGACAATATCTGTCGCCACATTCCTCCATTAAAAAAAAAAAAACTGAAAAACTACAAGAGTAACCCAGTCTGGAAAGATAACTTATTGTACCGAACTTGTTGAACACATGGTTAAAATGCAAAGATTTCATTTAGAACACAGCCGTGCTGTGAAAGACAATGTCTAGGATTTTCTGACATACAGTCCCCAACAGTAGAACAAAAGAAGACTGAATAAATATAATATCTCACAGACTATGACTGAGGCACAGGAAGTCCACCCTTCTCTGATTATCACAAGAAATGAGAGAGCAATAAACCTTGACCACAAAACGAATATCCTTTTTCCTCAACATTGACTAGAGTTCAAGCTGCAAGCAGCTCTGCTATAGAGTTCTGAAGTCTGAATGTGTGGACTTATCAAAAATCTGATACATGATAAATGGTTTAACTATCAAAGAAAATGGATATAAATACAGTCATGTGCTTCATAACAACCATGATACATTCTGTGAAATAGCATGTTATGCACTTTGGACTTTCTGCGAAAACCATATATACTTAGTAAATATATATGGGTTATTGTAGCAGATCTGTTCAGGCTATGTACTTGGCAGCACAATCACTTTGTTTAAATGAGACACAAGATAAACGTTGCAGGCAGGAAGCTGTTCGAGTTAGCAGTGTCTAGTTACATCCATTATACCTCGTTCTCCAGTTCAGATTTTCAAATACTATATTATGGGACCATGTGGTCGAATGTTGTCCTAATGGGCATTATGCGGCACATGACTGTCTAATGACCTAGACAGAAGCTCAGAGAAGAGGCAAATAAAACTCCCTAAAAATTCTTTGCGGGAGCAATAACACGTGAATCATCCCATTTCACTTCTCTTGAGTTCAAAGATTCTTTCCTGAATGGTTGTGTAGTACCTCAGCTTTATTGTTATTTTTTTCACATCTGTGAGCAAATCTTTCTTGAACAAGTATGAAATTTCTTTAACACATTCTGCTATTTTGGCATCATTTGATCTTTCAACTGCTTCAACATCACTTGATTGTTTGGCACTGCTAATCTGCTCATTCACCTCCATGATTTCCATTAGAAATTCTGGCTCCGAGAAACTGTCTTTCTCTGAGATGTCAATGTTGTGTAGGCTTAGCAGGTACACAGCTCGACTGAGAGGTTTCTGGAGGGTGTTGTAGGCTCTGTTCAGCAGGGCTGACTGCTGTTGTGCTAAATCTCTTTCTTCCTATAAAACAGTTTGAAAAAAAAAATAATATCTGTGTAAAATATAAAAACTTTATACCATTAATATGAACATATGCAGCAAAAAGCTTCAATAAATACTCAATACTGGATCAGCAGCAAAAAGCTTCAATAAATACTCAATACTGGATCAGTTTCACTGTCAGCAGGTGCTATGCTGAAAGGTGTGGACAATCATGCTTCACAGATTACAATCTTTGGTGCTTTTCATGATATTCTATTGTGCATCATATCTGACTGTCCACATCTTCTTCTTTGGTCTTCTACCTCTCCTCTCATGTGATTTTCAAGCCTGCCCCTTCTCATTTCATATCCAACAAATGTTTTTTTTTTCATGTTTTAATTAAATTCATATATTCACTGACTTCTGTCAAACAATTTTTCAATTCATCTTGTTTATCCAAGGTACTTGCAACATTCTTCTGTGTAATCACACTTCTGTTGCCTCCAGTGATTATTTGTGTGGGCTTGTGAAGATGTCAGACTAATCTACACATGCTCTAGCTCCATTATTAACAAAGCAACAGAATATTTCAACTTTTAACTACTCATTTAACCCTACTTGAATCGGGTAATTTCACAAAACTGTTTTTGTTTCTTATCACTCATTAAATCCAATATCCCATATAAACTGCTGCAGTTTTTAATCCATATAATACTATCATTAATGATTTATTGTTTCCAAAGTGTTTAAGATGATATATACTCCATAAAAAAGATATCAATGAAAAGAAGACAACAGGCCTCAGGGCAATGGTTTGCTATGAGAGGAAGATGACAGGATACAAGGCTATGGTGACTGTGATAGGAAGAAGCCTGTTTTTCTCATATTACAATTACCATAGCCTTGAAACATGTCATCTTCCTATCAATGTTTCAAGGCTATGGTAATTGTAATATGAGAACAACAGGCTTCAAGACAGCGGTGACTGTGATAAGCTGATGACAGGCTTCAAGACAATGGTGACTGTGATAGGTTGATGACAGACTTCAGGGCTATGGTGACTGTGATAGGTTGATGACAGGTTTCAAGGTTATGGTGACTGTGATAGATTGATGACATGCTTCAAGGTTATGGTGACTGTAATAGGCTGATGACAGGTTTCAAGGTTATGGTGACTGTGACAGACTGATGACAGGCTTCAAGTCTTTGGTTACTGTGAAGGTTGATGACAGGTTTCAAGGCTATGGTGAATGTGATAGATTGATGACATGTTTCAAGGCTATGGTGACTGTGATAGTTTGATGACAGGTTTCAAGGTTATGATGACTGTGATAGACTGATAACAGGTTTCAAGGCCATGTTGATTGATAGGCTGATGACAGGTTTCAAGGTCATGTTGACTGTGATAGGCTGATGACAGGTTTCAAGGTCATGTTGACTGTGATAGGCTGATGACTATAAAAGGAAGACAACATGGGCATCAGGACCAACAAGATGAGCTAATCCTGCTCTATATCAAAATGGTACTACTGGGAAAAAAATTGGGGATAACAGTCTAGGCAACAAAACAGAGATAATGAATTCTCCCTGGCAGTGAAGGCTACTGAGAAGCTTGTTTTTTTAGGTCCACCTCCAAAAAATAAGAAAAACCACCACAGCTCTGCCTCCCTCTTCATATGATGTCTGTTATCAGCTATCCCAACAGGAAAGTACTTGACAAGGCACTGGGAAAAGTTTTAAGAAGTAAAGAGAAATCTAGCTTGCCACACATTCCACTTTTTGAGGAAAACTTTACCATCCATGAACTCCAGAGTGCTATGGGTAAGCTACAGCTAAGAAAAGCACCAGGACCAGACAAAATATCAAATGAAATGATCCTTCATCTGGGCCCTGTAGGAAAGTCTACACAGTTCAGCTTCATTAACAAGACCTGGCAAAGTGGAGTACTACCAAAATCTTGGAAGTCAGCCATAGTTAGACCTATCCTGAAAAAAGGAAAGCCAGAAGATGACCTAAAAAGCTTTAGACCAATCTCACTAACTTCCAACATTGGAAAGCTAGCAGAACAAATGCTTAACAATAGGCTGCACTGGTGGATCGAATCCCTGGGGTACCTCAATAACTTTCAGGCAGGCTTCTGCAAAGGATCAAGAACTGAAGATCAGTTATTTCTCCTCACTCAAAGTGTAAAGGACAGTTTTTTTACACAAGAGAAACTCAGTAGCTGTCTTTGTAGACTTCCAGCAGGCATATGACAGGATCTGGCGAAAAGGCCTACTGTTAAAGATGCGAAACATGGGCATACACGGAAAAATGTATCAATGGGTTAAAAACTACCTGAGTAACAGGACCGTACAAACTCAGGTCAATAACAGACTGTCAAACAAATGCACCCTGGAGGAATGTCTGCCACAAGGTTCTGCTCTTAGCTGTACCTTGTTCCTAATCTTTATAAATGACCTCCCCGACCTATTGAACACCCACAAAGCCACGTTTGCTGATGACCTTGTCATAAGGACTGGTGGAACAGACCTGCAGCTGGCTGCTGAGAGACTTAATATTGCTCTCCTCACCATATTAGCCTACTGCAATTCTGGAAGTTGAAGATCAATGTTAGTAAAACTACATATACAGTCTTCACTCTTAGCAACAAACTAGCAAAGATTGAACTGAAAATAACTCTTGATGGTGCTCAAATCATGAAAGAAAAAAATCCAATATACCTTGGTGTGAAACTAGACAGAAAATTGAACTTTAAAGAGTTCATGGATGGAGTAGCAGAAAAAGCATCCAAAAGACTAAACTTATTCAAGAGACTTGCAAGTACATCCCAGGGAGCTGACAAAGCAACACTCAGACAACTGTACACAGGATATGTTAGATCTATATTAGATTACAACCTACCCCTACAGGCCACAGTATCAAAGAGCTCTCGTACACAAGTAGACAGAATCCAGAACCAAGCCGTTCATTTCATTTGTGGGGCAATGAGATCAACACCCACAGATGCATGTGAAACTGATGCAGACATAGACCCATTAGATATAAGACGTGAAAAGTCAACCACTGAGACAGTAAAAAGATATAAACCATGCACCCAGACCATCCTAACAGAATAGTGGTTGATATATGGAAGCATAATAATAGACTGAAACTGAAAACTCCAGTGCACATAGCAGAACAGTTAAACACAAAACACAAACTCCCTGAAGACAGAGAAGAACTTACAAAAGTACCAGACATCCCATCAAACACAAACTACACACTTCCTCAAACTAACACCAGACTCAAGAAAAAAATAGTGAACAAATCATCAGGTCCCAACACTCTAAAGCTGTATGCACTGGAGACCATAGAATCCTACCCCAAGGCTGGATCCATGCACACACTGATGGGTCAGCATTCAAGGAAACAGACAATGAAGGATATGGGGTGCTCATAATGTTTCCAGATAAGACAACAAGGCACATTTCTGCTCCTTGTGGATCTCGCTGCTCCAATTATGATGCAGAGATGCAGGCAATATTAGCAGCCCTGGCAGCCACCACCATCAAATACAAAAACAGTGCCTCTCACCCAAAAAACCTTGTTATTTTCTCAGACTCCCAGTCTGCTCTCCAGGGCCTTGAAAACTGGATACCAACAGCTGATCAGATTACAACTAACATACTCAACACAATAAACCAACTCGCCTCCTATGATATCAAGACTACCCTACAGTGGACACCATGGCACATAGATATCAGAGGAAATTAAAGTGCTGACAGAGTGGAGCCACCATGTCACAGCCCCACATCTCCACCGGCATGAGAACAGCTAAACACATTATACACTACAACTGCAAGCAGCAGTGGATGGACAGCTGGGCCAGTAATCCAACTGGAAGATCCCTATATACACACCTGCCAAAGCCTAACCCTGGAGACCACATCAACAGCTTATGTTGTATTGACCAATGCACAATTTTCAGGTTGAGAACAGGACACATTACCCTCAATAAGCACTTACACAGAGTGACTGCTGACCGCACACCATACTGCATGCACTGCAACAGACATGAAGAAGAAACTGTTAAACACCATCTGCTGGACTGCTGAAGAACCTGATACCACCAAACTTCGCAATCACTGACATTCTGTATGGAGATGTAGAACAGCTGAAGAGGACATGTACATTTCATTATCTGACACGAGAAAAAGAGTGAAAACTCGTAAACCCGGGGATTGGAAAAGTCAAAGTCAAAGTATCAGCTACCTGAGGGGTGGAGTCTGTCCTTCTACCAGGTTCATCCACTGGGTTGCAGATAGTGGAACAGCTTCTAAATACAGAAGTCAGCTGTGAACATCTGAATAAACAACAGCAGATCAAAACAGGTAACCTACTGCCTTGTGCATTAGTCTCTCTCTTTAGACAAAGGCTAGCAGAGAACACCATATACAAATCAAGCAGAAGATAAAAGGAAACCACCACTAGTCACTCCCTTGTCAAATCATGCTTCACTTAAACTGGAAAACACCAAGAATCACACAGGACAGAGAAGCATGATCACCAACACTATCTGACAAGGCATATCATAATAATGATAATAATAAATAATAATAATGATAATAATATCATCTACCAGAGAATTGGTTATCCCCAATAATGGATAAATAAATATCCCCAATAATGGATGCTGGAGAAGCTATCTTGACCAGATCTTTACTCTAAGAATAATATTTGAAGAACATATTAAAAAGTAGAAACCATCAATACTGAACTTCATAGACTTTAAAAAGGCATTTGATAGCATACACATAGATTCAATGTGGAGAATTTTCTATATGGAATACCATATAGAATTGTCAGCATCATTAAGGACTTCTACAATGGATATGTTTGTGCAGTCAAAACAGAAGAAGGGATGAGCGAATGGTTCCAGATTGAAACAGGCATGAAACAAAGATGTATGCTATCTCTTTTTCTTTTTGAAATTGCAATAGACTTCATAATGAAAAAATACTGCACAGGTATTGATTTGGTACATTGGACCCAACTAGAAGATATTGATTTTGCTGATGACATAAGTCTTATCAGTTACAATGTGAATTTCATGCAAGAAAAAACAGATATCCCATCTTCATTAGCTAGCAAAATAAGACTTGAAATTAACAAGGACAAAACAAAAATAATGAAACTTCCCATTAATCAAAATGGAAAAATACACGTAGAAGGGACAGATGTTGAAGAAGTCAATCAGTTTGCATACCTTGGCAGCTACATAGACCAGGATGGTGACACCAGAAAGGAAGTTAGAATTAGAATTGCAAAAGCAGCATCAATCTTCAAGAATCTTGAGAACATATGGCATTCAAGATTTATAAGCACATAAACCAGGTTAAGATATTCAATTCAAGTGTAATATCCACCCTCATTTATTCATGTAAAAGCTGGAAAACAACTAAAGAAATAGACAAGAAATTTGACTCTTTTGAAACAAATGCCTAAGGAAAATACTCGGCGTCAAGTGGAATGAATTCAAGAATAATGCAGAGATAAGACAGATGAGTGAACAATAACCAGTCTCATGGGTGATCAGGAAAAGGAGATGGACATATGGTGGTCACGTGATGAGAAGAAACGATCAGAAAATCCCAAAACAAGCTATCAAGTGGTACACAACAGGCTGAAGAAAAAGAGGCAGACTACGTGAAACTCTAAAGACGACACTGTTAAGAGAAGCCAAATCAATTGGCATAAAATCCCTTGATGAGGTTGAAAAGCTTGCTGAAAACATGAAAACTTGGCAAACTACCTTGCGAGTCCTACGTGACGTATAACAGCACAGGAAGGATATAAGTATAATGGATGCATCAGCAGCATGGCATCTTGCTTACAACAGAGAGGCCTACAGGAGGGCTGTTAGGGAGGCAAAGTTCTGCAAGGGACATGCAAATGAATGACTGACTAACTGACCAGAGAACAGAGTGATAACAAAACTGAATCAACATCATGAATAAACTATGCAAAATATGACAAGCATATTAATTTTAAGTGACTGAAAATAAATTCAGCATTATGTATGAAAATACAGTAGCTCTTTTTTTTAAATAAGACATTTTTTTTGGAGCTGGTTGCCTTGTCTTGCCTTCTGTCTCCCTGTAACTATAGCTGATGTTTTCTGCAGCCAATGCTGTGAAGGTGTTGAGGTACAGCACTGTACCAGCATGGGAGCGGTTTATGACATCTATTTTTTCAGTCCTGGACTGCAGCTAAAAAGTAGGTGTGTAATACATCTTTACCCTACCCTTCACTCGACTACCCAAACAACTTCTTTAAGGGAACTACTGGATGGAAAACAGAAAGCTGTAGGGCAAAAAAAGCATTACAAGGATACACTCAAAAAACTGACTCATAAGCCTTCTGGATAGACATAAACTCTTGGGAGGCTATAGCAGAAGTCCGCCCATTATGGAGGGCTTTAACCACCCTGGGTGCTCAGAGAGCAGAACGCTCAAGAACTGAAAGTGCCCAGCACAAACATGCAATGCGAAAAGCCAAGGCAGCACAAGCACCCACAACTGAATCTGGACATAAATGTTTCGTTTGTGGCAAAACTTTTAGAGGTCATATAGGGCTAGTTGGTCATGCACGGACACACCTCTCCTTACTTTGACTAAGATGAATCTGTGGTCATCATCGAGGGTTGTTGTTGTTCGTCCATCATCATCATCGAAGATGATGGACGAACAACAACAACCCCTACCCTGTTAGCCAGGTTAGATCTGTTATTGGGGGTACCAACGGAGAGGTGGGACAGGGTACTGGTCAGGTATGCTTCGCTAACCCTGACGCTAGTATATCAGATATGGGTCACCAACTGCCTAATTGAATAGTGTCTTCGCTACTTTCTCCCCCCCCCCTTCTTTTGAACTGGTAAACATTAGCTGTTTGTGGAAGTTGCCCAGCAGCTTCTATCGTTGCTTTTAACCAATATCTGATTATTATAACTGGCCACAATAACAAACCACATTTGCAGTGCAAGAGGTATGAACACATAGTGTCTAACTCTCTTCCTATAATGAGTCGTACAGATGGTATAAATAAATAAATGTTAAAAAGTTGTCTCTGCATGATTCAATTAAAGCTTTGAATGTTCATCTTTTAAATTATAAAACAAGCCAAATACAGGCCTATTGTATTTTCCTGGTTTATAAAAAAAAAGCTGATCTGTTTATTAAAAATTTTTATGTGAACTTGGGATTCTTGATCTGATAGGAAAAGGGTTTAAGTTTAATTAAAAGAGCATGATTTTGATCTCCAGATCATTTCAGTCTGCTTTTGTAGACTTAAAAATTGTGAAACATTTTACAGATTTCTGGGAGAATCTGCGAGATAATAAATGTTTGATGTGTCAAAATCAAACTGTTGCTATGATGGCTCTGGAAGGTGACAGACCTGTGACTTGGACGTGAACTTATCTGGATGAAGTTTCTTTTGCATCTCTCTGAACATGTTACCAAGATTTTTGGTGTTGATATCAAAGGTTGGCTTCAGTTGCATCAGCTCGAAATATGTTAACTCACTGGCCGGCTTCTGTACAACGCCACAGTCGCAGAAAAATAATTCTCTAACTGGACTTGTATCTCTCCCACAGTTCCAACAAGTCCGACAAGAGTGAGCATTTTGCTCTACTGTCGTGCACTGACGCGCATTCTCACACGTGTGAAATGTTCTAAAATTATTTAAAATCTGATTATGACTGGCATTTCGAAAGAACATAACACTTCTTTCTGTAATGCTGCAATGCTGAGTCATGACCGTGGACTTTGCATTGGCGTCACGGTTATCGTAGTGACATGCGGTTGAGACAAACGAGGTAAACGTCCTTTTGTGTAATAATTTTGACACAATTCGTGCACTGTACATAGCTGCTTTAATGCCGCACACTAGAAATGACGAAGATACCACGATCATTTTAAACACTGTCTCGCAAAAAATAAAACAAATGCAGAAGTCCAGTAATACACCATTTAACAGTAACGTGTCGCCATTTTGTTTGTCACATGACACGCTATTGCCACTGTATCTCTGTATGTAATTTATAGAGGCTGGAATGTCTCGGCTTCAGTGAGATTTTTCCTGTTCAAGTTTGAAGCTTTTTTTTTAAAACTAAAATGAAGAAATAAGAATATTCTATGATTTTTGTTATGCTGCCCGCGATGTTTTTCCCCCCAAGCCTATGACTTCATGATTTTATATATATATATATATCCCGTGTGGTACCCGGGATCTGCAAAGACTAGGACCACTGTACCCTACCACGCATGATCGTAAAAGGCGACTAAAGAGGGTTCAGCATAGGGCCAGCAACCCTATCTGGTAAAAAAAAACTATCAGACTGCTACAGAAACGGAAGCAAGGGAAAAAACAAATGCAGGTGGAAGGAGAAATGCGTATCAGGAAACTGAGTCCATGAAGGTTGTGGATGAAAGCCAGCCACTGGAAGTCCCCAGCCCGACTGCAGACCTCCTGGAACCTAAACACAAGATGCAAATAGGCAGCTGGAATGTAAGAACACTAAACCAGACTGGAAAACTAGCCCAAACCATCAAGGAAATGCACAGATACAAACTAGACATACTAGGAATACACGAAGCAAGATGGACAGGACAAGGCAGAAGGAAATTAACACCACAGCACACAGAAGATACAAAAATATGGTCAGGTAAAGAAGATCTTCATGAAGGAGGAGTAGCACTGATTATAACAAAAGAAGCATCAAGAGCATTGCTGAAATGGACCCCAATAAATGAGAGATTATTATATGCACGCTTCAACTCAAGATTCACGAAGTTGTCTATTATAGTTTGTTATGCACCAACAGAAGCAGCTGAAGAGGAATTAAAAGAAGATTTTTACAACAGCCCTCAAGCCACAGTAGAAACAATACCCAAGCATGATATGCTACTCATCTTGGGTGACTTCACTGAAAAAGTAGGTGAAGGAAATGAAGATAGAAGAGGAATCATGGGAAGAGAAGGAATTGAAGAAATAAATGAAAATGGAGAAAGACTGTGTAGTTTCTATGAAGAAAACATGATGACCAATGGAGGGACAATTTTCCAACATAAAAACATCCATGAAGTGACTCTGAGGTCCCCAGATAAAACCACAGAAAACCAAATCGATCACATACTAATAAACAACAAGTGGAAACGGTCACTACAAGATGTGCGAGCAAGGCAAAGAGCAGATGCAGGAAGTGATCACAACCTTCTGGTAGCAAAAATAAAACTAAAATTAAGGAAAGCCAAAATCAGAGAACACAGAAAGATACGTTTTGATACAAGAAAACTGAAAGACCAGCAAACAAGGAATGAATTCTCAATAGTACTTAAGAACCGCTTCAGTGTCCTACAAGATAAAGCAGAAATGTCCATACTAGAGTTCAATAAAACACTATAGGAAACAGCAAAAGAGGTGCTGGGATATCGGAAATGGAGAAAAGAGGAATGGATAAGCGAGACCACATTGGAAAAGATAGAGCAAAGAAAAGGAATCAAGAAAAAAAGTACTGAAAACCAAATCACAAAGGCTAAAAGAACAAGTTTTAAGTAATTATGCACAAAAAGACAAAGAAGTGAAGGAATCATGCCGTCAAGATAAACGTCAATACTATGACAACTTAGCAGAAGCAGCAGAGAAAGCAGCATATGCAAATGACATGAAAACCATATACAAAATCACAAAGCAGATAACAGGTAACTTCAGCACAAGAGTGCAATAAGAATACATAAGGGACAACTGGTCAGTGGAGAAAGAGAAAAAATTGAAAGATGGGGAACACTTTAACACCTACTAAACAGTACACGAGCAGTATAAACAATAGACATACCTGAAGCAAAAACAAAACTAAACATCAATACAGGACTAATAACAATAAGTGAAGTAAAGGAGGCAATAAAGAAGCTAAAATTAGACAGGGCACCAGGTGAAAATGAAGTGACTGCTGAGATGTTGAAAGCAGAAGACACAGAAACACCAAAACAACTCTGCTGGATACTACAACAAATTTGGGATCTAGAAAAAGCTCCAGAGGAGTGGAAAACTGGTCTTATAGTAAAACTACCAAAGAAGGGTGACTTCAGAGATTGCGGGAACTGGAGAGGCATTACCCTACCTGCCACTCACCAGTAAAGTATTTTGCATATTAATCATCAACAGACTTGTTCCAGCAATTGAGGTAAAACTTCGGAAAGAGCAGGCAGGATTTAGGAAAGGAAGATCATGCATAGACCACATATTTGTACTTAGACAAATATTAGAACAGGCAAATGGGTGGCATAGCACAACATATGCATTGTTTATAGATTTTGAGAAAGCCTTTGACAGTGTCAACAGAGATGCACTGTGGAAAATCCTAAGATGGCATGGCTTCCCCCATAAGATAGTGAATGTAATCTAAGCCCTGTATGAGGGTTTTCAGTGCAAAGTGATCTGTGGAGAACATACCTCCAGCAGCTTTAGGGTACAAACAGGAGTGAAGCAGGGATGTGTACTATCATCAACATTATTTATCTTGGCAGTAGACTGGTTAATGAAGGAGGCAACATCAGACAAACGCAGAGGATTACAATGGACCCTTGACCAGTGCTGGAGGACCTTGACTTTGCAGACGACATTTGTCTACTATCAAGCAGCCACAAAGAAATGCAAGATAAAATCAACAAGCTAATTCAGAATGCAAACAACATAGGACTAAAGATCAACATAGGAAAGACAAAGTTAATGAAGCAAAACTTGAACAACAGAAATGTACTCAGAGTAGATAGCAAGTTAGTGGAGGAAGTCAACGAATTTGTATATCTTGGCAGTAGAGTAGTAGAAAATGGAGACAGCACAGAGGACATCAACAGCAGACTTACTAGAGCAAATCAGGCCTTTGCAGTGCTGCAGACTATATGGAAATCTAAAAAACTAATCATGAATATGAAAATCAGGATATTTTGACTGACAACTCACTACCAAAAATAGCACCAAGATGGACACCACAGGGGAACAGAAGTAAGGGTAGACCAAAAGAGACATGGAGAAGAACAACAGAAAGGATGTTGAGCAATAGAGGGCTCATCTGGGCAAGAGCAGAAAAAAAGCCAAAGGACAGATATAACCATAGTCTCTGCCTTTTTGATGTTCAAAGTAAGGCTTTTTTTTGTGTTCACTTTCTTTGGCGACTTTATCCAAGAGATTTTGCAGGTCTTGTTGGTTCTCAGCTATCAGTACTGTGTCGTCAGCATATCAAAGGTTGTTAATATTGTATCCTCCAATTTTTATGCCTGATTCTGTGATGATCATTCTTAGAATATTCTCGATGTACAGAGAAAAAAGGTCTGGAGATAGTACATGACTGGCGTTGGCTATTATGCTTCTCCACAGTACACGATCCTTCATGCAGGCCATCAGCTCAGTTGGTAATCTCCTCTCACACCATCCCGTCAGACTGTCCACTATCATTTCTCTTAGTCTTCCTCTTGATCTTCTTCCTTCTATTCTTCCTGTTCTTATAATATTTTCAATGCCCCCTCTTCTCATTGCATGTCCTATGAAAGTACATTGTCTCCCTCTCTTATTTTTTTGACAAGATTTTTTGTCTCTCCAGCTCTTCTCACATTCTTCATTAGTTATTTTGCTGTCCAGGGAATTCGCAATATATATTTTTTTGTAAAGCATTTAGTCCACAAATTAACACACAATAATTAGTGTATAAGTATATAACTATAGTGTATAAGTATATAACTATATAACCTTTGTAATCGTTAAGTAATAAAGCTGCTCCTACTTTTTCCTATTTTATACATTCTTAGTCCACAAATTGCGTTTTTACTTGGCCACTAGAACAGGACACTATCGTTTTTTTTTTTTTTTGGAACCGAATCTTCCTGGTAGCCGCTTAGTAAGTACTTATGGAACCGGTTCTGGCTTTACTCGTACTTGGAACTGATTTGGGTTTGTTTTCTAAAGTGTTCCAAGTTGGTATTTCTCTGTACCAGGAATCAGTTCGAAGGAACTAGACATCCGTTTTTACCGAAAGAACCGGTTCCTGTTTCGGTTCCTGCCCTGCTTTGGACCGGGAGAGAAGATTTGGGTATGTTCTTTCTCCGTGAAAATATCTGGGATTGTGCTATGTGTTATTTATTGGACATAAAGTTAAGCTGAAAACCTCACAGATTATTACGTTTTCAATGGCTTCGCAAGAAAATAAACAGTGTCAGAGGTCCGACGATGTGCCCAGAGAACTCAGTGAACAGGAAAGAGACAGCCTTGCAAGAGACGTAAACCTTGTTTCGGATTTCAAACAAAACAAACTAGAAACTGAAGCCAAAAAAAACTGGGATTTATTCTACAAGAGAAACACTACCAAGTTTTTCAAAGACCGCCATTGGACCAAACGCGAGTTTGAAGAGTTTGCCAGTGATTTTGGGGTAAGTGTCTTTAAATACAAGCATAGCATAAAGATCTCTGGCCTGAACCAATTTACCGAATGAGATCACAGAACAGTTTTTATGGTTTTGTTTCATCAAAAGTTTACTTATATAATATCTTTATAATAACTTACTGTTATACGTTTTTTTTTTTTTGGTTGAGAAAGTGCTAGATTCGGTTGGTGTCAAACATCCATTTATTTCATACTGTTTTCATTATTCTTAACTGTTTTGATGTAATGCAATTTGAAAAAGTAGATAAAACACACATCATTTATGGGGACGTAAAAGTGAGGTGAATATAGAACAGTTGTAAAGAAAGTGAAAGTGGGAAATATATTTTAAGAGATAGGAAAAATTCCAAACAGAAATCAGCAAATGAAAAGTGCAGATTGCATTGAAAAAAAAACAACAACAAAAAACACAAACAAATTTGACCAACAGTTGTTACAAGTAACCATAATGTTATATGAAGACTAAAGGATTTTTTTTTAAACCTGAAGCCTCTGTTTAAGTAAAGTGTATGGCCTCCTCTCTCCTGTATCAGAGAACGACATCTCCTTGACATGGATCCGATTAGTACTTAGGAACAATTGTAACAGCTGATAGGAAATGTCACAATGAAATAAAAAGCAGATGTGCTCAGGCCAAGCCAGCATTCCAGAAATGAGACACATCTTGTGCAGCAGATCCATATCAATGGAAACAAGATTCTGAGTACTTAAATGTTACATTGAGCCAATTTTGTTTTATGGATGTGAAGCATGGTCCATGGATAAGAGAGTACAGCGAGAAATGGAGGCCATGGAAATGTGATTCATAAGATGGATGCTGAAGGTACAGTGGACAGCTAAGAAAACCAACGAAGTCTTAAGAGAGGCTGGAGTTAAAAGGCACATTACGGCAAAGATCAGACGCAGACAAGCGAGATTTGTAGGACATTTTCTGAGAAGAGGAAAATTGTAACACATTGTGGCAACTGGAAAAATTGAGGGAAGAAGAGACAGAGGAGGACAGAGAGAGAAGTTACTGGATGGGCTGTCAGTGTGGCTAGGAAGAAGGTCACCGGCGGATCTCATAATCAGTGCAAAAGACAAGGAATTGTGGAGAGAAATGATCGGCTGTGGCACAGCACTTGATTGATTGATTTAAGCATATCACTTCATCTTCTTCTTCTTCGTTCGCACTGCAGTCCTGTCTCTTGGATAAATTTCACTGTTTTTTTGTAATTCATGTATGGAACCGTAGAGCTTATCTTCTTTAGTGGTTTCACTGGGCCAGTAATTATTTCTCAGTGTCTCGTAGTTGATGCAGTTCTGGAGGATATGTTCCACAGTTTGGGGCACCTGGGCACATGTACATAAATTAGTAGTACCAACCTTAAACTTTGTATACATATGACTTCGGAGTCGGCTGTGTCCTGTTCGGAGACGGAAGATGGTGACTTGTTCCTTTCTGTTTAGCATGTGATAGTCATCATGTGGTGGTGTTTGTGGCTTCCTGTAGGTTTTTATCATGTTTTTCTTCTGATTATAAGTGATTGGTATGTTTGGTTGCTCCATTTCAGTGCCCTCTTTGGCCAGATGGTCAGCTTTCTCATTGCCTGGTATCCCACAGTGGGAGGGAATCCATTGCAAAGTGACTCCATGTTGTAAGCCAATTTTTGACAAGGCATCCTTAAGGTCTGGTAGTCTGTTGCACTGAAGAGCCTCCAGTACTGATCTTGCATCTGTGAGAATTACTACAGGACATGTATCAATTCTGGAGTCTGATAGTTTTTCAATTGCAGCAATAATTGCCCTAACTTCTGCATCAAAGTTGTTGCAGTATTTACCAGTGGGTATGGAAATCTTGTCAATGGTGTTGTTTGGATATTCAATATATGCTCCTGCCCCTCCATTCTTTATGGCATTATGTGCAGATCCATCTGTATACACACGTATCCAGGTGTCACATGGATATTTGTCATCTAGAACACTAAGTGTGGCTGTTGATCTTACAAGACTGCTCTGCATCTCACCATTCTGCACACCTTTCACTTCAGTCTGAATAGTTATTTGTGTATAATCTGCTTCTTTCCATGGTGTATGCTCTGGTACAGATGATAATGGAGCGACTACAGTTGGAAGGTCAGGTATCAGCTTACACATACGCTTGGCCTGATGAATGAAGCTGCTTCTTTTAAGCCGTCCTAATGCCAAGTTATTGAATCTCTCCTTCAGGGGATGGCTTACAGAGCTAAGGAATTTTTCTCCCATGGTCATGACCTTTGTGTCTCTACGTTCCTTTAGCAACTATTTGCTGCATTTCTACTATTGGTGTGGACCTCATGGCACCTGTGATAATCTGTAGTGACTGATTTTGAACCTTGTCTAGATTATGCAGCGTAGTGTTTGATGCTGTGCACCAAGATGTTGAGCCATATTCTAAATGTGGTAGAATACTTTGCTGATATACATTCTTGAGGATTCTTTCACTAGCTCCCCATGTGGTTCCACTCAATTTTCTTAATATGGCTAGTTTTCTTCTGGCTTTTGCTTCTGAAGCATATCACTAAAACTAACAACAACAACAAAAAATTGTTTACCAGTTCTTAAATTGAGACCCCAGCCACGCAGTGGACACCAAGGGAAAAAGAAAGAGAGTGACCCAAGGCTACCTGGCAGAGAACTGTAGAACCAGAAATGATAAGCATGCAACATGGCTGGGGTATAATACAGAAGCTGGGCCCAGACCATGAGAAATGGAGAGAATTTGCTGCTGCCTTGAAAGACACCACAAGGCATACTTAGTAACACACAATAATAGTATATAAGTATATAACTATACACAAAGCACCGCAGTAAAGCTGTGATACCAAAATGTATAAACTAGGAAAAAAGTAGGAACAGTTTTATTACTTAATGACTACAAAGCTGTGACATTTCAACATGAGCCTTAATCATACAAACACACACAGGACAAAGAATTAGAGGGAGGAGATAAAGTATAGATTCACATAAATCCTATGTTAAAATAAATAAATAAATAAAATGAATAGAGCACTTAGCTATAACTTGAAATATAATATAAAGTTACATATTCTTTCAAGTTATAGCTAAGTGCTCTATTCATTTTATTTATTTATTTTTTTAACATAGGATTCATGTGAATCTATTCTTTATCTCCTCTCTCTCTCTCTCTAATTTTTCGTCCTGCGTGTGTTTGTATGATTAAGGTTCACGCTGAAACGTCACAACTTTGTAGTCGCTAAGCAATAAAGCTGTTTCTACTTTTCTCCTAGTTTATACACAAGGTATACTGGATGGTGATTGCTTAGCTGATCACAGACCAAGGACATGAATGGATGGATATGGAAGTCTGAAATCGGAGGTGAAAAAGGCTGTAATAACAATCATGAACATGTGAGTGGGACATAACAGGATTTCTCAACCATTTGACATGTTGCTCCACACCTCTTGCATTTCTTCTGGCTTTTGCATTTATGCACTTTTTTTTTTTTACACATTATTCATTTTTTCCCTATCTTGTTGCTTCCATCAGTGTTAAATAAGATATTGCTTTCAGGTAGATGGCTGTACTGTTTTGGAGGTTGGGTGTGGTGTTGGCAACTTCATGTTTCCATTATTAGAGGAGAACCCAAACATGTTTTTCTATGCTTGTGATTTCTCACCCAGAGCCATTGAATTTGTGAAGGTATGAGGTCGTTTTTTTGTTATGAAGACACATATATATATTTCTTTTGTCTTTTTTTACAGGAACAGTTATGTATATATACTGTTCAAAAGAAGAAACACAACACAACTGTAGTCGCAATGGGCACCAAATTTCAAACTTGTATCAAAATTTTTTTTACACAATTAATATTTCAGTCTTGGCATGAAGAAACTTTAAGACTTTAACAATGAAGTGATGTTCATTAAATTTGGTTTGGACTTTTATTCTTTGCGACTGAGGCCTCCGTTTAAGTAAGGTGTATGGCCTTCTCTGGCCTGTATTAGAGGACAACATCTCCTTGACATGGATCCGATTAGCCGTTGGATCTATTGTTGTGGGATGGCTGCCCACTCTTCCCACAGTGCAAGAGACAACTGTCAGAGATTGGTTGGCGCCATGTCTCATTGGCAGACTTGTCTGTTGAGTTCATCCCATAAGTGTTCTATTGGGTTCATGTCTGATGACATGGATGGCCACGGAATGGTCTGGATGTTGTTGTCAACGAGGAACCGGGTAGTGAGTTGTGCCACATGAGATCAAGCATTACCCTGCTGAAAAATTGACGTGAGGATCGATGAATCGTTGGGCATTCAGGCGTCCTTCAATTTTCACCAGGTCACTTCATCCCATTTAGTTGATCGTCCTCTACACCAGTAAATCTCCACCACCATGTGGAGGAGCCTTATCCATGCAGTTCTGGGCGTAGTGCTCATGGACTCTGCGGTAAACTCTTCTCCGTCTATCGTTTTGCTGGTGCAGAAAGAATGATTCATCACTTCTTCTTCTTCTGCGTTCGAAGTTGTTGGTCACTTCAGATCCTGATCCCTGTCGACATGGCAAAGCCCTCAGTCCTCTCCAGATCCTGATAGGAGCCCCAAAGCTTTTGCCCCAAGCTTGTGTCCTCTGGCCATGTCTCACACCTCAGGTCTGCATGGTTTTGGCACTCTTGTAGGATATGTTCTGGAGTCTGGACTCCACTGCCACATGGACACTCATCTGTGTGAGACATTTTGAGTCAATGCAGGTAGCTCAGTAGTCTGCAGTGGCCTGTCCTTAGGTGAAAGAGGATGGTTTGCTGATGTCTTTGTAGTTGGTGTATTGGATCTGGTTCATTGTTGCATTTCAGTTTCTTTTTCCATTCAGATCTGCACTGGTTACTGATTATAGTTTTCGCCTCTTAGTAGTTTAATGGATGATTGGTTTGATCTTGATTGCTTCCAGCATTCATCACTAAACCAAACCCTTCTCCAATTATTCACAACGGTCCGTTGATTATGCTGGTTTGCCCACTGCAGTCGGTTCTGGTGATGCCAGTCCGTAAAAACAGGACCTCTGTAAGGTCTTCTAGCCCACAGACCAGCGTCATGCAGCCAGCTCCTGACCATTTGATCTGAAATTTGACGAGCTGCTGCCAATGACTGGACTTTTGAGGATGCAAATGCAAATTGATTCCTGAGGTGACGCAGCAGTATGAAGCAGTCTTCAGCAGGAGGTCTTCCACTGCACGGCCAGTCTGCAACTGAGTCAGTTTCTTGAAATCATCTCCAAAGGCAACTAATGGTGCTTCTAACCACATTAAATTGTCTGGCCACCACACTTTGTGACTCTCCAGTCTGTAAACATTTAATGATGATGAGTCATTGTTATGTAATGAGATGAGTCATATTTGTGCATTGAATTTTCAAATGAATTGATTTGATGAGTGTCAGTCTTTTATAAGCATGGTCAGTGAGATTTGTGTTCAGTAAGTTTCACGGGATTCTTGTGAACCTGTCATGAGTTACTGTCAAAAATGCTGTTTTGACTAGTGTCGCTTTTCTGTGCTCATGAATTATCTGCTGAGTACAATTCAGGTCAGCATATGAAGTTGATGTCCAAGTGAATGTTTCAGGCAATTTGCCATCGTCTGATTAGCAAACTTCAGTTTAAATCACAACATCACATTTGTTGCGTTTCTTTTTTCAACAATATATAGTACAGATTTGTCATAGTCCTAAGGAAAATAATGCCTAAGGAAAATACTCAGTATAAAGTGGAACGAATTCAAGAACAATGCAGAGATAAGACAGATGAGCAAACAACAACTTGTCTCATGGGTGATCAGAAAAAGAAAATGGACATATGTCGGTCACGTGATGAGAAGAAACAGTCAGAGAATCCCAAAACAAGCTGTCAGGTGGAACACAACAGGACAAAGAAAGAGAGGTTGACCATGTGAAACTCTAAAGAGGACATTGTTAAGAGAGGCCAGTTTCTTGAGCATAACATCACTGAAAACAGGAAAACTTGGCAAACTACCATGCAAGCCCTATGTGATGTTTTAATGGCATAGGAAGGATGTAAGATGGCATACTCCGCAAGGCAAAATGAAAATTTTGCCAGGCTTCTGTTACATTACTGTGTAATATAGGAATTAGAAATATCTAAATCAAAAAATATTATTAAAAAAAAGATATATTCTTTGATGAAGTGGTAAGATAGCTTGGCAGTCACAACTTTTTTTATCAGTTTTTTTTTCCTTAAAATTTTCATAAAGATTTTCAAAATTTTCATATTTAATAATTTTCTTTCCTGCATGGTAAAGATCTTTTAATAATCTTTTATTATTTTGTATAATATATATATATATATAATCTTTTATTTTCAAATAAACTTAACAAAATACAGTCATTTTATATATGCTATCATGAAGAGCCTGGTTTACTCATTCACTTTGCTCACACTGTTTGTATTAGTTACATTATGTGTCAATATTTACGTTTGTATTGATAAAAATTTATAGCACTTAGTCTTAATTTTTGTTACCAAAATTGTTTTTTTTTCTTTTGTGATGTAACAAAACTGACAAATTACAGTCACACCCATCCTACAGCACTGATCGCTGTACTGCCTTTCCATGTGATGTCACCAAAGAGCAGATAACTGACACTGTTCCAGAAGCAACAGTTGATGTTGCTACACTTATATTTGTTCTGTCTGCTATTCACCCTGACAAGATGGCTGACTCAGTGAGAAATATATCGAAGGTACATGAAACATTTATTTTTATTTAATTAAGTTACAAAAAAAAAACGTTGAATGTTGACTTTTTCTTAGTGTAAGCTGGACAGAACAAGCTTGGCTGAGTGCTCCATGAAGGCAAGAAACAGAACAGAGTGGAGGTTCATTGCAGTCAACCTTCCATGGGGAGTCAGCATGAGATAATGATGAAGAAATAAGAAAAGATTTTCCTATCAGCCATAAGATCATATGACATGGAGAAGGACGTTGTATAAGGATTGCTGCATCATTTGAGGAAGATACAAGGGCTGAAACTAAAGAGAGAAGACATAGGCATAAAGAAACTGGAGCTTGCAGCACAATAATCATGCTTATTGAATATTGATAGACACAGCCATTGGAAAAACCACTCAGTAAAATAGTGCTTGTCAAGTTCCACATCTAGGAGACGGTTACTGGCTTCAAAATCATCGTTTAAGGCAAAAATGGTGGTTCTTTGAAGTGGTTAGTGCACTGGTCTCTCATGGCAAAGGTCGGGGGTTCGAATCCAGCCGGCAGCGCCCCAGTTATCTAGCTGTAGAAATGGGTACCCGACTTCTTCTGGAGTTGGAGAAGGAAAGGCAGCCAGGCGTGATACTGACCATATCACCCTCTGGTGTGCTGACAGGTGAAGGAAAATATGGGCACTAACACCATATCCCTATGTGCCTCTAAGGCATGACAAGATTACCTTTACCTTTTACTTTTTTAAAATTTAAGGTAAATATGATTAAGATGGAAACACGTAGAACAAGGGCTTTATGCTTTTATTTTCATAATTGTTTGACTTACCTTTTTTAAATGTATGATAAGACGTGCAGCATCATTTCCATCATCAGCTGAGGCAGCAGTTCCAAAACTGTCCAGCACATTCTATACCAGTTCACAGATTTTCCAAAGACAGATACAAATATCAATCAAACATACATGGACATGTCAGACGTATAAATTTTTTAAAAAAGTAATTATGAAATATCAGTAGGAACTGCAAAAATGCCAAAAAAGAATACTGGTCAACTGATAACTAAATCTGAAATAAATAACCCTTTTGATACCCTTTGTGAGAAGCCCTGCTAGCTGTTAAGATTTCTTTTCTCATCGTTACCTGGTCATATCATTAACAAGAGTCATTCTGTAGTAATCAAAGAGTTTTATTTTTAAAATTCATGAATAATATTAAGCCTATCAAAAGTTTCCCCCCCCCCCTTTTTTTTTTTTAAATTAAAAAAAATTTTTTGGTCAGTTTCAGCAGAATAGACCTGAAATTAATGGACATAAAGTACATTTTGCCATTTTAATTTGTCCACATTTTGTTTTTAAATATTGTTACTCAATAGCATAGATTATTAACAACATTTGGAACAAGGAATATTTGTAGAGCGAATGGTCCCATAATACTATAAATGGTATAAATGTTCATTATTATGTTACTGTTTATTGTAGTCTCAGAAGGAAAAGCCCCCAGAATAAAGAGATCTGTTATTAATATATTATAAAATATTATGAGAAGAAGTTATTAATATATAAAGTGCTTATGCTTTCTGTTTCTCTTATCAGACACTCAAAGCTGGAGGAGTTCTTCTAGTCAGGGACTATGGGTTATATGATCATGCAATGCTCAGATTTTCTAAAGGTCACAAGCTGTCTGACAATTTTTATGTTAGGCAAGATGGTACAAGGGCATACTATTTTTCTATAGGTAGGTTGGTACTTGTTTGCTGTCATCCACAGAAGTTGCTTGACTAACAGTTCTTTTTTTAATGGAACATGCAAAGCATTTGCAGCATGCCTGCACTCTGCTTTCCTGTTCAATTTGTTTTTTTCACATTGCCCATTAATTTTCAGCTCTTCGTTACCATTTTTTATCAGTAAAATTAGATATCCCCACAGATGTATCCCTTTAATGAGACAATTCACCACAGAAATGCAGAAGTAATCAACAGTCCTCAGATTGTGGGCAATTGGTCCTAGAAGTTAACTTGATGTACTAGCAGTGGAAATTTTCACATTTTCATTTTTACCCGTGTACGAGGGTCATACCAAAAGTCGTGAGCAAAAATTTTTTAAAAATCAGAATTTATAGATTGAGAAAATATAAATGTATCACCTTAATCTGCATCCTTTGCATTTCATGTAGAGGTCACATGACATCACCATCATCTGTCATGTGACCACACGGAGCAAAAACAAAATGGTGGGTTCTGAAGGTTCGTTTCATCAACGTGCTGTTATTGCATTCCTCTGTTATTGAGTTCCTCGTTAAATAGGAAATCTCAGCTGCTGAAATTCACCAAAAACTTCAACTTGCTTATGGAGATGTGTGTATGGGTGCTAGCATTGTTAAGAGGTGAGTGAAACATTTCAAAGATGGAAACATGAGCATCCAAGATATGCCTCACAGTGGTTGCTCTCGAACTGCCTCCACTGAACGCAGCTGGAAAGGTTTGACGACATCATTAAAGACGTGTCACAGTATCTGAAATGGCTGTAAATCTTGAAATAGGACACAATGCAGTACAGGAAATGATTGAAACCCTAGGCTATAGAAAAGTTTGCGCCCACTGGATCCCACATTTGTTGACTGAAGATCACAAAGCTGTGAGAAAAATCGGACAACTGAGGAAATTCAGAAAATAGGTTGGGAAATTCTTCCACACCCTGCCTATAGCCCCGACCTGGCACCCAGTGATTACCGTCTTTTTGGTTTTGTGAAAGAACAAATGCAAGACCATCAGTACGACACAGGAGAGAACATCCAGGAAGCAGTGCATCTGTGCCTTCAGTCAGCTGGAACGGAATTCTACTGGGAGGGTATTTTCAAACTTGCAGAGCAATGGGAGAAATGTGTTCAAAGAAATAGAGATTATGTTGAAAAGTGAAGAAAGAATGCAGTTTAACTCTTCCCATGCCATTGTCGCTATAGTGAGAACTTCCGGTTACTGAGTTGCATGCCAAAGTCGATATAGCGACTCTTTGGTGTGTTTTATTAAAACAACCGGTGTAACATCTAGATTGTACATATTTTGTCTGTGTTTCCGGTGACACTTTTCAAAATGGTGAAAGAGTGCTTAGTTGCGAGCGATGCCGAGCGAGAAAAAGGAAGAGAAACACCAAAAATTTTCAATTTTTGATGATGTAGATAGGGGTATGGACATGGCCTGTGACCACCCCACTGCTCTTGAATGTAACCCAAGTAGATCTAGATATATTAGATGACTGGAGAAGTAGTTAGGAGGTTATTTCAGACATTAGTTTAGCGAGAATGCAACATAGAATCACAATACGAGATTGACAAGTTGATCTAGACATCTCAGATGGTAAGTAGTATAGATCTAGACCTAGCCAATGGTGAGCTGGGCACAATCATTGTCTAAAAACATGACATTACTTCTTTTTTCCTAAAAAACTCTGCATTTATGAAATTTTCGTACATTTAGTTATATTTTGGAACATAATAAGTACATGGAAATACTGTTTTCCATTCCATTTTACAAATATACCCCCTGTACATATCAAGACCAGTGCTTTTATTCTGGCACCCAACTGAACGTCCGCGTTTCTTCTTGTGGCATGGAAGGAGTTAAGGTGTTACATTTATATTTTCTCAATCTATAAATTCTGATTTTTTTAAAAATTTGCTTTCGACTTTCGGTATGACCCTCATATTCACTTTTACCCATGTATTCACTTTAGCTTGAAGTGATAGTAAACTTGTAGCACTGACAAAATAAGATCTGAACACATGTTACAAGAGTATATGACATTTCAGGAGCAAGGATGACAAACAAGACCATACCAGTTTCAGAACTAGTACATGATAAGACCTGTAACTGCGACTACTGTTTCCTTAAAAAAATTCTTTTAGAAAATGTTCAACTTAAAGGACAAATAGATTTATGACTTGATTATTTACTTATCACTATAGATTTATTTTCAAACAAATTTGCTAGATCTGCGAGCAACCAGTTTTATAGTGGTAGATATTATTATAAATGGTTAGGTAAATCTTATATTTTGGTGGTTAGCTTTCATTAGTGATTTATGTCATTGTCCTTTTCTTCAGAGAAACTTAACTCCATCGTGGAACAAGCTGGGCTGAGAACAGTACAATGCAGCTACATACACAGATCTACAGTAAACAAAAAAGAGAGCATTGATGTGGCTAGAATTTTTGTACAAGGAAAATACGCCAAGTGTTCTGGATAGTCTTCCACATACGAGTCTGCTGATGACACCACATGTTCAAAACAGTCAGTGGCAGAGCTCATGTCATTGCTCAGAAGCTAATGAAAACTGTATGTGTTAAATTAGGTACTTTGTCAGACTCAGAGGTTTTGTAGGTGTAAATTAGGAAATGGAAAAATCTCTAAGTTAATTTACAGTTGGAAGAAGATAGAATTATCCATGTAGAAGTTTAGATTTCTCAAGCATTGAAATTGCTAGGATTATGTTGATGTAGTGTGACGTCAGTGATTGTGTTAATGAAGAGTTAATTCTGTGCTTTAGCTCTTCCCGTGCCTCAGGAAGAAATGCAGATGCTCAGTTGGGTGCTGGATTAAATGTGCGGGTCTTGATATGTATAGAGGCATATTAGTCAAATGTGAATGAAACAGTTTTTCCATGTGAAAAGTGTACTTATTATGTTTCAGAATAACTAAATATGTAAGAAGATTTCGTAAATGCGGAGTTTTTTAGGAAAAAAAATGTAATGTGATGTTTTTAGACAATTATTGTGTCAAACTTACCATCGGATAGTTCTAGAGGTACACTGTGTACCATCTGAGATGTGTAGATCTACCTGTTGATGTCGTATTGCAATTCTGTGTTGCATTATTGCTAAAATAATGTCTGACATAACCTTCTGACTACTTCTCCAGTTGTCTAATATGTCTAGATCTACTTGGGATACATTCAAGAACAGTGGTCTGGTCACAGGGCATGTCCATACCCCTATCTACCCTACCAAAAATTGAAATTTCTCACAGAAAACTTCAATTTTCTCCCTCATAACTAAGCACTCTTCGGCCATTTTGAAAAAGGTCATGGGGCATGAGCATTAAATGTTTACAATCTAAATGTTACACCGGGTTTTTAATGAAACAAACCAAACGTCGCTAGAGCAACTAAAGGCACCATGTGAGAAACCGGAACTGTTGTCTAAGCGACGAAAGGCACAGGAAGAGTTAGCAATCAGTGCATGAGAGTGAAAGACAGAGAAAGAAATTACTGTCTTCAATAATATTGAGCATGTGGATAAGGATGATATGTAAGTGTTGGTGTAATATGCTCATTCTTTATATTTATAAAGTGATCTGGTAATAACTGATACTCAGTGTGCAGAAAAGTGTGGAAGACAGAGAAAATAGGCAGCATGCCCTGTGCAACCAGTTCTTCAAACTTGATGATAAAACTTTGTGTTCATTTATTTCCTGTTGTCATGTGGAACAACTTGATGCTATTGTTGTTATGTTATTCCTCACAGTGGAAACTACAGCTGGGACAAAAACTGTGAACTGGCTAAAGACACAAGACTACACACAGGCATGCATTTTGAGTGACTCGGTGAACGTGCTGAGAAAAATTCTAGCTGGCCTGCTAAGGCAGCAGTAGCTGAAATCCTTGCAGATGTCACAGATTCACAGACTAACCTTTATCTTTGTGACAGGACATGCAGGTGTGTCAAGAGAAATAAAGGAACAGATCAGCTGGCCAACTCAGTAATCATAGAAGAAGCTCAGTCAGTGGATCGAGCTGACGTCATGAATGATTGAAAGAAGCTGGCGAGGAAAATATTTCTCTGACATTTGTGAATGGGAATCCTCACCATAAATGAAGGAGCTAGTGATGAAACTTAATGTGACAAACATGAACAGCTAATTAAAAGTACCAGAAGCATAATCAGTCGACACAGAGTTGGTCGGTCATTGTACGCTGATTAGAGATATTGAAGAGCACCTGTGGGTATGTCCAGAGTTAAAAGATGATGTTTCTTTCTAATTAGCTGTCATAGTGTTGCTTTCCATTCTCCCTCTGTGTGGTCAATAAATGCAGACTGTTGATTTCTGATGGTTTAAAATGAAATGTGCTCGAATCTTGCCATGGTGGCATAGCCTGAGGGTTTTAGTGGCCACATTTTCCTTGACTTTAGACTCATGACAGGGTGATGTAGTCAACACTGTCCCTGGCTGTCTTTCCTTCTTAAGCTCCAGCAACAGGTTGATTGCCCAGGTTTTAATCACCAATATTTTCACTATATAATTAGTGTATAAGTATACAACTATACACGAAGCACTACAGTAAAGCTGTGTGCTTGTATGATTAAGGCTCACGCCGAAACATCACAACTTTGTAGTCACTAAACAATAAAGCTGTTCTTAGTTTTTTCCTAGTTTATACATTTTCACTAGAGTTGAGTGCACCATCCACTACACAACACTGCTATCCTGATAGTTTTTAAAAAAAAGTTTTACTTTTCGCAGACATTCCTGTGTATACATGTTTATAGTAAGGAGTAAGAAACAAATTTGGTTTTGTAGCTCACAGATAACATAATAGTAGTGCTTACAGGGCTTAGTAGATAAACACTACAGGGCAAAGGTTTGATCAGAGTTCATGAGAGCATGGTTGGGGAAATGTACATGGGGAAAATAGAAGTTATGATTTGGCCCTGGTGTGAAGAGGATTGCTATGACTGAATGCCAGAAAGTAAGTCTGTAATTGTTGCATCTTATGTGGAAGATTTGAGTGTCTGGAGTTACCAGCATTATCATAATGTACTTTGTCATTCTGTGAGCCATTCATTAATCCTCTCATGCTGGAATTAAACATCCTCATCTGTAACTGACCATGCCACCTCAACTGATTTCACTCTGAATTTTCGTATGTAAAAAAGGTTGTGCCTTTGTGTTGTTCATTTGCTTAAGCAAAAAGACTTGTCATGATCATCACAAGTATATAGGCCTACAACCTTGTCTTACAGAGAACATTCAATGAATATAGTGCTGAGTTGGGGTCAGGAGCTAACCCCTCGTACCGGCAGAAGGGGTTAATAAAGGTTTCGTATGTTTTATGAAAGAAATTTGGTAGTGTAGAAGTTTTATGTCATCATCCCCTCTGAAGCATACTTTTATTCCATGAAAATGATGTCCTGTTTTATCATCTGCTGTATTAAAAACTCCCTGTTCTACGAATTCTGATTAATTGGCCTTATTATTTAAATTTTTTGACAGTTTCATCATGTAAAAGTTGTACTTGTGGTTCTTGTCACAAACGTTGGCCACAGTTTGTTAAAAGTATTGTTTGACGTCATTTACGTGTATATGTGTCCTATCTGCAGTTGTCAGCTGACACATGACAGTTCAAGATAAAAGAGGGATTTTGGTGATATGAAGAAACTGAACAATCAGAAAACAAATTGTGACTGCTTTGAGGCAGCTGACTTAATGAGAAACAGAAAATGGATGGAGAAAAATACGTCTGAGCTGTGTGGAAGAGAAAACTAGACTACCAAGTACCTATGAAGGACAACCATTACCGGGAGATATACTACCTGAAATATGAAGAGAAACAACTTGACTAAATAGGAATAGCATAAGTATATCCAAGTGCCGTGGGAAAAATGGTGTTTGAACTGATCAGAAGCACCAAGGATTGTACAAAATGGATGATTTCTAACATTGCCAAGAATAGCATGTAAGAGATGAATGAAGAAGAAAGAAAAATATCCCTGTGTTCCATGCTGTTAAGGAATATTGGGGATACAGTGTTAGACTGGCATTTCCAGGACCTTTCGGCTTATAAAAGTATGATATGGTCAGTATCATGCTTGGCCTCATTTACCTTCCCAGATTTCTCTGGTACCTATTTTTAGAGGCTGGGTGGACCCTGGAGCCTTTTTAGTGTGCTGGTACCATTAAAAAATCCATACTGCTGGGACTTGAACCTGGTACCACTGAATTAGTAGACCGAGCCCCTAATCACTCAGGTAACCAGGCCACCTAGTGAAGAATAAATCTCTAGTTAAATTTGATTTGAGAGTAATGAAACTAGATATCTGTAACAATGAATGACCTAGTGACCTATTCACAATGATAACCTCAAAACCATTAGCAAAATTTAGTGCTCATTTTCAGAGTTCATGGAAAGCACTGAATATGACATGATTCACAAGAATGAATAATCACCCACAACATTTGAAGATTATGAATTTGATGTAATAATAATGTCCTCTCTCAACCCCTCCCCACAGCTGACATCAACGTTCTGCACAAAAGGTCATAAATTTCCCTAAAAAAAATGCAAAGTAATGATCTGGATAGTTCATTCAGACATATTTACATATACTGGCCTAGTTCACAAAAGTTCAATAAATGACATGACAAGCTGATACCTGTGACATCTGCATAAAGAGTATGGTGTTCAGAGCAGCATAGACAGAGATAAAATTTCCACTTTACTTGGGCCAATACATGGCACAGATTTTGTTTCTAAATGGAACCATTGATTACAGCACTCAGCTAAGCACACAAGGGACTGCTTTTTCTATTGGTATTTGAGCATTTATGCTGCTACTGTTGCTTTCTCCCTATTCACAGTAAATGATGGACAATATCCTGAACAAGTTATAGCACTAAAAACAAAAGTCAATATTTAAACATCACTGACTGTAATCAATAAGCAGTTTTCTTTCTTTCTTTAATGTCAGATTAAAAATGGACTTTGTGATTAAAAGTGGACTTCAGCAGTTTTCTTGTTTCTCATCTCAGAGTTAGCAAGGGCTGTGGTGACTTTATTTATTTGCTATATTAGAATAGGAGTTGATTTTGATGACTTCCTTCTTTTGCCACATCAGATTACGCATGGGTTTTGGTAGCTATATTTACTTGTGATGTCAGAATAGGAGTGGGTTTTAGTGGGTTTATTTATACACCATATCAGATTAGGAGCTGTTTTTGGTGGCTATTTCTTTACCATATCAGATTAGGAGCTGATTTTGGTGGCTTTATTTATTTACCATATCAGATTAGGAGCTGGTTTTGGTGCCTTTATTTCTTTACTATATCAGATTAGGAGTGAGTTTTAGTGGCTTTATTTACCTTATCAGTTTAGGAGCTGGTTTTGGTGGCTTTATTTGCTATATCAGATTAGGAGTGGGTTTTGGTGGCTTTATTTATTTGCCATATCAGATTAGGAGCTGGTTTTAGTGGCTTTATTTATTTACCATATCAGATTAAGAGCTGGTTTTGGTGGCTTTATTTACTTTATCAGATTAGGAGTGGACTTTGATGATTATTTACCAAATCAGATTAAGAGTGGGCTTTAGTGATTTTCTTTATTTCCCTGAGTGAACTTCAGAATACAATTTTCCAGCAAGACCTATCACCAAATTCTCTTCTCTTAGTCATGATGAAGGACTGGGAGCAAAGAAAAATGAGGTAGATTTGATGGCTCAGTTATCAGGGCTTGCAAACCTGGCAAAGACCCTATCCCAACTCTTGATTGCTGCTATCAAGCTCAGCCTGACTAACTGGGCTGGGGTATCGGCAGTCCATATGGTCTGCCTAGAAGCTCACTTTTTTAAAAAAGTTCATTCAGGATCTTCAAGCTAAGCTACGAAGTTCAGTATGATGCTTGTGTTCCAGTATCTCCATAGCCTCAGTTTGCCAAGAACTTCCTGTTGGTAGTTCCAAGAAGATAAAACAAAGATACCAGATTGTTTACAGAGGTTCTACAGAAAGGCAAGATGGCTACTTTAGTTAGACATGCCAACTTCAAGGAATCTTTCCTTTATTTCTTTCTATCTCTTTCATACTGAAACTGATAATAAACATGTGAAACAATATATATATATATCACGCACTTGCCTAACCCAGAAGTTTGCACGGAACAGAGCATAACTAAATGAGTGAAGACAGTTAAAACTTTTAAATCCTTTTAGGTTTTATAAATGTGGTTCAGTGACAATAAGAAAAAAAAAATCTCACCTGCACATTGTGATGTAATAGTATAATGTGAGGAAGAATAAGATAAACATCATTAAGTAACATTTTGGGGAGGTCAGAGACAAATTACAATGAAAATATAGACACAAATATTTTATGATATATATATATATATAAAGACATGGTTCCAGTAAAGAAAACACAAAAGAATAGATGGATCACAGCAGGTACACTAGAACTGATAAAACAATGTAGAGAAATGAAGACGCAATGGAGAGTGACAAACAACAACAAAGATAAATATAAATCTTTAACAAAAGAAGTACGAAGAAACATAAGAAAAGACAAAAAACAATACATACAAGATTGTTGTGAAAGAATAGAAGAACATCAGAGGTGTGGAAGAGATAGTGAAATGTTTAAAGAAATGAAGACATTGACGAGAAATGTCACACCTAAGCTAAATGTAATTTGTGATGAGATGGGGAATACCCTGACAGAGACAGAGGAAATTCTGGAAAGATGGAAGGAATATTGCAAAAGAATGTATGAAACAACCGACTGTGGAAGCAGAAATCAACAGTGTGAATTATTATTGGAGGAGAAAGAACCCGAGCCGACAATGGAAGAAGTTTTATGGGCAATAAAGAGTCTGAAAAATGGTAATCACCAGGATGTGATGAGATAACCGCTGAATTTATTAAAGCAGGAGGAAAGGAGTGTGCAACAATCTATCATGCACTATGTAAAAAGATATGGCATTCAGGTATTTGGCCAAAGAATGGAAAAGAACTGTATTCATACCACTGCCAAAAAAGGGTAACCTGAAATTATGCACCAACTACAGAACTGTTGCCCTGATTAGTCATGCCAGTAAAATTCTGTTAAAAATCATAATGGGTAGACTTCGAAAGAAAATAGAAGAAGAAGTCAATATGGTCCAAGCTGGCTTCAGGCAAGGAAGAGGATCAAGAGATCATATATTCAATCTAAGATTAATAATAGAGAAATGCAGGGAGTTTAATGTGAATCTATATTTATCCTTTATAGACTACTCAAAGGCATTTGATTGTGTACAACACCAGAAACTTTGGGAAATAATGGAAAAAATGGGATTTCCAACACATTTGATACAATTAACATCACTGCTGTATTCAGACCAACAAGCAGCAGTAAGAATAAATGGTGAAACAACAAGTTGGTTTGACATAAAACAAGGGGTCCGTCAGGGGTGCATATTGTCACCCTACTTATTTAACTTGTATACTGAAAATATAATGAGGAATGTTAGAGAAGATGTAGACAAAGAATATTACGATGCCATAACAGTTGGAGGTTATGAAATACCAGAGATTAGATATGCTGATGACACAGTATTGCTGTCCACAACACAAGAAGGAATGGAAAAACTAATTATGTCAGTCCGCAAGAACAGCGAAGAGCAGAACCTCTATCTTAATGCAAAGAAAACTAAAGTGATGACAACTGACAAAACAAACAAGGCAACTGGAATATGTATCAATGAGGAAAAACTGGAAGAAGTGGAGAGTTTTGAATATCTTGGATCACTGCTAACTAATAATGGAGATACAATGAGGGAAATTAAAAGGAGGACATCTATTGCTCTTCAGAAAGTAAAACAAATGAAGAATCTGTGGAGAGGAGCAGACAGAACCACAAAAATAAGATTTTTAAGGGCATGCATCTTTCCCATCGCAACATATGCCTGTGAGACCTGGACACTTAACAAAACAGCTGAGAAGCACATAAATGCCTTTGAATGTAAATGCTATAGAAGAGTTCTCCAAATATCGTGGACACAAAAAAGAACAAATATATCTATACTACAAGAGCTTAATATTGAAGAAGGCTGGCTAGTAAAGAGGATTAAAGAGAGAAAACTTAAATATTTTGGCCACATTAAACGTCATGATAATTTAGAGAAGACCGTATTGGAAGGATACATAATGGGAAAAAGAAAAAGAGGAAGACCGAAACGAAGATGGCTGCAAGACATCGTTGATGATCTGGAAATGGATGCAGCAGCAGCAGGCCATCTTGCTCACAACCGAGAGGCCTACAGGAGTGCTGTTTGGGAGGCAAAGTTCCGCAAGGGACATGCAAAGGAATGAATGAATGAATATATATATATATTTATAACTTTAAAGACATAATTCATCACAAAATCACTATTGCTTCAATTTGGACAAGAATGATTGGGCACGTGATTGTTGATGTGAGGGAGATCTGTCATCACAACCAGTTTTGTACAGAAGAAGAACCATTGTCAAACAAAACAAGAACAGTAATAAATAAATAAAAAGAAAGGAAGTTGATGGTAAGCATTATAAGACAGCTGAATAAATTATCATTAATCAGATTCTGTAAAAAACAAACATGAAAGCAAGAGCATCTGTGGTACTGGTCTTTCTGTAAAAAAGATCCTACCCCAATGAGGAATTGAACCCAGGACCTTATTATCAGTAGCAACTACACTAACAGCTATACCACCACAGAACATTATATTAGGAAAGTAAAAAGTGATATACTCATATTTCTTATTTACATAAACAGTGGATAATACTGTAGGTTTTGTGGTAAATCATGCGTAGTACTTTTGTAGTGAAAAGATCTACAATGTCCTGTATGATGATTCTTTATTGTGCTTCAATACTGACATAACCAATAAAAGCACTTAATCAGTTTATAATTTGCTTGATCACATTATTTGTTCCCATATTTACATCTTCTTCTGCGTTCAAGGTTGTTGATCACATCAGATCCTGATCCCTGTCAACATGGCAAACTCTGCAGTCCTCTCCAGATCCTGATAGGAGCCCCAAAGCTTCTGCCCCAAGCTTGTGTCCTCTGGCCATGTCTCACCCCTCAGGTCTGCATGGTTTTGGCACTCTTGAAGGATATGTTATGGAGTCTTGACTCCACTGCCACATGGACACTTGCCTGTGTGAGACATTTTAAGTCAATGTAGGGGGCTTAGTAGTCTGCAGTGGCCTGTCCTTAGGCAGAAGAGGATGGTTTGCTAATGTCTTTGTAATTGGTGTATTGGATCTGGTTTGTTGTTACATTTCAGTTTCTTTTTCCATTCAGATCTGCACTGGTTACTGATTATAGTTTTCACCTCTTAGTAGTTTACTAGATGATTTGTTTGATCTTGATTGCTGCCAGCTTTGGATAGGCTATTTCACTGCCAGCTATCCCACAGTGGGATGATACCCATTGTAGGGCCACAGTTGTTGACAGTGTAAGGTGCTTCAGTTCTGTTGTGATTTCCTATATGTTTGCCTGTGGATTCTTATTGTTTTTAGAAATTCCAAAAGTGCCCTACAGTCTGTGAAGAAGGTTATTTTGTGTGGTGGGTGCTGGTTTTCTGTTAAGTGTTCTGAGGGCTTCAAGGAGGGCTGTTGTTTCTGCCCTATAGTTGGAGAAAATCTTTCCCATCACAAAGGCCTTTTTGGTGTGTCTCCCATCTGTGTATCTTATGTAAGGGCCACCACCTCCATTTTTTACTGCTTTGTCTGTAGACCCATCTGTGTACACGTCTGTCCAGTCAGCTTGGTTCTTATTTGCTGTCAATCAGCTCCTGGGTCAGTGTCTTCATCTGTGTACACATGTGTCCATTCCGCTGGATTGTTATTTGCTGTCAATCACCTCCTGGGTCAGTGTCTTCATCTGAAGGTATTAGGTAGTCATTTTTGTGTATGCCTTGTACCTCTGTGAGGACTATCTTTTCACAGTGACTGTGCTTCTCCACAACTTGGAGTGGTTAATTTTCTTCATGTGAGATGGGAAGGAGGTCTTTATAGTGTTGTTACAGTTGTGTTGTCAGATATATTTACATGAATCACTTCATGTTCAAATAAAAATAAACATTATTACTATTCTCATAATTTTTTTTTTCAAACTTTTGGGAAGTGTTTTCTATTAAAAACAAGCACTGTATTTTTTTCATTACAGATTCACACATTTTTAAAAATTTCATTTGATGCTCTTTAAATGATTTAGTTCTTTCTTTATAAAATGCTTTGTTTTATTTTCATCTGTGAACTACACTCGTGAGAGGCACTTGGGTGTAGTGATAAAGTGTGTGGACAGTGAACAAAAGTTCGCAAGTTCAGTCCCAGACAAATGTAATTTTATTTTTATTTATTTATTTTTGAATGAGGCAGACATGTCAGTTGGTTAGAAGAAGCTTGCATAGTCTTAAATTAAAAATGTTCATTTTTTCACTCACTCAATCATTGGACAGCTGTATATACTAATGTGTTTAGAAGAACACACATGGCACCACAGACATTCAGGCATAAATAAATTCTTTACCCAACAGGTATCATTCAGTGTGTGAATAAAGCAACCAATGGAATGTTCTTTGAATAATGAATATAACTGACTTAATCATTTTAATTTTAAGTGCTAGTCATGTACAGGAGGTTAAAAAAAACCCACATACTTATGTACAGTTGGAATAGCATAAAGCGAAAATAACCATTCCAAATAAAAATTTCAAACAAAAGCAGAAAAATGCTGATTAGATTTAGCATGACTTGTATCATAACATTCAAACACAGATTACATTGATCTCGAAGACCATGAAACAATTTAACATTCTTTATCCATAGTTTACCACTGTTCATTTGACCATTTATTTGATATGCAGCCAAGTATGTAGAAGTTCAAGGCTGTAAAAAAAGATAAATGAATATTCATTAATGCCGGGGTTTTTTTTGTCTTATAAACAAAATTATTTTATGAATAATGACGATGAGTACATGATGAGTACATGAATACATGACGATGAGCGTAGACAATATATGATAATTTTGAAAATAAGTACACTAACACATGGAGTAAATGTAGTGGACAATACCAAATTTTTAAAAAAAGAACCTGTATTTTATGCATTCTCACAGACCGTGTACTGATGTAACCAGACCATCTTTTCCAAGTTCAGATACAGTGCTGTTTCATATAATATGGGACAGCTGGTCATTTCAACTGATGGTAAAATGGTCATAAATTAATTCAGAGGATCAAATATGACCATCCCCTTAAATTAAACCAGAAGGTCAAATATGAACATTTAAATGGTATTATTAATTATTATTGTCCAACTGGTGCTGTGTTCCGGGGGCCCAAAGGGTTTTCTGTTTTAAGGTTAGGCCCCAAGGACTCCTTGGAGCCCAGAATGGATGAAAACATGCACGGGTGTGGGGTGGTCATTTTATACCAGCGTACAAAATTTCTGTGTGTGTGTATACAGGGCTGAATTAACCATTAAGCAAAATAAGCACGTGCTTAGGGCATCAAGGAAAAGAGGGGGGGGGCATCACAGAAATTTTCCATAACCGAATCTACCATGGTCTATGGGCCATATGGTGCAGTTGAACAAGGATCCGCAAAAGGTGCCCCCACACTACATGGAAAAAAATACATATATATATATATATATACACACATACACAGTAATAACAAGAGCACTCCGAGAGTACAGACCTCCGCTAAGGGTCATGAAATCGAAGGAAAAAATTCCCCCCCCCCCCCCCACCAATAAATTAAGCCGGGGAAACGTTATATGCAGTCTGTGAAATTTGTATACTTTCTGTACAACGTCAGTTGAAAAAAAAAAAACAAACACGCACATACTCCGACAAAAACATAACCTCCTTGGCGGAAGTAAAAATAATAATAATAATAATCATAGTAATGATAGATGTTAACGATATACATTAATCTTGGGGATACAACAAAATTAGAATCTGGTAACTGCCCCACGGTCCACGGAGGCTCACGTGATCGTCTGGGCGTTATAAGGGAATCCAGCAAACAATTTTTGAAACAGTTTGCTATATATGTGCCCTTTGTAGCTCATTCACTAACTGGTAGACCAAAGTGCTGTTGACTGCTGTCAAGTGGCAGTTAATTTCTTCTCTACGGTGCAGTTACTCTATACCTTTTTTTTTTCAGCCTCAAGCAGCCGGTGGAAAATGCTTAAAGGTTATATTGGAAATGAAAGCGTCTTAAAATCCCTCTCTGATACCATATGGGAGGCACATTCTATGGCAACAGCAGCAATTTTGAAGTATTTCCTTACAATTTTAGAAGCATTAGAATATATAGCCGAAGACCAAGTCACAAAAGGGATACATAGAAGAGAAGCAAATAATATTGCAGATAAGATGCAAGAGCTAGAATTCGTTTTTATGTTGAATTTTTGGAATGATATTTTGCAGAATTTTCAGAGTAAGCCAAGTTCTACAAAATGAGGATGTGAACTTAGAAACATATGCAGATCTCTATGTATCATTAGCTGACCAACTGTGAACTTCATGAGATGAATTTGAAAGATATGATGCAGCTACAAAGGAAATGTTAGAAGATGTTGATTACAAGGCACCTACAACTCGCAAACGTATCACAAAAAAGGTACCCAATGACGGAGATGCACCAGTATATCTGAATGCCAGAGATAAATTTCGTATCACCATCTTTTACACAATTGTTGACAAACTTGAAACGAGATGAAAAGAAGAGGAGAGATATACAAAGAAATAGCCGAGCGATTTTCTTTTCTAAGTGATGTGCCACATAATGTCACTTCATCATCTACTAACATTGAAAAGTATTCTCAGCGCTGTCAAAAGCTGATTGATGAGGACTTCAACAGCAATTTCTCAGCTGAGCTTCAGCAATTTCATTCACATGTGCGCCATAAGTTCAGTGCAACAAAAAATGTAAAAATAAGATTCAGTCATGCTGAACTGTATAAAATAATTGTAGAAGACAATATTAAGTGTGACTTTCCAAATGTAGACATTGGCTTTCGTATATTTTTAACATTAATGGTCACAAAATGCTCAGCTGAGCGTTCATTTTCTCGGCTGAAGTATATTAGAACAACCATGCAACAAGGCGGGCTGGATGCCTTATCTCTAATAAGTATAGAAGCAGACGTGTTACATAAGATTAGTTTTTTTATGGATCTGATCAAAGACTTTGAAATTTAAAAAGTAGGAGAAAACTTTTCAAATATAAATAAAGTGGAAGTATACAAAAATAAACATTATTTTTCATCTTACTGTAAGTTTTGTTTAATTTCGATAAATAAAATTTTATTTTATGGTTTATTATTGTTTATATTTAGAATTACATAAATATGGGGCATCAAAATCTTTTAAGTGCTCACGGTCTCTAAGAGTCTTAATCCGGCCCCGTGTGTGTATGTGTATGTGTGTGGGCATGTGCGTGGGCATGTGCGTGTGTGTATGTGTAGGTGTGTGGGCATGTGCGTGTGTGTCTCTGTGTGAACGGTAGATACTAAACAAACCGAACCAACTGTTACATCTCCACGCTACTAAAACTCTTTACTAACTTCATTTCGCATGAAATGCATCCAAGTTCACACCCTCGCCTTCCTCTTATCAATAGCCAAGGTAGCTTTCCTCGTCCATATCATGAACAGTATTGATATTCACTGTTTCTCGAGGAGGTCTGTCATTGCTGGAGCCACTGTTGGAGCGCGAAGAATTGTTTCCGCTGCTGATTGGTACATGTGCCCATCTCTCGTCAAGTTCAGGGGCTATGTGGATCTCCTTGACTGCTGTTTCTCTCTTCCCGCGCTTTATGTGAAGCTTCCACCTCATGAACCCGAGAAATCTTCTGGTGCCTGTGCTAACCTGCAACAGAAAAAGAGAACATAAACGGGTTTGTTCAGAAAACAAAGAATGTTCGACGATGAACTAAGACGTTCAGTGTGTTTGCAAAGATGACACTGTTACATGCCCCGATGATGAATCATAGCTGGACCAGTTCCTAAAACTATGATAGCCCGCTGGCGTCATCGCCTATCATCAGTAAATAAATAACTGTAGTCAAAAGATCCAAGCAATCTCACAGTGTTCGGAAAGAGAACAAGAAAACCGTTTTTAACTGGTGCAGGTGATCATTGTCTCCATAAATTCTGCACAAGATACTTTTAATAGCTTTGTTTTATATGAAATCTTTTTTTCCAGAATGTTCAATAATTTTTTTCACCCCGTTGAATTCGTTTTCTTTGCATTTATCTTTATTGTCATCGTCAGTTACAAATATCCCTATCTTTGTATTTACCTTGCTTTACTGTCATCGTCTGTTACACATATCTGTATATTTAACTTGCTTTACTGTCATCGTCTGTTACAAATATCCTTATCTTTATATTTACCTTGCTTTATTGTCATCGTCTGTTACAAATATCCTTATCTTTGTATTTATTTTGATTTCCTGTCATGGTCTGTTACAAACATCCTTATCTTTATATTTATCTTGCTTTATTGTCATCGTCTGTTACACATATCCGTATCCTTGTATTTACCTTGCTTTATTGTTATCGTCAGCTACAAATATCCATATCTTTGTATTTATCTTGCTTTACTGTCATCGTCAGTTACAAATATCCTTATCTTTGAGACTGTACAAGCTCCGACCACTTTTTGGAAGAAGAGTCACGATGCAGTGCCCCACAGAACAAATGAGAACCCCACTGAAAGGAAGCGACATCTACCTTGGGGAACTAAAAATGGTTGGCCCTAAAAGTTTTACCCCCCCCCCCCCCCACCCAGAAGCATAGATCAAATTCTCAAATACAATTTAATATTTTAAAACCAATTACGTTAAGTAAACTTAACATGTCCGACCATTAATTTTAAACCATTTACAAATTAGTTTTTAAAAAGCCACACATACACACACAAAATAAATTATAAATTGATTATTATCATCATTGTCATCGTCATCGTCATCATTGTCATCGTCATCATCATCTTGTTAAAAGTGTAAAATTGCTACTTATTGCAACCACTGGCGAAAAATATTTGAAAAGTTACTTTTTTTCCAAGGTAAAAAAATAATATTGTTATAGGCTACATGAATTATGTTTTAATATCACTGCTTTTCTTTTCAGAAAGATTCTGTGGACAAACTGTTACTACTGGAACAATTCTGACATAAGTACTTAAATCAGTGGTTTTGATTTTTGGTTAGAAGAAGCATTGCATAGTTTATTTATTTATTTTTGCATAAAGTTTCTCCTTTGTTCATATTTGTTTGGTAGTGACATTGTTTTGACGTAAAGGATCTGAGAAAAGAGGTTAGGGCTAATAAAATGTGTTCAGTTTTTTCGCTGGTAGTGAAAGCATATAAACACTGAAAATAAATCAGAGCATTATAATGTCAGCTTGAATTTTATGCTTTCCATTATTTGAAATAACTTATTTAATAATCTTTACCTCGGTATATCCGATTGGGCAGGAACATGTGAGTGTTTTAAAAATTAGACTAATACACCAATCTAAAATAACAAACACGGTTATGCAAACACCAAAGGAATTTGATGCATTTTCATGAACACAAAACTGAACACAGTTCACAAAACTATAAGAGTAATCACTCCTTCTTTTGTTATATTACTAAGTACGTTTAAGAGCGCATATATATATATATATATATATATATATATATATATATATATATATATATATATATATATATTAGAAAATATTTAAGACTATTGCTATTCATTTGTATAAGAACTATCGTTATAAACCGCCAAATTTGAAATAAATTTTGTGATTCTAAACATATTTTAGCACTGAAATATTTGAATATGTTCTATGTATTTCCACCATAAGCATAAAAGACAAGCAAAAATTGCTAAATATAAAGAAGTCGGTATATAGAATATGTGTCCCAGCTTTCTCGGCGAAACCAGGTTGGCTACTGGCTTATGACCTATTGTTGTATTAAGACTCACGATGAGTAAGGTCCTCGCAGAATCAACTAGATGCTCGTTGACATGGAAAAGTCTGAGTCGCGCAAGGTTCCTCCAACTACTTCACGCCATGTTCGAGGGTTATGATGCAGGGTGGTAAGGTAAGTGATGGCGGATCACTACACGCGCAACAAAACATTACCGTGCGGTTAGGATGATTAGGCACTACCTCACGATCCATAATTCTGTTGCTTCATGCTTCTTGATACACTCCAGCGTTTGGAGGAGGGGGTAATATAGCTGATAGCACTTTACCATTTGAAAAAAATCTCGCATCCAAAGTTGGAAATACTCATTTTTTAAATGCTTAATTACTAATAACATGTCTTGGACACATAATTGCTATTATTCGTACGATAGCTAAGATTTACGTAATACTGTTGCAAAACGCTGTATAAAACGTTAGCGTGTGTCTTAAGATAATCTGTTCATTGCAGCTCACTTAAACACTTTTGAAAAGACGGTTCCAATAATACTGACTCTGGATTGATAGTTTGGGACAAAACAATTTTCCTCCTTTTCTCCGACATCAGAAACCGCAGAAGCAGTGGTAAAAGGCACAGGAAAATTTAATTTCTCGTTGAATGTTTGCGATAAATTTGTAAATTTAGACATCATCATCATCATCATCCCGTCTGTGTGGATTTTGTAATTTATTCTGGATATTCGAACTCCTTTAAATATTTTCACGTTGAAGCTATCACGAGAAAATCGTTTTCTCATATATTAGGCATGTATTTTGCAAAGGCTTTTTTTTTTAATCTAGTCGGAAACAACTTTCAGACATCTGTAGCAGTTGCTGGTAACATCTATCACATTTATCGCTGCTTTACCCCCAAACTGTAAAACTACGCTACAGGGAAGAAAATTAATTCTTTTCACACCTTTTTGAAATCGCAAATTATTACATTACGAAAGATAATTAATTTGAGCTGAGTTACAGAAAACTTTCAGACATTTCTCGTCTATTTTGTTTACGTGCTCAGTCATAGACAGTGGTAATGATATTTTGTCCATTGTTAAAAACAAACAAACAAAGAAATAAACAAACAAACAAACGCGCGCACAGATACATGTACATTTTCAGTCTTTCTTCAGTTATTTTGACGCTTTGCAAACAGCCAGACCTATGAGTTGTGTCTCCCTGTACGGTAGCAACAATAATTTCCATTAAACACTAGTGTATCCAGAGGAATAGGATAAGAATGAGGAAGTCTCAGCTTGACTAACAAAATATGACGCACTAGGCTCGTTAAAATAATAATAATCATAAACCTGTCTGTAACTGTAAAAAAAGGGCCTAGCTCTGTTGCTGGTCCTAGGGAACGGCCTCATTATACTAGGGGTATGCCCACACGTGGTCGGCACTTGACATCAGGATTTACTTCAGTGGTTTTAGAGAAGTGGCTCCAATATTGTGTTGACTGTTTGTTGTCCATGATTTAACATGGCCTTGTATTTGTTCATCGAGGTGTTGCTTGATGGATTTGTACAGGTCTGATCTGTCCCCTTTGATGAGGTCCTCTGGTTTGGTGCTAGCTGGTCGGCTTTGTTGCTTCTGTCGACTTCGGCATGGCCTGGACAGTATATCCATGTGATGTGTTTGATGTGGGATTTATTAATTATTTCTCGCCATTCGCTTCTATTCTTTTTGTTCCACTTTCCTTAATAGATTGTGAGAGTCGGTAATGATGGTGACACGGTGTGTTTTCTGTGTCACTAACCATTTTAATGTTTGTGTGATGGCCTCTCATTCTATGTGCATATTTGAACAAGTGTTTGTATAAGCCCAAGCCATGAGTTTAAGCGTCTTACCTCCTCGGTATTCTGCAAAACCTCAGCCGCTTCTAGCTCCCCTGCTCACTGATCTGGCTGTATAAATGATTTTGTCCTCAGGAGTTGTATGTTTCTTAACGAGTTCGTTTATTTCCTCTTGTGTTTTCCCCTCCGCCCATTTTCGACATTGTCTCGTTAGGTTTATGTGTACTTAGTGAGATTTTTATGGGCCTCGCTGCAAGTAATCCACTCAGGTTCGCTTGAGATATATTGAGGATCAATAACTGTGTTTGAGTCTTTTGGTTCAGCCATCAGGATTTGCCTCTTTTTATTCTTGATCCTTTGATCATGTGAAGGATATTATTGAGTGGTTGGGTTTTATTGTTGCTGATTTTGAGGTATTCCTTTACTTGGCGACATTTGTGGCGGGTTTGTAAATTAGAAAGATTGAATATGTATCTCATTGCCACCATGAGTGTACAATATGTATCTCACTGCCGCCGTGGGTGTTTCTTTGGTACGGCCCAAGATGAGTCTCATCGCTTCGTTTTGCACTGGTTAAAGTTTGGTTATTTGCATTTTAGATACAAACGCGTTAATAAGCCCAGGCCGTAGTCTATTCTGGATAGGACCGAGGCTCTCATTAGTGTGAACAAGGTGTTTTTCGGAAGTTTTAGATATTCTATGCTTTTATGGCAGCCAGTCCCTGTCTTGCCTTAAATGCCTTTTCTTCTATATGACTGGTGAATGGTAAGGTTCTGTCCAAGTTAATTCCTAGGTATTTCAGGTTATGGCATCATTCAATGGGGGTATTTCCATAAGATATCTCGGGCATACTTTCTTTGACGGTTCTGTTATTTAGTGAGCACCAAAAGGCTTTTGCTTTCACTGGGTTTATTAAAGCCTCGTGGTCAGTGCACCTCCTGGTGATGTTGCTTATTTGCTCTTGGATTTTGATAGTTTGTCTATGTTTGCCATGTGCATATAATAAAACATCATGCACAAAAAGTTAATAGTCTGCATGTTGATGGTTTATGTAGTTTGGCAAGGCCTGTCGTGTAGATGTTAAATTAGACTGAGGAGAGTGGAGACCCCCGGGGCAGCCCCGGGTAGATTTAGGTTGGTTGGGATGCCCATGTCTGCATTTTAGAGCTACTATTCTGTTAAAAAAATGGGTGTCTGAGTGGCGAAGTGGTTAGTGCACTGGTCTCTCATGGCGAAGGTCGGGGGTTCGAATCCGGCCGGCGGCACCCCAGTCACCCGGCTGTAGAAATGGATACCCGACTTCTTCTGGAGTTGGGAAAGGAAAAGGCAGCCAGGCGTGATACTGACCATATCACCCTCTAGTGTGCTGTCAGGTGAAGGAAAATATGGGCACTAACACCATATCCCTATGTGCCTGTAAGGCATGACAGGGTTACTTTTATTTTATTCTGTTAAAAAAGTACGTTAGCTGTCCACTTGATGATCTATGTTTCTGACCTCATTTCAAGCATAACTGTTAGCAGCGTGGAGGAGTCTGCACGACTGTAAGCGTCTTCTAAATCTTTGCAACCATCGATTTTTCCTATTTTCTTTGGAATCCCTGATATGTTTAAAATGCTGCAGTTGCTACGTTGGTGGTTGTATCTTGTCCTGGCTGGCATCCTCCTAAGTTTCAGATAGTAAGCATTTGCATTTCAGGTCCCCAGAGATTTTGTTTTAGCTATTATTAACTTTTCCGTGATTTTCCCGTAATTATTTTGAAGGGTAATAATGTGTGATTTTTTTTTTTGTTCTTTCCCGTTTTGGGGACTGGTATGAGGTGACTATGTAGCCAGTCGTCTGGTATTTTGTCTATACTAGCGCTTTGATTGAAATCTTTGGTTATTTCTTGGATATCACGGTTGGTTGCCTGTTTTAAACGTGAGTATCAGATTTCATCTAGGCCATCTTGATTGATTGTAATGCCTTGTACTTCTTCTGTTATTTTTTGCTTCATTGGTTTGGTCGTTTCGAAGGCTGTTAATGCATATATTTGTTTTTGCGCGATCTAGCCTGTTTCCGTGGTTTGCTTGTTGTAGATATCTCTTTAATAATGCTCGTAATTTTCCTTCTTTTGTGTATAAACTTTCTCCTTCTTCAGTTTGTATTGTGCCTGATAGTTCACTCCTGTTTTGTTGGCTCATGCTCAGATAAAAGCTCTGGAATTTGGTTAATGATTTATCAGTTGTTAATGCGCTACATTCATCCATCTTTTCCTTTTTTCCCCTCATTTGCTAGACATTTGATGTGACTGACACATTGTTTCATTTCTTCTTCAGTGTTCCTATTTTTTACTTTGTATTATTGTGTTGTTGTTTCTGCTTAGTTGCCATAGCCATAGTTAGTTTATCTGTCCAGTACAGTCTACAAGCAGAGATAGTGAACGCAAAGGTTCTCCGATCTGCTCTATTCTCTTGTTCTCACGATGCAGCCTGAGTACTTTTTTGATGTTGTTCATCAATTTCGTTCTCTCACCCCCCCCCCCCCCCCCCACAAGCAGTATAATCGTGTGTACGCGTGGTTTTCATTACAGTATCAAGCCTCTTGACATTATTATTATTGTTATTATTATAATAAACCAGTTTTGCATACCTTGGCAGCTACATAGACCGGGATAGTGACACCAGGAAGGAAGTTAGAATTAGAATTGCAAAAGCAGCACTGTCCTTCAAAAATCTTGAGAACATATGTAATTCAAAAGTTACAAGCACAAAAACCAAGTTAAGATTGTTCAATTCAAATGTGATATCCACTCTCATTTATGCATGTGAAAGCTAGAAATCAACTAAAAAAACAGACAATAAATTAAACTATTTTGAAAACAAATGCCTAAGGAAAATACTTGGTATAAAGTGGAACGAATTTAAGAACAACGCAGAGATAAGACAGATGAGCAAACAACAACCTACCTCAAGGGTGATCAGAAAAAGAAGATGAACATATATAGGCCATGTGATGAGAAGAAACAATCAGAGAATATCAAAACAAGCTATCAAGTGGAGCACAACAGGCCGAAGAAAAAGAGGCCGACCACATGAAACTCTAAAGAGGACATTGTTAAGAGAAGCCAGTTTAGTGGGCATAACATTCCTTGATGAAGTTGAAAGACTCGCCGAGAACAGGAAATCTTGGAAAACAAACAAGAGAGCCGTATGTGACGTTCAACGGCACGGGAAGTATGTAAGATGTATTATTATAACGTTGGCTATCATGCATCTCCATCTTGTGCGGTCCTTGGTGTTTGAGACTTATTCAGAAGTTTTTCTTTTTCCATGCCACAAGGTCAGTTCACAGAGATATTTTTTTTCTTGGCCTTCTCCTTTTCCCTTTCTCCTTCCATTTTCCAGCCATTACTAGGTTCTACAACTTCTGTCTTCTCATGACACGTCTAAGAAATTTTAACGGTCTTTTTCTTATAAAATTAATTAGTTTTCGTTGTTCTGAAACTTTTCCGAGGACCTTTTCATTTGTTTCTCTGTTTGCCCAGGGTATTTTCTGCATCTTTCGCCAAAACCAGATTTTTGTTGCTTCCAGCTTCTCTACCTTTTAAAGTGGCCAAAATATGTTGTTATGGCTTTTTCTTATGAAAAAAAATTCTTTGCCCAGTTTAAATGATCTAAAATATTTTCTGTTCTATTTTCCTTTCTATTCATGAAATATGCTTTATTTATTCTACTTATCCACATTTCAAGAAACTTATCTTACCAAAGGACGTTGGCATTGTTTTTCTTTGTCCACTATCTTATTTACTGTCCTTGGTTTTACATCACCGAGGAACAAGAAATATATGTATATGTATAACAAATCTCATTTTCATTTGAAGTTTGGAGCCAGAAATCTCTTTTTATCCAGTTGCAATTTCATTTAGCCATTCATAATTCCTCTGTTTATTTCCATTTCACATTTTTCGATCGTCCGCTTTCATGTATCCCATAATTTATTACATTTCCACTTGTTCCAGTGTTTCCCTATTTATTTTTAAACTTACAGATGGTTCTCACTTTTCCGCTGCTGATTACTTTTACCTTTGTCTTCTCTATATCGATTTCTAGGCGATGTTCTTGGCCTTGATGTTTATTTGTGTCAGAAAATTTTCTGCTACCAGCAGTTGTGACATTTGCATATAAGAGATAATTCAAGTAATGTTAATTTAGACATGTCTGTAATACTTGCGGAGACCTTCTTTGTACGGAGGTAAACAGGTAAGTGTATCAACACCCATCATTGTCTGACTACTCTTATTATATCAATACACACCATTGTCTGTCTCCTCTTCTTATATCAATACACATCATTGTCTGTCTTCTATCATTACACATCATTGTCTATCATCTCTTCTTATATCAATACACATCATTATCTGCCTTCTCTTATTATATCAATACACATCATTGTCTGTCCTTTCTTCTTATATAAATACACTATCATTGTCTGACTTATCTTCTTATATCAACACACGCCATTGGCTGTCTCCTCTTATTATATCAATGGGTGTTGAGTAGTTTATATCCGACCTTACTGCTGTTTCTTATTAATCTGATGAATTAAACATCCAAATGAGTGTTTTTCTTTTGTTTGTTTTTACTTTAAGAATGAAATCAGTTGCTTATTTAGTTCCTTGACAAAATCCATGGTGTGGTCAATAAAGCCAAAAAGACCTTCCTCCCCATCAATTTTATATCAAAATATTTTACATTTTCAATACTTTTCGCCGCACAAGTGGAGCGGTAAGTAAAATAGTAAAAGATGCCCTATTCTGCCATAAAAATTGATTGATTGATTCATTGATCTTTATTTCAAAAGGGTTAAGAATCATCAAAGGACATGGTTTAAATGTCCATGAAACATCAAACGACATGGTTTAAGTGTCCACGAAACATGAAATGATATGGTATAAGTGTCAATGAAACATCAAAGGATATGGTTTAAGTGTCCATGAAACATCAAAGGATATGGTTTAAGTGTCCACGAAACATGAAAGGATATGGTTTAAGTGTCCATGAAACATCAAAGGATATGGTTTAAGTGTCCATGAAACATGAAAGGATATGGTTTAAGTGTCCATGAAACATCAAAGGATATGGTTTAAGTTCTCCATGTTTTCCTTGACCTTTTGACACACTAGAAGGTGACGTGGTCATCATCATGGCCTGGTCGTTTTCATTTCATGCTCCATAAAAAGCCAGGTATCCATTTACACAGGTGGGTGACCCGGCTGCATTCTGACCTTCAACCTGCACCATGTGATGTACTGGTTAGTCCAATTGCCAGCTGATCATGAGGCCTTTTGGTTCCAACCGCATCTGGCGACATTTTTTTTCGGACCTACCAGCCCCGCGTTCGATCCAGCCCAGAGAAATTGGTTTCCTGGGAAAACGAATGCAACGAAGACAAAACAGTGACCTTTCTATCCCAGAAAGTTGTGGCTTTGGTACGTGGAAGCACAAACACTTCCCACCCCTATGGTGTGCACATGCCTTAGGATAGTTTTATTAGTATTATTATTATTAAAATACTATCAGTAATGCAAATCTTGCAAACTGACGACCACGTATATTTAATTTATTTTTAGTTTACACCACCAATATTATCTGAACCGTGAACTGGTTAAAATAAGGCTATCACGCTAAATCAAATAAAGAAATGAAGCTTTGAAAAAACAAATAATTTTCGACTGATCTTTTAGTTTTACAGAAAACAAGTTGTGTCTTTTTAAATTTCCTCAGGTTTTATTATTGTGTACTGGTACTTACCCCACTGGTGGCTCCGCCTATGACTTGCCATATCCTCCTTTTCTCCGCCTCTACATCTGTAGGTACAGATTGAGCCCGGTTTCCATTTTCGTTAATGTTGCTATCGCTTGCGAATCGAGAAGACTGTTTCATTCTAGGTTGTTTTTCGATGTCACAAGAATTACACTTGTCTAGTCACTTCAAAAACCCGCTCTCTGAGAAATATCTGGTGAGAATCCTTAGCAAGGAGGTCTTGAAGCCCGTTGCTGGGGGCTTCTTCAAGGTCAAAATGTGTAACTAAACCTTCGTATCCTTAAATCCTAAGTGGAGAAGTAAGAAAATATATTAAAATATAGTAATGTTGCTGCTGTATTTACATATCATTTACAAGACCACAGAAGAAGAAGAAGAAGAAGCTGGGGAACATCTGAAAACCTCGCTACATAATTTTCTTGATATTTCAGTCTACGTTTAATTTTAGTATGCTTGTTTGCTGTACGTCATACACTGCAGCCTCGTCACTTTGTTATTCGCTTACAGTGGGCCAGGCAGAAACGTAATTGTTTCACAGAGAAATAAGATGTTCACCAATGAGTTCAGGTTTCAGTTATCTGAAGCCGATCGCCATCAAAGTGTGTATCCCAAAAGCGGGGAAGCGCTGTGCAGACAGCTGCGTAGTGAAGCTAATACTTGCACGTCATAGCAGACACAGGGTGGCCATTCGGAGAAAGCTGACAGGACTCCAGTCTCCAGATGAAACTGTGAACAAGTAAAATGGACCGTTGGGCAAGGACAAGCCAGTCGGACCTGGAGTAATGCATCAGCAAAATGATGATTGTCCTCATGTGGCCGCCGTCGTCCGAGCAGAATTTCAGGGTATACAGACCGATATCTTACTATGGCCGACAAATTCTCCAGGAGTAAATCTAGCACGCATGGGACTACCTGTAATTCCGACTTCAGCCTTTCCCACAGAACTCATAACACATTATTAACTATCAGGGGTAATGATAAGACCTTCTAATTTTCTTTGCTAGTCTGACTGACAGTCAGACTAGCAGTTATCAGAAAGTTATCTTAAGCTACTCTTACAGACACCGAATACAATTAATTGTTTTCTGAATAGTCCCGAAAATTTTGTTTAGTAGATAGTCATTTATAGTGTATGTAGTTACTTCTGTACTGAGTGAATGTTTAAGGGCATGGTAGCCATAAATGTTATATTTTATTTTATGTCTCTCAGCTTCAATGTTAGTTATGTTTGTTATATGAACAGTATATTTGTAGAATGTCTGGAATAGAGTGAAAGATGTATGATAAAGGGCAGAATGTCAGACGGGCCTGCGTACCCAATTCTTAACCCTTTTGAAATAAAGATCAATCAATCAATCACCATGAGATGTATTTGTCCCGCTTGTATCAGTGCCAAATGACGGCACCACGTGATACTGAAAGGGTGAACTCTTGTTTCCGGGGTGACTCTGAAGAATTGCCACAATCCCCTCAAGACTGGACTTGATTTTGATATTGCAAAATTAATAATTTACATTGCAATAATTATATCAGATTGCTGTTGTCATTTTTCAAAAAGTTAACCTCGTCACCGACAGAAAGAAATGTTTACAAAACGAAAAGAAAAACTTCATTAATAATTTCTTGGAAGAAAAAAATACTGAAATGTAGTGACCATTAGATGATACTGAATAAAACACACACCCACGCACGCACGCACCCACATACATACATACATACATACACATACACACACGTACGCACGTACGTACATATGTATATACATACACACATACATATACACATATATACACACATACATACACACAACATACACACACATACACACACATACATAGTGAAGACAACGGCTGCAGAGAACTTTTCCCGTTTATAAAAGCCAGAACCATGTTTACATAAGGAAGAACTGCAAATACCACATCGTTTGAAGAAAGAAAAAGTGATCGTTGAATGTAAACCCTAAATGATTACGCAGTCAAAGTAGATTTTTTTTAAAATGCAACCGGGACGTTGCAACCCGAGAAGATCATACAACAATGTCAGTACTTTTTCAACAAGAGATTTACAAAGCAGAGTCAGTTTCGTGAGAAATTGTGGAGCACGCGCTATTTTTTTTTTTTTCGAAAACGTTCAGTGTAGGTCACAATTCGCTTCACAGAATCTTATGCCAAATTACGTAACATGGAAACGTGTTTACTTCGACATATCTTCTTCAGAGTCCATGAGCGCTACGCCAAGAACTGCGTGGATAAGGCTCCTCCACATGGTGGTGGTGGTGTACTGGTGTGGGGGACGATCAACTTCATGGGAAGAAGCGACCTGGTGCAAATTGAAGGACGCCTAAATGCCTAACGATACGTCGCTGAAATTCTTCGTCCTCGCGTCCTTCCACTTCTGGCTGCACCAGGGTCGATTTTTCAGCATGATAACGCTCGACTCACCACCCAGTTCCTCGCTGACAAAAACGTCCAGGCCATTCCGTGGCCATCCATGTGATCATACATGAACCCAATAGAACACTTATGGGATGAACTCAATAGATAAGTCCGCCAGCAAGACGTGGCACCATCCAATCTCTGACAGTTGTCTCTTGCACTGTGGGAAGAGTGGGCAGCCATCCCACAACAACAGATCCAATGGCTAATCGGATCCACATCAAGGAGATGTCGTCCTCTGGTACAAGCCAGAGTAGACCATAAACCTTACTGAAACGGAGGCCTCAGTCGCAAAGAATAAAAGTCCAAACCAAATTTAATGAACATCATTTCATTGTTAAAGGCTTAAAGTTTCTTCATGCCAAGATTGAAACATTAATTCCGTAAAATAAAATGTTGATACTACTTTGAAATTTGGTGCCCATTACAACTACAGTTGTGTTCTGTTTCTTTTTTTGAACAGTATATGTTGCTTCTGTTGAAGGTTGTGCCTAGATATTTGTATGTTTCTGCTTTTCTAATAATTATATTTCCAACATTTATATAATCTTGATCATTCTGTCTCTGGTCTCTTGATATCTTCATATACTCTGTCTTATCTTGGTTAATGGTTCAGCTCACTTTTAGTGCTACATCTCTCAGGTGTATGCAGGTATTGATGACTTCTTGCATAGTCTCCCCCCACTTGGTCGATGTCATCAGCGTATCCTAGTATTTTAGCTTGTTCTTCTGTACTGCTTTCTTCTTTCATTTTTCTGATTACCTTTTCAAGTACTAGGTTGAATAGTAATAGAGATAATGTATCAATTTGTTTTAAACCACTTCTTATATAGAAGGGTTCTGACTTTCTTCCTTTATATATTACTATATTTTGTGCACCCCCATACATATTCTGGTCAAATTGATTATTAACTTCGACATATATAGTTTACTTTTATTTGTATTTTATTTTTTCAAGTTCCTAAAGATGATAACTGCTGCTATTATAAATTGATTTATACAGCATTGTCTGAGTAGATTTCTCCCATTATTTGTCTGCTGTTTTTTCTCTTTCTTTTGCAACTTTGCCAGTTCCAGCTGTGCAGGTCGTTTCTATTCTCGGAAGGCAAGCTTGGAGTTGGTTCGTTTCCCCAAATCCCAGGTGAGTCCAGGACTATTGGACACCAGACAGTAAGACGCTACACAGTTACTTGGTTGTTGTCCATAGTCATGTCATTACATTTATTCTAATTACAGAATATGAGAAGCCATTTAGCGGCCCCGTCATGACAAAATGTTGAGAAGCACTTGCCAGTGATATAGCTGAATATTCACACTAACCTGATATAGTTATTTTACATGGTGCTCCAGCTTTGAATCAAAATAAATGCAGAACTTATAGCAGTGATATGTGTCTTGTCTGGTTAATGAACCATTGGGTAAATGATTTTCCACGGACAATACGCAGAAAGTAGGCCAAGGGTCAGTCGTGCGATGTTCTAAATTCTTTGTTAGCAGTTTCCATTCAGATCTGGCCAGAACCTGGCAAATCAATTCCTCGCTTATTGTGGCTTTATCTCTTTCGTGGAGTACAGTAAACGTGGGGCTGTTTCACACCGCTCTCCCTGCGACTGTGACGGTCTAGTTCAAATATTTGTCCCTTGATATGTAGGTAAGTAGTAAAAAAAAATATCAGAAGCTTCTGCAGAATTATTTTGTTACATGAAAGGTACGCGAGAAACGAAAGAACTGAAACATGACTCATATCAGGCATTATGTGAAGTTGATTTCAGTATTAAAAAAATGCACAATATAAGCGTTCGTGGTGGACACATATCTACGCTGCTAATGTAAATAATAATAATAACAATAATAATAATAATAAGCAGAATTTATGGCTTTATTAGGAAAAAGAAATGATGAATGTAAAGAATGCATCTGATTGGTCCGTCGATCTCTTTGATCAGCCACGCTTGGTCACTATTAGTGAAGAGTATTAGTATTAAGAATATTACTATTAAGAGTATTTAGAAAGTAGCAGGATGCTGATGGAGTTGCGGAGGTGAAAGTGGATGTTGACTAAGTGGCTAAGATTTGAACACATTAAGAAAAGCGCTCTGACATGTAAGAAAAAAAAAGGCTTGACATGTTTAAAAAAAAAGCTTCTCTTACTCAGCTGCCCACCTTTGAAATGCCCTACCAATTCATGTAAAACTTATAAGTAATCATCATCATCAGGTGCCGTGCTGACTGGCGTTGGCTATTATGCTTCTCCAGAGTACCCGATCCTTCACGCAGCCCATCAGTTCAGTTGGTGACCTCCTCTCACACCATCCCGTCAGACTGTCCAGTATCATTTCTCTTGGTCTTCCTCTTGATCTTCTTCCTTCTATTTTTCCTGTTGTTATAATATTTTCAATGCCCCCTCTTCTCATTGCATGTCCTATGAAAGTACATTGTCTCTCTCTCTTATCTTTTTGACAAGGTTTTTTGTCTCTCCAGCTCTTCTCATACTTATAAGTAATACTCGTTCTTATAACTTTAAACTTTGTCAGCATCTGCTTGATATGGGCTATATGCCTTCCTAAGCATAGTCTAAAGTAGTTTAAAGTATGGCATGATTGTTGTAATTTTTTTATATTGCTTTTCTATAAATTTGTTAGTTTTGAATGAATGTAGGAATGCAAGTTTATTTCATGTTGTTGCATAAATCAGAGTGCAGAGTGTATGGACATGAGATAAGTTTATTATTTATTTATGTAATAAAGTCTGTTCGTTCGTTCGCTCTCTGCTACGAATCAGTGACTTGGCAACGTAAAAATGCGATCTTTTTTATATTACCTAACCACCTTTCTATCAAATGATAAACCATCTTTCACGAAAGAATAAACCTTCTTGTTCGATAATGATTTATGACACTGTTCATCTGTCTATAAAGTGAGTTTGCTTAGGAAAGAAAGGAGAGAGTGACTGTATTTAAAAATACTCAAGATATGTATATAAAATTAGAACGCATTTGTAACGATGGAATATATAAATGAAAACTGTAAATAATTAAGTGATACAAGACAAAATAACAGACTGGTTATTAAAAAACATCGAACGCCATCAATTAAAAAAAATGTCACAACAATATCAACTTCACAGATACACTAGCAGTAATTATTAACCCCTTACACGTAACACAAACCTGCTCCAACCTACTGTACTATAAACAACAAAAGGCAAACCAAGTTAAATACTTACGTGAAGGCACAGTCATGATACAAAAAATATCCAGCGCTAAAGCGTATTTGCCATATCTTTTCTCTGAAAGTTTCGTCTGACTCCTCAAGCACCCTCGCGTTGTCCTCACGCCAGCTACCACAAAAGGAACATCTAGAAAATGAAATATTGCTGCAAATGACGACTAGTTGTTTTTATGGCCCTGTAATTTCTCTCACTGATGTTTTTTCTTTTTTATGTGTCTGTCATAACAAAGGCTGTTTCCGCTATTTTGGGTTTCTTTACAGAATGTACTTCAAATATCTACGGGGACAAGTAAGACGCAGCGCCGTTAGCTAGAACCTTGTGCAACATGTTCCAGATCGGCTCGAAATCAAATCCTATGTGATATAATTACAGCTCGGCCATAAAAAAAAGCAACATAAACTCTGCGATTAGAACAGAGGTCACTATTGACGGGGACTGATATCTGAAGCCTTCCATTCTCTTCTCCCTTCCCTCCCCTCCCCTCCCCTCCCCTTGCTTCCCCGTTATCCGTTTCTACTGTTTCCACAACACTGGGCATGGTAGCCATAACACTATTTAGTCACCAACAAACAATGATACCCCAGATTCTAAACGGCCTCGTTGTGACTAGTCTGTCGGGATCAACACGGATTTGAGACTCCCTTTTTTTTTAAAGGAGGAAGCGGGCTGTGATCTGGGGGGGGGGGGGGGGTTCAGTTGTACAAATTGACATGTAAGACCTTTGAGATAAGGCTAATCTTTCGTGTGCGACCAATCCAGGGAGGCTTTTGAAGCAATACATGCTTTTGGTGAAGTTTTTATCTGACTTATTTTTACATTTCTATTGTCTCCCTTAGAGATTAATTAATTAATTTTTTTATCCTTTTAGAATTGTTACCATCGGATGGACTCCAGCTCGGGTGGGCGGTCCTGCATAGCACTGTGTATTAATGTATTAATGTACTTTTTAAAAAACTTATCTTTTATACTGCTTATGTAAGTACAAAGAAAAGAGCAACGCGTCTACAATTCTACTTATCAACAATAAGAGCAACATTATAATATAATTTCGACTTTATACAGTGCTAATATGTTCATGATCTACATGATATTTTAATGTTAAAAATGTTGATGCCTTCCTATATATTCAGGATAAAACTACCCGCTTCGTGAGGCGAGAAACTCTTTTGGATTATTTCTATCGGAATCAAACGTGAGGTCTAAGGATATTTCGGGGTAAATATTGCAGATTCGTACCCCCCCCCCCCCCTTTCCCCAACAGTTTCAGAGCGTATAACGTAGCTGTTACGAAAATTCTGATTCGCTAAGAGCTTTCTAGGAGACACAAAGATTTCACTACCCCATTCTGTCCAATTCCACGTTTGTTTTTTTTTCCCCCCGCAAAATGTAGTCATCATCATCATCATCTTATTATTATTATTATTATTCTCTCGAGGTCGTTGGTCACATCAAATCTTGATCCCTGTTGACAGGAAAAAGTCCGCAGTCCTGTCCAGATATTTGCCCCAAAGCTCATGTCCTCTGGTCATGTCCAACGCCTCAGGTCCGCATGGTGCGGGCACTCGTGAAGGATATGTCCTAGAGTCTGGGACTCCACTCCTACATGAACACTCGTCTGTGTGAGGCATTTTGAGACAATGTAGGTGGCTCAGTAGTCTTAGGCGAAAGAGGATGGTTTGCTGATGTCTTTGTAGCTGGTATACTGGATCTGGTTCGTTGCTGGAAAATGCGGCCTGCTAGAAAGAACAGGCCCCCCTCACTTAATTCTTGGTCACAACACATTCCCAAGTGGCGCGTTTCCCCAGTCCTGCCATACATGTGAAAGGTGCCAGAAGAAGTGCACCGCACAGATATCTTTCCACATTCTAGTATGTTCTGTCTTTCTTCGCTGTTCTGGCAGCCACTGAAATATCTTCCTGACCTTCAAGTGCTATGTTTGAGTCGGAGGAGTCGCAATACGACTTCAAATATCATGGACACAAAAAAGAACAAATGTATCCATACTATAAGAACTTAATATAAAGAAGGCTGGCTAGTAAAGAGGATTAAAGAGAGAAAACTGAAATATTTTTGACACATTAAACGTCATGATAATCTAGAGAAGACCGTCTTGGAAGGGTATATAATGGGGAAAAAAGGAGAGGAAGACCAAGGCGAAGATGGCTGCAAGACATCGTTGATGATCTGCAAATGGGTGCATCAGCAGCAGGGCATCTTGCTCACTACCGAGAGTCCTACAGGAGAGCTGTTAGGAAGGCAAAGTTCCGCAATGGACATGCAAATGAATGAATGAATGAGTTGCAATACGAGCATCTTTGTGTAATGCATTGATTCCAAACTGTTTCTGCTTGCTACCTCCCCTTGCCTCCCACGTTGTTTTCCCTAGGGAACGCCCCCACCCCCCTCAAATGTTTCTGATATTTGGTGCTGCTTACTATATCCTAACAGCCCCCCCCCCCTTTTTAAAATCTTTTTAACCCTCCCTTCTCCCCCCCCCCCCCAGGGGTGGTAAACTTTGGCAACCATTGGCATTGTGCTATATTAGTAGGTAGATGAAAATTGAGAGCAGCGAAGCCACAAGTTTAAAATAACTAGTTACGATGTAAGAAACAGAAGCTGTAAAATATCTGAAATGTAATCGCAACATGACATAGACATACTCACAGCATGACATAGACGTACTCACAGCATGACATAGACGTACTCACAGCATGACATAGACGTACTCACAGCATAACATAGACGTACTCACAGCATGACATAGACATACTCACAGCATGACATAGACGTACTCACAGCATGACATAGACATATTCACAGCATGAGCAGCAGACGAGTTCATTCTTATCGCATGAAGTGAGGTTGGCATGTTTATACACACAGCTACTGTACTGTCAGACCCTGAAGAACTGACCCAGATGAAAGCAGGAAAATTTGACCAGGATCATAAAATAAAAAGTGGCCTCATTTACAACTGAATTGTATTTTCATTGATGTTTCACTCAGTTGTAAAGAAAGGACGAAAGAGCTGAACATTTATCCGGTTCACGAGCTGAAAAAGTAGCCTTGATCATAAATGATTCATGTTTTATCCTTTCAGATGTTTCAGCAGTTTATGACGAGTGCTAGTAGACTGGACAAGGAAGTGACCTGATTTTGTGCGAGGAAATGATTCAGAGAGATCGTGGAGATCAGATCTTGCGTCTCTAGACGACGATCACTAGCCCTCCGAGTTGTGGATTAATCGCATTCAAGGACTATTTGCATTTAAGGACAAAGTAGATGATAATGAATTAATGTATTATGAATAGTAACCCAGAGAAGAACAAGTGAGGAACACACCACTAAGATACACTACACGTGCGAGTTTCCAACATGCTTGAGACAATGACAATCAACAAAATGTTGTACAAAATTTAAAAAAAAACTATACAGAATAGAGGCACCGTTGCCTTGGCAGTAAAAATGAAACTATTGGGATCCATGATAGAAGGTAAGACACAGGGTAATTAAAAATGAGATGTCGAAGGCGTGAAACAAAAACCCTTGAATAAACTATGCCTGGCTTTGAGCAAATCGACATGGAGTAGTTTATGTTCTCTCTCTCTCTCTCTCCCCCTCCCCCCCCCCCCCCCAAGAAGCTGAGGAGATGGAAGGAGTAGATAAAAAAAAGTAGATAAAAACTGTGGAGTTCAGTTCTACTAATCTGCGCAGCTTTCGTATAAATAGTCCCCGTTTTCTGATGTCCTGTTTTACGGTTATTTGTTTTTCTGACCAGAGCGACTTTGATATAGAGAATATCTTACTGTAAATTTACAAATATTGTTTAGAGTATCCAGTGCTTATTTAGTGTTTATTTAATTACTTATTTTATAGTTTATGTACAAATTACGAGGTCACTCTAGTTCATTTTATGTTCTAAAACACACATATGTTCATTTCACTTTCCGACGCGTCCGTCAGAACGGAACCCATTGGGAAAGCGAGGACTACAACTGCAACAACTGTATGTGGTGGCTTACATATATGTAGAAAAATGAAACAAGTCAGTGAGTGTACGGCAGTCTTTAAAACAGAGGAACTATAAATAACTTGACATATGAACCTGCTAAACAGAAGACAGAAAGCTAGAGGAGAAAAATGCTTCTGGAAATTTGAAATTCGTTGTCGGAAATATGAAAGTCAAGAACAGGATTGGCTGATGCCAGACTACCAGGAGGTCGAGTATAAAACAAGTGGTCGATAAATGTTGAACTTGTCATTATAAACAACATTACAGGTCAGCTTATCTCTCTACTATCACTTGACTTTGCTACTGGGTAAGAGATCTTACAGCATACGACGCAGTGGAGAACTGGGTAAATTATGAAAGGAAGTGTATGCACAAAGCCAGGTATAACATCATCATAAAAAGATTTTTTTTTTTTTTGCTTTTGATTTATGGAGCCTGCCTCGTGTTGCCGTCCTTTTCCTGGTCTGTCAATATTTCATGAGCACAGATTACCTGATTATATATATATATATATGTGTGTGTGTGTGTGTGTGTGTGTGTGTGTGTGTGTGCGTGTGTGTGTGTGTGTGCGTGTGTGTGTGTGTGTGAAGATGCTGTTCAATGAGGCAATCAGCGACCCACTGCTGATATGCTAGCGTCAGGGTTAGCGAACCACAGCTGACCAAGACCCTGTCCCACCTCTCCGTTGGTACACCCAGCAACAGGCCTAATCTGGCTAATGGGACAGGGATCGCCATAGTCCTCATGGTGGTGGAGTCTGCTAAAGAATCATTGCGCATCTGATTTTTAGCTGTACTCCGGGACTGAAAAAGTAGCTGCCATAACCCGCTCTCACGCCGATACGATGCTGTACCTCAACACCTTCACAGCATCGGCTGCAAAGAACAACAGCTCGCAGTTCCAGGGAGATAGAAGACTAGACACGGCTATATATATATATATATATATATATATATACTTTAAAACGATAAATATTTATGCAGTATTTTTCTTTTATCTTTTCTCATTAAAGTAAGTAATCCAATCCCCCCCCCCCCCCCCCTTTTCTCCCAGCCACAAACACACAGACACTAAATCTTTAATCTAGCAATGTCCAGTTTACCGAGAACATTGTCATATAGTTGTTTCTGGGCGCGTAGGGGTTAAACTACGAAATGACATGACAGTTCTGAACTGTGGGTCTTCAGCAAAACGCGTTTAAACATCACTGAATATGGAGTTTTTCTTATCTTGTATCAAGGGCGTGTTTCTTGTCTAGTTGTGCCAGTCATAACAGATCAGTGGCGTATAGTCTAGTTGTGCCAGTCAAAACAGATCAGTGTGTATATTTTGTCTAGTTGGGTCAGTCAAAACAGATCAGTGGCGTATATTTTGTCTAGTTGTGTCAGTCAAAACAGATCAGTGGCGTATATTTTGTCTAGTTGTGTCAGTCAAAACAGATTAGGGAATGTTTCTTGTCTAATCATGATAACTAAAACAGATCAGGCGCGTGTCTGTTTTGTATTTGTAGCAGTAAAACAACTCAAGGTGTTGTCTGTTATGTAGGTGTGCCGGTCGAAGAAGTAAATCTGATCCCTGTTTGTTGTCTAACTGTGCCAGTCGAAGTAATTCAGGGACATGTCTGTTGTCTAACTGTGCCAGTCGAAGTAACTCAGGGACATGTCTGTTGTCTAACTGTGCCATTCATTCATTCATTCATTTGCATGTCCCTTGCGGAACTTTGCCTCCCTAACAGCACTCCTGTGGGCCTCTCGGTTGTGAGCAAGATGGCCTGCTGCTGATGCATCCATTTGCAGATCATCAACGATGTCTTGCAGCCATCTTCGCCTTGGTCTTCCTCTCTTTCTTTTTCCCATTATGTACCTTCCAAGACGGTCTTCTCTAGATTATCATGACGTTTAATGTGTCCAACATATTTAGTTTTCTCTCTTTAATCCTCTTTACTAGCCAGCCTTTTTCAACATTAAGTTCTTGTAGTATAGATATATTTGTTCTTTTTTGTGTCCATGATATTTGAAAAACTCTTCTGTAGCATTTACATTCACAGGCATTTATGCGTTTCTCATCTGTTTTGTTAAGTGTCCAGGTTTCACAGGCATATGTTGCGGTGGGAAAGATGCATGCCCTTAAAAATCTTATTTTTGTAGTTCTGTCTGATCCTCTCCACAAATTCTTTAGTTGTTTTACTTTTGAAGAGCAATAGATGTCCTCCTTTTAATTTCCCTCATTGCATCTCCACTACTAGTTAGCAGTGATCCAAGATATTCAAAACTCTCCACTTCTTCCAGTTGTTTCTTATTGATACTTATTTCAGTTGCCTTGTTTGTTTTGTCAGTTGTCATCAATTTAGTTTTCTTTGCATTAAGATAGAGGTTTTGTTCTTCGCTGTTCTTACGGACTGACATAATTACTTTTTCCATTCCTTTTTGTGTTGTGGTCAGTAATACTGTGTCATCAGCATATCTAATCTCTGGTATTTCATAACCTCCAGTTTTTATGACATCGTAATATTCTTTGTCTACATCTTCTCTAACATTCCTCATTACATTTTCAGTATACAAATTAAATAAGTAAGGTGACAATATGCACCCCTGACGGACCCATTGTTTTATGTCAGACCAAGTTGTTGTTTCACCATTTATTCTTACTGCTGCGCCAGTCGAAGTAAGTCAGGGACATGTCTGTTGTCTCACTGCGTCAGTCGAAGAATTAACTCTGATCCCTGTCTTTTGTCTAACTGTGCCAGTCGAAGTAACCAGAGGCATGTCTGTTGTCTATTTTCAAATAGTTTCTATAATTTGTACCACAGAATGCATAGCAACTCACAACGATACATAATACAATAGTTCTCAGTGACTGTACTTCACATGTAGCAGATTCTATGACCCATTCAGCTTAGAAGGAGGGTAATGCAGCCCCCACAACTAATTTTCTTCATATCATTTACCTACAGAAAGCAGGAAACATCCAAGTTCTCTCTCTCTCTCTCTCTCTCTCTCTCTCTCTCTCTCTCTCTCTCTCTCTCTCTCCCCCTCTTTCTCTCTCTCTCGCCCCGTCAGTGCCAAAGTCCCACAATGCTGCTGGTAGCACTTCTGGATTTCCACTTCTTGTGGTCTTTCTTTATCTTACTGACTGTCTTCCATATCAGTCTTTTTTTTTTTTAAACAGCATTTTTCCTGAGGTAGATCTCCATGTCTCTGTTATGGATTGTCCCATGTTTCTTTTACTCTGTGGAGTCCACGTTAAAGATGTTTCTAGTAAAGATTCGTCTGTCATTTTCGTAGTGTGACCAATCCATTGCCACTTTCTCCTTTCAATCAATTATGCTGGTCTCTATTAGCAAGACGTCGTTACTTAACAGTATTTGACCGGAAAACTTTTATCTTATGGTTATCACTTGTTTTCAACTTCTCGATGTTGCCTGCAAAATAGTTCAGTAATTCTTGAACATTCATGCGAGAAATTTATCTCATCAGATTTCAAATCCACATGACACTGACAACAACAATGAAGACGAAAAAGTCGATGTTGCTGTTCATCAAAGACGTAATATATTGTTCTGTGTAAATTCCAGAACGTGCCAAAGATATCAAGGTATGTAACTCATAAAATGTGCAATATTTGCAATTATTTCATTGATTATCTCTCTTGAATTATAATTGCGCACTGACTTTTTTGTGGAAGCGACTGTGGGCCATCTTCGATACTACCTTTAAGTTATTTAATATTTCCAATATCCAGCCTCGCTTCATGCACAGTGCGTAATCTTAGAACACGCATTCCTAAATTTTCGTGGATCATGTCAACAGAAAGTGGCAATTCAAATACTGTATTTAAAAAAAGTGAAAATGACTGTTTAGGCAGCAGATGACAAGACGAAGAAGTCGCCAACCTGTTCAAATTCTTGCGATCGTAGCAGACACTGATTATTGTTTCTCTCCAAAAGTGATACACGTCTTCCAGGAGATTCTTGTTCCTGGCTTTTGTCTGTCTTCTTAATCTGGCCGTGATATCTAACCCTCGCCCAATCTGTGGATGTTTCTTTAAACCAAAGCAACTTCTGGTATTTCCTACAATACTTTTTCTGAGACAAAATCTGAGCACATAAATGTAGTTTTAAGATCAGCCTACCTACCTACCTTCTCGTTGAAGGAATAAGAGATATCAGATATACAGTACGTGCTGTTCAATTATCAGGTATACAGTAAGCACTGTTCTGCTATCAGATATACAGTTCGCACTGTTCTATTTTCAGAATAGGCCAAGCAAAGACTGCATTTCAGAGAATGAGAAACATATTAGCTAACACATCTTTAGAAAACGAGTCCTAAAATGCTATATTGAACCTATCTTGTTATATGGAATTGAATTATGGACAATAGGCAAGTCTGCACAAAAATCATTGGAAGCATCAGAAATGTGGTTTATTAGAAGAATGTTGCAAATCCCCTGGACAGCAACAATAACTAATGAAGAATGTATGAGAAGAGCTGGAGAGACAAAAAAACCTTGTCAAAAAGATAAGAGAGAGACAATGTACTTTCATAGGACATGCAATGAGAAGAGGGGGCGTTGAAAATATTATAACAACAGGAAAAATAGAAGGAAGAAGATCAAGAGGAAGACCAAGAGAAATGATACTGGACAGTCTGATGGGATGGTGTGAGAGGAGATCACCAACTGAACTGATGGCCTGCATGAAGGATCGGGTACTCTGGAGAAGCATAATAGCCAACGCCAGTCGGCACGGCACCTGATGATGATGATGACTGTTCTATTATCACATATTGCATTATGCACTATTATCAGATATACAGTAGGCACTGTTCCATTATCAGATATACAGTAGGCACTGTTCTAATATCAGATATACAGTAGGCACTGTTCTGTTATCAAATATACAGTACGCACTGTTCTATTGTCAGATATTGCATTATGTATATCAGATATACAGTAGGCACTGTTCTATTATCAGATAATGCATTATGTACTATTATCAGATATACAGTAGGCACTGTTTTATTATCAGATAATGCATTATGTACTATTATCAGATATACAGTAGGCAGTGTTTTATTATCATATACACAGTAGGCACTGTAATAGTATCACATATTGCATTATGCACTATTATCATATCTATAGTAGGCACTGTTCTATTATCAGATAATGTATTATGTACTATTATCAGATATACAGTAGGCACTGTTTTATTATCATATACACAGTAGGCACTGTAATATTATCACATATTGCATTATGCACTATTATCATATATACAGTAGGCAGTGTTCTGATAAGAGATGTGCATAGATGATCTAGTAGTATTTTCTTATTTTAGAAAGTAATACACTACTGACTGAAAACAGCTACTACACTGAACCTGGTTTCCTATTTGTAGGATCTACAGATACTTATGATTCAAACTTTGTATTTCCCTTTCAGATGGGTAGCTTACTTCATTTCAAGAAGTGGACTCAACGGGCTTTCCGGTAGACTTCATCGCCATGGAAACTCGAGTCTCACCCCCCGTTAGCCAAGATAAAGCAGCAGAGCGTCCTGTTTCTAGAACTGCCTTGAGAAAGTAGGACATGGCCTTTACCGGACCCGGGATTCGATGTCTCTGATAGCCTGCAGCTCCCTCAAGTTATAACTGTCATCATAGAATTTGATGAGTTTTTTTTTTTGCGACTAAACCTATACCTCGTATGTATCTGTCGGGATGTCGGGGAAAATAATTTCTAAATTCTTCTTCTTCTTCTTCGTTCGCATTGTCTGTCTATACCTGCAGTCCTGTCTCTTGGATAAATTTCACTGTTTTTTGTAATTCATGTATGGAACCGTAGAGCTTATCTTCTTTAATGGTTTCACTGGGCCAGTAATTATTTCTCAGTGTTTCATAGTTGGTGCAGTTCTGGAGGATATGTTCCACAGTTTGGGGCACCTGGGCACATGTACATAGATTAGTAGTACCAACCTTAAACTTTGTATACATATGACTTCGGAGTCGGCTGTGTCCTGTTCGGAGACGGAAGATGGTGACTTATTCCTTTCTGTTTAGCATGTGATAGTCATCATGTGGTGATGTTTGTGGCTTCATGTAGGTTTTTATCATGCTTTTCTTCTGATTATAGGTGATTGGTATGTCTGGTTGCTCCATTTCAGTGCCCTCTTTGGCCAGATGGTCAGCTTTCTCATTGCCTGGTATCCCACAGTGGGAGGGAATCCACTGCAAAGTGACTCCATGTTGTAAGCCAATTTTTGACAAGGCATCCTTAAGGTCTGTAGTTTGTTGCACTGAAGAGCTTCCAGTACTGATCTTGCATCTGTGAGAATTACTACAGGACATGTATCAATTCTGGAGTCTGATAGTTTTTCAACTGCAGCAATAATTGCCCTAACTTCTGCATCAAAGTTGTTGCAGTATTTTCCAGTGGGTATGGAAATCTTGTCAGTGGTGTTGTTTGGATATTCAATATGTGCTCCTGCCCCTCCATTCTTTATGGCATTGTGTGCAGATCCGTCTGTATACACACGTATCCAGGTGTCACATGGATATTTGTCATCTAGCACACTAAGTGTGGCTGTTGATCTTACAAGGCTGCTTTGCATCTCACCATCCTGCACACCTTTCACTTCAGTCTGAATAGTTATTTGTGTATAATCTGCTTCTTTCCATGGTGTATGCTCTGGTACAGATGATAATGGAGCGACTACAGTTGGAAGGTCAGGTATCAGCTTATGCATACGCTTGGCCTGGTGAATGAAGCTGCTTCTTTTAAGCCGTCCTAATGCCAAGTTATTGAATCTCTCCTTCAGGGGATGGTTTACAGAGTTAAGGAATTTCTCTCTCATGGTCACGACCTTTGTGTCTCTACGTTCCTTTAGCGCTTGAACACCAACTATTTTCTGCATTTCTACTATTGGTGTGGACCTCATGGCACCTGTGATAATCCGTAGTGACTGATTTTGAACCTTGTATTTCTAAATTAACTATCTGTTTAATTCTATTCGAAAACTGGTTATAATTTTTTTTATTGAAAATTTATCCTTCACCAAAAGTTGAATTGTCTAAAGAAGAAATTGTGTTCTTTGTGCTTCATATAAACGTGTTGTATGCTATTCGTGTCAGGGCAAAGGTACTGGGAAAAAGGAGAATTCTTCTGAACAAGTATGTTAGAAAATGTTCCTAAATATGTGCGCCCACATCCTAAAATATGCCATAGGTGTATGCATATATAATATCCTCAAAATATGCCATAAATATATGCATATATATTATCCTTAAAATATTCCATAAGTATATGCATATATTATTTTGTTAAATGCCATAAGTATATGCATATATAATATCATTAAAATATACCACATATATATGCGTATATAATATCATTAAAATATGCCATAAGTATATACATACGTATATGTTATCTCTAATGATGTACTAAAGCGGATTAGTCTGATCATGTGAAATAATTATTATTCTCTAAGTGGGTACAGTAGTCTGCAAATTTCTTGTTCTTGTACGTCCGCCTAGTTCAGGTTGAAAAATATGACAAGTGAAGGAAAGTAATAAATAGTCTTTATGATGAGAAGGCGAGAGAGAGAGAGAGAGAGAGAGAGAGAGGGAATGAATGAATGAATAATCTTTATTTTTCAAGGGTAAAGAATTGGGCACGCAGGCCCGTCTTACATTCTGCCCTTCATCACTCCATCTTTCATTCTTCTCACACACTTGATTTAGTACAAATATACAAATTAAATTAGGAAAAACATATAAAAGAGTGTAAGATTTAACTACTACATTCAAAGTAAAAGAGAAGAAGTAATTAACCTAATAAAATAGCACTCACGCACACATACACACGCAGACATATACATAAATAAAAATACATTGTAAATACAGATCTTCTAACATATGTTTTTTTTAACAAACATTAAAATAATTTCTAACAATATCTAACAAGTTGCTTTTCTAACTATGTCATTGAAGTACTTGATGGTTTACGAGCCATGTGTGAGAGAGTGCTGGCTATTTTATAGAGGTTTATAATTACAAGCAAGTAAATAATGAAACAGGTTTGAGTTAAAGGATGAAGTATTACCAATGGATTTTAAATTGTAGGGGAGGGTGTTCCAGATCTGTACTGCAGAGTATGCAAGGCTTTTCTTGTACAGATCAATCCTGGGTTTAGGAAGAAGACAGTTTTTTAAACGCTGGCTATGTTTAGTGTTATACGTAAACAGCGACCACAAGTAAGGCGGAGCATTGTGCGACAGAATTCTGTGAACAAACTTAACTTTGTTAAAAATGATTATATTTTTGAGGGGTAGAATTTTGAGTTGTTTGTGTTGATCTACAGTCTGTACTGGGTGTTTGTCACAAATAAGATTTAATGCTCGCTTGTGAAGTGAGTGGAGCCTTTTTGTGTTTGAGACTGAGCATCCATCCCAGATTGTGGAACAGTAATCTAAGTGTGTTTGTATGTGTGATATGTAGTATATTTTTCTTGTGTCTTTGTCGATAAAGTGTTTAATTTTGGCTAATTGGTAAACTTTCTGTGCAATCAAATTTGTTAGGTTATGTACGTGAGAATTCCAAGTTAAATGCTGATCAATGATGAGTCCTAAGGTTTTATGTTCATGAACATTTTCTATTGCCTTAGTCCCAGCACAAAGCTGTAGTGAAGTTTTAGTTGCATTTTGCAGTTTCTGTCTTGTAGTGATGAGCATGGATTTTGTTTTGTTGGTGTTTATCAACATACCATTTTTATTACTCCATTTAATCAAACTGTTTATATCATTTTGGAGCGTTGTCTGTAGTTTATTGATGTCATATTCACTATTGTAAACAGTACAGTCGTCAGCGAAAAGATCACATGAAGAGTGCTTTAAATGTAGTGGTAGGTCGTTAATATAGATAGCAAAGAGAAGAGGACCAAGAATGGAGCCTTGAGGAATACCGGTATCAACCACAGACGAGCCAGATATTTTGTGTCTAAAGCAATCTACTTGTTTTCTACCTGAGAGAAAAGATGTAATACATTTTGTTAGGTCAGGGTGTAATCTATAGCCTTCCAGCTTTTTTGCAATAATTTCATGATCAATCATATCGAAGGCTTTCTTAAAATCAACAAAGACAGCACCACACAATTTGTCATCATTTATATTAGACAGCCAGCTTTCTGTCATTTTAGTTAATGCTGTGTGGCAGGAGTAATTTGGTCTAAAACCTGACTGACTGTCTATTAGTAGACTGTTTTCTTGCATGTGGAGCAGAGTTAACTTTTGTATATGTTTTTCAAGAGGTTTTGATAGTGATGACAGAATGGATATGGGTCTATAGTTTGAGAGGTCACTAGTCTGTCCAGATTTAAAAAGAGGAAAAACTTTGGCGAGTTTAAAAGCGTCAGGGAAATATTTTTTGTCAATACACAAGTTGTATAAGTATGTTAGTGTGTCTGTGATAACTGGTGCAGCGTAGCGTAGTATCTTGTTACTAATGTCATCACATCCTGCTGAGTTAGTGTTCTTTAAGGATCGGATGTAGTTATAAACCTCACCGACTGTGAGGAAAGGAATATTAATTTGTTTTAGCTTTACACATTTACTGTCGCTGAAAGTTTTCAACACGCTCAGGTCGCAATTAGGGGTCGGTAATGAAGATTTTAGAATACTAATTTCTTCTCTAAAATGTTCACTGAAGTTAGTGCAAGTATGTTCACCATTAAGTGTTTGTGAGTCAGTTTGCTTCCTGTTATTTACAAGAGTATTAATCGCTTTCCAGATTGATTTACTATCAGTTTTGTCTTTCACTAAATTTCTGGAGTAATTTTTCTTTTCCTGCCTAATTAAATACTGCACCTTATTCCTAAGTGAACGATAGCTACTGAAATTTCTGCTTTTGTGAGCTTCATCCCGTTTCCTCATGAGTTGCAATATATCGGGAGTTATCCACGGGGATTTTGTTACGTGTTTTACTCTCATTTTTTTGATGGGGACATGCTTGTCAAAAATATTTCGAAATATCTTGATCCAGTATTTGATAGCCTCATCTGGATTTGTTAACTTTAAAACGTACGTAAGAGGCGAAGCTTTTAGATCAGTTAAAAATAATTCCAAGTTAAAGTTTTTAAAGTTTCTATATTTGATGCTGGTATGTTTGTGTTTCGGTATTTTATACCCCTTATGTGACCACGTACAGCAGACCGGGTAGTGATCACTCAGCGACACATGACGGACAGTACATTCAGTAATGTTTCCTGGATCAGCTACATAAATATGATCTATTAGTGTTGATGATGATTCAGCAACTCTAGTAGGTTTGTTCACAATTTGGGAGAAGTTGTAAGATGTTAAAATGTTCTTCCATGTAGGATTTGGCTGATTAAGATCTATATTGAAGTCGCCTAGAATGATTATGTCCTTGAATTTATGAGTTACAGCATCATCCATCATGGTCGCAAAGTGATCATACCACTCGGCTGAAGCATTTGGATTTTGGTATACAAAACTAATTAGAATTGGACTAAGATTTGATATTTTGATTTCTAGCATAATACATTCAACCTCTGATGTTTCCAGGTCTTCTCTTCTACAAAATGTAATTGTGTTAGAAATGTAAACGACTAAACCTGTCTCTAGCTTCCTAATGGGGTCGCGCCTGATCAGATTAAAACCATCTATTCCTATATCATTGTCTGTGATGTTTTTATGTAATCTGCTTTCAGATTTCAGGAGAGAGAGAGAGGGGGGGGGGAGAAAATATATACAGCGAGAGAAAGAAAAATAGAAAGAGAAGACAGACACAGAAAGAAAAGATAAAGACGAAGGAGATAGAGAGAAAATATATAAAGAGAAGAGAGACATAGAGGGGAGTGAGATAGGGAGATAAACGGATGGAGGTAGAGAGAATAGAGAGAAGCAGAGGTAGATAATGAGAGAAGAGAGAGAGAGAGAGAGTGGGAGAGAGGGAGAGAAATGAGAGAATGTGATAAACTTCTAGACAATATACACGTAAGGAAAAATGTTTATAACTTGAATTAAAAACCTACATCTACTCGAGTCTCAAGTTTTTGCTTGTTTTGTTTTTTGCTGTTTTTTTTTTTTTGAACTAGAAAAAAAATGAAGCCACTGAAATATGGCCATATAGAAAACAGCTCGAATTAAATAAATAGAAGCGAGTACAAGGAAGTGATAAATCAGTTGAAACTGAAAAGATACATACGACAAAAACATAAGAAACAGACAATTAAATGTTATCAGTCATAACAGGCGACTTCTCTTCTCCAAGTAAGTCTAGGTCTTCCTCGTTTTCTATTTCCTTGAGGATTCCACGTCAGTGCCTGTATTGCTATGCTGGTGTCTGGTTTCCTCAGAGTGTGGCCAATCTACCTCCAATTCATAGGTTTTTATTCTGCCCTTTCCCAGACCTCGTTCCTGATCTTGTCCTGCCATTTAATGTTTGAAATCCTCACGCAGTAGTTCATGAATGTTTGTATCCTCTGGTGTATTGTCTTGGTCATAACTCATGTCTCCGAACATTAGGAGACATAATAATACAATAACGAAATTATGCATGAGGGAGAGACTGAGAAAGAAGACAAAGTACAACAACGATATAAATGGGTGGGCAACTTGAAAAGATGAGGCTGGGTCTATTTAATCGAGTACACTGTGAAAGCTAGGACAGGAGGAAGTTGAAGGCCCATTGTAGCAAGCTTTCCAGGATGGTGCAGCACAGGATGATGATGCAACACTTGAGCTTGTCCAAAGATGAAGCAACCCACAAACTGAAAAATTTCACTGTCTGTCATCCCAACGATTTCATGGTAGAATTCGCTTTCCCCTTTACCAGAATGTCCAGTCTCCTCTGGTTTGCACAGTTTGTCTCTTCTGTTTGCATGTCTGGGGCCCTCATCTGGGATCTAAGCGCGGAGGGACATTTGGTCTTGCTAAAACGCAATTTCCTCCTCAAGTTTTGTGTGCGTGTGTGTGTGTGTGTATGTGTATCGTAAAGAAGCAAGAAATCAAGAGGGGAAAACCCATTCTGTTTGATTCACCCACTTCTAAGACAGGACCTTGGGTAAACTAATTTTAGTGCTAAGAATCTTGTCTTTGTTTGTCTAGACACCAGTACCGAACTCGTGTGTTTTATACGTACTTTTCAAGTTAATCAGGTCCCATCTCTTTACACGTTAACCCTCCTTAACGCTGGGTTACCATCAAGACCCCGACTTTATAGGATCTAACGGCTTTTTTTTTCGGCCAGTTCCTGGACTTGATAAGGAGAGAACGAAAAACTTCATGTAAACATAAAAATATCAACAAACAACAACAACAACAACAACATCAAAACTGCGAGATTTAGTGTTTATTATGATTTCTTTCATTCATTGCGCGTTGAATGCCGGTAGGCATTGAGGATCTTGAATTTTCATTGCGTGCGGTATTTTATGTTTCCAATCAGTTTTGGTTTCTTTCCTTTTCTTGACGGAGTGCAGTAGATATGGTTAACTGCTTTAAAAAATGAATAGACAAAGCACTTTGGGACTGGGACAAAGCACCCGTTAAAGTTTCGGGACAAAGCAACTACAGGGAAGAAAAGTGGCTGAATTCACTGCGAGTTGTCCCCTCCTGGCTATGCGGTCGCTCGTCCAATGGAGCCTGCGTTCTCAAGTCACGGCCGTTCACTTACTATCTTCCTTTTTCTCGCGTTGAAGAGCTTTTGTCACTGAAGATCTTTGTCTACTGAAGATCTTTGTCTACTGGTTTTGGAGGATAATCAAACAAATTACGCTCAGTCACTTAAATGTGAGCGAGCCTCGTTTGTTCATGCGGATAAAATTGTACTTAAAACATTTATTTTTAAAACTTGTACGATTTGCTCTGCTCGTTAAATAATCTTTTTCCTCTCGAGCTAATTTTTGGAGTTTTCTCAGTGATTTTCAGTTTCTCTTAAATGTTATCTTCTTATTCCATGTCTACAAAGTTTTGATTACATTGTCTTTACAGCTGAAACAAAGTTTCATTGTTCTACAAAACTTTCCTGATTCTTACCAAAAAATATTTTGATGATAGCTTTTAAGCAACTAGTTGATATTGAAGGAAAGGCGGGCTAGAGCACCTAATGACGACAGGGAAGATGGAAGGTAGAAGAGACAGAGGTAGACAAAGAGAAAAGATGTTTGATGTATCGGCATACTGGCACGGGAAATGCTTTGTAACAAGCCAGTTATGATCGAGGGTTATGGAAGAACATGACATCCTACGCCTGTCACAAGGGATCTTGAAAGAGACATAGAGAGTCAGACAGACAGACAGACAGATAGACTGATCTTTGATTGATTGATCTTTATTTCAAAAGGGTTAAGAATTGGGCACGCAGGCCCGTCTGACATTCTGCCCTTAGTAGACAGACAGATAGATAGATAGACAGACAGATAGATAGATAGACAGACAGACAGACAGACAGACAGACAGACAGACAGACAGACAGACAGACAGATAGATAGATAGATAGATAGATAGATAGATAGATAGATAGATAGATAGATAGATAGATAGATAGATAGATAGATAGATAGATAGATAGATAGATAGATAGATAGATAGATAGATAGATAGGTATTGTCCAGAATTTGTGACTGTGATTTGTGGATCCTGCAGTGTACCACAAGTCCTAGTATTGGGACCATTATACGAGAGCTGCTATTTCCCATGACCGTTTTCTGACTGCTGAGACTGTTAAGTTACTGTATACCGGCTTAAGTGCCACCGAAACTATGAAGGTACCACCATCACCAAAGTGGAATTACCTTTACCTGGAAGAGGCCAGGTTAACTTGTATAGCTCTGACGTATTTGTTTTAGGGGTGAAAGTGGCTGAATTAATAACGACGCGGTTTCTCTTAATGAAAGGCAGTTTGTTCTGGCCCCGCTGCTTTCGCCGTCCAGTCAAATCAACTGTAATTCGGCACACTGTGTTCAGGACAATGGCACCCGAGAACAGACGGCGTGTATTTGTCTGGACAATGGATTACACTCCACACACGGCTATTACTGGATGAAAATTAAAACAGCATGCAACATGCAATTCAGATCCATGGATATTGTAACTTTGTCCAAGTCACAGCGGGTGAACAGACAAAAAAATAATTGCACATTACTGACGTAATCGTTAGTGACATAATAAAACCGTTTTGCTGTAGTCATTCGTGTCGTTGTCTATGATTTTCTGTGTTGTAAAAGAGTTTCTTTGTTGTCTGTAAAGGACAGCCTGTCCAGTTTGAACTGTTGTTTTCTTACTGGTATTATTGCAAATCTTACATCAGTTTGTTTTAAGCCATAACTCCTCTTCGCCTGTCTGTAATTTAATAGTCAGTTAGTCAGCCAATTAGTGAACCATTTAGTTAGTTGGCTAGTTAGTTAATTGGTTAACTATACAGTCAGTTGGTCAGCTAGTTATTTAGCCAGTTAGGGACTTTGTTAGTCAGGTAGCCAGTTAGTTAGTTAGCCAGCTAGTTATTTAGGTAGACAGTTAGTGTTAGTTAGCCAGTTAGTTGGTTAGTTAGCCAGTTAGTTAGTTAGTTAGCCAGTTAGTTAGTTAGTTAGCCAGTTAGTTAGTTTAGATTATCTTCACTATACATAGGACACATAGGTGCTCCTATATATGATGACACCTATTCGATGTTGACGGACAAAACGTCTTTTATCTTGCCCAAAGACATCATTTTTAGCACTTCCATGTTTAATGTCTATCCCCAGAATTCTTGATAAATTGCTAGAGCTATTAGCATCTACAAAAAAAATTGATCCTTCGGCATCTTTTATAGCATGTTTGTCTTGAATCAATTTGTATACCTCGGCAGCTATATAGATCAGTATGGTGACACTAGAAAGGAAGTTAGAATTGGAAAAGCAGCATTGACCTTCAAGAATCTTGAGAATATAAGGCACTCAAAAGTTATAAGCACAAAAGTCCAGCTAAGATTATTCAATTTAAATGTAATATCCACCCTCATTTATGCATGCGAAAGCTGGAAAACAATTAAAGAAACAGACAATAAAGTAAACTCTTGAAAACAAATACCTAAGGAAAATATTTGGTATAAAGTGAAACGAATTCAAGAAGAACTTAGAGATAAGGCAGATAAGTGAACAACAACCTGTCTCATGGGTGATCAGAAAAAGAAGACGGATATATACCGGTCATGTGATGCGAAGAAACAATCAGAGAATATCAAAACAAGCTATCAAGTGGAACACAACATTCCGAAGAAAAAGAGGTCGACCACGTGAAACTCTTTAGAGGACATTGTTAAGAGTGGACAAACTAATAGGCATAAAATCCTTTGATGCGGTTGAAAAGCTCGCCAAATACATGAAAACTTGGCGAACTACCATGTAAGCCCTATGTGACGTTTAACGGCACGGGAAGGATGTAAGATTTAAGATATAAGACGTAAGATATGAGATGTAAGACGTAAGATGTAAGACATAAGATGTAAGATATCTTTAATCTTGAATCTATGAATTAGCACCATCCCAGTCGGGACACACCCATAATGATTAGCTCTCTTTTTCAGTAGTCACCGAAGAGTATGGACTCTGTCCATTGCGTGATCCTCCTCTATGGCCACACAATTGGCAAGTACATCCACTCTTTCATTTACCCTAAAGCCCGGTATGGCCATGAACGAAAAGGAAAGTTAGCTGACATAACTGTGACCGATGAAGTGGTTGCTGTCGGATGAGATCAGACTGGTGCATCAACATATTACAGAATGTTTCTTCAGTCATTTTCAACAGAGAGGATTTTTATTTGCCGATAGAACAGACACTGTTGTTTGCCAAGACGTTGTGAAAAATAACAAGAGAAATCGTTATCAGTCTGTGAACTGTTTCAATAAGTTAGAAATGTGCGGTTTTCTCGTGCCGTAAAACATGTTTGAAAACAGGTTTCACGTAATGCGATGACGGAGGAGAGTGTTATTTGTTCTAATAATAAATGCAATAACAAAGAATAGCTTGTACAACAACAACAAGGAAGACGCTGTCATATTAGGCAGTCACCGACCTATAGGTAATACGCTAACGTTAGGGTAAGCGATCCATAGCTGACCAAGACCCTGTCCCAACTCTCCGTTGGTACCCCCAGTAACTAGCTAACAGGGCAGGGATCGCCATAATCCCCACGGTGGTAGAGTTGATAAAGACGTATTGCACGCCCTCTGTTTTTTTAGCTGCAATCAGAGACTGAAAAAAAATAGCTGCTGATCCCACGCCATACCTGATCCTACGCCGATACGATGTTGTGCTTCAACACCTTCACTGCATCGGCTGCAAAGAACACCAGCTCGCAGTAACAGGGGGATAGCAGACAAAACAAGACTCAACAACAACAACAACAACAGCAACAACAAACAACAACGACAAAAAATTTAGAATGCTGTTTTTTTAATTAATCAATCTGTCTGCCAACCTGCGTGCTCGACAGAGCTGTCTATCTACTTATTATCTACGAGAGTCATACTGAAAGTCGGACCCGTTCCGCAAATTTAAAGAATACCACAAAAGGCCATTTATCATCCAAAGCAAAGATTACGCCTCATTTGTCAGGAACTTTAATTTGCAATTTCGGAAGATAAAACAATAACCAAAGCAAATTTTAAAAACAGCAAACAAACACTGCAACAGAAAGAGAGGAAGACAAAGGCGAAGATGGCTGCAAGACATCGTTTATGATCAGCAGCAGGCCGTCTTGCTTACAACCGAGAAGCCTACAGGAAATCTTTTAGGCAGCCAAAGTTCCGCAGGGGACATGCAAATGACTGACTGACTGAACAAACATTTGTTTATGGACAAATCATAACGACTGACCTTGAAGTGTACTTAAAATGTTACTCGGATAATCTGGAAATCCTTGCTTCTTTCATATGAACATTACTTTGTTTCTTAATTTTATGTTGAAGGTAATATATATTACACAAAGTGTACTCCGTATTCTAGTGCTTACCCCGCCCCGGCCTGTATTTGTTAATCGTGATAGAAATGAATACTCATATATCAAACCCCGAGTGGTGTCTTCAAGCAAAAGTGAGTCCATCTGAGATGAACTGATAAATATAACATTTATTTTTCATTGCCACGCTGTTGTTTCGTCAGTGCACCAAGTGGCTTTGTATTTATCTTGGCGTTTTTTCTGTTGTTTTATGATACCGCCACGATTATATTATTTATATTTCTGTAGCTAGAGAGACCTCTTCTTTGCGATGAGTCTCAGATGGTTACCCCAGTTTCAGATATGAACTTTACTGTACTTTCAGCGACAGATTATTTTATTTATTTATTTATTTTTTAATAGTTTATTGAACTACTTAGCTTTCTAAAACAACTCTGTTTATATCTGTTTCCCACATTTTCACCACACTATCAGGTGCATAAAACTATTCGAAGTTATAGAGAAACCCTATAATAATAACAACAACAACAATTTATTAGATATTTGCAGGTTTTAGCATGGAATTATCAAAGACAATCGAAACATTTATTTTCTCTTCTATAAACAATTTTTATATTTCAACTCTTATTTAGTTTAATGTGTCTAAATGATCCATGTAAAGGGCAAGGCAGCTCATGCCTTTTAAAACTATTAACAAAGTTCTTAGAATTTGTCGGCGCTATTTAACATTTCCTGCACGTGGATGAAATGTCATGTTAACTTTACAATCTCAGTTTCTAGAACATTTTCAGACATCCACAAACATCTGCGTGATATAAAGTGCTGTCGCTTTGAACATTATGAAGCGCGTGATTTATTATTGGTCAGTCACACAAGTGTCGTGCCGCGTGGCGTAGGCGATCATTTCTCTCCACAATTCCCTGTCTTTATATAATCCACAATTATTATTGGTAATAGTGTTTTTATACTTTTTTGATGGGTAATAGTGTTTATGTAATGCTTTGATGGGTAATAGTGTTTATATAATTCTTTGATGGGTAATATCTCTCTCTCTCTCTCTCTCTCTCTCTCTCTCTCTCTCTCGGAACCTTAAGTGCTCAGGGTACATGGGGCTTCCGCAAGGGTTTTCCACAAATGCCTGTCCTTTGCCTTTTTTTTCTGCTCTTGCCCAGGCGAGCCCTCTATTGCTCAACATCCTCTCTGTTGTTCTTCTCCATGTCTCTTTTGGTCTACCCTTACTTCTGTTCCCCTGTGGTGTCCATCTTAGTGCTAATTTTGGTAGTGAGTTGTCAGTCATTCGGAGCACATGTCCCAACCATCGCCAGCGTCTTTCCTCAATAATTGCTGTCAGTGGCTTCATCTGCATTTCTGCCAACAAGATGTTATTTCTTATAGTGTTTGGCCAAAATATTTTTCTAATTCTTCGTAAAAATTTAGTCTGGAAAGAATTCAACTTGTTTTCTATGGTTTTGGTGATTTTCCAGCATTCACTTCCATAGAGTAGTACACTTAGAACATTACTCTTAAATATCTTGATTTTCGTATTTATGCTTAGTTTTTTTTTTAGATTCCCATATAGTCTGCAGCACTGCAAAAGCCTGGTTTGCCCTAGTAATTCTGCTGTTGATGTCCTCTGTGCTGTCTCCATTTTCTACTACTTTACTGTCAAGGTATACAAATTCCTTGACCTCCTCCACTAACTTGCTATCTACTCTGAGTACATTTCTGTTGTTCACATTTTGCTTCATTAACTTTGTCTTTCCTACGCTGATCTTTAGTCCTATGTTGTTTGCATTCTGAGTTAGCTTGTTTATTTTATCTTGTATATCTTTGTGGCTGCTTGATAGTAGACAAATGTCGTCCGCAAAGTCAAGGTCCTCCAGAACTGTGTCAAGGGTCCATTGTAATCCTCTGCGTTTGTCTGATGTTGCCTCCTTCATTAACCAGTCTACTACCAAGATAAATAATGTTGGTGACAGTACACATCCCTTCTTCACTCCCATTTGTAACCTAAAGCTGCTGGAAGTATGTTCTCCACAAATCACTTCGCACTGAAAACCCTCGTATAGGGCTATGATTATATTCACTATCTTATGGGGGAGGCCGTGCATCTTAGGATTTTTTGATGGGTAATAGTGTTTATACAATGCTTTGATGGGTAACAGTGTTTATGTAATGCTTTGATTGGTAATAGTGTTTATGTAATGCTTTGATGGGTAATAGTGTTTGTTTAATGCTTTGATTGGTAATAGTTTTTATATAATTATTTGAGTGGTAATAGTGTTTATATAATTCTTTAATGGGTAATAGTGTTTATATAATTCTTTGATGGGTAATAGTGTTTATATAATTCTTTAATGGGTAATAGTGTTTATGTAATGCTTTGATGGGTAATAGTGTTTATATAATTCTTTAATGGGTAATAGTGTTTATGTAATGCTTTGATGGGTAATAGTGTTTATATAATTATTTGATGGGTAATAGTTTTTATATAATTATTTGATGGTTTATAGTGTTTATATACTTTTTTGATTTGTAATAATGTTTATATAATTCTTTGATTGGTAATAGTGTTCGCATAATGGTTTGATATATACTAGTTTTCATATAATTCTATGACTTGTAATACTGTTTATATAATGCTTTGATGAGTAACAGAAGTTGACTTTCTTACATTGCACTAAGTTTTAGCTTTCGTCCGGGGTTGGTTTGGTTGATTTGTTTGTTTCTTTCGTTGTTTCTTTCTTTGAGGTTATCTCTTCACTCTTTTGTTTCTTAATTAAGTAGCAACATTTTAACATTACGTATGGTATATAATCCATATAATCTTCTATCATTTTCTTCTTAAATTCCAATATTCGATAATAATTTATAAAGAAGTCTCAGGAAAAGTGGAACTATCACGTGAAGGAAGAGGATGTGATGCGGTTACATGGTTCCCTCACTTCCAAGATTCGGTCAGTCTCTGGTAGGGAGCAGAGGGCACTCACGCCCGAGTACTCAAGTTGATTACGTGCCCCTCACATACTTAAACTGTAACATCTTTTATTTTTCTCCTCTTTCTCTCTCCCTCCATACATATTCACGCACGTACATACACGCTCACATTCTTCGCTTAGTGAGTGAATGAAAGGAGAGATAAAAATGAAGGACAATTTTGCAAGAGAACAGGCGATGCTTAAATGTTTAGTCTAAAACTGAAGTCACTTTGCTGGATCAAGATTTTTGCTGGATCATCAAGATTTTTGCTGGATGATCAAGATTTGTGCTGGATCATCAAGATTTATTTCTTTCCGCGCCTCTTTATCCAAGCACAGCTGGCCCTGAGTGAGGCCCGTGTGGTTACATTCTCAGCTCAACTTTCAGTGTGAACATCCATCCATGTCCTTGGTCGGTCGATCAGCTAATCAATCAACCTAGTACGCCCTGTGCCGTCTTCCTGGTATCAACAAATTCTCTCCACCTCTCACGGTCTGCCGCCAGCTTTTGTATTATGCCCTAGTTGTACTGCATGCTACTCATTTCTGCTTCTACAGTTCTACATCTAGGTAGCTTTGGGTCTCTACATCTAGGTAGCTTTGGGTATCTACATCTAGGTAGCTTTGGGTATCTACATCTAGGTAGCTTTGGGTATCTACATCTAGGTAGCTTTGGGTATCTACATCTAGGTAGCTTTGGGTCTCTACATCTAGGTAGCTTTGGGTCTCTACATCTAGGTAGCTTTGGGTATCTACATCTAGGTAGCTTTGGGTCTCTACATCTAGGTAGCTTTGGGTCGTTCTCCCTTTCCCCCCTCGGGCGTCCATCTCATGGCTGTTTTATCGATGTTGCTGGGGTCTCTTCGGAGCACATGACAAATCCATTTCCAGCGTTTTTTTTTCTGTTGTTGTTATTATGACATACATATCTTCAAGTTTACATTGGGCAAGTAGATTTCTATTATTTATTGTCTACGGCTAGAAAAAAAAAATATTTAAAATCTTTCTGAGGCAGGTTGTGTGGAATGAGGATAATTTGCTCATTTCATTTTCAGTTGTTCTTTAGCATTCTGCTCTACTGTGAATTGTGGATGACACACAATTTTGGTACAACTTTATGTTGGTTCTAGTACTGTACTGGGAGGACTTCCAGACGTTTTTAAGATGAATAAAAGCTGCTCTCGCTTTACGTATTCTACTCTTTGTCTTTCTTTGTTCCTCCAAAGTATGTGAGGTTATCTGTTTCTTTTAATATGACCGTTCTGGTCTTACTAGAAAATGTCACATTTTGCGCATGCGCGGACTTGAGTAACTGTGATCTGAGAAATTTCTTCTCCTCTGAGTTGTTATTTTAAAGTGATAAGAATCTTGTCCGTCTCTTACCTTCCACGTTATCCCATTCCTGATTTTGCGTCACTGTTCAGCGGTTAGTCACAAAATCCAGTCCTAATGCTGTACCACCAGAAATGAAACACTGAAAAAAAGATGTAGGGCATCCAAAAGAGATTTCTCCATTATCTAAGAAAAGTGAAGAAAGACCACACCACACAGAGAACGAATCTACACAAGGCTGCTGCATCTTTTGAAAGAATAAATGATAGTCAATCCTGAAGACAAAAGAAGAAATACAAACAGACTGAACATTGTAACACAAACACGATCTTTTTGTATGCTGGATTTACGCCAGCTGAACTTCAGCATGGTTACAGATCAACATGACAGACGTTGCCTAGCAGAATAATTCATTGTAGCTTTAAGAAATAATTGTGCATGCTGCAAGAGAAAAGATCTTTTACGATGGGGGAAAAACTTCCCAAAATAAAGCGCAGAGTAGTCAGGACTGTCAGAGTCAGACACACAGATTTAGGAAACCAGTTGGTGTTCAGATTCATAGATTTACAAGTGTATGAAACCAGTTGGTGTTCAGATTCATGCATTTACAAGTGTGTGAAACCAGTTGGTGTTCAGATTCATGCATTTACAAGTGTATGAAACAAACCAGTTGGTGTTCAGATTCATGCATTTACAAGTGTATGAAACCAGTTGGTGTTCAGATTCATACATTTACAAGTGTATGAAACCAGTTGGTGTTCAGATTCATACATTTACAAGTGTATGAAACCAGTTGGTGATCAGACACATAGATTTAGGAAACCAGCTGGTGATCAGATACATAGATTTAGGAAAGCAATTGTTGATCAGACACATAGATTTAGGAAACCAGCTGGTGATCAGATACATAGATTTAGGAAAGCAATTGTTGATCAGACAAATAGATTTAGGAAACCAGTTGGTGATCTGACACATACGAGTAGCTTTAGGAAAGCAGTTGGTGATCATGTGCACGTCAGAGTTGACTTACAGTAGATATGACTTTGTGAAATCTTCATAATTCAGGATTTTCTGTGCACGTTTTACTTCTTTAGGTCAAGTCTGAGAATATTCCTTTTTTGTCCTTTATTTTATACATTCCTTCTTTCTCTCTCTCTCTCTCTTTCTCTCTCTCTTTCTCTCTCCCTTTCTCTCTCTCTCTTTCTCTCTCTTTCCCTTGCTCTCTCACCACTACCATCATTAATACCACAAAAAGTGTTATTTTCTTACAGGAAAATTTACACAAAAAATGTAATATTTTTTTCCTCAAACATTTTCAGGATCGTTTTATTTCAGGTATTAGGCTCTTGAGCGGCGAAGCTGGCTTCGCTAGCCTCCTATGGCGAAGTCGGCGGTTCGAATTCGACCGGAGGTGTTCCAGTCAGTCAGCTATAGAAACTGTTACCTGGCTTCTTCTTAAGCTGGGAGAGACAAGACAGTCAGGTGTAATGTTGATGACATCACACTGTAGTTTATCGATAGGTCAAGGCAAATATGGGCTCTAACACAGTTTTTTTAAAAATTCATATTTAATTTTTTCTCTCGCCATATTGACGGGACACGACAGGCACTGCCTTCAATTTTCATTTGATTAGTAGGTCGCTGTAGGTCTCTTGTACACCAGAGCCAGTTTATTGCTGTAAAGAGAAGACAGTTTCGTAAGATTAGACCTCGACAACATCGTAGACAAAGCACTCTAGTGAGATGTCAGAGAAAGAAAAATCACAAGAGAATTACCTGGGATTCGAATCACGGACTCCGGTAGGACGAGCAACCGTCTAGCCAAGAGAGAACAGCGTACTAACGAACTGCGCTACGAGGGGTGATTGATAAGTTCTCGGCATAAGGTACAACGGATTATTTGTGGGCGACTTTTTTGGGTTATTTCTCAACATAGTCCCCTTGCAAGTTTATGCACTTAGTCCAGCGATCAGGGAGCGTATACGGATACCTTCTTTGTAAAAGTCAGAATCTTGTGCTAGTAGAAAGTGGTTTACAACATGAATGACGTTATCATCTGAAGCAAATTTGCGACCACTGAGCTTCCTTTTTAGTTTGGTAAACAGGTAATAGTCTGAAAGGGCCAAATCTTGGGTATAAGGAGGATGTTCAAAAAGTTGGAAGCCGAATTCATGGATGGCAGCCATTGCCACCGCCGACTTGTGAGCCGGAGCATTGGCTTGATGAAAGATGATTCCTCTCATCAATTTCCCTTGACGCTTTTCCTTCATTTTGACCCGCACTTGCTTCATAAGATTAGTGTAATAGGCCCCGGTAACTGTTCTGCCCTTTTGAAGATAGTCTACCAATACCGCACCTTCTGAATCCCAAAAGATGGAAGTCATCACTTTGCCTGCAGACAGAACCACCTTTGCTTTCTTTAGAGGTGGGAATCCATGATGTTTCCACTGCTTTGACTGTTCTTTGGTTTCTAATTGAAAATTATGAACCCAAGTCTCATCTATAGCCACAAATTGTTGAAGAAACTTTTCAGGATCTGTAGAAAAATGGCCAAGATTGTGTCTTGACATGTTGAGACGCTGTCGTTTGTGATCAGCTTCAAGAAGTTTCGGGACCCATCGAGCAGAGACGTTTGTCATTTGAAGATCATTGTGAATAATGCCATGAACACATTCCTGGGAGATGCCCAACTCACTAGCAATGTACCGCTCGGTTATTCGCCGATCCTCCATTATCATGTCATGGATTCTGCCATTGGTTTCATCGGTGGTTACCGTTCTTGGTCTTCTTGGACGGGGATCATCTTCCAGACTCTCCCTTCCATGTTTGAATTGAGCTGCTCATTTCTTCACTGTGCTGTAAGAAGGGGAATTCTCCCCTAGAGCCTCCACCGTATCCTCTTGGATCTCCTTCGATGATAAGGCCTTGATGCAGAGGTAGCGAATGACTGCTCGATGGAAAATTTTATCCATTTTCTCAATTTCTGCCACCCTTATCACTTCAGTAGCCTGTAAAAACAAATTGGTTGCAGTTAGTTTCTTGAAACCTGGTGTTTAATTTTACATTAACCTGGTCTACAAATGCACCTAATATCAACTGTATGTTTCAAGTATCTGTACCTTATGCCGAGAACTTATCAATCACCCTTCTATCTCGCAGCTCCTAGTTTATTTCTGTTGTTAACTATCCTGCAATACGTAAGTTCAGTCTGCGCAGAGATCGTTTGAAAAACGTGAATATATCTTTTGTACTTCGGAGCAAATATGTGGAATAACCTGTAAGTTTCATGATTATGGGTTATTTCCGTCTTGGTTGGGCTGGTAACTTTTCATCACTTCCTTGTATTGGTCTCCTGGAGAAAAGAAATTAATGAGATCAAGGATTAAAAAAAAAACTGGCGAAGGAGTGAAAATAACATGATGAGCTCTAATAAGATGAAGAAAAGCTACCAGTAAATTGCTAGACCTGACTGACAGTTGTATGTATACGTGCCGTCGATTGTTGAAATAAGTAGTCAATGATGTGGTAACTCGTGATTCGTAGATGTCAAGTGGTAAATTGTGATTCGTAAAAGTCAAGTGGTAACTTGTGATTCGGAGAAGTCAAGTGGTAACTTATGATTCGGAGAAGTCAAGTGGTAACTTGTGATTCGGAGAAGTCAGGTGGTAAATTGTGATTCGGAGAAGTCAAGTGGCAACTTGTGCTTAAGAACAGTAAAATATTAAATTGTGTTTTAGAGGAATCAAACGTTGACTGGGATCGCCTACGTCCTGAGCGATGCCGTTATCCGTTTCAGCTTCCCTGCATGTCGTCTGTAACATATTTTTCTTAGCCAGTCATTTCACAAGGCCAGGATGGCTGAGTGGTTAGGCGCTCGGTCTACCAATCCGGTACTACCGGGTTCAAGTCCCAGAAGTGGGAATTATTTCTAGTACCTCCATACCCAAAAACACTGGGGTCCACACAGCCTCTGAAAGGAGTACCTGAGAAATTTGGGCAGGTGAATGCGACAAGCTATGATACTGACCACATCAGACTTTCATGTGCCGAGGGTCTTGGAAATACGGGCCTAACACCGTATCTCAAAAATGACTTAATGGCATGAAAACAGGAATTAAACCTTTTCTTTACCTAGTCATCTTCCAGGTTGTCAAGAGCCAGTCAGGAGATCAGAGGAAACTAAAAATATCATCATCATCATCATCGTCATCATCATCATCATCATCATCATCATCGTCGTCGTCGTCGTCGTCGCTGCCGCAGCCACTACCACCACCACCACCACCACCACCACCACCACCACCACCACCACCACCACCGCCATCATCATCATCGGCCATTCGAAGCCCATTGCTGTACGAAGTATGCGGAGCGTCGCCGTTCACGTAATCCGGGCGTGGCCGGACCCATATACATAGCGAGAAAAAGCATTGCTAAAGGGAGACAATCTAGAGGAAAGATGACGGGGTTCAGTTTGTTTTGTCTGTGCTTGTACTAGAACCAGGCGACCTATCACTGTTTAATAATGTACTGTGAAATCATAACTTGCTGTGGATTATGTGGAGATTCTCTGACTCCTGCTGATATTCGCTATATATTTGGATGGGTAAACATCAAGGTCCATTATGTTCATTTGCATGGATAATACTATGTCAGCGGTATCAGGAGATACCTACCTGGCAGTAGGTAGCTGCACAATCAATGATGTGCATAGCACATGGAGAGGAGAGGAGAGATGTGTGATAATTCAGTACGCTAGCACAAGGAGGGGGAGAGGTATGTGGATGATTCAGTGCATTGGCACAATGGAGATATGTGGATGATTCAGTGCTTGGCACAAAGGGGGAGCTATGTATGATAATTCAGTGCGTTAGCACAAGAAGAGATATGTGAGAATTCAGTGCATTGGCACAAAAGGGGGGATATGTGTGATAATTCAGTGCGTTACCACAAGGGAGATATGTTGTGATATTCAGTGCATTAGCACAATGGAGATTATTAATAGTATGGGGAGATGCATGTTTCATAAGAGCAGCAGTAGGTGCAATGTAAATAAGTGCCTTGGCACAATTTAGATGAATGTATGTATATGCTTATGATAGCCAAGAGAGCCCAGGTCAATTGGGTGCATATGATTTCAGTTGATATGTTAACTTCATTCTCAACAGTTTAATCTACTTTAAATTCTTCTATATTCTGACAGCCTTTTGCCAGCGTAACCAATAAGCAAATTCAGCGTACAAAAGCCGATAAGAAAAAAAACGCATATTTGTATGACGTAGGAACTGAAAGGGAGGAAGTACAAACAAAAAAAAACCTAAGTAAAAAGATGCCATCAAGATGAGAAATGACTCGAGATGATGTGTGATTACATAAAAAGTGTGCCAAGGTGTGTGAGCGCACTCAAAGAAATGAGTGTAAAACATGGCACATTGTAAATAGCAGGCTATTGATTACCTGGTAATTCCAGCACAATAGAATGATGGTAATGTGCATATTCAATGATGCGTGTCAAATACCAGAAGACGTGTTCACTGGCATGGGTTTGTATACTGTAATTAGCTGTGACATTTCGTCAAACACTGCCGTGAGATGATATGTTAAATCTGTGGTTAATGGAGCATAAGTGCGCGTAATAAGATTTACACAGATTTTAACACGTTTGTCTCAAGTAGGATGTCTGAAGACGGTTATAAAGTGGACAAGGAAAGACAAAAAGGTCATTGTTGAGGGGAAAGAGATGGAGAAACGGACAGACAGACAGGCAGGCAGGGAGGCAGACAGACAGGCAGGCAGACAGGCAGCAGGGAGGCAGGCAGACAGACAGACAGAGAGATAAAAACCCTGAAGTCCACACTACCACAGTCCATACAGAGGATAGAGGAGGAGAACAAACTTACAGGGACATTTGCCTTAATGTCTTCAGACACTAGAACAACAGATGACCACCAACAAAAAGAAATGTTTCACAAGACTTGGGTGGGGAGTTTTGTATGACTTTCAGAAAACCTGTTCCCCGTCATGGCCCATTATGATAGTGCAAAATCTCTAACAGGAAGTCCACCTACTCTGTTACAGCTCAGAATATTAATATCCCGCGTGTCACGATTGTACAAACACGTGACTGGGATATTTGCATGCTTTTTTTTTCTTTTAGACCCGTAATGAATTGCGAGCGCCACCTACTTCCAGCGCGGTCCTGCTCTTATGATTTGCTAGGAAAGTATTAGACTACTAGAAGAAAAAAAATCCCACTTTATCTGGCGAAATATTTCAGGTTTATACAGCAGAAATCCGCACAGAGATCTTAATCGGTTCAATTCGTTTATTGAGTCATTCATTTATAGAAAGGCTGTTCAAAGACGCAGACTGACTCAATTTTCTTCATTTCAATAGCTAAAGTAGACCGATTCCAAAATATGCAAATTTGGCGTAGTGATTTGGGTTGGATAGATCGATAACAACGATTAGCGTCGAGCAACCAGCGCCACGTTCAACCTGGATCATTGGAAAATCAATGGGCTGCTACTGGTTGTGTGAAATGGTTTAGTGTCGCGGTTTAGAGAATGTAAACTTTTCTCATTAGAGTGCTGAACTGAAAGGTGAGGGAAAAGGAAACATATTTCAGCAAAACGAGTCACTAGAGGACGCGCATTCATTGCTGTGTACATAGCTCGCACAGGCTGGCCAGTCAAGAGCAAAACAGCAACAAGAAAAGTAATTAATTTCTGGTCGCCTACCCGCAAGTGAGAGCAATTACTTTTGATTACGGTTTTAGGTCTGTGTGTTTGCTGTTTCATTGTGGAGGACGCATGGGGGTTGGGGGATCCCTTTTCACGTGAGTGACATACAAACCTCATCACAATAATCTACTAAAAAATTCAAGCCTTTTTTTCACAAAGCTTTCTTAAACTAACCCGAACTTCGTATAAATCTTTTGCAGAACAGCAAGTACTAGATAGGTCACAAAGTCCGCTGACCGCACTCTACAAGAGTTAACGAAGTCTACAAAATCAGTTAAAGACAATCTACACAATCCAGTAATGTTAATGTCATGATAAAATATAATGGTAAAAGGTAAAATCCACGTTTCCATGTCATTAAGGCTTATTGGGGTTAAGGTATTAGACCCGTATTTTCAAGATCTTCAACCTACTATAAAAGTGTGATATTACGCCTGACCGCATTAACCTTCCTAGATTTCTCTGGTGCCCAGAATGGTGGACCCCAGGGCCTTTTTGGTGTGGTGGTAACAGAAAAATCTCCACTGCCGGGACTTGAACCTGGTACTACCAGATTAGCAGACCGAACGACTAACCAGTTAGCCTGCCAGGGCGATGATAAAATATATAAAACTGAAAATGCCGAAAACATAAAGTGTACGGAATCTTTTTAATACACGTACCTCTCTACCTGTCTGTTATGGCTAACTCTACTAATACTAGGCGTAAATCAGCCAAAGACGATCATGTTCGGGCTTTAAGGGTTCGTTCTCTTTCATGTTTTTGTTGTCTTCATGCTTGACCCCTTCTTCGTCTTCAAAAGGTGCAGCACCTATCGCTCTCCACTTAGTGTGATCTTTCGCCACTTCTTTCCACCTTCTGTGTTTAATGGAAAAAGCTCTCGCGAACGTCGAGCCTTTTTCTCTTGCCAGCTCTTGGGCTTAAATCTGCTCAGTCTAAGGGACAATCCACTGGTGAATATCAACAGCACTTTGTGTTATTTTGTTTTATGTAGAAAATCCAGGCACTAGGAAGCAGTCGTGCCCTGCAGAAACATGACAAGCTGAAGTAGTATTTCAGCTGTGCTACTGATGCATGCCTAAATTAGGCACAAATACAACAGCACATCTTCATCTCATATGTAGAAAGTCAGGGTGTCTGCTGTCTATGTCTATTACTTCTCTTCGTGTTGTTATTGCACAATTGCCTCGATGTTGAAACAATTTGCAGAATCTGTTGCTACACTATCCGCACAGCAACGCAACAAGAACATCGGGCTCTCCAACAGTTCTACAGCGGAACACCACGTGACAAAGTATACTACAATTAAACCTGCAGTCATCTAACAAAACTGACAATTAACATTCTAAGAGAGACTGAACTAAGTCTGCTGTTAGAATAAACACTCAACGATAACATTTATTGATGGACAAAATGAAAGGTGAAGCAATGAGAATGAGTGTGTAGCCCATAAGGCTAGAAAAACTATACAACACAAGCAAGATTCCCGGCGTGAAATTATACAACACAATCAAGATTCCCAGCGTGAATATTCAACGCCACTGGGAAGAAACCTATTACAACTAAAAAAAAATACGTACTCACAATTCCAACAGGAATAACACTCCATCATGGCAAAAACAAAACCCTTCAGAAACTGCCATTTTAACTACTGAACACGGGACAAGGGCCCAAACTCTACAAGAATGGCTAGTCTACATTTCTACTATGAATCTTCGAAAGATCTTCGAACATTTCTCATCTTATTATATCATCCTTAAGCCATAGAAGGAAGGCAATGAACTCTTAATCCATCCTATAAAGAAGATCTTCAAAAATTTACCTTCCGAAAACATCCTCTAACTGAACCTGAACTAGGACTCTAACATGAGCTAGGACTCCAACCTGAACTAGGATTCTAACCTGAACTAGGACTCTAACCTGAACTAGAACTCCAACCTGAACTAGGACTCTAATCTGAACTAGAACTCTAACCTGAACTAAACTACTACCAAGCCCCCACCCCTCTCTCTTACTTTCAGTTTTTTTTATATCTCCCGGTGTTTTCTCAGAAGACAAGTGATTCTCTTGAGCGCACGCTTATTTCAGGACTTTTGCCCAGTGCATTCAGAGCAAGATTACCCTTGACTTCATCAGCAAGAGCACTCACTCCGTCAGTCAAAATGACACTGTTCAAAATCCACTTATGTCCCATACGTTAAGCCATATTCTTCTACAAAGCGAATAAGAAAACAAGTGCGAGGACAAAAAGACAAGCCTAGAGGCAGCATAAAAGCACTTTCATATACTTAGGGCCTCCCAATGATATTTCGTAAGCTGGTAGGAAACTTCTCTTCTCCCCTCCCCCTAATCCGGCAGTTTATTTGTGAACCTCCAGGGAAGCCCTTCAAGCCCACCACTAAAACAAGGAAAACCTTCCGGGCACTAGAGCATTGCCCTGGCTGGAACCCCCCCTCTAATCCGGCAGTTTATCTGTGAACCCCCAGGGAAGCCCTTCAATCCCACCACTAAAACAAGGAAAACCTCCCGGGCGCCCAGTGGACCCCCCATCCCTCCCTCATGCGGCATGAATGGAATGAATGGTCCCCTGACAGGAAAAGTATGAAAACTGTTGATGATGAAGTGTGTTGCACTCTTAGACAACTCTTACCTTCCTTGAGCTGCAGACTAATTAATGCTCTCTTTGGCAGTTTTTTTTTCCTTCTTCGTTTTTTTTTTTTTTTTGGGTCTCCTACCTCTAAAGTGCTTCGTGCACTACATTTCAAGGCTAATCATCGCCAGTACTGTGCTCTATCACTTTGCAAGCGCTCATCAAGGCCCGCGGCTTAGGATAAAGAACAGAGGAATGCATAACAATTTTTTGAGAAGGGAAATGACTAATCCTATTGGCCGGATTCCCCGTATGAAGCTAGGATGAGTCTCCTTAATATTCTTGAGTCTCTAAAACTGTGGTCCATTAATATTCATAATCCAAAGAGTATCATTGCTGTTATGTGGGATATAAGCGCTTTAGTGGCAGCCAAGTTCAGGACGGAGAGCAGTTATACTCTACCAATCATCTCCTTAGACTTCGTCCGCGTCGCGTCTTCGAGACAGCCAGATAAACACCTTTACTTCCACCTGAATGACTCTTAAGAACGATGGATAATCACCTCGTTACTTACAGACCAATAATTGGTTACCTATCTGAATTAAAGTACACAAGGAATTACCTGGCATGTACCTTCTCCCCCCCTCCTCCTCCTCCTCCTATTATTTCATTGCTTCGTCAGCGCCTAGCGACGTTCAGCGGAGTTAGGAAGGCAAGATACTTGCGAACTTTTCAGAATTTACTTTCACTCCATTTTCGTTTGGTTCAATAAGTATGATATAATAATGCATAATGAGTCAGATATTGACCGGATTTTTTTGTTGTTGTTGGTCATAACGACGTGTTATCAATAATCATTAAGCTCTCCGTCTTTTAGCAAAGATGGCAGCACCGCAAGGATGGTGCAGGTGTCAAAAAGTCATAGAAATCTCAGAATAAAATAGCTGAAAAAAAAGGGTAGGAAATTATCATCGAAAATAGAGTAGTTTTGTTCGCGGAGTGGACGGGGGAAGGGGGGAGGGTTTGCACAGGAGAAACTGACGATAGAGAATCGATATGTTAGCAACGGAAATAATATAAAAAACAAGGTGTGTTCTTGTTGGAAGAACAGATTTACAGATAGATATACAGATATACGAACATATATATGGATAAATATAAGTATATATACAGATAGATATACGGGCAGATATAGGGGTAGATATAGGGATATATATATATATAGATATACGGACAGATATTCCTACAGATATACAGACACACCTCCTACTGGACCACCTCTTGGAGAATTGTTGCTATTAAAGATGCCGAGAAAAACGTGGTTTCTCCCAGAGCTGTGTTGTTCTGTCTCTCGTGGGAGGGCCCCTAGTTTCACCCAGCTGTTATTTTACTCTTATAAATGTTCTCTCTTTCACCCAGATGTTATTTTACTCTTATAGATGTCCTCTCTTTCACCAAGCTGTTATTTTACTCTTATAGATGTCCTCTCTTTCACCCAGATGTTATTTTACTCTTATAGATGTTCTCTCTTTCACCCAGATGTTATTTTACTCTTATAGATGTTCTCTCTTTCACCCAGATGTTATTTTACTCTTATAGATATTCTCTCTTTCACCAAGCTGTTATTTTACTCTTATAGATGTCCTTTCTTTCACCAAGCTGTTATTTTACTCTTATAAATGTCCTCTCTTGCACCCAGATGTTATTTTACTCGTATAGATGTCCTCTCTTCCCCAACCCAGGGCGTCACAGGTGGCGAATGGTGAAAGTCCTTCAGATATGGAGGATCCCTGTGAATAAGGAGTTGTCCAAATAAACAGGCGCGGACCAACTGGCGGTAGACTCAGAGAGCGAGGTGGGACAGTAGGTGGCCCTACTACTCCTATAAAGTGCCTCAGGTGCTCAGTGAATGGTAATACCAGTCGGGTCAAATGCGCCTTGAAACCTCTCGCTCCCGCTGCCTTGCGGGTAGGACAGGGAGTCCAAAGGCTAGCGGAGAGTCCGTACACAAACCGACAGAAGGCAACGGGAAACCACTGTTGTAGTTCCCAAGAAGAGTTATACTTGAACAGAATAATCGATTCATCATGAACGACGTTAATGGATGTTCCTCTGGAACAGCCTCGTCCGGTAGGGCAGCTCACGAGCCACAGATGAGGCCAGATCGTCATCAAGCAACTGGTGGCAAAACTAACAAGTTCAAAATAGCAACATGGAATGTTAGAGCTTTATTCCAGGCTGGAAAATTAGAAAATGTAAAGACGGAAATGGAAAGGATGAAGATCAACATATTAGGAATGAGCGAAGTTAGATGGACAAGTGCAGGTAAGATAAACTCAGATAAATATACGATAATATATTCAGGAAGTGAGAAACATGAACGAGGAGTAGGAATTATATTTGATGAACAAACGGCAAGGACAATTGTGGAATATTTGAACATCTCAGACAGAGTCCTGCTAGCCCAACTGAAAGGACAATCAATAAACATAAATATTATGCAAGTGTACGCTCCAACATCTGAAAGTTCTGAAGAAGATGTACAGATATTTTATAATGACATAGAGACAGCACTAAAACACACAAAGTCACATGAAGTTACCATAATCATGGGAGATTTTAATGCCAAAGTTGGTAAAGGAAGAACTTCAGACATCGTTGGTGACTATGGACTGGGGGAGAGGAATGACAGAGGTTATAAATTAATTGAATGGGCAAGAATACACAGCATGGTTGTAGGAAACACCTGGTTTAAACAACATCCTCGAAGACTGGCAACGTGGTGCAGTCCAGACAAAAAGACTTTTAACCAGATTGACTATATATTAATCAACAAACGATTCCGCAATGCATTACTGACAACAAAAACCATGCCAGGAGCTGACTGCAATAGTGACCATGATCCACTCTGTGGAAAAGTTAGAATAAAGCTAAAGAAAGCAGGCAGAAAAGTGAGAAACATCAAACTGAATACAGAACTTCTTAAAAATGACCAAGAACTGCGAGAACAATACAAAGTTATTATAACAAATAGATACAATGCAATACCAAAGATAAATAGTATAGATGAACAATGGGAAATGTTAAGAGATTCTATCCACCAAACTGTTAAGGAGATAATACCACCAAAAAAAACAAGCCTCTAAAAATAAATGGATCACAGATGACATCTTAGGACTGATGGACAATAGGGGGAGGAGTAAAAATAACGAGGAAAAATATTGCAAGATAAATAAAGAAATAAGACGCAAATGCAGAGGAGCAAAAGAAGTGTGGTTAAATGAACAGTGTAGACAGATAGAGGACTCTCATAATAAAGACAGCAAAAACATGCACAAACGAATTAATGAACTCACAGGCAGGAAAACAAAATATACCACAGGATGCCTGAAATCGAAAGAAGGTAAAATGTTAATGGGAAAAGAAGACATTGTGGACAGATGGACAGAGTATATTGGTGAGCTACATGGAGGAGAAAGACCAGAATTAACATCAGATACTGAAAACTGTGATGGACCACCAGTACTTGAAGATGAAATCATAGATGCCATCAAACACATGAAGAAAGGAAAAGCGACTGGGCCTGATAATATAACAATAGAAGAAATAGAGGCACTAGAGGAGACAGGAATAAAAATAATAACCAAGTTACTGAATGACATTTACAACAGTGGTTATATTCCCAGTGACCTGATTAAATCCACGTTTATAGCACTACCAAAGAAACCAGGTGCAAAGGAATGTGACGACCATCGGACTATCAGCCTCTCATGTGACATAACGAAGCTACTTCTGAGAATAATTATGAGAAGAACAAGGAAAAAGATAAAAATGGAAATAGCAGATGAACAGTCTGAATTTGTTGAAGGAAAGGGAACACACAATGCCATTTGTGCTTTACGAACACTAACAGAAAGAGCTTTAGAAGTATAGAAAGATCTCTACTTATGCTTCATTGATTACACCACGGCATTTGATAAGGTGAAACATAATGAAATTATTAAAATGCTTGAAGACATCAGTATAGACGACAAAGATCTGAGGATTGTAAAACATCTATACTGGCAACAATAAGCAGCAGTTCGAGTTGAAAATAGAATTGGAAAATATTAACCTATAAAACAAGGGGTGCGACAAGGATGTGTACTATCTCCAGACCTTTTTTCTCTGTATAGCGAGAATATTCTAAGAACAATTATCACAGAACCAGGCATAAAAATTGGAGGATACAATATTAATAACCTTCGGTATGCTGACGACACAGTACTGATAGCTGAGAACCAACAAGACCTGCAAAATCTTTTGGATAAAGTCGCCAAAGAAAGTGAACAGAAAGGCCTTACTTTGAACATTAAAAAGACAGAGACTATGGTTATATCTAAGAAACAGAATCCACCAGCATGCAGTATTAAATTAAACGGAACTATTCTAAAGCAGGTGCAGAAATTCAAATACCTTGGAGCAGTAATAACGTCAGATGGGAAATGCGGAACAGAAATTAGGAACAGAATAGGCCAAGCAAAGACTGCATTTCAGAGAATGAGAGGTTCTAAGGACTGCAAACGCGCCACAAACAGCCTCTGGCAGTCAAGTCCAGCTCCTGGCCTTCCCGTGGCAGAACTGTTTAAACTGACAGGAGAAGGGGCGAGGGCGAATATCTGGCGCCTGAAAACCAGTTACTTAGGGTAGATGAGTGTCACGTTTGGTAGCTCATCTGCCGCTGTTGGCGAAATCTTCAGCTGCCGTGCGTGGAGCGGTGCTCTTCCCGGCCAATGAAGAAATTTGCAAATGAGGTTGCCGCGCAGCATCACTGCGGAAAAGGTGGTTGAAAGAATAAAGCGAAGCAAACAGTCAAATCACGGCACCTCTGGTCTGGAGGTCGGCCACGTCCTGAGTGCAGTCATATCGTGTGAAATGCATGAACCGGTTTGTCCCAGAGGTTAAGTCACTGCTGGCTTGACTTTTCAAATGCCGCGCGTGGAGTGAAGCTCCTCCCGGTTAAGGAAGTAAATGCGGAAATAAAGGTTGCTGTGCGGCGCCGATGGGAAAAGGTGGTGGAAAGTGAAGTTTAACCTGGTATGTCCAGTAGTATCGCTACGAGAGCTATACCACGGCACCTCTGCTCTAGAGGCCGCCTACGTCCGGAATACACCTACACTGGTGAAATATGCCTAAACCGGCACACACCAGGGGTGGAACTCGATGGCTAGACATGTCATGCCACCTCCGCTCTAGAGGTCGGTAACGCCTGATAAACACCCATACTGGTGAATTTTGCCTAAACCGGCTCATACCAGGGGTGAATCTTGAAGGCTATGAATGTCACAGTACCTCTGCCCTAGAGGTCGGTCCCGTCCCAAACATGCCCATACTGGGAAATGCCTAAACCGGCTCAACCCAGGGGTAGAAGTCACTAGTGGCGAGGATTCGTCCTCCTGGACAAAAGCTCCATCCTGGTCACAACTAGGAAGGGTAGCGGCCACGACCGCAAAATGCTGAAGTCGGAGACACTGGACCAGGGAAGTCTAGATAGGCAACCACCTCTCACCCGGCGGGGATGTCTGCGTATCCTAATCACGCTGAGGTTTTCCGGTGAGAAAGTCCAACCCTGGACTGGATGGGCAACCACCTCTCACCCGGCGGTGATACACGGGTATCTCATAACACGTCGAGGTTTTCCGGTGAGAAAGTCCAACTCTGTCCTGGGTGGGCTAACGCCTCTCACCCAGCGGGGATGCACTGATATTCCAAACACGTCGAGGTCTTCCGGTGAGAAAGTCCAACCCTAGACCAAACTGGTGCAATGAAAACCACGGTGTCACGCAATCCCGCTTCCGAGACCCACCAAGAATACAGGCTAAAGCACTGTGATACTCTGAACCCCTTGTGGTCCTTCGTGGAACTCATGTGGTCTATTTTGGACCACACAGGGGACCACCGGACCAAACGAGGACCACATGTGTGAATTCAGTAGGTTCACAGTGCGGTTTTTGGTGGTAGAAGTGAACGAAGAAGAAGAAGAAGAAGAGAATGAGAAACATATTAGCTAACACATCTTTATCAGTGAATGTTAGAAGACGAGCCCTAAAATGCTATATTGAACCTATCTTGTTATATGGAAGTGAATCATGGATAATAGGCAAGTCTGCACAAAAATCATTGGAAGCAGCAGAAATGTGGTTTATTAGAAGAATGTTGCGAATCCCCTGGACAGCAAAAATAACTAATGAAGAATGTATGAGAAGAACTGGAGAGACAAAAAACCTTGTCAAAAAGATAAGAGAGAGACAGTGTACTTTCATAGGACATGCAATGAGAAGAGGGGGCATTGAAAATATTATAAGAACAGAAAAATAGAAGGAAGAAGATCAAGAGGAAGACCAAGAGAAATGATACTGGACAGTCTGACGGGATGGTGTGAGAGGAGATCACCAACTGAACTGATGGCCTGCATGAAGGATCGGATACTCTGAAGAAGCATAATAGCCAACGCCAGTCGGCACGGCACCTGATGATGATGATGAGATGTCCTCTCTTTCACCCAGATGTTATTTTACTCTTATAGATGCTCTCTCTTTTACCCAGCTGTTATTTTACTCTTATAGATGTTCTCTCTTTCACCCAGATGTTATTTTACTCTTATAGATGTTCTCTCTTTCACCCAGATGTTATTTTACTCTTATAGATGTTCTCTCTTTCACCCAGATGTTATTTTACTCTTATAGATGTTCTCTCTTTCACCCAGATGTTATTTTACTCTTATAGATGTTCTCCCTTTCACCCAGATGTTATTTTACTCTTATAGATGTTCTCTCTTTTACCCAGCTGTTATTTTACACTTATAGATGTTCTCTCTTTCACCCAGATGTTATTTTACTCTTATAGATGTTCTCTCTTTCACCCAGATGTTATTTTACTCTTATAGATGTTCTCCCTTTCACCCAGATGTTATTTTACTCTTATAGATGTTCTCTCTTTTACCCAGCTGTTATTTTACACTTATAGATGTTCTCTCTTTCACCCAGATGTTATTTTACTCTTATAGATGTTCTCTCTTTCACCCAGATGTTATTTTACTCTTATAGATGTTCTCTCTTTCACCCAGATGTTATTTTACTCTTATAGATGTTCTCTCTTTCACCCAGATGTTATTTTACTCTTATAGATGTTTTCTCTTTCACCCAGATGTTATTTTATTCTTATAGATGTTCTCTCTTCCACTCAGATGTTATTTTACTCTTATAGATGTTCTCACTTTCATCCAGCTGTTATTTTACTCTTACAGATGTTCTCTCTGTCACCCAGATGTTATTTTACTCTTATAGATGTTTTCCCACTTAGAAAATTATACTATGAATGTGGTTGTCACAACCCGTTTTTTATTCATTTTATTTCTGATTGACGAAGTCTGTCTTTCCTTTAAAAAAAAAAACAACTTACAGCATTCTAGATTTCACTGTCCTGGCCATGTGAGATTATACTAAAACTATTGCAGCTCAAACTTTCCACCTTAACTGACTAAGAAAAAAGGTCTCATTAGGTAGTCATATAAACGTCCCCTTTAATAGCTGTAGTTGTCCAAGTAGTAGTCCAGTTCAAGAGAATGTGTGTCTGTATGTCTATATGTAAAGTAACAAAGCACAGTATTCTATTGTTAGACCTTGGAAATATCGTGAACAGAGCACTTTTAGACACGGTGGTATTTTATTTTGTACTTGGTGAAAGGGGAGGATTGTTCAATCTTTTACTCTATCTTGCCGCCGCCGTACTGAGTGGTGGAATGATGACTACACCATACGTTCACACCTTACATATAAATAACAGGAACACGAAACAACTGTCCTTTTTATAAAATCACGATCCTTGTATTTACAAAATTCTGATCCACAAGGCAACACGAACCAAACGAATCCTATGCACATGATGTCCATATATTTCCAACATGCATTATCGCATCATAAAAACAAAACATTTCCTTGAATAATATGAGTTCAACCCTGATTGCAAATGCACACAACTAAAATACACATGTCAGCCTCCATCTATCGAATGACCACCTTCGTCCTCGTCTGAACAATGACACGGTCGCTGGACTCCAACGTGCTCTGCTTATGGAATCTCCTCTGAACGTCTCTCTTCTTGTCTTATATACCTGATCAGCGACGGACTCGAAGGACTGGGCATTTCCGTTAAAAAAAAAACCGTCTCTGGCCAGTGGGATTTCCAATCAAAACCGGGTCACTGCTTGCTTTTTTTTCCACTCCTTCAACAACACGAGAGAAAGAAAAAAAAATGACAAGAGAATTAACTGGAACTTGGAGTATGTGGAGCACGGGATTCAAGTCCCAGGTGGGTTTTTTTTTTCAAGGTATTACAGTATTATACTGCGTTTTGTTACTTTACTATGCGAAAGCTTTGTTGTTTCCTATTTGTAAATTTATATCCCAGTCCACATATCTGTTCTCAAAAAAAGAACATACCTAGCTTTTATATTATTTCAGTTGCTAACTTATTAATTCTCCAGAGTCAATTTTTCCTATGGAGACTCCCCCCCCCCCCCCAACATACTTTCTCAATTATCTATAATCACTTCCTGTTTCTTTATTATTTTGGAAGTTCTGTGGTTTAATGTTTCCTTTTTTTTGTTTCTTGATTTTTATGATTCCTTGACCTCAGGCGTAAGAGCCAGGGGCAAGCCCCTAACTAGGCTAGACACAGTCCCACCCCCCCCCCCCCCCCAGCACAGCCATAGGGAGCAGGACTTTACGTAGTCTCTTGGTCAGCTGAGAAGCGCCATTTTTTTCTGTTTCATGCTCTGGCTTCGTGCAAGCCACCGTAACATGCTTCACCACCAGAAAACGTTAACCTCCAAGATAATAACAGCTTTGTCTACAGAGAACATAGGTGTTCAAGTCCGTTATTAAAGGTGGGGGTAGAAGAAACGCAGTTTAAGAGTACAGCTGACCTCATATAAAAGTATAGCATTAGGAAATAGAGTTATAGGTAGTAGTCTAATCTGTAGAGAGTTAAGTTTGGATTTGTAGGCGTGCAGAGGGGAAAATCCGTTGTAAAGTCGCATTCATTTGTACTTGTAATGAACGTGTTGGTAGAAGCAGACGATATTAGAGCAGACGACATGTGGGAAAGTAACAGTTAGGAGGGGCAAAAGTGAGAACTCTTATAAAAAATGTCGATTCAGAGAAGTTTTCCTTGATAGTTAGTAGTAGCTGGGTTCTCGTAATGATAGTAGGTAAACTGTGGTCTGTCCTTTTAGAAATAGGTAGCGGTTGTCAAGATTTGTCCTTTTTAGGACAATTTCTCAGATTTATTAATTTGGAGTGTAGAATATATGTAACAAGCAATGACCTTCATCATCTTCTTGTAGTAGAGGTCGTTCCATGGCGACGACAAGTCGCCCGGACACCATTTCATATAATTGTAAAACTTCATCAGTCCTTTCACATACTCCCATTCTGGCAACATCCACAAACAAATGGTTTTCATTAATAGATTTGATTTATCTTCTAGTGCCCAGAGTTAGGTGATTGTTGATTTATATTTGTAACGCAACTGTGAGGTGACATGATCAGTTGATTTCTCTAAACAATCCACAGTCGTGTATGAACTCTAGCTTAATTGTTCCTGGGTCATGTAATGTTACACAGAGAACATCAATATAATGGAAATGAGGCTGCTGGATCAATCACAGAGACCAAAGTCTTCGACAAGTCAACAATTTCAGCCACCGGCATAGACGAATAAAACAATCAAGAATACATCATTAGAGGTACAATGATTCGCCTATAGAAGTAACACACGAAGAAATGAAAATTCGTCTTTACTCATCAACAGCTTGCAGTCTGACACATCCTTTATGCCGACGGACCAATCATTTCTCTTCTGACATGCAGTACTTGCTGCTTCCTCCATGCTTGTTTGCTTCATTCTCCCTTCTTCTTGTTTCCTCATTCCGTTCTCATGTGTTTATGAAGCCACTTACTGTGGCTGGATTTTCTACATGAAGCAAAGGCAAAAAGAGATACTGATACTCAATATCTCAACAGGATTAAGCCAAGGGGCCCGGAAGGAAAGGGGGGGGGGGGTAGCGAAAAGAAAAAAAATGTAAATACAGAGTAAATTTTGTTATATTTAAATACAGTGTAAACTTTGTTATATGCAAATACAGAATAAACTTTGTTATATTTAAATACAGTGTAAACTTTGTTATATGCAAATACAGAATAAACTTTGTTATATTTAAATACAGTGTAAACTTTGTTATATGCAAATACAGTGTAAACTTTGTTATATGTAAATACAGTGTAAACTTTGTTATATGTAAATATAGTGTAAACTTTGTTATATGTAAATATAGTGTAAATTTTGTTATATGTAAATATAGTGTAAATTTTGTTATATGCAAATACAGATTAAACACTTTGTTATATTCAAATGCATCAAAATGTAAGAAATAAGTTCGTGAAAAGTGAAAGTAAAAAAAAAAACGCAGATCTCTTGACGACACCGGCCTAGCGGGGGAAGCTATGCAAGAAGTCGCCAATACCTGCATACACCTGAGAGATGTGGCACTAACAGTGATCCAGATGATAATGGAGTTGAACTTATCTACAGATGATATAATCTTTGGAGACATTATCATTAGGAACGCAGAAACATACAAATATCTGGGCATAGCCTACAACGGAAGCAACATAGTAAGCGAGGGAATTAAAAGCAGAGTACAAAGAGGGAATCAAATATTCTTCACCTTGCAGTCAGTCATTTGCATGTCCCTTGCGGAACTTTGCCTCTCTAACAGCTCTCCCCTGTAGGCCTCTCGGTTGTAAGCAAGATGCCCTGCTGCTGATGCATCCATTTGTAGATTATCAACGATGTCTTGCAGCGATCTTCGTCTTGGTCCTCCTCTCTTTCTTTTTCCCATTACTCGTATGTATCATCGCATGTATTCTCTAAAATCTCATGACGTTTAATGTGTCCAAAATATTTAAGTTTTCTTTGTTTAATCCTGTAGTCAGCCTTCTTCAATATTAAGTTCTTGTAGTATGGATATATGAAGAAAATTAGAGTTTTTAATATCTTGGATCATTACTAACTAATAATAGATATACAATGAGGGAAATTAAAAGGAAGACATATATCGCTCTTCAAAAAGTAAAATAACTAAAGAAGCTGTGGAGAGGAAAAGACAGAAGTACAAACATTAGATTTTTAAGGGCATGCATCTTTCTCATCGCAGCATATGCCTGTGAGATCTGGACACTTAACAAAACAGCTGAGAAACACGTAAATGCCTTTGAATGTAAATGCTACAGAAGAGTTCTTCAAATATCATAGACTAAAAAAAGAACAAATATATCCATATTTCGCCTTACAACAACAGTTAAATCCAAGATCATGCCCCAAAACACCAAAATATCAATCTACAAAACTTTAATAAGACCAGGCATCATGTATGGATCAGAAATGTGGAGTACAACAAAGAAAGATGAACAACAATTGCAGGTCTTTGAGAACAAGATCCTAAGAAGAATCTTTGGGCCCATAAAGGATACCAACAGTGGAGAATGGAGAGCTAGAAAGAACACTGAACTGAATAACTTATTTAAACCCCAACGAATTATAAATGTCTTAAAATTGAACAGATTACTCTGGTTGGGCCTTGTAGAAAGAATGGAAGAGAACAGACAAACGAAAATTGTGTATGCACAAGAGATGAGGGAAATAAGACCAAGGGGCTAGACCAAGACAGAGATGGAAAGACAACATGAAAGAGGATATAAAAGAAATTGGTGGCACCAACTGCAGAGAGAAGATTAGGAATAGAAAGGAATGGAGTTGAAGTTATCTACAGCAATGAGCCTCAATGGCTTGGAAAGATGAAGTAGAAGAAGAAGATCTCTTGATAGAAAGATGATATTGCACCAAACCTAACGTCCCAGGGACATCCAAGGTGTCATTTTTGCCTCTAAGAGAGAACATCGGCTTGTTCGCATCTAAACGAAAAAGGAGCGAAATTCACGGAAAAGCGAAAAACGTATCTTCTGATAAAATGCCTCGTTTCCACTAGAAAATGGGAGAAGTTTTCCTATCTCTTGTCTATCTCTTGTTCTCTCTCAGCACAAGAGAGAAATATGTATGTATACTCACAGAGTACAAACGTATGCAGTCAACAGAGTTACTGAAACCTTTTTTTTATTTCCATATCTCTCGTAATTTCAAACTACAACACTTGTAAGTGTAAAACTGATAACTCTAGCCAAAGGCGTTCAAAACTGAATACTTCTTTCTGGACAGTGACAAAACAACTACAAGAAATCGTGAGTCTCTTTTAGGACTGGGCAGTGCGAAAAAAAGACTTACAAAATAATATAAATGGACCAATAAAACCTGTTTTTCGTGTACCGAAGGTCTTGGAAATACGGGCCTAACACCGTACCCCAGTTGTGATTTAATGACATGAGAAAGCGTATTTTACATTTACCTGTTTTTTCACCACTCAAATTTAACAGATTCACCAAAATATCATTAGTCTTTAAAATTTGTAATCTTTTTCTACAAATCTTCTAATAGCTTACCTGCTCATGAAAAAGCTGTGTAGTATTTAAATTTTTATATACCAAACATACCCACGAATCACGAACATTTTTTTGTTATCAAGCATAACAGACGCACTGTTTTATTCAGCAATGATATAATGCTCAATTTTAGAATTACGGCATTTTAAAATAATAAACTCTCTACTACGAAACAAAGCCTTTTGTTTACTCTGTTGTCGACTCAAGTTATTTTATGTTTAATTTTTTAAAAGCCGTTTAATCAGCTCACGTAGTAATAGAGTTAAGATAATGTAGCAAGTAGTGCGAAAACAGATTCATTTTCCAGAAAAGCAACAATCACAAAAATAATATTTCTACGGCTTCAATTTCAATTTCCCTCGGAGCAAAACTCAAGAACACAGCATTAAAAAAAACCGGAAAAGAGAATGAATTATAAGATTTTCAGCATGAAGTCCCTTCTCCTATCACAGTCTCTCAGAATGCCGCCACCCTACTCACGACAGTTCAGATAGCTGATACTGAAAAAAACAGACAACCAAACAAACAAACAAAAAAACAGATAGTTTATCTCTAGAATGAGTAGTGTGACCAAGCTGGAAAGCACGCTCAAAGATTACTGTTTCGAAGTGACATCTTCGCAATAGGATGTCTGTAGCCAGACAGGGACCATTCTCGCAGTGAGAAAATGGTCAGAATTGGAATCGAGTTAGGATCTAAGGTTCTGTTTCTTACTTTGTTTTAATGTTTGTGTCTTGCTCATGTAAAGTCGTGCGCCGACTTACGGCTGACCGAGTTACGGTCGTTCGTAATACGAGGTTCCACATGTATATTTTCTTAAAAGAAATAATAATATACACTGTACAGTGAATATGCAATAAAACTATTTCGTTCCATCACCGCTTCCTTAATTGTCCACTTTCCACTGCCTTGTTACCGTGGAACTTTGATTTTTTAGTGTACCACTGAGAAATATTATTCTTTATTTAATGTGCTGTGACAGAACATTAATTTCCGCACATTTACTGCACTAATTTGCATTTAATTAGAATTTTAAAAGCGAGCGTGAAGCATATATATCGGTCCTGTAACACCTTGTACCAGTGGACTATAGTTAGCGTCTGATCTTCCTACCCACTATAAAGATCAACATACGGCCAAACTGACATATGGCCAGACACTTCCCGTGCCTTTTGGTACTTTAGCGACGCTTCCGGCTTTACGATTTGTACGTATGGTCGATATAGCGACGCTTGGTTTGTTTTATTAAAACAACTGGTGTAACATTTAGATTGTACATATTTCGTCCAAGTTTCCGGTGACACTTTTCAAAATGGTGAAAGGGTGCTTAGTTACGAGCGATGCCGAGTTAGAAAAAGGAAGAGAAATACCGAAAATTTTCAATTTTTGGTGATGTAGATAGGGATATGGACATGGCCTGTGACCACCCCACTGCTCTTGACTGTATCCCATGTAGATCTAGACATATTAGACGACTGGAGAAGTAGTTAGGAGGTTATTTCAGATATTAATTTTGCGAGAATGCAACATATAATCACAATACGAGATCGGCAAGTAGATCTAGACATCTCAGATGGTAAGTAGTATAGATCTAGACCTAGCCGATGGTGAGCTGGGCACAATCATTGTTTAAAAACATCACATTACTTCTTTTTTTCCTAAAAACTCTGCATTTATGAAATTTTCATACATTTAGTTATATTTTGAAACATAATAAGTACATGGAAATACTGTTTATCATTCCATTTTACAACTATACCCACTATACAGATCAAGACCCGCGCTTTTTGTGTGGCACGGACGGGAGCGCCCGCGTTTTTTTTTCTGTGGCACAAAAAGAAGAGTGATACTTTTTCTAGAACCAGTGTATGGTTTATTTACTGCTTAAGCGTTTTATTTCTGTTACTGTTAACTTTTTCTCACTTCTTCTTCGTCTTCCTCGTCGTTTTCATCATCATCATCATCATCATCATCATCATCATCATCATCATCATCATCATCTTCTTCTTCTTCTTCTTCTCTGCTTTTACCGTACCTATTTCAAATCCACGAAAAAAAAAATCAAGAACTTCACAGAGCCCTACTTAACTGAAACCCCGCACAATAAATCGCAGAACCTGCCAGTCAGACAACGTTACTGTTCACATTTGTTAACGTTTCAGTATCCAAAAATTCACTGTGACCACTTTTTTTCTTCAAATGGAGGAACATTTCTTCCACAAAAAAGTCTCCAGGAACAATAAAAGCTTAGTTCTCGTGACTGATCCCCAAAAGACCGGAAGCTTTCAGGGTACGCCGTGTCAAGCAGTTTAACTAGAAGCTTTCTCTTGCGACGTGCATGAAAAGTCACTTAGATTTCATTATACAACCGTCTGGTCTGAATGAATCCTTCGCATATGCATGGAGGGAGTTAAAGAAAACGCTGAAGTTAATAAACCATTAATTACGAATTAATACCACAACATTAACAGTCTTCATAATAGGTGGAATCGTAAATTCTGAAATTCGCTACTCGCGGATATCGCTGATAGAAGAGTTTTTCATTGAATACACTCCTGTTGGATGATATGAAATTAATGGATACAGTTCAATCGATACCCAGGAGCAAGAGGTAACAGGGACCTGAATCGATACTCGTTATGTAAGACTAGATTCCAAGATCTTGACATACGTACATAACATACGGTGCTTGGCATTCGATTTAGATTCACGACACATACATATGAACATATGTATATCTGAGTAAAGACTTTTTAGAAAAACAAAAACGTTCGAGAAACACCTAGGCATAAAGGTAGACAGAGGTGTATGGTTTAGTTTTGCAAAAAAAAAAAAGGGTGAGGAAAGTGGGCAAGAATGAGAATGGCAGAAAATAAGATAAGCACGTGTAAGTGAAGAACATACACCAATCGAATATTTCGGCAAAAGCCTTTCAAAAGAACCACATAAAAACAACACAACAGATAAAAGCACGAAAAAGATACTTTAAAAATTAAGCATAGCTTTTTTTTGTATGCGCCATGAAAGAAAGACAGGCAAAAATGCCTAACGTAATGAATACCCAGAATTTTTAGGTACAGAAGCTTTAGAAACCCAACGTAATGAATACCCAGAATGTTGAGGTACAGAAGCTTTAGAAACCCAACGTAACGAATACCCAGAATGTTGAGGTACAGAAGCTTTAGAAACCCAACGTAATGAATACCCAGAATGTTGAGGTACAGAAGCTTTAGAAACCCAACGTAATGAATACCCAGAATGTTGAGGTACAGAAGCTTTAGAAACCCACTCGTACAGTTTAAAATGAAGAAAGAACTGATTACAAAAACACACCTAAGCACAACCGTTTCATGTCTTAAGGTAAAGCTTACGCTACAGCCTAGCACACTGGTCGCCAGCGTGTCATCAGTGGACTGCAGGTGGCCCGCAGTGCGTTGTCAGGTAGTCCGTGACTACAATGTCAATTTGATATAAAGTGCCCATCTGTTAAATAAAAAAATAATTAAAGGTTTATGGTACTTTGACATTGTATATAAGATGGTGGGCCTAATCTATGACATAATTATTATATAATTTTCTTACATCTTACATCCTTCCGTGATTAGCTGTAGACATAAATGTGGCCCGTCAACCAGTCACACAGATGGTGGTCATCCAGTCCCTTTATAGAAATACGTTTCAAATCAATTCACTGCAATCAAAACGCAATGATTATGCCCCCTTTGATTTTCATGCTTTTGATTTTAATGCTTTTGATAAGAAGGTTTGCTGACCCCTGCAATCTACGACTCGGTGGCACTGCTGAGACTTGGCGTTTGGTCTTGTGCTTATTTAAGCTCTTGAACACTAAGATTGATTTTTCTTTATTTTCCTTGGAAATCTGATTTTTAACATAGCCTTCAAATCTTGCTTTGTTATTATATGTTCACAGTGATCATCTCATCATCTCTTAGCAGCTAGGTAGCAGGAAACTGGGAGTCAGGATACCACCACAGAATTTTGATATTCTGTATCTTCTTCTTCTTCTTCTTCTTCTAGGTTGTTGGTCACTTCAGATCCTGATCACTGTGGACATAGCAAAGCTGCAGTCCTCTCCAGATCCTGATAGGAGCTCCAAAGCTCATGTATCTCATTTCTTATGTGTTCATGTTGATGTATACGTTCACATTTCTTACCTCATTAAATATAATAACATATCTGAAACTATTTAGCACAGTATAAACAAATGATGATGACTTCCAACAGGACGCTAGAGTCTGAAACATCATCTTGTGAACTAAATTAATATCTGGCCTAGTAGTCCAAGTCTTAGAAATAGCTCAGAAATGACCGTGAAACGCGTGCTGCCAGAGTTCTGCCTAGATGCTGAAATAAGGTCTTGGCTGTGATCTTCACAGAATTCTCTTCCTCAAGTTTTAACACTGATCCAGCAGCCGGAGAGACCATAGTAAATTTCAGATTTGAAAGTGGGATAATCAGATGAGAAATAACGCGTATTCAGATTATCTTTCGCAGTGACTGGTCATGGATCTTCAGGTTACCAGGTTCCTGGTCTTGTTGACACATTTGAAGATGTAGCTTGCGGTCTACCTCTTCGTACATTAAACAAAACTCTCGCAGGCATTATTGCCCTCGCTAGCCTGTTTCACACTGAACTTTTCTTATTTTGAATCTTTGGAGCCCAGGAACGTCACTGAATTTCTACCGCTTCTCATTTAAACACAAACTTTGTCAGACCAGCCATTTTGCCAGTCGAGGAGGGATTATGAAATATTAAAATTCAACAAAACATCTCATACGCATAAATGATACACATTCCTTGTTCCAAAAGTCGTGGTACTTTATATTCGGTGCATGAAAGCATCAATTTATCTTATTTTGTAAGTCTTTGTTTACCCCTTTTTTTCTCTGTGCCTCATCCAAAAAGCACACAAGATGTCTTGGTATTCTTTTGCCTTTTTCCTGAAAATTGTCTTTGATATTCAGTTCCTTCTTTTTGAGTGGTCAGTATTACAGCTAGAATTCTAATGTAAAATTAGGAGAGACAGTGGAAGAAAGACACATGTTAAATGGGGGGTGGGGGGTGGAATTAAACATAAGCTAAATGATCCAGTACATTTTAAGGCAAGTCAGTGATGATGATTGAAGTAATTATACAGATAGCTGTGCCAGATACAGATAACAGTAATAAGAGATTAGACCCAAAAAAATGACTTTAATGAAGCAAAATTAAACGTAAATTTCTCAATTAATGAGCTTACAAACAGTGCCGTAGTACCTAGCCCCAAAAGTGATACATTCAAGTTCTTTATTTTAGTGCTATTGTAGAACTAACTAATCTCTGGTATTTCATAACCTCCAATTGTTATGGCATCGTAATATTCTTTGTTTACATCTTCTCTAACATTCCGCATTATATTTTCAGTATACAAGTTAAATAAGTAGGGTGACAATATGCACCCCTGACGGACCCCTTGTTCTATGTCAAACCAAGTTGTTGTTTCACCATTTATTCTTACTGCTGCTTGTTGGTCTAGATACAGCAGTGATGTTAATTGTATCAAATGTGTTGGAAATCCCATTTTTCCCATTATTTCCCAAAGTTTCTGGTGTTGTACACAATCAAATGCCTTTGAGTAGTCTATAAAGGATAAATTTAGATTCACATTAACCTCTCTGCATTTCTCTATTATTAATCTTAGATTGAGTATATGATCTCTTGATCCTCTTCCTTGCCTGAAACCAGCTTGGATCATATTGACTTCTTCAATAAAGAATTCAATAAAGAATCTGTGGAGAGGAGCAAAAATAAGATTTTTAAGGGCATGCATCTTTCTCATCGCATGTGAGACCTGGACACTTAACAAAACAGCTGAGAAACATATAAATGCCTTTGAATGTAAATGCTACAGAAGAGTTCTCCAAATATCGTGGACACAAAAAAGAACAAATATATCCATACTACAAGAGCTTAATATTGAAGAAGGCTGGCTAGTAAAGAGGATTAAAGAGAGAAAACTTAAATATTTTGGACACATTAAACGTCATGATAATTTTGAGAAAACCGTATTGGAAGGATACATACTGGGAAAAAGAAAAAGAGGAAGACCAAAACGAAGATGGTTGCAAGAAATCGTTGACGATCTGCAAATGGGCGCATCAGCAGCAGGCCATCTTGCTCACAACCGAGAGGCCTACAGGAGTGCTGTTTGGGAGGCAAAGTTCCGCAAGGGACATGCAAATGAATGAATTAACTACTAAGATTTGGAAGTTGAGGGCTGTCAAGATTGTTGTCATTGTCATGAATAATTCTTGGATTCCTAAAGTTTTGTGAGGAATAACTATGGGTCATTGAAATCACAGGATTTTCAAATGCGTCAGCAGACATGATGCTTTGTCACACACTCTTCTGTGTGATATTAAAAACGCTCGGTTTGTTATCGCTCTTTGTTAACATTTGATCCAAGTGAAGCTGTTTCAGATATCTTCGTGTATTATTTCATTCAGATAATAAAAGTTCATTAATTTTGCCCTATTCCAAAAACATGTTCGTCAAACTCTTGAATTTTACGGCTCAGTAATCCGTTGCTATTTTGTGCGGGCTAAAAGAAGTATCGAAGTATATGTTACTGGAAATTCTGTGGTAGGTTATATGTCAATGTGCAGATTTCGGAGGAGTTTACTGCCGACCTATGACGAGCATAGTTTTGTATACAAAACTTAGCATTGTCCAAAGGGCAAAAAAAAAAAAAAACCAAAACAAAATAAAAAAACTTTGACATTGATTCTGACCACTTCGATGCCTGATGACCAGTTCCTCTCCAAGATACGAAGAACTTTCAGTTCAATGTTAAAAAAGAATGTGCAGCACTGCCAACATGATCTCTGCCTTATTTTATCTTGCCTTTTTTTACGAAATCATTTCCTTCTCTGGTTCATTCATTTCTAATTCTGGTAGGAGTCGGGGACTACTCTTCTTCACTCTAGTCTCCCCAGTTGTCTTCCCTTTTCTGTGCCACGTGGTCAACATTTTCAGATATTTTTCTCTCCGCCCTCTCTTTCTTCTCTCCATGAGTTACGGTTATTTCCAGTGTTGCGGACTGTTAAACTAGCGCCATCGTTGAATGTTATTAATGGAGGGAATCATTATTATAGGAATGAGGGAAAGTGAAACGCCGCATGATTACTTTCCCACCTCCCTCTCTGTTCCAGTTATCCTGTCTAAATCCTGCGCTGTCCGTCACCTAAATGTAACTGTCGTGTTCTGGATGAAGCACAAAACACTGGCAGATGACGAAGATGTAGTGTGATACACATGCAAATCTATGTTCCTTAGCACCTGCACGCCACAGTGTTAGCGCCTTCTCATTTTTAGGCCACAGCAACGTTTGAGGGAGGGATGGCAACACATGTTCTCGCTGTCTTTGTTTCCCCAGAGAAGCCCCAGGTATCCATGTTATTGAGGCTGGGTGACCCCCGGTGCCGGTCAGTCCCCCCCCCCCCCAAAAAAAAAAGATTCTGCCCGAGTGAGCAATCAAACCGCGGATCTTCTGAATGCCAAGCGAATACACTAACAACTACACCATTATCATCATGAGGTGCCGTGCAGATTTGTGTTGGCTGTTATGCTTCTCCAGAGTACTCGATCCTTCATGCAGGCCATCAGCTCAGTTGGTGATCTCCTCTCACACCATCCCGTCAGACTGTCCAGTATCATTTCTGTCTGTCTTCCCCTGAGTCTTCTTCCTTCTATTTTTCCTGTTGTTATAATATTTTCAATGCCCCCTCTTCTCATTGCATGTCCTATGAAAGTACATTGTCTCTCTCTTATCTTTTTGACAAGTTTTTTTGTCTCTCCAGCTCTTCTCATACATTCTCCATTAGTTATTTCTGCTGTTCAGGGAATTCTACACCACATCGGCAGAATGTACCAAGGAAATATTTCATATTAAATGACAAAAACATCTTTCTTACTTTTACTGTGTATACAAACCTTAGAGATATCTTGAGCATTTTCTCAGGATTGCTTTGGCAAGAGAATGTTATAAATGTCTCTCAAACAATATCATTCCGTGCAAGTCTCGGGTGTTACACACTGAGTTCCTGTTTCCGTTAAGATGTGCTTGTGACATTTTCCACTCTGTGTATTATCTGTTAGGGTGTGCCTGTGACATTTCCCACTCTGTGTATTATCTGTTAGGGTGTGCCTGTGACATTTTCCACTCTGTATATTATCTGTTAGAGTGTGCCTGTGACATTTCCCACTCTGTGTATTATCTGTTAGGGTGTGCCTGTGACATTTTCCACTCTGTGTATTATCTGTTAGGGTGTGCCTGTGACATTTTCCACTCTGTGTATTATCTGTTAGAGTGTGCCTGTGACATTTCCCACTCTGTATATTATCTGTTAGGATGTGCCTGTGACATTTTCCACTCTGTGTATTATCTTTTAGAGTGTGCCTGTGACATTTCCCACTCTGTGTATTATCTTTTAGAGTGTGCCTGTGACATTTTCCACTCTGTGTATTATCTGTTAGGATGTGCCTCAAACATTTCCCACTCTGTAGATTATCTTTCAGCTTCTCTGTTTCACAGGTCCTTCTCTGTGTGCGTGTGTGTGTATGTTTGTATGTGTGCGTGTTAGTGTATATTATTTCATTTTTTTTAATCTTCATATTCAGCCATCTAAATAATTGTCACTTCTTTTTGTGTCGGCTAATTCTTTCTCTTCTTTTTTTTGTGCGTGCAAAAGGGTAGTTTTGGTTTCTAATTTTTCTCTTCTGTTCTCTGTCCTTTTTCTATTAGTACCCAAGCCATGTCGTTGTTGTGCCAGTCAGTTGCTGTATGATGAAAAAAAGTAAAGTATTACAAAAGTAGCTGACAAGTTCATGTGGACCACATTTTGAACCCCATGTGAAACATCACTGCAAGATTTCAATAACTGATTGCTATTTCCTACTACCATTTTTTTTCTGTTCATCACTTATCATTGTAAGACCATAATTTTCACACTTTTCCTACTACCCTCTTTTCAACATAAGATCACATACCTTTCACATTTTTTTTTCCACTACTGAAATTATTGGTAGCAATTTCCACGCTGTTGTTGTCAACAGTTTTGAAACATTTTGTAAATTGAAATTAACGAGCACAGGAGAAGAGAGGGTCAGAGGATGGGAGGTGATGGGAGTGAAGGAGAGAGAAGCGGGAGAGAAAAGCAAGGAGAGAAAATCAGGGAGAGAAAAGTAGGGAGAGAGAAGCAGGGAGAGAAAAGTAAGGAGAGAGAAGCAGGGGGAGAAAAGCAGGGAGAGAAAAGCAGGGAGAGAAAAGCAGGGAGAGAGAAGCAGGGAGTGAAAAGCAGGAAGAGAAAAATAGGGAGAGAGAAGCAGGGAGAGAGAAGAAAGGAGAGAAAAGTAGGGAGAGAGAAGCAGGGAGAGAACAACAGGGAGAGAGAAGCAGGAAGATAGAAGCAGGGAGAGAAAAATAGAGAGAGAGAAGCAGGGAGAGAGAAGCAGGGAGAGAGAAGCAGGGAGAGAAAAGCAGGGAGAGAGAAGCAGGGAGAGAAAAGTAGGGAGAGAGAAGCAGGGAGAAAGAAGCAGGGAGAGAAAAGTAGGGAGAGAGAAGCAGGGAGAGAAAAGCAGGGAGAGAAAAGTAGGGAGAGAGAAGCAGGGAGAGAACAACAGGGAGAGAGAAGCAGGGAGAAAAAAGTAGGGAGAGAGAACAACAGGGAGAGAGAAGCAGGGAGAAAGAAGCAGGGAGAGAAAAGTAGGGAGAGAGAAGCAGGGAAAGAAAAGCAAGGAGAGAGAAGCAGGGAGAGAAAAGTAGGGAGAGAGAAGCAGGGAGTGAAAAGCAGGGAGAGAAAAGCAGGGAGAGAGAAGCAGGGAGAGAGAAGAAGGGAGAGAAAAGTAGGGAGAGAGAAGCAGGGAGAGAAAAGTAGAGAGAGAGAAGCAGGGAGAGAGAAGTAGTGAGAGAACAACAGGGAGAGAGAAGCAGGGAGAGAGAAGCAGGGAGAGAAAAATAGAGAGAGAGAAGCAGGGAGAGAGAAGCAGGGAGAGAAAAGCAGGGAGAAAGAAGCAGGGAGAGAAAAATAGGGAGAGAGAAGCAGGGAGAAAGAAGCAGGGAGAGAAAAGTAGGGAGAGAGAAGCAGGGAGAGAACAACAGGGAGAGAGAAGCAGGGAGATAAAAGTAGGGAGAGAGAAGCAGGGAGAGAACAACAGGGAGAGAGAAGCAGGGAGAAAGAAACAGGGAGTGAAAAGTAGGGAGAGAACAACAGGGAGAGAGAAGCAGGGAGAGAAAAGTAGGGAGAGAGAAGCAGGGAGAGAACAACAGGGAGAGAGAAGCAGGAAGAGAGAAACAGGGAGAGAAAAATAGAGAGAGAGAAGCAGGGAGAGAGAAGCAGGGAGAGAAAAGTAGGGAGAGAGAAGCAGAGAGAAAGAAGCAGGGAGAGAAAAGTAGGGAGAGAGAAACGGAGAGAGAAAAGCAGGGAGAGAAAAATAGGGAGAGAGAAGCAGGGAGAGAACAACAGGGAGAGAGAAGCAGGGAGAAAAAAGTAGAGAGAGAGAACAACAGGGAGAGAGAAGCAGGGAGAAGAAGCAGGGAGAGAAAAGTAGGGAGAGAGAAGCAGGGAAAGAAAAACAAGGAGAGAGAAGCAGGGAGAGAAAAGTGGGGAGAGAGAAGCAGGGAGTGAAAAGCAGGGAGAGAAAAATAGGGAGAGAGAAGCAGGGAGAAAGAAGCAGGGAGAGAAAAGTAGGGAGAGAGAAGCAGGGAGAGAACAACAGGAGAGAGAAGCAGGGAGATAAAAGTAGGGAGAGAGAAGCAGGGAGAGAACAACAGGGAGAGAGAAGCAGGGAGAAAGAAACAGGGAGTGAAAAGTAGGGAGAGAACAACAGGGAGAGAGAAGCAGGGAGAGAAAAGTAGGGAGAGAGAAGCAGGGAGAGAACAACAGGGAGAGAGAAGCAGGAAGAGAGAAACAGGGAGAGAAAAATAGAGAGAGAGAAGCAGGGAGAGAGAAGCAGGGAGAGAAAAGTAGGGAGAGAGAAGCAGAGAGAAAGAAGCAGGGAGAGAAAAGTAGGGAGAGAGAAACGGAGAGAGAAAAGCAGGGAGAGAAAAATAGGGAGAGAGAAGCAGGGAGAGAACAACAGGGAGAGAGAAGCAGGGAGAAAAAAGTAGAGAGAGAGAACAACAGGGAGAGAGAAGCAGGGAGAAAGAAGCAGGGAGAGAAAAGTAGGGAGAGAGAAGCAGGGAAAGAAAAACAAGGAGAGAGAAGCAGGGAGAGAAAAGTGGGGAGAGAGAAGCAGGGAGTGAAAAGCAGGGAGAGAAAAGCAGGGAGAGAGAAGCAGGGAGAGAGAAGAAGGGAGAGAAAAGTAGGGAGAGAGAAGCAGGGAGAGAAAAGCAGGGAGAGAAAAGAAGGGAGAGAACAACAGGGAGAGAGAAGCAGGGAGAGAAAAGCAGGGAGAGAAAAATAGGGAGAGAGAAGCAGGGAGAGAGAAGTAGAGAGAGAGAAGCAGGGAGAGAGAAGGAGGGAGAGAAAAGCAGGGAGGAAAAGTAGGGAGAGAGAAGCAGGGAGAAAAAAGCAGGGAGAGAAAAGTAGGGAGAGAGAAGCAGTGAGAGAACAACAGGGAGAGAGAAGCAGGGAGAAAGAAGCAGGGAGAGAAAAATAGAGAGAGAGAAGCAGGGAGAGAGAAGCAGTGAGAGAAAAGCAGGGAGAAAGAAGCAGGGAGAGAAAAATAGGGAGAGAGAAGCAGGGAGAAAGAAGCAGGGAGAGAAAAGTAGGGAGAGAGAAGCAGGGAGAGAACAACAGGGAGAGAGAAGCAGGGAGATAAAAGTAGGGAGAGAGAAGCAGGGAGAGAACAACAGGGAGAGAGAAGCAGGGAGAAAGAAGCAGGGAGAGAGAAGTAGGGAGAGAACAACAGGGAGAGAGAAGCAGGGAGAAAGAAGCAGGGAGAGAAAAGTAGGGAGAGAACAACAGGGAGAGAGAAGCAGGGAGAGAAAAGTAGGGAGAGAGAAGCAGTGAGAGAACAACAGGGAGAGAGAAGCAGGGAGAGAAAAGTAGGGAGAGAGAAACAGGGAGAGAACAACAGGGAGAGAGAAGCAGGAAGAGAGAAGCAGGGAGAGAAAAATAGAGAGAGAGATGCAGGGAGAGAGAAACAGGGAGAGAAAAGCAGGGAGAGAGAAGCAGAGAGAGAATGGGAAAGAGAGGAGAGGACATGCAATTTCGCTTACAACATATATTAGGCTCATGATGTGTCATGCACAGCGCAATGACTAAAAAGATCATATTTCTACCACATTCATATAGCATTTGTTAAACATTGGGTAACAATAGGACGCGTAACAAGAAGCACAGACAATAGCTAACAACCAGTGGTATAAAAACAACGAACGAGGTGGGATGCCAATGTAATCGTTATGTGACAGCTGTCGCTGCGTCGATGTCCTCTGCAGGGACAGCGTCGGTTAATATGCTCCTTTTTTGTTTTGCCTGTTGAAGTATAGAATAGAAGAGCTTTTATAATGTCAAATATTTTTGCATATTGCTTCATTTTATGTACCTTTCTTCATATATATGTTGTCTGGGTAAAAGTCATATATTACTGTTTCAAAGTTAGACGGACAGCTCATAACTTTTCACTACTGTTTTTCTCAAAGAGGCATGTAAAGCTGCAAAGAAAGATGCCCTTTTTTCATACCTTTTTTTTTAACATACTATCACACTAACAGACAGAGCTACAAAAATAAGATTTTTAAGAGCATGCATCTTTCCTATCGAAACATATGCCTGTGAGACCTGGACACTTAACAAACAGCTGAGAAACACATAAATGCCTTTAGATGTAAATGCTACAGAAGAGTTCTTCAAATATCATGGACACAAAAAAGAACAAATATATCCATACTACAAGAACTTAATATTGAAGAAGGCTGGCTAGTAAAGAGAAAACTTAAATATTTTGGACACATTAAACGTCACATTAATTTACAGAAGACAGACTTGGAAAGGTACATAATTGGAAAAAAAGAGAGGAAGACCAAGGTGAAGATTGCTGCAATACATCGTTGATAATCTGCGAACGGACACATCAGCAGAAGGGCATCTTGCTTACAATCGAGAGGCCTATAGGAGAGCTGTTAGGGAGGCAAAGTTCCGCAAAGGATATGCAAATGACTGACTGACTGACTAACTGACTGACTTCACACTAAGCAGGGAACAGAAATGGCTAGGCGTGCTTGTAAGGCATCTTTATGTGTGAAATACAACAGTTGACAACATATTCAAGACATGAGAAAAAAAAATCTAGTCTCCATCTTCGCCACACTAGCAAAGGTGATTTAAAAATCAATTTGTAGAACGAGGTAACCAACTCTGATCGCTGCGGCCTGTTAAGGTTCCACCCAAAAGAGAACATTCAGTATCAGAAAAATAGACGGCTGGAACTTTTCAGGAAATGGTGAAAATTATACCCCCAAGCAATGCTACATGGGCAACTTGTTAAAGAAAAGAAGCTAGGAAATACATGAAAACTGAGATACCAGAACACTTTTTTTGTCTTTCCATGAACCACAAGGACTGGCTAGAAAAGGCAAAATACTGTGACATTAGAGAACGACTGCCCAAACTGAATACGGAAGACACAAACACAAAGAGATTGGTACTTGCAACACAAACAATGCGTGCTTGTGCTACTGACAACTATTGTCAATTGAGTATTGGCAGAATCAACAAAGAGAGAAGCTGTATAGCAAAGGAATACTCCACAACTTCCTCAAAGGGCTAAGCCTTGTTCATAAATCCATTTTCAATGATGAAAAGAGTTAGTAATTCCCGCCGAGTCTTGTCATGATATATACAGATGAGGGAACATGCTTATTCTCTGGCCTCTCATATGGCTGTCATGTCAGTGTAGGAGTTAATATACGAAGACATAACAGCTCTAGTCAAATGGTGAGAGAGAATCTGGTGGGCATCCAACTGAACCTATAGATGGAAAATATCCCAGATTTAAGTCCCCCATGTATTTGGAGTTTTTCCCCCTTACAGACATTTGTATCTTTACTTCGTGCCATAGCACAGGAATATCCCCCATTTCATCTATCTTCCCATCGAGCTAACGTTGATGGGTTGGGAAATGATGCAAAGAGTTACAAACTGGGCCAGCTAAGCGCACGAGCGGTCAAAGATAGGGAGTTAAAGCTCTCTTCCCCAGTTACTGAAATCCGATATTTATACTCACATTTATTGTTCTTAAACTTGCTCATTTTTAACCTCACAATTTTTCTACTCTACTTGTAGGAGGGCCATTTGCAAATTTGTTTACCCCAAGAGCCTTTCTTACGTGTGAATTATCGTTACGATATCCCAGTTTATTCTGACTCATTCACATTAGAACAAAGCGACCGTAATAACAAAAAAAACCGGATCCATTTGACCGGTACTCTGTGTTTGTGACCAGGCACGTTCGGTTAACGTTGAGGCTCCTAAATTAAATGTAAAAAAAAAAAAAAACGGGACAGACAACCATCACGTTAAAGTGTGGGAAGTCAGAGGTGAGCCTGACTTCATCGATCTCTCCCACCCCCCCCCCCCCTCAACAACGGCGCCGATTTCACCAACAGAACCGTTTAGTGATTCATGATTAGGTAATGACTCATTGGCTGGGACAGGCTGATAGATGATGCTGTGACCACTAGGGGGCTGGCTACCGCGTTCATAGTTTACTTTTTTGTTGTTTTTTGTTGTTGTTTGACTTTCTTCCTATAGATTTCTGTATGCATGCTACCAGCCAGTGAGACCAGCGCTAGCTTTGTCGGAATGAAACAGTGTAAAAAATATGAGAGAATAAAAGGTGTCATTTTCATCTGTAAACAAGCGAAGATGTCTACTTCCCACACGTCTTTAAGAGTGTATGGACTCACCAATATGTATCCACTTCAAGTAATGAGATAACAGAAAATGAAGCTGTCATGACAGTCTTCTGCTCGAACACATTTTAATGGTAATGTTTTGGCCAGGAGAGAGGGCAGCTGTACTAGTCAGTGCAGCATCTGGTATAGAAAATTCTGCGTTTGGACCAACAAATGCTGAATCTGAGAAAAAACAAATTCAGAGTTGGTGAGGAAGTTGTGATGTAATGGTCAGTGGAGAATTTGGTTCAACAAACCCAGAGTTGATGAGGAGTGAAGATAGCTGTACCAGTCAGGATTAAGTCTAACAGTTCTAAATTTTGTTCCCCCAACCCCCAAAACTGAATTGGTAAGGACTGAAAATAGTTATACTAGACCTCCAAACTATGATTACAAGAAACAGATAAAGTATCTACGACCAACAGATCGACGTTTTTTGACTGTAGTAAAGGTGTCTAAGATCAACAGATCCACGTTTTGGACTGTAGTAAAGGTGTCTACGACCAACAGATCGACGTTTCAGATTGTGGTGAAAGTATTTACGACCAACAGATCGACGTTTCGAACTGTAGTTAAGCATCTACGACCGGCAGATGGACGTTTTCTCACGAAGACGGTGCTTGCCGAGAAGGCTGTTTCTTAGATCCATCAAGAGATTTAATCAAGGCCGCTCAAGCCAAACTCTGCATCCGATATTGATCCACATTTTATGAGATTTTCAATGCAGCATCAAGGTCAACGATTACGTTTTTGTAATAGTTATATGTATATGTATATCAGTTATACGTACATATACATCAGTTATATGTATATCAGTTATACGTACATATACATCAGTTATATGTATATCAGTTATACGTACATATACATCAGTTATATGTATATCAGTTATATGTATACGTATATCAGTTCTTTGCATGTGTATATCAGTTATACGTATATCAGTTATATGTATATGTATATAATTTATACGTATATGTATATCATTTATACGTACATGTATTTTTGTCTAACAGAAACATCACTGACATCCAGCAAAATCGGATTCTCAAAAACTTCAGATTCATATTCACTTGAAAGATAACAACAGACGATAAATGTAGCCCTATATACTACTACTGCAGCTTGCCCAGTACTTTCAATTCTTTCAGAGAAAAAGTTTAATGTTCCAATTGTCTTAAAAAATTATGCCCTGCAGACCTCAACAAACATGATAATCTGTTGGAAGTTTGGAATGTTATGTTTCCGGGAAAGCTGCATTTTCATTCATTAATTGAGGTGAAGATGCTGTCCGATGAGGCAATCTGCGACTCATAGCTACTACGCTAGCGTCAGGGTTAGCGAACCATAGCTGACCAAGACCCTGTCCCACCTCTCCGTTGGTATCACCAGTAACATATAATGCTTGGCTAACGGGACAGGGATCGCCACAGTCCTCATGGTGGTGGATTCTGCTAAAAAATCATTGCACACCCCTTGCTTTTTAGCTGTACTCCAGGACTGAAAAAGTAGCTGCCATAACCCATTCCTACGCCGATATGATGCTGTGCCTCAACACCTCTACAGCATCGGCTGAAAAGAACACCAGCTCGCAGTGACATGGAGATAGCACAAGACAAGACAAGACAAGTCATTCATTAATTCTAAGTCATATGTGCATATGTATCGAAGATCCAAAAGAAGAAATTTTCGAATAGCAGATCACGCTAAAACTTTAATAGGGAGATGAATACAGTCAAACACTAGATGAAGATATGACAAGTATTTGCACGGGGCGACATTCTACAACGTGAATGTTTGCTTTGTTTTTGTGGGGTTTTTTTGCAGTATGAACGATGCATACTGTCAAAAAAAAAACACATAGCTTATACAAGCTTCATTTTGTATATGTTCTGACAAAAATCTTTCTTCCTGGGTATCTCAGACCAAACCACAAACTGTCACCAAGATATCAGGTCCATGATTTAGCGTGAACTTTGCTATTCTCGTGTATAGTCAGAACACAGTAGCTGCCCTTGCTAATCACGATTTTTGTTTTTAACACAACTCACGTTGCGTTTATGGAAAAGTCGTGATTTTTGTGGTGAGCACAACTCACTTCCCACGCAAATGAAACCCTATAAAAGGATGAGGTTACACAAACAAATTCAGTTAATTTTCAACCAAGACAATTATGGCGCATCCATCGCAAAATTTGCGAAACATTGTTATTGGTCGCCTACAACCAGTCGAAAGTCAAAGTCAAGTTGCCTGGCATTTAAACGTGCATCAGAGTACCGTCAGTCGGATTTGGCACCGTTTCCAAGTCACTGGCTCCAAAGAAGACCGGCACCGCAGTGGACGACCCAGGGTGACAACAGCAGCTGATGATCGCTTTATTCTGGTTCATCACACTAGACACAGGTTTACAACAGTTTCCTCAAGATCCCAATCACTGCTTGCAGGACGTCGTGTGTCTGATCAAATTGTCCGGAATAGACTGCATGAAGCTGGACTGGTGGCACGGCGACCTCACCGAGGTCCTGTCTTAACGAGACGCCATCGCCAAAATCGACTTGTTTGGGGCAATCAGCATCGGCCCTAGACAACTGACAATCAATGGAGACATGTCTGGTTAAGTGATGAATCTTCCTCCTTTTTGTTGCACGGCCATGAAATGCAGAGAAAGGTCTACCGTAGGCCAAAGGAACGTTTTACCAAAAATTGCGTTGATGAAGTTCCGCCTCACGGTGGTGGAAGTGTAGTGATATGGGGAACGATCAATTTCAACGGAAGGAGTCCGTTGGTGCGGACTGAAGGAGGCTTGAATGCACAACAATACGTCAATGAAATTCTTCGAACCTATGTCCTTCCATTTTTGCCTGCGCAAAGGTCTGTGTTTCAACAGGACAACGCCAGACCCCATTCTGCACGGTTCATCAAACAGTTCCTGACTGCCAACAACATTCTCATCCTTCCCTGGCCATCCCTGTCTCCAGACACCTATGGAATGAGCTGTAAGGTCGTGTTTGTTGCCGAAACGTTTCTCCAGCCAATCGTCGTGATCTGTGGCAGGCACTCAAGGAAGAGTGGGCAACCATCCCACAGGCGCACATCAGACATCTGATCGCATCTATTCCCAGGAGATGCCAGTCGCTGACCGATGCAAGCGGAAGCCACACATCATAATAACTTGAGAACTCCTGGGACTAACAAATTCTCGTCACACAGATGCAAGAAACTGTCAAGTGAGTGTTTAAACCCTTAGGTATTATTGTGCGCATTTTGAATATTTTATTAATTCAGTTTAAAAAGCTATAGATATCAAAGTTATGGCTAAAATCGAATCATCAGTGGTTATGCGTTTCTTTTCTGGGACAGCGTATTTTGTGCTGTTGATTCAAGTAACATGTTTTATAGACAGACGGACGGACGGACGGACGGATGGATGGATGGACTGATGGAGGATAGATGGATGGATGGATGGATAGATGGATGAGTGGATGGATGGATGGGTGGATGGATGGGTGGATGGATTGGTGGATGGATGGATGGATGGATGGGTGGATGGATTCGTGGATGGATGGATGGAGAAATTTTGTTATGTTTGTTTCATGCGTTTAAATCATCTTACATCGCACATCCTTCCCGTGCCGTTATACATCACATAGGGCTCGCAAGGTAGTTCGCCAGGTTTTCATGTTTTCCGCGAGCTTTTTAACCTCATTAAGGGATTTTATTCCTATTAATTTTAACTCTCTTAACAATATCCTCTTTAGAGTTTCACGTGGTCGACCTCTTTTTCTTCGGCCTTTTGTGTTCCATTTGGTAGCTTTCTTTTGAATTCTCTGATTGTTTCTTCTCATCACGTGACCGACTTATGTCCATCTCTTTTTTTTCTGATCACCCACGAGACAGATTGTTGTTCGCTCATCTGCCTTATCTCTGCATTGTTCTTGAATTCGTTCCACTTTATAACGAGTATTTTCTTTAGGCATTTGTTTTCAAAAGAGTCTAATTTATTGTCTGTTGCTCTAGTTGTTTTCCAGCTTTCGCAATGCATAAATGAGGGTGGATATTACAGTTGAGCTGAATAATCTTAGCTCTGTTTTTGTGCTTATGCGTGTCATATGCCATATGCGTCAGAGTTTTATAAATATTTAAATGAGAAATGAGATCATATATTTAATAGCATATAGTAAATATTCATGGTCTAGTTTACATGTGCATGTTACAGTCTGTACTTTATATAAATATCATACTAGTATCAAAGAAAGACTTGCTTTTACATATAATTCTATCAACATTGACAAACATCGTACTCAATAAATATTCCATGGCCTAGACATTTTGCTTGCGTAAAAATTCGAAGCGAATGCATCGATTCAGAATTAGGCATAAATTATACTAGCCCCATGTTGTTGTAGCATTAGAAGATCGATCTTAATAACTGAATCCTTGGATACCATCAATACCGTTCTTCCGCAGTTTCTAAGGTCCATGAGATGATTCCTCTGTCTCCCACTTGTTTTTAAATATTTGTTTTCTTGATCAAACCAAGCCAGCGTTTGTGTCCTGATGAAGAAATGAGATTAATTCAGGTCACCACCTGACAACAGCCGCGAACGTGCTTTTATTGAGATGATTGTTTCCATTTACACCTGAATATGTCGTGAAACAGAGGTCAACCCGGACATCTTCTTCTTTTTCTTCTTCTTTCTCCTCCTCCTCCTCTTCCTATTCTTCTTCTTCCTCCTTCTCCTCCTCCTCTTCCTATTCTTCTTCTTCATCCTCTTCTTCTTCTTCTTCTTCTTCTTCTTCCTCCAAGGATCTGAAAATCTGCTTTCTCCGCAGCCTACTGAAGCTGATCTTGAGGTGCAGACATCTCCTCGGTGTGGGATCGGGTTACATAAAACTGTAACAAGTCTCAAAGCCAGACAAAGAATCTGGCTTATCATAGGTCATCACAACCAGGGAAATGAGAGTTTTCTCTCAACCAAGCAGAAGTTTCAGGCATAACATCCTATCACTAGGAGCAGCGTGGAAACGGTCGAATCTACATCGACACGGCTTTTTGGACTGAAGGTTTTCAATACTGCTCTGCCCTTAGCCACTTCAGTTCATCAGAGATCCCTCCGTTGAAAAGAATGTGTGCATGACTCTGAGATTCTCCTTCACAGCAGGAGACGGAGCAGTTATGGATTTGATGGAAGTCCACATAACATGGAACAGGAGCACTACAAACACATACGTCTTGGAAATCTTTGAACTGACAGTGTTGTTTACTACTGATGTATTTTTTCAGAGATCAGTTTGCAGGATTATTTTTTCTGAAACTTCTCCTAAAAGAGGCTTTAGGTTTTGACTTTATCCTGAAGATGACTTGTTCCAGAGAGAAAGTCATCCTTTTCTTGATCTACAAGGTCTAAATCAAAGTCATCCTTTTTTTTAACCTACATAGTCTAAGTAGAATTCCCCTCCCTCCCATCCTCTCCCCATTTTTTTCACACCCCCCCCCCCACCCCCGCCCACGTTGACTTACACACCTCAGTTGGTTTTGGGGAAATTCGGCGTCCCCGCTTGTCCACTCTTGTCCGGTGTCTGATTTAGTTCTTCTTGTGTGACAGAGACACCATTTTTAGCGTTTTCGAGAGAGAGGAATTACTGGTTACCAGTAGAGCCAGCATGTTAAAATTTAACACACGGTCATCTGTTTCATTTTGTAATATCTACCGTCTTCTTTATCCGTGTAATTCTGAGTGTTTTCATCCCCTTCGTTGTTTGTCTCTTATTTTACGGTAAATACTCGTAACATCTTGTAAACGATGAAGATGAGTACATCAACTGATATTTCTTACATTTTACATCCTTCCCGTGCCGTTAAACGTCACATAGGTCCTGCGTGGTAGTTCGCCAAGATTTCCTGTCTTTGGCGAGTTTTTCAGTCTCATCGAGGGATGTTATGCCCGCTGAAATGGCCTCTCTTAACAATGTCCTCTTCAGAGTTTCACGTGGTCGACCTCTTTTTCTTCGGCCTGTTGTGTTCCACTTGATAGGTTGCATGGGGATCCTCTGATTGTTTCTTCTCATCATGTGACCGACTTATGTCCATCTTCTTTTTCTGACCACCCATGAGACAGGTTGTTTGCTCACCTGTCTCATCTCTGCGTTGTTCTTTCGTTTCACTTTATGCCGAGTATTTTCCTTGGGCATTTGTTCTCGAAAGAGTCTGATTTCTTGTCTGTTTCTTTAGTTGTTTTCCAGCTTTCACATGCACAAATGAGGATGGATATTACATTTGAATTGAATAATCTTAACTTGTTTTTTGTGCTTATAACTTTTGAATGTCATATGTTCTTAAGATTCTTGAAGGTCAATGCTGCTTTTGCAATTCGAATTCGAACTTCCTTTGTGGTGTCACCATTCTGTTCTACGTATCTGCCGAGATATGCAGATTGGTTTACTTCTCCAACAGCTGTTCCATCTACGTATATTTTTCCTTCGTGGTTAATAAGAAGTTTTATTATTTTTGTTTTATCCTCGTTAATTTCAAGCCCTACTTTACTAGCCATCGAAGACAGGGTATCTGTTTTTTTAAACTGATATTTTTACGTAGGTAAATATCTAAGCTGAATATTGTTGTAAAGTCGTGCAAAATTAACTTTCTGAAAAGTATCGGAGAAACTTCTGCACTAAGTTCCTGCAGCAAGCGCTAATATCAATAAATTTTGGCAGAAAAATTTCGTGTAAAAAAATATGTATTTGTCTTTTTTTGTGTGTGATTTTCTGAATCAGAAGGGAAGTTTCTTTAAAAGAAAAATGTATCTTACTCCTTCCCCAGGGCCAGTGATGTAGTTGAGGGAGTTGGCAGGAGATAATGAGACGTGCATGTTCCAGAGGGCACAGACGATATCGACCTCCCACAATCTACAAAGATGTCAGCCTGCAAACTCGCAGGAAAGTAACGTCGATTTGTTTTGTCTCGCTTGATGTTGCGGCCTGGCTTTACTCCAGACTTAAGAGTTTTGTGTACGGAAGCAAGTGTTTGTCCCCTTCCGAGTGATCTTTCCATCTTCGCTTAGGTCTGTTCCCTGGTCTTGTCCTTTCATCTTTTATCTACTTTATAGCAGTTTAGTCTGAAGATATTCTTCCATTCTTTCTACGCGGCCTATTCGCCGTAATTTGTTTGCTTATATAAGCGGAGGCGATTAGTGGTTCGTTGTACAAATTAGGTTTCTCTTTGAGTCCTGATTTTCCAGTTTTCATTGTTTTATTTTCCCATAGGACTAAAAATCCTCCTTGTGGAGTAACAAACAATAATATATAATGCCAGAGCAGCTTTCATAAATCCTCGAAATATCTAAAAATTCTCAAAGTTCAACTTTACAAGGAATATAAAATGACATCAAGGCTGTGTGTTCTGTTCTCCAGTTTGGAGCATGGATTATCGAAAGGAAACTACCATCTATCCAATTCCACAAAATGTGCGTAACAAAGATTTTTCAAAACTTTCTTGCCACAGATCATGTGAAAAGGGAACAGCTTTCTCACAAGACAAGAAGAAATGCGTATTGTTATATCAAAAACTGGTGCTTGAAGTAGATTGGTCGTATGCCCCATGGAAACCTCAAGACATTTGATACAACAGCTACGTGATGGACATAAGGCTGAGAGTGGCTAATCAAGAACGATCTGGGAAAAAACCTGTGGAACATGAGGTAGACCATATGATTCATAAATGGGGAACAATGCACAGACTAGCTGCAGACCGTCATAAGTGGAGAATACGTTTTTGCAGGGCACCACAAGCTGTACTGGGCGGTAACTGGATCAAGGACAGCATCGATGAATAGACGGATATAACAAACATAACATCCACCTCCTTAGTTCAAGCATATTCCCCTGTAACATGAAGTGACTTGTCTTTTATTGGCGTGGATCTGTAAACCAGTGAGGCGAGATGCAAGAGACAATCGATTAGAACCCATTAAAGTTGAATGTCGAGGTCACAGAACGACCAATGAGTGAAGAATTAATGTGTCTGACTTGAACCGATCCGGAATCTGTTGTCTCTCTTCTTTCGATATGTCTCATTTTGTACACTGAATGTCTAGTCTGAAATGGGCCCATTCCATCACAGATTGTTCATGGTGATTAGCATAGCACTTTCTACAATGTTAGGATAGCCATTTCACACATTGTTTTCAATAATTAAGAAATAAAAACATCATCTCGTTCTGCAGATAACAGCACAAATAAGGATTTTTCTTTCTTCATTAAAAATTGTTTTGCTATGTACTACTTTCTCTATCTATTTCTATCACTGGCGTTGGCGTTCATAACTCCCCACAACTCGCAGCTTTGTGTTGCCTCTTTGAGTTGTTCTGGTGTCCTCTTTCCATGTTATCTTTCCAATCCATCCAGGATTTGTTTTTTTTTGGTCTACCTCGACCTCTTTTCCACTCTTTTCTACTGTCACGGTGTGTTCTAGTTTGCTTTTTTTTCATGACATATTCTATAAATTTAGGCTGTCTTTTCCTGGCTGTTGTAATTATTTGTCTTCTCGAATCGGTCTCTCTTAAGATTTCTTAACTTGATTTTCTTGCCTTCCATAACATTCTTCTAGGATACCACATTTCTGTGACATCCAGACGTTGCTTTAGTAACTATCTAGGCTTCACATCCACATATGAGAACTGCCTCTATACAACACTGGAACACTCTTTTCCTTACACTCAGTGACAGTGATTTCTTGCACAAAATACTTCACTTCTTTTGGAACGCTATCTTAGCTTAGGTTATAATTCTCTTCATCTCCTTCAGTCACCTTCCATCTGACGTCAAGATTGTTCCTAGATACTTGAACCTGCCCACCTGCTTTAATATTGTGTCATTTACTGTTATGTTGCATTTAGGAAGGGATAATAAAGATATTCCTAAAAATACAGCTTTCACTTTTGGAAAACAAAATAATACAAATACACGACTGCTACCAGTTTATTCTTTGCATGTCACATTTTAGACAACCGCTGATCCGGGAAACTATATAAAAGTTGCATATAAAGAAGTTATGCGTATTCCTCCTCTCGTACGAAGGCTTTATGAAAGTTCAATATCATTAACGCACAAAAGAAGTGGAATACTTTATGTACAAAATGCAATGCATTAATAGGAAATACTTTACTGTCTGGGCGTAATGCATTTTTATCCCTAAGGAAGAAGGCCATACGTCATACATACATTGAGAAATGCAATGGGAGAATAACGGACTGCACACGGGCATTATATGTGGACTCGTCATTCCCCCTCCCTCATAAACCAGTCCATCTTGTCATCCACCATTTAATCTAGAACATAATCCATTACGTCCCTCCTATGTCCAATCAAGATGGAGTAAAACCTCATGTCCAACTTCAGTGCTATTGAACAACCAAGAAACCTAAAATATTTTGACAAGGCAATCCACAGGACAAGCATATACCTCGAAATAAACTAATGTACGATTGATTTGCTGTCATTTTAGTCAGAATCTCACTTCTCATAATCCACCTTATAAATATATTTATTAACGAATTTATCCAGATTTACCTTGCATTCTTCATGCTGTTCTTATACACGTCATCATCAGCTCACCAAACCGCTAGCGACTCCCATGGCCAGCCTTCTACGGTATCTGGTCAATTTTCTGATGTTTCTTGGTTTCAAATGTTGCTTTCTTTATATCTTCTTACATATTCAGGCCTATTAGTACCTTCCGGCTGGTGTCTTCTCCAGTGTACCTTCATTAGCCCACATTACTTCAACTGATGTTCTCTGTTTTCAGAAACAGTGTTCCGACATAGGCTCTTCTAGTCTGGTTAGTTTGACATGAGCGCACTAGAGCCGACTCAGAACCTATTTTCCTTACATTAAGAAGCAAAGTAACCACTGCACTACTCCTGCGCTCATGATCTAATTACATCTAAAAAAATCCAGTGGAAAAAAAACTGGTTTATTTGTAAGATTTGATTCCTCCTTCCTCTCCCTTCTGTCTTTTCTGTGTCCAAGACAGGCGGAGTTGCTTGTAGCAAGGGATTTCCACTTTTTGTAATGTGTACGTCCTACACTAAAGTGTCTTGTGAGCGAATGCTGGGAAATAATGCAGACATCTGCTCATAAACTTGATGCCTACCCAACCAAATGTCTAAATCAAATGTGTCTTCTGGCCAAATACTATAAGAAACGACACCCTGTTAAAAGAGATTACATAAATAATCTCTTTTAACAGGGTGTCGTTTCTTATAGTGTATCTGACTCAAAATTCAAAGCCCACATAAAAACTTTTAAATGAACACACACGCTATACTTATTTAATTATTTAATTCATAAAAATGGCGAGTAAAAAATAATAAAGTACATATTTTTTAGAAGAATGTATTTTATGTTTTCCGGTATCTATATATATACATAAATGGATGTGTGTGTTTATGTTCCAGCATAACTCTGGAACGCCTGGACCAATTTCAACAAAACATGGTACACATGTGACTTACAGTCTGGAGAAAAGTACTGTGGGGGTGTGGCATCCCTAGCATCTCTAGTGGTGGGGGTGGGAAGGGATGACATACTATCCACTAAATTCAAGGAGGAAAAAAAGTGGTCTAAGGGAGAGAATCGTCAAATAGAGTGGTGCTGGTCTAAGAGCATCCCATGGCAAGTCCCAACATATGGCATACAATCTGGAAAAAATACTATGGCGGTAAGACACCCTTAACACCCCTAGGGATGCGGGTGAGAATGGGGTGACATGCACAAATAATCGAAAACGACCGATATTAGTATCGAATCCATAGTTTAGTTTTCGGGGTCGCTGAGATGAATAGTAATACTCCCAATGCTGTACATCTGGAAAAAATACTATGGGGGTAAAACATCCCTAGCACCTCCAGGGAAGGAGGTGGCATATAAAAATAATCGAAAATGACCAATATTAGTGTCAAATCCATAGTTTTCAGGGTCTATGAGATGAATAGTGACACATCCGATGTCGTTTAACTCCAAGTTAAGCCTTCATCGGTATGGAAGGGGGAGGGGTTTAAATGGGTGAAAAATAAAATGTTCAAAATTACCGAGATAAGTGTCGAATCCATAGTTTTCGGGGTCGCTAAATTGATTGATGACAGTCTCGATGACATTTAAGCCCAAGATTAGTCGAGTAGAACGAATAGAACTCTGTAGAACCTTCTGGAAGATTGTGGAAACGAATTGAACTCTGTAGAACCTTCTATTCCAAAACTATCACAATTTGAACTGGTTGCGAGAGAGGGCCATTATTGCTGCTAAAAATGAAGATGTTTATGAAATAAACAATAAAACACTTGCCATGTTACCAGGCGTGGTCACTGAATACAAGTTTATCGATACCGTAGTAGATGCCGATGAGGTCGTCAGTTTCCCTCCAGAGTTCCTAAACTCACCTGATCCGGCTGGACTGCCACCACATCGTCTTTTACTTAAAGTGGGATCTCAAATACTATGAAACCTCGACCCGCCAAAACTTTGCAACGCCAACGATTGTGTTTGATTACATCACAAGGCTGTGTGTAAGGAAGATGCTGGGCAGTGGAAGTGAAGCGACTATCTTAACAGGGAAGGGAGAGGGTGAAGCAGTTTTTATCGCACGGATACCACTCATTCCGACGGGTCCCCCTTTTAACTTTAAGAGATTTGCAATTTCCAGTGAGACTTGGTTCTCGATCACGATCAACAAGTAACAGGGGCAGTCTGTTAAGTATTGCGGAGTGTATTTGAGATCACCATGTTTCTCCCAGGGACAATTATATGTTGCTTGCTCAAGGGTGGGTTCACTCAAGAATTTATTTATTCTTGATCCTGGAGGTGTTGTTTATAATCAAGTTTTGAGTTAAATTAATATTATAGTAAATGTGTAAAAGGCTTTACTCTATACTTTGTTTACTGTACTTATTCTTTTAAATACATGTAGATAAAATTACTCCGATTTTCAACTATAGATAGAATTCATTCCTTTTAATAGAAGATTGGGACCCACCGTGTGGTACCCGGGATCTGCAAAGAATAAGACCACTGTACCCTACCACGCATGATCGTAAAAGGCGACTAAGGAGGGTTCGGCATAGGGCCAGCAAAAAAACTATCACACTGCTACAGAAACAGAAACAAGGGAAAAAACAAGTGCAGGTGGAAGGAAACTGAGCCCATAAAGGTTGTGGATGAAAGCCAGCCACTGGAAGTCCCCAAATCGACTGCAGACCTCCTGGAACCTAAACACAAGATGCAAATAGGCAGTTAGAATGTAAGAACACTTAATCAGACTGGAAACCTAGCACAAACCATCAAGGAAATGCATAGATACAAACTAGACATATTATGAATACAAGAAACAAGATGGACAGGACAAGTCAGAAGTTTTGTTAAACAGCTCACAGACGATACAATAATATGGTCGGGTAAAGAAGATCTTCATGAAGGAGGAGTAGCATTGATTATAACACAAGAAGCATCAAGACCATTGCTGAAATGGACCCCTATAAATGAGAGATTATTATATACACGCTTCAACTCAAGATTCACGAAGCTGTCTATTATAGTTTGTTACGCACAAACAGAAGCAGCTGAAGAGGAATTAAAAGATTTTTACAACAGCCTCCAAACCACAGTAGAAACAATACCCAAGCATGATATGCTACTCATCTTGGGCGACTTCACTGAAAAAGTAGGTGAGGAAAATTAAAATTGAAGAAGAATTATGGGAAGAGAAGGAATCGGAGAAATAAATGAAAATGGAGAAAGACTGTACAGTTTCTGTGAAGAAAACATGATGACCATCGGAGGGACAATTTTCCAACATAAAAACATCCATAAAGTGACTAGGAGGTCCCCAGATAAAACCGCAGAAAACCATATCGATCAAATACTAATAAACAACAAGTGGAAACGGTCACTACAAGATATGCGAGCAAGGAAAGGAGCAGATGTAGGAAGTGATCACAACCTTCTGCTAGCAAAAATAAAACTAAAATTAAGGTAGGCCAAACTCGGAGAACATATAAAGACACGTTTTGATACAACAAAACTGAAAGACCAGCAAACAAGGAATGAATTCACAATAGTACTTAAGAACCACTTCAGTGTCCTACAAGACGAAGCAGATATGTCCATACTAGAGTTCAATAAAACACTACAGGAAACCGCAACAGAGGTGCTGGGATATCGGAAACGGAGAAAAGAGGAATGGATGAGCAAGACCACATGGGAAACGATAGAACAAAGAAAGGAAATCAAGAAAAAATTACTGAACACCAAATCACAGAGGCTAAAAGAACAAGTTTTAAGTAATTATGCACAAAAAGACAAAGAAGTGAAGGAATCATGCCGTCAAGATAAATGTCAATACAATGACAACTTAGCAGAAGCAGCAGAGAAAACACCATATGCAAATGACATGAAAACCATACACAAAATCACAAAGCAGATGACAGGTAACTTCAGCACAAGATGTGAGAGTGCAGTAAGGACACATAAGGGACAACTGGTCAGTGGAGAAAGAGAAAAAATTGAAAGATGGAGGGAACACTTTAACACCCTACTAAACAGAACACAGGCAGCACAAACAGTAGACATATCTGAAGCAAAAACAAACCTAAACATCAATACAGGACTAATAACAGTAAGTGAAGTAAAGGAGGCAATAAAAAAGCTAAAGTTAGACAGGGCACCAGGTGAAGATGAAGTGACTGCTGAGATGCTGACAGCAAAAGAAAAAGAAACACCAAAACAACTCTGCCGGATACTACAACAAATTTGGGATTTAGAAAAAGCTCAAGAGGAGTAGAAAACTGGTCTTATAGTAAAACTACCAAAGAAGGGTGACCTCAGAGATTGCGGGAACTGAAGAGGCATTACCCTATTGCCACTTACCAGTAAAGCATTTTGCAGAATAATCATCAACAGAATTGTAACAGCATTTGATGGAAAACTTCGGAAATGGGAGGCAGGATTTAGGAAAGGAAGATCAAGCATAGAACACATATTTGTATTTAGACAAATATTAGAACAGGCAAATGAGTGGCAAAGCACAACATATGCATTGTTTATAGATTTTGATAAAGCCTTTGACAGTGTCAACAGAGATGCACTGTGGAAAATCCTAAGATGGCATGGCCTCCCCCATAAGATAGTGAATGTAATCAAAGCCCTGTACGAGGGCTTTCAGTGCAAAGTGATCTGTGGAGAATATACCTCCAGCAGCTTTAGGGTACAAACAGGAGTGAAGCAGGGATGTGTACTAAAACCAATATTATTTATCTTGGCAGTAGACTGGTTAATGAAGGAGGCAACATCAGACAAACGCAGAGGATTACAATGAACCCTTGACACAGTTCTGGAGGACCTCGACTTTGTGGACGACATTTGTCTACTATCAAGCAGCCACAAAGATATGCATGATAAAATAAACAAGCTAACTCAGAATGCAAACAACATAGGACTAAAGATCAAAGTAGGAAAGACAAAGTTAATGAAGCAAAATGTGAACAACAGAAATGTACTCAGAGCCGATAGGAAGTTAGTGGAGGAGGTCAATGAATTGGTATATTTTGGCAGTACAGTAGTAGAAAATTGAGACAGCACAGAGGATATCAACAGCAGACTTACTAGAGCAAACCAGGCTTTTGCAATGCTGCAGACTATATGGAAATCTAAAAAAAACTAAGCATGAAGATGAAAATCCGGATATTTAAGAGTAATGTTCTAAGTGTACTACTATATGGAAGTGAATGCTGGAAAATCACCAAAAACCATAGAAAACAAGTTGAATTCTTTCTAGACTAAATGTTTACGAAGAATTAGAAAAATATTTTGGTCAAAAACCATAAGAAATAACATCTTGTTGGCAGAAATGCAGATGAAGCCACTGACAACAATTATTGAGGAAAGACGCTGGCGATGGTTGGGACATGTGCTCCGAATGACTGACAACTCACTACCAATAATACCACTAAGATGGACACCATAGGGGAACAGAAGTAAGGGTAGACCAAAAGAGACATGGAGAAGAACAACAGAGAGGATGTTGAGCAATAGAGGGCTTACCTGGGCAAGAGCAGAAAAAAAGGTGAAGGACAGGCATTTGTGGAAAACCCTTACAGAAGCCCCATGTGCCCTGGGCACTTAAGGTTCAGAGAGAGAGAGAGAGAGAGAGAAGACTGGGATAAATACATATACGGGCAACGCCGGGTAATCAGATAGTTGCTTTATAAAATGGCTCGTGGTAGGGAAAGAGCTATCGCACTAGAAATAATTCTTCAAGTACCAACGCTTCAGAAAGAGAAACAGAGGACAATGAAAAACAGATTGTAGTGAGAGTCTGAAATTTGTTAAAGATAGAAGAAGAAAAAAAGCGAAATGGAAAGAATCAGAGCCAACACCCAGAGAAGAAAGAATCAGAGCCAACACCCAGAGAAGAAAGAATCAGAGCCAACACCCAGAGAAGAAAGAATCTGACAAAGAAAACAGGAAAAGCGAAGAAAAAAAAAGTCAGTATAACTGAAAACAGCAAGGATTTTCATGCGTTTATAATCTCAAATCGCTATTTCCACCTATTTTTTTTTTTAGTTCTGCAAGAAGCACATCTGGAACTATAAGTCTTTCCATTGGATTCCTTAGACATAATAATCGCTTTCATGCAAGCTACATATCCTTTCAAGACGCTAGTTCTCATTTGAATGTTTCCTAGTCGAGATTTAACATCAAGAGAGCAAGTAGTAGCATTATATAAAATGTACTACTTGGGCATTAAAATTGTACTGTGATATCATCAATATGCAAAGGCTATTCTAGTATCAACCTCATATTGGCTGGTTAAAAAAAGAAAGCAAAAAAGAGAAAACAATTAATATATACAAAACTTACATATATAACTGCATATATAACTTCTCTTTTTACATATATAACTTCTCTTTTTACATATATAACTTCTCTTTTTCATATAGTCGCCACTTAAATCAGGTACTTGTCCTATCGTGGCAACAGCTTTTGCAACTGTTTGTCAAAGAATTGCCCTGCCGGTGTATCCAACCGTTTAATCGTATGAGTTCCTTATTTATAAATAGGAAACAACGAGGCTTTTGTACGGTAAAGTAAGAGAACACGATTTTGTAGGATTAGACTTCGAAAAAAATCGTAGACAAAACACTTTAGTGAGACGTAAGAGAAAGAAAAATCACAATAGGATTCGAACCACGGACTCTGGTAGGACGAGCAGCCGTCTAGCCAAGAGAGAATAGCGTACTAACGAACTGAGCCATCTCAACCCCCCCCCCCCCCTCCCGAAAAAAATGTCTTTCGAAAGAAAAGTCATTAGTACTTGTTCGGCTGACACGAGAGATCGTGAGACCTGGAAAGAAACGACGTCGTGATACAGAAATTCTGTAGCTTAGATTCAGTCTCTAAACTCCTTGTTGGTTACAAAGCTCTGGACAGCCAATCAGATCTTAATCTTGCTAAACTCCTTGTTGGTTACAAAGCTCTGGACAGCCAATCAGATCTTAATCTTGCTAAACTCCTTGTTGGTTTCAAAGCGCTGGACAGCCAATCAGATCTTAATCTTGCTAAACTCCTTGTTGGTTTCAAAGCGCTGGACAGCCAATCAGATCTTAATCTTGCTAAACTCCTTGTTGGTTTCAAAGCGCTGGACAGCCAATCAGATTTTAATCTTGCTAAACTCCTTGTTGGTTTTAAAGCGCTGGACAGCCAATCAGATTTTAATCTTGCTAAACTCCTTGTTGGTTACAAAGCGCTGGACAGCCAATCAGATCTTAATCTTGCTAAACTCCTTGTTGGTTTCAAAGCGCTGGACAGCCAATCAGATCTTAATCTTGCTAAACTCCTTGTTGGTTTCAAAGCGCTGGACAGCCAATCAGATCTTAATCTTGCTAAACTCCTTGTTGGTTTCAAAGCGCTGGACAGCCAATCAGATTTTAATCTTGCTAAACTCCTTGTTGGTTTTAAAGCGCTGGACAGCCAATCAGATTTTAATCTTGCTAAACTCCTTGTTGGTTACAAAGCGCTGGACAGCCAATCAGATCTTAATCTTGCTAAACTCCTTGTTGGTTTCAAAGCGCTGGACAGCCAATCAGATCTTAATCTTGCTAAACTCCTTGTTGGTTACAAAGCTCTGGACAGCCAATCAGATCTTAATCTTGCTAAACTCCTTGTTGGTTACAAAGCTCTGGACAGCCAATCAGATCTTAATCTTGCTAAACTCCTTGTTGGTTACAAAGCGCTGGACAGCCAATCAGAACTTAATCTTGCTAAACTGCATGTGAGAGTGTCGGGCGGAGCTGCGTGCTGTCTGCAGAAGAACTAAGCTATTTATAAGAACTACAACGCGTTTTGTTTTGATCGCTCTCCGAAGCTTATTCTGAGTTTAATTATAAACCTCTGACGTTATTTATGACCACTGTACCATGAATTCCGTCAACAAATTTCCCTTTCGGTCCCAGAACAGTGCAGTCATCATTTTTCGATTCGAAAGTATTTGAATTTCATGGACTTGTTTAGAGACTGATTTCGCATTCACTGTTTGGGCTGTTTCTACTCTTCTGCATTCACGAACGGAACTCATGTCTGTTCCCTGTCAAGATTCTGTCCAGAAATTCGTCCCCCCCCCCTCTTCCCAGTAGCGCAAATGGAACGTCAAAGCGGAGCCCATTCCTTTGAGCTTTGTGACCGTTAGTCAGTTGTTGTGGTATCTACAACAGCTGCGTCCAGAAAACGAATCACAACACAGACGTCACAGTCGGTGGAAATGATGATTACACGGTCCAGGTTTACTCTGTCGCTACTCATGAACAACTGTACAAAATGGACTGCGGGCCGGTATATAGCAAGATAACATTTTGGTAGTTGCTACAGGAAATGCGTCGCGTGGTTATGGCAACCGGTCTATTTTTACCAGCCATTCGGAGGTTGATTTTGGAACACACCGTTATTTTTTGGTATATTCCAATGAAAGATTGACTGCAGCGGATATTCGTGGCCTGACTGTGCATCTTGTCATGCTCCCTCTTGTTCCGTTTCTTGATGCAGTCTTTCTGTGTTTTTTTGTTTGTTTGACGCAGTCCATCTATTTCTTGATTCAGTCCATCCATTCATTGATGTAGTCCATCCATTTGTTGATCCAATTTGTCCATTTCTTGATGTAGCCCATTCATTTCTTGATGAAGTCCATTTGTTTCTTGATGTAATACATCCATTTCTTGATGTAGTCCATTCATTTCTTGATGTGGTTCAAACATTTCTTGATTTAATACATCCATTTCTTAATGCAATACATCAATTTCTTGATGTAATACATTTATTTTTGTATACAGTCCATCAATTTCTTGATGTAATACATCCATTTCGTGATATAATACATCCGTTTATAAATGTAATACATCCATTTCTTGATGGAGTCCGTCCATTTCCTGATGTAATACATTTTTTTAATGCAGTCCATCCATTTCTTGATGCAGTTTATCCATTTCTTGATGCAGTCTGTCCTTTTATTGATGCAGTCGATCTATTTCTAATGTCTTCTTGCTTTCTTTTCTCTCAAACTTCCCTACAGCTTGGGTCAAAACAGATGGTTTTCGCTTCCTTAACATCGAAAGTAAATTATCTGTCTGATTTTTAACAACACATTTACTGTTGCTCTACGGTTATCGCCCATGTTGTTGCTTTATGTGCTTATTTGCTTTTATATCAATTATCTGTGGATTCTCGCCAGTGCGTGGTGAACATACATCAGAGTCAAAGATCTTTATCGATAGATCTTTTCCTAAAGTGTGACGTATATAGATCGAAGGTTGGCAGCGTTATAGATGACATGGAATATAGAGAAGAGATTTACAATGTGATGTATGATATGGAATATAGAGAAGAAATTAACAATGTGATTTATGACATGGAATATAGAGGTGAGATTAGCAGTGCGATGTATTACATGGAATATAGAGGACAGATTAACTATGTGATGTATGATATGGAATATAGAAGAGAGATTAACTATGTGATGTATGACATGAAATGTAGAGAAAAGATTAACAATGTGTTGTATGACATGGAATATAGAGAAGAGGTTAACAATGTGATGTATGACATGGAGTATACAGAAGAGATTAACAGTGTGATGTACAACATGGTATATAGAGAAGAGATTAACAATGTGATGTATGACATGGAATATAGAAAAGAGATTAACAACGTGATGTATGACATGGAACATAGAGAGAAAAGAGATTAACATTGTGATGTATGGCATGGAATATAAAAGGTTAGTAGCGTGGCGAATGATATAGATTATATAATATAGATAAACGTTTAATAGCGTGATATATGACATGGAACAATGAGACAAGATTAGAGAAGGTTAGTAGTGCGATGCATAACATGAAATGTATGGCCTTTAACAGAAAAAAAAATAACATCAAGTATTAGAACTCGGCAACGAAATAATAGTAATGAACAGTCATTACTCTAAACAAAAGCCAGGATAATGAGTTATTAGACCGCCCGAAAGAGACATCTTTTTCCGAGAATGCTGAAGGCCATAAAATTAATGGAAAGTATTTACTTCATAATCATAGAACAAATTTTTTTCCTAAATAAATACTGATTTTAAGCTTACTGTTTTTTTTTTATACTGGATACATATCTCAAGTAGCTACTGCTGTTTTTTGTTCTTTTTTTTTTCATTTTTCTTTGCTTCATATAACTTTTTTTTTCTGTGATAAACTGTTGTTATGTTATAAGAACCCTTACTTTCACAGCTCATAAAAGATTCAGGGGTAGTATTTTTTTTAAAAAGTGTGGATTTTGTTAAGCACTGCGAGCAAAGGTTAGTTAGGATCGGTGTTCTTGTACGTTAGTCAGGTGTAAATGTGCTCACATCTCCAAAGCAGTACATCCTTCAGTGCGCAGTAACGGATGGGACTAGTTCTTTGTTGTTGTATATTTCGTTTTTTTTTCCTGCAAAACACGAGTCTCACGAGTTACTTGGCAGATCTTGTCATCGTTTGTGTCCAAATCTTTCTACAGGGATGCCTACCTTCCAGGCATCGTCCTGTGTGCAGTTGGTAGGCGGAGCTACCAACATCTCGTTGACTGCTGGGCATGTGCGTTTAGACTTGTGGTTTCCAAACATTAAAGGGTTTCCGCCCAACCCACGCTTCTAGAGCTTCCACAATATTGTTTTTTTCTTCATTCAGTTACATCTCATGTTCCCTGCCGCTTCCTTTTCCAGCAACGTCCCCTTGGATCTTCCAAAGTTGAAAACCACTGGTGACATTTCTTCATCTAGTTAGTGATGACATGTCTGATGAACGATGTTTTTGTAAGATGATTATTTCTCCACTTTCTTTATAACTTGTACATTTTTATCCTAATAAATCTAGGATTGGGAAATGAAAGCCCGGATGAGTCCGTTACTCCAGGGTGTTGCATGTCTTCTTAATATACAGTAGCAAGTTTTTTTTTTCCTCCTCTCTTTTGTCGCTGATCTTAATGTACAAAGTTCTATTCTTTAGTTTTCAACCATATTGTTTTAGTATCCCTAAAGTAGGTCACGAAAACTACCCATTAAATAGGTCACAGAATCGATCGCCCGGTATTATTTTTGTACTGGTGTTGGGGAGACAAGCCTTACCATTCCTCCCACCCCAGGCTAATTATATGTTTATTTTTTTTTTGTCTTTGTATGGGAAGAAAATTGTTCACCCGGAGCGATTACAATTTATTACAGAGCGAGCGACTACCAGGAAATAATTGCCTCGCTTATTGTTCAGGTTTGCGACTGCCGTTCCAAATTCCAGAATACTTTTTTTTTTGTTGTTATTTCTGGTTCTTAACTATTTTATTCTTGACCGTATACAGGTTTTCCAGATGACTGTGTACCCCTTTTCCAAAACACCAAAAAACAGTGGTCAAAATCATTGAATCATTCTGGTTACCCTTGTCTCAGAGAGGGTCAGAATGTTGGTCACTTGATGTTTAAAGTGGAAAAGAACCTGGAACAAAAACCACATCACTATCATCATTCAGTAACTTTTTTTTCAGTAACATAGGTTTCCCACAGTTTTGCTTTATGTAGAGGTTCTTAAACCTGGCTTTTGGGAGAGTGGGGGTGAGTAGTGAGAATCTTTGCTCCTCTCCCCCCCCCCCCCATTCTAGCCCCGATCATTAAAAATGAACCTATAAACAGAACCCAGATGAAGCTAAGACTTCGTTATTTGGGTCAATCCAGTTGTTGGCTCATGGACCCCGCAAAAAAAAAAGAAAAAAAAAACTTCCATAAACACCCAAGGGGTCATTGGACTCCAGGCTAAGAACCACTGCTTTAAAATGTTCTAAAAGTAGAACAGTCAATAACAACAGAATTAGCACGTCTGTCAAGCTAGCAACAACAAAACTACGACAGTCAACATCAACAAGATAGCAGATCTGTCAAGCCAGCAATAACAAAACTACAACAGTCAGTAACGACACGATTAGCTCGTCTGTCAAGCCAGCAACAACAAAACTACGACAGTCAATAACGACAAGATAGCAGATCTGTCAAGCCAGCAACAACAAAACTAGAACAGTCAATAACGAGATTCTATAATTATTGATAATAAATAAAATGAAATCTCTAAATGCAACTGTTAATGCCATATTGCTCAGCTAACATATTTATCAGAGATAGAGGAAGTTTAGTGAGCATTAGCGATGCTAGTGTACAGCAAAGTAAGGGAACATAACAGATGAACCAATCTTTAAAACTGACAAGTATATTAAATGTGAGAGAAATTTTAAAAAAAAATAAGATAATGTTTGGGAGCCAAAAAAAAAAGCTGGACTCCACTATGATAAGTAATCGACTAACTACTAGAAAAGAGCGCAGTAACCACTTAACCACAAAACATTTAGGTCATGGCTAAGCGGTTGCTGTAACTACCGGAGTCCGGAGTTCTGTTTCCAGTCATTATCTTACTAATCTTCTTTCCCCTCACGTCCAAGCTGTTTGTCAGTTTTCTTAGGGTAATTCTACCAGATCTCGCTCTCAAATACTGACGACATCAGCATGGAGGCGCCGTTATAAGTCTGGTTGGTCACTTTTAGCCACAGCTGCAGCATTATTTAAAACATGGTCTCACTGTCTTGGAAGTACTCAGAGAACACAACATAGTCTCACTGTCTGTGACGTATTCACGGAATATAACGTAGTCTCACTGTCTGTGGGGTATTCAGAGAATACAACGTAGTCTCACTGTCTGTGATGTATTCAGAAAATACAACATAGTCTCACTGCCTTGAATGTATTCAGAGAATACAACACAGTCTCACTGTCTGTGGCGTATTCAGAGTAACTATGCAGTGTGCCAGTCAAGAATATATCGCAGCGCAGCCATCCAGCACAAACCTGGATGAATTTTATATCAACAAAAACAAACAAGCAGCAACAGCATGCACGAAGACCGTTAATTCCATCATCGTGTAACATCATCAAATACTTCAAAGCAGCTAAAAACAAGAAGAAGAAGGCCAAGGAAGATTAATTTGGAATTATTAACTTCAGGTCACCTTTCTCACTATTTTCTCATCTCTATATCTTCTTCAAGACCCTAAAAAACCAATATTGCAAGTTAACATAAATAAATATGTAATTTAACAAAATACACCAGAAACAGCATCATCAAAAACAATGTGATCATAAAAAACAATGTGGTCATCAAAAACATGCAACTGGAATAAAGGCGCAGCAAGTGTGAGAAGGACATTGAGAAGGACAGTGTTCATAGTGATGCTCCAACCACAAGGACACTAACTTTCGTGGATAATGTAACAGCTAGAACAACAGTGTTTGAATATTAACAGAAAGTATGTACTACAAAAGGCAACAAACGCCATGAGACAATGCCACAACAGTTAACACGAAGCATTTGATTTGTACCATTACAATAATTCACATATTGGATACATCCAACAGTAAAGAGCTAGCACTGGAAATTCGTAGCAGAGATCATAAGGTGTCGTGACATATTACAACAGTAAATAAACATCCAACATATCCACCCAACAATGAAAATTAGACATTACGCATGATAATTTAATCATCAACCGCCACTCCCACAGCGTAACGTCATCAAGAAGAAGCTCGGAGCAGATCACGTAATCACCAGTAACAACGCCTAAATATTATCACAACAGCCAACAACACCAAGTATAGTACCCAAAACAATCAACAAACACCCAACAAAAGCAAGAACATACACGTATTTCCTAAACTAGACACCCTCGTAACGAGTGAAACTCTTTCTGTAAGTGGCGCAATGAGCCGAGCCACGCGACGACACGTCACAATCTCGCTTCACAAAGCAATATCCGAGTCTCTCTCAGGCCAGGGAAGTTTAGCCCTCGTTGCTTGCTTGCTACGTAATGTTTTTACGTACGTAATTCGCGCAGATACGTGCTGGAATACACCACTTATGAGTTACAACAATCACTTTAATAAACGTGACATTTCAAAAAGAGGCAATCAATCGATAAATAAACGCGACTCAGTCTTTATAAACACAAAATACAACATCTTTAGAAACAAGTGATTTTTTTTAAAAGTAACAGTTTTATTAAATGATAGATTCATGTCAGCTTTAAAATGTTTGTATATGGATCTGCATGTGAAAACATACTCCTGTTAGCCGAGTAAAGAAATTTTATTGGATTCAAGAAGAAGAAAAAAACGCCATTTCACGATAGAAACAGCAGACAGGTAAGTTTAGAAAAAACTAATTTAATAATAATAATTTATGCACATAAACTAATGTATGCAGAATGTGGCATTAATGTGACCTTCGACAGTTTGTATGTCCATTCACGACCATTTTTGTTACGAAAGATTTCGGATTGTTTATTTTGGCGGTGACTTAAGCGACGAATGTTTGGATTATGGAAAATATAGAATTGGTCTTCAGTTTCCATGACCTTTGACATCGCCCGGATTCTGCGTCAGTTAAAAAATGTGAAAACTAGCAATGATTTAAGAAATATGATCATTCACGCATATCTACCAGGCGCATGACGATGATGATGATTCTGCTGCTGCTGCTGCTGATGATGATGATGATGATGAAGTATTTAGATTATAATGAAACTCAACATTAGGTGGAATATTGTTAAGAAATATTACCTATGAAAAAGAACCATGCTTCGGCAGCTAGGCTTGGACTCGTTAATATCTATTTTAGATTAATTCCGGGATACGTTTTTATATTGTAGTGTTAATTCACATATGTAAAAGTTCATAATTTAAATCACAACAGTAAAATTTATTATTGAAAATAACTCAGTTTTTACATCGAAAAGTCTTACAAAACTTTCATAAAATTTGTTCCAGAAATATAGAACTGACTTCTTACGAAATCCTAATTTGCCTGGGGGACAAAATTCTACCAGTATTTCCAGATGTACTTAAATTTTTAATTAGTATAATAAAATGTGTACTTTAAAAAACAAGATTAAAAATCTCTTGCCAAAATAAGGTGATGCTCTGAAAGTGAGCTTCGAATTCCTGCAAACGTTGTTGAAAATTGTAATTAATTTTTTTTCCAAATATTATTTCTTCAGTTACTGCATCGCAAAGATTTCCATATTTCATGTTGAAAACATAGTTGATCTAAACTGATCTCATAGTTGATCTAAACTGATCTCATAGTCGATCTAAACTGATCTCATAGTTGACGTAAACTGATCTATTTGTACATGACTTGATTCAGGGTGGTTTTCTAGCGTACAAGTTAGAAAGAGAGAACTTCCGTAATTACCAAATTAGGACATAAGAGATGTTGGAACCTAAGTCCTGCATTTCAAAATAATTATACAATCTACATCTCGCAACCACTGACTTTTAATTAAATTTTCTTGAAATATGAAATAAAACAGCGAAGATCTTCAAGCACCATGAAAGGAACACACAATCTCCTACTGAATGTTAAAACTGCAAAACAAAAGTAGGAACTTGTAACATTGTAACATTTCGATTTACACCTTAATCATACAAAAACATGCATGACAAAGAGATAAGAAAAGAAGAGAAACATAAATTCACATCAGTGATATATATATATATATATCACTGATGTGAATTTATGTTTCTCTTCTTTTCATATATATATATATATATATATAACACAAGGAAAAAAGATAGGAAAAAATGAGCACTTAGCTGTGACTCGCAGGAAACTGCGTGGAAATTGTCACTATGACACGCAGCAAGTCACAGAACACTTTCAGACGAAATTTCATAAGTCACAACGAAATGCTCATTTCTTTTCTCCTACTCTTTTTCATCCTTATTTGTTATATATCTTTGTCCTTTTTTGTATGATTAAGATGTAAATAAGAAACATTACAGATGTGTGCTCGCTAATTAATGAAGATTTTCTTACCTTTGTTTTTTTTACAGTCTCAACATTTTGTTATCACAGCTTCACTACAGTGGTTGTGTGTGTGTTTTGTAGATTTAGTTTCATACACATTTATCTCTTCCTGAATACACGACTATTGACAACCTCACCCACCGCCGTTGTCGATCTAGTTTGTTTTTGTTTTTTCCTTCGTTTGACAAATGTGACGCTGAGCATTATCCATTTACAGGAACTGCCGTTTTAAGCAAAATCTGAAACCTTTTCACTTGTCCGAACTGTGTGATAACTTGTCTTTTACATTATGTTCCTTATTTCACGTAGTTTATTCATTCGAAAGTCAGTCCTTCGTTTTACAAGAATTAACATCGGTTTGAACCATTCTGACTGAAGCTAACAGTTCATAAGCCTGATTTTCATCTATTGATATTTTGCTAAAAAAAATGAGAAAGCTGAAGTTTTAGATGAAAGAAAAAAAAGAAAAAATAGAGCAATAAACTTTTGGTTAAAACTCTTTTTTCTAAGTTACACAACCAAAAAAAAAGAATAAATAATACAGCGAATAAAGACCCAGCGACTTGACTTTGACGCAGCGAGTGAAACTCTGGAAAGTACGTATATAATCTGGGGCCCACCAAAATACATCTTTTCCCAGGTTTCCTAAATAAATGTTATCAATGTTCGTGTCTTCCCAAAGTTCACTAAATAACCCCCACCCCACCACCCCCCCCCCCAGTCCCCGGCTCCTCAAGAAAATAAATTTACCGACCACCAAGAACAGTTATCACTGCACATCATGAGCTCAACTTTGCCAGCACTCACCAAGGAGAAGTGCTTTTCTTTTCGTCTTAGAAAACAAAATAAGCAGGTTGCTGATAGCTTGCGAATAAACTATAGCCTGGTACTTGTTTTGTAAACAGGTTAAGGTAAAAATCCCCGGTTTCCATGCTATGAAGACATAACGGGGTTAAAGTGTTAGGTCCGTATTTCCAAGACCTACGGCACACGGAAACGCAATGTGGTCAGTATCCGACCTGGCCGTATTTACCTTCCTATATTTCTCTGGTACCCATTTTTACAGGCTGTGTGGACCCCGGGGCCTATTTTCCTACATATGAAGATAATTTAAAGAGAGAACAAGCATGTTAAATTACCTGTCCCCAGATTCTTACGCCAGGTTATTTTGCTCCTCTGTAAGGGTAACAATACGCATATCAGGACACATAATGACTATGACTTTCTAGAGAGAAAGAGAGAGAGAAAGAGAGAGAGAAAGAAAGAGAGAGAGAGAGAGAGTACAGGCCTACTACAGAGAAAAATAAGAAAATTTAATATATTCATCATCATCATCATCATCAGGTGCCGTGCCGACTGGCGTTGGGTATTATGCTTCTCCAGAGTACACGATCCTTCATGCAGGCCATTAGCTCAGTTGGTGATCTGCTCTCACATCATTTCTTCAGACTTTCCAGTATCATTTCTCTTTGTCTTCTCCTGCTCTTCTTCCCTCTATTTTTCCTGTTGTTACAATATTTTCAATGTCCCCTCTTCTCATTGCATGTCCTATGAAAGTACATTGTCTCTCTCTTATTTTTTTGACAAGATTTTTTTTTTTTAATCTTCCGCTCTTCTCATACATTCTTCATTAGTTATTTTTGCTGTCCAGGGGATTCGCAACATTCTTCTAATAAAGTACATTTCTTGGCTGCTTTTAACAACTTTTGTGCAGACCTGCCTATTTTCCATGATTCACTTCAATATATATATATATATATATATATATATATATATATATTCATTCATTCAAGTGCCATGCCGCATGGAGTAAGCGATCATTTCTCTCCACAATTTCCTGTCTTTAGACTTGATTATGAGATCCGCCGGTGACCTTCCTCCTAGCCCATCCAGTAACTTCTCTCTCTTCCTCTGTCTCTTCTCCCCTGAATTTTTCCACTTGCCACAGTGTACTCCAATTTTCCTCTTCTCAGGAAATGTCCTACAAATCTCGCCTGTCCGTCTCTGATCTTTCCTATAATTTGCTCTTCAACTCCAGCCTCTCTTAAGACTTCTTCATTGGTTTTCTTGGCTGTCCATGGTACCTTCAACATCCTTCTTATAAACCACATCTCCATGGCTCCATTTCTCGCTGTAACATATATATATATAATTAAAATTTAATAAAAACAGGATAATTAAAGAAGTGGCTGAAACTCACTGACTAATTTAGAGAGACACTGCCCAAGAATGTCCTTGACATGTCACGCACAGAAAATGTCATGATAGTCTTTTTTTTTTCAAGGAAGGGTCCCGCTGCTTAAAGATATCCGGATCCAGATACAGATACAGAATTTGAACCGTACAGGAATATAAATATGGATAAGAAGAAGAAAGTAGACAGACAGACAGAACAGAGAGATGTATGGATAGATATATAGATAGACAGACACACAGATAGATAGATAGATAGATAGATAGATAGATAGATAGATAGATAGATAGATAGACAGACACACAGATAGATAGATAGATAGATAGATAGATAGATAGATAGATAGATAGATAGATAGATAGATAGATAGATAGATGGATGGATGGATGGATGGATGGATGGATGGATAGGTAAGTAGGCAGATAACTAGGTAGACAGACAGACATAGTCAAACGATAAAACAGGCAGACAGACATAACAAAATATACAAAAACTCAAAGGAGCTAATGAATTGACTTAGAAAAGTACAGAGTTTTTTAGTTTGTGATCAGAAAGGGAGAGAACTGTTCGGCTGAAGCAACAAACAACTTAATTAACAGCCTGCAAATGGAAACGTCGATTGAAAAGTGTCGGTGCGTGCACCAGAAGTCCATAATACAAACTCTAAGTCGCGTCTTATACCGCTGCATAACTAGTAACTCGGGAATGACGAAAAGAAAAAAAAGAAACAAAAAAGAATGAATGAAAAAAAGAATGAATGAAAAAAGAGTGAATGAAAGGAAGAAAGACAAATGAAGTAGGGAAAGAAAGAAATGAAAATAAAATCTTCCATATGAAATTACAACCCCTTTCGCCGTGCAAAGTCTTCGTTTCCTTGCATCCATCTTCGGCCCTTTCAGGGTTTCCCTCCCAGCGTATACCTTGTTAAGCCTGTTAATGATTTTCTATCGCGTCTTGAAGCTAAACGTACATTACGGTCCACAATTTTCCGTAATGTGACTTATACAATAACTTGGTCCAGCTGACCTCGTTCGGGTACATGAAGATCCCATCAGCAGCTATAGTGTAACGGTGGTTTTCTAATAAGTGGAATGTGTTAGAGTGGCTTTGGTAGCGGGGCGACAGATGTATGGACAGACAGACAGATAGATTCGGCGTGGGCAGACAGATAAACTGATGAACAGATAGCTGAAGAAACAGAAAATATAGGCAGGAACATAAAAAGATAGAAAAATCTACAGAGAAAAGGAAAGATGGACAGAGATATAAACACACTCACACACACACGCACACAGAGAGAGAGAGAGAGAGAGAGCGACAGAGAGACAGCACATTAAGAATAGGAAAGTAGGGGAAAATTAGTAATGTAAAAAACTGTTAAAACCAGAAACTTAAAACAATGGATAGAAAAAAATTTCAAGACACAACGAGGACATACTTTCACAATAAAAATGGAACAATGAATAACGAAACAAAAAAAAAAAAAAGATTTAAAGTTTGATGGCAAAAAGTGAACGAACATCTGTTAGGATATAGAAGACAAAAATACAAAAACATTAACCTTCTCTACCATTAAAGGAAGTTCATTTTTGACTTCCGAAAAAAAAGTCTTCTATTTTTATTTATTTCTTTTTCTAAGTCCGCGATAACACAAATTTGATCTAAACTTTCCAATCTATTTTTGGTGCTATGCTATTAAACAAAACACAGATTCCTAAAATGTACTCAGTTTTCCTGTGTTTTGTAGCAAGTTTTTTTTAAGAGCTCATTTATTTGTCCCCATTTTTTCCATTCAAGAAAATGAAGCAGGATACTCGGGTGTTGATTCATTCTATATTCTGCTCTTCTGTGTGTAGAATGTAAACTGTAGATGTATTGCTATACATCTCTGTGTAAATTTCCACTATTGTCCACTGGAATAACGTTCTTTCTTGCATTACTATTCTACGTTGTTTTGCGTCTGTTTTGTTACTCACTTCACAGACTTACTTGCTCCCAGATTCATTCTCTCTCAGTGGAAATACCGAAGCAGCAACTTTACAGTTGAAATGATTTTAATGATGCACGGGGTGACGATGAGTCGATGAGCGATATGACGAGAACGACAAAGACATCAAAAAAATCCATGGACACAAGACAGGACATCTTCACGATATATGTTCCTGGCAGACTACTGTCGCCATCAGAACAACCTAATACACTCTATTCTACATCTATTTCACTAAACAACAACATTTATAACTGCCTAATCTACGTCTGTCTCAGACGATACACAAAACACAACTGTCCCTCAGTCATATGATTTCTCTCTCACCTGACCTTTTTCCTGTCATTCCCCATCCGTGACCCTCGTGCAATCCGAGACAAAGCAGATGGACTCTACTCACAAATAGCTGATTACTTTAGAAGATAACTCATTTTATACAAATATTCCAATTCTCAGATGAGTTATCTATCTTACATCCAAACATTCAATATACTGCTATAAAAAGTCAGAATATTAACCTCAGTCTTCTAGACCGCAGTCATCTTACGAAACCAGTTCTGGTTGATGGTCGGCCCTCTGACCTTTTTTTTTTTTAAAATGCCCTTTGTGTTGTTCATTAATGGGTTGGAAACTCTATTGTATAGAGGAAAAGAACAAAAACACAACTCCTCAGATCATCAAGAAGTACTCCTCTCCCTCGCTCAGGCAAGCATTTCGGCGCTTTAAACTTATTATGCTCCGGGGGGGGGGCCCTTCTAAGTCATGACTCCCAGATGTCTGTGAGTTGTTTACAACCTTTTCACCAGTCTAACGATACTACTCGGATGTTCACATACGTAGCTTCCTTGCTGTTTGTTCGCTGGGTTAGATATTCTTTTGTACATTAAAGTAACCAAGTCCTGTCTTGTTCTTGCCTGCTGTTTCTTCGCTGGATTCGATATTTTGAAACTCGCAGGTGTAGAAAAAGAACAAAAAATTTGCCTGTATATACATATATATGTTTGCGTGTTGATTGTGTATGTCCATGTGCGCGTGTAATTATGTGCATAGCATATGCATACAGCGACCAGCACTGGTACAACTCTCAGCTGTCAGTATTATTGCTACTTTCGTAATAGTTGATCTCATTATCACTATTAACATTTCTAAGACGAATCCTGTCATTATAGATGCAAGCACCTTTGCTACATCTACTTTCATTACAAAACTTTCCATTTGTAATAAAACTGTAAATACGACACACTGTTATCTTGTTCTTCCCATGTGGTGTAATGCTAGTCCGATGTTGTGTTGCTACTGCTAGTCTCATGTTATGTTGTTGCTGCTAGTCTCATGTTATGTTGTTGCTGCTATTGTCATGCTATATTGTTGCTGCTAGTCTCATTGTAAGAATCTGTGGAGAGGAGCAGACAGAACCACAAAAATAAGATTTTTAAGGGCATGCATCTTTCCCATCGCAACATATGCCTGTGAGACCTGGACACTTAACAAAACAGCTGAGAAGCACATAAATGCCTTTGAATGTAAATGCTATAGAAGAGTTCTCCAAATATCGTGGACACAAAAAAGAACAAATATATCTATACTACAAGAGCTTAATATTGAAGAAGGCTGGCTAGTAAAGAGGATTAAAGAGAGAAAACTTAAATATTTTGGCCACATTAAACGTCATGATACTTTAGAGAAGACCGTATTGGAAGGATACATAATGGGAAAAAGAAAAAGAGGAAGACCGAAACGAAGATGGCTGCAAGACATCGTTGATGATCTGGAAATGGATGCAGCAGCAGCAGGCCATCTTGCTCACAACCGAGAGGCCTACAGGAGTGCTGTTTGGGAGGCAAAGTTCCGCAAGGGACAAGCAAAGGAATGAATGAATGAGTCTCATTGTATGTTGTATTCTGCTAGTCCGATGTTGTTTTGTTGCTGCTAGTCTCACATTATGTTGTTGCTACTAGTCTCATGTTATGTTGTTGCTACTCTCTCTCTCTCTCTCTGAACCTTAAGTGCCCAGGGCACATGGGGCTTCCGCAAGGGTTTTCCACAAATGCCTGTCTTTCGCCTTTTTTTCTGCTCTTGCCCAGGTGAGCCCTCTATTGCTCAACATCCTTTCTGTTGTTCTTCTCCATGTCTCTTTTGGTCTACCCTTACTTCTGCTCCCCTGTGGTGTCCATCTTAGTGCTATTTTTGGTAGTGAGTTGTCAGTCATTCGGAGCACATGTCCCAACCATACCCAGCATAACATCGGACTAGTATGCTACTAGTCCGATGTTATGCTGTTGCTGCGTCTCATATTATGTTGTTGTGGCTAGTCCGAAGTTGTGTTGGTGCTGCTAATCTCATATTACATTGTTGCTGCTAGTTTCATGTTATGTTGTTGCTACTAGTCCGATGTTGTGTTGCTGCTAGTCTCATGTTATGTTGTTGCTGCTAGTTTCATGTTATATTGCTGCTAATAGTCTCATGTTATATTTCTGCTTAAAGTATGAGTGCTGCTATAACCCCTGCTACAGCTGATAGACTTTACTGCTGCTTGTACACTTAATTCTTCCAATTTTACCGATTATTATGCTGCCAGAGACGTTGCTAATATATGGTCTATTTCGTCATTTTAGACATATCAAAACTAGTGGATGTCCTACTACATTAGGGCGGCTGATTCTGAGAATCCATATTGAAGTTGGTGGTTGTTTTACTACACTAGGTTGGCTGATTCTGAGAATCCATATTGAAATTAGTGGTTGTTTTACTACACTAGGTTGGCTGATTCTGATTATAAAGCAGCTAGCTGGGGTCCTCCTACACCAGGGCCACTGATTTTCGAGAAACCGCCCGAACTCAGATCCTATTAAACTCGGGTACTTCGATTTAACTGGCGGAGAAAGAATTGAGTTCACACGTTCCACCTTTTTTCTATTGCTCTCGTCACAAACACGTGCCATCCCATACCATCGCCATGTACTTCTTTCTGTTCAGCAGAAGTCCTGTGCTGTCTCCACTTCTGTTCCTCACAAAAGACAAGTGCCTCTTGCCGATAGTACAAGCATCTCAAGTTTTTTCCCCTCCCATGAAGTCCTCGCTACTTCTGTTATTCTTCGACAAGTGCTTTCCTACCTAGCCACTGAAATTGATGCTCAGCATTCAGACCAAAATTTGTTTTATAAATCTATTTTTTATATTCTACTATGAATGTAAAAAATAAGTTTGTACGAGCGATTTAAGATGATATATTGAAAATTACATTTTGGAACAGTAAAACCAGTGACAGATCGGCAGGCAGGGTAAAGAGAAGAGAAGAAAGTATAGATTCTCAGAACCGTGGCTCATGCGTATTTGGTTAAAGGTCACAGTAGGTTTGGAATGTAGATTATACGTATACACTGACAATTTTATTTATTATGCTCAGACGTTAGCGCTAGAGGAATCACCAACCAACTGATGGTGGAAAGTTAGCATTTACTCTGAACATGAAAACGTTCAGAAGATCAGCAGAGAACCTTACTGACCGTGGAACTGATTCTTCCTTACCGATAGTACAAGCATCTCAAGTTTTTTTGTTCATGAAGTCCTTGTTACTTCTTCTTCTTCTTCTTCTTTTTTCAACACATTTCATTGGTTCTTCCTTACTTTTCTCTACACATTCAACTGATTCCTCCTTGCTTTTCTCTAAACGTTCCACTGATTCTTTCTTACTTTTCTCTAAACGTTCCACTGATTCCTCCTTACTTTTCTCTAAACGTTCCACTGATTCTTTCTTACTTTTCTCTAAACGTTCCACTGATTCCTCCTTACTTTTCTCAACACGTTTAATTGATTCTGATTGTTTTGTCCAACTATGGGGATCTCGTTCGATAACAGGCTTCCACAGTTTGTTGAAGAGTACGTATGCATGTGGGTCGATGCCCATCTCAAACAGGGCGGCGGAGAGCCAGGTTGGGCCTCGGGGTCAACTACTATCGTGCCCTCTTTCAAGCACGGAAAGTAGCTGTCACGTATGTTTTCCTCTATTTTATCTCTAATAAGAAAAGAGGGGTAAAACAGAGCCCCCGAGCCCCTTGAACAGCCCGGCCCCACGAGTACAACACCGGTTCCCCTCCACAATCGAGCCTGGTCGCAGGTACAAGCAATGGCGAAATCTTCTGAATAAGATCCACAATGGCTATATCGTGACGACCTCCATCTTATGGACGAAACCAATATTGAACGTGGAACAGAATCTTGATTGGCTAATTTCGACATCAGGGCGGATGCTTCTACACCTCAAACACACCGTCTTGTTTTGTCTTGTGCTATCTCCCTGTAACTGCGAGCTGTTGTTCTTTGCAGCCGATGCTATGAAGGTGTTGAGGCACAACATCGTATCGGGGTGGGAGCGGGTTGTGGCAGCTACTTTTTCAGTCCCGGAGTACAGCTAAAAGGCAGGGTGTTTGCAATACTACTTTAGCAGACTCCACCACCACGGAGACTACGGCGATTCCTGCCCCATTAGCCAGGGTAGGCCTGTTACTAGGGGTATCAACGGATAGGTGGGACAGGGTCTTGGTCAACTATAGTTCGTTAACCCTGACGCTAGCATATCAGCTATGGGTCGCTGATTGCCTAATCGAACAGCGTCTTCATCATATAATCAAACGCGAGGTAAGGGATTGAAAAAAAAACCCAACAAGAGAATTACTTAATATTCAAACACGTTTCTCCAATCAAGGCAGGCAACTCCGGGCGCAAAACAACTGTCTGACAGACCGCGAAATATTACCTAAAAAGAGGAGAAACATGGGGAAAATTGTCCGATGATATTCGGAAGTAAATGGAGGCAGGGAACCGGAAGAGTAATTAGCAATTTAATCTTGTGCCAACCCAACAAGAAAAAGGTTGGCTTCAACAGATCTACTGCTTTTATTTGTCTTCTTGCTTTCACGGTGCACTTTACCAAGTAGTTCTTTCTTGTAGTCGTATCTCGATGTTCTGTTTCTGTCTGTATTGTTGTCCGTTGTCCTTTTGGTGCTTATGTCTTCTGCCACTCTTCAGAAGTTGTTAAGCGAAATCAAACTTTACTTAGCAACTGAAATATATATATATATATACACCAGTGCTGACATATCTCTGTGAATCTCATAACTGCTTATGAACCGGCTGAGATATCTCTGTATATCTCATAGCTGCTCATGAATCGACAATGAGGTTTTTATTGTGTGCTTTGTTCAGTTTCAGCTTTGTTGTTCGTCTTAAATGAATATCAACAAATATCGTGGATTCTTCCTTACTTTTCTAAACACGTTTCACCGATTCTTCTTTACTTTTCGTTGTTAAATGTGAACTAAAAAAGTTTCAAAAACAGGTTTTCTTTTGAGCTTCCTTCTCTTGCATAGTTATAAAATTGTAAAATACAGCACAGATCAGAGGTCACTAACCTTTTCTATTTTTCTCATTTTCTATAACATTCTTTTGATTCTCAACATTTTGGATTGCTTTCACAGTAACTTTTTTTTTTTTTAAATCTACGCAATTACTGAATATTTTCTATCTTCCTTTCTCTTGTTGTGTGTTTGTCATTTGTGGTTTTCTCGATCTTTCCTCAGAATTTTTATCGCTAACGTCATTTTCACTTCGATGTTTTCTAGAAACATTTTCAACTATTCATAACAGTTTTTTATGTAGGTGGACGTAGCAGAACAAAACTGGCAGCAGGTAGACCCACCTGAAGTGTGACTCTGCGTCAGGATTAAACGTCACTTAAGAGACTTAGTCTAGAAGACACTGGGAACGAAGACTCTGTCCGATTTGGCAGTCAGTGAAACACAGCTGACATGCTAGAGTCAGGGCTGGCCAACCACCGCCCACCAAGGCCGTGTCCCACGTCTCCGCTGGTAACCATAGTAACAGGTCTAGCTTGGCTAACGGGTAGGAGTCGCTATAGTCCCCATGGTGGTGGAGTCTGCTAAAGAAATATTGCATCCCTCCTGCTTTTTACCTCCACTCAGAGACTTTTAAAAAATATCTGCCGTAACCCACTCTCAATCCGACATAATGATGCGTCTCAACATCTTCACCGCATCGGGTGCAAAGAGCACTAGATGGCAGTTCCAGGAAGAAGAAGAATAAGGAGAAGAAAGCAAAAGAAGAAGGAAGAAGAAGAAGGAAGAAAAAAAGAAGGAAGGAAGGAAGAAGAAGACGAAGACAGGCATAGAGAGACCAGATTTCTGTTACAAATGCTGAAATACTCCCAGTTAGACAAGGATGGAAATCAACCATCGAAAAAGTTTCTTAGACAGACGATGCTCAGCAACCTCCACAAACAACCGATATTCACCAGGTTCAGTGCTGTGTTCCAGGGCTTAAAAGAAATAAATAAAACAGATTTATTCATCCGTCACGACCTCCAGTCTGTAAATTGACATCCATCACTCACGCGGTACTTAATCCGAACGAAAAAAAAAGATGCCATGAATGTTTTCTAGCGAACTGTAGAAGGTAAGAAAACAAATATCCCTTTTTGCTGTAGTTCGATACGATGAAGCTTGATGACAATAATGTTATTAAAAGCACATATGTCCCAATTATGGAATCGTGCTACATCTGTCATTCTTAATTGTGGAACACTGGTTGAAAATTATTAGCTTCGTTACTTGAATACACCTCGCACGACGTTCAATTTCAAGTAAAGTGTAATGGACTCCAAGCCATTTCAGTCTATCGGTAATTTTTTTAAAGATGTGTTAATAAAACTTTAATTTAAAAAAAACAATAAGGACAAGGAAAAGGATACTCCAGTGATATAGAGCCAGTTGTGATCTATGGATGTGGAGTTTCAACAGTTAAAATAGAGAGACAGCAACGTCTGGAAGTCACAGAATATCTTCATGACACCATGGACGGCAAGAAAATCAAATTTTGAGAGAGACCAATTCAAGAAGACAAATAACTACAACCGCCAGGAAAAGACAGTCTAATAGATCATGTCACGTGAAACGGCAAACTAGAACACAGCACGACAACAGAAAAGTTAGAGGGGAAAAGAGGCCGAGGTAGACCAAGAGGAAAACAAAATCCTGAATGGACTGTCAAGATGGCTTGGAAAGGGGACGCCAGAACAACTTAGGGAGGCAACAAGTATCAGAATATGGTGGAGAGCTCTGACCACCTACACCAGCAAGCACGGCACTAGATAGATAGATAGATAGATAGATAGACAGACAGATAGATAGATAGATAGATAGATAGATAGATAGATAGATAGATAGATAGATAGATAGATAGATAGATAGATAGATAGATAGATAGATAGATAGATAAAACTATTTATATGATAAGTGTACAGGTTTCTAGTATACAAAACTTCAAAACTCTGAATAACACATTCAGAATACTAGTAATTATCATGAGATGTGAAATCAATTTTGCCTTTTTTCCCATCTTATGCAACTTATGTCTGACAATTATTTTTTTAAGAGGTCTCAATGCAATAGGTGGAAAGAAATACGTTTTATCTTGTTTGAGATCATTTGTGCTCCTTAAAAATGCGTCACTTTTAATTATTCTGAGTATTTTCATATTAAACAAAGTATTAAAACAAACTTTTTAAAACAAATGTAGGAACAGCTAAATTAGTTAACTACCATACAAGTGTGACGTTTCGGTTTACGCCTTAATCATACAAAAAAAACTATACAGGATAACGAAATAGAGATAGAGAAAGAATATAAAGCATAAATCCACATGAATGTTGTACAACAAATAAGAATGAGGGGAAAAATAATAGAAGAAAAAGGGATGAACACTTACCTGCCACTTGCAAGAAGGTGCGTTCCGTAGTGCGTGTGATGTGTAAGAAATTCTCAGTTCCCTCGCTCTCTCGCCTTGATCGTGTACTCATCCAGGCTGTATCCTATGCATTCTCGTATGTAAGCTTCCCGTCTACGTCTCTGTCTACCTCCCGCTCTTCTTCCTGCCATCATTCCTTCTAGTATAGTCTTTCAGTATATTATTACGAGCATATCTATTGATGCGGCCAGTGTATTTTATTTTCTTTTGTTACACTTTTGTTAATACTATATCTTTATTTTGTCAATTTATTTTGATATTAGTAATATTTTCTTATAATTATATTCATCACTGTGGCATTTTAAAATTTCCAGTACTGCGTTGGTTATCTAGTTCAGTGTAATGAGTTATTTAACTGTCTGTTATCAAATACATTATAATGAATTATTTAACTCATGATCCTTCATAAAATGATCCCACTATTAGCAGTCTCCCATGAGTTTCTGAATTCCAGAAAATTCCCGATAAGAACGAATGTCAGTTTTCTTTTCCTGAGTGCAATGGTATAAAGTATGATGTTTTAGTTTCTCAAATCCACGACTCTTATATTTCTATATCATTTAATTTTGTTGTTGTTGTTGGTCGTATTTAATGCAGGCCGTTGTTACCCATAATTCTCTAGATTTTTTTTCTCTCTTCAATTTTCATTTCCGCTCACATCACTGAGTAATCTATCTTGCTATTATATCATTCATTTAACTGGATTGAGAAAGCACTGATTTATAATCTATTTGCAATCTTTTCATCACTCTGAATTATACAACATAATTATGAGCGTAGACGAATTAGAATTATTGCACTATAAACAAAAAAAGTTGTTTATGGTGTTCAGTTCTGTCCTTGTTAATTCATTTCAGAGCAAGGAGTAGTTTACGTTAGTTATCAGAGTACTCCAAAATTTCTTTTTTTTTCACTTAAGAAGCTCTTGTCAAGTCATGAACAGGAGAAGAATTTTTCAAAACCAAAGGGCCACTTATATAATCGAAAATACCAGCCGTCTCAGTCAGTCATTCGCATGTCCCTTGTGGAACTTGCGTAACCCTAACAGCTCTCGTGTAGGTTGTAAGCAAGATGCCCTGCTGCTGATGCATCCAATCGCAGATCATCAAGGATGTCTAGTTAGGTTTATTTAAATAACTACTCACTGTCTGAGAGTTCTTGTAGGTTCTAGTACGCTGTATCCATTACTTCAGGTGGATCTGACTCCACACCTGAACTTCCCTCTGACAAACATGTAAAGGACAAGAAAGGAGAAAGTAAAAATCAGACGCATCTGATAAAACTCATCAACAGGTCATTCTGCACGTGCTTCAAGCAGGGTTTTGAAGATGAAATAAAATATCTGCAGAGGTAAAACTTATTAAAAATTCTTTGTTTTCTGCAGCTGTGTAGGGGTAGCTGTTCTCGTACACACTTTGCCTGTTACAAAGTTTCTTCTTTGTTGTTCCCTCGTGAGCTAGTACAGGGTTGAATCTTTCTACCTAACTCCTGCCTTAGAATCTGCTCCATAAATTACATGTAAATTTTCCATCATCATCATCATCATCAGATGAAATCTATCACTTAGTAACGTCCATCTTCCTATATTTTCCATTCTCTCTCTTCCTCTACTTCTTTTCTCATTTATGTTTTCTGTTATTATGTTTCCAAGTCTTTATTTTGTTATTACATGTCGAGTAAATGTTAACTATCTTGTTCATACAATTTTAATTACATTTTTATATTTAGTGTTCCCGTCTGTGATAAACTATGGCTTTTAAAAATATGTTATAGTTCTGTATTAAAATGGGCTTTTTGTCCATCACAGTTCTGTGATAAACTATGACTTTTAATCTGTTCTAGTTCTGTGATAAACTATGACTTTTGATCCGTTGATTTCCGTGATGAACTACTAATGTTGCAATTCTTTTCATGTAATGTAAGTTATTTTATGCATTGGTGTGTTACATGTATAAAATATTATATCAACGTCTTTAAAATAGTATAATATTTTCTAAACCTTTTTCGCTGGTCTTTAGAACTGCACCCTGGATTACGTCACAGAGGGATAGTAACAAGGTTGGGATGATTGTGTGTGGGGTGTGGGGTGGGGTTATAGCTGTGGGAATAGTCTGTTCATCTTCTGCGCCTCAGACTTAAGCTTACACACAAGAGTTAATTGTTGGAGCAGCGGTCACAAAACTTGTCATTGGATTTTCGATGGGAGTAATCTCTTGGGTGACGCATTGTTTTGGTCAGACAGAAAACTCCCTGAGTATTGTTTTCCGATAATGATGAAACTTAAGTAGTGAAACAAAAACTAATTTGAATGGCGAGGAAAATCATATTTTCATAATTTAAATCGTCATATTTTGGCTGTCTACTGCTTCTCATGATAATTAATTCTACTTTTCTCACTGACTCTTCATGAAACAGTGGACACAGAATCTATAAACAGTATTAGACAAACTTTCATTCAGTAGCAGATAAAGAGAAGGCTGAGAGATTGATAATTTATTTGTGCTTAGCAATCAGTCAATTTGAACAACTTCTATTGTCCATTTTTTTTTCATTGAGAAATTCCTGCTGTCCGCCGTTTTCTTGGAGTTTACAAGTGTCCACATCCGTGAAGAACACTTTCAGTTACTTTTGTAATGTGTAAATAGAAAAAGGTAAAATCCTCGTTTCTTTGCCATTAAGGCATAATGGGGGTACGATGTTAGGCCCGTACTTCCGAGACTTTCGGTATATGAAAATGTGATATAGTCAGTAAATATCCCATGGCAGCATTTACCTTCCCAGATTTCTCTGGTACCCATTTTTATAGGCTGCGCTGTCCCAGGCGCAGTGTTTTAATAGGTTGGGAAAGAAATAAGCTGGCAAACGTTCCATAGTTACTGATTATCGTTTAAGTCGGAGGTTTACTGAACGCGACTCTGGGATTACCAGCGGTTCCCAAACCGGTTCTATAGTCTCCAGCCAGCTTCTGTGGCGGAAGAAGCAGCATGAGAAGTTTAAGTACGCTAAAACCCGCTACTTTAGACTAGTCTAAACACTTTAGGCTCACTTTAGACTAGTCTAACCACTTTAGACTCCATTTCAACCTCCCACAGGGAATGATCATCGCGAGGTCAACCTGAGGGCTTTACATTGTGACTTAAGCTCATTCAGTGGCAAGAGTTATCAACCATGTTCTCAGACTCTGGGGGAATTGTAATAAATAGAATTTACTACACAGCATTATATATATATATATATATATATATATATATATATACATTGTTTTAAATTTTACGTCTGTTTGATGGAATCTTGGAACAAAATGAATGAGCTATAGAGGTGACCCAGTCATTATAAACATCCTAGTACAACTAATCCAAGATCTAGCCACAGCTTCATTTGCTGTATCCTGAAGCATGTTTCTAAATATGGTGAAGCCAGCATAGAGATATACTTTACTGATTCGCTTCGTGAATTTAAGAAAAGCTCCACTCCTCTACAAAGTTTCACACCATCGGCTGCAACCAAGTTCGTTGGCAGAGGGAAATAATACAAGTAAAGTTAAATATAAATCAAAATAATGTATTCTATTATGTGTAGGGTTTTTTGTTCTGTGGTTCTTGCTCTAAGATTTTTATTTTCTGTCTCTCTCTCTCCCTCTATGTGTGTGTATGTGTCTGTCTGTATGACTGTCGGTCTGTCTGTAAGGGCTAGTCACTATATAAGATCTTTCTGGAAAAAAATACAACAAATCTGCCCATTTTTAAAATTTCTAATTCAGTTTGATTCACAAAATATGTAACCTTTGTAACGTTCTTAACAACTACTAAATCGACAGGTACACAAATTTCAGATTAAAAAAAATACTCAGAGCGTTGAATTTAACCCTAGAACTGTCACACGAGAAAGTTTTTTAAGTACAGGCAGTTCTCGGACTGCGAACGTTAAATCGGAATAACCAGGCTACTAGGCGTATTACTCCAACCAAAATTACCCAAGATCTTTCCATTTCAGTAGCCAGAAGTCCATACATCACGAACTCTTAACTCTTGCGGAAGGAGAGGACTAGCAGGAATTCTTTTCCATAATTTATCAGAGATAGAGACCGTACTGGCGTGGAGGAATAACAATAAAGAGTAGATGTGCTATTAGCAAACGAAGTAAGAATTTAAAATTGAAAAAAAATTGACAACTAAAGCACAATTCTTGCAACAAATTCAAACATTCGTCCTCTTCGTTGTTCGCCCTCAAAAGGACTTTGATTGCGTTGTGTTGCAGTTATGCACCTTTCGACCCAATACATCCGACTTCGGTTCAGTACATTTTTCTGGGACAGGATTCTCCTTCTCATTTCGATCCCTGTTCACTTGGTCAGATTCCTGTCTGTTTCTAGGGGAACTACATTTTCTTATTGTGCCAATAATTTCTTTAAAAAAACGTGTCAATAATTGTTTTCTTTTAACATCACTGATGCAGTACACCAGAACAGAATATGCAGACCAACGCTTCAGTCAATTATGGATCTTGTGAACTTTAGAAGCTTCTCTATATTGATATTAATAAAGTAGTTTTCGCCTGCTGCGACTGCCATATTTTCCTTCCAGATGTTATAAGACGCCAATTGTTTTAGCTCAAAATCTCAAGATGAATGTGAGATAGGAAGGCGCCGGACATAAAGCGTTCTGTGATACATGGTCTACTGGAAATCTAAAGTGGAAAAGTAGTTTGACATCATTTCAGAAAGGATGTTGACATCTGGATGACCCCACATTTGACAGATTAGTTTGTTATTTTCGAACCTGATTATTCCATGATAAATTATTACTGAAGGAACGCCACAAGTTTCTGGTACATGATATCAGTAGACTCCACATTTTTACAAGATTTCTACAAATTTGAATACTTTTCTTTTTCGTCCGTCAACTTTCAGCCACACTTTTATTCTCATATCTTATTTTTCTATTAGAACATTGCAAACAGGCATCACGGGTACATTTCCTAACATGTGTGTCAGGTACATCAAATTCATTGTGACACTACTGCATCGATCCCCAGTACGATCCTGTCGCCATTGAAAGTCTTCTTTACACGTGGGTTGAAACTTTTCTTTGAGTTGGGAATAATGAACTTCTTCCAGGCTTTTGAAGCAGCAACATAAATCTGTTTACTGTTTATATTTATATCGGCGCGTGTTTATTGTTGTAAAAAAATTAACTCTACGTCCTCGTGGTGTTAAAATGTAAAATTCTTTGTTCACATTCCTAAAATGCGCTTGCTAAATTTACTAGGATTTTTCATGAATATTTGTTTCAAACGTGGCCATCTTTTCTCTGTGAACTCACACATAACTCCTCTCCCCTCTTTTGTCTGTCGATGTGATTTTTTTTAAAAAGTACACAAGTTAACGTTATTGTCAAGTAACCTTTGCTTCTACTGATTTCTAACAGCGCGAATCATCATTCTTTTGCTTATTTTGTTTAGGAAACCGTGAATTAATATCTGTATCATATTTTCATCCCCACATTTCCAACTGATTGTAATGTTGATGTTTGGTTCTCGGCTTCATGCTCAGCAAGTCTGTGATACTGTAGATGTCTTTTGCTCTCTTCGTGTAGAGGAAAAAAACTCTCTTCACAGCTTAGTGATAATGTATACACTTACCTTCTCTGTTATGAGCATTTTCTGTTTTCTCTGTAAATGCAAACCATCTTGACTGAAAAGACATTCGTCTACTACTACTACTACTACTACTACTACTACTACTACTACTACTACTACTACTACTACTACTATTACTACTACTACTACTACTATACAACTACTACCACCACTATTACTACTACTACCATTAGTACTAATACTACTACTACTACTGCTATACTACTACTACTATTATTACTACCTCTGCTACCGGAAACTGTTGTAGAGAGCAAAGCAACAACAATATAACTCATGAGAGAAGTATCCTTCCCCCACCACCCCCCCCCCCCCCCCGCCCTGTCTCCCCTGGCAAAAGTTTCGGCCCTGTAAACCTCTCTGTAGCTCTAACTTACGAAACAAAAACGGATAACAATTTAAGTTCTTTCTGGAATTTTAATAAAATTCTGCATACGTATATGTCCAGGTCATCATTATCATCTTGTGTTATCTCCAGGGAAGGGTGGCTGCAGTGGTTCTCCAAGTCTTCTTCTTCGTTCTTCTCTGCTCACACTACGATCTCCATAGATGTTCTGCTGAACGTCTTCCTGAATTCTCTCCGAGATAAGTCTCATGCAGACAGAGATGTCATTAGGGGGCGGGGCCTGTACCTTTATTCGATGAAATGGCTACTGAGGTGGGATGGAGTGGTTATGGAGGTGGAATGGAGTGGTTATTGAGATCATCATCATCATCATCATCAGGTGCTGTGCCGACTGGCGTTGGCTATTATGCTTCTCCAGAGTACCCGATCCTTCATGCAGGCCATCAGTTCAGTTGGTGATCTCCTCTCACACCATCCCGTCAGACTGTCCAGTATCATTTCTCTTGGTCTTCCTCTTGATCTTCTTCCTTCTATTTTTCCTGTTGTTATAATATTTTCAATGCCCCCTCTTCTCATTGCATGTCCTATGAAAGTACATTGTCTCTCTCTTATCTTTCTGACAAGGTTTTTTGTCTCTCCAGCTCTTCTCATACATTCTTCATTAGTTATTTTTGCTGTCCAGGGGATTCGCAACATTCTTCTAATAAACCACATTTCTGCTGCTTCCAATGATTTTTGTGCAGACTTGCCTATTGTCCATGATTCACTTACATATAACAAGATAGGTTCAATATAGCATTTTAGGACTCGTTTTCTAACATTCATTGATAACGATGTGTTAGCTAATATGTTTCTCATTCTCTGAAATGCAGTCTTTGCTTGGCCTATTCTGTTCCTAATTTCTGTTTGCATTTCCCATCTGAAGTTATTACTGCTCCAAGGTATTTGAATTTCTGCACCTGCTTTAGAATGGTTCCGTTTAATTTAATACTGCATGCTGGTAGATTCTGTTTCTTAGATATAACCATAGTCTCTGTCTTTTTGATGTTCAAAGTAAGGCCTTTCTGTTCACTTTCTTTGGCCACTTTATCCAAGAGATTTTGCAGGTCTTGTTGGTTCTCAGCTATCAGTACTGTGTCGTCAGCATACTGAAGGTTGTTAATATTGTATCCTCCAATTTTTATGCCTGGTTCTGTGATGATTGTTCTTAGAATATTTTCGCTGTACTGAGAAAAAAGGTCTGGAGATAGTACACATCCTTGTCGCACCCCTTGTTTTATAGGTTAATATTTTCCAATTCTATTTTCAACTCGAACTGCTGCTTCTTGCTGCCAGTATAGATGTTTTACAATCCTCAAGTCTTTGCCGTCTATATTGATGTCTTCAAGCATTTTAATAATTTCACTATGTTTCACCTTGTCAAATGCCTTGGTGTAATCAATGAAGCATAAGTAGAGATCTTTCTGTACTTCTAAAGCTCTTTCTGTTAGTGTTCGTAAAGCATAAATGGCATTGTGTTTTCCCTTTCCTTCAACAAATCCAAACTGTTCATCTGCTATTTCCATTTTTATCTTTTTCCTTGTTCTTCTCATAATGATTCTCAGAAGTAGCTTCGTTATGTGACATGCGAGGCTGATAGTCCGGTGGTCGTCACATTCCTTTGCACCTGGTTATTGAGATACACACGAATAATTAGTGTATAATTATATAAAACTAAGTACGAGTATATATACAATATACACGAAACGTCACAACTGTGTGCTCGTGAAGTAATAAAGCTGTTCCTACTCTTTTCGTAGTTTATACATTTTAGTTATTGAGATGTGATGAAGTGGCTACTGAGGTGAGATGGACTGGTTACTGAGGTGAGATAAAGTGGTTACTGGGGCGAGATGAAGTGGTTACTGAGGTAGGATAGACTGGTTACTGAAGCAGGATGAGGTGGTTACTGAACTGCGATGGAGTAGCCACTTAAATGGGACTGAGTGGTTACTGAGGTGCGGTGGGGTGGTTACTGCGTTGGGACTGAGTGGTTACTGAGGTGCGGTGGGGTGGTTACTGCGTTGGGACTGAGTGGTTACTGAGGTGCGGTGGGGTGGTTACTGCGTTGGATTGGAGTGGTTACTAAGACTGAATGTGTGAGCCCAGAATATAAAATTTTTTTTTTTCTAGCCGAAAAATTACCAGTACAGCATGAAAACTGATAATGCCGTCTCAGTATTTAACTAAGGTGGCCTACACAATAATCCTTCTGCAGCCATCCACGATAAATGCATCATGGCATAGTCCACGCACGCATTTGTCTGTTTCAGGAAATTGGTGAACTGAGATAATCAGATTAAATCCTATTCAGAATTAAAGCACCACTGACTTTGCACTGGTTGAAGTTTAATGCTGGAAGGAGATCAAAGCAAACGAGTTCCACCTCTCCTACAGTTTCTATTTAATGGGACGCCCAGAACTCGATCTTTGCACATTCCAGGATTGCCCAGTGTTACCGTCACGATAGGTTAGGAGCATGGCCGTGATATGAAAGGTTGGCGTCAAACACTGAGGCTGTCCCTAAGAAGGTGAAACGGTTCGTGATTCAGTGAAGAGTAGAATCCTCGTAGAAGGTTCTTTAGACCGAAGATTTGAATTCTTGTAGATCTGAAGGTTCTTGGAGCTTACACTATCTCTTAGAGCGAAGATTAGAATTCCTGTAGATCTGAAGGTTTTTTGCACTTCTGCTGTCTCTTAGAGCAAAGAGTAGAAAGCTTGTAGATTTGAAGGTTCTTGGAACTTACACTATCTCTTAGAGCGAAGAGTAGAATTCTTGTTGATCTGAAGGTTTATTGCGCTTCTGCTGTCTCTTAGAGTGAAGAGTTGAATTCTTGTAGATCTGAAGGTTCTTGGAGCTTACACAATCTCTTAGAGCGAAGATTAGAATTCTTGTAGATCTGAAGGTTTTTTGCACTTCTGCCGTCACTTAGAGCGAAGAGTAGAATTCTCGAAGATCTGAAGGTTTTTGGAGCTTACACTGTCTCTTAGAGCAAAGAGTAGAATTCTTGTAGATCTGAAGGCTTTTGGAGCTTACACTGTCTCTTAGAGCGAAAAGTAGAATTCTTGTAGATCTGAAGGTTTCTGGCGGTTAAGCTGTCTCTTAGAGCGAATAGTAGATTCTCGTAGATCTGAAGGTTTTTTGAGCTTACGCTGTCTCTTAGAGCGAAGAGTACAATTCTTGTAGACCTGTTGTTTTTGGATGTTACGCTGTCTCTTAGAGTAAAGAGTAGAATTCTCGTAGATCTGAAGGTTTTTTGAGCTTCTGCTGTCTCTTAGAGCGAAGAGTAGATTCTTGAAGATCTGAAGGTTTTTGGCTCTCATACCGCTTCTTAGAACGTGGAGTAGAATCCTCGTAGATCTGAAGTTTTTTGGCGTTTTCAATGTCCATAACAACGAAAAGTAAGATTCTTGTAGATCTGAAGGTTGTTTGTGCTTACACCGTCTCTAACAACGTAGAGTAGAATTCTCATAGACCTGAAGGTTGTTCGCGTTTACACTATCTCTTACAATGAAAGAGTAGAAATTATTCTGCACATGAAGACTTTTGGCAAGGATTAGAAGCCTCATGGATGTGAATATAATATTTTTGTTTTGTCTTGACAATCTGGCCGTATTAAAGATGAAGACCCCGGAAAAGATTGATAGTTAGAGTTCACGAATTACAGCATATGGCTCACAGACGCCAACTGCACGTCTCCCTCGACACCTCATCGTACAAGAGGAAGGATAAAGTAAAATAAAGTTAAAAAGTATCCAGAGCGCTTGGCGGACACAGTCACACAACTGTTCGGACAGTCCACATTACAGTAATCACTTTAACAACAGGAACGAACCGCAGCGTGTAAGTTAATACTACTCCCAACCTCAAGCCAAGCTGGTCTTATCAACAACGTCTGTAATCGATAACATTCATGCCGTTTCCTTCAGTGCTTTCCTTTATGTAGGATCCAACAAACGATCATCAGCCACGTCTCAAAGGTCAGCGACAGGCGATCACTCCAGATATTTCTGCCGAGCTAAGACAACTCAGTTGAATAATTAGCAACGTAACCGTGTTTCAAATTACGATTTCCCCTCCCCCATACCTTTTTTAATTTCTTCTTTTTGTCTGTCTTGCTTGTCTGCTTATTTGTCTTTTGCTCCCTTTGTTGCTGCTTTTGTTCACAGCATGTCTTCACCCTCCCGATGAAGCCACGACTGATTTGATTCAATTCACCGATTCTGGCCAATACGGATCTAATATGGTAAATTATTTAACTGTCAACATCTGGACCTAAAGTGTCTGTGTCACAAATGGCAAAGGCGTTAGGATGGGGATAGGACTGGTCCAATCGACAATGACGCGTTCTCTCAGTCAATCGCGACAATGACGCGTTCTCTCAGTCAATCTAGGACCGACCGCCGCGCAGATCAGCTGGGTTGTTTGGATATTCGACACGTTGTGCTGAGGGGAAAAGGAACAGTCTTCGAAGGCAGAGAATATCTGTCACACGTCCAGACAATACACGGCAAGCACTGCTTCGCCCATGGAAGAGCGGGCATCTGATAATACGGGCAACAAAGCTAAACTAGGTACCCGGCGTCACCAAGGATGTTAATGCTATCTATCTATCTATCTATCTATCTATCTATCTATCTATCTATCTATCTATCTATCTATCTATCTATCTATCTATCTATCTATCTATCTATCTATCTATCTATCTATCTATCTGTCTGTCTGTCTGTCTAGCTATCTGTCCGTCCATCCATCCATCCATCCATCCATCCATCCATCCATCCATCCATCCATCCATCCATCCATCCATCCATCCATCCATGTCTGTCTTCTTTACATAATGGAACTTCACAAGAGCCACAGTCACGCCTGGTAATAAGACAAAAGGAAGTCTGAGCTATGGTACCCATCTTCATGCCTTGCTCCTGGTAGCATACCCTTGTGTTGGTTATATCTTGACAAGGAACTAATGATGCATATTTTCAACAGCAGCTGAGTCTCCTGAAAAATTCCTTCTCAGAATTACCCACGGAAGTCATAAAAACATATTTTGCTCACAACTAAATCGATTTACTGTTGGTCTAAAGATTCTTCCACTGCTCTAGCTACAGAAAGATTTTTAAAAACACATTTTTTCACATCATACTTGTATATGGATAATAGCAAAAATGATTTGGCCCAAAATTCGTACACTGTGTGTGAGAAAAAAGGGAACGATAACACTTACATGACTTTAATAACACAGTGCATATTTTCCTGCAATTTCTCTCATCTGTCACACTTTATAATTATATCTCTTTCAATATATTCTGTACTGTTTAAAAAGCTGTTCATGTACTAAATTATTATTTTTATCACTCACTATTAACTAGCGGCCTGGTTAGCTGAGTGGTTAGTCTTTCGGTTTATTAATCAGGTGGTACCGGGGTCAAGTCCTAGCAATGAAATTCTTTTCTGGTAGCGCCACAGCATATAAGCCCCGAGGTCCATCCAGTCTTTACAACTGGGTACCAGAGAAACCTGGGCGTGATACTGACCACATCACACTTTCATGTGCTGATGGTCTTGAAAATACGGGCCTAACGCCGTATCTCCGATATGCCTTAAGGGCATGGAAACGGAGATTTTAAGTTCACTCGCTGTTAACTCACTCTGGAAATACATCTGAATATACACAGAGAGATTAATAAAATTCACTTTCCCTGCCTTAGTCTAAAATAATAAACAAAATAACAGCAGGTTAAGACCTAGATTTCTAAGAGTTTTTGTCTGTTTTCCTGTGTTTTTAGGCCGCATGGAGTATCATCTTTGCCCTGGTCTGTTTTCCTGTGCTTTTAGGCCGCATGGAGTATCATCTTTGCCCAGTTCTATTGTTTTAGTCTAATGTCATTTAACTTCTTCTTCTTCTTCTTCTTCAGCAGCAGCAGCTTTCCGAGCCATCAAGACTCACTGCTGCATTTAAAGTTTGCCTCCATTCTTCTGTGTTCCTAATATTCTCCCTGCAATTGGTGACACCGACTTCCTATAAAACTTCCTCTACGTTGTCTGGCCATCTCTGTCTTGGTCTACCTCGTGGTCTCTAGCGTAGTGTCATGTACAGTTTGGTCTGCTGCCTTTTTTTTTTTGTTGTTGACCCGCCTGTCACCGTCACTTGATGTCATTTCTTAGTAGCTGAGAGTGGTCTGAACAGCAAAATACAAAGTGGTTAAAAGATTAGCTTCTTTAAAACCACCAAAAGAGATTCATAATACATGCCTAACATCTGATACACTAAAAGGCAAGCTGCTATGATATAGAGATGTGAATTCCTGTATGCAGTCAATGCAACAGTACCTACATTGGTATTGTTTTGTAAAAGGGGAAAAAGAACGGTACTGCGAATAAATAAATCATTTATGTCTTGGAGATTTATGAATCAGCCTGGTCTTCATATCACATGATCTCACTCCCGGGCACTGGTATTCAGTAACTTCACGTACAATTTATGCCCTTATAGTAGTTATCATAATCTTTTGTTTCCTCTTGAATTCCAGATAATTACAGGCTCTCATTTTGTCAGGGCAGGATTCTCTACTGAAAATAGGAGTGTCTGAATTCCATTCTCTGAATTATATAATGCATTGGCGATGTACCCCTTACAATAAATTGGATCAAACCGAGTTATTACTTCTCGCTGATTCGTATGACGAAAGTGTCAAAGGAGGCGGTGTCTGTATGAGATGTGGGTCCGAGATATCTCATTTCCTCCCTCATCCTTACTGCAATCTCCCGGAATCGCATCACCAGCTCATATATTCATGTTAGATTAGCTTGTTGTTGACGAGTGTTTGGTTTTGACACAGGGGTCAATAGGAGCGGGGTGGGATGGCTTGCTTGCTCACGATTGACATCCCAGAAGAGTGCTGCTCAAATTACGTGCTAGTAGGCGTCGAGCTCAATACTACACATAAACATGTTGGCTGACAATTTGACATGATGGCGCAAAAAAAGACATAGACAAGCAATCGATGTTTCTCTATACATATCGTTGAATGATAAGTAAATGCTCCATTTATGCATAAAACGCTCTGTTAAATGAAATAAACAATCATTTTCTCTTAGAATTCTTCTTTTACACGATGTTTAATTTTACGGAACGGAACAATACGTTATAAATTCAACGTTAATTAAGCGGAAGACAGGTGAAGAGTGAGAAGGATATAATTGCTTCAAACAAAAACAGGGAGATTCAGGAAGAAACGTTTGCTTAATAAAGAGCACAGAATTGCAAGAACATCAGAAGTGACGCAATAAGACAGTTGTTTCGGCCCTTTAAATTCCCTGCGATTTGGCAATCAACGACCCGTATCTGGCATGCTATCGTCGAGACAGGCGAACCATAACTGACTAGGACCCTGTCCTACCTATCCGTTGGTACCCCCAGTAGCAGGCCTAATGTGGGTAATGGGGCAGGGGTCGCCGTAGTCCCCATGGTGGTGGAGTCTGCTAAAGAAGTACTGCAGATCCCCTGCTTTTCATCTCCACTCAGGGGCTGGAAAAGTAAGAGCCGTAGCCCTCTCCTAAACCGACACGATTCTGTGCCTCAACATCTTCGCTGCACCGGCTGCAAAGAACACCAGGAAGAAGAAGAAATTCGTAGCACTCTATGGACTATGTAGTTCTTTTCTCTGAGAAGGCGATACCATAAATCGCAAGTGTTCGTAGAAGTTTTCCTCTCTAATCTTTCATGAAAATAGGTTTTTTCACTGAAAATACTTGTATAATACTCATATACTGTCCAAAAAAAAAAGAAACGCATAACTATTGATGACCCAACTTTAGTCACAACTTTGATATTCTATAGCTTTTTTAAATTGAATGAATAAAATTTTCACATTGCACACAATAATACCTAAGGGTTTAAAGACGCACTTGACAGTTTCTTGCATCTGTGTGACGAGAATTTGTTAGTCCCAGGGGTTCTCAAGTTATTATAGTGTGTGGCCTCTGCTTGCATCGATCAGTGATTGGCATCTCCTGGGCATAAATGCGATCAGATGTCTGATGTGCGCCTGTGGGATGGTTGCCCACTTTTCCTGGGGTGCCTGTCACAGATCACGACGACTGGCTGGAGAAACGTTTCGGTGACAAACACGTCTTTGCAGCTCATTCCATAGGTGCTGGATCGGATTCATGTCTGGAGACAGGGATGGCCAGGGAAGGGTGAGAGTGTTGTTGGCAGTCAGGAACTGTGTGATGAACCGTGCAGAATGGGGTCTGGCGTTGTCCTGTTGAAACACAGACCTCTGCGCAACCAAAATTGGAAGGACATGGGGTCGAATCGTTTGACGTATCGTTGCGCATTCAAGCCTCCTTCAGTCTGCATCAGTGGACTCCTTCCTTTGAAATTGATCATTCCCCATACCATTACACCTCCACCACCGTGCGGAGAAACTTCATCAACACAACTTTGGGCAAAACGTTCATTTGGCCTACGGTAGACCTTTCTCCGCATATCATGGCAGTGCAACAAAAAGGAAGATTCATCACTTAACCAGACATGTCTCCACTGATTGTCAGTTGTCCACGGCCGATGCTGATTGCCCCAAACAAGTCAATTTTGGCGATGGCGTCTCGTTAAGACAGGACATCGGTGAGGTCGTCGTGCCACCAGTCCAGCTTCATGTAGTCTATTCCGGACAGTTCGATCAGACACACGACGTCCTGCAAGCAGTGATTGGGATCTTGAGGAAACTGTTGTAAACCTGTTTCTGAGGTGATGAACCAGAATAAAGTGATCATTAGCTGCTGTTGTCACCCTGGGTCGTCCACTGCGGTGCCGGTCTTCAACTGAGCCAGTGGCCTGGAAACGTTGCCAAAGTCGACTGATGGTACTCTGATGCACGTTTAAATGCCTGGCAACTTGACTTCGACTTTCACCTGCTTGCAGGCGACCAATAGCAATGTTTCGTAAATTTTGCGATAGATGCGCCATAACTGTCTGCTTGAAAATTAACTGAATTTATTTGTGTAACCTCGTACTTTTAAAGGGTTTCATTTGCGCGGGAAGTGAGTTGTGCTCACCACAAAAATCACGACTTTTCCATAAACGCAACTTGAGTTATGGTAAAAAAATGCGTGATTAGCAAGGCAGCTACTGCGTTCTGACTATACATTAGAATAACAAAATTCACGCTAAATCATGGACCTGATATCTTGGTGAGAATTTTTGGTTTGGTTTGAGATACCCGGGAAAAAAGAATTTTGTCATAACACATAAAAAAATGAAGCTTATATAAGCTATGCGTTTATTGATTTTTTTTTTTTGGACAGTATATTATGGTTAACTCTTTTAGTAACTATAAGTTATATTAGTCCGAAACATCTTTAAACAATGTAACACAAAAAGAGTATAGTTCTTTCATTGTGCAGCTTAATTATGAATTCAAGACTGTAGCAAACTGTCGTTAGTGAATTTAGCATCCTTTTGCTACAGATATTAATAGACTTATTAGAATACGGAAAGCGAGACACTGTTATTCAAATTCATGTATTTATGTGATTGTATGTTTCCTTGTATCCCTTGTTCTTCAGATTTGAGTTTTTATGTAAGTGTATGTTTCCTCCTATCCCCTCGAGCTGTCATATGGGTCTATGTTTTTTTATAGCTACAGGTAGAACACATATACACAGGAACAATGTGAAACAGTACCTCGACGAACTGCGACCAGCATATGGGACAAGAACCACAGGTACAACCTTTACATGATAAAACTGTACAAAAATGTTGAATAACAAGGCCAGTGGATCAGACTTCCTGGAACAAAGAGTTTAATGCAGTAGATGATAACAAGGGACATCGTTGACACGGAAAGAATGTACTTCAGGTGGAGGACGTAAGACAATGGACATTATTCTCACGGAAAGAATAATACATCAGGTGGAGGACGTAAGACAAGGGACATCATTCTTACGGAAAGAATTATACTTCAGGTGGAGGACATAAGACTTCTAAATTATCGAACCGTCTTCACAAAACATACCCTCATGATTAAACTTTGAACAGTTCATTTTCTCACTGCGTCAGACAGACAGACAAGACAGACAGATATCACGGGAAAACAAAACTTGACTCTCAGCCTTTCTGTTTTCTGCGCTTGTGCCAAGTTCTCCGTCTACTAGCACGTGAACGTAGAGAGCGATGCTACCTACACGTCCAGTCTATGCTATTCTTCAGTTCTTATTAGCCCACATATGGCAGGTAACGGTAGCGTCTTCATGTCATAGAAGCAACAAAGAGAAAATTTCCTTCCTCTGTCTGCGTGGGTGGCATCTCCTTCTACTTTCCTACAGTTCTTAGCGTGAATGTTTTCTGTGCTATACTGTCTGGTGGTAATCGTGTAGAACATTAGCTTAAGCTAGTTAATTAATTATAACAGTTAAATAAATGATATTAACATATGTGACATCTGAGAAGAGGGGGCATTGAAAATATTATAACAACAGGAAAAATAGAAGGAAGAAGATCAAGAGGAAGACCAAGAGAAATGATACTGGACAGTCTGACGAGATGGTGTGAGAGGAGATTACCAAGTGAGCTGATGGCCAGCATGAAGGATCGTGTACTCTGGAGAAGCATAATAGCCAAAGCCAGTCTGCACGGCACCTGATGATGATGATGATTAACGCTTGTCAGAATTATGGCACCTTTGTTTATCCAAAATAAAATTAAAACAAAAATTCAAATTTCCCATCTGAAGTTATACTGGTGCCTACAGAGACTGAAAAACGATGTATGCAGTGGACAGTCTGACGAAGAGGGTATGGTGATATAATGGGGAAATCTTTGGGGGTCTGTAATTGTAGAGAGGTTAAGAATCCCTGGTTAAAGTGGAAACCTTAGTTGAATTCTTAACTAATTCGCCAGGACTCCCTTACCGAAACGTAGGCATCATATGCAAGACATGATACCCCAAAAAAATTAAATATTTCCCATCTTCGCAGCCTTAGCAGAACCTCAGGTTACAAGATATAGTAATCAACTTTGAGAACCTGCAGGATGCTAAGATTTCATCAATGAGGATAATATATTAAGCAGCAGAAGCTTGAGATGGCTGGGACGTGTAGCAAAAAAAAAAAATGGATAGCGGCCATATTTTCAAACAGGTTTTATATGGCGAACTTATGGCAGGAAGGAGGCCAAGTGCTAGACCTAAACCGAGATGTAAATATATTTGTAAGTAACCAGTGCGAGATTTTTCTGTCAGGCACAAGGTTTGGGAAGAGCGTGCCAAAGACCGAGCCACGTGGAGAGCTAATTTCCGCCGAGACGCAACGAAACCTTATTTGAGGAGGTAATAAATGAAGTCAGACGATGGAAGTGCAAGGGAACCTGGACCTTGCAACTCTAAAATGTTGCTTGGGTGTTGTTGATACAGGAATGTATGTTTTCTTTGCACCAGTGTTCTGAATACTGAGTAGTTCTGAACTAGTTACGCACCGTCTTCACATTCAGATTCACTCTTAGATCCTTTCAAACCTTGTGCTGGCACAAACAGATACGGAAGACCAAGCTAGTCCAGCGTGACAAGCTGACATGACGTTTATTAGATGGACTTGATAATAATGAAGATGATGACAAAATGTTGACTGCCGGTAGGTTGCACTGCCACATGGGCAAGTCCATTCCTACGTTCCGAACACTCCAATAACTCCATTTTCTCGACGGTAACACAAATCCATACACACAGCTTCACGTCCAGACGTAGACTGACTGCAACTCAAGTCTTTCTCACAATTCGCCTGTCACGGGATTCCTTCCTCACCTGAACGACCCCTTCCCCGAAAGTACAAAAGAGAAAACCAAGGGCGACAAATGCCCTTACGGTAATTAATGCAATTACCTCCCTTATTCTGTTATACTGTGACTGTGGTCGGCTGCTCAAATCCAACATCGGTAGAGTCAGCCATGAGAAGACCTGCTCAACAAGACGATGCTTGGCGACACCCGCAACAGCTGATATCTGCCTGCTCCAGAACCGTCTTCTCTGATCTTAGTTGAAAAGTGCCAACAAAAATTAAAATGGCGACAGTAGAGATAGCTACAACGCTTGGACTCTGTGCTGTGATTCACGATATAGAGACACATGGAGTGCTTGTGTGGGAAGTTAATGGTTTCAGGTTTTTCTGAGCAATTTCCACGAGAATTTTCCAGAAAAAGAAAAGAAAAAAAAAACCAGCCTATATTTTACCTCCAGACGGGTCGCAGACGCCATTTCAATTCTGCTGGGGTTAGCGCCGTCAAATTTCTAATTTCTCATCTCTATTCCTCCACGTGCGCCCATTTTAAATATGTACCAGAGGATTAGACAGAGATGTCACACTCCTACATGCTTGCGAAATTCCTGCATGAATATGAGAGAAAGAGGTTAGCAAGGTCTATGAAAATAGATGAGACGAGTTGTAGATGGCAATAGGATCCAGTTACATTTGATATCTTCAGGCTTTTGTACATCTTTTATCTCCCTTCGTCTTTATCAGTTGTTTCCCTTCATTTGCTTGTGCTGACCAGTTGTCCAGGTAAATCATAAAAGCGATGACATTAAATAGGAAAAAATGGACGAGAAAGCAGAGGAGCTTGAAATGAGAACAAAGAGAACAAAAACAAGAAGTACGAACTTAACTGAGATTTAAAAGAGAAATATTGAAAAATATAGAAAAAATATTTCGTTCGTAACAAGCGAAGGATGCAATAATAGAAATCACTCTAGAGGGAAAAGCTGAAGGAACAAAAGCAATGTGGCAGCAACGACGTAGGATGATAAATAATATAAAAATATGGACTAGCCTGGGTCTGTCTGGGCGCGCAGAGAAGACTATGGACGGAGTAAGGTTGAGGACCATTGTAGCCATCCTTTTGGACGTGGCACACGATGATGAAAATGCAACCAATCTTTCCAAGAGACATGGCACATGATGATGATGATGCAGCTAACCTTCCCAGGGGACAGGACACATAATAATGACAATGAAACCAACTTTCCTAGCGGACATGGTACACGATGATGATGATGATGATGATGCAGCCAACTTTTCCAAGGAGACAGGGCACAAGATGATTACGAAGATTCAGCAAATCTTCCCCAGGGGACGGGGCACAGGATGATTATGATGATGCAGCCAACCTTTACCAGGAGACAGAACATAAGATGGTTATGGTAATGTATCTAACCTTCCCATGAGACAGGGAACAAGATGATTATGGTGATGCAGTCAACGACATGATGATATTAACTGTCTCAGTTGTAATAAAGCTTACAGATAAACACGACCTAGAACCCATCAAGCTGACTGACGATGACTGAAATTCAAAACATCTGACAGTCATTGTCACAAATTGTGAACATCACTTTCCAGGTATGCACAACACAGAATCACGCACGCCAGAATCGAATTTAACTGCACTACCAGCTTGTCAGAAAGTTGTAACGCGACATTACGGATCGTAGTTATAATGTGACTATAACAGGTAACGACCACTGACTGAAATATGTTATTGCTTCTCTGTAAGGTGGAAATTATGTTCAGACTTTTCTAAAGAGCAATTTTATATAGTGAATTACATACATTAAGCAGTGTGCTGTGGAGGCAGCAAGTTTTCAGGAAAAAGTACATGGGGAAAGTGCATAGGTAAAAAAAAAAAAGGATACATAGAATAATTTACCAAAACAACAGAACCGGTAGATAACACAAGGTAATCAAAGTGGAACGGTTTCTCTGGTGTGCCGACACATTTGTCCTCGAAACCACCAGCTTAAGCCATAGAATACAGTATTAGAACAATTTGTTTGAAAAAGAGAAGTTCCAGACAATGCTGGTGTAATGAAGAACAAGAAAACTGTTCTATATCTTTTGTGCTGTTACACCTGTTCACATAAACTGGATTATTATTTGATTATTCCGACAAGGATTCGTGTTGAATTAAATGCTCGAATATATTGATTGTGTATAACAGAGATAATTTCGCACAAATAAGCTGACACTGATAGGCTGATTCTTTGGGGGTACTGGGCAACATTTTCGCATAAAGACTCCCCTTAATAGGGTAATCAAGTATGTATAACAACTTTCGCCCGTGCCGGAAAGGATCATAAATATCGATTTTTAGATATCGAGAATTAGTGCGCACAAATGCAGACATACCTGGGCTGATCTTAGCAGTTTAAAACCGGTCCCAAGTACCTGAGTAGCCAATTCTTTAATACATTCGATTTTCTCAGCGAAGATCGGTAGTTCAATTCCATCACGTGTGACTCAAGTAAATAAAGTTGTAGAATGAGTACATAATGACTGCATTATCCACATATTGCCAGGAAATGTATGAGCATATTGGAACTTAGTTAAGTTTACTTAGGAAAGTTAAGATAAAAAAGATAAAATCTTCGTTTCCAAGTCATTAAAACACATTGGGGATACGGTGTTAGGCCCATATTTCCAAGACCTTCGGCACACGAAAGTATGATGTGGTCAGTATCACGCATTCTCAGATTTCTCTGGTGCCCATTTTTAGAGGCTGGGTGGACCTCGGGTGCCTTTTTTGGTGTGTACCAGATAAAAACTCCCACTGCTGGGACTTGAACCCCGGATTAGTAGACGGAGCGCCTAATGACTCATCCAACCAGGTCGCCATAATGTAACGTAACATAAAATATTTATTATATGCCTCATGGGCATGATACTGATCTGCCTTCATAAAATCTCTCTGTTAAGTGAAGTCTTTTCATGGATAATTTTAACATTTAGGCAACTTCCTTGTTCTTTGCTCTCATGTATTGACTGCTCATGTGGATAACACTTCCGTATAGTGTGATGAGATTTCATGAGGCAATTTCACGTAAAACGCGATCTTCCATTATGCTCTCGATTACCAGCCCAAACTTTCGCATGACAGCCTACTTAAATCCTACAAGACCAGCACTTTAATGCATAATTACTTTCACTCCCTTGACGAATGATCCATTCATGGGCCGTCGCGACCTACTCATGTTAATGCACGCATTTAATCAGTGTAGTAAACAAACTGTTATCTTGGCCAGGTCCTTCACACACAGAAAATGGTGCATAGTTTTCTCCATCTTTGTCCAAAAAGTTCTAGGATTTCCTGTTCTAGACAAAACACACAACAATCCTCTTATCTCAACAAACTGTACAACCCTATAAGCTGGAGATGAATGGGAGAAATCCCAGATGAGTTTTCTGAGACTTTAAGTTTCCCTCAACTTATTCAGGAAGAAATTGGCAGAGGTCATTAGTCTAGTATCTTGAGGTTGGGTTTTGTCTTTAGTTTTTAGTTTCGCTTACACTCATTTGTACATCGCTAACAAATGTACAGCGTCACGTGACCAAATATACGAAGGATGATTGATAAGTTCTCGGCATAAGGTACAACAGAATATTTGTGGACAACTTTTTTTTGGTTATTTCTTAACATAGTCCCCTTGCAAGTTTATGCACTTAGTCCAGCGATCCTGGAGCATACGGATTCCTTCTTTGCCAGTAGAAAGTGGACTACAACATGAGTGACGTTATCATCTGAAGCAAATTTGCGACCAATGAGCTCATTTTTTAGTTTGGTAAACAGGTAATAGTCCGAAGGGGCTAAATTTGGGGAATAAAGAAGATGTTCAAGAAGATGAACGGCAGCCATTGCCACCGCCGACTTGTGAACTGGAGCATTGTTTTGATGAAAGATGAGACTCCTCTCATCAATTTCCCTTGACATTCCTTTAGTTTGACCAGCAGTTGTTTCATAAGATTAGCGCAATAGTGACCGTTCTGCCCTTTTGAAGATAGCACACCTTCTGAATCCCAAAAGATGGAAGCCATCACTTTGCCTGCAGACAGAACCACCGTTGCTTTCTTTGGAGGTGGGTATCCATGATGTCTCCACTGCTTTGACTGTTCTTTGGTTCCTGGTTGAAAAATGATGAACCCAAGTCTCATCCATAGTCACAAATTGCTGAAGAAACTTTTCAGGATATGTAGTAAAATGGCCAAGATTGTGTCTTGACATGTTGAGACGCTGTCGTTTGCGATCAGCTTCAAGAAGTTTCGGGACCCATCAAGCAGAGACGTTTGTTATTTGAAGATCATTGTGAATAATGGCATGAACATGTTCCTGGGAGATGCCCAACTCACTAGCAATTTACCGCTCAGTTAGTCGTCGATACTCCACTATCATGTCATAGTCATGGCTACCATTCTTGGTCTGCCTGGACGAGAATCATCTTCCAGACTCTCCCTTTCATGTTTGAGTTGAGTTGTCCATTTCTTCACTATGCTGTAAGAATGGGCACTCTCCCCTAGAGTCTCTACCATATCCTCATGGATCTCCTTCTATGATAAACCCTTGATGCAGAGGTAGCGAATGATTGCTAGATAAAAAAATGTTATCCGTTTTCTCAATTTCTGCCACCCCTTACCATTTCAGTAGCCTGTAAAAAATATTGATTGCAGGTAATTTCTTGAAACTGGTGTTTAATCTTACATTTACCTGATCTACAAATGCACCTAATATCAACTGTGTATTTCAAGTGCTTGCACCTTATACTGCGAACTTATCAATCAACCCTCGTAGGTAAATTAATGTATCATGGTTCATTCATTCATTTGCATGTCCCTTGCAGAGCTTTGCCTCATCAACAGCACTCCTGTAGGCTTCTCGGTTGTGAGCAAGATGGCCTGATGCTGATGCATCCATTTGCAGATCATCAACGATGTCTTGCAGTCATCTTCGCCATGGTCGTCCTCTCTTTCTTTTTCCCATTATGTACCATTCCAAGACGGTTTCTCTAGATTATCATGACGTTTAATGTGTCCAAAATATTTCAGTTTTCTCTCTTTAATCCTCTTTACTAGCTGGCATTCTTCAATATTAAGTTCTTGTAGTATGGATATATTTGTTCTTTTTGTGTCAGTGATATTTGAAGAATTCTTCTGTAGCATTTACATTCAAAGGCATTTATGTGTTTCTCAGCTGTTTTGTTAAGCGTCCAGGTCTCACAGGCATATGTTGCGATGGGAAAGATGCATGCCCTTAAAAATCTTATTTTTATAGTTCTGTCTGCTCCTCTCCACAGATTCTTTATTTGTTTTACTTTCTGAAGAGCCATAGATGTCCTCCTTTTAATTTTCCTCATGACATCTCCATTATTAGTTAGCAGTGATCCAAGATATTCAAAACTCTCCACTTCTTCCAGTTTTTTCTCATTGATACATATATATCAGCTGCCTTGTTTGTTTTGTCAGTTGTCATCAATTTAGTTTTCTTCGCATTAAGATAGAAGTTTTGCTCTTCACTGTTCTTACGGATTGACATAATTAGTTTTTCCATTCCTTTTTGTGTTGTGGATAGTAATACTATGTCATCAGCATATCTAATCTCTGGTATTTCATAACCTCCAATTGTTATGGCATCATAATATTCTTTGTCTACATCTTCTCTAACATTCCTCATTATATTTATATCATGGTTAGGTTCAAGTAAATACAGGAAATACATAGGGAAAAACGACACAAGTCCATCCATCTCTACGCTCTCTCCACTATCACATACATGTCCATTCATCTTTACTCTCTCTCCACTATCACACCAATCATCTCTACGCTCTCTCCACTATCACAAACACGTCCATCCATCTCTACGCTCTCTCCACTATCACAAACACGTCCATTAATCTCTACGCTCTCTCCACTATCACAGACACGTCCATCCATCTCTACGCTCTCTCCATTATCACAAACATGCCCATTCATTGCTACGCTCTTCCCACTATCACAAACACGTCCATCTATCGTTACGCTATCTCCACAATCACATACACGCCCATCCATCTCTACGCTCTCTCCACTATCACATACACGCCCATCCATCTCTACGCTCTCTCCACTATCACATACACGCCCATCCATCTCTACGCTCTCTCCACTATCACATACACGCCCATCCATGGCTACGGTCTCCCCACTATCACATACACGCCCATCCATGGCTACGGTCTCCCCACTATCACATACACGCCCATCCATGGCTACGGTCTCCCCACTATCACATACACGCCCATCCATGGCTACGGTCTCCCCACTATCACATACACGCCCATCCATGGCTACGGTCTCCCCACTATCACATGCACGCCCATCCATCAACTACGCTCTCTCCACTAATACACACTAGACAATCACTTCAGCAAGAGAAAGGAAATGGCGTCATTTCAATCATCACACAGTCAAAATAACTTTCGTCAAAACTGTGGAAAACATAGTCTATCACAAGCATTCATACACGAGATCATGACTAACCGAACACATTCACTGACCTGGGTTAGTAACTAACTGAAAGTAAGCCCATGTTCGAACATCAAACAAAATCCACAATGGAAGAAATTAAACTTGGAATCAATTGGACCCAAGCCAACATATTCTCTCTCTCCCTCTCTCTCTCTCTCTCTCTCTCTCATACACACACAGAGACAGAGACAGAGAGAGAGGGAGAGCTATTACAATACATTACTTACAGAAGAACAAACATCCAGGAAGCCGTCCACATGTCTTCCACATCATCAGCGGGGGAACTTCACTTGAGCCCCCCCGCGCGCGCACACACACACACACTTACTTCGACACTTACTTCTTGTTCCTTATTATTTACACAAGACACAAAACACACATTACCTGCAGACAGTCACCACATTAACTAAATCACATCATGACTTCAGTACATACAAGATCACGATAACACATTTCTTTGACACATGGAACACTATGGCACGTCCTACCGATACGGCAACCCACCCTCGACTGACAAACTACCGATCTTGACCTTTTCACACAACACCCCCACGTCATATCCCGTGCTATTCCCCCCCCCCCTTTTTTCACCCACACTTGTATAGAAATGATCTAAGAGCTACCGTACTCATTAAATCAATTAAAAAACTGGTGGATAAAATCCCAAAGGTTGTTAGAAAACATGTAATGCTGTTTATGTATCTATCGCAGCTTGTTCAAGCTAGTGAACGCTTTGAGAAATTTTCCTTTTGTTTTATTTTCACTAGGTCGTGTTTTATTTCTAGGGTCTTGGAAGTTCCTTGACACAAGAGTCTATGAAATTGTTTCTGCACATGAGGTCCCATGGCAGTTCCATACACCAGAACCTGTGGTAAAAGAAGCAGATAAGAAATATCAGTGTGTAATAAACATAAGCTTTACGCAAAATAAAAAAAAACCTAAAAAAAAACACACATACAACTAAAAGACAATAAACATAGCCTAAACACGAGCAAATAAAACTAACGGACAATAAACATAGCCTAAACACAAACAAATAAAACTAACGGACAATAAACATAGCCTAAACACAAACAAATAAAACTAACGGACAATAAACATAGCCTAAACACAAACAAATAAAACTAACGGACAATAAACATAGCCTAAACACAAACAAATAAAACTAACGGACAATAAACATAGCCTAAACACAAACAAATAAAACTAATGGACAATAAACATAGCCTAAACACAAACAAATAAAACTAACGGACAATAAACATAACCTAAACACAAACAAATAAAACTAACGGACAATAAACATAGCCTTAACACAAACAAATAAAACTAACGAACAATAAACATAGCCTAAACACAAACAAATAAAACTAACGGACAATAAACATAGTTTTAACGCAAACAAACTACACTAAACGGCCAATAAACATAAGGAAAATATGGGCACTAACACCATATCCATATGTGCCTCTAAGGCATGACAGGATTACCTTTATCTTAACGCAAACAAATAAAACTAACAGACAATAAACTAACCGCAGTACAAACAAACAAAATTAAGAGAAACAAAACATACATTTAAATATTACAGCGTTACTGACAACCATAGAAACTTACAAAAAACAGTACAAAAAAAAAACAGTATCACAGAAACAGCAGAAAATGTTTACAAAAGCATATTAAAAACTTTTTTTTTAATGAAAAACGTTTATTTTTTGTACTTTTTTTGTTTTAATTACAGTTCTTGTGTAAATTTCCGCATTCTTCATTAATGTAGATCTATTTTTTTTTCTTTTTTGACAATTTTCCTTGTTAGCAAAAAAATAATGATGAGAAAATTTTCAAGAAGAGTAATAATAATGGGGGGGGGGGGGGGGACCGCCAGCTAAATTGACATTTTTAAAAGAGCTATCTTGTTCATACGTTTTTATCATTTAATGTATACGATTCATGCTGTTAGTTCATGTATACGTTCACGCTGTTTAATTCACACGTCCTTGTTATTTTGTTTGTGTGTTCATGCTAGTTAGTTCATATGTTTAGTTTGTACGTTCCTGTTGTTTAATTCATATAATTATTAGTTTAATGTATGGGTTCTTATTGTATAGTTCATATGTTCTTATCATTTATTTCTTACAATTTTGATTCACATTTTATGTTGTTATTTAACTCACACTTTTTTGTTTCTTATTTCACACATTTTTTGTTGTTTAGTTCACACCTTTTACTGTTAAGAGTATACCTTCTTTCTTTACAATTCCAAAGGGGAAGGCATTCTGTTAATACATGTAACTGTTCTGCCTCTTTACATACAATAATTCTTGCCTCTCTTTTTAACGCCTAATACCACTCCTTCACAGTTACACACTCACACACGCCTATACACAAATGCATATACATTCAGGCACACACACACACACCCACACAAGTGAGACTTTTCAGCGCTAAGAGCTACACAAAGTAAAGGTACAGTAGAAGGACTATGCAAAACAACAGTAATGTACAAGGCTATACAAACCAATAGTCTTGTACTAGGGCTATGCTAAAGCAGTAGCATTGTACAAGAAATGTGCATCACAGCAGTATTGTACAAGGACATGCAAAACTACCGCAATTTATAAGTCTATGCAAAGCAATAGCATTATAAAGAGACTGCAAAGCAACAGTACTGAGGTACTTTCAGATACAGTCATAGATTATTTTCGTGGGAATATTCTATATTATAATAGACAAAAACAGAAACACATTAAAATGCGTGATGCAGCCCTGTAATTATTTTAATATTGTATATGAAATGGATCGCGCACAAGAACTATGGGTTTTTAGTCTTTGCAGACACTACTGAAGTAGGACAACCTTCTAAGGAAGATGATATGAAGAAAGTGTCTCTACCCAAGTATAGCAGTAGGATAATGTTGAACGGAGTCAATGAACCTTGACGAATGACCCAGTTTTAAAACAAACCAGAATTACTAAATTCATTTGTTCAGTTTATCAGTGAGGAAGTGGGGCCGGACTGGGATCTGACTGAGAGCTGACTGAGATAGTTATTGGGTGCTGATGTATTCGTGACTGGAGAGAATGTGACTGGAAAATGAACTGCAAATTATTGTGTCTTAAGATGTTCTGGAGAAGAGAACCAAATTATTCCCAAGCTTAAGGAGTTGGTTTTTGTTTTAGAGTTTCCTTAACGAGTTCTTTTTCATTTTGTCTTTGTTTGTGCAACACGTTCGTATGTCTGGAAGATTGTGCCTGGTTGTCGCAACAATTTACGCAAAAATTACAACGCACCAGAGTTGTCAGTTGTTAACTGAGGACAGATTCGAGGAAATACAACTTGCTATTGTGGCCAACAGTGCGCATCCCGCACGCGACTTATATGCTCCCTTAGAAGCCATTTACTTAGAAGTAAATCAGACACATTGTGGACGCAATTTTCGTGCAACTCCTGGAAGGGCACCGAGTATACCCCCCAGATTCCATTAAAGAAAGATTCACATGGTGTCCTTCTGTCAATTTTAAAAAAAAGAATGTGTCACACTTATATTCAAATAATATAATTGACATTCTCATCTTTGTACAGACAGACTATGCTAGAAATGCTTGCGTGTCTATCATCAGACTAGAATTTGTCCTCGGACAGCTTGTCTGAGACTCTAGATTAAAGATTTGTGTTTTCCTTAACAAGGAGCAACTGTTACATGAGGCGTGTACGTTGGACTTCTCATACCCTCACATACAAAACTACATCATTACAATCTGGAGCAGATGTGAGACTGAAAGGGGAGACCAGTCTCAAAATATTATAGTAAGTAACAAACCTGACAGGGAGGTAATTTTAGCAACTTTCATTTTTATGTTTCTTAGTTTCGATTTTTATTAAAGTTTTATTTAAGAGTAACAACTGATAAATACAGAAATGCCTTTGATATTTAAAACTCTTCCACATGTCTGTTAAGGATGAAAGTTTACTTTTACGGAAGTAACAATATCTCTTAAGCAGAACCTTGCACTATGTAAAGGCTTTTCAGTAATAAAAAAAAAAGAATCTAGACTACACGTACCAGATTATGACGTTTTCTTGTACATTTGTCTGATGCTGGTCTTGTCACTCCGTAAGGTTTTAATAACTACACAACATACTCATACAAGAAAATGTAAAACACTCAGAAATAATCAGATGCGAGCATTAATAAAAGTAAGAATAAATACACCTAACAGATCCAGCAGGCAGCATATGTAACAGAAATGTTATGGCATCAGTTTAACAGAGACACCACTTTAACAGGCATGGTCGCCATATCAACAGATGAGCAATGCCATAACATATAGAAAATAACTCATATATCATATGGGTGATTACACAGGCGATATGATGTATGTGCTATGTTAAATCACACAAAAATGCACATTATGAAAATCAACACCCAGGTATAGCTGACTACACATATCTACTGCTGCAATTTAACGAAGCCAAGAGATGCTGTTCCAGATGTAGAAATGAAGTTTAATGTCACGCCGCAGATGGAGATGGATGGAATTTCACGAATCGCATTAAAATGTATGAAGTTACATATCAAAATTCCTGTCAGACAATGAGGAATCCAGTTCTGGACGGCTAGCTAAGCAAAAAAAGAAAAATCACCGCCATGATAACTAATACAATCTAACATACAACTATCAGGTACATTCTTACAGTGACTCACAACTGTATGACTCGACCACAGTTAACAATCTGCTCTCATCTCTCAGGAGAAGGTAACAATGAAAAAATTGAACAGCATCTGTAAACAAGCAGGGGAGGTAAATTCCAAAAACTATTATCTCCCTGTAATGTTCTGTTTCAAACACTAAAATATATGTACATTAGTATAAAAAAATACATTATATATACAAGTATATACCGCATATTAATCCATCATTCTCCTTTACTGCCCTCATATTATTCTCTTTTTTTTCTAATTGAAGAATGGGAGGTGAAAGCTAAAGGTGTCTTTGAGAATATCTATATTTAATTAAACGCGAGAGATTTATAGCTTTTTCGTGGGAGGGTGGGAAGGGGGGTGGGGTGGAGGGTGGGTTCCTTGCTATTTATTTTTAGTTTTTATTTTGTTATACTTTCATTCCCCGGGTGGGATTTTGCAGATTACGGGAGAGGAAATTGTGATGTGGCGTTGCCTTCTGCATCGAAGCGTACACGGGTATAAATGAGCTGTAACGGAAAGAAGAAAGTTGGTAATAAATTTCAGCTTGGAGAAATGAGGTTTCAGAAATGTGCACACAGATAAGGCGCACTCGGTGGAGCTCGGATTCTTCCCACTGTCATGTTTGTTAACACTGATTAGCCCGCTCCTGATTATATGCAGGACTGAAGCAATATTGTGGGACACAAGAGTGTGGTCTCTGAATCTACTACATATTTAAATTCAGGGTAAAGAACTAACGATCATTTTATTCCTGCTGCAGCAATTATTGGCATATAGCTGAAGCGCCGAACTAGATGTATGAGATTTAAATTATGGTATAAACGAAGCGTGTGTTAACTTTTTTTTTTGTCGTACACAAGACACGTGCATGGACTCCTACACTTATAATACAAGTGTACAGATTCCTACACTTATAATACAAGTGTACAGATTCCTACACTTATAATACAAGTGTACAGATTCCTACACTTATAATACAAGTGTACAGATTCCTACACTTATAATACAAGTGTACAGATTCCTACACTTATAATACAAGTGTACAGATTCCTACACTTATAATACAAGTGTATATATTCCCACACTTATAAGTATATATATATATATATATATATATATATATATATATATTCCCACACTTATAATACAAGTATATAGATTCCTGCACTTACTCATGGGATTTAATCTTGAGCGATGGCAGAGAAGAATATTTCTGTATACCAATGGAATAGTTTTGATATCATTATAAAGATGGGAAAATTTTCTTGTAAGCAGAAAAAAAGACGCTTCCCAAGTGTGTATATGAGAGTGAGTATACTGATCTGAACTGTACTCAGCAGATGATTATACACTATACACTTTATAACCCTAACCACACATACACACACACACACATGGTCTTTTGTTCATGTAACAAATCACAAAAAGAACCTGGCACAAATGAACCTGGAAGAAACACCAGCATACCTTGCTAATTTACTAACACCAGCATACCTTGCTAATTTACTAACACCAGCATACCTTGCTAATTTACTAACACCAGCATACTTGGTAATTTACTAACACCAGCATACTTGGTAATTTACTAACATCAGCATACTTGGTAATTTACTAACACCAGCATACCTTGCTACTTGGTAATTTACTAACACCAGCATACTTGGTAATTTACTAACACCAGCATACCTTGCTAATTTACTAACACCAGCATACTTTGCTAATTTACTAACACCAGCATACCTTGCTAATTTACTAACACCAGCATACCTTGCTAATTTACTAACACCAGCATACCTTGCTAATTTACTAACACCAGCATACTTGGTAATTTACTAACACCAGCATACTTGGTAATTTACTAACACCAGCATACTTTGCTAATTTACTAACACCAGCATACCTTGCTAATTTACTAACACCAGCATACTTGGTAATTTACTAACACCAGCATACTTGATAATTTACTAACACCAGCATACTTGGTGTTTTACTAACACCAGCATACTTGGTAATTTACTAACACCAGCATACTTGGTAATTTACTAACACCAGCATATCTTGGTAATTTACTTGACCGTTGCATGACCTGGCAATCGCAAATTATCTAACGTTAAATGAGAACCAAACAGAGAATGGCAGGTAGGACCTTCTTCTTCTTCCTCCTCTTCTTCTTCTTCTTCTTCGTTTCGCACAGTCATCGACGCCAGTCTCTGCCACAACTGCGGCAGTTCGTCTCAGGTTTTCAGCATCATCATAGAAGTTTTATTATAGGGAACTGGAGTCTGGCCAGGTCCTTTGCCTGAGTAAGCTGTGTAGCTGGCAACTTTGGAAGATGCAGATGTTGTGTCTGTTGCTCTTTTCTGCAGCACATAAGTATGTCGGGCATTTTGAGCTTCAGGTATAGATGATATTAACAAGGAAAAAAAGAACATACAGAGTCTTCTCGCTCTTAGACAGAATAACAATACGCAGACATAAATATTAATGGATGCAATAAGGACGAAGTTTGTAGTTAGTAAATGAACAGCAGATAAAATTAAGCCAATTTTAGATCATAGTATTATATTTGATGGTATTGCTTGATAGTCAACAGAAATAGAAGTAAATCAAGAAATATTCAGTCGCTTACAGAGTAAAGTGGTGAGAATTATGACTAATACAGTGAAAGCAAACAAGAGGTAAACAAAAAATACGCAGAAGCAACCAGTGGATGACAAAAGCAAATACTAGACCTTGCAACAGACCGAAAAGTGTTAAACTGATTTAGCATAATGTTGTATCATCATCATCATCATCATCATCATCGTCGTCGTCGTCGTCGTTGTCTTCGTCGTCGCCTTTCACTCCCTTGAGAGCATAGGCCACGGATAAAGGCTCTCCAATCATCCCTGTTGATGGAATTAGTCTCTGCTTCCTTCCATGTGTATCCCTTGTCTCTGAGCACTGTCATAATTTCTCTTCTCCTAGTAAGTCTAGGTCTTCCTCGTTTTCTATTTCCTTGAGGATTCCATGTCAGTGCCTGTGTTGCTATGCTGGTGTCGGGTTTCCTCAGGCCAATCCACCTCCATTATGTTGTATGGTTAGCATTAAAAAACCAGCAGACAAAGTGCTTAATACGTGGGAGAAAGAAAAATGATAAGAAATTGCATGAGACTCGAACCGCAGACTCCGATAAGACGAACAGCATATTAGCCGAGAGCAATAGTGCATTAACCACTCGGCCATCTAACACCTTTAAAACAAGGAAGAATAAAAAGGAAAAAAAGTCATTATTTTATTCAAACAAATCAAGACCACCTTAAAAAAATTCTAGTCAGCAAAAGAAACAGTTATAAGGAAACTTATTTTTCTTTACTAATTAACTTCAAACAAGTGTACTTATTCCAGACTAGTCACTAAAGCGAATGAATATAAAAAACTTGAATCAAGTTCAGTCAAAGTACGAACTTTCTATAAATTTAAATGCAACAGACTTTGGCTTAATCTGAGAACAGGAATTAAAAAATAATATTGTAAGTGTCTGGCCTGGTGGACAAATGGTTGTGAGTGAGCACTTCATTACATTGTCTTACTTTCACCGTGGACACAGAAATCACGCATGAACTTCTTCCAGATCCAAATTAGATAGTTTAATTTTTTCCTGTATCTGTATACTTTTTCTTCTAATAAAATTGTTCCCCCGATGTCTTCACTTCTTCTATTCTCAATGAAAGAAAAGAAGCTGTACTGGAAATAGAGGTATGACATTAGCTTTTTACGCTGAAAAGAAGTGCACAAGTTAAGTAATTCTGAAGCTCCATAAAAAATTATGTGGGATCAACGGGGCTTTCTGAATGGTAGTTTCCGTAAAGAGGACAAGTGTAAAAGAAGGGAAAAAAACTTCATTGTGTGGGGAGAGATGACAGAAAGTTGGAGAAAGAGAGTGAGAGAGTGTGTGTGAGAGAGAGAGCGAGAGAGATTGAAGTACAGAGGAATTAAAGATTCATGGGGTGAGTTAATGTGGAGAAAAAGGTGGAGTTTAAGGCGATCGAGAAACGCTGTTCCTGGAAGAAATCAATGGAATTTGACTGACAGTGCCAAACCCTAATACGACACCATTGTTCTATTTACATCTAGAAAAAAAAAGCAGATGAAGAAAAAGAGGAAAGAGAGAAAGAGAGGAAGCAGAGGAAGAAGCTCACGACCTCCACAGAACTATAAATCTCTCTCATGTAATTCAAACGAGATATGTTCTAAAGGAGGAATCCCAGGAAGAATTATTTTCTGAAGTATTTGCTGAAAAGGAGACGCTGGATTGGGGTCTTGAGGACAGGAGGGGAGGGGGAGGAGAGTCACTGCAAATGAAAATATCAGAGAAAAACGAATGATTTGTGAATAATCGACCACATGCAACGAAAGCTCGCTGGAAGCTATCCTTTATCCCAGAGCGGGACACCACGTATTTTCTGCTGGTGAAAAGTGCACTAGGGAGGTTTAATTTTGATCTACAAAAGTTAGAAAGATAATCCTCGCTAACTGTCGCCCTTTCTTCTATTGTGCAATGCATAACCTGACACATTTCGTTCCTTCTCTCTCAATCACATCCATACTATCTTAATTAGAACACAAAAAATACTTTAGTTAGTTTAAAAAAAAGACCAGCATCCACGCATTCCGGATACATCATAAGTGCTCTTCTTCAATATCTCCTTCAGTGTACAGTGATTGATTGCACACATTCTTTGTTGCCTGACTATCCGCTCGCAGCTCTTGATTAGTCGTTGCTTTTTTCGTCACCCCCAAAGTTTCACTCTCAGCTCCTCGACAACAATGCCAATTCACAGTTGCCAGGGAAGTCCTTTGTTCGTCCAGCTTCTCTTATATTCCCTTCTTCATTGACGATGTCTGCTTGACCTATTGCCTGCCCTCCCTCTACGACAGCTAAGGGCGGACAACTGATCTGCTCTTTCATTTCCCCTGGCACCTGCGTGGCCTGGTACAGAAATGAAGGTCAGTCGATTGATCTGTGATATCTGTAGGGATTCGAGCCGCTTTTGCTGTACAGAGCCAGCCTGAATTTTGTATTTAGGGTGTTCGTCGAGTCGATATAGTGACGTTCATTGCTTATATGTGATTTTGTGACTCGAGACAGTTCATAACTTTTGTCACAGAAATTGTTTCCATTGTGAGGTTGCGTTTTGCTGCAGCAAAAGCACCCATTCCACTGTTCTGCCATGTGAGTTGACTGTGAAGACCCAGGCACCCCTCTTGTCCTGAACCACTGATCCGTCTGTATAAAAAAGTGTCATTTCTGCAGCATGGGAGGTAATCATGTATGTTATTGTTTGGGGGAAAATATCGCCCTTGGTTTGAAGACATCTTTGTATTTCCGGGGGCAAGTCTCCAGAAGTTTCGAGAGCGGACAAGTGATTTGTGGGGTCGCGTGACGACATGACTTTTGAGTTGAGTTAGTTAGTGCTCGTCTGAATGTGGTCCAGTGTGGTCGTGTGTAACCGTTGTGGTGAACATGTAGTCTGGTTTGTATTTTGTGCAGAAAGTGTCTTCTTCTTCTTCTTGTTTTTTTGTTGTTTTGGTATTTGATATGCTTCTTGTTTGTATGTTGGATTGCCATATGGCAGGGCAACCTGCCGCCATATCATCATTGTTTTTCTGTGAGCCATTATTCCTATTTTCATAGAGTCAATTCATTAAATGTCTTTGCTGAAATGTTTACTCCAAGCGGTTGAGTTGTTGCAAGGTGTATTGTGCCAGCTAATAGTTGTGGTAGAGCTTAGGTTATGTCTGAGAGCTGAAGAAAGTGTTTATCTACTTCAGGATTACTTTCAGGTGAAAGACTGGAAAATGTTCAGAATAATTTGAGATTACCTTTGACATCAGTTTTGAGATCAGTTTTCTGTATTTGTAGTTGTTGTCAAGTGGATACCATTTCGAATAACTGCATATTAGTTTACTGCATCAGTTTTGGTGCCCAGTTAGAGGCATGATACTGCTTTATCGTCATCTCTGGCGTTTTCACTAATTCTTATCTAAGGTAAACATAATAATAGCATTATCATGCCATGGAGGCCATTAGGAGATAATGTTGTTAGTGCCCATATTTTCCTTGACCAGTCGGGACACTAGAGGGTGATGCTGTCAGCATCACGCCTGGCCACATTTACTTTCTAAACTCTAAGAAGGGCCGTGTACTCATTTCTACAACTGAAATCTCTGGCTTTTTAGCGAAACATAACACAAATAACTAAGCATTAATAATTGGAAAACTTTCTTTAGTTTCATATCATCATTTTAAGAAACATTTCAAGGAAAATATTTTCCATGGAGAGCTCTCGCACACAGGGAAAATGCAGAGCATGACCTGGAACCAGGACTCCATGTTTGTCGGACGTCTCTGTCCACCCAACCTTCATCACGCTTCACGGCTCAGTCTATCAATCAATCAATTACTGTATCCTCTATGCTTACCTGTCAATCATTCTGTCTGTCTGTCTGTATGCCTGTATTTGCTTTATTAAACTCCCGGACGGTAATTAGAAATACATTTCAGAGATGTGTCATCGCGATTAATGGAGATTCTTTAACTTCACACGCGGATAATATTCTCCTTCATTTCCTTTTCAGAACGATTTACTTCAGAAGTTTCAAATCAAGTGTGTAAGAAAAGTAATAGATGTCTCCTTCCTGTTTCGGTCAGCCCTCGTTCTCCCTCCCCCCACCCCCAAAATACATACACAAATAAACGCAGACTAGCACCTGGTCAATATTTCTCCTTACTTTTAACTTCCCCGTTGAATTGTATTATTGAAATATCTGTCTTACCAAATGTTGTGACATTTATGTTTTCTTTCCAAGGGCCATGTTTTTTGCATCTTCTGCCTTGACATGTAATTTATGGCTGTTTTTTTTGTGTGTTATTTTAAAAAATAACACACATAAATTAGATTTTAGAAGAAGCAACTCAAAAGGCCAGAGTCTCTCATTTTCTGTTATTCTTTGTGTTAGATTTTATTCTGTCTATCTATCTATCTATCTATCTATCTATCTATCTATCTATCTATCTATCTATCTATCTATCTATCTATCTATCTATCTATCTATCTATCTATCTATCTATCTATCTATCTATCTATCTATCTATCTACGTTATGCTTTCAGAGTAATTTAACATGAAGCACTTTTTTACATCAATTTAGCTGTAATTAATGAATACAAACGTAAATAACTCCGTCTTATAATGTAAGCATTATTGGGATTTACACTGATATATATAAAAGATAAGAGGTTGTGCGCAACAACTGTTCACTTCATATTTACTACTGTACCTTATATGCGTATACGTAAAACTAGTGCTAGATTCATAGCAATGATTACGTCAGAACGAAAGTGAGAGATGTAGTCAGGATGTGAGATGAGACTGCGGGTGTGCGATTCTTCACCCTCTGTAAATAACTGATCATTCATTCGTTTGTTCTGTCTGTTTGACTAGTTATCTTTATGCATATTTATCTGTCTGTCTGACTGTCTTTCTGTATATTTGTCACAAACTTATGCGGTACCTTATGTTGACAGTCCCCGTCTTACGATTTCCGGCTTACGTATAACCCGTAGTTACAAGCTGTCTCCCGTAAGGCCTAAACATTTCGTTTACATACATCGGCTCCTAACAACAAACTTGTACATCGGCTCCTAATAACAAACTTGTACATCGGCTCGTAATAACAAACTTGTACATCGGCTCCTAATAACAAACTTGTGAAACTTTGAGGCGCGGATCAAAACAGTGCGCGTCTACAGTGGGTCGTTGATTTATTTAATGTCTTTTTAATGTATGGAAAGGTACACTCTGTCTGTCTGTCTGTCTGTCTGTCTCTCTCTCTCTCTCTCTCTCTCTCTCTCTCTGAACTTTAAGTGCCCAGGGCACATGGGGCTTCCGCAAGAGTTTTCCACAAATTCCTGTCCTTTGCCTTTTTTTCTGCTCTTGCCCAGGTAAGCCCTCTCCATGTCTCTTTTTTTCTACCCTTAGTTCTGTTCCCTGTGGTGTCCATCTTAGTGCTATTTTTGGTAGTGAGTTGTCAGTCATTCGGAGCACATGTCCTAACCATAGCCAGGGTCATTCCTCAATAATTGCTGTCAGTGGCTTCATCTGCATTTCTGCCAACAATATTTTATTTGTTACCGTGTTTGGCCAAACTATTTTTATAATTCTTCGTAAACATTTAGTCTGGAAAGAATTCATCTTGTTTTCTGTGGTATGCAATATGCTATATAACCAAAATTAGATCCAAACTGTACCTGTTTTGACTTACATATAAATGTGTTTTAAGAAAGGGTTTAGAAACGGAATTCGTTCATAACTGGGGAGCTGCCTGTACATTACATTTAATTTTTTTTAAAAAAGCGTTAAAAGATAAAAGCAAATTTTATTACACTCCTAAGATGTATGTGTGTGTGCGCGTGAGTGCATGTTTGTGTGTGCTTTAATTTTCATTTTCAAAAAGAAGTGAGCGTGGAAGACGACTGAAGACTTATCATCATCATCATCATCATAATCATCATCATCATCATCATTTCGTGCTGTCTCCTCAAGGAAGGTCGACTGCAATCAATCTCCACTCTGCTCCGTTTCTTGTGTTCGTAGAGCACTCGGCCAAGATGGTCCCTGTCCATATCTTGTCCACCCATTTATGTCCACATCTTGATCTTGTCCACCCATTTATGTCCACATCTTGATCTTGTCCACCCATCTATGTCGCTGTGGCCTCTTGTTCTTTTTTCTCTTCGATCTTGCCCTCAAGTAGGGTTTTCAATATAATATTGTCCCTCTTGACACGCCCAAAGTATCTTAGGTGTCTTGTGCGTGTGTTTTTTAAAAATGATTTTTAATGTTTGTCTTTTCAGTTCTAGTGGGTTTAGCACTTCGCTGTGTTTTCTTTTCTGTCCATGGGATATGCCCTACTCTTCTATGTAGAAACTTCTGGGAAGAGAAATAAACTGATGGCATCGATGTACAATATTCTGACAGATGAGTGTCTGTAGTTCTAGAATTCAGTAGAATATTACAACTTGTCAAAAGAATATGGATTGATCTGTACAAAACTGAGACATTTTGACATACGTTCAGAGTCGTGTTAATCTGAATTGATTTGTAATTTCCACTCTTGAGTTGCGAAACGTATAAGAGAATGTGTTTGTTCCACTGGTTTTTTTTTGTGTTTTGTTTTTTGTTTTGCCTTTTCCTTTTCAGGTTCTACTGTCTTATTTTTTTTTTTTTTTTGCGAAACAGACAGTGCAATCTTGTTATCTGCAAAACTATTTATTTATCGATCGCTTTACTAATTGCCAACGACAAATGGTAAAAAATATAAAATTAAAAATGAGAAATAAATGCTTGTGGTGACATGACGCAAGTATCAAGTTCACGGGGCATGGGCGTTTGTCAAGGGCTTCTACAGAAAGCTGTGTTTTTTTTAAGCTGAAATAACATTTTAAAATGTGTTTTCCCCCTGGTTTTTCTTGTCTGTGATGCATATCAAAAAGAAAGAAAAATGTTATAAAAATGTTAAAGTTTATGGCGAAAAAAAGTTTAACATTTGATTATGGCTAAAAATATCATCTAGTTAGATAATGACTGCCTTCGATCTAACGGGAGTGACAGACTTTCAGAATGTAAAAGCAATGAAGTTTTCAAACTCAGTTTCTAATTTTCTGTTAAATATTGCAACTTTAAAAAATGTTTTTTTTTGTTTTTTTGTTACATAGTTACAGCACCGTGGATGTAGAACAAAAATGTAAAATTCCCGTTTCCATGCAGTTAAGGTATATCCGGAATACCCTGTTAAGGCACATGAAAGCGTAATGCGGTCAGTATCACGCCTGGCCCCCATTTACCTTCCCAGGTTTCTATGGTAACCATTTTCCGAGGTTGGGTGGACCCCCGGGGTAGTAGTGTGGTAGTACGAGAAAAAAGAAATGCCCACTTCTGGAACTTGAACCCCCGTACCACCGGAGCGTCTAACCACTCAGCTAATCAGATAACAGATGCAGGTATAAATTTAACCTGCTAACAGGAGAAAAAAATTTCGCTTTTCCTCTCCTTTTTTTTACAAAAGTAATTAAAACAGATAGCAAGAATTGGACAATAAGAATTAAATGCAAAAAAAAAATGAATGCTGTTTTCTGCTTTTTTTAAAAAAACTGTTAGACTAACATCTAGTAGGCGTCCATGTGGAAAATAGAGAAAGCGATGGTAAACTTTCAAATAAGTGGCTTTATCTGATATGAAAACTCCTTGTGCGAACTTCCACTTTAATAAAAAAAAATTTTCTACAGATGAACACTAGTGTATATCGTCTAGATCACGTCTTTTGACAAAACTCGTATCTCTATTGTTCACATGTTGTTCACAAATCTATCTAGGGAAGAGTATGAACAGGATAACCAGTTTTAATCAATCAATCAATCAATCAATCAAGTGCCGTGCCGTGTGGCGAAGGCAATCATTTCTCTCCACAGTTCCCTGTCTTTAGACTTGATTATGAGATCCGCCGGTGACTTTCTTCCTAGCCTTACTGACAGCCCATCCAGTAACTTCTCTCTTTGTCTTCCTCTGTCTCTTCTTCCCTCAATTTTTCCAGTTTGCCTTTTAACTCCAGCCTCTCTTAAGACTTCTTCGTTGGTTTTCTTAGCTGTCCATGGTATCTTCAACATCCTTCTTATGAACCACATTTCCACGGCCTCCATTTTTCACTGTACTCTCTTATTCTTGGACACCATGCTTCACATCCATAAAACAAAGTTGGCTCGATGTAACATTTAAGTACTCGGAATCTTGTTTCTATTGATATGGATCTGCACAAGATGTTTCTCATTTTCAACCAGTTTTAAACCTGTGGAAAAAATATTTCAAAACGTTACTTAAAAAGTGAAATAGACTCATTAAAGCTGTCATTTCTAGGACTTGGTATGTCAGTTACGTGAAGAATGGACATGAGCATTTGTTGTGTGTTTAATCTGTCTTTGGGTGGGGAGGGGGGGAAGAGACTCTCAGGCGCCTAAGCAATTTCAGAACTATTTAACATATAAATAACAGTGTCAGCGAAGGCGGAAGCGAGTCCCACTTTCCCAGCATGAGGTACGGCCTTCTGGTCCGGTCCGTTCATTAAGTTCTGAATGCGTCAGTCCGTCAGGAATCAGTGGTTAAGCTCCGAAAACGTTCAGATTTTTTTGTCTTTGAAGGTGTTGCTAGGAAATGTCCTTTGGGTATAAAATAAACCTATTTAGTGTTTGTGTCTTCTAGGATCTAATCTGGACATAGTCAGAGTTTGTGTCTTCTATGATCTAACCTGGACATAGTCAGAGTTTGTGTCTTCTATGATCTAACCTGGACATAGTCAGAGTTTGTGTCTTCTAGGATCTAATCTGGACATAGTCAGAGTTTGTGTCTTCTAGGATCTAACCTGGACTTAGTCAGAGTTTGTGTCTTCTAGGATCTAACCTGGACATAGTCAGAGTTTGTGTCTTCTATGATCTAACCTGGACATACTCAGAGTCTGTGTCTTCTATGATCTAAGCTAAATCTTCTTAGAGTACGTGTCTTTTAGATTCTAAACTGAATCTTCTTAGAGTTTATGTCTTCTATGGTCTGAATTGAACCTTCTTAGTGTTTATGTCTTCTATGGTCTAAGATTAACCTACTTAATGTTTGTGTCTTCTAGTATCTAATCTGGACATAGTCAGAGTTTGTGTCTTCTAGGATCTAACCTGGACATAGTCAGAGTTTGTGTCTTCTATGATCTAACCTGGACATACTCAGAGTCTGTGTCTTCTATGATCTAAGCTAAATCTTCTTAGAGTTCGTGTCTTTTAGATTCTAAACTGAATCTTCTTAGAGTTTATGTCTTCTATGGTCTGAATTGAACCTTCTTAGTGTTTATGTCTTCTATGGTCTAAGATTAACCTACTTAATGTTTGTGTCTTCTAGGGTGTAAACCAGTGATCTCTAAAGGATTTTGTGAATGAGGTACAGTTGTACACATCTTTCACCTTCCGAATTATTACCGGCTTTCTGAATACACCATTCGGTACTTTAATCCTGTTTCACAATATAAAATTCGGAAAGTAAATTTTCACGTTTAATGTTTTTTCTCACCTTATTTGCGGCGACATTTAATCTTTAAAAATTGTTCACACCCACAACCAACATCAAGACTGGCTCTTTCTCCTTCATGCAAATTGAGCATCATCAGTCTACTGGCCTGATTATATTCCACCCGATTTCGCTGACTGCTTTTTTTATAGGTTTCTTTATCATATAAACTGATAACCTTCGGTCTCCGAAAGTTTCGGTTTTATCCTTTTTTAATTGGTAATTTCCCGTTAATTGCCGGTTAGTGCAATCAGTGGTCTACACTGAGTGTATTTTGCGTCTTCCAGGGTCTAAACTGAACCTTCTTAGTGTGTATGTCTTCTGAGGTTTAAACTGAACCTTCTTAGTGTTTATGTCTTCTGGGATTTTAAACTGAACCTTCTTAGTGTTTGTATCTTCTAGGGTCTAAACTGAACCATCTTAATGTTTGTGTCTTATAGCGTCTAAGTTGAATCTATTTTCCGTCTTCTGGGGTCTAAACTGAAAATTGTTGTGATTTTTAGGGTCTACAATAAACTAAATTAGTCTCTTCTTGAGTCCAAACTGAACCTTCTTAATTTTTTTGTGATTTTTGGGGTCTACAATAAACTAAATTCGTCTATTCTTGAATCTAAACTGAATCTTCTTAATTTTTGTGATTTTTAGGGTCTACAATAAACTAAATTTGTCTCTTCTTGCATCTAAACTGAACCTTCTTAATTTTTGTGATTTTTAGGGTCTACAATAAATTAAATTTGTCTCTTCTTGAATCTAAACTGAACCTTCTTAATTTTTGTGATTTTTAGGGTCTACAATAAACTAAATTTGTCTCTTCTTGAATCTAAACTGAACCTTCTTAATTTTTGTGATTTTTAGGGTCTACAATAAACTAAATTTGTCTCTCCTTGAATCTAAATTGAACCTTCTTAATTTTTGTGACTTTTAGGGTCTACAATAAACTAAATTTGTCTCTTCTTGAGTATAAACTGAACCTTATTTAGTGTTTGTTCCTCTAGGGTCAGAACTAAGCACAACGTTCGGGTCTTCTAGTTTATAAACTAGAGTTACTTTTGTATTCGTGGTAAGAAGAGTGAAACAGACAAGGCTTCCAAGCATTTTGATACTGCTTCTATCTTCTGCTTTTATCTTCTTTGGGCTCAGAACACTGTAAGGATACTGAGGTACAACCTCTATGTCCAGAGTGTTACAGCCGAGGAGTCCAAGCAGACTTGAGCAGTACGCAACTAACGTCAAGCACCACCTCCGTAGCCAGCTTGAAGGAGCGGGCTATTTTGATGCTAGAATCACTCAGGACAGAGTTTTGGTCATCTCTGATTCATGAATTTCGTTTCCATTTCACCGCTACAGAAGTTTGTACCTTAGAATACACCTAAAGCAAGATGGCTCCTGGATTGAAATGTGTGCTTAGTCAACAAGATATGAAAGAATTTTCTGAGAAAATATCAAATGACAACATACAAGGGAGTGTGAAAATTAGAACAAGTGTTGAAGGTGACACAGAAATAACGCGAAAACTCCCAGAAATCTCTAGAACGACCAACATTTAGAAGAAGTTATGGGACTATCTTGAAAACATAAAATATTGGTTTCGGATATATTATTTGGAGCGAGAAATTAGTTAAACACTCTCTTGCTTTGTCATAATTTGCAGAAGACTCTTCAGGCAGAGCACTTCAAACAATCTATAGCACAACACAAAGAACGCACATCTAATTGGTGTGTCTCAAAGTAAACACGAAAAAAAAACATGCATGTTAAATGCTTTTCTTGTTTCTGTTTTTTATTGGAACTGAAATTTTTAAGAATCTCGTGCACTCTTTCTTCGCTACATACTCTCTAAATTGCTTTTGATTTACGTCTATTCAAGTTTTCTACATTTAAATTAGCGGAAAATTTATCAAAAGCAAAATCCTCTCTTCCGTGAACATAATTTATAAGCAGTTTACGTTCTTAAAGTTCAAGCGTGTTTCCTATTTATAAATCTATACAAAACGACAGAACGTCGAGCTGAGATCTGAAGATTATCTACCGTGTGTGTTCATCATTATCATCATCTGCTGCCATGTCGTTTGGGAAAGCTATAATATACAGTTTTTTCCTTTCATTTACTATTACTACTACTACTACTACTACTACTACTACTACTACTACTACTACTACTACTACTACTACTACTACTACTGCTACTATTATTACTACAACTACTACTGCTACTACTACTACTGCTACTATTACTACTACGACTACTACTATTACTACTACTACTACTACAACTACTACTGCAGCTACTCCTGTTATGCTCTCGAAGTCCAGAAAGTAATCTTTCAGAAAATCTACCTTTAAATTTCAAGGTACTTTGATAATGCCAGCAACAGAGCGACATTAACTGCCTCATGGATATTTCCTTTAGCCAAGGAATCATTACTTCCGTCACTGATATAACCAGCACTTATAAGATTCTACATTATTTCCCAGTGATAAGTAAACCTTCTTAACTGTGCTCACATTTCATATTAAGACATTGTATGGTAGTCAAAACACTATCAAACCAGACTAATTCCTTAATATCTGACCAGATTTATCGTTAGAATCTTTATATTATTTTCAGTTTATTTTCCCTTCCATACTGGGTTGGCACATTAGTGAGTTTCCTGATATACCTAATAAATTTTAATTGTCATTTACATATTTTTTTGTTATTTCTATTTTCAGATTTATATTTCATTTTTTGGTTTTTTTTGTCTGGTTTGTAAAATACGGTCCTTGAGGATTACAGTTTATAATATTAGCTTGGAATAATTCCTACCTCAAACTATCTCTTACCAGTGAAACGTCAGCACCGTTAAGGTTTGCTGACCACTGGGAACTGAAGTAAAATCTTATTAAGTGCTGGTTATATCAGTGATGGAAGTAATGATTCGTTGGCTAAAGGAGGTGTTCGAAGAGGCAGGTTCTTCTGTTGTTGGCGTAGTCAAATTATCTTGAACTGAAAGATTACTTTTTGGTCTTTGACAGCATAACAGCAGCAGTTGCAATAGTAGTAGTATAGTAGTAGTAGTAGTAGTAGTAGTAGTAGTAGTAGTAGTAGTAGTAGTAGTAGCAGTAGTAATAGTAGTAGTAGAAGTAACAGTATTAGTAGAAACAGTAGTAGACCGATAAATCTACGCCCTGAGACGCAGACAACAGAAGAATTTTAATGTCCTTTTAATCAAAGATTTCTTACATGCACCAACTATGGCCGCCTTAAAAATATTGCGTTTTTGCTATAAGAGAACAACACTCTGCATGTGGTCAGACTCTGCTTGACATACATAACCATGTAAGTGCTGATATAAAGTTTGTCTTTTCTCAAAGTGTTAGCAGCAGGATTATCTTGCCATGAATTACTTCTTTCATGAATAATATAATGTGTCTGGTGTTAATTTCTTGCTGCCCCTTTATTCTTCATCTGGTACAGAAGTTTATATTTCTTGAGTTAGTGACTGGAATGAGGACAAAAGGAATTAAAACACAAATTTAACGAACAATATAAAATTAGTACGATCAGTACGTAGAGCAAGACATACCTGTATACAATGTATAATGAAAATACAAGTTAATTGACGATTCGGATTAAGAGAAACTTTCCCTACAGCAAGGGTTAACAAATGGGGATATTCTTAACTCTTAGGGTTATGGGAATCAAATGATTAGGGTATGTTAACCAAACGACTGGAGTATGAGAACGAACGAAATGATTGGGGCGTGGAAACCAAACGACTGGGCCATAGGAATCAAATGATCCTGGTATGGAAACCAAATTAATAGTGTATGGGAATCAAATGATTGGGGTATGGCGCTCTATCTCTTAAATTGTTAGATTACAATTTTCTTTCAACTTTTCTGTTCCTAGCCGTCCACGTGCAATATAAAGCCAAACTATTCAAAATTTTAAAGTCAAAATGGCACCTAACAGCACTGGTGGCACACTTCTGGCGAGATTCTTCAGATGCCGCGCGTGGTGTGAAACTCCTCCCGGCCAATGAAGAAAATGCGAAAAAGCGATTAGGGTTGACGTGCGGCACCGCTGTGAAAAGGTGATGGAAAGAAAAAAGAAAGTGAAGCTTAATCGGTAAGTCGAGTAGTCTCGCGGCGAGCTACTCATACCACGGCACCTCTGCTCTAGAGGCTGGCCACGTTCGATATACACCCATAATGGTGAAATATGCCTAAACCGGCTCAACCCAGGGTTGAAACTTACTAACGGCGAGGATTCGTCCTCCTGGACAAAAGCTCCATCCTGGTCTCAACTAGGAAGGGTAGCGGCTACGACCACAAAATGCTGAAGTCTGAGACACTGGACCAGTGCAGTCTAGATGGGCAACCACCTCTCACCCGGCAGGGATGTATGCACATCCTAATCACGTTGAGAAAGTCCAACGCTGGACTGGACGGTCAACCACCTCTCACTCGGCGGGGATATGCTGATATCCAAACCACGTCGAGGTTTTCCGGTGAGAAAGTCCAACTCCAGATTAAACTAGTGCAACGAAAACCACAGTGTGACGCAATCCTGCTTCTGCGACCCACCAAGAATTCAGACCCAAGCCCCGCGATACTCTGAACCTCTTGTGATCCTCTCGGGGATCTCTTGTGGGACTCTCGGTGACCACAGGGGGACCACAGGGGGACCACAGGACACATCGAGGACCACAGGAGTAAATTCAGCAGGATCGCGGGGCGATCTTGGTGGTAAAAGCGAACGAAGAAGAAGAAGCACTGGTGGCGATGATGATTTAGATCTGGGCTAGCACGTATAAGGGCATATAGGGAAATCCACTAGGGATCTGTATTCGCAAACAATTTAAGAACCCCTGGCCAGAGCAAAATGATTCTCATTCTGCTGAAAACTTCACGAAAGAAGAAAGAAACAAGATTATTACTTTTACTTTAAAAGTAAGCTTTCTGAAACATACAAGAACGCAGTAAATTATTTCGCAGATTTAGTAATTATTCACAAGCTGCACCTGTCAACGGGAGATAATACACACAATAAAACAGCCTCTAGATGACTTTGCCGTGTATTCGGAGCCGTTAGACTTTAATAAAAACTCATGGCGTATTAAGATGTTTCTATCATTAACCTTATTCTTGTAAAATAATCATGAAAAAAAAGAACCAAACCCCAGCATGCTGAAGACTAAACCATGCCCAAACAATTCCAGAAGTCGCATCAATGAGTGAAGTTAACGAAGAAGAAAAAAAAAGAGCTATTACGCACGCGCTCGGAAACTTCCATCAAGTCTTCCAAAACGATCCTTCACTATCGTTCAGCAATTACATCTCACATGCACAATAGCGGTAAAGGCATTCATCCAGGTGTAGGTGGTTGTATATGTAAGTATACGGGATTCTATTCTCTGGAGTTTTTATTTACTAGGAAGATGGATCTGTAAAAAGAGAGCTGGGAACGTACGGTGTTTCATTTTAAGATATACGATCAGTTGTCTGTACGGAGTCCAGGTGGTCTTGAGGGCAAAGCCCGAAGGGAGGTTGCACTCATTAACGTCGTTTTCTTCGTCTGTTGCCCACCAGAATGTTTCGATGAAGCTCTTCTCATGTTAGTTTGATCAGATTATGAAGTAGTTTTGTAATGCTTGGATACTTCATGAATGTTCTGCTATGCTGTTTTCATAATGGTAGTTACACAATTTATAGGAAGTAAAGGAAAATATGGGCACTAGCACTATATCCCTATGTGCCTCTAAGGCATGACAGAGGATTATCTTTACCTTTTTTTTTTAAATGCTGAACAAAACCATACTGTATATTTGGAACCATTGCCATAAGCTAAAGATGGCCTGGGATAACATTGCTAAAAGAACTTACAGCTGACAGAGAATACTATTAAAACAGACGATTATGCGTTTGACAGAGTAGGATAATAAACTAAGAAACTGAATAAGCAAGTAGATGAAACAGTTCGAAAGTCCTTGCTAGCTTTAGATAAAGAAATATAACGATGAAATCAGTTCAGATCTGCTTATTGAAGTATACCTGGATGACTTGCTGACACGAATTTATAACTTTCAGAATAGTTTGATCTCACCGTTTATACTGGACCATCCAGTCATATGTCATACATTCAGTATCCTTATATCATTTGCTATGTCGAGCATGTGTGCCGCAGTATGTAGTGTACTCCCCTGCAGATCAGAAAGTCCTTGGTTCGATTTCAAACTCGGGCGGAATATTTTCGGACCGACCAGGACCGCTGTCAACACGGCCTTTAAAAAAAATGGGTATCTGGGGTTTGCTCTTGGAAAACAAAACCAGCGACAACAGGCTCTGGCATCCCTATCTCAAACGATATGGTGGCCTAGAAATGTGAAGGCACTAACACTTCACACATCCCTACCTCAAATGATGTAGTGGCCTAGAAATGTGAAGGCCTAACACTTCACAGCCCCTCTGACATACAGATGTGACAAGATACAGATTCTCAGAATGTATAAACTAAGAAAAAACTAGGAACATTAACGAGCACAGAATTATGACGTTTCGGCTGGCATTTTGAAACCACACAGGACGAAGAAACAGAGAGAGAGAGTGAGAGAGAGAGAGAGAGAGAGAGAGAAAAGATAAATATCAATTCACATGAATGCTAAGTAAAAAGTAGGAATGGAAATAAAAACAGAATAAAATAAAATAAATGGAGCACTTAGCTGTGGCTTGTACAAGTGCTCTATTTCTTCGTCCTCTGTGTTCTTGTATGATTAAGGTGCAAACGGAAACGTCATAACTGTATGCTCGTTAGTTTATAAAGCGGTTCCCCTTTTCTTCTTAGTTTATACGTTTTATTATGATAACTTTACAACAGTGGCCTCGTGTATAGTTATATACTTAGTTTTATATACTTATGTACTAATTATTCGTGTGTCACAAGACTTAGATTGTATCTGTCGAGCTCAAGTTTCCACAGCTCCATTCTTTTCCGCACTGCTTCATGTACTTTTCTTTCCTTGCACTTTGTTGGAGTGACGTTAGGTGTATAATGAGTATTTAATTAATGCATTCGAGCAAATTTAAAAGATAAAGATTATAACACTGAGAGAGGAAGGTTGAAGAGCATTTTACTGTCTGTCTGTCTGTCATTTCAAACGTTAGGTCTCGCTGCTGCAGACACAATCTGTCTCCTTTCCTACTTGTTCATGGCTTTCTATCAGCAGTTATTTACTGCGTTTTCACAGATGTCACTATACATTGCACATCCACTTTTGTATTGATCTACACTTTTGTCTGGCTGATTCTATGTTCTGCATATATGGGAATGTCATCCTTTCTGCGTGACATACCCATTGTAATCTGTTATATTTCACAATAGGGTGATTAACTGTTCTTTGTAGAGACATTACATTCTCTGAAGAGGCAAAACACACTGTATAGAATTCTGTACATCGTAGTTGTATTTAATCTTGTTTACTATGCTTCATGTTTCTGTGTTATAAGGGCTGTTTTAAATAAGAAAATATTGTGGAAAATTTGGAGAGAATATCTCGGGAAAATTACAGTGACTGAGCTGAAGACAATCAAAATCGGAGCTATTGAAGATCATATTAGTTAGTCATTTGCATGTCCCTTGCAGAACTTTGCCTCCTTAACAGCCTCTCGGTTGTAAGCAAGATGTCCTGTTGCTGATGCATCCATTTGCAGATAATCAACGATGTCTTGCAGCCATTTTCGCCTTGGTCTTCTTCATTGAAAAGCAAAGGAGGCGAATAATTATCTCGTGTCACGTGACGTACATAACGAACTCTACCGGGACGATATTGCTCCATGATGTGGCTGGGGAAAGATGCAACAAATACCTCGAGCAGACATAAAAACAAACGAAGAGATGTCCTCAAAGAAGTTTCAGAACAACTGAAACTAGTTAAAAGGATAAGAAAAAAAGACAGTTAACATTTCTTGAGCGTGTCATGAGAAGACAGAAGCTGGTGAACTTAGTAATCACTGGAAAAACTGAAGGGAGAAAGGAAGAGGGGAACGTCAAGAGCAAAATATCTCAGTGGACTGACCAAATGGTATGGAAGAAGAGAAGCATCTGAATTAACTGGAAACACCAAGGACCGTGCACGACGGAGAAGCATGATCACCAACGTTTTTACGACGCGGCATATAATTATAATAATAATAATAATGATAATAACAATAATAGGCCCTACAGCTAAGCAGGGTGATTAACAATAATAGGCCCTACAGCTAAGCAGGGTGATTAACAATAATAGGCCCTACAGCTAAGCAGGGTGATTAACAATAACAGGCCCTACAGCAAAGCAGGGTGATGGTGATGATGCAGTCAAGAAATGAGAAGAGGAAACGTAACGGCGGGAAGATGGAAAGAGGAGACGGATCAAAAAGTGAGTATTACACTGGGACACAATATCAGATAGATGAAGAAGTGAGTATTACACTGGGACAAGATATCAGATAGATAGAAAAGTGAGTAGTACATTGGGACAAGATATCAAATAGATATAAAAGTGAGTATTACACTGGGACATGATATCACATAGATCAAGAAGTGAGTATTACACTGGGACAAGATGTCATATAGATGAATAAGTGAGTATTACATTGGGACAAGATATTAGATAGTTTTAAAAAGCGAGTATTACACTGGGACATGATATCAAATAGACCGATAATGAATATTACACTGGGAAAAGATATCAGATAGATCAAAAAGTGAGTATTACACTGGGACAAGATAAAGATCAAGAAGTGAGTATTGCTCTAAGAGAAGATGTCTGGTAGATGAAGAACTGAGTATTACACTGGAACAAGATATCAAAAGATCAAGAAGTGAGTATTACATTGAGACAAGATATCAGATAGATCCAGAAGTGAATACTACACTGGAACAAGACAGATAGATCAAGAAGTGAATATTACACTGGGACAAGATATCTTTCGCTGCTGAACCAGACACTTTTGGAAACAGCAATGATCTGAAATATATCTCGATTTCCATGACCCTCACATTTCCCGACCCAAGTCGAGCTTTATACACTGATCAAGCGATTTCCCATCATCTCACTCGCTCTCAGCATCTGTTTTTCCTATTAAGACCCCCAAGGTATTCACCCCTGAAGCTATTATCGGTGTTTCCTATTCAACAGATTTTTTCTAATCTGTTATCCATGACCTTACACCGAACTTGAGCTCAGAAAGGAGTAATTTAATGCAGAAGTTCTGCACATACACACATACAAATACACAAAAACACATACTCAAACATTCGAATGCAAGTGGCATTCGCAGACTCTTTTGTTGAATTAAAGACAAGAAATGATAGATTGTGGGCTTCAATATTTGCGTAGCTCGTAATGGGAGATAACTGCAGAATCATGTTCTCTGTACGAGAGGCGACATTGGATAGGCAATGTTCTGGCATGAGAGATAGATGTATGTTCAGTCAGGTCAGACCAAGAGCCCATCTCATCAAGCAGGGAATCTCTTTTTGTCTGTCTAACATTTAACATTTCAGTTCATAATTATGAACTTTTTTCCACATGTAACTGCTATGTTGAAGGGTTTTTTATACTAAAGCGGGTCTGAATTTACTGAAACAATGACATCTTGAATGGAAAGTGGGTCATTTATTTATTCATTCGCATGTCCCTTGCAGAACTTTGCGTCCCTAACAGCTCTCGAGAAGGCCTATCGGTTGTAAGCAAGATGCCCCTGCTGCTGATGCATCCATTAGGAAATCATCAACAATGTCTTGTTGTCATCTTTTCCTTGGTCTTCCTCTCTTTCTTTTACCCATTATGTACCATTTCCAGACTATCTTCTTCAAACTCTCACGATGTTTAATGTCCAAAATATTTGTTTTCTCTGTTTCATCTTCTGCAGTAAACAACCTTCAGTATTATGTTCTTGTAGTATGGATATAACTGTTCTTTTTGTGTCCATGATATTTGAATGACTCTTCTAAAGCATTTACTTTCAAAGGCATACGTGTTTCTCAGTTGTTTTGTTAAGTGTCTAGGTCTTACAAGCATATGTTGCGATGGGAAAGATGCATGCCCTTAAAAACTTTTTTGTAGTTTTGTCTGTCCCTCTTCATAGCTTTTTTTAGTTCTTTTAGCTTGTGAAGAGCGCTAGATGTATTCCTTTTAATCTCCCTCATTTAATAATAGTTTTCATTATTAGTTAGTAATGATCCAAGATATTCAAAACTCTCCACCTTTTCCAATTTTTCCTCACTGATACACTGTATATTTTAATTGCCATATTTGTCTTGCTAGTTGTCATCAGTTTACTTTTATTTGCATAAAGATAAATGTTTTACTCTTCACTATTCTTACGGACTGCCATAATTAGTTTCTTCATTCCTTTTTGTGTTGTGGACATACTGTATCACGCTAATGATAATATCTGGCATTTCATAACACTCCAATATTTATAGCGTCGTAATACTCCTTGTCTGGATCTTCTCTGACATTTCTCGTTATATTTTCAGTATATAAGTTAAATACGTAAGGCGACAGTAGGCATTGATGGACCCCTTCTTTTACATCAGACCAATCTGTTGCCTGACCATTTATTCTTATTCATGTCTGTTGGTCTAGATATAGCAGTGATATTAACTGTACCACATAGGAAATCCCATTATTTTTCAAAGTTTCTGGTGTTGTACACAGCCATATGCCTTTGAATAGTCTATGAAAGATAAATATAGGTTTACATTAAATTCTCTGCATTCCTCGGAAGTGGACTACCATGTTTTTTTTTCATTTCACGAAGGAAAGTGAAAAGCACAAGCTTTTGGCATGGTCCTTCGCGGAGCACGCATCTGAAGTACCATCATGTATTTTGCAGAGCTGCCATATTTACTCCAGCACATATGTCATCACTTCTAACTGTGAACCAAAATTAGTTCGCATATTCAAAGCTTGGTTTTTTTTTTTGCTCTGTAAATGCCGAAAAGAAACTCGTTAGCTCATCGCATAGTAAAGATTTATGTCAGCCATTGTATGGAAAATAACGATTTATAAAAATCTTCATGACCAGAGAGCCCTCAGTGTTGATGAGAAGGAAGACTGGAGAAGATTCCTTGAGATAACGCAGTTCAAGTGCAGTGAGAATTGAGTAATTAAAAATTGATAATAGATAAGGACATCCGAACACAAAACAAACCAAAGCAGATAATGCAACAGAGACCAAGGACAAATTAGATCTTGCAGAACTTTTCATAGGATTTTTAAAAAGTCAGTTTTGAATAATGAAATAGAAAAAATCATGAAAAAAGTATCAGTTTGAAAGGCTGCTTAAAGTAATTTAGATTTTAAAAAATTCCTTGACCGTCCTTTCGATTTTGAATATACGAGTGGTCGTTTGAGAGCAGGGAGGGAGTAGGGCTTTGTACATGAAATTCCTCGTGCAGGATAATTGCGTGCAGGATAATTGCGTGCAGGATAATTGCGTGCAGGATAATTGCGTGCAGGATAATTGCGTGCAGGATAATTGCGTGCAGGATAATTGCGTGCAGGATAATTGCGTGCAGGATCTGTAAATGCCGTCCCGGTCTTATCAGAGGAATTTTTCTCCCCAAAAAAGTCAGTGCTAGACTCGGATAATTCGCTACTTCTGAAAAATACATCACTTGTCCTCTGTGTTCTCGGTTCTCCCACGTCTTAGTCAAGTTTACTAAGTCGGTTATTGGAAATAATCTGGTTAGCTCTTTTTTTTCTCCAAGCTCTCTCTCTCTCTCTCTCTCTCTCTCTCTCTCTCTCTCTCTCCCCCCAACCCCTCAATTCAGATCTTCTAAATGAAACTTAGTTCTTTTCAGGTCTGTAGAGATCTCTCTGAAGACATTCTACTGTCTTATTTAACGCTTCTGTTGTTAAGGTCTTGTAGAGTGGGTTATCTTGAAGTACAGAAACTCAGGCCTGGCTGGATGAGTGGTTAGGTGCTCGGGTTCAAGTCCCAGCAGTGGGATTTCTTTTTATGTTACCCCCACATCAAAAAAGGCCCCGGGATCCATCCAGCCTCTAAAAATGGGCACCAGAGAAATTTGGGAAGGTAAATGCTCTTGGAAATACAGACACATCACGGCATCCCGTAAATGCTTTAATGGCATGGAAGCGGGACTTTTACCTTTTTTTTACCTTTTACCGAAATGAGATCTGATAGCGAGAGGTGTATACAGAGTTTGAAGTAATGAAGGAAGCAAGCTTCGTTATAGGCTCCACTACTAACGTATAGCCATATTGAGTTCCACATTGTTAGCCTGGCCGAGGAGGGGGGGGGGAGAGAGGAGGAGAGAGAGGGGTCCGACAAACAGTCTGTTATGAGAAGACAGGACAGAACTTTTAATATTCCCTGGTTCACAAGTACTGGTATTCCACAGTTCCTCTAGCACAGTAGTTCTCAACTTGCAGTCCTCGGAGGGGTTTTAGAGGCCCACGGACTAGGAAATGGATTGGATAGACTAAAAAAAAACCTTAGGATCCTCTGAGTTCTTTTTCTGGCGTTATTTAAAAGTAATTGGCTCACAGCTGTTTTCAAGCCGGAAAGGGGGTCCTTACCTGTTCTCAAGCTGGAAAGTGGGTCCACAGCTGTTCTAAAACCGGAAAATGGGTCAACAGCTTTTCTCAAGCCGGAAAAGCAGTCCAAGGGCAAAAAACAAAAAAAGATTAAGAACCACCGTTCTAGCATTTCTATCTTTTATTATAATATTTTTTCCATCGTGGTTTGTTTGCATTATTCATTTTACTTCCGTGGCCGTCTGCTCAGATACAAAGTACATGGTCATTCAAATGTGTGTGGGTAGTGGGTTTCACACCTTTCCTTGCCGCGACCTACGTTCTACAAGTAGGTTTATGTGTTTCGGCAGTAGTAACTATCACTTCTGTGACAGATGTAGCCGATATGTTCTGTAGTTCGGGAGGACCGCAGCAGATGGACAGATATTCGTTACCTTGGACCCGTGGCAAGGATTTCATTTTGTATTCCCCTTAATAGTTTTTCCCCATGAGGAAAAAAAAGAGTAAAGGTAAAGGTAACATTCCATTTTCCATGTCATTAAGGCATATTTGATGTTAGAATGTATAAAATAGGGAAAAGTATGAGCAGCTTTATTACTTAACGACTACAAAGTTGTGACGTTTCGGCGTGAGCCTTAATCATACAAAAACATACAGGACGAAGAAATAGAGAGAGGAGATAAAGTATAGATTCACATGAATACTATTTGAAAAAAATGTAAGAGTACTTAGCTGTAAATTGTAAGGTGTGGCTTGTCCGGCGGTGTGTGTCAGGAATGGATTTAGTAGAACGTGGAGACTGTTTAAATAGAGACCTGTGATATGTGGTTGGTGGGTTATAACTGGGGGTGGTGGATGGGGAACCGGGGAGGGGAGAGAGAGTGATACAATACTGACCTAGCTAGGAGAAGTTGAAACAGATGATTGGGGAAGAGGGGTTGCAGAGTGATGATGTGAGGAAGTTTGAAAAGTAAGAAGGGGTGGACTTAGTGGAGAGGTACTATAATGATTGAATTTGATAATGATTGAATATTTGGTGTCAGGCCTGTATTTCCAAGACCGTCGGCACATGAAAGTGGGATGTGGTCAGTATCACTCCTGGCCGCATTTACCTTCCCAGATTTCTCTGGTACCCAGTTTTAGAGGCTGGGATCATGGACAATAGGCAGGTCTGCACAAAAGCCATTGGAAGCAGCAGAGATTTAGTTTATTAGAAGAACGTTGCGAATTCCCTGGACAGCAAAAATAACTAACGAAGAATGTATGAGAAGAGCTAGAGAGACAGACAGTGTCTCTTCATAGGACATGCAATGAGAAGAGGGGGCATTGAACATATTATAACAACAGGAAAAATAGAAGGAAGAACAGCCAGGGGAAGTCCAAGAGAAATGATACTGGACAGTCTGACGGGACGGTGTGAGAGGAGATCACCAACTGAGCTAATGGCCTGCATGAAGGATCGTGTACTCTGGAGAAGCATAATAGACAACCCAGTTGGTACGGAACCTGATGATGATGATGATGATGATGATGATGTAGCATGGTGCCCTTTTTGATGTGATGGCACCAGAAAAAAAAATCCCACTTGTAGGACTCGGACCTGGCACCACACCTGGAGCCTAATCTCTCCACCAAGTGATTGAGTGTGGCGTTAATATTGTTAGTCAAAACCAGATCAGATAATTTTACTTTGAAAGTACCACCGATCATTACATCAATGTTGATTATAAAAATCTGTGGCCAGCTGTATGAAGTCGTGCATTAACTTTCCATGTTATCAGTAACTAGATGTAATTTCAATATAACAGACACGGGGCAAAGTAGAGTTCACATTGCTATACTAATCAGCGAACACCAGCAGCTGGTCAGAACACAGTTTCCAGCTAGAGAAAGTGTTTCAGGTAAACAGACAGTAGTGATACTACAAATTCACTTTGTATGATGGTGGAGCTCTATGACAAGCCGGCTTCCTTGAGAATGAAAGACAGCAATTGCACCCGTGTAAATATTTGATATGCCTACAATGTTATAAAAACTCATCAATGTATGGGCTGTGTTAGAGATTAAAATTCAAAGCAACATCATTCCCCTGGTGCTCTGTTAAGAATTTCGGACTTCAGTCTGCGATGTAACGTAGTAACTCATTCCTTGCCGTCGGCCACTTGCTTAGCTTTGTCAACAAATACAAAAATCAAATACCCTGTTTTGCTTATGTTTTTGAAGCTTAAAATTTTAAAGTATTGAAGCCATTAAACAATCTCGGTATTAACAACACTGATGTGAAATTTCTCTGTTAAAAGCATGGCGCTTGCGTTAATTGTAAATTTGCGTTTGTGCTCTTTGTGTCTGACGTATGAGAAGTCTGTTTTTGAAGCTGTCAGCGTCTCACTGTGAATTAGGTTACTGCAGCTTATGATTTAGTAATATTTACAGGTAGAATATGATCGACATGAGACAACAACAAAAATTATGTTTTCTGCAGTAAATATAGCAAATAATGAGACTGCCCATTTATTGCACACGACTGATACATTGCCATATCGTCTTATTTAGAAAAACAAGGCTTGCAACCAACAGCTTTATATGACGTGTAATGTATTCCACATCTCTAACCATATTTTCTTGTAACTCGGTGATTTCTTTTTTTTATATAATTTATTTACCAACATTACTTTTTATAACACATGTGTTATATGATTTGTGTAATAGAACAGTTTCAATAAACAGTGGCATCATAATATACATGTTGTTGAACGTATATAATGTGTCAGTAAACAGTGACGACGTTCCTCTGGCGTAAAAGACACTAAACACGATTTTTTTATGACTTCCTACAGGGGCTGTAAACTGTACTAACCATCTGTGAAGCTGTCAGAAGTGTTTTCCTAACCAGCGCGTAAATCAGACTTGTTCATCGCGCTATCTGTATCTACTTCATACACACTTGTGTCCATCAACTCAGCGACATTCTCTTGCACAGCGCTTATACTTATGCAGTCCAAATGCCGGAACTCGACGCCCTGAAGACTTGGTTCCGAAGAGAGTTTGGTTAACTGAATGCCAAGAATCTCTGGGAATGGTTCCGACAAGATGAATGACCTTGGAAGTACGCAGACATCATGGCCATCTGGTTAAAACTCGTTTTGAGTTTGGTATTGCTGTCATCTTTAACAGGTAAGGAGGGTATCAGTTGTAAGCTTATCTCTAAGCACTGAGATAATCTGTATATTTCTAGTCTTTGCATGATCCACAATGAGAGGTAAATCTATGTGTTCCTGGTCTTTACAGAAGCCACATCGGGAGATAATCTGTATGTCTCCAGTCTTTACATTAGTCACACTGGAAGATAACTGTATGTTTCTAGTCTTTGCAATAGCCACATTGGGAAATGACTATATGTTTCTAGTCTTTGTAGAAGACAAACAGGTGAATTAAAAAAACAAAACAGAATTATCCCTTTGTAGAACATTCTCCTAAATGTGAGTCAGAACTTTAGCAAAAAGAAACTAAATTCTGTCTGGTACAAATCTTTTTTTTAAAATCAGATAAATATGTAAAAATATATTTATGATTTATTTGTTTGTAATAAAATGTGAAATCAGTTAACAAATCTGAATCTAATAAAATGTGAAGGTTTAAGTTAATTTAATTTTAAAAACCACCTAGTAGTAGTATTTTAAAGGGCAGTAAAGATAAGACAGACAAGATGCAAACTACTTTGTAGTCTCATAGCTTATTTCCATATTAGTAGGAATATTTTCTCGCATGTTTCGTAAGAGTTACTTACACAGGGGTGGAGAATAACATCCTATGTGTTTTATAAGAGTCACATACACTTTTGTTAAGAATGACTTCCTATCTATTTCATAAGAACCATTTCCACACTAGCGAAGAATAACTTCCTATCTATTTTATAAAGCCATATACACTTTAGTTAAGAATAAATTCCTATTTATTTTATAGAGCTACATACATTTTAGTTAAGAATAACTTCATGTCTATTTTATAGAGCCATTTCCACATTAGTGAAGAATAACTTTCTATCCATTTCATAGAGCCACTTCCACATTAATGAACACTAACTCAGTGAGCATAGGAGAGATGCTTCTACGTGAGTTAGGAAGAAGTCTGTTTATGATTTATCATCAAAGAGTACGAATGTTCTAAAGCACGAACAAAACAAAAATTAACAACTAAGAATAAATGAATGAGCATAATGTATTTTTCTGAAGCGAACAGTTATTGTAGAGAAGAAGATTAGTTTCCGTGCTAAACACTTATTAGGTTAGCTTGGCGGATGCACATGCTGCGGTCTGGTAAAAAATACGCCCTATAAACAAAAGAAAACACCGTAATAAGTTCCTGTGTCTGGGGTTTCCATTTTCTGTAGTCCTTGCCAAAGTGTTCTCGCAAGACAGCCCGCCATTTTGAACGGCAATACGCGATGACAGAAAACTATTAGCCTGTTCATACCGTTTAATACTAGAGATTTATTTTATTCTGCGGAAGAATAATGACATGGCGCAATTTAAATACCTCGTTACCACTTTTAATGCTAGTTCTATATGACGGAACACACGAGGAAGCTTCTATCATCAGAGTCATGCAATAGCTTCATCACGATTTTGAGATATGCAAAATGGAGCTATTTTAAATGTCGGCTAAATACAAATGTTGCAGGAGGGTAGCGAAGGGATTCATAATCTCCCCCCCCCCCTCCTTTTTCCCCGCCTGAAAATATGGGATACTACGAGTTTAAAATGCAGAAGTAGATGTCTCATTACGTGTAAGTGTTTAGTGTGATCTTCTGCGTTGTTTCGATCAATATGTTATGATGTTTAATGCTCCATGCTAGACTGAGTTTGATGTTAATATCTGTGCCAGGGTTTTATGTTAGAGCTTAATGTTAAACTGTATGTCAGAGTTTCATGTTAATCTATGTGTCAGAGTTTGATGTCAGTCTGTATGTCAGGGTATAATGTTAATCTATATGTTGGAGCTTCGTGTCAATCTGTATGTCAGAGTATAATGTTAACCTATGTGTTAGTTTCACGTCAATCTGTATGTCAGAGTATAATGTTAATCTATGCGTTAGAGTGTCATGCCAATCTGTATCTTAGAGCTTAATTTTAAATCAGTTTCTCAGTCTTAGAGCTTAATGTTAAATCAGTTTGTTTTACAGTTTGATGGTTGGCACATTCAGCAGCCTGAATAATTGTTATACTTAATGTATAACAAACACTTAAGGAAGTTGGCGTATCTTGGCTGCAGGTTTCTAGATCTGAATACTCGAAGCAAGTCTCTTTATTTGTCTGAGTTTTATTTGTTACTTTTGCATAACCTCACTGAAATGAAGCAGACATCTCCGTTACTCACAGTCTGCAACATACTGCAGTGGACAGCATTTTATAAGCACATATATATCATTCAGACAAAGATGAGTAGCTCAAAGCTCAAAGGCTGTGCCAGTTTCTTCGATAACCTCATCGCAACAATGAGCTATGTTTTGTCTTAAATGCGTGTAAGCAGTTCTGGCAAATCTCAAGTTGTCTAGTTGCTGAACAGACCAAAAAATGTTCGAAAACTGCAGCAATGTTAAAAATAAGTGCTAATAGTTCATACAAAAAGTGATAATAGTTCACGCAAAAGTGAAAATAACTCTAGTAGAGAAATGTAAGTAGTAGTAATAGTTCACTTAAAAATAAATTCATTTTTGGTTCATGTAGTGAGCGAGAGGCGAAATGCCAGGATTTACAAGTGTAAGATGGAGGCAATGACACAAGATTGTACTGGTTATTTTTACTCACTGTGCATTATGTCGGAGAGTTATTTGTTATTTATCTCATACATCCGTTATTTCAGTCAAACGTTGCCTATATATTTATATCGAAGAGAGAGAGAGAAAGAGAGAGAGAGAGAGAGTGAGAGAGAGATGTTTACCAGGTTCGGTAACTTCTGTCTTCTGATAAGTTTACCAGGTTCCCTAACTTCTCTCTTCTGATAAGTTTACCAGGTTCTCTAACTCCTGTTTTCTGATAAGTTTATCAGGTTCTCTAACTTCTGTTTTCTGATATGTTTACCAGGTTCTCTAACTTCTGTTTTCTGATATGTTTACCAGTTTCTCTAACTTCTGTCTTCTGATATGTTTACCAGGTTCTCTGACTTCTTGTTTTCTGATATGTTTACCAGGATCTCTGACTTCTTGTCTTCTGATATGTGCACAATTTTCTTATATCTGTCGCTTACGTTTGTAAGTACTTTTTATGTTTCACAAATTCTCTGCGATTTCTTCATTTGCATCTTTGACCGCTGCAAGATCTATCTTATATCTTCCTCCAAAATCACATCTCCGTTGCTTCCAATTCCCTTTTCACCTGCCTGTTTCGCATCCAGATCTCACACTATCAAGAAATACTAGCTCTATACAGTTCTGTCACACTCTTATTGTCACTGTCAGGGGTATTCTGTTAGTTGTTAGTACATGCAGTTTGTTACAGACAAATGGAAAATCAATAACCTCAATCACTGACACACGCAAGGTATAATATCCTTTGCTATTGTCGTGGAGACAGCAATTATAACAGTTATTCTTTTCGTTCTGTGTTATTCTCCCTTTGCAATTTTATAGTAACCAGAGCACATAATAATGTCCCGCTACAAACTTGCATATATAATCATGTTACTTTTTCCTCAACACGGGAAATCAATCTTAAAATGCACGAATTTGCACGGAAAACGTTCAGTTGTAAATGTTTTAAGAACCAGTCACAAGGGTTATGCCTATCACAGCCGATTTTTTCACTACATGTACAAGGAAGGGCCATTTCTATAGTTTTTGTAACTTATGGTTTATGTGCATGTGTTTATTCATGTGTGTATATAAACACAGAAGTGACATACAACCCAGCATAAAGATATATAGAAGTGTATGCAGGAAACTCTCTACCGTAGAAAGCGGAACAACAACACAACTCCTTCAGATCATCAGAGGAAGTATTAAACTCCTGACACTCTAAAGGGGGGCGGGTCCCTCTGGGTCATGACTCCCAGAGGTCTTGTGAGTTGTTGCTTTTTTTTTTCCCGGGACTGAACTTCTCTTTGAAGTGCGTCTTTAGCGATTTAGCTACAGAGGACTGGTATTGGTTATGACAAACGAAATTATTTATGTTCTCAATGCTTGTTTCGCATACTCCACAGCCAACATGAAGCCTTTTCCGCTGTTTCTGAAAGGCTTTTAAATGCCCTTGCTCGTGCTTGTCCAATTATGCTCAGTTGCTTACATAGGTCGTATGCTGATGTTGTTACGAATTCTCTTGCTCCCACTTCTACACCTATAACTTTTGCCCTGACTCCTGCCCCCTGCCTCAGTTGCTTGATCAGGTCATTGTACTTCACATATTTGAATAGATGTTGCTCCTCTATTCTTGTTTCTTACGGAACCGCAAGCTCGATCATTGTTAGTTCATGTTTTTTCTAAGGAGTACACTACAATGTCTGGTCGCATTCCTGTGTCCTTGATGGCATACAACCCAGCATAAAGATATATAACGCTAAGATAACTTTTGTTGTCAAAGCGATGGAAAGCTAGGCTTTCGTGCCCGCCTGACACTCTGTCCTTTATCTCTCAAACTTTAGTCTAAAACGTTTGCTGGAATCAAGATAGATAGATAGATAGATAGATAGATAGATAAATAGATAGATAGATAGATAGATAGATAGATAGATAGATAGATAGATAGATAGATATAGATAGATAGATAGATAGATAGATAGATAGATAGATTTACGGCATGTGAAGTTATAGCATTCAAGTTATTTAAAGTTATGTAGAAGTGTACTTGTGAAGTTTATGTAAAGTTACGTCATGTGAATCTATGCCACATGAAGTCATATGAAACTATGGCACATAATGTGAATAAGTGAGAACAGACTAACATTGAACGTGAACGAAAATACAAGAGTAAGACAGGAGAGCTGATTAAGAGAAAGATGGACAGAAAATAATGAAGACGTTGGAGATGAAATCAAGGGGCACCAGATAGTGATGAAAGGTCACAAAGGCCAGTCGGGACGAACCTCATCTTCGTCGATGGATCTTCTTGGCACAGAAAACCAAACAAAGAAGATCCACGAGTGTCTTTAAGCCGCCGGAACGACCGATGAGAGAAAACACATTTTGTATTATCTATTTAGTTTGTTCCGTTATTGAGAATTTATAATTTTAAAACACGGTAAATTCTAAAAATAGTCACATAGATGAAGATTACCTGTCTTTCAATCATTTGCATGTCCCTTGTGGTACTTTGCATCCCTAACAGCACTCCTATAGGCCTCTCGGTTGTGAGCAAGATGGCCTGTTGCTGATGCATCCATTTGCAGATCATCATCGCTTTGGTCTTCCTCTCTTTCTTTTTCCCATTATGCACCCTTCCAAGACGGTTTTATCTAGATTATCATGACGTTTAATGTGTCCAATATATTTAAGTTTTCTCACTTTAATCCTCTTTACTAGCCAGCCTTCTTCAATATTAAGTTTTTATAGTATGGATATATTTGTTCTTTTTTGTGTCCATGATATTTGAAGAACTCTTCTGCAGCATTTACATTCAAAGGCATTTATGTAGAATGAAGATTACCTGTAAGAACTAAAAATTCAGCTGGGAATTTTTTGAGAACAATGTTTTAGACTTTCCAGAAAGACAGAGGTGGGAAAGATAGAAATAGGTGGATTAAAATGAATCTCCATCAAATTATAACACGCTAACTATTCTGCAGTATGACTCGTCCACTCAGTCATCCAGCCGTTAGAAAAAAAAACGAGAAAAATTCGCGCCACGTTTTCCCGGCAGCACTTATGGTCACTTGACTGGACGAGTACGAGCACTTACCTCTGTGATTACCGACTGGAGAGACCCGACCTGATAGGGGCCTCTTCGATCTATCAAGTCAAGGGCCAGGAGTGTTTGAATTTGTGATGCTTAAAATTCAGCGACTGGAGGGATGAGCGTGATAATAGTTGCTGCCGAGCTTTGGAGAGCTTCGAAGAAAATAACAGGCAAACTTTGAAGCGTGCCTTTGTTAGAACGCGAAACTTTGCCTCCCTAACAGCTCTCCTGTAGGCCTCTTGGTTGTAAGCATTTTGCCCTGCTGTTGATGCATCCCCTCTCTCTCTCTCTCTCTCTCTGAACCTTAAGTGCCCAGGACACATGGGGCTTCTGCAATGGTTTTCCACACATGGTTGTTCTTTGCCTTTTTATCTGCTCTTGCCCAGGTGAGACCTCTATTGCTCAACATCCTCTCTGTTGTTCTTCTCCATGTCTCTTTTGGTCTAGCCTTACTTCTGTTCCCCTATGGTGTCCATCTTAGTGCTATTTTTGATAGTGAGTTGTCAGTCATTCGGAGCATATGTCCCAACCATCGCCAGCGTCTTTCCTCAATAGTTGCTGTCAGTGGCTTCATCTGCATTTCTGCCAACAAGATGTTATTTCTTATGGTGTTTGACCAAAATATTTTTTTAATTCTTCGTAAACATTTAGTCTGGAAAGAATTCAACTTGTTTTCTAAGTTTTTGGTGATTTTCCAGCATTCACTTCCGTAGAGTAGTACACTTAGAACACTTAGAACATTACTCTTAAATATCCTGCTGATGCATCCATTGGCAGATAATCACCGATGTCTTGCACCCATCTTCACCTTAGTTTTCCTCTCTTTCGCTTTTCACATTATGTACCCTTCCAAGACGGTCTTCTCTAAATTCTCATAATATGTCCAAAATATTTAAGTTTTCTCAACACAGAATAATAGTATAAAATACTCATATAGATCAATGAACTGGTGCAGAAAAACAAAAATTGAGATACAAAAAAAAAAAAACTATCAGACAGACGGACATACTGAAAGAAGTATCCACGTGTACAGAAGAACAAATAGTGTAATATGCGGGGAGGAAAGTCACTGTACGATTTGGCAGTCAGTTGCTCATAGGTGACATGCAAACGTGAGGGTTGGCGAACCGCAGCCAAGAGATTGTCCAACCTCTTCGCTGGTACTCTAAGTAACAGGCCTAGCCTGGCTCACGGGGCAGAGGTCTCAATAGTCCCCATGGTGGTGGAGTCTGCTAAAGAAGTATTACAAACCCCGCTTATTGATCCCCGCTTTGTAACTCTTCTCAGGGGCTGATGAAAAAAGCAACCGAAACTCCCTTCTAATCCGACGCCATGCTCTGCCTCAACATCTTCATCGCATCGGCTGCAAGGAACACCTGCTCGCAGTTTCAAGGAGATAGAAGAAGAAAAGACCTAGAAATGAGAGTATTTTGTATATCCTCTTGAAGCTGGATTGTCAGTGACGAAGGAAACAACAACGCCCGTAATGAAATTGTCTATTGTAAAAAATAATAACCTAAGTATCTTTCTAATGATACACGGAAGGAGTCATGAAAATGGAGGAGAAAAGGACCTATGACTTTCCCGAGACAGACATTATCGTTGTATCATAGTACCGCCAAATAGGTCACCAGCACTTCCCGGAACGAATTATCTGTGCTTGAATAATCTCCCCTGTTTGCCGCTGTTAACTGTCCTTTTTTTGCATTTCTAAAACACATCAATACACATTTTGCATTTCTAAAACACATCAATACACATTTTGCATTTCAAACATATCAATACACATTTTATAATTCGCGTACTGATGAATATCATCCCTTTTCCCATCTGTATAATTAAGATGGATCCTGTTAAGAGGGATGGCCTGGTTTTTGCATCGAGATATGTTCCATCAGGTCAAGAAATATCTAGCACGTTTCCTTCATGCAAATCCCAGAAGTTTGATATTCAGCACTTTTTCTTTGTGTGATCATAAAATTCTTGGAAATGACGAGAATATCGATGTTCTCCACGCCAACTCACTTTCCGAGCGCACGCTTTCGTCGTCATCTCTTAGGCACACTCTGTCGTTCAGTATACACTGAAACACAAACCAGCCTACAATGGAATATGACACAAGCCACCACAGGGGAAGATAGTTCGATTCTCAGTCATTACTGTCTACAACATGTTGAAAGACTGAATTTCATCTGAGCCAGTATTTGTCTTCTTCTTCTTCTTCTTCTTCTTCCTCTCCTTCTTCTTCTTCTTCTTCCTCTTCTCCTCCCCCTCCTTCTTCTCCAGCCTTCCGATCCATTAAGCTCATTGCTGCCTGTTTCTTCTCTCTCCATTTGGATACACCAATTTCTTGTATATACTCTTCTTATGTTGTCCCTCCGTCTATGCTTTGATCTATGGCTCAGTCTTGTTTCCCTAATCTCTTGTGCATACATAATTTTCGTTTATCTGCTCCCTTCCATTCTGTCTACATGGCCCAGCCATGTTCAATTTCAAGACGTTTATAATCCGCTGTGATTTAAATAGCTGTTCAGTTTAGTATTCATTCATCTGAGTCAGTATTACAATCCCAAATACCTAAAGAAATTTTTATTTCTAATTCAATTTAACTTATGTTAATGTTAATCATTCTTACTAATAATTAATGTTAATCATTCTTACTAACAATTAGTGTTAATCATTCTTACTAACAATCTTCTTAGAAAACCATGAAAAGGTTAAGATCAGTTTTGGAACAGGAAAGCTCTTGAATTCTTTTAATACAATTTATTAAAGCCCCTAGAAAACAAAGCTTAAGATACTAAACAAACTCAGTGTAGATTAGATTCTGAAAAAAATATAATCATATAAAGAAGAATATCAATGACATGATATGGAAACTTAACCTCTTTGATCCAGCCGTGTGCAACATACGGAAGGAAATTTGATTATGGTAATGAATGAAGGGGTTTAATGAAAGAGAAGACCGTAATAAAGGATAACTCTTTCCTTACATGCGCAACACCCAGGGTTATCTCATCTTTCTTCCTCGTTTCGCACCAATCAACAATCTCTGAACTGTCCCAAGTCTATAGCCCTGGTTCTTATCCAAACGCAAAGCAACAGTCGTGGAGGCCATGCCCAGATTCGGTATTCTGCTACTTCCTGGAACAAAGCAAGAAAAAGTATTAAGACGCCATTGGAAAACCATTTCTTTCTTTCTTTCTATCTTTCTTTCTTTCTATCTTTCTTTCTTTCTTTCTTTCTTAACTTGGCGCATTATTTCCTATCTTTGCTGCATCCCTTTAATGAACTTTCAAAATGTTCAACACTGTGTATTTCTGTTCGGTCGTCTTGTGTATATCTTAATCAGTATTCTTTGAGTTTTTATAAACAAAGATTAAAAACAGAAGATGTATAGCAGTATAGGCTAGGGGTTATAACCAGGATTGGTATTTAGGTATTTATTTTTTTAATGGTATGGCCACATTTTGAGAGCGACAGATGAATCCTGTTCAGTAACAGCTATGATGTGAACTCCACAAGGTAAAAGACGCATGGAACGACCCAAAGAGACATGGAGGTATACCTCAGAGAAAATGCTGGTTAAACAAAGGACTGGCATGGGAGAGAGCCAAGAAGACAGCAAAGCACCGACGAAAGTGGAAATCTCTTGCTACCAGCAGCCCCATGTGTCTTGGGCACTGAAGGAGGAAGAAGAAGAAGAAGAAGAAAAATAGGGATTATTTGGATTTAAAAAGACTCTACTATTCTTTATTCTCTTCCTATTGATTATGTTATTTTTTTAAACTTTCGTGACATTTAAGACTCCAGCATCGGCAGCATTTCTGTGAACTCATTCATCTTAGTTTGGATATTCACACAAGCTGAATCACCGAGCTGCTTCAAGGTAACAGATCTGTAAAACAAAGTGGCAGTTATTTCGTAACTGGTGGAGTATCAATTGAATTGTTATGCCTGGAGGAGGTATATAGTTATCATTTGACAGCTGTAGCTCATCTTGTTATAAACACTGTTCGTAACAAGCAAACTATAATAGATAAGATACTAGTACGAGTGCACTTCATAGATGACAAAAAGCTGAACTAAACAGGGTGAAGCAATGATAAAGCACCTAGTCAGAGACCAAGGAAAAACAAAAATGACATGATTGAACAAGAGGATCCATCACCAACTTGGTATCCACGACCCTCCATACTCGGAAGCTGCTCCATCATGGCGTCCTTAAAAACATATATTTGTTTCTATGCGTCTTATCTCTTCTTTCATTTCTGACATTTGTTCTGCGCCGGGCAATTTAGTGCCTTGACGTCTTGTGACGTGCTCGCCTTTCCAGAATAATTATGTTCCATGCTCATCGATTCCTTAGTCGTTTTCCTTCTGGTAAAAGTACTTGCTTCTGGATTTCTGAAAAGTCTTCTAATTGTCACTAAGCTTTCAAATCTAAACCAGATTAACACTTCTTCGTTTTCTTTTTTGTGGGTGGAGAAAGGGAAGGGTTGCTCTGAGAGTGTTGTGTTCATTCATCATCATCATGTGCCTTCTCCAGCACGAAAGTTTGCGATAATGAATCTCCAGTATCCTCGCTCCCTCGCCGTGATGGTGCAATTCAGTCAGGCTGTGTCCTGTCCATTCTTGTACATTATCTTCTCATCTACATCTCTGTCTACTTCTTTCTCTTTTTCCTTCCACCTTTCCTTCTAGTTAAGTATATTGTTAAGTCTTTTGTCAATCAATTTTGTTTTCTTCATCCTTATTTCTTTGAAAAGTTAACATTGCATTCGTGTTGTCTCATTCTCCGTGTTATCTGACCTAGTTCATTTATCAGGTGAAATAAAACAGAATGTATAACATATAACTCAAGAACTCTCCGGCTGATGCGGACATTTGGCGTGTTATTAATTTAAAGAAACATTAACATCCATAATCAATAATCGTAGAAGCTCACAGTAATCCGCGATTACAATTAACAAGCTCAGTAACCTGCAGATCATGACTATATGACCATCTGATGCTAAAGTGTTTAAGGAGGAATGCGGAAGGAATTACTTATTGACAAAACTATATTTGCCTGTGCATTCCGAGCCACTGCACCTTAGGTGCAGGGTAATTAGTGTAGAGTGATCGTATGGAAAATGATTATTTAACATTTTAGCAGCTGTCACATTCATCTAACATATAACACAGAAATGATGACCAACCACACCACATTATCAAGGTAGCGCTGCCACAAATGAGATTGGTATGGATAGGAAATGGCCGCCAGCGCTTTATTTCCTTCTCTCTCTGAAAACACAGTATTCTGTGCACGTTTACAGCATTATAATCAAACATAAGACCCTGACATTTCAATAACTGATTCAAGTACAAATATTCCCTATTTTATATGTCTTGGTCTCCTTCCTCATATACCTTTCAGTGTTGAAGGGGCAAATAGATCTCTTGATAGGGATCTGCGATTTGCTTCATATAATGGAATATATAAGGTTCCTGTAATTTCCTCCCTTCATCTCTTGCTCTGTTACCTAAAGATCTTAGTGTGAATACATTTTGTGGTATACTGTCTGATGGTAGCCGTGTAACATGGCCAAACCATTTTACTTGTTGTTTCTGGATACAGTGTAATACTGGTGTTACTCCAACCTTTACCCTGATGGTGTCATTTCTTTTTGGTCTCTTCTTGTCACATTTAGTATTTTCATTAAACATCTCATTTCTGTTGTGATGATTTTCCTTTTGTGCTTTTGTGCACGCACGCCTGTCTGACATTCTGCCCTTTATCATACAACTCTGAAGAGAGAGAGAAGGAGAGAGAGAAAGAGAGAAGGAGAGAGAGAAAGAGATAGAGAAGAAGAAGAAAGACAAAAAGGAAAACTTTTGAATAAAGTTTTAGCAAATAGTAACGCCCGCTATAGCAACTAGTAGCCACACGCTTAAGCCAGAAAATCGAGCACAGCTTACAGAGAAAGGAACACTGCAGAATTTACATGCAATTAGAATACAAATTTCTTTTTATTAGAGCCTTAAATTATAAACAAACCGTAGCCGCACACAGCGTGAATCTGATGGTTGCATGAATCTGATGGTTAACTTCAGGGGTGAAAAAACCGCGTAAGCGCATTTTCTTTTAATCAGGCGCGAATTTGTTAGATGATTACAAACTAGCAGAACCAGTCATCTGTAGGCTGACGCGGAGTTTTGATACATCATTGGAGGTTTTCTACAAGGGGATATTTAAAGCACAGAGAAAGAGCTCTTGAATTATAAGCAGATATTGGGCTCTAGGATTACTGGACATTCAAATGAAGTAAAAATCTTGAAACAGTTATAATATCGGTGAAATATTCTCTTTGACGGTAATGCTCTTTTTGTTTCCATATCTTTTCTAGATTTCTCTTCTCTTGTCGTGGCTCTTTCTTCATATATCTCTCAGTGCTGATGGGACAAATAGACATTTTTATAGGTCTTGGCGATTTGCCTCATGGAAAAGGATATTTACAGTTTCCATAATTCCCCCCCCCCCCCCTTCTACCTCCTGCGTAGGCGGCCGCTTCCTCTGTTACCTACAAATCTTAGTGTGAATGTTGTCTGGTGGTAGTCGTGTAACGTGGCCAAAACATATGCTTTGTTTTTCTGGACGTAGTGTAATATTAAGTTATTTCAACCCTTGCACTGATGATGTTACGTCTGATACGATCTACTCTTGTTACATTTACTCTTCTCCTTATACATCTCATTTATATTGTGATTATTTCCCTTTCGTGTTGCCTTTTAATGTTCATGTTGGATACTAATAGTGCAGAGATGGGAGTATGTTGTACATTTTTTTTTTGTTTCACTTGTGATGTATATTTCTTTTTACGAAAAGGGTGTCAATGACCTGACTTGCTTTATTGCATCTATTGTCCATTTTGGCATCGATTTTTCCAGAGGATGATATTGTACTGCCTTGGAATTTGAAATGCTTCACTTGTTTTGAAGCTTGATTGTCCAAGAGGATCTTTACTTTGCTGCTAGCAAGTGTAAATGTTTCCATAAGTATTTCTGGAGAAGGTAATGGGAGAACAGACAGACATACAGATGAAACTGAAGATCGTACTAAAAGACAGCAAAAGTGCTGCTATCAGGTCGAGGAAAATATGACAGACAGACAGACAGACAGACAGACAGACAGACAGACAGACAGACAGACAGACAGACAGACAGACAGACAGACAGATAGATAGATAGATAGATAGATAGATAGATAGATAGATAGATAGATAGATAGATAGATAGATAGATAGATAGATAGATAGATAGATTCATGGCGTGAAATCTGGTCAATCAATTTAACAATGATAGTTCACATATGATGACTTCAACTTTGTTGTCATATGTCGATCTTCTGAGACCATATCACTAATATTAACCCCGAAATGAATGATATACAGGAAGCAGTGAGGGTTAAGTTTCATGGTTTACGACCTCCGGATCTGTGATCATGCAACGTAGCGTCCAGCCAGTAATAATTCCAGCAGACTGGAATGAGTCAGTGTTAAAACATTAGGCTTAATTGCTTTGCCGAGAACTCCGTAGACCAAGAAGCGCACGCTAGTCCACGCAATTTGCTCCAGTGGCTGAGCTGTCAGGAGACTTGGCAAAGAGAAGAGGTTCTAGGTTTTGTTTAAGAATTTGATGTGCTTGATATGGAGGAAAGAAAGGAGGGACAGCAGAACGAGGTGACAAGAAATGATAGTCAGTTGAAATGACTGAAAAGGTAGCACGCAAAAGTGAATATATCAGAGCGTATCACTTGCCACGGAACTTGAGTGGCGTAATGATTAAATGAGTTCGTCTATCAGGTAAAGGTCTGTGATTCGAGTCCGACTGGAGATGTCCAAGTCACTCAGCTGTAGAAACTGGTACTCTGTTTCTTCTGGAACTGGGGGGGGGGGGGAGGAAAGACGACCAGATGTGGTATATTACCAAATGACCATGAAGTGTTGCTATCAGGTCGAGGAAAATATAGGCACTAATACAATATCCCTAATGTTTCTCTATGACTTAACAGAGAATTAAGTTCTGCATCTTTCCGTCGCTTATTTAGTTTCAGTTAACTTTTACTTTGTTTAAAAAAAATAGTTTTAAAGAGCTATTTTCAGTAGAAGTTGATATGAAATTTGTGGTTTTCAAATCAGAATAGTTCAGGGTGTACGATCTATAACCTAACTGCTGTAACGGCTGTGAGCGATGTCTATTGTCTGATACAGTTTCTGTGAATGTATAATATATAATTTAACACTTTTTGTGAATGTATAATATATAGTTTAACAATTGTACTGGCTCAAAGAGATCAAAAGACGAAGATAGAAATGGCTGGGTCATATACTAGGAATGGAAAAACAAGACAACTCTATATCGCCTTAACTTGGACACCTCTCAAGGAAAAAAAGGACAGGCCATTAGGAATATGGGGAGGCATAATACAGGAAGAACTATAGGAAATGAGGAAGACACGGTTTGAGGTATTCCGACTTGCTTAAGACAGGAATGAAAGGAATATTTCTTGATGTATTATGTTCCACTGGCAGTAGAGAAGTCTGATAATGATGATGATATTGGGTCTGATTGTGTAATTCACACGTTATTACAGTCTGAACAGTAGACTATCTATCTATCTATCTATCTATCTATCTATCTATCTATCTATCTATCTATCTATCTATCTATCTATCTATCTATCTATCTATCTATCTATCTATCTGCCTGTCTGTCTGTCTGTTTGTTTGTCTGTCTATATATAAAAAAATAGAAACTTAACACTACTGTAGTCCTAATGGACACTAAATTTATTTCAAACTTGTATGAAAATTTTATTTTACGGAATTCATATTTCAATCGTGACATGAAGAAATTTTAAGACTTTAACAATGAAATGATGTTCATTAAATTAGGTTTGAACTTTTATTCTTTTGCGACTCAGGCATCCGTTTAAGTAAGGTGTATGGCCTCCTCTGGCCTGTTTCAGAGAACGACATCTCCTTGACATGGATCCGAATAGCCTTTGGATTTGTTATTGTGGAATGGCTGCCCACTCTTCCCGCAGTGCAAGAGACAACTGTCGGATATTGGTTGGTGGACCTGTCTGTTGAGTTCATCCTATATGTGTTCTATTGACTTCATGTCTGATGACATGGATGGCCATGGAATAGTCTGGAAGTTATTGTCAGCAAGGAACTTGGTGGTGAGTTATGCCATTGCGTTATCCTGCTGATAAATCGACCCTGGTGCAGCCAGAAGTGGAAGGACGAAGGACGAAGAATTTCAGCGACGTATCGGTGGGCTTTAGGTGTCCTTCAGTTTGCACCAAGTCACTTCTTCCGTCACACTAGTACACCTCCACCACCATGTATACACACACATACACACACACACGAGGGGTGATTGATAAGTTCTCGGGCTAATCTAGAAATACTTGAAACACACAGTTCATATTAGGTGCATGTGTAGAACATGTTAATGTAAGATAAAACACACATTTTCAATAAATTATCTGGAATCAAATTTTTTACAGGCTACTAAAGTGGTAAGGGCTGGCAGAAATTGAGAAAATTGATAAAATTCTCATAGAGCAGTAATTCGGTACCTCTGCATCAAGGGCTTATCATCGAAGGAGATACATGAGGATATGGTAGAGACTCTAGGGGAGAGTGCCCATTCTTACAGCACACTGAAGAAATGGGCAGATCAGTTCAAACATGAAAGAGAGAGTCTGGAAGATGATCCCCGTCGAGGAAGGCCAAGAACGGTAATCACCGATGAAACCACCGACAAAATCCATGACATGATAATGGAGGATAGACGACTAACTGAACGGTACATTACTAGTGAGTTGAGCATCTCTCATGAACGTGTTCATGCCATTATTCATAATGACAAACGCCTCTGCTCGATGGGTCCCGAAACTTCTTGGAGCTGATCACAAACGACAGCATCTCAACATGTCAAGACACAATCTTGGCCATTTTTCTGCAGATCCTGAAAAGTTTCTTCAGCAATTTGTGACTATGGATGAGACTTGGGTTCATCATTTTCAACCAGAAACCAAAGAACAGTCAAAGCAGTGAAACATCATGGATCCCCACCTCCAAAGAAGCAAGGGTGGTTCTGTCTGCAGGCAAAGTGATGGCTTCCATCTTTTGAGATTCATAAGGTGTGCTATTGGTAGACTATCTTCAATAGGGCAGAACGGTCACCAGAACCTATTACGCTAATCTTGTGAAACAACTGCTGGTCAGACTAAAGGAAAGTCAAGGGAAATTGATGAGAGGAGTCTCATATTTCATCAGGACAATGCTCCAGTTCACAAGTCGGCGGTGGCAATGGCTGCCATTCATGAATGCGACTTCCAGCTTCTTGAACATCCTCCTTATTCCCCAGATTTGGCACCTTCAGGCAATTACCTGTTTACCAAAAAGGAGCTCAATGATCGCAAATTTACTTCAGATGATGACGTCATTCATGCTGTAGACCACTTTCTACTGAAAATAAGATGCTGGCTTTTACAAAGAAGGGATCCGTGTGCTCCATGATCGCTGGACTAAGTGCATAAACTTGCAAGGGGACTATGTTGAGAAATAACCCCAAAAAGATGTCCACAAATAATCCGTTGTACCTTATGCCCAGAACTTATCAATTAACCCTTGTATATGTATGATACACCTATTCGCGTATAATTTGTTACTTAGTATTATTTTACTGAATTTCTTTTTAGTTTTTTCTGTGGATCATGACTGATTTCCACCTTTCTGAAATCTGTGTGCATCTGTCTGGCTGTCTAACTGGTTGTGTATGTGTGTGTGTGTGTGTGTGTGTGTGTGTGTGAGAGAGAGAGAGAGAGAGGGAAATAGGGAGATAGTCACACCATTACCTGATCAGAATTTTCACTATAACAGAGTAGTCCTAACAGCACATTGAGTCCTGTCACATTCTTTTATTAGTGAAATTCCTTCTATCACATTCCACACTACAAGCAACTGTTGAAAGAGTGTAAGCACTACCACATGCGTAGCCTTCTTTTATATATTACGCTTTTTTTACATAAAATTTATGATCGCTTACAGTACTCTGTTTATTAATGCTGTAGTTCAGTGCTTCCAAGCCTTCTTCCACTTGTGTACTCCTTGGCAGCCTATTTCCACAAACTGTACAGCTCAGTATTGCAAAACTGTTTGTTCCTATTATAGTTGTTGTTCTTTTTTTTAAAATCTGTTTTCTGCCATAATCCAACTCGCGTACCCCCTAAATGTCCTGCCGCGTACCTCCAGGAGTATGTATACACCATTTTGGGAACCACTGATGTAGCAAACCTAATTGAAATTTTCCGTGCTAAAGTTATAAAACGTCAAAAAAAAAAAAAAACGTAAAATGCTCGTTTCCATGACGTTAAGACATTTTGGAGACACGGTGGTAGGCCCGTATTTCCAAGACTTTCGGCACATGAAAGTCTGATGTGGGCAGTATCACGCCTGGCCGCATTTATCTTCCCAGATTTCTCTTGCACCCATTTTTTAGAGGCCGGGTGGCCCCTGGGGCCTTTCTTTTGTGCTAGGGCTTGAACGGGGTATTAGTACTAAAGGTATAAGCTGCATAAATGGTTTTTTTCATTCGTTACACTTTACCATTTTTCTAGATTTGGAGAAATCCTTTCAAAATGTGTATATGAATTTATGTTCTGGACGCTGTAATAAAGGTCTAGACTGAAGTGTACGGTTCAGTTTTATAAAAATTAAAAAAAAAGATACAAAGAGTGAGAAAAGTTGGCAGGAACAAGAACGGCAGAAGGTAAGGTGAGCAGTAAAAATGTGGAACATACAACGATCCAGTATTTGGGCAAAAGCCTTTCAAGGCTGTGTTGGACAGACTGTGGAAAAAAGAATAGTTGAAATGGAAGAACAATATAGCTGTGAGGAGACTGCTGGAGCTAGGACAAATTAAAGGTGCTGGCAGGAAATCCGAAATGTGTGGCAAAAAAACGCGTCGTAAACAACCAACATTTGACAGGAACTATTAACAAACACACTCTTGGATGGATGCTGCGGCATGCGGGGGAGGATATATGGGGTTGTCCCGAATTCAGTGAAGCCGGAGTCTGAATCTGAAACTTCGAACTTTGAAGCCTTTTAATAACACCGCGATACTACCAGCCTCGGTAGCTTTTTGGGAAAAAAGAACTTGTCATTTATTCGGTAATTTTGAGTTGTATTTCGAGATTTTTTAAAAACTATTTTTTGTGTGTGTCCATTCTTAACCAACAATAAATCTGTATCTTCTTATTTTGAACATACTTTCTTCATGTGAGACATCTTTCAGGTCTCTTACAACGATATTAACTCTATAACTATCAAAGTTGCTCTTATACTGATATGTCTATTTGCCACCCACTGTGACATATCTGCTCAAGATATCTGTGTCTCTGCAGACATATCTGCTCAAGATATCTGTGTCTCTGCAGACATAGCTGGTCAAGATATCTGTGTCTCTGCAGATATAGCTGGTCAATATATCTGTGTTTATGCAGACATAACTAGTCAAGATATGTGTGTCTATGCACTGCTTCACTTTACACTTTACACTTCTTCAAATTAAATTTGCTTTTTTTGGTCAGTTGTCATTATTATCCTGCATTACAAAAAATCGGGGGGAAGTGGGGGGGGGGGGGGTAATTCGTTCTCAGTGTCTTGGTTCTGAATATCATTTTGTTTACTTTTTACATAAAATTTATGATCGCTTACAGTACTCTGTTTATTAATGCTGTAGTTCAGTGCTTCCAAGCCTTCTTCCACTTGTGTACTCCTTGGCAGCCTATTTCCACAAACTGTACAGCTCAGTATTGCAAAACTGTTTGTTCCTATTATAGTTGTTGTTCTTTTTTTTAAATCTGTTTTCTGCCATAATCCAACTCGCGTACCCCCTAAATGTCCTGCCGCGTACCTCCAGGAGTATGTATACACCATTTTGGGAACCACTGATGTAGCAAACCTAATTGAAATTTTCCGTGCTAAAGTTATAAAACGTCAAAAAAAAAAAAAAACGTAAAATGCTCGTTTCCATGACGTTAAGACATTTTGGAGACACGGTGGTAGGCCCGTATTTCCAAGACTTTCGGCACATGAAAGTCTGATGTGGGCAGTATCACGCCTGGCCGCATTTATCTTCCCAGATTTCTCTTGCACCCATTTTTTAGAGGCCGGGTGGCCCCCGGGGCCTTTCTTTTGTGCTAGGGCTTGAACGGGGTATTAGTACTAAAGGTATAAGCTGCATAAATGGTTTTTTCCATTCGTTACACTTTACCATTTTTCTAGATTTGGAGAAATCCTTTCAAAATTTGTATATGAATTTATGTTCTGGACGCTGTAATAAAGGTCTAGACTGAAGTGTACGGTTCAGTTTTATAAAAATTTAAAAAAAAGATACAAAGAGTGAGAAAAGTTGGCAGGAACAAGAACGGCAGAAGGTAAGGTGAGCAGTAAAAATGTGGAACATACAACGATCCAGTATTTGGGCAAAAGCCTTTCAAGGCTGTGTTGGACAGACTGTGGAAAAAAGAATAGTTGAAATGGAAGAACAATATAGCTGTGAGGAGACTGCTGGAGCTAGGACAAATTAAAGGTGCTGGCAGGAAATCCGAAATGTGTGGCAAAAAAAACGCGTCGTAAACAACCAACATTTGACAGGAACTATTAACAAACACACTCTTGGATGGATGCTGCGGCATGCGGGGGAGGATATATGGGGTTGTCCCGAATTCAGTGAAGCCGGAGTCTGAATCTGAAACTTCGAACTTTGAAGCCTTTTAATAACACCGCGATACTACCAGCCTCGGTAGCTTTTTGGGAAAAAAGAACTTGTCATTTATTCGGTAATTTTGAGTTGTATTTCGAGATTTTTTAAAAACTATTTTTTGTGTGTGTCCATTCTTAACCAACAATAAATCTGTATCTTCTTATTTTGAACATACTTTCTTCATGTGAGACATCTTTCAGGTCTCTTACAACGATATTAACTCTATAACTATCAAAGTTGCTCTTATACTGATATGTCTATTTGCCACCCACTGTGACATATCTGCTCAAGATATCTGTGTCTCTGCAGACATATCTGCTCAAGATATCTGTGTCTCTGCAGACATAGCTGGTCAAGATATCTGTGTCTCTGCAGATATAGCTGGTCAATATATCTGTGTTTATGCAGACATAACTAGTCAAGATATGTGTGTCTATGCACTGCTTCACTTTACACTTTACACTTCTTCAAATTAAATTTGCTTTTTTTTGGTCAGTTGTCATTATTATCCTGCATTACAAAAAATCGGGGGGAAGTGGGGGGGGGGGGGGTAATTCGTTCTCAGTGTCTTGGTTCTGAATATCATTTTGTTTACTTTTTACCGCATGTTTTCATTTGTCTGTAGTATTTTCTTCTGGCTTTGATCTCAGATTTAGTCTCGCGTTCAACGGATTTGTTCGTGAATGTCGTGTTCATGAACAGACGGTAGTGTAGACTGTGTTATCTGATGGGTAGTGTAGACTGTGTTATCTGATGGGTAGTGTAGACTGTGTTATTTGATGGGTAGTGTAGACTGTGTTATCTGATGGGTAGTGTAGACTGTGTTATCTGATGGGTAGTGTAGACTGTGTTATCTGATGGGTAGTGTAGACTGTGTTATCTGATGGGTAGTGTAGATTGTGTTATCTGATGGGTAGTGTAGACTGTGTTATCTGATGGGTAGTGTAGACTGTGTTGTCTGATGGGTAGTGTAGACTGTGTTATCTGATGGGTAGTGTAGACTGTGTTGTCTGATGGGTAGTGTAGACTGTGTTATCTGATGGGTAGTGTAGACTGTGTTGTCTGATGGGTAGTGTAGACTGTGTTATCTGATGGGTAGTGTAGACTGTGTTGTCTGATAGGTAGTGTAGACTGTGTTATCTGATGGGTAGTGTAGACTGTGTTATCTGATGGGTAGTGTAGACTGTGTTATCTGATGGGTAGTGTAGACTGTGTTATCTGATGGGTAGTGTAGAATGTGTTATCTGATGGGTAGTGTAGACTGTGTTATCTGATGGGTAGTGTAGACTGTGTTATTTGATGGGTAGTGTAGACTGTGTTATCTGATGGGTAGTGTAGACTGTGTTATCTGATGGGTAGTGTAGAATGTGTTATCTGATGGGTAGTGTAGACGGTGTTATCTGATGGGTAGTGTAGACTGTGTTGTCTGATGGGTAGTGTAGACTGTGTTATCTGATGGGTAGTGTAGACTGTGTTGTCTGATGGGTAGTGTAGACTGTGTTATCTGATGGGTAGTGTAGACTGTGTTATCTGATGGGTAGTGTAGACTGTGTTGTCTGATGGGTAGTGTAGACTGTGATGTCTGATGGGTAGTGTAGACTGGGTTGTCTGATGGGTAGTATAGACTGTGTTGTCTGATGGGTAGTGTAGACTGTGTTGTCTGATGGGTAGTGTAGACTGGGCTGTCTGATGTGTAGTGTAGACTGTGTTATCTGATGGGTAGTGTAGACTGTGTTATCTGATGGGTTTCACTTTGCTCGCCGTTTCTTGTTCTCTAGTTTTCAGTGGTATATTTCATGAAATAATTGTGTCAGGTGCCTAATTGTAGTAGTTGTGTTGTACTGGCATGTTACAGTTACACAATCTCATTACCTTCACATTAAAATAGCAGTTAAGTTTCATCAATACTTTTCCTTGTCTCTGTGCTATTCTCTAATTCTTGTGGTTTTATATATCTAATAATTTTGTTTTTACACACAATGCGAAGATACTATACAATATATTTATCCTCACTGTCTCAAATTATTACCACGATTCTGTGTAATATTCTTCTTCTCTCTGTCTTCTTATCAAGATTCGAAACAATATCATTGTCTTCGTTGTCTCATCTTCTTATCAAGATTCTATACAATATTCTAATTCTCTCTGTCTCTGTCTTCTTATCAAGATTCTATACACTATTCTAATTCTCTCTGTCTCTGTCTTCTTATCAAGATTCTATACAATATTCTAATTCTCTCTGTCTCTGTCTTCTTAACAAGAGTCTATACAATATTCTTCTTCTCTTTGTCTCTGTCTTCTTATCAAGATTCTATACAATATTCTAATTCTCTCTGTCTCTGTCGTCTTATCAAGATTCTATACAATATTCTTCTTCTCTCTGTCTCTCTCTTCTTATCAAGATTCTATACAATAACCTTTGTCTGTCTGTCCCTGTGTTCTTATCAAGATTCTATACAATAACCCTCTTCTTTCTGCTCTGTCTTTTTATCAAGATTCTATACAATATTCTTCTTCTCTCTGTCTCTGTCTTCTTATCAAGATTCTATACAATATTCTTCTTCTTTCTGTCTCTGTCGTCGTTGTCAAGATTCTATACAATAATCTTCTTCTCTCTGTCTCTCTCTTCTTATCAAGATTCTATACAATAACCTTCGATTGTCTGTCTTTCCCTGTCTTCTTATCAAGATTCTATACAATATTCTTCTTCTCTCTGTCTCTGTCTTCTTATCAAGATTCTATACAATAGTCTTCTTCTCTCTGTCTCTGTCTTCTTATCAAGATTCTATACAATAACTTTCATCTATCTGTCTTTGTCTTCTTATCAATATTCTATACAATATTCTTCTTCTCTCTGTCTCTGTCTTCTTATCAAGTTCTTATACAATATTCTAATTCTCTCTGTCTCTGTCTTCTTATCAAGATTCTATACAATAACCTTCTTCTTCTTCTCTCTCTCTCTCTCTGTCTGTCTGTCTGTCTGTCTTCTTATCAAGATTCTATACAATATTATTGTCTTCATTGTCTCATCTTCTTACCAAGATTCTATACAATATTCGTCTTCTTTCTGTCTCTGTCTTGTTACCAAGGTTCTATACAATATTACTGTTCTCATTACACAATTGATTACTATCTCAAGCTGTCTGTTAAAAAGAATATAAGAGCTGTTAGAAAATTTAGATTAGTACTATGAAATGTAAAATCCCGTTTTCTATGCCATTAAGCTATACTGGGGATACAATGTTAGGCCCGTATTTCCAAGACCTTTGGTACACGAAAGTGTGATATGGTCAGTATCACGCTCGGTCGCATTTACCTTCCAAGTTTTTTTTTTCTGGTACCCATTCTTATAGGGTGGGTGGATCCCGGGGCCTTCTTTGGTGTGGTGGTGCCAGAAAAGAATCCCCACTGCTGGGAATTGAACCTTGAACCAAAGGATTAGCAGACGGTGCGTCTAACCACTCAGCCAAAATTTATATTGGTAAAACTGTAAATAGATGAAGAACAAAAATAGATCAGGCCTATTTCACATTTCACAAAATGGGGACTCCATACGTTTTTTCGTCTCAGTATAATTTGCGAAGTAAATGTAAAATAATACGTCAAGTCTATCTTATATCATAAAGCAAAAACAAATTAGTCATGGACACACACACGCACAAAACCCCACCCCAAAAACTGAGATACAAAAAGAAATCTTTGGAGAGCAAATAAGATGCAGTTTCTCAAAAGAAAACTACGAGTCATTTACGATGACTGGATGATTAATGAGAAAAATATAAGAAAAGTTCATAGAAACAAAAAAAAGACGTTTAATCAACAGTAATAAAAAAGTGACAATTATAATTTTTGGACAAATAATGTGAAAGGAGGGATTTGAAATATTTGTCACGGGTAGAAATAAAGGCAGAAGATAACTGATCAATAAAACATAATTTTTTTTTATCGATAAGACAGAAAGTTAACAGCAGACATTCATCATGTATTCAGTTTGCTAGAGATTTAACCAACAACAGTGCGTGATACGGCATTTGATGATGGTGATGATGATGATGATGATGATGATGACTGAGTGTATGTAGAATTAAGTGTGCTTTCAGTTTTAATAGCTAGATATTTAGCATACCGAAGTGATCAACGGAGACAGACCAAGAGGCAGGCCAAGACAACGGAGGCGTGACTACCTGAGAGAAGACCTACGAGCTCTCGGAGTGGACAACTGGCAGGAGAAGACTAAGAACAGAGAGGAAGGGAGACAACTGGCAGAAGAAGACTAAGAACAGAGAGGAAGGGAGACAACTGGCAGGAGAAGACTAAGAACAGAGAGGAAGGGAGACAAATGGCAGAAGAAGACTAAGAACAGAGAGGAAGGGAGACAACTGGCAGGAGAAGACTAAAAACAGAGAGGAAGGGAGACAACTGGCAGAAGAAGACTAAGAACAGAGAGGAAGGGAGACAACTAGCAGGAGGAGACTAAGAACAGAGAGGAAGTAGACAACTGACAGGAGAAGACTAAGAACAGAAAGGAAGGGAGACAACTGGCAGAAGAAGACTAAGAACAGAGAGGAAGTAGACAACTGGCAGAAGAAGACTAAGAACAGAGAGGAAGGGAGACAACTGACAGGAGAAGACTAAGAACAGAGAGGAAGGGAGACAACTGGCAGGAGAAGACTAAAAACAGAGAGGAAGGGAGACAACTGGCAGGAGAAGACTAAAAACAGAGAGCAAGGGAGAAAACTGACAGGAGAAGACTAAGAACAGAGAGGAAGGGAGACAAATCTTGCCTGCAGCAATGAGCCGCAATGGCTCGGAAAGCTGAATGAATGTAGCATTTCTATAAATCTATATTGGTCACATTTATCATGATATGAAAATAAAAATTACGAAAAATAAAAACAAAATTAAATAGAAATGAACAAAATACATTGAAAGAAAAATGAATATTAATTTGAAATAAAAATTAAATAGGAAAAGTGAGAATGAGAACCATTTAAATTGTTCTACTGACGAGGCACATATTTAATAATCCATTATAAGAGATTCAAAGATTCCTTTTTAACGGTTATCTTAAACTGCTCTTACAGACACCGAATACAATTAATAGTTTTCTGAATAGTCCCGAAAATTTTGTTTAGTAGATAGTCATTTATAATGTATGTAGTTACTTTTGTACTGAGTGAATGTTTAAGAGCGAAACGTAAATGTTATATTTTATTTTATGTCTCTCAGCTTCAATGTTAGTTATGTTTGTTATATTAACAGCATATTTGTAGAATGCCTGGAATAGAGTGAAAGATGTATGATAAAGGGCAGAATGTCAGACGGGCCTGCGTGCCCAATTCTTAACCCTTTTGAAATAAAGATCAATCAATTAATCAATCAGTCTCTTCTTAGGCAGAAAAACCAACCTTGTTTTCTCATGAAATGATGAAATAGTAGAGAAACCAATCATATGTTCTCATGAAATGATGAAATTAAAAAAAAACAATTTTCTTTTTCTCATGAAATGATGAAATAGTAGAGAAACCAATCATATATTCTCATGAAATGATGAAATTTTTTAAAAATCCAATTTTCTTTTTCTCATGAAATGATGAAATAGTATAAAAACTAATCATATGTTCTCATTAAATGATGAAATTTAAAAAACAAAAAAACACCACAAACTTTCTTTTTCTCATGAAATGATGAAATAGTAGAGAAACGAATATTTTTTTACTGACATGGTGAAATAATAGAGAAACTAATCATTTTTTTCTGAAATAGCAAAGAAAGCAACCTTTATTTCTCATGGAGTTATGAAATAAAGTTGATAATGATATCAAATGTTTTTTCTCCTCGAAATTTAGTTATCAGAGTTGAGTTTTATTAAAGGGATTTTAATTGCTTCATCTCTCCATCCCATAACAATAGAAGTGTATATTCGTGAAAATAGGTGACGATGATGTAAGAAATTAAATGAACTTAAATATGAAGATCCGTGTTAATGTTTGTCAGACTGAAATAGACAAAATGCCACTCTAATCTCTAAATAATTTTGTGCCAAAACGACTTCCAGAACATTCTACAAAACTGCACTCTTTATAGAGATTTAGGACCACCGTCTTGGACACAGAAAAAGTACACACATGGAAAACTTTGAAGCACACATGGAAAACTTTGAAGCACACATGGAAAACTCCCTCCTGCCATGAAATTCTTGGGAGACGACCAAGCGTATGGAGCTGAAGGCAAAAGAAAAAAATGTCAAAAGCCATTCTGTATTCACAAAAGCCACTCTGTATACTCAAAGGCCACTCTGTACAGCTGCTGGACATAATGTCATATTTTTGTGTTTCTGTGACTCTGGAAGTCTCTTGGATACAATCGCCAAAGAAAGTGAACAGAAAGACCTTACTTTGAACATCAAAAAGACATAGACTGTGTTATATCTAAGAAACAGAATCCACCAAAAATGCAGTATAAAATTAAATGGAACTATTCTAAAGTAGGTGCAGAAATTCAAATACCTTGGAGCAGTAATAACGTCAGATGGGAAATGCAAAACAGAAATTAAGAACAGAATAGGGCAACTACTGCATTTCAGAGAATGAGAAACATATTATGCAACACATCCTTATCAATTAATGTTAGAAAAGGAGTCCTACACAACATTATAAATTAATGTTAGAAAACGAGTCCTAAAATTTTATATTGAACCTATCTTGGTATATGGAAGTGAATCATGGACAATACGCAGGTCTGCAAAAAAGTCACTGGAAGCAGCAGAAATGTGGTTTATTAGAAGAACGTTGCGAATTCCCTGAACAGCAAACATAACTAACGAAGAATGTATGAGAAGAGTTGGAGAGACAAAAAAAATCTTGTAAAAAAATAAGAGAGAGACAATGTACCTTCATAGGACATGCAATGAGAAGAGGGAGCAATGAAAATATTATAACAACAGGGAAAATAGAAGGAAGAAGAGCCAGGGGAAGACAAAGAGAAATGATACTGGACAAGGAACTGAGCTAATGGCATGCATGAAGGATCGTGTACTCTGGAGAAGCACGGCACATGATGATGATGATGATGATGAAAGAAACGGATATTTTATCAAGCCGTGCACTATTTCGCATTTTATTATAATTCCCAATATAAGAGAGAGAAAGAGAGAGAGAGAGAGAGAGAAAGGAAGAGGGAGAATAAGAGAGACAGAAACTGAAAGACTCAGACAGAGAGAAAGTGTGATATAAAAAGAGAGACAAGCAGAGAGAAAGGCCAGAGAGAGAAAGCAATAGAAATATAGACAGAGACAGAAAGATAAAGAGACAGAAGCAGAGAACGGGAGAGACAGATACAGTGCAGCGAGACATAGAGACAGAATCAGACATACAGACAGAGACAAAAACGGAGAGAGAGAGAAATTAAGAATGATGAATAAGAGCTCAAGAAGAAGAAAAAGAACATTAAAAAGTCTTTTGAGCTAGTTACCCTCGTCCAGAAAGAAAATGATACTAAATAAAGATATCTTACTGTTGTAGACATTACAGAAAGAATATCGGAAGATATATAAGACCAGAAGATGAAGACAGACAAATGATGAAGCGCTTTTGTAAAACATAAGCTTGTACAGATACATCTACAGCTCAAAAGACAAGTCGTAAAATGCACCCAAAAGAAAGCGGCAAGTAGCTCGTTTGACGCCACTCATAGATGAACGCCCTTGTCGTTTATGAAAAAAAAATCGAAACAAGAGCCCGAAAGACGTAACCTTATTTATTCAAGGAAGACAAATCGTTAGAAACCATTAAGCATGCAGGGGTAGGTAAACTTGGCACAAAACAAAATGCCATGAATGCTACAGAATCTATTCATTTCTAACACCGAAATGTTTACTTCTGCTAATAGCTTTCTTGTTTCCATATAACCTGTGAGAGCATGAAATAATCCAAGAAATACCTTTTATTTTCCCTTTTGCTGCTTTTCTACTTCTCTGATCTGAGCTTTGAATACTGGTAAAGGAATAATGAATTTTGAAAGACAACGCCAAACTAGGACACTATTTCCGTTAGTGTGTTCAAAGTTTTCGTCATGTTTTGCATTTCTATGAGCATTATTTTTTGTTCTCTGATCTTTAGCAAACTGGAACACCTAGTAACAACAGGAAAACTGGATGGACAAAGGGACAAATGAAGGAAAAGAAAAAAGATACTTAACGGCCAAAAGGAGTGGCATGGAGCACGGTCCAACACACATCTTACAGAAAGAGTAAAGGACAGGTGGTTGTGGAAGTCAAGGCCATCAACGCCTGACTGGCATGGACCAGAGAGAGAGAGAGAGAGAGAGAGAGATCTTTAGCATTGTTAAGCCCCATTCCTACGTTACACCTCCCAGGACCATTATAAAAGAAATGGCAACTGCAGTAAAACTGGTTCTAGTAATGAAAACAGATGGTTGTGAGGTAGTTCTACAAAAAAAAAAAGGTAGAAAGAGTAAGGAAGGTAGGCAGAAACCAGAATGGCAGAAAGGAAGATAAATTTTGTTCCAAAGCTTCTTACTAGGAGGAGGCACAAAAGCTGACATTTTATGCCGGAATTTCTTACCATGAAGAGGCAAAAAAAAAAGGCTAAGTCTATATATTTTTCGTCTATTTTTCGTATTTTTATGTGTCGTGTGTTGTTTTTATACGTGATCCATGAAAATTGACTTTGGCCGAAATATTGAATTGTTGTATGTCCTTCATTTATATGCACTCATCTTGGTTTCTGCCACACTTGTTTCTACCCACTTTCCTCACTCTTTCTATCTTTTTTATAAAGCTGAACCACACATCAATCTATTTTCATTACCGGAAAGATCATTATCACAAATTCAAACTGGCTTGAAGAAATCATCTCTAGTAAAATTCCTGTGTGGGTTCACAACAGTGCCAAGTATAAATTAATCGACCAAGGAAGTTCTAAGAATTAAGGCACTTTAATCATAGTGTTAGCATATTTTATGCATGCACCTCTCCATCATGTTTCATGAAGTATTCATAAGTGGAAATTGGGATTTTATGGTAACCTGGGAAAATAGCAATGAGACATAATACAATTTCATGAGAAAAAAGTAACGAATTAAGGAATCGGATTATCAATAATATTTTTATTCACGTTTTCTTTTTCCCTCGGTTGCTGCTGCTTTTTTTTGGCGGGGGGGGGGGGGGGGGGGAGTTACATACCATTAACACATTAAAAGGATGAAATATAAATTTGTTTTAAAGGTATTAAGAGAACTGTGCAGTAAAATAGTGCCGTGTCTTGTCCTTTTTGTCTTGTCTTCAATCTCCCTGGAACTGAGAGATGGTGTTCTTTGGAGCCGATGCTTCTTCTTCTTCATACACTTCTACCACCAAGATAGCCCCGTGTTGCTACTGAATTTACCTGAATTTACTCCTGCGATCCTCGAGATATATCTCATTTAGGATGGAGGCTAAGAGCATCAGGGGGCTTTGGCCTATATTCCTGGTGGGTCAATGAAGCGGAATTGCGAGATAATGTGGCTTTCGGAACCTCGACGTGGTTTGGATATGAAATCTGCCGGGTGAGAGAAGGTTGCCAAATCTAGGCTATACTGGTCCAGTGTCTCCGACTTCAGCGTTTGGTGGTCATGGCCGCTACCTTCCTTGGTGGTGACCAAAATGTAGCTTTTGTCGAGGAAGACGAATCCTCGCCACGTGTCGAGTTTTACCCCTGGATTAAGCCGGTTTAGACATATTGTCCCAGTTCGGGTGTACACAGAACATGGCCGGCCTCTACAGCAGAGGTGCCGTGATACAGGCTGCCTTCAAGTTTCACCGCTGGGTTAAGAAGGTTTAGGCGTATTATCCCAGTTTGGGTGAAAATAGGACGTGGCCGGCCTCTAGAGCAGAGGCGCCGCGATATGGGTAGCCCTCAGGGCGAGACTACTGGCCATACCAATTAAACTTCACTTTAAACCTTTCCCACGGCGGCGTTGCACGGCAACCCTAATCGCATCTTTCTTCACTGGCCGGGAGGGGTTGCACCCTACGCATGGCAGCCGAAGAATCTCGCCATCTGGGAGGAGCCAGTGCTGTGAAGGTGTTGAGGTAGAGCATCGTGTCGGGTTGGGAGTGGCTTAAGGCGGCTGTGTTTTTTGTCTCTGAGTGCAGCTAAAAAGGTGTGTAATACTTCTTTAGTAGACTCCACCACCATACCACTATGGGGACTAGGGAGATCCTCGTCCTGTTAGCTGAGCTAGACCTGTTACTGACGGAGAGGTGAGACAGGGTCTTGGTCAGCTATCGTTCATCAACCCTGACGTCAGCATGGCTACTATGCGTCTCTGACTGCCAAAATGGATAGCGTCTTCACCGCCTCCCCCCTCCCCCCAATCATCACCACCAATAAAATGGTAACAGCTAGAGGACTAGAGATACAATCATAGACGAGAGATAAAGGAAATCACATTCTTATCAGCTTGAGCATTTGACAGAAGTCTGAAACGACCGAGGACATACAAGTGTATATTTCCGAATTTTACATGGTAAAAGAATCATGAAATAACATTTTTATTTATGTTCTAATTATTTCTGCTAAAGTTTACTTGTTAAGTGCCAAGAGTGCTTTTTCTAAATAAAAAAAACCAAAACCAAAAAACCACGTGCTTGCAGTGGGCGTTTAAGTTGTAGAACTGTTCCTGACATTATAATTGCGCACTAATACATATTATTAATATTGAAAACATCAGTAAACTTATTATTACTGGAAATTATGAAATTCTTTTTTATATTTTAGAAGGGAATAAAATATTCCTATTCGGTATCTTCTTCTTCTTCTTCTTCTTCTATCTGCCTGAGAACTGCGAGCCTAAAGTTTTACAGTCGATGTAGTGAAGATGTTGAGACACAGCATCATATCAGATTAGGATCGGGTTACGACGACCATTTTTTTCAATGCTTGGGTGAGGAGGGGGGGGGAGCTAAAATCCTGGAGGTGTGCAATACTTGTTTAGCAGACTCCACAGCTGTGAAGAACTACAGCGATGTCCTCTATAGTAGCCAAGCTAGGCCTGTTGGGGGAGATAGGTACGGACGGAGAGGTGAAACAAAGTCTTCGGCCCCTCCCCCCCCAACCAACTCCAGGAAAACCAGATAAAAGACCCATTTCCTAGAAATACTATACGGTACATCGTTCTAGATAACAATAATCTTATAACTCTCTCTCTCTCTCTCTCTCTCTCTGAACCTTAAGTGCCCAGGGCACATGGGGCTTCCGCAAGGGTTTTCCACAAATGCCTGTCCTTCGCCTTTTTTTCTGCTCTTGCCCAGGTGAGCCCTCTATTGCTCAACATCCTTTCTGTTGTTCTTCTCCATGTCTCTTTTGGTCTACCCTTACTTCTGCTCCCCTGTGGTGTCCATCTTAGTGCTATTTTTGGTAGTGAGTTGTCAGTCATTCGGAGCACATGTCCCAACCATCGCCAGCGTCTTTCCTCAATAATTGTTGTCAGTGGTTTCATCTGCATTTCTGATAATCTGATAATAAGATGTTATTTCTTATGGTGTTTGGCCAAACTATTTTTCTAATTCTTCGTAAACATTTAGTCTGGAAAGAATTCAACTTGTTTTCTATGGTTTTGGTGATTTTCCAGCATTCACTACCATAGAGTAGTACACTTAGAACATTACTCTTAAATATCCTGATTTTCATATTTATGCTTAGTTTTTTTTGATTTCCATATAGTAATCTTATAACTAGCCAGTTAATAAATACAGGAGAAGGGTACAGATAAACTCTTGCATCATGAGCAAGACACAAAAGCGTGATCAATCTTATTCCCCACCCCCCCCCCCCCCCCCGTACTTCCATGATACATAGATTTAGAACCCCTGTCTTAGCCAATATCAGCCATGATTTTCCAGTCATCTTCAGCTTTTGACAATGTATTGCACCTAAGGTTCACTGAGCTGACACAGATTAACATACGTACCATACATATATAAGTAGATTATGCTAGTACGTGATTTATTTTCAGAATCTGCAGTCATGGCTAATAACGACAAGGCTGGACCTTGAAAAAAGACAGTGCCCGATAGAGCGAGATGGTCTCTGTTAGGAGGCAGATCACTCTTTTCCCAGGCTATTTATTGATTCGTTTAAACAAAATGGCCTGCTCATCTATTTTTCATTTCTCATATTCATTTGCTGAAAATACAATTTTTCATTCGGATGATTTATCATGTTTGCTGTAAATTATAAGTGTACTCACACAAGTGGAATCCATAAAAGGAGAGTACTTATGCTGTTCCCTGCTCACGGTTAAAGACATGAGAGGAAAAAGAGTGACATCACCAGTGAGCACTGTAGTAGGGGGAATTTCAGGGCTGTAGGTAGACAGGCAGCCAGGTAGGTAGATAGGCAGGTAGATAGATGGGCAGGTAGATAGGTAGATTAGATAGATAGATAGACAGACAGACAGGTAGGAAGGCAGGCAGATAGATAGATAGATAGATAGATAGATAGATATATAGATAGATAGATAGATAGATAGATAGATAGATAGATAGGCAGGCAGACAGATAAATAGATAGATATATAGACAGACAGACAGGTAGGCAGGCAGGCAGACAGATAGATAGATAGATAGATAGATAGATAGATAGATAGATAGATAGATAGATAGATAGATAGATAGATAGATAGATAGATAGATACTGAAGAGGAGATGGGAGCAGAACTTATTGGTAGACTCAAATATTTCCAAAAATTATTTCCGTTATATAAATCTCTATTAATCTTGTCGCTTTTTTTCCTACAAAACACACTAATATGTTCCGTGCACTGCTTAAAATATTATAACACAACTAATGGCATTCTATAAATTCTGGTCCGTTATTTTTATTGTCTGTTTTTTTTTTTTAAATAAAAGACCTGCCATATTTTTAATACTCTATATGCAAGAATCAATCAAATTAAAAGCACAGTATATACAAGGCAGATACCTAAGAAAAATACTCGATATAAAGTTGTACTAATTCAAGGACAAGAAGAAGATAAGGCAGATGAGATAATAACAACTTGTCTCATGGGTAATCAGAAAAAGGAGATGGACATATGTCGACCACATGATGAGAAGAAACAGTCAGAGAGTCCCAACACAAGCTATCAAGTGGAGACAACAGGCCGAAGAAAAAAAGAGGCCGAGCACGTGACGCTCTAAATGGGACATTGCTAAGAGGGGCCAAATTAGTTGAAATAAAATCCCTCGATTTTATGAGGAATTTTTGGGCCCACAAAGGATACCAACAGTGGAGAATGGATAGCTAGAAAGAATACTGAACTGAAAAGCTTATTTAAATACCAATGAATTACAAGTGCCTTGAAACTGAACAGACTACGCTGGTTCGGCCATGTAGAAGGAATGGAAGAGAACAGACACACGCAAATTATGTACGCTCAAGAAATGAAGGAAACAAGACCAAGGGGTAGAACAAGGCAGAGATGGAACGACAACATAGAAGAGGATATAAAAGAAACTGGTGTCACCAACTCTAGAGAGAAGATTAGGAATAGAGAGGAATGGAAAAGAACTTTATCTGCAGCAATGAGCCTCAGTGAAAGCTGAAGAAGAAGAAGAAGAATCCCTTGATGATGTTGAAAAGCTCGCTGAAAACAGGAAAACTTGGCGAACTACCATGCGAGCCCTATGTGACGTTTAACGGTGCAGGAAGGATGTAAGATATATAAGGCATGCCTTCCCGCACGCATATACGATAATTGAGTAAGAAGGGGACGAACACACTATCGAAAGTAATCTTCCAACAACACCTCCTGTGGTTCTGTGTTAATAGAGAAAATACTTCTGCAAGCGTTTGCCTGCTTGTTGTCCTAGCATCACAGAGCCTGGTGTTTATTTTGTTAGTGGTGAGGGGAAATATCTCTAGTCTCAGAAACCCATGCTCATTGCAGCAAGTAAACCAGGCATGTAAACCTGAAGATTAGACGAAAAATGCACAAGCGATTATTTATGTATCTTGGAACGTGCAAAAAACATTTACAGCAACATGCCTGCCTTATCAGAGTATTAGCTCCACGATTCTCGCTAGTGTTTGAATGCGTTTATTTCTTCAGTGCGTCATCAAGTAGAGCCGATCACTCAGATACCCTGGACCCAGCGCCTTTAAGAGTGATGCAGAACTATTTTTCTTTACGAACCCTCCCAAAATGATTAGATTTTCGGATGTCATCCACTACGCCTCTCTCCTATCCCATTAAAACAACGGAATCGCTCCAGGTTTAGGATCGATGAACCAGCTGGACTTTGGTCTTGTCGAACCACCTAGGGCCAGCCCCTCTTAAGTTCATCAAGAAAGACATTACCTCCCTGTAGCGTTGCCGGAAACAGAATGTATAGAACCAACTTGAGCAGAGAAACAGGGATTGGTGGGCTTCCAGTTATGTTGCAACTTGTACAGAAGCCTGGATGTTGTTACTGACCCCCAAACCATTATGAATACGTAAGGCGTTGGTAATCTGGAAGAGCCAAAGCAGTCAGAGCAATTTCTGGGAAGTTGAAAGAGCAAAAACAAAGTCATAGCAATCTTTGAGAAGTCCAAAGAACCAAAGAAATCAGAGCAATCTTTGAGAAATCGAAAGAGCCAAAGCAATGAGGGTAATCATCATCTGGAGCAAAGAAAATTAACCTAGAGCAACCAGTAGGATCATCACAGTCGAAAAGACAAAGCTGACCGAGATCCTGTCCCACCAGCCCCGTTAGTTCCCAGTAAGAGGCTCAACCTGGAGGAACAAAATTTCCGAAAACAAGTAATTTAATCCAGTTTTCCTCATTGCTCACTTAGTCAATATTCGCTGTGGAGTCTGCTAAAGAAGTATTGGACACCTCCAAGTTTTGCACCACTCCCCCAACCAGGCATTAAAAAAATAGCCGCTGTATCTCCATCCTAATCTGATATGATGCTGTGCCTCACATCGGCTGTAAAAACATCATACTCGCAGATCTCGGTAGATTGCAGAAGAACAAGAAGATACTGAATTGGGATATTTTATTCCCTCCTATTATGTAGTAAATACATGTGTATTTCTATATACTTGATGCAGTTATTGAAATGTCAGGGTCTTATGTTTGATTATAATGTTGTAAACGTGCCCAGAATACTGTGTTTTCAGAGAGAGAAGGAGATAAAGCGCTGGCGGCCACTTCCTATCCATAACAATCTCATTTGTGGCAGCGCTAGCTTGATAATTAACAACGTTTACACTGGTCGTTTAGCAATATTTTTCTCACATTTGATTCACGCAGTCTTTCAGTATTGTTTATGCAGGTTATTGTTCTGCACTGTTCATTTAAATAATTTTTTTCTACAGTGTTGATTTAGTTAGTCCTTGTACACTGTTAATTTAATCAATTTTCTGCAATACAAAGTTATTTCTTCTTTTTCACTGTTCGTTTAGCCAATTTTTTCCACACTGTACATATAGCCAGGATTTCTAGGTTGTTCATTTTGTCAGTTTTTCTACACTTTTCGTTTAATCATTTTTTTTAAACGCTGTTCATTTAGCCAGTTTCCTAGAACTTTCATTTAGTCAGCTTTTCTATACTGTTCATTTACCCATTTGTTCCACACTGTTCATTTAATTAATTTGTGTACATTATTCATTTAGCTTTTTTCTACCCTGTTTATTTAGCCATTTGCTACACTATTTATTTAGTCATTTTTCTACACCATTTATTTGGCCATTTTTCTACACTTTGTATTTAGCCATTTTTCCAAACTATTTCTTTAAATCATTTTTCTATACTATTTATTTAATCATTTTTCTACACTATTTCTTTAAGTCATTTTTCTACACTATTTATTTAGTCATTTTTCTGCACTATTTATTTAGCCATTTTTCTACACTTTTTATTTAGTCATTTTTCTATGGTATTTATTTGGCCATTTTCTACACTATTTATTTAAGTCATTTCTCTAAACTATTTATTTAGCCATTTTTCTACACTATTTATTTAGTCATTTTTCTACACTGCTTACTTAGTCATGTTTCTACGCTCACCATGCACGAAATTTTGTTATTTTTTTCTATTTCCTTCATTATTTTCTCACACACTTTTCGTACGATCCTTCTTTTGTTTCTTGTGGGATGGTGCTCCCAGAAGTCTTCGTGGTGAGGAAATCTGTGGAGTTTTGCCTTTGGGTCCACCCCGGATTTAAAGGAACCCACCTTTAACACACTCTTAGTCTAAAATAATGGGAATGTAGTACAGCATCATCACTTCATACGCTGCTAAGCACACCCTGGTCAACATGGAAATGAAGCAACAAACAGCAATCATCTTCGTCATCATCGATTAAAAAAAATCATTTCAAGCATTATTGCATTCGGTGCAACGTTACTGATCAGCTCATAATAACACAAGGATTCTTAAACTTTGGATGATTTTATACCTCTATTGGACTGCCCAAGGTGTCCTCATATCCTTCACCTAACCTCCGTGGCTGATGTAAAGTTTGGACGAATAATACTAACACTATTAGCAAGCCAAGATTATTCTATCCTATAAGAATACTAGGTCATCTTGCTTACAACCGAGAGGTCTACAGGAGAGCTGTTAGGGAAACAAAGTTCCACGAGGGATATGCAAATGACTGACTGACTGATTGACTGACTATAAAATTACTAGCATACCTTCAAAAAATGTCAAAATCTTGAATCTACTTGACCAATATTGCTATAAACAAAATAGCTGGAAAAAATCACAGAGGTTTCATGTTCATTTTATACTTAACGGTGATAGTTAAGAATCTACATTCTAATCTAACAGTTCTCACAAATATTGATCGGGGATTGATCTTTCATCATTTGATTTCCGTACTTCCTTATCTTACTGACGCCCACGGATAGAGAACACTTATAAATGCATGCCTGTGTAGAATTTCAGCCATAGTGTCCTGCGTTGTGATCAATATCAGCTAAGTGTTGCCGCTTACCTAAGACTCTACTGTCCACTTTTCTCTATCCCAGCCTCTAGTACAGTCTTCTTTGTCAAGGACGCCATTGTTAGAGCTCCTCAGGAAGAAATCTTCTGCCTGTCAAAACATGAAGGAGATTCTGAACTTTTTCTAAATTCTGCTCGCAGAAAGTGGAACGAAATCATTTTCTGAATTAAAGACATTTTTTTTCTTCCGATTATTTAGAACGGATTTAAAAAAAACAGAAAATAATGTGCGTGCGCGGAAGAAGTTTTATCGTGGTCAGAAGAAAGCAATTTAGGGAGTTTTAGAAAAAAAAATAGAGACAAAGAGAAGAATATTGAAAATCATGATCAAGACTGTAAGTCATTACGTTTGCAAATGAGCAGTGCCATAAATTATAAATTAAGTATCTTCTCAGTTACAATGTGTGCCCAGGTTGGTGTAGTGCTTAGCTTACTGGCCTGCAGATTAGAAGGTCCACCGTTCCATTCCGCATTCGGGCGGAACTTGTTTTTGGACAGACCGGCACCGGGTTCATTACAGCCTCAAATAAATGGGTATCTGGGGCTTCTCTAGGAAAACAAAGATAGCGAAAAACAGGTGCTGGCATCCCTACCTCAAATGCTGTAGAGGCCTGGACATGTGAAGTCACTAACACTTCACATCTCAACGGTATGCAGATGCCAAGGGACTTAGATTATATACTTATTATTTATACTTGCTTGTACTTGTACGAACTCCCTGTAACTGTGGGCTGTTCTTCTTTTGCAGCCGATGATGTAGAGGTGCTGAGGCACAGCATCATATCGGCGTGGGAGCGTGTAAACTTAGCTGGTGCTACATCTACATCTTACGGATAGACTGGGAAGAATTAAATCAACTTAGCTGTGTCAGTCATTCCCTTGGCAGGTACTAGCGTACTGCGTGGCCAATATTCCGCGATCCCCCTGACCGCCAACCCAGATTCTCCCCTCCAAGGATACTGTATGCCAGTTAATTCAGCATTTTATACACATTCATACATCACATCAACATGAAATACATATCACCAAGCCAGGTATCAATTTGCATCCATTTATTAACACTCTCTACATAAATCATAGTGACGTCGCCACACATTTACATACACAGGACATCAACATGTATCATCATGATAATAACAAGGCATGACATAAATACAATGTATTATCTCTAACTAAATAACAAGTAAACCAGTGGACCATATTGGCCTGGGCTCCTTTGGCCCTACTAATCAATTATACATTATCTCATTATTGTGCCTATGCACTGGTAACACATTTCAACCGCTGCTGCCATGAAATCCCCATCCTCCTATCTCACATAAAACTTCCCTGTGCCAATGCACTGAATAACATATTTCACTGTTGTGCCCATGCACTGAATAACATATTTCAATTTCTGTTAATGCACTAATACTCTTCCACAGCTTCATGAAGTTCACATGTGCTAATGCACTAAATAACATATGATGGACCTAGGTGTGCCCATCCAAATATGACAAAACTCAACAGAATCAGCGATATCTTCACGTGCAACGAAAGTGACGATAATCCAACAGCACATTATGATTTACGACACATCATATAATCCACAGTTCATTTGAATCAACATTGTGAGGTCGGCAGGGCTAACAGAGACAAGGCGAAATTAGCTCCCGCCATATCCTCTAGTTTTCTGCTCTCCTCTCAGCTTCATGAAGTTCACATGAAATTAACACCATGATGGCATTCTCCTGTGCCATTCAAGAGAACATTAATCATTATGAATCATCAATATATATATATAACTGAACCTTAAGTGCCCAGGGCAGATGGGGCTTCCGCAAGGGTTTTCCACAAATGCCTGTCCTTCGCCTTTTTTCTGCTCTTGTCCAAGTGAGCCTTCTATTACTCAACATCCTTTCTGTTGTTCTTCTCCATGTCTCTTTTGGTCTACCCTTACTTCTGTTCCCCTGTGGTGTCCATCTTAGTGCTATTTTTGGTAGTGAGTTGTCAGTCACTCGGAGTACATGTCCCAACCATCGCCAGCGTCTTTCCTCAATAATTGTTGTCAGAGATATATATATATATATATCCACACACAATATTTTGGGCGGCTGGGGCTAAGTATTTCCATATGAAACACCGTAGACGAGATAGAACTTGCACGCCATTTGCCACTGGCTATGCTCAGTGTGACTTTTCCCGCACCTTTTTTCATTTATATAGGTCTTCCACCCCCGCATCATGTGAACTGCATTTCTCCGTCCAAAATCCGTACACTATTCTGGGCTTCGAACGGCAGTTCACAAGCGGGTTATGGCAGCTACTTCTTCGGTCCCGGAGTACAGCTAAAAAAAAGCGTGGGGAGGGGGTGTGCAATGCTTCTTTAGCAAACTTCACCACCATGGGGACTATGGCTATCCCAGCCCCGTTAGCCAGGCTAGGTCTGTTACTGGGGGTACCACGGAGAGGTGGGACAGAGTCTTGGTCAGCTATGGTTCGCTAACCCTGGCTCTGGCATATCAGCTATGGGTCGCTGATTGCCTCATCGGACAAGCGTCTTCACCCCTATGTACTTATTATATGCTGAGTTACACAATTCAACATCAGACTTGTCCCTTTCACTGCCGAGTACAAGTATCTGCATGTCTGTTTCATAACTTGACCATGCATTCAGTTATCACTTTCTGTAGTTGGGTGTTTTGTCACTGAATGACAGAATATTGAAACATCTTCTTTGCATAGATTCAGTGCTGGCTAAGCAAAGTAAGTGTAAAAAAAGGTAAAATTCCCGTTTCCACGCCATTAAGACATATTATGGAATACGGTATTAGACCCGTAAATGTAAGGTGTTATAAAAATGTTCCGCTCAGCATTTCTAGTTCTTTAACAGCGTTCACTGTTATCTATTAAAGAATGTAATAAACTTATAAAGACAGCCCCTTAATGGCATAGAGGAATATAGGGGATATAGTGTAAGAGGCCCCCAGTTTCCTTGACCTGGTGGTACAATAAGTGGTTCTTTGGTAGGATTTACGCCTGACTGCCTTTTCTTTTCAGTCTCAAGGAGCAGCCGGGTACCTGTTTCTACAGCAAGATGACCGGAATACCTCCAGCGAGATTCGAACCACCGACCTCCGCATGAGAAACGAATGCCCTAACTACTTTGCCACTCAGATGGCCAAGTTAATTATTAGATTTCTCCAAAATACAAATGCGGAAATGAATAAAAAGTAGAACAAACAACAGAAAGAATTAAAGCTTCATAAAATGTATTAAAACAGGGCTTTAAAACACATTATAAAACATTTCGTTTATAACCATTGATTGCGCTAAACGGCTGTATCTTTACTGATTAAAAAATAGAAAAGAAAAGAAAAATTTTAGGTCGCCAGTTACCGTAACCGGTTTATATTATCAAACACCAAGTAATAAGCAAACGGCGAAATCAGCTGGAGAATAATCGGACCAGAAGGCTGATTTTCACGAAGGAGAGTCAGCCAGTTTTGACTGTGGTTCAGCGTGTGAGAATTTTGTAAAGGCTAAATCTTAAATGTGGTTCTTATGAGAAATCGCATGGACAATGAAAAGAACAAATGCGCAAGAACAGCTCCAAATGCAATGTAAACTTCTCAAAGAAATAAGGATGAAGAAAAGAAAATAATTGGGCCATATCAAAAGACACAACAATATACTGAAGACCATACTGGAAAAAAATGGTGGAAGGAAAAATAGAAAGAGGTGGACAGAGATGTAGATGGGAAGATAACGGAGCGGAATGGACAGGGCACAGCCTGGCAGAGTGCAGTATTAGGGCGAGGGAGCGAAGGAATTTGAGATTCATTATCGCCAACCTTCGTTCCAGAGAATAATGATGATGATGATGATGATGATGATGACTTGTGCACATAAGGTAGGATAAATATTTCACGCGAACATTTACTTTCCGCTGATGGTTGTAAAGTGTTTAATTTTACTGTTTAAAAATGTATAAAGTGCAGAATGTTGAGAAAGCCAATATTTCGGAAAATTCTTCGTGCACGGTGAATGACAAGTACAGTTGTACCGCTTTCAAACATTCCTAACGCGATCACTGAATCATAACCTGCCATATATATATATATATGAATGATTTGTGTAGCGCATGACGTGATTTTTATCTTACATCTTACAACCTTCCCGTGCCGTCACAAAGGGCTCGCATGGTAGTTCGCCAAGTTTTCCTGTTTTCAACAGCTTTTCAACCTCATCAAGGGATTTTACTCCTATTAATTTGGCATCTCTTAATAATGTCCTCTTTAGAGTTTCACCTGGTCGACCTCTTTTTCTTCGGCCTGTTGTGCTCCACTTGATAGCTTGTTTTGGGATTATCTGACTGTTTCTTCTCATCACATGACCGATAAATGTCCATCTCCTTTTTCTGATCACCCATAAGACAGGTTGTTGTTTGCTCATTTGTCTTATCTCTGCTTTGTTCTTGAATTCGTTCCACTTTGTACCGAGTATTTTACTTAGGCATTTGTTTTCAAAAGTGTCTAATTTCTTGTCTATTTCTTTTGTTGTTTTCCAGCATAAATGAGGGTGGATATTACATTTGAACTGAATAATCTTAATTTTGTTTTTGTGCTTATAACTTTTGAATGCCATATGTTCTCAAGATTCTTGAAAGTCAGTGCTGCTGATTCTTAAATATAATTTTTTAAAATCTGAGCGAAGAACTGCATTCTTGCTATTAAAGAGGTTCGCCCATTGATTGTATCCGATGTCTGGCTACTCAAAGTTCTCTTCCTATTCATTAATGAGTATTTAGAGGGTATTTTATAATTTTTATGGGTATTTTGGGTTTTTGACTGTTGGTACAGTATCGTCTGAATACCTCACGTGTCCCTAAATCGTGTATATATATATATATATATATATATATATATATACGCAGAATGTTGTTCTATGGTTCTTTAGTGAATTATTATTTATACTGTCCCACATACACAGATATCTGCAAAAAATTTCACGCTGTCAAGGCTATACAATGCAAGAAAACTTGGTTTCTGTATATCTTTTTAAAAGTATCTTCCTTTATTCAATGAATGAACCTTTTTTTTTTTACTTCTCATTTTTATTCTTCAATATTCACAATGTCCATTTTAACTCTCAACCCATCAAACATCATCTATGAACCATGAAAATATTTTGTACCGAAAAGTATATGTTTTACTGGGTAGCATTTACGGTAGTTTAAGATTATACATTCCTAACTAGGAAACAAAACTATATGTATCTGTAATTATTTTTGAATATATTTTTTTTAAAAATCCTATTTAAACGTCTGAGAGTAGGCTACGAGTATAAACACAAAACATCTGAGGTGCTTGTGTGGCCATTTCTTCATTAGTGGATTGTTATTGTGTGTTTTACATTTCTTATTATTTCATCTTATTATCTACTAATGCTGTTTCTGATCACTTTTCTCCTGTTTCTGTCTCTTTTTTTCCCATAAAGCTGGACTAAATACCTCTGTCTGCATCCACTCCTTTATTACTTGATGAAAAATACGTCTTTCTTTTACAAAACCAGTTCTGAGGCAAGAAACAAAAGTCTAACAGTTTGAGACTTTTCTATTTTCACTTCTGACATCTTTTGTCTTCTGAACGTGTGGACGTTTAACTTGTGTACGTTTAACGTGTGTACGTTTAACGTGTGAACGTTTAACTTGTGGACGTTTCAGCTGTTAAATATTCTTGCAGTTTATTTTATTTAGCTGCCAAGGTCTATCTGAGATTTAATGAACTCCTCAATTTATTATTTTGTCCACGTAGTTACTTTCTCAAAAAAGAACAAATATATCCATACTACAGGAGCTTGGTATAGAGAAGGCTGGCTAGTAAAGAGGATTAAACAAAGGAAACTTAAATATTTTCGACACATTAAACGTTTTGATAATATAGAGAAGACCATCTTGGAAGGGTACATAATGGGAAAAAAGAAAGAGAGGAAGACCAAGGCGAAGATGGCTGCAAGACATCTTTGATGATCTGCAAATGGATGCATCAGCAGCAGGCCATCTTGCTCACAACCGAGAGGCCTACAGAAGTGCTGTTCAGGAGGCAAAGTTCCCCAAGGGACATGCACATGAATGAATGAATGAATGAGTTACTCTCTCTCTCCCTCTCAGTTTGTCAATTCATCACACTCTTTCTCTAACTCTACCTCTATCTATTTCTCTGTCTCTTTCTGTCTGTCTGTCTGTCTGTCTGTCTGTCTGTCTGTCTGTCTCTCTCTCTCTCTATATATATATATATATGTATATATATAGAGAGAGATACCGGTGTCTTTGTCCATGTAGTTATTTAAAATTTTACCAATTTATTCTATCTATCTATCTGCTGTGCTCTCTTTTTCCACACACATCCTATCCTACACCTTCTTGAAGCACGTGCTATATTGTGTTATCCTGTCTTTTCGCTGACTACAACCGCGTAGCTATCTGATATCTGTACTACGTTGCTCTTTTATTTTATCTTTTAACACTTCTCATTCAGCCAGTTTTCTACGCTAAACGTTATTATTTTCGTAACATTTAATTTTCTACGATTTCTGTGAAATATCTTGCCATTATCTTATTGTTTTTCTTCAGTACTGTTATTTTGTCTACAAGCTGCAGCCTTTTCCTGCCATTCATTTCTCTGTGTTTTTGTTTTTGTTTTCATTTTCATTCCTATCCGGTATAATTTCTCTTCCCCTCCTGGATCGACAATTACACCAAGTTTTTCTTTCTTTCTTTTTCACTGTTCAGCAATACTTTCTTAATCTTTTCGTTACTTTGTATCCGTCATACATCTTTTATTTATTTTTGTTCCCTTCATTTTCTACGAGGAGATCTTAATTATGTTTGATGTTTTTTTTTACAATTATTTTCTTTTCTTTGAGTTTGCTCCCCTTTTCTGCTGACAATGGATGCTGTGAAATACTAGAGCCAGTTTCAAGGATTGTTTTTAATTGTTTGCGGTGCCTTCAGATTCTTTTGCTAATGAACTGGGTTTTTTTGTTGTTGTTGTTTGTTTTTTTCTTGCAGTGAAAGCTCTGGGAAAAACATTTCCCTAGAGTTGCTAGATTCTTCCTATATGTTAGTTCAATCAAGATCCTTCCTATATGTTAGTTCAACTAGAATTCTTACAGCACGCTGGTTCAACAAAGGTGTTTTCCTCCATGTTAGTTAAACCAGTGTTCTTCCTCTCTGTTAGTTAAACCAGTATTCTTCCTCTGTGTTAGTTAAACCCGTGTTCTTCCTCTGTGTTAGTTAAACCAGTGTTCTTCCTCTGTGTTAGTTAAACCCGTGTTCTTCCTGTGTTAGTTAAACCAGTGTTCTTCCTCTGTGTTAGTTAAACCAGTATTCTTCCTCTGTATTAGTTAAATCAGTGTTCTTCCTCTGTGTTAGTTAAACCCGTGTTCTTCCTCTGTGTTAGTTAAACCCGTGTTCTTCCTCTGTGTTAGTTAAACCAGTGTTCTGCCGTGTTAGTTAAACCAGTATTCTTCCTCTGTATTAGTTAAACCAGTGTTCTTCCTCTGTATTAGTTAAACCAGTGTTCTTCCTCTGTGTTAGTTTAATCAGTTTTCTTCCTCTGTGTTAGTTAAAACAAGTTTTCTTCCTTTGTGTTAGTTAAACCACTGTTCTTTCTCTGTGTTAGTTAAACTAGTGTTCTTCCTCTGTAATAGTTCAGCCAGTGTTCTTCCTCTGTGAAAGGTCAGCCAGAATTTACTGATTTTCCTACGATCATGTTATATATTTTATTATTGTCTGTAGTCGTTGATTACAAGCAGAAAGACAGACGGAGACAGAGAGACAGACAGAGAAACAAACAGAGAGATAAATAAATAGATAGATAGATAGATAGATAGATAGATAGATAGATAGATAGATAGATAGATAGATAGATAGATAGATAGATAGATAGATAGATAGATAGATTCTGGTTTTTCTTACATTCTCCTTTCTCTATTTTTCTATTCTGTTTGACCTCCTCTACCGGCTTACCATTTCTCTCAGTGTTTATCTTTTCTCGTAACTTTTAAAGAAAAGAGCAACCAACGATAGTACTGTTCTAATTTGCATACTTGACTGCCCAGGAAGTTTAACATATCACGTTCTGGAACTGACAGAATTTGGAGCCTGGATTAAAGTGTACGCACAGGAGACTGTGTCAACGTGCATGCGCAAGTGCGGTTTACTCTGCCAAATTTTCTTGGAAACTTCTCTGGTTTTAAGTGTTTCAGTCTTTCTTCTAGCTTCAGACACTGTCTTGACATTGGGGTACTTGCATTCAACGACAGGAGTAAAGCATACATTAGGTGGAAGAAATCTTTAAGACTCTTAAATTCTCCTCACATTACATTTCACTGTCGACCGAAAGTCTTCTGCTACAGAACGTGACTATTACAGCGTACGGTAGCTCTGTAAGTCTCAGATCTGATTCAATATTCATCTTGAATCTTGTAATACAGATCAAGATGTGAGGGCAGGGGGCGCTAATCGTTGGCGATTCCGGTTTCTCAGAATGAAAGCAGCAGATTTTGTTTCCGCTGTTCCGATCTCTTGTGTAGAGCACACAGTGAAGCTGCGTACGAATCACCTTGAGCTAGGGAAAACTGCATCTGAACAGAGAGAATACCTTTGCCAGCACAACGAGAAGGACTGCCACCGAATGATAAGATTCTTCCTATTCTGTGTACAATAGCGTTTAGTGGGTGGCTGGTAAATACGCTGCAACTTTCAGCGTTGTTCTATAAATGTGACAGTTCACAAGAGTCACAGCCCATGCAAAAAATCTAGATGTATTCGTTAGAATGTAGTGATGCTATAGGCACCAGGGTTCACCCAACTTCTAAAAATGGGTACCAGAGAAATCTGGGAAGGTAAATGCGACCAGCCATGATAACGACCACATCAAGCTTTCATGTGCCGGTGGTCTTGGAAATACGGGCCTAAATATACCTCAGTGGCGTGGAAAGGGAAATTTTATTTTTCACCTTTACCTACATAAATAGCTGCTTTTTAACTTTGTACTAGCACAATGCAGAAATCAGAACCGAACCAGTAGAACTATATAATAATTAAATTTGTGCTCACCATGTAAGCGTAGCATATAGATCTTTATAAATATAAGACATAACTAAATGCTTGAAGTCTGCAGTTAAAATGGTAGTTATGGAGAGATCTGTTTGAAACCGATTATTGTTTAAAAAAAAACATCGACAGCATAAAAATAGTAAATGATTATTTATATATACTTTTAAAAACAATCCTATATTTAAAGTTATTTCTTCGCATATCGATACCCAGTATTCCCGATGGTTCGATAGAAGATTAGCTTCTCATAGACAATCGTTTCTGGTACATATCTCTGGTTTGTGAGAAGGTAGTTCATTTGTACTTTGGCGGGGAATGTTTGCTTACTGACCCAGTTATAACAAACCAAGCCAGCCATTGTCCAGAATAAACTGTGGTAGATATACTCGTTTTCGGCGCTGAAGAACTGGGAAGATGAGTGTCTGACGAACTTGGTACAAAACATCTAGTTTTTCCGCACCTAGGAAATATTACTGTTCCTCGTCGATTTGTGGTAATTTTTTTCAAATAGACTGCGTCTTGTATGAACAGGTTTTCTTTTCATCCTTAACGCTCTGGCAGCCTGTGTAATGTACAGTCAGGTAGGTATAACTTTCTTACAAACGTCCATAGATTTCAGATGTCTTTTCCCTAACACAGATCTATGAGGTACCAATTTTACATCAGAGTTAACTGAAGTCTGACTGTGTGAATATGCAATCCGTTCTCAGCGTTTGAAAAAAAAACAGTTTACACCAACTGGACCACTCCCTGCAGCAACTGGACCACTCCCTGCAGCAACTGGACCACTCCCTGCAGCAACTGGACCACTCCCTGCAGCAGCTAGACCACTCCCTCGTTCGTACTTTTTCCTGAAGAAATTTCAGACTTTGGAGATTGCTTAAGGCACAAACAAGAGGGTTTTTCTCATGAAGACAACAAAGAATATTCATTTTACAAGAGTCTTAACGGGCAGGAGCAAAGACAATAAAGTTTCAAATAGAAAGAGAAGATGACACCCACCGTTGTGTTAACAGATCTGTTTACGACAGTTGTATGAGGATAAAAGAAAAGCGATGTCCAGCTAGAAGACGGTCAAAGAACATGAATGGACAGTCTGCAATGAAGTGAAAACATTTGCTCTTCCAGGCTGCACGTATTGGCTGAATCATTCTGAGAACAACACAAGCTGATGCCGAGGCCATATAACAAGTTAACGTAACCAGATCAACCTTACAGGAGATCCCCGAGTGTTTCCGAAGTCACGAAGAACCAGCTTCTACTACACAGCTACAACTTTTCTGTCATGGTTAACTCTGCTCTGTACGTAATTCTTCAGTGTATCTTGCGGCCAACCAGAAAATTGCACGTCCAGCGGAAAAAGCGTATCAGTGTCGATCTGACCATACATACACACTTTGTCTGGCCCAGATATGTCCCCAGGTCCCAGTCTGTGGCTCCGAGTTCTTTTCTGGGAGTTTGTTGTTTAAAATGTTAGGAAACTATCGATATTTCTACTTTCTTCGTCTCAGCCAAAACTAACTCCTGATTTCCCCGCCAATCGCGGCACATCCCTGGTGGTAACCGGTCCCTTTGTCACGTCGCTCTCGGTTTTAATCTCGTAATTTAAGCAAATCCTTCCGAGAGTTGCAAATTTCATGTTAATAAAAACTAACGTGTTCCCCGAGGAGCCGAGATTCATGTATCATGGTCTGACTGTTTGGGAATAAAATGCTTCTCTAGTGTGTGTTCAGTGAAGAGATTAATATTATAAAAGTCATGCCTGTTTTATTATTTTTACTCTTGTACTTGGTGGATTGACTAGCGTAGTGGTTAAAGTACTCGTCCAGTAACCGAATGGTAAAGGGTTCAAATCCCTAACTGAGCGGGATTTTTTTTCCCGACCAACACGGCCCCGAGGTCGACCCAGTCTTGTAAAATGGGTGCCAGAGAAAATTTGAGAGGGAGAGGCAGCGAGGAAAGGAACTGGCCACCCTATCTCATATGCTGATGGTCCAGCGTAATGAAGCCTCTATGGCATTTGCTATAGGACTCTAGCTTTACCTTTACTCTTCTACTTACATTTGATCAAGAAAATATAGGCACTAATATCTTACTTCTCCGCAGTACAAGTGTGGCATATCCCACGGGCTGGCTTCATCACATTTGTCCGCTACATCTCTATGTGTGTGTGTGTTCATCCGTGCAGGTATAAGTGCATCTGTGAGAACTAATTTCAACATTTACTTTGAAACCGTGTTAAATTGAAACTTCCTGGCAGATATGGTGTTATTCATGGCTGTAATCTGACGGGCTCGGCCTTCCCTGATCAAAACTGCCTCCATGAGCTCATATGAGATCTGCACATGTCAGCCAGCTGACAAAAAAATACTCAAGGCTATGCATGCAGTTCTGCTTGTCCACTTTCAAAAATGAGATTTGCGGAAGCTTCCTGATTTCCGGTTAGAACTAGAGAGCGGAGAGAGAGAGAGAAAGAGAGAGAGATTAGGTGGGGGGGGGGGGGAGAATAGAAATTCGTGAAATTATTTCTGCCAAAACTTCAATGTCAGCCAGAGAAAACGCCAAAGATGATTTCTTGCATCACTGATTCTAAAAATGCTCGAAAGAGAAATCCAAAAGCCACAGATTCAAAGTGACAAATCGGGACGCTAGATTTTATGGGTGTGTTTGCTAATTGATACGTTATTTTCACTTTGAAACGTTGCCCAGTTTTCGAGACCCTGTAAACAAATCGTACACACTACAAAGCCATAAATGATATCAGAACTAACGAAAGCCAATCATGATAGAACAGCAGACAAAGTGTACTGCTTTTTTGACAGGAAATTGTACTTATCTAGACCTATACATATTCCATGCTGTAGATCTGCAGTGTTTACACAAGCTGTTAAAATCACAAAACATATGCTAGTACTGTATTTATAAAAAAAAAGAAGTAAAACATAATGTTTTTCTAAAAAAAAATTAAATGACCAACATGAGCACTGTCAAGACGAAGATGTTTGCTTAGTAAGAAGAAAAAAAGTAGGAACCTAGTTCTTTTTTTGGATGCGAGATACTTTTTTTTAGTAAGGGGGAAAGAAAACTTCAATGAGGGATAGTCAGGTTTTTCGAAGCTACAAGTTTGTTTGGGGTCTCGTTTCTTAATGTTCTTGTATCCAGCGAATGAATGAGAAGCTAGCGTAATTTATGGATAAACAGTGAATATATTTTGATAAAATATTAGAAGAAAAAACTGTTCTATCTTGACTGAAACAAGATACAGCAAACTGGAAATTATAGTGTGGAAAAAAAGAGCATTTGCTCTCTAAAAGATACTTCGAAATATTTAATCAGGTAATTTTTTTTATAATTACCTGGATCAGATTAAAATAATGTACATTGAAAAGAAAATGATTGACGAATCGCTAAGCAGTGAAAATCACAAACGTCTTCTTCGGATGACGTAGAAAATGCAGCAAAGGATACGAAGATATTTTCCCGAATCTTGTCACTGCTGTAACAGGCAGTCACGTCTGGTTGCTGAAGCTATGAAGAATTTAATAGCTTGAAGAGTTTCTACTGAAACAAAAAGTCGCTGCTGTTTCCTTCAGTGGCTGAGAACTTTGTGCTAGTACAGATGATGCCGTGATGAAGGATTAGTAATAGTGGGGGCAGACCGTATTGAGAGTTGGCTATGGTGGTTTTCTTCACTCTCTCTAGTGGTTATTACTTGTACCTGTAACTGCGAGCTGGTGTTCTTTGCAGCCGATGCTGTAGAGATGTTGAAGCACAGCATCGTATCGGCGTGGGAGCGGGGATATGGCGGCTACGTTTTCAGTCCCGGAGTACAGCTAAAAAGCAGGGGGTGTGCAATGCTTCTTTAGCAGACTCCATCACCATGGGAACTATGGCGATCCCTGCCCCGTTAGCCACGCTATGCCTGTTACTGGGGGTACCACGGAGAGGTGGGACAGGGTCTTGGTCAGCTATGGTTCGCTAACCCTAGGGCTGGCATATCGACTTTGGGTCGCTGATTACCTTATCAGGCGTCTTCGCCCCCCACCCCCCGCCAACCACAGCGACTGAGAGAACCCTTCCATCTCAACATTCTTGGATGCTACAGGAAAAATATTAGCTTTTATAACAGGAGCACTGCAGGAAAGATGAAACCTTTTGCATTCCAGATCTGATAAGTCATCTCCAAATCTGTAGCCATCTTCTGTGGGTTAATATTATGGTCGGAAAGTTGGAACTGCCATTTTTTTTAAAGTACGCGCGTGTACATATGAGAGCGTAGCAGGAAAAGATACGGCAACATCGGTGGTTCACAATGTTCGTATGTATCTCCTATTGCTACTGATATGAAAGAAAATAATCCTAGTTTTTTGCATCTAGTACTATAAGCCCCTTTATTCTGCAACGTATATATGAGATGTATAAACATTCGTGTTTATATTATAATGTTTATATTATAAGGTATATATTATGTATTATATTATAAGATTTATATAGTTTATATTATAAGGTTCTTTCGTGCTATCACTTTTACAACTGAATAATACTTGGTGGTCTTATTGGCTAATGTTTGTCTGCGAGATCTCCGTAACAGTTTGTTTTATCTGTCTTCTTATTATCATGATTTTGAATGAGAAAGAAGCCACGACGCATTGTTGCTGAAATTTTTCAACGTTTTTATTGCTGTCGGGAACTTTCAGCAACTAAAACTGAAACAATTTAATCAAGTCCTTCTTCAAGGTGGATAATCTGATGGACTTAACACGCCAGTAAATCAGCATTACTTTCTGTGGTGACACCATGCCCAAAATCTATCGTCGTCCATGTACGTACCTTGTCGTGGTATGAAAACGAAGAAATGAGAATCAGACCAACTCCTCGGCCGACATAGGAGTCCTTCGGTCCTGCAGACGTGGTTTGCATGACTTCCGGCCTTGTCAGCAAAAAGTCGAACTAAGTGAAAGGCAGTCTCCTTCTGTATGGCAGACTTTCTTTTTAGTTCTTAAAATGAGTTCTCTGCGGATATTAAACAGAAAGTTGAGTCTATGGAATCTTAAGCTAAAATCGATTAATTTTTTCCACTAGACGCCTCCGAGATATTTTCTCAGCGTAATCTGTATGTCGATACTAAAGGCTCGGGCTAAACCTATCATCATCTTGTGCAGAGTACTCAGTGAAGCTTGACTGCAACCGATCTCCAAAACGTTTCTGCTTTTTTTTGTGAAGACAATAAACAGGGTGACTCCTATCTACCTCCACCGTTATTCTGTCCACATTTTATTGTCCATTAATCATCTCTCAACCCCTTATTCTCCACCAATACTACCTCTGCCTTATTCTGTCCCTCAATCTTCTGTCCACCACCTCTTGTTGGTAACCAATGCGCTGTCCACCTCTTTTTGTTCGCTAGTTCCCTTGAAACCTTGTGTGATCAACTATTTTATACTGTTTTTCAACCTATCATCAAGATCATAACTTCATGCAAGATCGACTTTTCGAAAAAGTGTTCTGGCATACAGACTAATTGTTCTTTTTTTCGTTTAACATATTAAAGGTGGACTGTATATAGATATTCTAGATAACTAAATTGAAGGGGACAAACATACCCATAAGCGCGTGCACACACACACATAGTGTATGCTCTCGTTACATTACCCTGTAGGCATCGTTGCTTATTATATACATAAACTGCTAAATTGCGTGGACCGGGCTGTACCGGAATCGAGGTTTCAAGTACAACATATCGGAAATCTTTAGACGCATACACGACCACTCAATGGTCTCTGGCATGTTTCTTCCCAGCCTTCTTCCTCGCGGGCTGCTTATCTCAGCAAAACAGTAACATAAAGAGCAGAAAGAGTTCTTGCCGGTGTAATGCAGCTTTTTAACAAAGTTTCTGGTACATCTACATGTAATATTACGTGACAGCATTACATTTGTTTTATTAAGCTTTTCTTCCCTCTTGGCCTGTGATAGAATTCAGGGAATTAGAATGCGGTTTTAGAATGTAGACGGAGTAGATGGAAAAAAAAAACTACGGGGCATCGAATAAAAAAAAGCTGCTGACATTGCATCCATGTGACCGAGCATAGGAAACTGAACAAAGAAGAAGAAGAAGAGAATCAAGAGTTAACCCTGATCCAGCATGGATGAAACTGAACAAAGAAGAAGAAGAGAATCAAGAGTTAACCCTGATCCAGCATGGATGAAACTGAACAAAGAAGAAGAAGAGAATCAAGAGTTAACCCTGATCCAGCATGGATGAAACTGAACAAAGAAGAAGAAGAGAATCAAGAGTTAACCCTGATCCAGCATGGATGAAACTGAACAAAGAAGAAGAAGAGAATCAAGAGTCAACCCTGATCCAGCATAGATGAAACTGAACAAAGAAGAAGAAGAGAATCAAGAGTTAACCCTGATCCAGCATGGGGAAATTGAAATCGAGAGTATTTACTGACCTCACTATCTACGTCGTCCAGTGTATTATCACCACAGATAACGCCTTTCGACCCACGAACACGCTCCCTAGCCCAGCTCCAGAAGTCCCCTGTGGCGTATTCACGTAAGGGCTGTTGACATTCGTGCTGTGATAACTCTCTACTGGGTTTTACGAGAGCAGAGTTCTGACTTTATGCGAGAACTTGACAAATCTAGATAACAGTGAATGAAATGTAACAAATGTCCCAGTTTAAGCGCTTTTATAACGATTGCACTCCTACAGAACTGATTCATTTTAATTGTCCTTAGTCATTAGAAAAATGTAAATTCATTTTTTTTTATTGCAGACTATTAATTTTAACCAAGATGTTATTTATTTAAAATTCACCGTGCCGGCCTTCTTGATGTAGTGGTTAGACGTTCGTATCTAATCCAGTGGTTCCAGCGGTAGCGTGTTCAAGTCCCAGCCGTGGGATTTTTTTTTCTGGTATCACCACACCAAACAGGCCCTGGGGTCCAGCCAGCCTAAACAAAATTGGTACGAGAGAAAACTGGAAAGGTAAACGCGGCCAGGCGTGATAGTGACCACATCACTCTTTTATGTGTCGTGGTCTTGGAAATACGGGACCAACACTTAATGGCATGGAAACGGGTATTTTTACCTTGTTTGTATCCTAATACTTATTGTGATTAACTGAGGTTATATTACACGTCTTGCTGTATACTGTAATTATCTTTACCAGTCAGAAAAGCAGAAACCTGGTGTCTGAATCCAGGTCTGACAGACCAAAGCTCTAAAGATGATGTCTTGCCGCTAGTGATCTCGCTCGGATTTTTTAAAACCGGTATATTAGTACATGCTTTTCACTTCGCATGAAATTCTTGCAAAAATACTGATTTTCTCAATACAACATTCGGTACCTTTTACTTCTTTCTAATGTAAAATTAAACACACTTTACAAGCATGAACGGAAATTAAATGTTCGCATGAAATTATTCTTACATTAGTTGCTACGGGATTTACTATTTACGAAATGCTTACATGCTGTACCAAAGTCAAACCTTGTTGATTCTCCTCCGCGCAATCTGAGCATTATCAACATCTCTCTTTCTCTCTCTGAACCTTAAGTGCTCAGGGCACATGGGGCTTCCGCAAGGGTTTTCCACAAATGCATGTCCTTTGCCTTTTTTTCTGCTCTTGCCCAGGTGAGCCCTCTATTGCTCAACATCCTTTCTGTTGTTATTCTCCATGTCTCTTTTGGTCTACCCTTACTTCTGTTCCCCTGTGGTGTCCATCTTAGTGCTATTTTTGGTAGTGCGAGGGTTTTCAGTGCAAAGTGATCCGTGGAGAACATGCCTCCAGCAGCTTTAGGGTACAAACAGGAGTGAAGCAGGGGTGAGTATTATCAGCCTACTGGCCTGATTATCATCTAATCGATTTCGTTGGTCGGCTTCTATTAAGGTTTTGATAATATAAACCGGTTACAGTAACCAACGACTTCCAAAATTGTCGGCTTTTCTCGTTCTTTATCGGTATTTTACTGGCAATGCCGGTTAATGAGATTACTGATCTTACTTTACTTCATGATAAGTGCTCCTGGAAAAAGTGGCGAACTTTTCAAATAAGAAACAAACGAAGCTTGCTCACAGTAAAGTGACAGAGCATTCGAAGGTTAACCATACATGCTATACTCTGTCGCTTCAATGGAAAAGGACAGTGTCTTAGCAACGTTTTAAAGCAGGCAAGATTTCACGTTGTCTTCGTCACGGACGAGGTACATTGCAGCTTGCTGAGACTAACTTTTTTATCATGTAAGAGCACTAACGTCATCGAAAGTGGTTCGAAAAAAGAAGAGCTCTGTCACAGAGTATTTGTGAGCCACAGCAACCTTTTCCAGTTAATAACTGATCCAATGCTGTGTGATCTGTGTGCAAAGAGTTAACATGGCAGATACGTCGGTCAGTGTTCGAACGTCACAGTTTGTACTACTGTAATGAGACTAATGTACAGCAGTGAAATATCATCATCATCATCATCATCGCTTTTCACTCCCTTGGAAGCATAGGCCACAGATAAAGTCATCCCTGTTCTTGGAATTATTCTCTGCTTCCTTCCATGTGCACCCCTTGTCTCTACGTGAAATATGAAGTGAAGTATGGTCAGCATATGACCTGTGTAAGCAACTGGGCATAAAGGGACAAGCAAGAACAAGGGCATTGAGAAGCCTTTCAGAAACAGCAGAAAAGGCCTCATGCTGGCTGTGGAGTATGCGAAATAAGCATTGGGAACAGAAGTAATTTTATTTGCCACAACCAATACCAGTCCTCCGTAGCTAAACCGCTAAAGACGCACTGTAAAAGTGCAGTGGAAACTGGAAGATCATGGGTTCAATCCCGGGACTGGAAAAAGAAAAGAACGCAACAACTCACAAGACCTCTGGGAGTCATGACCCAGAGGGGCCCACCCCCTTTAGAGTGTCAGGAGTTTAAAGGGCCGAAACACTTGTCTGAGGGGGGGGGGTACTTCCTCTGATGATCTGAAGGAGTTGTGTTGTTGTTCCGCTCTCTACAGTAGAGAGTTTCCTGCATATGGTCTTACGATAATTATACGTGAAAATTGCTCCTCAGTTTTAGGACTCGTGATTCATAGCTGTATTGTAGTAATAAGTTACATATTTACAACATAAAACAAATTATTTAAAAAACCCAGCTAGGTCCATTAATTGCATTCATTGTCAGTAACGGCTAGATAATCTGAAAATGATCTGAAAAGCTGTCAAAAGTATCCCCACGTATACACTTGCATGGATTTTATATTAGGGGACAAATAAATGTACCACGTAACTGAAAAAATACTCTCGCTCTCTATAGCTGAATATATTGATAATCTAGCTTTGCATGCCCCAGCGGGGGATAACCTATCAAACTGCAGACTTACTGAAAATGAAATCACGATTTTAGTTCAGGAACAACCGTTTCTAGATATGGCAGAACTCTCTATGTGACCAATTGTCAGTTTTGTTTGGTTACAGATGCGAATGGCTCTCAGCTTTTCCGGACAAAAACATTCAGCAAAGATAATTTTAAAACAGAAACATGCAAATTGCCGAAGTTACATCTGACGTTATGTAAATCTCTTGATGAGATACATAGAATTTCTAAATCCGTGTTGAACAGAAGGATGTAGCTTTATAATACAAATAGAAGGAATCTTTAAAACTCAGATAAATTACAGATAAAATAAACAGAATTTTGTATGTTTAAAAATGTTGACGAGTTTTGTATTTGATGGCTAAGTTGTGGACTGCCTCTTTCAAACGAAGGTTTGAGGGCTTCTCTTGAAATTTCCTGTTCTCTTTTGCCCGTGTACTGTGTTAGGACTTAACTTTGTATTTGCTTATTGGAACTTACCTATAACCGAACTTCTATAATACGGTCTCTCTCGCACATCCATGGATTTTGACCTATCTGTACCTCCGCGCAGAGAACAACTCATTTTTGATGTGATAGTTGGCTGTTACAAATCAGATCTAAACAACGATATAACTGAAATGAGATGTTGAGTTTTACAAATCAGACCTAAACAACGATATAACTGAAATGAGATGTTGAGTTTTACAAATCAGACCTAAACAACGATATAACTGAAATGAGATGTTGAGTTTTACAAATCAGACCTAAACAATGATATAAGTGAACTGGGTTGTTGAACTTAAGAGCAGGGCTAATGGTGATTAAAACCAGCGATCGCGTTAACCGGCATCTGCCGGTAAATTACCGGTTAAAAAAAAAGAGAAAACCATAACATTTGAAGGTCATCGGTTACGGTAACATATTTACGTTATCAGCATATTATCTGTGCGGAAAAAGATTGAGCTGTATTCAGTCAATACGTCACTGGCACCATAACCCAACACACACTGCGAAGAACACTGAGGCTAAAGACCGAGCACGTATGGGAGTGTACTGAGTGCAAGGAGACCCACCTCTAGGCCAGCAGCAGAGCATGGCTGTTCTTCACGTTCAAATTCATATTATCAAAAACCTAGTAGAAAGCAACCGGTGAACTCAGTTGGAAGACAATGAGGTAAGTAGGATGATGATGCTCAGTTTTCATGGAGAAGAATCAACCAGCTTTGAGTTTGATTCAGCATGTGAGCAATTTTGTAAATAAAGTAACTATTATTTCACATCCGCTGAAGTTTGTAAAGTGTGTTTGATTTTATGTAAAATACACGTAAAAAAACTGATATTTCCGAAAGTGCTTTATGCAAGGTGAGAGACAGGTAGAATTGTACCGGTTTCAAAACTTTTAGCGTGATCACAGTTTAAAACTAGCAAGAAATCTTCACAAGAAACGTTAACAGTAAAATAGAGAAGGCTAGGGTAAATGAGGCTAACAAGAAATCATCACAAGAAACGTTAACAGTAAAACAGAGAAGGGCTAGAGTAATTGAGGCTAGCAAGGAATCATCCGTAGAAAACTTAACAATAACAACAAATAAGTTGACAAATAAGTTGAAAATAGAAGCTAGTCTGTTTTTTAACCTCTCCAGACGATATCTATCTTTTATCTTCTTGAGTGTTATCTGAAGCTAATGTACTAATTATCTTTGCCTGTATATTATTGTTATACTAATATAAAGTTGAATGTTATCTTACCGAAAGGGTAGATGGTTACTCGAGCTAGTGTGTACAATTCATAACTCTTTCACTCTTGAATTAATTTCCATGCTGTGGCAGAATAAATTCTAACGAGAAATTTTTGTAGAAAGGAGCTAGAAGAAAACTCTATAATTTAAAATGATGGTTTGGATTAGAAATATCCTACTTTTCATTCTGTTTAGACTTCGCTTAAATATCGCTCTGACTATTCATCCTTACAGGTGTGCAAGATCCACCAACATTGGCAGTGTTGTTTTGAGATTAACCATATAAAACAAACACAACAATAGTAGTTCTCTACTCTGTTTTTCCTTTACTCATCCTAGTACAGTAGTTCCCAAATCTGGCAGTACCGGGTCCCCGGGGTGCGTTGGGAAGATCCTACGGGCGATGAAGAAAAATAGAGTCGCAGAGAGAATCAGAACGGAAACAAGTTTTTGAAGAGCACTAGAGGCTTAGCTTGGGGAGCAAGAGGAGGACAGCCTGTAAAAGTTGCTTGGGAAGCGAGAGGATAACAGTCTGTAAAAGTTGCTTGGGGAGCAAGAGGAGGACAGCCTGTAAAGGTTGCTTGGGAAGCGAGAGAGTGATAGTCTGTAAAAGGTGCTTGGGGAGCGAGAGTATAACATCTGTAAAAGTTGCTTGGGAAGCGAGAGAGTGATAGTCTGTAAAAGTTGCTTGGGAAGCGAGAGAGTGATAGTCTGTAAAATTTGCTTGAGAAGCGAGAGAGTGATAGTCTGTAAAAGTTGCTAGGGAAGCGAGAGAGTGATAGTCTGTAAAGTTTGCTTGAGAAGCGAGAGGATAACAGTCTGTAAAAGTTGCTAGGGAAGCGAGAGAGTGATAGTCTGTAAAAGTTGCTTAGGAAGCGAGAGAGTGATAGTCTGTAAAATTTGCTTGAGAAGCGAGAGGATAACAGTCTGTAAAATTTGCTTGAGAAGCGAGAGGATAACAGTCTGTAAAAGTTGCTTGGGAAGCGAGAGAGTGATAGTCTGTAAAATTTGCTTGAGAAGCGAGAGTATAACAGTCTGTAAAAGTTGCTTGGGAAGCGAGAGAGTGATAGTCTGTAAAAGTTGCTTGGGAAGCGAGAGAGTGATAGTCTGTAAAATTTGCTTGAGAAGCGAGAGGATAACAGTCTGTAAAAGTTGCTAGGGAAGCGAGAGACTGATATTCTGTAAAAGTTGCTTGGGAAGCGAGAGGATAACAGTCTGTAAAAGTTGTTTGAGAAGCAAGACAGCGATAGTCTGTATAAGTTACTTGGAAAGCAAAAGGATGATAGTCTGTAAAATTTGCTTTGGTAGCAAGAAGATGATAGTTTATAACAGTTTCTTGGAAAGTAAGAGGACGACAGTCTGTAACAGTTTAGGAACCGCTGTCCCAGTACATGTCTTGATTTCAACTACTGCAGTGATGCTGAACATAGTTTTAATTAACTTATTCACGAGAGACATGGAAAAAAAAGCCGCAACTAATATTCTCTCTGATAAAAGTTCAATCTTATCGATTTATTCATCCCGAGTAATGAACTTGCCAGGCAAAGCCTCAAAAAGAAAAAAAAAAGAACTGAGCAATAAAAGAGCAATAAATAGCAATATTGCGATGTCACAGGATGCGAAGTGTTTTTTAAGGGTTAACTACAGCCTGGGTTGAAAGAGAGGATCAGAGAAAGAAAATGTACAGACAATTAACGAGAGAAAGAAACGATTTCTAGAGATTAACTGCGCTAATGCACAATTACCTGTCCACGAGAAAAGAAAATCAATCAGAGGGCACGTACAAATAACATTAAAAATAACAGACATAAGATTTGGAACCGACGAGTTAAAGTCATGCATTCTGTACTAAATCTGGCATCCAGGCAGACACGGGCAGCTAGTTCTCGTGTCATAAATCTTTTCTGAAGGAACCCCCAAAAGCTTTGACCGAAAGCAGTAGAGGAAGAAACCAGGTAGTTCTCATTTATTCTGCTCGGAAGCTAAGTCCCGGGGATTTCATTTCTGTCCAGGATGCAGTATCTGAGATTGATAAGGTCATTTACCTCTGCTGACTTTTATCTTCCAGCACACTCATATACAGGTCCATCGAAAAGTTTGGAGTCTATCGATGCATCGCTCTGGGGTTCGGATGACTTCACTTGTTTTAAGAAAAAAAGGGGAGGGGGCGTTGTGGTTAAAAACAGAATGGCCAGTCAATAGGGCAAAGAAGAAAGAGGAGAGAGTGTAAGAAATAGTTCTGCAGCATCTCACAAATTTCCTCTTCGAGACGCTGCTCATGCCAGTATCTTCCACTCTGCTCATGCCAGTATCTTCCACTCTGGTCATGCCAGTATCTTCCACTCTGCTCATGCCAGTATCTTCCACTCTGCTCATGCCAGTATCTTCCACTCTGCTCATGCCAGTATCTTCCACTCTGGTCATGCCAGTATCTTCCACTCTGGTCATGCCAGTATCTTCCACTCTGGTCATGCCAGTATCTTCCACTCTGGTCATGCCAGTATCTTCCACTCTGGTCATGCCAGTATCTTCCACTCTGCTCATGCCAGTATCTTCCACTCTGCTCATGCCAGTATCTTCCACTCTGCTCATGCCAGTATCTTCCACTCTGCTCATGCCAGTATCTTCCACTCTGGTCATGCCAGTATCTTCCACTCTGGTCATGCCAGTATCTTCCACCCTGCTGGCGAAGACATAATCTCTTATAATTCTTCCCTGGGGTTGCCCTGCAAAGCTTTTTTTCTATCATCATAACTACACTCTGGTTTTATCATTATGACTACACTCTGGTTTAATCATCATGACTGCACAATAGTTTCATCAGCATGACTGCACAGTGGTTGTGTCATGATGACTGCAGATAACCCAGTTCGATGTTATTGAGAAAACAAAGAGGCAACAATAACGTACAAGTATGCGACAGTGAAGAAACTCGTAGGAACACATTTTCTATCTTTCATCGAAATTCTTTGGACGACAAATTTTCAGGCTTTGATACGCTCGCTTATGAGAAATGATTGTCTAGGAGTTCTTACTGAAACATAACTCCGCTCTGTTGTCTTTAATATGTCAAAAGCTTACATAAACTGAAGATCGCTGAAGGCGCCCGTTACCCATGTGTTAGAAATACATATCTGGATCCTTTACTGGAGCTGGGGAAGTCTAGATGACTGGGCATGAGGCAAGTCACGTCATTCCTAGTGTGGACTCGTCAATGAAAATGTTGATATTAATATCACATTAACTAATATTAATTATTATCATATTAATATCATATCCCATATTGTGCGAGAGGGCTGTCTTTGCTTTACTTTTTACTTACGTGATAATGCTCGAAATTTGGTGACTTTGCTTATTTATGTGCATATGATATGCGTGAAGGCGGAGTTAAAGTAAAAGATTTTTTTAAACTGATGTTTGTTAAATTAGAAGGTTAAAAAAACTGATCTTTGTTAAACTATAACATTTAAAACCATTGATACATTATAAATATGTGATATATAAAATATGTGATATAATGGCTCTGCAACAACCATTCTGTGATTTTGTTTTATCCTTCTTGAACCGTGACAAAAAACAACTCTTAAAATATAATCAGTAAACATGTTGACAGATTCTTTCTGGCCTGAATTTGTGCTTCTCTCAAACATCCCTGGATTTCGACTGTCTGTACCTCCGTGGGGATAACTTTTTTAAAAACTGAAATACTTCGACTAATGTTCAGTTCTTTACTTGGCTGACGATTGTTATATCTTGCCTACTTCGAAGTTCCAGTGTTTAGAGACGGTCTTTTGAGATTAGATGCTCGTTTCTGGCAAGTTTATTAGTGTGCAATATTTTTTTTAAAGTAAATATTAAGAATGTTTCTATTCAGCTTATTTTTTTTCACTCCAGAATTAATTGTAATGCTTTGTTACAATAAACTGAGGAGAAAGTTCCGTAGAAAGAATCTGAAGAGAAGGTACTCCATAATCTATAAATATGGGCTGGGTTAAAAATGTGCTATTTTTAGTTTTATTAAAACTGTCTAAATATCGCTCTGAGCGCTGATTCACGCAGGTGTGGCAAAGATCTACAAACACTGCTAGTGTTGTTTCAGGATGAAAGAGTTAAGTAATTTCACATAAAGATTAGTATAATGGCCAATTCAGTGTATGGAGAGCATATGGTTTTGGGATTAATGGAATTTGATCTATGTTTTCACTGTTTCAAGCAGGTAAAGAAACCATTGTTGTTTAGAATCTACCAACCTTTAAAAAAAATTTGTCAAACTCGGCTCTCGGGTATCGTCTTGTTTACAACATCTTACTTTCTACCACACGCTTTTTTTTTTGTCCTTTCTGTCATCTCCTCTCTCTTCTTTATTCATATTTTCTAGGTTTCATACAAGTTTGTTTCATCTTCTTAGGGAAATCGTAAGTAAGCCTAACCTTGATTGATTCCGGGGTCTGATGAGTAAATCATTTTTATTTTTTTGTTTTCACTCGCTTTGTTTTTCTTTATTTTCTTTATTTATTTTTTTTTTAAATACCCATTATTCCGAAATATTGGTTGTGATTGTTAGCTTTTCTGTTTTTTTTTCTCTTGTTTTATTTTACCTTCACACTGTAAAATTCCATATTTAGCTTCCATGCACGTGTTGCGATGTTAGGAACTTTGCGATCAGCGTCCTTGTCTGCGATGGAGAATTTACTATCTCCTATCAATTCTTCATTTTGGCAAAATGAGAAAATGCAAGTTATTGGGTGAACAAATTAATTTCTAGAAGGCAGCATTTGCTTGAATGGAACTATAGACCACTCCCACAAGCATGCAAACCACTTTCCAGTTACGTGGACATATAAAATGGAATGCAATTAGTTCTCTTAAATGATGACAAATGTAATGTACAGCGCTTTGGTCTCTAGTCTTCCTTCCAGTTTATTCTAAACTGTCGCATTTTTAGAATAAAAAAAAGAACAGTGAAGATATCACATTGCTTCCACGGTTCTTTCGGGAAAAGCTTTTTACTGTTTTATTCTTGCTTAATATTGCCAATGCTGTCAGATTTATTATATCCATCTTCGGCCATTACACGAATCAGGGACACCAAACTGACCTCAAGGATGTTGTGAAATCTAGGCTTTTTCCCGTTTAAAAAATCTGACGATGAATAATGTTCTTCACACACTCTTTTTCACATACTCTTTTTCACATTATTTATACACACTGCTCTCTACCAAGCATCAATAATAGATCTTTCATATTATTTTTTGCCACCGAGTTACTGCCAAACGTTATTTGCGGTAGAAGCCAGAAAAACAAGAAAAACAATTCAATATGCATTGAAAGCAGCTGAAAATAACATTTAAAACCATTGATACATTATAAATATGTGATATATAAAATATGTGATATATAAAATATGTGATATAATGGCCCTGCAACAACCATTCTGTGATTTTGTTTTATCCTTCTTGAACCGTGACAAAAAACAACTCTTAAAATATAATCAGTAAACATGTTGACAGATTCTTTCTGGCCTGAATTTGTGCTTCTCTCAAACATCCCTGGATTTCGACTGTCTGTACCTCCGTGGAGATAACTTTTTTAAAAACTGAAATACTTCGACTAATGTTCAGTTCTTTACTTGGCTGACGATTGTTATATCTTGCCTACTTCGAAGTTCCAGTGTTTAGAGACGGTCTTTTGAGATTAGATGCTCGTTTCTGGCAAGTTTATTAGTGTGCAATATTTTTTTAAAGTAAATATTAAGAATGTTTATATTCAGCTTAATTTTTTTTCACTCCAGAATTAATTGTAATGCTTTGTTACAATAAACTGAGGAGAAAGTTCCGTAGAAAGAATCTGAAAAGAAGGTACTCCATAATCTATAAATATGGGCTGGGTTAAAAATGTGCTGTTTTTAGTTTTATTAAAACTGCCTAAATATCGCTCTGAGCGCTGATTCACGCAGGTGTGGCATAGATCTACAAACACTGCTAGTGTTGTTTCAGGATGAAAGAGTTAAGTAATTTCACATAAAGATTAGTATAATGGCCAATTCAGTGTATGGAGAGCATATGGTTTTGGGATTAATGGAATTTGATCTATGTTTTCACTGTTTCAAGCAGGTAAAGAAACCATTGTTGTTTAGAATCTACCAACCTTTAAAAAAAAATTGTCAAACTCGGCTCTCGGGTATCGTCTTGTTTACAACATCTTACTTTCTACCACACGCTTTTTTTTTGGTCCTTTCTGTCATCTCCTCTCTCTTCTTTCTTCATATATTCTAGGTTTCATACAAGTTTGTTTCATCTTCTTAGGGAAATCGTAAGTAAGACTAACCTTGATTGATTCCGGGGTCTGATGAGTAAATCATTTTTATTTTTTTGTTTTCATTAGCTTTGTTTTTCTTTATTTTCTTTATTTATTTTTTTTAAAAATACCCATTATTCCGAAATATTGGTTGTGATTGTTAGCTTTTCTGTTTTTTTTTCTCTTGTTTTATTTTACCTTCACACTGTAAAATTCCATATTTAGCTTCCATGCACGTGTTGCGATGTGCGTCCTATTCTGCGCTGGAGAATTTACTATCTCCTATCAATTCTTCATTTTGGCAAAATGAGAAAATGCAAGTTATTGGCTGAACAAATTAATTTCTAGAAGGCAGCATTTGCTTGAATGGAACCATAGACCACTCCCACAAGTATACAAACCACTTTCCAGTTACGTGGACATATAAAATGGAATGCAATTAGTTCTCTTAAATGATGACAAATGTAATGTGCAGCGCTTTGGTCTCTAGTCTTCCTTCCAGTTTATTCTAAACTGTCGCATTTTTAGAATTAAAAAAACGGTGAAGATATCACATTGCTTCCACGGTTCTTTCGGGAAAAGCTTTTTACTGTTTTATTCTTGCTTAATATTGCCAATGCTGTCAGATTTATTATATCCATCTTCGGCCATTACACGAATCAGGGACACCAAACTGACCTCAAGGATGTTGTGAAATCTAGGCTTTTTCCCGTTTAAAAAATCTGACGATGAATAATGTTCTTCACATACTCTTTTTCACATACTCTTTTTCACATTATTTATACACACTGCTCTCTACCAAGCATCAATAATAGATCTTTCATATTATTTTTTGCCACCGAGTTACTGCCAAACGTTATTTGCGGTAGAAGCCAGAAAAACAAGAAAAACAATTCAATATGCATTGAAAGCAGCTGAAAATAACATCAACAAACAAACATGCTTTCCGAATCCCAGCTCCCAAATTTAAGCGGGCTCATATTTGACAAGTATAAATGTAGTGATCTAATGAAATAATCTTCCAACATTGATCTAATGAAATAATCTTCCAACACTGATCTAATGAAATAATCTTCCAACATTGATCTAATGAAATAATCTTCCAACACTGATCTAATGAAATAATCTTCCAACATTGATCTAATGAAATAATCTTCAGACAAGGAAGAAATAAAAACAGATAGCTTAAACTGTCGTTCATGCTGTCATGTGATGCTGTGAAAAAGCTTGTTTTGACATTGGACGCGCCTCTGAAAGGAGTAAGGCAGTACTACGGCATGGAGTGACAGGGCACTTCGGCTTCAACAATTCAATCTGCTGAACTCGGAAAATTGAAAACAGCGGCATCCAATCCTTCGCAGGTGGCTTCTGTCAAACTGATTGAGAATAACGCACTGTGCACTCGATTTGTCTTTTAAACTTCATTTACACATCCTCACTCTTTATAAACTTTCTTCTTCTGTTTTTCTTTTAATTTCTTCATTTATATTTTTCCAGTTTTTTTTTTGGTAATCTGTTAAAATTTATTTAAAAACCCGTTTTTATTTTATTAGAAGGAAAACGTCCGAACAAAATGGTGATGGCATAAACAGAAGTGAAGGCCAAGATTAATGTATATAGTATCAACCTTCACAAGGACCGCACAAGATGAAGGAGCATGATAGCCAACGCTATCTGGTACATCATATACTAATAATAAACAACTTTCACCTCTTTTAGCAATGTTTTCTAATCGACTATCTTTGAGGCTTCTGTGTGAAAATTATTATTTTACATTAATTTAAGTTAAAAGAACTAGTCCTTCTGCCAGGAGGTGGTTGGTAGACGGATGTGGATGTTAGATGTGACTATTAAAACAAAACAGCGTCATGATAAAAGAAATACCCTTTCTGCCCGCGAGTCGGTCAGTTCAGACAAAGTTTAACGTAGAAAACCGTACACATAAACGGCAACAAAAAGGCACAACTGTTATTGCACTCAAGCTTCCACAGGCCATGGATAAGTTGAAATCTTGTTAAACAATCGTTAAAATCAAGCAGGAAAAAAAAACAATCCAAATACTTTAGCATGTCACGAGGAAAAACGAGTTTAGAAACATAGCAGTCACTGGAAAACTCAAGGGAAAAAAAGGAGAGTGAGACCTTGATTAAAATATCTGACAAGGCTGGTGAGGTGGCATGGGGGCAGATGAGACAGTCCGACTTACCTGAAGCATTAGGGAAATTGCTAGATAATCTTGATCGCCAACGCCTACCTGTACACCGCAAAATCGGACAAATAAATTCTTTTAGCAGTTTATTTTATTTACATATAAAAGAAAAACAGCTACGTTTTCTTTCTTTTGCAAATACTAATAGATAACATTCGTCAGTAGAATTGTGTAAAAATGTTATATATCGTTGATATGCAAGTGAAGCTTTCGTCAATAGACACCGTGGATTTAGGAATGTTACCTGGTTAGGGGCAAATGTTGCACCTGAGGCGACTGCAGCGTCTGGTCCTGGAAAAGAACATGCTGGCCGATCTGAGGCCGATCTGCAAGTCCTTTAAGTTCTTGTCCTGTCTGTATGCCAAGGACGTGGGCTCTGTAGAAATGATCTAGAAAAGACATGACGCTAACCTGACGTGATGCGCACTGAGCAGCAGGAGTTAACAACTGAATCCAATTTCAAGGAAAAAAAAATTCGACCAGCCTTGAAAAACAATAGGTAACGGGCTTAAAGCTAGTATTAGTAAAATAATTTTACATACTCTCTCAAAGCTTATGCCATGAGTTGTAGAACAGCTTTATACTCTGTATATACTGTGCGATCGAGTTCCTTCAAAATGTCTTACATTTTTTAAAAATGTATTTGCTAAACAATCGATGATTTATATTTCTTTAAGAACCTGCTGTCGTTTTCATTCCTTTCAGTCAAGTGGACTTTTACGAGGACATTAAACAATGTTCTAATGTTTACACAGTTTCATAATTTCTGAATTCCGTGGACGTTTGGAAGCTTCAATTTAAAATTTATTATTTAAACTGCACTAGTCTCTCATCAATATAAAAAAATCTCTTATCAATATATGATGGTAAAATCCGGGATGGGGTGGGCATTATTATGTCAAATTCAGCTGCAAAGAGCCTTGTAGAATGGGAACAGGTGAACAGTTGTATAATAAGAGCACGATACAATCTACGACACGGAAGAATGAAAATAATACAGTGTTATGCACCAACGAATGATGCAGATGGTGATGTGAAAGACGACTTCTATCACCAACCAACAAATCATAAACAAAGTCCCTAAACACGACATCCTAATTGCTATGGGGACTTCAATGCTAAGATAGGGAAGGATAATACTGACGTTGAAAAAGTGATGGGGAAAGAAGGAATTGACATGGTTAATCAGAACGGAGAAAGATTAATTGAAATATGTCTAACAGAGGGCATGGTCATTGGAGGCACAATATTCCCACACAAGAGATACATAAAACAACGTGGATATCTCCAGATGATAGAACTAGAAACCAGATAGATCATTTTTGTATTAGAAAGTAATACAGAACATCTCTCATAGATGTAAGGGCTTATAGGGGTGCAGATGTCAACAGTGATCACAACCTGTGCATAGGGAAAATAAAACTAAAATTGAAAAGCCAACACAAGAAATCAGTACACAGAAAGATAAACAGCCACAGCCTACAAGAAGAAAATACTAACATTAATTTCAGTCAGGAACTTGCCAATCATTCCAGAACACCCAGTGAAATTGAGGAGATAAGTATAGATGAATTATGGAATTCTTACAGCACAGCCATAATCGCAGCAGCAAAAGCAAGCGCTGGACTGAAAAAACCAAATAGAAAATAATGGATATCAGATAAAACATGGAAGTATATACATGAAAGACGAGCAGTCAAATTAGACATGTTGAATGCAAAAACAGATCTTGGAAAAGATCTGGCGAAAGCAACATACAAAGAAATAGACAAGAAAGTAAAAAGTTCAGCTAGAAGGGATAAAAGAGAATACATGGACAATATGGCGAAAGAGGCAGAAAAAGCAGCAAAAACAGGAGACAGCAAAACTTTATATAACATACAGAAGAGGCTAACAGGTACTATTACATCTAAAGAAAGACCAATCCTTAGTAAAACTGGAACCCTATTAACATCAAATAAAGACCAAAAGCAAAGATGGGCTGAACACTTCCAAGAAATACTTAATCGACCACACCCAAAAGAATTGTTAAACCTTGAAAATGACTTACCAGCCCCACAACTAAATGTCAACCTAATGAAGTTAAATTGCATGAAATTGAAACAGCAGTGAATTTAACGGCTAACAACAAAGCTGAAGGTGAATATGATATTACGTGATATGCAAGTGAAGCTTTCGTCAATAGACACCGTGGATTTAGGAATGTTACCTGGTTAGGGGCAAATGTTGCACCTGAGGCGACTGCAGCGTCTGGTCCTGGAAAAGAACATGCTGGCCGATCTGAGGCCGATCTGCAAGTCCTTTAAGTTCTTGTCCTGTCTGTATGCCAAGGACGTGGGCTCTGTAGAAATGATCTAGAAAAGACATGACTCTAACCTGACGTGATGCGCACTGAGCAGCAAGAGTTAACAACTGAATCCAATTTCAAGGAAAAAAAATTCGACCAGCCTTGAAAAAAAATAGGTAACGGGCTTAAAGCTAGTATTAGTAAAATAATTTTACATACTCTCTCAAAGCTTATGCCATGAGTTGTAGAATAGCTTTATACTCTGTATATACTGTGCGATCGAGTTCCTTCAAAATGTCTTACATTTTTTAAAAATGTATTTGCTAAACAATCGATGATTTATATTTCTTTAAGAACCTGCTGTCGTTTTCATTCCTTTCAGTCAAGTGGACTTTTACGAGGACATTAAACAATGTTCTAATGTTTCCACAGTTTCATAATTTCTAAATTCCGTGGACGTTTGGAAGCTTCAATTTAAAATTTATTATTTAAACTGCACTAGTCTCTCATCAATATAAAAAAATCTCTTATCAATATATGATGGTAAAATCCGGGATGGGGTGGGCATTATTATGTCAAATTCAGCTGCAAAGAGCCTTGTAGAATGGGAACAGGTGAACAGTTGTATAATAAGAGCACGATACAATCTACGACACGGAAGAATGACAATAATACAGTGTTATGCACCAACGAATGATGCAGATGGTGATGTGAAAGACGACTTCTATCACCAACCAACAAATCATAAACAAAGTCCCTAAACACGACATCCTAATTGCTATGGGGGACTTCAATGCTAAGATAGGGAAGGATAATACTGACGTTGAAAAAGTGATGGGGAAAGAAGGAATTGACATGGTTAATCAGAACGGAGAAAGATTAATTGAAATATGTCTAACAGAGGGCATGGTCATTGGAGGCACAATATTCCCACACAAAGAGATACATAAAACAACGTGGATATCTCCAGATGATAGAACTAGAAACCAGATAGATCATTTTTGTATTAGAAAGTAATACAGAACATCTCTCATAGATGTAAGGGCTTATAGGGGTGCAGATGTCAACAGTGATCACAACCTGTGCATAGGGAAAATAAAACTAAAATTGAAAAGCCAACACAAGAAATCAGTACACAGAAAGATAAACAGCCACAGCCTACAAGAAGAAAATACTAACATTAATTTCAGTCAGGAACTTGCCAATCATTCCAAAACACCCAGTGAAATTGAGGAGATAAGTATAGATGAATTATGGAATTCTTACAGCACAGCCATAATCGCAGCAGCAAAAGCAAGCGCTGGACTGAAAAAACCAAATAGAAAATAATGGATATCAGATAAAACATGGAAGTATATACATGAAAGACGAGCAGTCAAATTAGACATGTTGAATGCAAAAACAGATCTTGGAAAAGATCTGGCGAAAGCAACATACAAAGAAATAGACAAGAAAGTAAAAAGTTCAGCTAGAAGGGATAAAAGAGAATACATGGACAATATGGCGAAAGAGGCAGAAAAAGCAGCAAAAACAGGAGACAGCAAAACTTTATATAACATACAGAAGAGGCTAACAGGTACTATTACATCTAAAGAAAGACCAATCCTTAGTAAAACTGGAACCCTATTAACATCAAATAAAGACCAAAAGCAAAGATGGGCTGAACACTTCCAAGAAATACTTAATCGACCACACCCAAAAGAATTGTTAAACCTTGAAAATGACTTACCAGCCCCACAACTAAATGTCAACCTAATGAAGTTAAATTGCATGAAATTGAAACAGCAGTGAATTTAACGGCTAACAACAAAGCTGAAGGTGAAGATGAAATAACAGCTGAAATGCTAAAAGCTATCAATAGTGACACCATGAGACAACTACAGAGAATGTTTTACAAGATTTGGAAAGAAGAAAAGGTCCCTTCTAATTGGAAGAAAGGAATCATTGTTAAAATACCAAAAAAGGCAACCTTAGTGACTGTAACAACTGGAGAGGAGTAACCTTAATATCAGTTGTGTCAAAAGTATTTTGCAAGGTCATTTTGAACAGACTCAAAGATATAGTGGATACTGCAATGAGAGAAGAACAAGCAGGATTTAGAAAAGGGAGAAGCTGTATCGACCAGATCTTTACTCTAAGAATAATACTTGAAGAACATATTGAAAAGCAGAAACCATTAATACTGAACTTCATAGATTTTAAAAAGGCATTTGATAGCATACACAGAGATTCATTATGGAGAATTTTATGTCTATATGGAATACCATCTAAAATTGTCAACATCATTAAGGACTTATACAATGGATATGTTTGTGTAGTCAAAACAGAAGAAGGGATGAGTGAATGGTTCCAGATTGAAACAGGCGTGAAACAACGATGTATACTGTCTCCTTTACTTTTTGGAATTACAATAGACTTCATAATGAAAAAATGCTGCACAGGTAACACAGGTATTGACTGGGTATATGGGACCCAACTAGAAGACCTTGATTTTGCTGATGACATAACTCTTTTCAGTAATAATGTGAATTTCATGCAAGAAAAAACAGATAGTCTGTCTTCACTGGCTAGCAAAATAGGACTTGAAATTAACAAGGACAAAACAAAAATAATGAAAATTCCTATTAATCAAAATGGAAAAATACACATAGAAGGGACAGATATTGAAGAAGTCACTCAATTTGCATACCTTGGCAGCTACATAGATCAGGATGGTGACACTAGAAAGGAAATTAGGATCAGAATTGCAAAAGCAGCATCAATCTTCAAGAATCTTGAGAACATATGGAATTCAAAAGTTATAAGCACAAAAACCAAGTTAAGACTATTCAATTCGAATGTAATATCCACCCTCATTTATGCATGCGAAAGCTGGAAAACAACTAAAGAAATAGAAAAGAAATTAGACTCTTTTGAAAACAAACGCCTAAGGAAAATACTCGGCATCAAGTGGAATGAATTCAAGAACAATGCAGAGATAAGAGAGATGACTGAACAACAACCAGTCTCATGGGTGATCAGGAAAAGGAGATGGACATATGTTGGTCACTTGATGAGAAGAAATGATCAAAGAATCCCAAAACAAGCTATCAAGTGGAACACAACAGGCCGAAGAAAAAGAAGCAGACTGCGTGAAACTCTGAAGAGGACATTGTTAAGAGAGGCCAAATTAACAGGCATAAAATCCTTTGATGAGGTTGAAAGACTCGCCGAAGACAGGAAAAATTGGCGAACTACTTTGCGAGCCCTATGTGACGTTTAACGGCACGGGAAGGATATAAGATATAAGATAGGTCTCTCATGCCACTGACAGTAATTATTGAGGAAAGACGCTGGCGATGTTTGGGACATGTGGTCCGGATGACTGATGACTCACTACCAAAAACAGCACCAAGATGGACACCACATGGGAACAGAAGTAAGGGTAGACCAAAGGAGACATGGAGAAGAACAACAGAAGGGATATTGAGCAATAGAGGGCTCACCTGGGCAAGAGTGGATAAAACGACAAAGGACAGGCTTTTGTGGAAAACCCTTGTGGAAGCCCCATATACCAAGGACGCACTTAAGGTTCAGAGAGAGAGAGATAGAGAGAGAGAGAGGGAGAGAGAGAGTCACTCATGGCGGAGGTCGGAGGTTCGAATCCCGTTGGAGGCGCCCCAATCATCCCAGCTGTAAAAATGGGTACCTGACTTCTTCTGGAGTTGGGGAAGGAAAGGTGGGCAGGAATGATGCTGATCACATCACCCTCTAGTGTGTCGACAGGTCATGGACAATGTGGATGCTAACATAGTATCCCTATATGCCACTAAGGCATGACCGGGTTACCTTTATCCGTTTTGTTAACTGACTATAAATGTACTCCTACGCCTTCATCTATTAACAGAAATAAATACCTCACTTTATTTGATTCATTTACATTTAGAGTGACTATGATGAAATACTTGTCTATAAGAAAAACGGTGATAGCAAAAAGAGAGAGGTTTGCGAAAAACATCAGATATAAAGAGATAGGAAGCTGGTGTACCACATTTAGTATAGATTGATCGAATGTGATTTACCATACTTAGTATAGACTGATCGATGGCGATTTACCACATTTAATATAGATTGATGGAGTTGTAATATCTAGACAAAAATCTAGCAAGCTGGTGATTTACCACATTTAATATAGATTGATGGAGTTGTAATATCTAGACAAAAATCTAGCAAGCTGGTGATTTACCACATTTAATATAGATTGATGGAGTTGTAATACCTAGACAAAAATCTAGCAAGCTGGTGATTTACCACATTTAATATAGATTGATGGAGTTGTAATATCTAGACAAAAATCTAGCAAGCTGGTGATCCATTACAGTCAGTCTCCACGGTCTAGACAGCACAAGATATAGATAAATCTAACGAAACAAATAAACTGCAGGTTTGGTATTCATCTTATTTTGACAGATAAAGAGTTTTTATCACATTCAACAGCTCCGCCTTCCTGGACAAAAAAAAATCACAGAATTTCTTTCCACTCTTCTGATCAGCACCTGTCAATTAAAAAGATGCTTCTTAGGATATGCGGATGTCTGAGGAAAATAAAAAAGTGAAAAAAAAAAACAAAACGAAAAAGAAATTCCTATCTTGAAAATTCTGAACATTACAGACGAAAAGAAAGACGAAAGTTTAAATGAATTAGATAAAAAGAATAAAGAACGGTATAGAATAAGGTAAGAATATTATTATTTTCGAACCAAAGGAATTTTGTTAGGGTTAAAATGCCAGACAGTATATCACAGAAAACATTCACGCTAAGAAATGTACGAAAAAAAACGAGAGACCGCATAAGGAAAGATATGGAGGCAGGAAATTACAGAAGCCTTGAATATACCACCATACGAAGTAAATCGCCGAGCCTTATGTAGACCTCTGTTTGTCGTCTCATCAATGAAAATTATAGGAGGAAGACAAGACCAGAAAATGCATTGCTTCCCTTATTTACTCCAATTATCTAAATGTATTGTTAAAACTACAAAGGCCAATTCTTTACACAATCTGACTTTCTAGATAATTGTGCTGTATTTGTTGAACTACCGGCAACTGCGAGTATTTGAATTATGCACGGGAAAAGCGGTTTTGCACAAAAAAACATGAAGACGCGAACAGAGTGATGGCTGAGGTTTTCTAAACTTTGGAAGCGGATTATTACAGAGGAAAATATCGTTACAATCCGCAACCGTTGTCAAGGGTGTTGTTCTGTAGCCCGTGTGGAGGTGAAATATTGACCATTTTGATTCATCGGCGCTGAAGACTACAGCATCAGTGACACAAGCCATCTCATCTCACTGAACACTTTACCGAAGATCTCCACTTTGCAAAAGGAACAGTTATAACACCTTGAGAATAGAAAACTGTTTATTCAAACGTATTAATTAAATCATGAAAAACACTCTCTCTTCCCGTTCCGTAAATCGCAGGCCTACTACAAGCACTGTTAAACGCTGTGGTAACAAAGTGCCTAGAAGACACTTAACAGTACTGAGAGAAGCCAGGAAACAAAAGTCATATTCTAAATTTGCCTACGAAATGAAAAAAGAAAAGAAAGAAAGATCCGATCAGTTCCATGGACTCTTACTTTCGTAATGAAGTCTCTTTTAATTTCACATGCTTACATTTTTAAATCAGATTTTTAAGGGCATGCATCTTTCCCATCGCAACATATGCCTGAGAGACCTGGAAATTTAACAAAACACCTGAGAAACACATAAATGCCTTTGAATGTAAATGCTACAGAAGAGTTCTTCAAATATCATGGACACAAAAAGGAACAAATATATCCATACTTCAAGAACTTAATATTGAAGAAGGCTGGCTAGTAAAGAGGATTAAAGAGAGAAAACTTAAATATTTTGGACACATTAAACGTCGTGATAATCTAGACAAGACTATCTTGGAAGGATACATAATGGGAAAAGGAAAAAGAGGAAGGCCAAGGCGAAGATGGCTGCAAGAGATCGTTAATAATCTGCAAATGGATGCATAAGCAGCAGGCCATCTTGCTTACAACCGAGAGGCCTACAGGAGATCTATCAGGGAGGCAAAGTTCCGCAAGGGACATGCAAATTACTGACTGACTGATATTTCTGAGCGTGAATCATGAAAGTTTTGAAGAAAAGCCTGTTAATTTTTAGTCATTTCTGGCACTCCTTATCAGAATGGCATCTTAAGAGTATGGATTTCAAATGAAAACACAATTAATACCTATCCAATATTAGTCTTACACTGGCTGCTCTTTAGGTGAAGAATAATAACGAAAACCGATCTCTCACTGAATATATGTGTTTAGAGAAAACTATGCGTTTATATGTGTTATACGTGTAAAACTATATATGTGTTTAGAGCTCATACCGAAGAATGGTTAATGGAAGCCAAAGAATAATGTTGCATTTACAGTAACAAGGAACAATTTTCACGTTTTGTATTCTGTATTTCTAATAACAATTACAAATGTCTTTTTTTCCATGTCATGTTTAACTACGTCTTAAAGGAAGAAAAGGACATTTTTCTGTAAATGTAACTGGCCGGTCCAGTTAAATATTCTGAAAACCAATAGGCTCTGGCTCATCGAGCTTCCACAGTTCTAGCCCATCTCAGCTTATTACTGCCTGACTCCTATCTTTTAGGGGACTCTATTTCAGGCACTCCCACCTCAGACGTAGCTATTATCGGTGGTGATGAATGATGATAGGGCTAGTTTGCTATACGTCTTGCATCCTGTGATTAGATCTTGAATGAACTCTTACTGACGGTCCCCCCCCCCCTCGAGAGCGGTAGCTCTCATTCCCTCATTCGCGAGAAAAGAATATGTTTCGAATTCTGGAAATGAGGGGCGGTTCAGCAGATGAACCAGCTGAGAGATAAACAAATACATGCTAACTCTACTTGTGAAGTCCAGCACAGCCGAGAGTTCCTGGTTCTTTCTGCATTCTTAGTAAGCATTTTCATCCAGAGAAAGGGATAGATTCTGAGGAAATAAATTGATAAATATTCCTCATTTCTTACAAGCGAGCCAAGATTGAGAAACGATAGTGGCTGGTAATGGAAACGATGTAGAATGTATGGCTTATCGGTAGATTACTAGCGTTACTAAAAGTACGAGCAAATGGTTCTTAGGTTTGTAACTGAAAAATGCTACTTCAATGAGTGTAAGCTCCCTGGTTAGGTTTCCGTGGATATTGTTGGCGCTTACACTTAAATAACAAAATGGAGCGGTCAATATATTCGACTTTTCTAAATAAAAAAACGAAGTGTGTGCTTGCGTGGCCATGCGTGTGTTCGTTTTTGGGGAAGTAGCTATGTACTGGTGTGCATTTAACATGTTTTTGTATTATCATGACTAATTTACAAAATAATGTTACATATCAACTACTCTCCATTTTTTTACATCTTGCTGATTGGCCTAATCCATTACATCATTTTACAAAGTGTATGGCTGTTTTTAAAGTTCGAATCTATATATAGAAGATCGAATTTAAAGTTCGAATCTATATACAGAAGATCTTGTAACATTGACATCGTGTGGTAATACTGTTCGCAGAAATCTTATAACACTGGTAGTAGGTGTTGATAAAATCTTATAACATAGATGTTATAACAAATAGTGAGCTAAGCAAACATAAGCTTTTTTTAGGCCTTAGAGGTATCTAGAGGATACTGTGTCAGTCAGTCAATCAGTCATTTGCATGTCCCTTGCGGAAATTTGCCTCCCTGACAGCTCTGCTGTAGGCCTCCCGGTTGTAAGCAAGATGCCCTGCTGCTTATGCGTCCATTTGCAGATCATCAACGATGTCTTGCAGCCATGTTCGCCTTGGTCTTCCTCTCTTTCTTTTTCCCATTATCTACCCTTCCAAGACGATCTCATGTGTCATGGCCCGGATTTCTCACGAGCTGCCAGCACACTAGAAGGCGGTGTGATCATCGTCGCCCTTGTTGCCTTTCCTACCCCAGCTCTAGAAGAAGCCAGATGTTTGTTTATACAGACGGGTGACTTTCCTTCCCAGCTCTAGAAGAAGCCAGATGTTTGTTTATACAGACGGGTGACTTTCCTTCCCAGCTCTAGAAGAAGCCAGATGTTTGTTTATACAGACGGGTGACTTTCCTTCCCCAACTCTAGAAGGAGCCAGATGTTTGTTTATACAGACGGGTGACTTTCCTTCCCAGCTCTAGAAGAAGCCAGATGTTTGTTTATACAGACGGGTGACTTTCCTTCCCAGCTCTAGAAGAAGTCAGATGTTTGTTTATACAGACGGGTGACTTTCCTTCCCAGCTCTAGAAGAAGCCAGATGTTTGTTTATACAGACGGGTGACTTTCCTTCCCCAACTCTAGAAGAAGCCAGATGTTTGTTTATACAGACGGGTGACTTTCCTTCCCCAACTCTAAAAGAAGCCAGATGTTTGTTTATACAGACGGGTGACTTTCCTTCCCAGCTCTAGAAGAAGCCAGATGTTTGTTTATACAGACGGGTGACTAGGCCGCCTTCAGCTGGATTCGAATCATCAACTTTCTCCATCAGACACGTCTGCACTAACCTCTTTGCTACCCAGAGGCCCTATAGTCCGCGCTAACCTCTTTGTTATCTAGGGGCCCTACAGTTTGCACTAACCTCTTTGTTACCCAGGGGTCCTACAGTCTGCACTAACCTCTTTGTTACCCAGGGGCCCTACAGTGGTCTTCTAGAAGAATGAGGTTTTTTTCTATGCTGTGTTAGAGCTTCTCAAACTGAAGGTAAGGGCTTTACCGTCGTCGCCATCCAGCCGATAAGGATTCTCTCCACGGCAATAGAATCCGTGCGTCTGTCAAAGACTCATACTGACGTGCCGGTGTCAGGGTTGATGAAGCAAAGCTGATCACGACCCTGTCACATCTTTCCATTGGTACCCCCAGTAACAGGCCTAGCTATATGCTAACGGGGCAGGAATCGCCATAGTCCGCAAGGCGGTGGAGTCTGCTAAAGAGGTATTTTAGCTGCGTTTCGGGACTGAAAAAAATGGCTGCCCTAACCCTCTCCCAAGCCGACACAATGCTGTACTTCAACATCTTCACAGCATCGGCCACAAAGAACACCAGCTCGCAGTTACAGGGAGACTGAAGAAGAAGTGTTGAAATTATCCCTCTGAGTCTATGCTCAAGCAATCCTGGTCCAGACATAATCCTCTTGATTTTTGTTGTAATATCAATGTTCTCATCTTAGAATGAAGTTTCCGTATCTGCCTTGTTGTTAAAGTCTCAGTTTTGATGATTACGTTATCGTTATAGTATCTCTCTTTATATTGGATAAATCATCGTGGGATCCATTTTTTTAAACATCGGCCTGGTTCTCTTAGTCTCTTTCCATCATGTGATATTATCTGTTTCTGTCTTCAAACCGGACTAATGATCTAGGTGTATGTTTAAATGTAAGTCTGTGGTTTGTCAGCTCATATAGTGGATTGTAAGATGGTAGTTTTTCAACTCTATATAGTAGATTGTAAGTCGGTAGTTTTTGAACTCTATATAGCGGATTATAAGTCTGTGGTTTGTCAGTTCTATATAACCACCATCATTATCATCAGTCCTCTGTACTCCAAATGGAGCATAATGCATCAGCAAATGTTCTCCAGCCAATCCTGTCTTGAGAAAGTCGGGATGCCTCAAACCATGTCTTTCTACTTCCTTTAGTTCTTCCCGTATTGTGCTTCTCCATGTCCCTGATGGCCTGTCTCTCTTTTTTTTCCCTTGAAGTATCCAAGTCAAGGCAATTTATAGGTGCCTTGTTCTTTTCACTCGTAATATGTGGGCTAATCATTTCTATCTTGGTCTTTTGACCTCTTTGGTGATGTTCTCAATGTCCGTTTGCTTGTTTATTTCCACTCTATATCTTATATCTTACATTCTTCCCGTGCCGTTAAACGTCACATAGGGCTCGCGTGGTAGTTTGCCAAGTGGTCCTGTTTTCGGCGAGCTTTTCAATCTCATCAAGGGATTTTATGGCTACTAATTTAGCCTCTCTTAATAATGTCCTCTTTAGAGTTTCACGTGGTCGACCTTTTTTTTCCACTCTATATAGTGGACTGTAAGTCTATGGTGTGTCAACTCTATATAGTGGACTGTAGTCTGTGGTGTGTCAACTCTATACAGTGGACTGTAGTCTGTGGTGTATCAACTCTATATATTGGACTGTAGTCTGTGACGTGTCAACTCTATATAGTGGACTGTAAGTCTGTGATTTGTCAACTCTATATAGTGGACTGTAATCTTTGGTGTGTCAACTCTATATAGTGGACTGTAAGTCTGTGATGTGTCAACTCTATATATTGGACTGTAAGTCTGTGATGTGTCAACTCTATATATTGGACTAAAGTCTGTGATGTGTCAACTCTATATAGTGGACTGTAAGTCTGTGGTGTGTCAACTCTATATAGTGGACTGTAAGTCTGTGACGTGTCAACTCTATATAGTGGACTGTAAGTCTGTGACGTGTCAACTCTATATAGTGGACTGTAAGTCTGTGACGTGTCAACTCTATATAGTGGACTGTAGTCTGTGGTGTGTCAACTCTATATAGTGGACTGTAGTCTATGGTGTGTCAACTCTATATAGTGGACTGTAGTCTGTGGTGTGTCAACTCTATACAGTGGACTGTAGTCTGTGGTGTATCAACTCTATATATTGGACTGTAGTCTGTGACGTGTCAACTCTATATAGTGGACTGTAAGTCTGTGATTTGTCAACTCTATATAGTGGACTGTAATCTTTGGTGTGTCAACTCTATATAGTGGACTGTAAGTCTGTGATGTGTCAACTCTATATATTGGACTGTAAGTCTGTGATGTGTCAACTCTATATATTGGACTAAAGTCTGTGATGTGTCAACTCTATATAGTGGACTGTAAGTCTGTGGTGTGTCAACTCTATATAGTGGACTGTAAGTCTGTGACGTGTCAACTCTATATAGTGGACTGTAAGTCTGTGACGTGTCAACTCTATATAGTGGACTGTAAGTCTGTGACGTGTCAACTCTATATAGTGGACTGTAGTCTGTGGTGTGTCAACTCTATATAGTGGACTGTAGTCTGTGGTGTGTCAACTCCATATAGTGGACTGTAGTCTGTGATGTGTCAACTCTATATAGTGGACTGTAGTCTGTGGTGTGTCAACTCTATACAGTGGACTGTAAGTCTGTGATGTGTCAACTCTATATAGTGGACTGTAGTCTGTGGTGTATCAACTCTATATATTGGACTGTAGTCTGTGACGTGTCAACTCTATATAGTGGACTGTAGTCTGTGATGTGTCAACTCTATATAGTGGACTGTAGTCTGTGGTGTGTCAACTCTATATAGTGGACTGTAAATCTGTGATGTGTCAACTCTATATAGTGGACTGTAGTCTGTGGTGTGTCAACTCTATATAGTGGACTGTAAGTCTGTGACGTGTCAACTCTATATAGTGGACTGTAGTCTGTGGTGTGTCAACTCTATATAGTGGACTGTAAGTCTGTGACGTGTCAACTCTATGTATTTGATTTCTCGATTGTATTTTATTCTTTTTTTAAACTGTAATTGTATACCCATCTTACTCCTACCTAATAACATTCTTCACATATTCATATCCATCATTCACTTTCTTTTGCAGAATAATACGCTGTACCTCCAAGCTAATGTGCGTTTTTGTTTATTTTCGTTTTTACTAGTCTGAAAAAGTTATTTAGTAGTGTCTTCATTTATATGTGTCTAGGCACACTTTTTTTATGACAAGTCATCAACATGCACTTTGTTGTTCATTCCATAAAACTGCGTTCTAGAATGGTGAGTAGTCGCCCTTGGGTTGCGTGCTGTAAATCTCTTCGTTGTCCGAGAGATCTTCGCGGAATAGAAGCTGTCAAAGAGGACTTTAGAGGACCGGCCGGGTCATATAGGAAGCTGACGTGTCGTAACACCTTTAGGACTGAGGGAATTAATAGCCCCCATCTACATAAATCAAGAAATATTAAGACTGTCTGACTCCTCCGCGCCTGTCCTTCACGCGTTGATTCTCAAAATGCAATCCTTATCACTTCTTGTCTTGAGTCCCAAATTATCTGTAGTATTTTGTCTTCCACTTGGTGAAGTACCTCGATCAAGCAGGCGCATAAAACACTTGCAGTCGGACGGGCACCCATATTTTCTACATTTTTGGGGGGACAAATTAGTTCATTCTCACCTCCTCCTCCTCCTCCTCTCCTGAACAGTAGCCATTTATTTCGCACTGTTGCGAAGCTCTGAGAAAGATTTGTTGTGTTTATAGTTATATTCACCACGTTGTAAGTCTGTTGTGTGTTATCTGTATTTTTGTCGTATACTGTTGGATTCTCGTGTCCACTGGTATTCATTGACAAGGGGATGCATACACATTTTGACACTTGAGTACAAAGTCTATGACTTTATATGTACTGACATCATACTGTTATAAGAAATCTGATTATCGAGACCTGGTATTGAGTCTCGTTATAGAGAAATCTGATTATAGAGACCTGGTATTGAGTATCATTCTGAGTAACTAAATGACGATTCTTCTCTCAATTTCTAACTATTTCTTAAGAATGCAAGATGGTCGACTTTGTTCGTCTTACTGGAGTCCGAAGTTCGGGCCATGGTCATTTCCCTTACTGTTTTTCTTTTTGTCACGTCTAAAGTGCTTTTGTCTGTTAATTTTATGTAGACTAACCATACTACGAATGGAAAGAACAAGACATCCTTGTACCCCCTTGACTTGAACACATCAAGGAAACAGTGACAGCCCTTTGGGGACATGGAGACGCACAATACGGAAAGAACTGAAGGAAGCGAGAAAGACATTATTTGAGATATTCTGACTTGGACAAGACAGGACTGGCTGGAGAGCCTTTGCTGGTGTCTTATGCTTCACTGGCAGCGCTGAGGACAGATGATGATGATGACGATGAACCATATTTCTGTTTTCCGCGGTTCTAGTCTTAAATGCCTACATCTATTATTGTATATATATATATATATATATATATATATATGCAGGAAACTCTCTACCGTAGAGAGCGGAACAACAACACAACTCCTTCAGATCATCAGAGGAAGTACCCCCCCCCCTCAGACAAGTGTTTCGGCCCTATTAAACTCCTGACACTCTAAGGGGGGTGGGCCCCTCTGGGTCATGACTCCCAGAGGTCTTGTGAGTTGTTGCTTTTTTTCCGGTCCCGGGATTGAACCCATGAACTTCAGTTGTCACTGCACTTTTTTGAAGTGCGTCTTTAAAGATTTAGCTACGGAGGACTGGTATTGGTTGTGATATATATATATATATATATATATATATATATATATATATATACCTTAAGTGCCAAAGGCACATGGGACTTCCGCAAGGGTTTTCCACAAATGTCTGTCCTTTGCCTTTTTTTTCTGCTCTTGCCCAGGTGAGCCCTCTATTGCTCAACATCCTTTCTATTGTTCTTCTCCATGTCTCTTTTGGTCTACCCTTACTTCTGTTCCCCTGTGGTGTCCATCTTAGTGCTATTTTTGGTAGTGAGTTGTCAGTCATTCGGAGCACATGTCTCAAACATCGCCAGTGTCTTTCCTCAATAATTACTGTCAATGGCTTCATCTGCATTTCTGCCAACAAAATGTGATTTCTTATGGTGTTTGGTCAAAATATTTTTCTAATTCTTCGTGAACATTTAGTCTGGAAAGAATTAAACTTGTTTTCTATGGTTTTGGTGATTTTCCAGCATTCACCTCTATAGAGTAGTACACTTAGAACATTACTCTTAAATATCCTGATTTTTGTCTTCATGCTCAGTTTTTTAGATTTCCATATAGTCTGCAGCACTGCAAAAGCCTGGTTTGCTCTAGTAATTCTGCTGTTGATGTCCTCTATGCTGTCTCCATTTTCTACTACTCTACTGCCAAGATATGCAAATTCGTTTACCTCCTCCACGAACTTGATGTCTACTCTGAGTACATTTCTGTTGTTCACATTTTGCTTCATTAACTTTGTCTTTCCTATGTTGATCTTTAGTCTTATGTTGTTTGCATTCTGAGTTAGCTTGTTTATTTTATCTTGCATATCTTTGTAGCTGCTTGATAGTAGACAAATGTCGTGTGCAAAGTCAAGGTCCTCCAGCACTGTGTCAAGGGTCCATTGTAACCCTCAGCGTTTGTCTGATGTTGTCTCCTTCACTAACCAGTCTACTGCCAAGATAAATTATATATATATATATATATATATATATTATATATATATATATATATACCAATTATATGGATAAATTGTGCACTTTTTTGGAAGTCATGCTTGGGGCCCCAAATTTTGTCTTCCAGTGCAACTCCCTATGACCAAAACAGCTTTGAGATTTCTTATAAACTGCAGTCTATGATTTTACCTTTTAGAGCGTAGAAAAAAATAGTATATTTTCAGAGTGCAATGTATGACACGAGAGATGATGCTCTTATCTTTTATATGTTTTGAGTGATATTTTGTCATCAGATTCTCAGAATCTAGTGAATCTATTTTGTGAATCTTTGACTATAAGCATCTTGTGTATACTCAGTGTTTACACTCTGGACATTGTCTAGAGGACACCTTTAACGATGATGAAGTAAAGACAGTGTAAAATCAGGCAATAAAGACAATGTAAAATCAGGTAGTAAAGACAACGTAAAATCAGGTAGTAAAGACAGCGTAAAATCAACGAAAAAAAAAGACAAGATAAAAACTCACATGTACAACATAGACAAATACAAAGAAAGACATTCGCCTTCATGGCTGGAGAGATATGCAAGTTGGAGACTTCATCATTGGAAAATAATGTAAGACAAAAATGTAAGACAAACCACGCAGACTTTACCTTGAGATCTAAATGAGACTGAATTCCTGAACTATAGTTAGAAGAAATGATTAATGTAAAAACATCTATACAACAAAAAAATAGACTGGGATATTTTCCGCCATTGAAACAATACATCAGTCATAGAATATCGTAATCTGATACACTGCACCAACTGATGAATTATAAACAAGGTCCCCGACCTTTGGGGTTTCACTACCGTCTGTAATGCTGTTTTCATGCTTTAGATATCCAGATCCCCTCATCTGTACTGACAGAAACATACATCCAGTCACACATACACACAGACGCACATGTTGCTGCTTTATACTTTCATAACATAAACACGATGGATAACACAAACATAGATGGATGGGTGGATGGATGGATCCATCCGGATGGATGGATGACCGGACGGACGGACGGATGGATGGGTGACTTTCGTTACTCTTGGTGCAAAATCATTACAGCCATAAGACTTATTTCCTGTACTTGTTCGTTACCGTCAGTACAGTATAATGTGATTCCAGCAAGGAATTTCACTTCTTACTTCCCCTCTGCCCCCCCCCCCCCCCCCCCCACCCCTTCCCTTCCCGCGGAATGTCATCGTCGCCTGAATTAACAGCTGCAATATGACGATGAGAGTGCAGCTCAAACTCCCACCATTAAGAGAGTCAAGAATTAATACCTTGAAAATACATATAAATGCCAAATGAGGCATACTGCATATATAAACTCTGAGAACAGGACTTGGAAACTATCTTCTCTTGTCTTGACATGTTTTAAAAAGAGCTTCTCTTACTCAGCTGCCCATCTTTGGAATGCCCTACCAATTCATGTAAACTTATAAGTAATAATCGTTCTTATAACTTCAAACTTTGTCAACATCTGTTTGATATGGACTACATGTCTCCCTAAGCACAGTCTAATGTAGAGTAAAGTATGGCTTGAATGTTGTAATTTTTTTTATAATGCTTTTCTATAAATGTGTTAGATTTGAATGAATGTAAGAATGAAAGTTTATTTCATGTTGCTGCATAAATCAGAGTGTAGAGTACATGGACAAGAGATAAGTTTATTTATGAGATCATTTAATGTGTCTTCATGATTATTATGCTCATTAACAAATGTTGAATGGCTGTGACTGAGTGAAAGCTGTATGATGAAGGGCAGAATGTTAGACGGGCCTGCGTGCCCAATTCTTAACCCTTTGAAAATAAAGTATGTTCGTTCTTTCGTTCGTTCCCTATTGTCTGCCTTATAAGTGTCTCATAGAAACATCAAGTATCAAGCATTCATGCTCATTCGTACAATAAGTTCTTATATAACAAACAAACAAAAATAAATCACATCACATTGTGTCAAAGTATTCAATTATTCCACAACATCAAAGAATATGACCAGTATTTTAATATGTATTTATATACAAGTATTATGTTCTCTCGAATTATAATCTGTTAAATTTTTGCACTTCAGCCCCATATTTTTATAACAATTTTTTTTATTTGTTTCACGCCAGGCTTGGTTAAATTTCATCCAATCAATCTCAGCATCATGTCCTTTAAATTCTTAGATTATCCCTTCCTCCGATGTTTTGGCCTCCTTCCGTTCTGTAAGCGAAAATTTAATAGAATCTTCATTTCAGCAAATGCAGGATTCATCATGCGCTGCGGAAAATTATTCCCTCGCTAATACAGGCGTGGGAATAGCCTTCTGTGATCCCCTTTACAAATCCTCTTATATGAAAGAGAAACAGAAGATGCGAGCGTAAAATCACAGATTGATAGCGGTAGCTTGGAAAGGGCATGTTTATTTTTCAAGCAAACGAATTAAGAGTCCGTTTCCTTGTGCTACTGCTTGGTTTTGGCTGCTCCGTGTTATGTAACTTGTCCGATGGTCACACCTGCTAGACAGCGTGACAAATTCAGTATAACTGAATGTGCGGTTAATTGCCTTGTGGCTCTTTCTTATTATGAAGTGAAAGTATACGAAAGATAGATTGTGACTATATGTTAGATATTATATACAACAGTATTAATGGGGAAATTGGATTTTGCAATGTGAATGATAGATTATGACTATATGGTAGATATTATATACAACAGTATTAATGGGGAAATTGGTACATTACTAAGAACAATACGCAAATGAGTTGTATTATGACTAGCCAGGGACTAAAATTCATGACTTCGGCCCTCCACCCACCCCCACCCCCCAAATCGCTTTCCTTCCCACAGGGATTTCGTCGTTGCTGCAGGATACGAAACCGATAATCCTATATTTTGTTTGCAGCTAGTACGAAAATAAAAGCTTGTCCTTATCTGGATCAGTGGCTCCCAGCTTTTTCGCATACAAGGAACACTTGTCCATCTGTATATAAATTGCGGTCCCCAGTTCATAGCAATATCGCAGTCTCATAAACTCGTAAGTATTTTCAATAAATAGATAACTACAAAAACTGATAACGCACTCACAGACCATATTATACTGCTCTAGAAAAATCTTGTGCTTTCAATAGTGTCTATCACACGTAGTTTCTGAACTGATAGCGAGGGCTGAACACACTGCTGAGTGAGAATCTTGATTGTGTCAAATTGAGAAAAGAAAAACATGATAGTTGCTTGCCACATACTTCTATAGCCGACGGATAGTTATTGTGCTCACCGCATACTTCCACAGCTAAAAAGGATATTAAATATCTCTGCAGCTGAAAGATAATTACTGTGCTTACCACGTGGCTCTACAGCATAAGCATATTACATATCTCCACAACTGAAGGATAATTGTTCTGCTCACCATATACCTCTACAGAAGAAGGATAATTATTGTGCTTAACACATGACTCTAAAGGATAATTATTGTGCACACCACATACCTCTACAGCTGAAGGATAATTATTGTGCTCAACACATAACTCTAAAGGATAATCAGTGTGCTCACCACATACCTCTACAGCTGAAAGATAATTATTGTGCTCACCACATACCTCTACAGCTGAAAGATAATCATTGTGCACACCACATACCTCTACAGCTGAAAGATAATCATTGTGCTCACCACATACCTCTACAGCTGAAAGATAATTATTGTGCTCACCACATACCTCTACAGCTGAAGGATAATTATTGTGACATTTCAAGGAAGAAGGTTTACGGATTTTTCTTCTTCTGAGCAAGACTATAGCTAGTATGTCCTATCTCAGCTTATTAATTGATTGTTCGGCTGCTGTAAAGCACAGAATAGACTCACGGCCACCAAGGAATACTCGTATGTTGAACTCTTATCCATTAGCCAGGGTACCTGTCGTTTCTTATACTGTTTTACTGCCTCGTAAGTGAAATAAGCCTGTATTATCAGAAAGTCACAAAGGGATCTTCGTGAAGATAAAAGTAAGTTAATGACCAGCATTGATTCTTTGATCCTAATGTCCTCTGACACTGTTGTCCAAGTTCCACTGGTGCCGATGGTAAACATTTTAAGGATGCATGAAAACTCTTTTAAACAGACGGCACTCTAGAAAATACCGCAGGCAAGTTGGTGTTGAGAACGACAAACAGCCCCACAGAGGTTTTGTTTGGCATAAAACATTAATTTAATGAGAACGAATTCTTCTTGGAACCAGCTATAAAATAACAATGACAACAGTCTGCGGAGTGCCTCCGCGGAAACTCCATGTAACAAATACCCTATTGGTTTTACGGTATGTTTTAAACTTTCATTTCCAGCCGAACAAATTATATTCACCCGTTTCATTGGCTGACTGTATGACAATCTGTCTTCCAGTTTTCTGCTTGTATGGAAAGTTATATACCTCTGCTATTGCTTTCCTCCTGTTGTTTTACCCCCACGAACATCTCAGATAAACACATAGTCTCCGTCCAAAATCATAGCCAGCATCTAAACAGTTGCTTTCTCTCAAAACATAGGATTGATTTCCAAGAGAAAAAACAGCCTTGCTCACCCTGCCCCTCACCTCTGGAATGCTCTTCCGTCCCATCTGAAATGCATGAACCATATTCCTTCTTTTAAACTTTAAACTTTTTTTCAATATTTGCTTGATTTTGTTTATATACCCCATTAAGAGATCTATTTTCATCATAGATCTACTATCTCAGCAATCATGGTAGACTTACACAGTAGCTGAAATAATTCTTGAAAGCGATTTGTCTTGCTGTAGTTAATGTGTGTGAGTGTGAAAGCACTTCATCGCATGCTTTATTTGCATTATTTTCGACTTCCTGGATAGAAGATGATAGGTGAACGTTTTCAGTTCATATTTAATGTTGTTTTTACCTATATATTTGTAATGTTAGTAGGAAAAAACACTAGTGTTGAATGACTGGGCTTGAATAAAGGTTTGATAGATGAGTGGCAGAATGTTAGGAGGGTCTGTGTGCACAGTTCTTCGTCCTTTGAATATAAAGCTCTCTGGTTAGTTCGTTCGCTTGTTCTGATGTCTATAAGAATATAAATCTGGAGAACTTTCATGGTCAGGCTGTGGGTAAACTTCCTCAAACGCCTTCGACAAAGGCTATCATGTTTTTATTAACCTCCTCATAGTTACAATCATAAAAACAAACAAGATCAGTCACTGATACTTACATACATACATACATGCGTACGTACATACATACATACATATATTACATACATACATATATTACATATATACATACATACATACATACATACATTACATACATACATACGTACGTACGTACATACATACATACATACTGGTACATACATACATACATACTGGTACATACATACATACATACATACATACATACATACATACATACATACTGGTATATACATACATACCCACGCGCACACACACAACACATAAATCAGAAACAAAATAACCAGGCCCGCGTCCTTTGCTCTTGCCACTAGTAAACATGGTTTCCTCATTAGTCGTACATCTGACGCCGGGGTTTCCTTGGCCCAAGACTGCGTCTTCAAGTCCCAGACAGTTTTCAAGCTAGCAAACGCTGCTGATAGCTGTGATTAACTACCAAGACTAATATAAGTCCCCGAAAGTTAGCAACTATAGCAGCGTGGCGCCATGCAACTAGAAAGAGTAATATTTGGGCAATTGATCGGACGTGACATTGAAGGCAGATACTTTCTCTCGGCAGACGAAAGGTCGTGAAATATTGTCTACGTACCATTTTCTTCTTGAAAATGAGTAAATGAGAGACAAAATGAAAATGCTAAGAAAAGATGTCATGAGACAAATCAACAGTAGACTTCACTGAAAGAAAAAAAAATAATTTTTTTTTTGTGCAGATGCGGAACAATGCATGATCTGACTTGAGTCATAAACAATTGACTCATTTTTATTTCATGTTAATATTACAGAACCTCATTATGTTGACAATTCTCATCTGTCTTGTCTTAATTGTGTTTTTTTGTATTTACGATATTACAAAATTGCACAGAGTAGTTGATCAATCATGACTTTATTGTGTTTTATGTTAATATTACAGGGGCTGAAGATGCTGTCCGACAAGGCAATCAGCGACCCATAGCTACTATGCTAGCCTCAGGGTTAGCGAACCATAGCTGACCAAGACCCTGTCCCATTTCTCCGTTGGTACCCCCAGTAACAGGCAGAGCCTGGCTAAGGGGACAGGAATCGCTATAGTCCCCATGGTGGTGGAGTCTGCCAAAGAAGCACTGCACAACCTCTGCTTTTTAGCTGTACTCCGGGACTAAAAAAGTAGCTGCAATAACCCGCTCCCACACCGATACGATGCTGTAGCCCAACATCTCCACCGCATCGGCTGCAAGGAACACCAGCTGGCAGTTACAGGGAGACAACACGAGACAAGATGTTAATATTACAACACTTCACCCGTCTTGATGATTAGCCACGACTTAAATGCTTTTTTCATTTTCAAAACTACCAAAAAAATTATTTTGGCTGATAATCAGTCATAACTTAAACGTGGTTAGTTCTTTATTTTATTGTATTTTTTTTAATACAATTTTTTTTTTTGGTGATCAGTCATAACGTAATTGTGTTTTGGATTTTGTAACCGCACAGCATTACTGAAATGTTTCTTGCAGAATTCCATTTATTTCTTCGTTATTTTGAGTCAAGATCCTGTCAAAATGCTCCAAATGTAATCAGAATATTTTTAATTAATTATTTCAGAACTTTATTTGGAACAAAAGCTTTCACTGTGTGCTCAGTAGGCTTCTAAACAAAGTCAGTCCATCTCAGAGTTCTTTTTTTACGTCTTGTTATAAGTTGAAAGTTTATATTTGCGCTTTTCTCACCTTATTGTTCCTAGTGATGCTAAATTCCTGAATCTTTCTCTCGTCATGGCTGCAGTCCGTCTATGACTGAATGTACCCGGAATACCGAGAGCTCCGGAAGCCACCAGATTGAGCAGATTTTGTTTGTTTGTTTGTTTGTAGCCAACTTCAATTTCAAGCTTAGAAAACATTTTGCTTCTTTTACAGCTTCTTCTTCTGTGTTTTCCTGGATTCGTTATAGAAGTGCATGCCTTGTGCAGCATACGTCTGCGTCTAATGAGGGGACCTCAACTCAGACTTTTTGCTTCAACGTAAAAGGACACGTGGTTCATGAGAGGTGACCTATATCGCAGTTTCCATTTAGTCCATAAAGCAAGCAAGCAGCCCAAGTTGACGTATATCTTGTTGCTTTCGTTATTAAGTTATTATTTCATTCAACGAATTATTTATCTCCCTGTCCTCTCTTCTCCTAGTACTGATGACGAATGCTGATCCAAACGAGTATCGGCTGGTGAGAGACCTGATGAAGGGTTATGATAAGCGGATTAGACCATCACTCAACCACACAGATGCTCTCAACGTTACCTTCGGCCTCGCTCTGGCACAGATCATCGATGTGGTAAGTGTTATGTTGTTAACTATACACAAATCATCGATGTGGTAAGTGTTATGTAGTTAACTATAAAGCAGATCATCGATGTGGTAAGTGTTATGTTGTTAACTATAAAGCAGATCATCGATATGGTAAGTGTTATGTTGTTAACTATAAAGCAGTCATCAATGTGGTAAGTGTCATACTGTTAACTATAAAGCAGATCATCGATATGGTAAGCGTCATGTTGTTAACTATAAAGCAGATCATCGATGTGGTAAGTGTTATGTTGTTAACTATAAAACAGTCATCAATGTGGTAAATGTCATACTGTTAACTATAAAGCAGATCATCGATGTGGTAAGTGTTATGTTGTTAACTATAAAGCAGTCATCAATGTGGTAAGTGTCATACTGTTAACTATAAAGCAGATCATCGATATGGTAAGCGTCATGTTGTTAACTATAAAGCAGATCATCGATGTGGTAAGTGTCATGTTGTTAACTATAAAGCAGATCATCGATGTTGTAAGCGTCATGTTGTTAACTATAAAGCAGATCATCGATGTGGTAAGCGTCATGTTGTTAACTATAAAGCAGATCATCGATGTGGTAAGTGTCATGTTGTTAACTATAAAGCAGATCATCGATGTGGTAAGTGTCATGTTGTTAACTATAAAGCAGATCATCGATGTGGTAAGTGTCATGTTTTTAGCTATAAAGCAGAACTTTTGACAACGAAAGCTGATATGTGTGAGGATTACTGACTTGCATATTTTGGTTCAGTGATGCTTTGCTATGCCATTGCTTTCTATGTTATATATACACGCACACACATATATATGTACTCTTATATGTTCTGTAGTCCTCTTTTGTGGAATGTAGTCTGAACCTTTATTGGTATTGTATGTGTTCATGACGAGCGTCTTGATGTTGTTGTAATAAACTTATTTTGTTAGTTGTTTTTACACAGTGAGATATTTGTATTTGGTATGAGAGATGATGAGAAAGTAGAGTAGACGTAATATCTGTAGGTTGAACTGTTGGCTAACAAGGATCAGGGGACCAGGATGGTTGTGGGCGGATACTCTTTAAAAAACTTTTTGTTATTAAAGAATATCCATTTGGGGGTCATAGTTCGTCTGTACCAGTGGAAGAATTTAATTACTTAATTACTTCTCTCATAAATCCCTCACTCCTCTCATTTGCAACATTACCGTTATTTTTGTTCATATTTATTGATGTATAACTTCAGTATTTACATTTAAATTCACGACTTCATTCTGTATCATGAACCCCATGATGAAGCGGATCAATGGTAATTATGTTAGAGAAAATACCCTTCAAATAGCTCTTGCTGATTTTTCCTGCGTTTAATGTTAATATGCAGAAGTTTTATTTAGAAAGGCACATTAATGTTTTCCACATATTTCTGTGCGAGTATGGCAGTTCATTCTAATAAATTTATGGAAAGAATTAAACAAATACAAACTCATACCAAGGCCTGGAGAAACATCTCCTTTCCATATAATGTAATATGTGTTCGGCGTCTCCTTCGAGCTTGATATCCGGATTTTTATATTGGATGTGATACAACTCAGGGCAGCAAACATATCTCTTAGTACGAGAATAAATTAGAGAAATATTTTGAACTGTCAAATACAAAACAAAGCTTTATAACAAACGAAAGAAAGGAGGGGCAAAAGTTATGCTGAACAACATAAAAAAGACCCCCCCCCCCCAAAAACAAAAAAAAACTCTAGCGAGCAACTTGATGTCTCAAGAACAGAGATTATTGGTAATGATTTAAAAGGAGAAAAAAAGATTACCAGAGTGCAACGAACTTTGTGCATGTTGATTCATTTTGCAACATGCTGTATATACAAATGAAAAGCTATTTCCACATCATAGCTAATATGACACTGCAGTTTCACATCATCGCTAAATCCAGTTTCAATCTATTGGCACAGGGCATGCAAATGGAGACTGCAGAACCAAGGGAGAGTATTAAAGTTGGGATATCATTCTCCTTGTATTGCTGCGATGCGGGGGGGGGGGGGGGGGGAGAGAACGAAGAAAAATGGGTTAGACTGGATCAAATATCTGATATAAGATGGTAGATGAGTAAACCAGCGGTGTTTTCATATCTTCCTCGCACGCTGTTTTCAGTGGAAGCCAAGAGAAAATCAGGGCAAGATTACGTTTGTAACCGGCGATCTCCCCCCCCCCAGGGATGTAGGCTATTGGGAGCAATCTGTGGTGTTGTCAAAATATCAGCCAGATGCCCTATGTCATAACCCTAAAGGAGATAAGGGGAGAATAATCTTTTTTCTTCATTTTCGTCACCGTCATCGTCATCCCATACTATCCTCATATGATGCTTATAAACGTCCAGTTATTTCCATAAATCGATTTTTCTATAAAAAAACGACATATTTTCCCATAAGCTCATTTAGGTGTTATCTAAAACACTTTTGTATTAGACTATAAGTTGTACTAGCTATATTAGACTATAAGCTGTATTAGCTGTATTAGACTATAAGCTTTCTCTTCGGCTTTCTTCTGTCTTACCTCCTACTATAGAACGGTTCTGAATCATCGCATTCTTAGACGTGGAATAAAATTTAGAAATTCTTTTAGTATTTGCAGTTCATCCCTCTTTTATTTAGTTCATTTCTTTTTATGAGAAAACGATTTTAGTGTTAGCGATTACTAGAAAATGATTTTAGTGTTAGCGATTACTAGAAAATTATTTTAGTGTTAGCGATTACTAGAAAATTATTTTAGTGTTAGCGATTACTAGAAAATGATTTTAGTGTTAGCGATTACTAGAAAATTATTTTAGTGTTAGCGATTACTAGAAAATGATTTTAGTGTTAGCGATTACTAGAAAATGATTGCGCTGTCAGGAGCTGTGATGGTCATGTCAGATATTCAGACAAATCTACACATTTCATCCTGTCCACTCCCAACCTTCTCCTCGCGTACAGACAGACATAGAGGGACAGACATATACACAGGGGAACAGATAGACAGACAGAGGGAGACTGATAGACCGACTGACCGACATAAAGATAGATAGATAGATAGATAGATAGATAGATAGATAGATAGATAGATAGATAGATAGATAGATAGATAGATAGATAGATAGATAGATAGACAGATAGATAGGTAGGTAGGTAGGTAGGTAGGTAGGTAGGTAGGTAGATAGATAGATAGATAGATAGATAGATAGATAGATAGATAGATAGATAGATAGATAGATAGATAGATAGATAGATAGATAGATAAATATTCTATAAATCGGGTCTCCAGTCTTTTGCATAGACATATCCACATCCTCCCTCCCACCCCCACCCCAAACTCCCCCCCCCATGTATGTGTACAAACATTCCATTATAATCTACATACAAACACTTTCCTGGTATCCCATCCCACGCACTCAAGCATGAGATCAAACACTCATGTTCCAACACACACACACAAGAATGAAAGGAAAGGACTCAGCTTTCCCAGTCAATTCAAACTCTGGAAAACGTGAGCCATTTCCAATGAGCAAACTTTGTGGCAGACGCTGGATCGAGCTGTTTACACTGTAGCTTTCACCTGCGTCCCATGTACCCAAGACGCCAAGAACCAGAGTAACGCTCGAAAACGTCCAGTGTTCCTTCGGAGGCATAAATGCTGTTTTCATGTTCTAGAGTTCTAAACTATAGGGTTTAGTCGACTGCCTTGCGAATGTATTTCATGGTGTTTATGTGGTTGTATCAACAGACTTTAACCCTCGGAAGGCGGAGAAAAAAGAGATTGGCATATATATATATATATAAACTTGATTTTTCCGACTTTTGGACACACTGGTTCTCTTGATATTTTGCGATTTATCCCAGTAGTTTTCACACTGTTGATTAACTGTTCATTGTATACTTTAATAAAACATACAGCCCACATACATGATTATATGAGATGTTGTTCATTACGAGTACAGTGAATTGCTTAAATCGCATATAAGTGACCTTGCTACTTCAAATGGAAAGTTAGACCACGGAGAGATGAGCGCAACGGTAAGAAAGGAATAAAGAGGACAAACTGGAAGGACAGAGGGGAGAAAAAGACAAGAAAAAGGAAGAGAGAGAGAGAGAGAGAGAGAGAGAGAGAGACGGAAGAAAGAAAAGAAGAATCACTAAGGATATAAGAGATATACTGAAAGAGAATGTGCAGGCCATCAGCAAGTCAAAGAACAGATCTGTGGCTCTTTAGAAAGGCTCTTTACATGCTCAGTGACGATGTTTAAGCAGTTATTATTTGCCTTCAAATTTCTTACTTCTTGTGCAAATTTTTTTTTGTGGGGGGGGGGGTAGGGGGTTAGTTTATTTATTTTTTTGGAGAAGGGTTATTTATCAAAATAAGACCACAGAAACAAAAACAAATTTATACTTAAGAAACATTTACGGGTGCCCGGAAATTCTTTTAAGCAGTCTACGCTGTAGCAAATACCACATGCAAACAGCCCCACAGAGGTTTTGTTTGACAGAAAACATTAATTTAATGAGAATTACGTCTACAGTAACCATCTCTCATTACAGCCGCAAGTTTTTTTTTATGCCAGTCTGTACATAATAGTACACATAATGTGTGAGCTCTCCAGAATTACCGTGGGATACCTCACAGCTTCTATCATTAATCAGCTCTGACAGGTCACGTGCTCACAGGGTAACTATCTGACCACGCCCTAATCAATGCCCCAAACTGACCATGAAAAGAGAAAATACATTTTCTATCATTTTCTTATCCTCTATTCTGGCCAGTACAATGGTTACACAAACTATTCTGGCCAGTACAATGGTTACACGAACTATTCTGGCCAGTACAATGGTTACACGAACTATTCTGGCCAGTACAATGGTTATACGAATTATTCTGCCTAGTACAATGGTTACACGAACTAATCTGTCCAGTACAATGGTTACACGAACTATTTTGGCCGTACTTCATATTAAGTTTTATGTGTATGTGTTGTTTCTTGTTTTATCATATCTGAACCCTTAGTTTTCTCTAAGGTAATCTTAGCTGTAATCTTAGTTGTAATCTTAGGTGCAATCAGCCCTTAGTTGATGACAAGAAGCTGAGAAGTCGATGAGCTTTAGAAAATATTGCTGATGTCAAATTCATGGCTGGGGCTTATAAAAACACCTGCTCAAGTATGCGCATAAACAGGGGTCATAGGTCATAACACAAGCATTAAAATGGATAGTGACACAGAAAACACACCACATCACCATCACTACGGACTCTCAAAATCTTGTAAGAAAAGTGGAACAAAAAGCCATTAGAAGCGAATGGGAAAAAATAATTATTAAATCCCACATCAAACACATCACATACAGGCCATGCCGGAGTCGACGGAAACAACAAAGCCAACAAGCTAGCAGCAAAGGCCAAAACCATAGGCCCTCTTCAAAATGGACAAATCGGACCTGTACAAATCCATTAAGCATCACCTTGACGAACAAATGTGAAGAAACTTCCTCCAAAGTACCTATCACATACGAATCAATGTATTACATATAGCAAAGGGCAGTGGTTACATATCCCAACTAAATGCTAGATCACGGGCAACCACAACCAACACAAGATTGGAACCACCTCCCTAAAAGCACTAAAGGAAATCCTGATGTCAAAGGACGAACACGTATGGGCATGTCCCGAATATAATGAGGCCGCTACCCTGGAGCAGCAACAGAGCTAGGTTCATTTTTTAGACGTCCTCTATTAACCCTTAGAAAATGTTTACGTATGGAATACCTAGTCCAAAAATAGTTTTCTCTACATAAATAGCAGGAATAATCAACAGAGGGGGACCAGCCAGATGTCATTCTACGATCCCTTACTCTGGAGATTCTAGATCATAGTTACAGCATCCCAAAACGGGTCCATGTCTACAGCGACTGGTCTACAGACGCAGCCACCAGAAATGGTGGCAACGAAACATATATTCACTATGCAAATAGTCACACTGTCTCACAGTTCTCTGACTACAAATTATAGAGACGAGCTTACTGCTCTCCCAGAAGCTGCTAGACTAGTTAAAACCACCGCCCGGACTTGCAACCACACCGTCTTCCTGGCTACTGCAAGGTCTAAGTGGCCCAAAGAGCGTCTAGAAAGAGACACAGTGCAAAAACTGTGCAAGCTCTCACAGGCGAAGGCGGACGTGGTTCAATGGATCACCCAAACTGTAGTCTGATGGGAAACAAGGAAGCTGACAGATTTGCCAAATCTGGGAGCAGGCATACAGATAAACCATATAAATAATCAATCATCAATACAAGAAGCCATGGTACTGACCGGCACAACCCATCAAGTAACTACCAGATGCGCAACTTTCGCATCAAAAACAACCCACCATCTCCAGATTACGCACGTGACACTGCTGATTGTGAGCACACCCGTGTCGCTTCAATCTTTCACTTACCCCTGCCTACTCGTGTGAGACAGGTATTCAGATTCCAGAGCACATTCTGCTGCTTTACCTCCTCCACCAAGAAGCGTGGACCCAGCTCTGATCAGTGAGAGTTGTGGGTTCAATGCATGAACTCCAAAAGACTACACAATTTATCCAGACAACAAATATAGACATCTGAAGCTAGAACCACAGACAGCAGAAGAAGAAATCCCCTGTCATGTAGTTGTGCTTCTTCTTGCTAAATGTTCATAATTAACTGACAGTCAACAACATAGATCGGTGAAAAATTTTGGACCTTGATGTCTTATTTTCATTAACAGATAGGTTACCTGGGGCGTTTTAAACTGATCCAACTGAATTTGGAGAAAAACATGGAACTACGTTATAGAACAAGTCATTAGACATAAAGGTCTCAGCCTCAACAAAAAGAAGACTGAAGTGATGGTCATCTCAAAGAAAAGAATACCACCATAATGTAGCATTACCATCGATGGCACAAATCTGAAACAAGTTGATAGATTCAAGTACTTAGGAACGATTATAACAACTGATGGGAAATGTCACAACGAAATAAAATAGCAGATGTGCTCACGCGAAGTCAGCACTTCAGAACATGGGACACATCTTGTGCAACAGATCCATATCAATGGAAACAAGATTCCGAGTACTTAAATGTTACATCCAGCCAATTCTGTTTTATGGGTGTGAAGTATGGTCTATGAATAAGTCAGTACAGAGAGAAATAGAGGCCATGGAAATGTGGTTTATAAGAAGGATGCTGAAGGTACCATAGACGGCTAAGAAAACAAATGAAGAGAGGCTGGAGTTAAAAAAAGCAAATTACAGCAAAGATCAGAGGCAGACAAGCAAGATTTGTAAGACATTTTCTGAGAATAGGAAAATTGGAACACATTGTGGCAACAGGAAAAATTGAGAGAAGAAGAGACAGAGAAAGACAGAGAAAGACGTTATTGGATGGGCTGTCAGTGTGGCTAGGAAGAAAGTCACCGGCGGATCTAATAATCAACGCAAAAGACAGTGAATTGTGGGGAGAAATAATCGCCTACGCCACGCGGCACGGCACTTAGAACAGAACATCAGGCACCAGGAAGTGCAGTTCTTGTGCAACATATTTTGCTGATGTTGTTGTTGTCTTGCAAATCACTTTTCTATTTCCTCTGTTTTTATCTCTTCTGACATTTCGTGGCACGACAGATTTCTGTTCATGCATTATTAAAAGACAATAAATAAAAGTCCCATCTTTCAGTATCTAACACTTATTTAAACAAGGCGTACATTAAGAGATGTGTCAGCAATGTTTCTAGCACCTGATGATATACGACAGAGCGGAAAAGAAATTAAATTGCTATTACAATAAATCGTATACTTTTGTGTTGCTTCGCACTTTAGACACTGTATATTCTCAACCTTATCATGAGACCCTCCTAGAGGCGACTCTAGACGGGGAAAAAAGGAACTGTTATGAAACTCGCAACAAAACCAACCGGGTCAAGGGTGACACGTCATGGATGGTGGACCACGTGAAACTGTAGAGGACATTGGTAGGAGAGACCAAATTAGTAGGCATAAAATCCCTTGATGAGCTTGAAACGCTCGCCGAAAGCAGTAAAGCTTGGCGAACTACCGCGTAAGCCCTATGTAGCGTCTAACAGCACGGGGAGGATGTAAGATATTCTCAATGTTTTCAAAACGCACTTTAAAGTCAAGAGAACTGAATTTAGGCATTTAGCTGTGGTCAGTTTTCATTGTTAAAAAATGCCATCACTGGTTGTAAATAAATATTTAACGCACTTTTATTTTTCACTGCCACTTCCATCGCACGTGCAGTTTTATGCCAGAAAGTTGCAAACTCGGCCAGTGTGACAAAGGTTTTTTGTCAAGTCTGTTTTAACTTACGCATGGGAGATCAAGACGTTCATCCCAAGGGGAGGCTACAAATTAATTTTTGTAAATCTGTGAGAATCACGAAAAATGCTAATGCCGCCCATAGCGACAATATATTAGAGGTTCTTAACAAAATGGACGTACCGGAATGGAGCCGGCATGCAATGCAACAGTTGCTGTAATGTGAATTCGTCGCCGCCAGATAAATGCTGAATTAGAGGAGACATATGGGTTTCTTGTGTGCTACTGGCTTTCATATTTATTTCTCTCTTTTTAGATCTAGATGCACTCCATACAGAATTTGAGATCATTTTTCCCGTTGTATTCTCAATGTGAGACCAGCCCTTCAAAATTTCTTGCTGGGTTGGAAACGTAAAAGGCAATGGGTTGTTGGTGTAATTCACTGACCTGATTTGGTGAAGTTATCACATTTGCTTGTTGTTGTAATCATTCATTCATTAGCGAGTCTCTTGCAGAACTTTGCCTTACTAACAGCTCTCTTGAAGGCCTCGGTTGTAAGCAAGATGCACTGTTGCTGGTGCTTACATTCGCAAATCGTCAGTAATTGTTGGCATCTTCATCTTGGTCTTCCTCTCTTTCTTTTTCAAATATTTTCCCGAGACTGTATTCTCCAATAAATGCCTATGAATGTAAATGCTACAGAAGAGGTCTTCAAATATCATGGACACAAAAAAGAACAAATATATCCATACTACAAGAACTTAATATTGAAGAAGGTTGGCTAGTAAAGAGTATTAAAGACAGAAAACTTAAATATTTTGGACAAATTAAACGTCATGATAATCTAGAGAAAACCGTCTTGGAAGGGTACATAATGGGAAAAAGAAAGAGAGGAAGATCAAGGCGAAGATGGCTGCAATACATCGTTGATGATCTGCAAATGGATGCAGAGGCCTACAGGAGTGCTGTTAGGGGGGCAAAGTTCCACATGGGACATGCAAATGAATGAATGAATGTATTCTCCATACTATCATGACGTTCAATATGTCCAAATTACTTAAGTTTTCTCTCTTTAATCATCTTCTGTAGTAATCATAGCCCTCGATATAATTAAGTTTTAGAACAAGAGCTCATTTTATTTTTCTTTAATTTTATGCATGTATTCAGTAGATGTTTCTTACATAAAGGAGAAGAGAAGCACCATTTCCACATCCCGCTGCCCGGTACTGCATTAACTGATCTCGTTTTACCAAGAGTCCTTCTGAATGTCACGAAAAGGAAGGTTAACAGCTCTGCTCACAGCATCGATGGAGACATGGGAACCAGCATCTCCCACGTGTGTCAAAGCGAACCTGCTGACGATGATGAAAACGATTATGATGACCATGATGGCCGTTTAATTATCTCCATTTTCCCCAGTACAGAAAAGCACCACTTTAGCGACCTCGTACCGTCAAAGGTCATTATATTCTTTCATTCATATTGCTCGTTTATTCCTCTATAGATGACATTTTAAACTCCTTAAACGAGCATTCACTTCATCCAGCTCAGTCAGGTCTACACTAATTTACAATTTTATCAAACGATCTCTCTTTTTCTCCTACCCAGGACGAGAAAAACCAGATTCTTACAACAAATTGCTGGTTAAATCAGGTAAGCTTTTTAAAAATTTATTTTCAACAAAATTCTCTCGTACTTCGACTACTTTTAGCTATGTGAGTAAAGTATAAAAGATAATAGAATAAAGATGAGTACGTGACTAAGTTACGGTGTGTAGGAAAAAAAAGAAACGATGATAAAAACTGAGTTGTACGTAAGACTAAACATCTCTTAACAGAAAATAAAAAGGATGAAGATATACTACCACGTGCTAATTTATCAGAGGGTTACATTCTGCTTACGCACAGCCAGGCCGTGTCCATCCATCAAATAGAAAATAAGACTTCAAAGAAACTATTTTTAATAAGCTAACATACTACACAAAGAAACACAAATAGGACGCCTGCAACTGTTATAACGAAAAAGCGTACAGATGGTATGTATTGAAGTTGCATGGCATTGCCCCAGTATGTAAGGGAGACAATTTTACAGATCATTCCAACACTTAATGGTCACAAATATAACAGATAACTGAAGCAGCCTATTTACTATACGTGTATTTTAAGAATGTACTCTTTCTCAGCTGAAGAAATGTTTGTGTTGTGTGGTTGCTGTATAAAGCAGAAAGAATGGGCGAAGACGCTCCTACGACCAGCAGTCAGCCCCCCCCATAGTCAGCCACCCATAGTCAGCCACCCATAGTCAGCCACCCATAGTCAGCCACCCATAGTCAGCCCCCCCATAGTCAGCCACCCATAGTCAGCCACCCATAGTCAGCCACCCATAGTCAGCCACCCATAGTCAGCCACCCATAGTCAGCCCCCCATAGCGTCAAGGCTGGCGAACCATAGCTAATCAAGACCCTGTCCCACCTTCCCGTCGGTACCTCCAGTAACACGCGTAGCCTGACTAACGGAACAAGGATCGCCATAGTCCTCATGGCAGTGGAGTCTGCTAAAGAAGTATTGCACAATACTTGCTTTCTAGTTCTATCCAGGGACTGAAAATGTTGCCGCCATAGCTCAATCCCAATCCGACACAGTGCTGTATCTTAAAATGTTCACCGCATCGGCTACAGAGAACACCAACTGAGAGTTTACGGGACAGAAGAAGAAGAAGATAACGAAGCAAAGAGGAAGAAGAGAATATTTGCATCTTTGTTGTTCTTCTGAGTTGTCTTCCTGTTGGTTATCTTCCCTTTTCTTCTTATAGTGACTCCTACCAGCTTCTTCTCTATTTTAATTTCATGCTCTTTATTTGTATTATTTCTATTTTCCTAGATCTTCCAATACCCTATTTTCATCTGCTGAGATTATTTTATACATATTATTATTATTTTCTTTATCTCCCGCTTTTTAAAATATATTTCACTTTTAGCCCATATTTTGTAAAGTCTGCTGTCAGCTTTTTTTTCCAAACTTTAGTTTTTAATCTTTACCATCTTTTTTTCCCTTTCTTCCACTTTTCAGTAATACTCTTGATCTTCATCGCGTTGTCATGTTGTATCCTTTTTGTAACTTTTGCTTTATTCTCTCATAGTTACTGATCATTCCGATTAACTCTCACATCCCCAAATCTTGGAGATTGAATTTCCGAAAGTCAGTCTGTTCTAGCAGTCTGCTGCCTTCGTTTATAATCGTTACAAATAACAACTGATGTACTTTTCTGCCGTAGTAGCCAGTAGCCTGCCATGCCGTTCATTTATCGGTGTCTTCATGTCTGTTTTCTTGCCGTTGAATTATTAACTCTTTGACTATAAAAAAAAACACTGCCAGTATTGGTAGATCTTGAAATCTATGCCAATCAAATTTTATATATTTAAGCAAAGTCTAAAAAAAGTGGGAAATGGAGTATTTCTAACACAACCCACATTTTTAAAAAACAAATTAACTTCCCTCCAGTTTGTGCCAAAATTTCTCAGAAAAATGTATTCTGGCAAAACATGGAAATTAATTCAGAAATAAGAGTGTTAATGGCTGTCTTTATGGTCTGCCGCTTTCATTCTTTCTTTCACTCTCTCTCTCTCTCTCTCTCTCTCTCTCTCTCTCTCTCTCCCACACATATACACATACTCACACGTGTATTTTTATATGCATATATAAAACTAAATAAAAAAATAAAAAAAAATAAAATGTAAATTTTGAAAATCTCCTATTGCAAACAACAGCAAAAACGTAGTCCATTAGACCAAGGTTTTTTTTTTCCAAAGCAACTACGAAAATGTTTCGACCTTTTCAATTCCTGACACAATCGGATTATCGTGGTAGGCGTCTTTGAGTCATGACTCCCAGCGAGTCTTTGAGTTAGTTTTATTTTGTAGTTTGTTCATTTCTCAGAGTTAAAGTAAAGCTCCCAACATCAGCGAGATACTGAACATTGTAACCAGTTTAAACTGTTGTGCCACGCAGGACTGTTACTTGTAAGAACAATTCTTTGGGGGTTTTATTTATTTATTTTTTTAATGCACGTATTCAATGTTCTACATGCACAATATGAAGTTTTTTCTACTTGATACTTCAAGCTGGAGGTGGAATTCACACTTCTTGAGCTATATATGAGATTGAACAGAACTTCAGTTCTGTCTCTAGATAAAATTGGTTGGTGTGAAATTTGTTTTTCCTCCTCTGAGAATGTCTAGTTTGGGTTTCGGAGTTATTTTATTAAATTATGTTTACATTGACGAGAAATGTCACACCTAAGCTAAATGTAACTGACAGAGACAGAGGAAATTCTAGAAAGATGGAAGGAATATTGCAAAGTAATGTATGAAACAACCGACTGTGGAAACAGAAATCAACAGTGTGAATTATTATTGGAGGAGATAGAACCTGAACCTACAATAGAAGAAGTTTTATGGGCAATAAAGAATCTGAAAAATGGTAAATCACCAGGATGTGATGAGATAACAGCTGAATTTATTAAAGCAGGAGGAAAGGAGTGTGCAACAATCTATCATGCACTGTGCAAAAAGATATGGCATTCAGGTATTTGGCCAAAAGAATGGAAAAGAATTGTATTCATACCACTGCCAAAAAAGGGTAACCTGAAATTATGCACAAACTACAGAACTGTTGCCCTGATTAGTCATGCCAGTAAAATTCTGTTAAAAATCATAATGGGTAGACTTCGTAAGAAAATAGAAGAAGAAGTCAGTATGGTCCAAGCTGGTTTCAGGCAAGGAAGAGGATCAAGAGATCATATATTCAATCTAAGATTAATAATAGAGAAAGAGTTTAATGTAAATCTATATTTATCTTTTATAGACTACTCAAAGGCATTTGATTTTGTACAACACCAGAAACTTTGGGAAATAATGGAAAAAATGGGATTTCCAACACATTTGATACAATTAACATCACTGCTGTATCTAGACCAACAAGCAGCAGTAAGAATAAATAGTGAAACAACAACTTGGTTTGACATAAAACAAGGGGTCTGTAAGGGGTGCATATTGTCACCCTACTTATTTAACTTGTATACTGAAAATATAATGAGGAATGTTAGAGAAGATGTAGACAAAGAATATTACGATGCCATAACAATTGGAGGTTATGAAATACCAGAGATTAGATATGCTGATGACACAGTGTTACTATCCACAACACAAAACGGAATGGAAAAACTAATTATGTCAGTCCGTAAGAACAGCGAAGAGCAGAATCTCTATCTTAATGCGAAGAAAACTAAATTGATGACAACTGACAAAACAAACAAGGCAGCTTAAATATATATCAGTGTGGAAAAATTGGAAGAAGTGGAGAGTTTTGAATATCTTGGATCTCTCTCTCTCTCTCTCTCTCCCTCTGAACCTTACGTGCCCAGGGCACATGGGGCTTCCACAAGGGTTTTCCACAAATGCCTGTCCTTCGCCTTTTTTTCTGCTCTTGCCAAGGTGAGCCCTCTATTGCTCAACATCCTTTCTGTTGTTCTTCTCCATGTCTCTTTTGGTCTACCCCTACTTCTGTTCCCCTGTGGTGTCCATCTTAGTGCTATTTTTGGTAGTGAGTTGTCAGTCATTCTGAGCACATGTCCCAACCATCGCCAGCGTCTTTCCTCAATAATTGTTGTCAGTGGTTTCATCTGCATTTCTGCCAATAAGATGTTATTTCTTATGGTGTTTGGCCAAAATATTTGTCTAATTCTTCATAAACATTTAGTCTGGAAAGAATTCAACTTGTTTTCTATGGTTTTGGTGATTTTCCAGCATTCACTTCCATAGAGTAGTATGCTTAGAACATTACTCTTAAATATCCTGATTTTCATATTTATGCTCAGTTTTTTTTTTATTTCCATATAGTCTGCAGCATTGCAAAAGCCTGGTTTGCTCTAGTAAGTCTGCTGTTGATGTCTTCTGTACTGTCTTCATGTTCTACTACTCTACTGCCAAGGTATACAAATTCGTTGACCTCCTCCACTAACTTGCTGTCTACTCTGAGTACATGTCTGTTGTTCACATTTTGCTTCATTATCTTTGTCTTTCCTACGTTGATCTTTAGTCCTATGTTGTTTGCATTCTGAGTTAGCTTGTTTATTTTATCTTGCATATCTTTGTGACTGCTTGATAATTAGACAAATGTCGTCCGCAAAGTCAAGGTCTTCCAGCACTGTGTCAAGGGTCCATTGTAATCCTCTGCGTTTGTCTGATGTTGCCTCCTTCATTAACCAGTCTACTGCCAAGATAAATAATGTTGGTGATAGTACACATCCCTGTTTCACTCCTGTTTGTACCCTAAACCTGCTGGAGGTATGTTCTCCACAGATAACTTTGCACTGAAAACCCTCGTATAGGGATTTGATTACATTAACTATTTTATGGGGGAGGCCATGCCATCTTAGGATTTTCCACAGTGCATCTCTGTTGACACTGTCAAAGGCTTTCTCAAAATCTATGAATAATGCATATGTTGTGCTATGCCACTCATTTGCCTGTTCTAATATTTGTCTAAGTACAAATATGTGGTCTATGCATGATCTTCCTTTCCTAAATCCTGCCTGCTCTTTCCGAAGTTTTTCCTCAAGTGTTGGTACAATTCTGTTGATGATTATTCTGCAAAATACTTTACTGGTGAGTGGCAGTAGGGTAATGCCTCTCCAGTTCCCGCAATCTCTGAGGTCACCCTTCTTTGGTAGTTTTACTATAAGCCCAGTTTTCCACTCCTCTGGGGCTTTTTCTAGATCCCAAATTTGTTGTAATATCCGGCAAAGTTTTTTCGGTGTTTCTGTTTCTTCTGCTTTCAACATCTCAGCAGAGTTTTGAATATCTTGGATCACTGCTAACTAATAATGGAGACACAATGAGGGAAATTAAAAGGAGGACATCTATTGCTCTTCAGAAAGTAAAACAAATAAAGAATCTGTGGAGAGGAGCAGACAGAACTACAAAAATAAGATTTTTAAGGTCATGCATCTTTCCCATCGCAACATATGCCTGTGAGACCTGGACACTTAACAAAACAGCTGAGAAACACATAAATCCCTTTGAATGTAAATGCTACAGAAGAGTTAACCAAATATCATGGACACAAAAAAGAACAAATATATCTATACTACAAGAGCTTAATATTGAAGAAGACTGGCTAGTAAAGAGGATTAAAGAGAGAAAACTGAAATATTTTGGACACATTAAACGTCATGATAATTTAGAGAAGACCATATTGGAAGGATACATTATGGGAAAAAGAAAAAGAGGAAGACCAAAACGAAGATGGCTGCAAGAAATCGTTGACGATCTGCAAATGGACGCAGCAGCAGCAGGCCATCTTGCTCACAACCGAAAGGCCTACAGGAGTGTGTTTGGGAGGCAAAGTTCCGCATTGGACATGCAAATGAATGAATGATTGAATGAATGAATGTTTACACAGCGTCCAAAGATTTGCACTGACACGGGTTTCCCGTGGTGAGATCTCTCCTTTTCAGTTCGAAGCATTCTGTAACTCTGACCACAATAATGTTCACGTGAACACTTTCCGCCTTTCCTCTTTATTTAAAAAAAGGATTACAATTTAAAAACTGAAGGTACCCTGTCTTGTCATAAAGACATCTAGAGTATATGGTAAGTGTCCATTTATAATGACCGCCCCCCCCCGGGCACACCATCAAGCCTGGCCATCAGGCACTAGAAGGGGTCAGGTACCCATTTCTACAGTTAGATGACTAGCGTGGAACTACGGACCTCATCACGAAAGACAAGTGCGATGACCACTTCTTCCTGCTAGCTTCCTACATTTCAAAGGAAATACTGAATCAGAATACTATTACTCTTTACTGGCGCTGCAGTCTGCGAAGATAATCAGCCCATGGACTCTATACCAGAGACTCACGCTGCTGCCATTTGTGGTTGATATTATCAGTTAAGTGTAAGCTAAAAACAGATCTCATCCTAAAATATGCAACCTTTTCACACCAGTTTGTTGCTCTTCTCCACCTCCGGTCACGTTTTCACGTTGACTTACCACTGTTATTTCACAGATCTGGACAGATTTCAATCTGCGCTGGGACCCTGCAAAATACGGGGGCATCAAAGTGCTTCGTCTGCCTTACGATGAAGTATGGAAACCTGATATACTTCTCCATAACAAGTAAGTTTTCTCGTACTTCTGGATGGAATCCTGATATACTTCTCCATAACAAGTAAGTTTTCTCGTACTGCTGGATGAAAGCCTGATATACTTCTCCATAACAAGTAAGTTTTCTCGTACTGCTGGATGAAAGCCTGATATACTTCTCCATAACAAGTAAGTTTTCTCGTACTGCTGGATGAAACCCTGGTATACTTCTCCATAACAAATAAGTTTTCTCATACTGCTGGATAAAAAAAGTCTGATATAGTTCTCCGCTGCAAGTAAATTATTCACACATGTGAATAAAAAACCTGATACGCTTCTTAATAACAATTAATTTATCCGTATCACTGAATAAAGAATGGGTAACAGGTAGGTCGTTGTATAATAAATTATTGGATATTTGTTTTTTACTTAAACTCGTTCACATTGGATGATTATGAAAAACATCTATTTTATTAGCGTAAAACTATATGTGGAGAGCGTGTTTTGTCAGTAAAGGCTTATTTTACCACCAACAGAGATTTCTGCTTACACAGATTTGTACCCAGAGCAACGTAGCTTAACAGTCACACAATTGGACAGAAGTTTAGTGCTACAAATATAATATAAATAAATGTATATGGGACGCCTCGTATAAGTGAACATTGCAGGGAGAGAGTATTATGTCTGCTGTCAGATGTTTTTTAAAGCAGGTATAATAACTGGTATGAAAAACGTCAATCAATCATTTGCATGTCCCTTGCGGAACTTTTCCTCCCTAACAGATCTCCTGTAGGCCTCTCGGTTGTAAGAAAGAAGCCCTGCTGCTGATGCATCCATTTGCAGATTATCAATGATGTTTTGCAGCCATCTTCGCCTTGGTCTTCCTCTCTTTCTTTTTCCTATTATGTATCCTTCGAAGACGGTCTTCTCTAAATTATCATGACGTTTAATGTGTCCAAAGTATTTAAGTAATTATGAAGCACGTACATGAAACCAACACAAAAAAAAAAATGAGACCAACACGACACATGGAAGCCATGCTGAATGCTAGTGCTAATGAACTGAACGTTCTACTGTTTTCTCGTAACCAAGGAAGAAAGTTCTTTTCCCGCTACCGTCGCTCCCCCTCCTCCCCCTCCTGTCGACTCCGTTTGTTAGAAATGTTTCATGGCACGTTGCGTAGAGGAAAAATAGCTTCCGGAAACGTAGAGTATAGGCTTGCACAGCGAGGAATACTGGATTAAATCGTGCACACGGCCTTCGGTGAAAGGATAATAAGACATCACATACAGTTCAGCTCTGTGATAGTGGGACACTGCCCCAATTCATAGAAGGCTAAACAAAAGATAACTTGATACGCTGTAAAATATACATCAGTGTGTTATATTGCTTCTATCAGTACATAACGTTTCCACATTACTAAACCTTTCTTTTATCAATATATGAGGCACATACATCAATGCGGAGATTCCTATACTGTTACCCACATACAATCAACCTGAACTACAAGTGAAATCTTTTCAGTGACCAAAATTAATGATTTGTAATTAATGCAGGAACGATGAAACCTACAGTTCATTTATGTTTCATCTATTCGGGTGCGTATCCAACGCAAGTGTTTTCTTCCCAAAAACGTGGGTTTTCCTGTAATGTCTGAGGAGAATCCCAGACATTACAGGAAATGAAACATGACAAAAAGCACATGACAGTTACGTTTAGCTCACACGCACTTATGACAGAGAAAAAAAAATCTGGTCATGAGAACTGCCTGGGGTTATTTTTGGTAAGTACGTTAAATAACTGCTTGAAGAATCGACAGTTGTGTTAATTATCTGGCACAGATCAGAAGTTAATGTACTCTAAAAATATTCCTGGGGGGTAACTCTAGTTCAAGGAGTGGTCGGAAGTGGAAGCTTAATTGAAGTGATTTCCGGTTAAGATGTATGGAGAAAATTGCTTCAATATTCGATTAAAAGATCAATACTCGAACTTCCACGCCAGATATCTTTAACTGACAACAAAAAAAATGAGTAGAAATTTACTGTTTCTATTTAATTTTTTGGATGTCTTCCACCGTGTTATGACGGGATAGTTGTTTTTAATTGGAATTTAGTATGTTCATGATATAATAAAGCGTTAAATGATCCTATATTTTAAGACTATCATCAAAAACTAAACTTCAGACAAGTCCCACAGTGCTCTGAAGTTCTCCTTTCTAAGGAAAAAGAAAAACCAAACAAAGCTCCAACAAGTAGTACCTCATCTGCCGCGTTAATCATTTATACCTGGATGCTTATAGAGTCTTAGAAGAAGAAGTTTTAAACATGGTTTTGAATAGTTCTGTAAATTCTATACAAGGAATGTTATATGCAGACGAGTATTTCACTCTGCTCTGTTTGCTCTTGGGACTCTCCAAGGGAATTGCTGAACAGTCTCTCGAAGTGATGTTTGTTCTGCCCTAGCTACTGCCACCTCTAGTCTATTCAGGAAGGGCTGTCGTTTGTGCGGCTTATTTCGTGCACAGTGTTGAGATACTCCATGGCCAAAAGCGCGTTTATGTTAATCATTTAAATCTTAACTCTCTTTCTTTACAGCAGAAAGCACTATTAACACTATACTTTTCTTGGTTACTGAAAGATATTTTCTCTCCTTTATTGCACCCATTTAGCCATTTCTTTCTTTCTTTATTCCACAGCGCTGATGTCTCCACCTACGATTCATCCATTTCTTCCAACTTAATCGTCAGCAGTGACGGAAACGTCACCTGGTTCTCCATGGTGATCTTCAAAAGTTCGTGTTCCATTAACGTCAGGTACTTCCCATTCGACGCCCAGAACTGTTCCATGCAGTTTGCTTCCTGGTCTTATGACGGATACCAGGTAAGCTGTGTTTTTAACAGTTTATTTCATATGCACTTCTGAAGTACCACTAGCTTGGACTCTGAAATCTGGTACACCAAATATATCAGTGCCTGAAAGATTAGTGTCTTTTTTGCATTTTGAAATATTATAGAACTAAAAGTTAGTACAGTTTTTTTTAATAAATAGGAAACAACGAGGGTTTCGTACCGTAAAGTAAGAGAACACAGTTTTGTAGGATTAGATCTTGACAAAGCACTTTAGTGAGACGTGAGAGAAAGAAAAATCACACCTTAGATTCGCACCACAGACTCTAATAGGACGAGAAGCCGTCTAGCCACGAGAGAACAGCGTACTAATGAACTGTGCTAACTGGCACCTCAAAAAAAGATGTTTGTAAACATAGTCATTAGTAACTGTTCAGTAGAAACGAGGAATCGTGATACGCGGAAAGAAACGAGATCATGACACAGAAATTCTGTAGCTTAGATTCAGTTTCTCTAGCAGGTATCAACTTTAGACAAACATACACACGGTCTCCTGCCATGTCTGGCGCATACTTGAACAATAAAAACAAACGAACGAATACTTATCACATGAAGTTAGTTTCAGGAATATTTTCTTTTTATAAATAGGAAACAACGAGGCTTTCATACGTTAAAGTAAGAGAACACAGTTTATAGGATTAGACCTCGAAAAAATCATAGACAAACACTTTAGTGAGACGTGAGAGAAAGAAAGATTACAAGAGAAGAATTACCTGGGATTGGAACCAGTCACTATAAAAGCTTGTACCTGTTTTCTTTTGAATTTTATAGAGATACTGCCTTATTTTCTGTTGTTTCACTTAATAACAAACGAATATGCTTTACAAATTTCCTTCAGCATTCTTAACCTTTGCAGTTACTTACTGTTGTTTTTGCTTGTTTCTTTCCATGCTTCCATCTATCTTCTGTTTTCCACATTGATTCCGTCAGATCCATTTCTTGTATTGGTTCCTCTTGATCAGTGGTTCAGAGCTTTCTTCCACGTGTGTACCCCTTGGCAGCATATTTCCATAAAATGTACCATTTCATATTAGCAACATTGTTTGTTACTATTATAGTTACTAGGTTTTTTTCCAAATGTATATGTTGAATATGTAAATGTTTTCTGCCATTATCCAACTTCTTCTCGCGTACCTCTAAACGTCCTGTCGCGTCCCCATGGATACGTGTACCACAGGCTGGAAACCACTGCTCTAGATGGTATTAAGCTTCATAAACTTCATAATTATGTCAAACATATGTTTGCTATTTTGTTTTCATCTTAAACTTATCAAAACTATCTTGGCGCTTGAAGGTAGGGGCACAGTGGTCTTTCACTGCGAAGGTCAGTGGTTGAAATTCGGCCAGAGAAGCTCCAGTCATACAATTGTAGAAATGGTACATGGTTTCTTCTAGAGTTAGCCAAGAAAAGGCAGTCAGGCGTGATCCTGACCAGATCGCCCTCTAGTGTGCTGACCGCATCGCCCTCTAGTGTGCTGACCGCATCGCCCTCTAGTGTGCCGCCATGCTAAGAAAAATATGGGCACTAACTCTATATCCCCTAGGTGCCTCCATGGAATAAAAAGGGCCTCCTTTACCTTTTACCTAGAAATATTTGTTCACTTAGTACATCATATCTGTGAACGATCGTGTGTGTGTGTTTTAATTTGTTGCTTCTTCTTCTTCGTTCACTTCTACCACCAAAAACCGCACTGTGAACCTACTGAATTCACGCTTGTGGTCCTCGTTAGGTCCCGTGGTCCCCTGTGTGGTCCAAAATAGACCACACGAGATCCACGAAAGGACCACAAGGGGTTCAGAGATCACAGTGCTTTAGCCTGTATTCTTGGTGGGTCTCGGAAGCCGGATTGCGTGACACCGTGGTTTTCATTGCACCAGTTTAGTCTAGGATTGGACTTTCTCACCGGAAGACCTCGACGTGTTTAGGATATCAGTGCATCCCCACTGGGTGAGAGGCGGTAGCCCACCCAGGCCAGAGTTGGACTTTCTCACCGGAAAACCTCAGCGTGATTAGGATACGCAAACATCCCCGCCGGGTGAGAGGAGGTTGCTTATCTAGACTTCCCTGGTCCAGTGTCTCCGACTTCAGCATTTTGCGGTCGTGGCCGCTACCCTTCCTAGTTGTGACCAGGATGGAGCTTTTGTCCAGGAGGACGAATCCTCGCCACTAGTGACTTCTACCTCTGGGTTGAGCCGGTTTAGGCATTTCCCAGTATGGGCGTGTTTAGGACGGGACTGACCTCTAGGGCAGAGGTACTGTGACATGCATAGCCTTCAAGATTCACCCCTGGTATGAGCCGGTTTAGGCAAAATTCACCAGTATGGGTGTTTATCAGGCGTTACCGACCTCTAGAGCCGAGGTGGCATGACATGTCTAGCCATCGAGTTCCACCCCTGGTGTGTGCCGGTTTAGGCATATTTCACCAGTGTAGGTGTATTTCGGACGTAGGCGGCCTCTAGAGCAGAGGTGCCGTGGTATAGCTCTCGTACCGATACTACTGGACATACCGGTTAAACTTCACTTTCCACCACCTTTTCCCATCGGCGCCGCACAGTAAGCTTTATTTCTTTTCCGCATTTACTTCCTTAACCGGGAGGAACTTCACTCCACGCGCGGCATTTGAAGAGTCTCGCCAGCAGTGTCTTAACCTCTGGGACAAGCCAGTTCATGCATTTCTCCCGATATGACTGCACTCAGAACGTGGCCGACCTCCAGACCAGAGGTGCCGTGATTTGACTGTTTGCTTCGCTTTATCCTTTCTACCACCTTTTCCGCAGTGATGCTACGCGGCAACCTCATTTGCAAATTTCTTCATTGGCCGGGAGGAGCACCGCTCCACGCACGGCAGCTGAAGATCTCGCCAACAGCGCGGTTTTGAACTAATAAAAGCGCTCTTTCCACGAGGGTCGGAGCTTGGTAAGCATGTATTAGCTCTAGAATTGCCACGGTTATCCAAGTAGGATCGTGTCATCTAAGGAACCTCGACTGATTTAATGAGCCATTCGCGGTTTCACTGTGAGACAGTGTGAACGTAGACATGCATGGCTTAATCTTTGAGACAAGCATATGACTACTGGCAGGATCAACCAGATAGCTTTCTTCACCGAACCTTTGTCAGATATCTGCCGACAGACCGACGCGGGGCAAGGGAGACAGCGCTCTGCTCAGAGCGGATCCCTTTCGACCCCGGCGGCGTTTCCTTTCCTTTAACCGGCGGGGGCGGCTCTCTCTGCTCTAACGAGCGGAGAAGAAAGCCTGGCCACCCACAAACAACACACGTTACATACTGCAGACCCGATACTCTTTGCGAGAGATGGGCCAATTTCGAGACCATCGGTCGACAAAACCGTACTACATCGTTAGCACGAACCTAGCTGGCTAGCCGTTTACATGCTTCGCTCGACGGACAAACCACTTGCTTCTGCATCGAAACACCTTAACTCTCGCCGTCCGGAAAGGGAGCGAAAGCCTGTCTCCCCACGCACGGAACTCGAGAGCGCTTTTTCGCCAAAAGAACGGTCGGCCTGCGCAACAGCAGCAGCCCGCGCTGTGCAGCTCGGCGCAGCTCTGCGCGGCTGACTAATTTGTTGCTGTTTTTTTGTTTCATTAATTAATTAAAAATGAAGTATGGGAGCAGAAGTTTCAACAATACTCTCTGTGAAGCAAACAAACAAACATTTACGCAGAAAAAGTGACATATAGCTACACCCATATAGTTCTATACATCTTTATATATAGTTTATTTGTGCCGCTGTGGTGTAGTGGTTAGTTCACTCGCTTTCCGATCAAAAGGTTCCCAGGCGGAGTTTTTTTTTCTGACCGACTGGCACCAGTACTTGGAGTTTCCCTGGGAAAACGAAGGCAGCCAGGACAAGTTTGACACTTCTACCTGAAATGCTGTAGTGGCTTATAAATATGAAGACATTAACACTTCACACCCCAACGGAAAGAAAATGCTGAGGAAGTTAGAGCTGTGCCACTTGAAACTGTTGGTCGTGTAAGAAAGCGATCAAGGCAAGTCCTTGTAGCTTTACATTTTAAGAAGAACGATATCGGGAAAATTCTCAAGAAAAACGAAGCCCTAAAGCAACGTGGACACTCTTTGACATGTGTATTTCTAACACTTCAGTTCCTGGAAAGATAAAGCAGAAATATGGTAAGATTTCAGTTTTCTTTCTGTTTCCCTGACATTGTCACATGCTAATAAAACACTACGGTTAAATACAAGCACTACAGCAATTGCTAACTATCAATTTTTTAAAATTCTCACGCATGTAAGATTAAGTAAACATAAATGCAAATTCAATTACCGTAAGCCCTAGAAATATAATTTCTTCGAGTTGATGAAAATTGGAAAACAAAAAACGCATTCCCTGGCCTCACGTTTGTGCGATGGGTCTGCTTATGTGTCGTAGAAAAGTTCCTGTTCTTGACAAATGTTTCTCAACCTTTTGTACCCTCGGAGAAACCCTAGAAATAATTTTCATATCTCTGAGATCTCCCATGTTATATCTACAGACGACAGTACGCTAGCGCAGTCAGACTTACTGCAGTTGTATAGGGGTGACTGATAAATTCTCGGCATAAAGTACAAAGATTATTTGTTGACAACTTTTTGGGGTTATTTCTCAACATAGTCCCCTTGCAAGTTTATGCACTTAGTCCAGCGATCATGGAGCACACGGATCCATTCTTTGTAAAAGTCAGCATCTTGTGTCAGTGGAAAGTGATCTAAAGCATAAATGATGTCATCATCTGAAGCAAATTTGCGACCACTGATCTCCTTTTTGATTTTGATAAACAGGTAATAGTCCGAAGGGGCCAAATCAGGGGAATAAGGAAGATGTTCAAGAAGCTGGAAGCAGCATTCATGAATGGTAGCCATTGCCACCGTCGACTTGTAAACTGGACCATTGTTTTGCTGAAAGATAACTTCTCCCCTCAATGTCTCTCGACGCTTTTCCCTCAATGTGACCCGCAGTTGCTTCACAAGATTAGCGTAATAGGCCCCGGTGACCGTTATGCCCTTTCGAAGATAGTCTACAAATAGCACACCTTATGAATCGCAAAAGATGGAACCCATCACTTTGGCGACAGAACCATTCTTGCTTTCTTTGGAGATGGGGATCCATGATGTTTCCACTACTTTAACTGTTCTTTGTTTTCTGATTGAAAATGATGAACCCAAGTCTCATCTATAGCCACAAATTGTTGAAGAAACTTTCAGGATCTGCAGAAAAATGGCCAAGATTGTCTCCCGACATGTTGAGACGCTGTCGTTTGTGATCAGCTCCAAGAAGTTTCGGGACCTTTGTCATTTGAAGATCATTGTGAATAATGGAATGAACATGTTCCTGGGAGGTGCCCAATTCACTAGCAATTTACCGCTCAGTTAGTCGTCGATCCTCCATTATCATGTCATGGATTCTGCCGGTGGTTTCATCGGTGGCTACCATTCTTGGTCTTCCTGGACGGGGATCATCTTCCAGATTCTCCCTTCCGTGTTTGAATTGAGCTGCCCATTTATTCACTGTGCTGTAGGAAGGGGCACTCTCCCCTAGAGTCTCTACCATATCCTCATGAATCTTCTTCGATGATAAGCCCTTGATGCGTAGGTAGCTCGATGAGAAATTGTATCCATTTTCTCAATTTCTGCCACTCCTTACCACTTCAGTAGCCTATACAAAATTGATTGCAGTTAATTTCTTGAAACTTGGTGTTTAATCTTACATTAACCTAATCTACAAATGCACCTAATATCAACTGTGCGTTTCAAGTATTTGTACCTTATGCCGAGAACTTATCAATCACCCCTCGTAGCTATCATAAAGCAATGCTCTTTTACGCAAAGAATGTGAATCTATGTACGAATATGCTTTTTTCCATTAAATCACGCTGTGAAACTGAACACCAGTAACCTCTTGCGAACGTAGATTTGAATAACTCCGGCCTTGCCTGTCCATATATTTAACATTATTCTGCAAATTCCAATGAAGTAGCACACCAGCTTTTACTGTTATTTTATTTTATTTATTCACTTATTTAGTTATTTATTTTTGCAGCTTTAGTTAAGAGTTAATTTTACTGTAGATTAAATTTTATAAATTTTCTGAATCATTTAAGGGATGTACTTATTTATTTTAATGGGCTTCTTTTTATGCATGTCTGCTTCAATGGACATTTACTTAAACGTGGTTTTCAATTGCTGCATCAGACAAGCCCGATTTTTTTTATCAGAATTTGCCTGTTCGTGTTTATCTACTCAGCGTGAAGAGACTGTCTTCATTCCTGGTGTATTTTAGAGTTTTTTTCTGAGGTTCAGCTTTCAGAAACCTTTTAGTTCCATTGGTCTGTTTTCTTTCCCTTCTCGTGTTTTATGCTTTCAAGTTCCAAGAATTGTGACTTCTAATTTCCCAGATGCTGCTAACATTGCATACGGCGTGGTGAATGTTCTGTAGCAGAGTCAACTGAGTTGGCTGCGAAATGGAAAACAGTGGCTCTCTTGAAGACTAGAAATAAAAACAAATAATTAATGCGACTGTAATCATGCGTCCATTTACAGCTGCATTTGGGGCCTGTCATCTAGCCGTACGTCGACTTGGCCGTATGTTGGCCGCTATAAGAGAAGATCAGACACGAAATACAGTTCATTGCTATAAAAAGCTGAATAGTATCAAAAGATGAATAGGCTATTTGCTATCAATTTAAAATACTAACAGAATGCTAAATTAATTGCAGTAACTGTGAGGAAACTAATCACGGCACATTAAATAAAGGGAGAGGGAGGTGGATAGTTCAGCTTGTCTTTCTTACGAGAAGGACACCATAAAGGATAAGTGTTTAATTTTTCATCTATTCTACGTGTTTTTATCTGTTATGGGTTTTTTTGTATGAGATCCGTGGAGAGGGCTTTTGCCGAAATATTGTATTGTTGTATGTTCTTCATGTGTACGTACTCATCTTATTTTCTGCTACTCTCTGTCTTCATGGCTTTTTCTAATTTTTTTTATAAAGCTGAACCATATGCCTTTGTCTGTCTTTATTACTAGAACATGCTTTACAACAACTGTCATTTCTTTTATCTCTCACATTAAATGAAGAATCACAAAGCAATGACTTTTCAGTTAGACACAAAAATTTACATACACAATCTGTTTCACTGCATTTTTACTGTACAGTGTATTTCATTATTTCTTCAACAAAACACACCTCTAGGAACGGTCGTAACCCGGTCGGCCGCAAATGGGTGCATGACTGTATTTTAAAATGTACGAGAAATTTCATATGTTAATGGAGCACAAAGCTGTAACGTTTGTCTTACGTCTTATTCAAACAAAAAAAAAGAAGATAAAGAGAAGAAAATAAGAGAAACGCTACATTATGATATATAACAAATATAATAATATATACAAAATATAACAAGAATGGAAAATTAGAATTAACAAAGAAATGCACACCCTATTCAAGTCTCCACTTATAACTACCATTATGAAAAACAACAGATTTAGACGGCTCGGACACTTAGAGAATAGACAGACAAAAAAGGCTTATACAGAAGTGATTAACGGAGACAGACTAAGAGGCATATCAAGACAACGGCGGCGTGACTACCTGGAAGAAGACCTACGAGTCCTAGGAGTGGACAACTGGCAGGAGATGACTAAAAACAGAGAGAAAGGGAGACAACTGGCAGGAGATGACTAAAAACAGAGAGGAAGGGAGACAACTGGCAGGAGATGACTAAAAACAGAGAGGAAGGGAGACAACTGGCAGGAGATGACTAAAAACAGAGAGGAAGGGAGACAACTGGCAGGAGAAGACTAAAAACAGAGAGGAAGGGAGACAAGTCTTGTCTGCAACAATGAGACGCAATGGCTCGGAAAGCTGAATGAAGGAATGAATGAATAAATGACAAATAAGAACGGAGAAGGAAATAGAAACAATCTTCGTTCGGTAGGCTCCGTTAAGATGGGGACGTCGTCGAACTTTGACCCTGTTAGCCAAGATAAAGAAAACACATTAGGCTGTTACAAGAAGAATCATGTACAGGTGAGACAGTACCTTGATCGGTCTGCACACAATAATTAGTGTATAAGTATACAGCGAGTTTAACCCGTGTGGTTCCAGTGTCCCATGATCCTGTATGTAGCGGTTCTTAAGCGCTAGGCGGCTTGTGTCATCTGCGCGACATTGTTTGATGGTTGTTACCAGAAAATCAGATTTGCCTCTATGGTTGGGGCCATTGAAATGATTCGGGACTGGTTTCGAAGCATGGTGGTGATATTGTATAGATATTTCTACATGCTGTCCCCTAATCTGAGGCCAGTCTCACCAATATACGTTATAGTGCATTTTTTCCATACGATAACATATATCACATTACGGGACTTGCATGTGAATCCCTCATGAAGAATGATGATAGTTTTGGGAAAGGTGATCTTTTTCGTTTCCCAGACTACAGGGCAGTTAACTCAGCGGGGGCGGTTACATTTTCTGGTACCAACATATGTAAGGCTCCGCTTCAAGTGGCTGTGGACGAGGATGTCCTTAAGGTTTGGCTCACGTTTGTATGCCAGCATAGGTGGATCCTGGCTAGATTGTACCACTCTCTCTGCTCCTCCACGCTTTACCCACCCACCACTCCCAGTTACAACCTACCGACCACACATCACAGGTCTCTATTTAAACAGTCTCTACGCCCTGCCATGCTCATTTCTGACACACAGCGTTGGACAAGCCACATCTTCTTACAGTTACAGCTAAGTGCTCTATTCATTATTAATTTATTTTTAAAAATAGCATTCATGTGAAGCTATACTTTATATCCTCTCTCTCTATTTCTTCGTCCTGGTATGTTTTTGTATGATTAAGGCTCACGCCGAAACGTCACAACTTTGTAATCCTTAAGTAATAAAGCTGCTCCTACTTTTTTCCTAGTTTATACATTTTGATTGGCACTAACACCATACCCCTATGTGCCTCTAAGGTATGACAGGATTACCTTTACCTTTACCTATACATTTTGATCGGTCTTGTCCGCTGATCTCGGCAACTGCACGGTGCCTATAACACAGTAACCCTTGCCTTCAGCTTCCCTAGCACTAAATTAAACGCAGTATCCCCATATCCCGAACAATAACCATGAATCTATGATGCACTTTTATTTAAAATACGACTATAAAGACAGAAAACAAATGCTATGGTAATGTGTTGACTGATTTCTGCCTTCTAGATGTCTGAGACCTGAAGGGACCGTTGAAAAGAAACAAATATATTTTAAAAACAAATAAGCAGGAGCACCTGGAGCCCATGGCGAGGGTCTTAAATATGGCAATTACAAAACACTTGGCAATGTTGACATCTGATGGCCAAAAAATTGAGACGGATTTCTTGTGTCCAGTTGCAACACCCACAGACTGGCGTTCACAGAAATGCTGTGGCCTTCAAGATAAAATATTTTGCTGGGGAAATCGAGACGGATCTTCGGTGCGATCAGTCACTGGTCGATTTCAAACGATGGAAAATTGCGAAAAATTTGATTTCATTTCCTTCTCTACCCAAACTTCTTTGGTTCGGATGATGGAAGCTGTAGGATACAACGTCGCAGTAAAACGATTACTGTAAAAGCGAAGAGTGAAATTTTTGTTCCGAAATGAAAAGTTAGTACGTTAAAGTAAATATATATATCGTAAAAGTGCGCATTATTCACAGCCTTATGAAACTGTGATGGAGTCAAGTGAAACTAATTGTGCTAAATTAAGTCCACGAAACTGCCTTTGCTAAATTAACAGTCCACGAAGCTGACCTTCGTTTGCCATCAACACCTAAAGTAACAGTCCATGAAGGTGACCTTGCTAAAGGTATAGTCCACAAAGCTGACATTGCTAAAGTAAGAGTCCACGAAACTGACCTTACTAAAGTAACAGTCCACGAAGCTGATTTTTCTAATAGAGCAGCTAACTGTTCACTGAAGCCGAGTACACTTGAGAAAGTCCTTATCTCACATCCTCCTGCAGGAAATACTGTCATATTAGATCACATGCGAGTGGATTCACGTTATGGAGCCCACGGATATTTCTGATTCTTGAATCCATTCCGAAATTAACTAAAACCGCCGCGACATATTCCATATCCGATCCGATATTATCATGTCACAAAACCTTCACAACGTTGCAGTCCATAGTTACACATAAATACATCAATGACAATAGCAGCAGTTTGTGTGTTGTCAGTTTCTTCACCATTAACGCCCGCTGGTAGCGTACTGGGTACTGTCTTCTTTGCTTCATCAAGTTTGTCTGTTAGCTCAGGCCGTTTCCTGTCTTCATCAAGATCTCTTGAATTAATTCTTCCTAATTTTTCGTAACATCCTCCTACTCCTCTATGTATGTGTACGTGTGCGTGCCTCAAAGAGGCCGCTGTCTCCACAACATCTACATTTTTCTTGCGTTTTTTTCCCCCAAAAAAGAACAGAATTATGCGCCAATGTGTGACGCGATTAAAAAAAAAAATTGTTAATTAAAGATAATGAAATGCACTCCATCTATCGTGTTCTGTATTTTTTTCCCGGGGCAAATAAGAAAAATAATTCTTCGGTGTTTCATAGTTCCGGCCTCACATTTCGGAAGCAAATTAAAGAGGTTGAATAAGAGAAAGTTCGCGGAACTGAAATGACACGCGCGTCCTCATTAAGTTATGACCTTTCCTACAGCAGATTAAAGTTCATTTATTTTCTGCCCTGTACACATTTTTTTTCAAATAAACCACACATTCCCAAAGCAAGAATTATTAATCTTGTACAAAAAATATTCCTTAGGTTAATTATTAATTTAGCTTTAAAATGTTTATGTTAAGTTTAATGTTACAAACACAACGCGATTAAAATGAACAAAAAATGAAGAGAATGAAAAAAAGAAAGTGGCCAAATGAAGTTGCAGATAAGTTGGATGTAAAGCACTTCTTATGTCATAAATTATGGCAGGAATGGATTTTTAAGTCACGTCCTGCGGTAGGGAAATAAGCAAAGAATAACATCATCAACAACAACAATAAGAAATATAGATGGATTCAAATGGAAATATGTTGGAACTTTAAAGACAGACAATTTTAAAAGGAGCCATACAGCATGGAAAAGTTCTGCTAGAGAAAGCCAAAATTATAATGAATATAAAACTCCAAGAATGGACGGTGTAGATCGACAAGATGATCTGCTGCAGACAGAACTAAGCCAAGTGCAAAGAAGAAACAAACAGGATCTGGTAAACAGTGAAGTGGTAATAACAGTTGTTTTTTTTTTATTTCTGTTTGTGTTCCAGGTGAATCTCATCATGAACTCCGAAAAGGGCGACGTCAGCAACTATATCCCCAATAGCGAGTGGGAACTTGTCGGCCTTCTCGTGGACAGAACTATTCGCTATTTCTCGTGTTGTGAAGAACCATACCCGGACATTATCTTTCGCATTGTCATTAAGGTAATTAACTAGATGCTTCCTACGAGGGGTGATTGATAAGTTCTCGGCATAACGTACAAATACTTGAAACTCACAGTTGATATTAGGTGCATTTGTAGGTCAGGTTAATGTAAGATTAAACATCAAGTTTCAAGAAATTAATTGCAATCAACTTTTTTACAGGCTACTGAAGTGGTAAGGGGTGGCAGACATTGAGAAAATGGATATAATTTCTCATCGAGCAGTCATTCGCTACCTCTGCATCAAGGCCTTATCATCGAAAGAGATCCATGAGGATATGGTAGAGAATCTAGGGGAGAGTGCTCCTGCTTACAGCACAGTGAAGAAATGAGCAGCTCATTTCAAACATGGAAGGGAGAGTCTGGAAGATGATCCCCGCCCAGGAAGATCAAGAATGGTAGCCACTGATGAAACCACCGGCAGAATCCATGACATGATAATGGAGTATCGACGACTAACTGAGCGGTAAATTGCTAGTGAGTTGGGCATCTCCCAGGAACATGTTCATGCCATTATTCACAATGATTTTCAAATGACAAATGTTTCTGATCGATGGGTCCCGAAACTTCTTGGAGCTGATCACAAACGACAGCGTCTCAACATGTCAAATCACAATCTTGGCCGTTTTTCTGCAGATCCTGAAAAGTTTCTTCAGCAATGTGTGGCTATAGATGATACTTGGGTTCATCATTTTCAATCAGAAACCAAAGAACAGATAAAGTAGTGGAAACATCATGGATCCCCATCTCCAAAGAAAGCAAGGGTGGTTCTGTCTGCAGGCAAAGTGATGGGTTCCCTCTTTTGGGATTCATAAGGTGTGCTATTGATAGACTATCTTCAAAAGGGCAGAACAGTCACTGGGGTCTATTACGTTAATCTTGTGAAGCAACTGCGGGTCAAACTGAAGTAAAAGCATCGTGAGAAATTGAGAAGAGGAGTCATCTTTCAACAAAACAATGCTCCAGTTCACAAGTCGACGGTGGCAATGGCTACCATTCATGAATGCTGCTACCAGCTTCTTGAACATCTTCCTTATTCCTCAGATTTTCGGACTTTTACCTGTTTACCAAACTCAAAAAGGAGCTCAGTGGTCGCAAATCTGCTTCAGATGATGACATAATTCATGTTGTAGACCACTTTCCACTGGTACAAGATGTTGACTTTTACAAAGTATGCTCCATGATATGTGGACTAAACCCATACACCTGTAAAGGGAGCTATGTTGAGAAATAACCCCAAAAACGTTGTGCACTAATAATCCGTTGTACCTTATGTCGAGAATTTATCAATCACCCCTCGTATTTCCAGTATACTTTCTAGCACATTTTTTTAAAAGTAAGAAACAACGAAGCTTACGCACAGTAAAGTGCTTTAGCACGGTGTCGTAAGATTAGACTTCGAAAAACAGTAGACAATGCACTTTAGACGTCAGAGAACGAAAAATACTAAGAAAATGACCATGGTTCCGAACCTCGGACTCTGGCAGGACGAGTGGCCGCCAAGTCAGGAAAGAACAAGTGCCCGTAGTTGTTTTTGGCAATAGAATTGAAGAAAATTAATGTAGCCTAAATAACCACAATTTATAAATTATTTTATAATAAGAAAAAAAATAGCTTGAAAGAAGAAATTTGTAGTTAATTTTCTTAGCATCGAAATCGTACAATACTTACATATTTATTTTCCGACTCTTTGTTACTTTGCTGATAGAATTTCACCATAAACTTCTGGAATGCATGAACATCTTTCATGTTATATTCCCATAAAACTTTTTTCATGGTATGCCGTCATAGGATCACTTTCATATTATTCGCCGTATAACTTCTTTCAATGTGCGTCGCTATGAAAATTATTTCATGGTACGTCGAGATAGAACCTCTTTCATAGTGTGTCACTGTGGAACCTCTTTTATTGTACGTCACCATAGCACGAAGATGGTATGCCTCATTGAATCATCTTTCATGCTATTTCGTCTTAGAACCTCTTTCATATCCACTTTCATCATGAATCAGCTACATGTGAAATAGAAAATAAATTATCAATTAAAAGAATTAGATTATTGCCTTCTCCTGTATTAATCTGGATAACTAACCAATGTTCCCTCAAAGGTTTTGCGGTTCGAACATAACATTTTCAGGATAATTGTGTGTGCAAGTGTGATTCGTAACATGACATTGTGACATTACAGAATATAATTTAAAGTTCTCATATAAAAAATAGTATAATCCAAAGAAATCAGTAAAACAAACTCATGTAACGCTATCATATTTTCCTTAATCGCTATTATAGCACAGAGTTAAATCATGAAACTGAAAAATAAAAGTAGCTTACGACATATGAAATTTCGTGCGCAGTCGCTTAGCTTAGAGTGAACATTGACTGTAACTCACCTAATATTAAAATTATGCAGATTACTAATTATATACCCTTTTATCCATAGCGACGACCGCTGTTCTACATTTTCAACATGGTTCTGCCCTGTATACTCATAACACTGGTAGCACTGCTAGGGTTTTACATTCCCTCCGACTCGGGTGAGAAGGTGACCATGGGAATAACTACCTTGCTGTCCATGACAGTCTTCATGATGTTGGTGACGGAAAACATGCCCCCTACCTCAGATGTCCTCCCACTCATAGGTTTGTGCAGATTGTATGACTAGATCCTGTTTATGTCCATGAGAAGGAGTCTCTTAAAGTTCTTGGGACAGGCGCATAAAAAATTCTCTTTCTAATCTATCTATCTATCTATCTATCTATCTATCTATCTATCTATCTATCTATCTATCTATCTATCTATCTATCTATCTATCTATCTGTGTGTCTGTCTGTCTGTCTGTCTGTCTATCTATCTATCTATTCTGTCTATCTGTATGTCTGTTTGTGCCGTTTGTCTGTCTGTCTACATGTCTATTCATCTGTCTATCTCTGTCTGTCTATATGTCCGTCTATCTTTCTGTCTGTCTGCCCGTATAACAGTTTGTTATATCAGCCTGTCTCTCTGCTTGCCTGTGGCTGAATGTCTCAGTTTAATTAATCTCTGACTTCGTCCGGATCTGACACTTGCTAATACCACTGTCCAGGCATCCACCTTTCAATAATCACTCTTTATCTTTATCATTCATCCACACCTACCATCAACATGTGCTCCCTGGTGTGTGTGTGTGTGTGTGTGTGTGTGTGAGAATGAATGAATGAATGAATAATCTTTATTTTTCAAGGGTAAAGAATTATATTGAACCTATCTTGTTATATGGAAGTGAATCATGGACAATAGGCAAGTCTACACAAAAATCATTGGAAGCAGCATAAATGTGGTTTATTAGAAGAATGTTGCGAATCCCCTGGACGGCAAAAATAACTAATGAAGAATGTATGAGAAGAGCTGGAGAGACAAAAAACCTTGTCAGAAAGATAAGAGAGAGACAATGTACTTTCATAGGACATGCAATGAGAAGAGGGGGCATTGAAAATATTATAACAACAGGAAAAATAGAAGGAAGAAGATCAAGAGGAAGACCAAGATAAATGATACTGGACGGTCTGACGGGATGGTGTGAGAGGAGATCACCAACTGAACTGATGGCCTGCATGAAGGATCGGGTACTCTGGAGAAGCATAATAGCCAACGCCAGTCAGCACGGCACCTGATGATGATGATGATGAAAGAATTGGGCACGCAGGCCTGTCTTACATTCTGCCCTTCTGAGAGAGAGAGAGAGAGAAAATATTTGCTTCATACCAAACGTATGTAAACGTAACAACTAAAGAGTTGCTAAGCAATGAAATCTGAACAAAACACTATTACTTTTAACGAGCTTACTAATGTATCAAGTTCTTGGAACTAATCAGAATGTATATAAAGATAAGAACAATATTTCACCATCTTCGTTTACGTTTATTTACAGGTATATACTACGGAATGACAATATTTATAGTGTCGTTCGCTACAGCCATGACTGTGTTTACTCTGAACATTCACCACAAGGGCTCCAGAGGGAAGCCTGTACCAACGATACTTAAGAAAGTCTGCTTCGAACTGCTGGCCAAGGTTTTTTGCATGAAGGTTGACACCTGGAACGATGATCATGTAAACCTAGTGAGTTTGTGCTCATTTTGTGGCATTATTTCCGTTTTGTTTTCTTGAAAGCCACAGAAAAGAGAGGAAGACCAAGGCAATACATCATTGATGATCTGCAAATGGATGCATCAGCAACAGGGCATCTTGCTTACAATGGAGAGGCCTACAGGAGAGCTGTTAGGGAGGCAAAGTTCCGCAAGGGACATGCAAATGACTGACTGACTGATAGCCACAGATCTGTGTAGTCATGAGCATACATTAGAGGAATTATGCTGTTTTCTATTTTGTTTGTTTGTTTGTTTATGTTTGTATTTGTGTTTGTGTGCGTGCGTGCGTGCATGCGTGCATGCGTGCTTGTGTCCATAGCTTCTGGCCAACGATGAATCCCTTCTGGTACTGCTGTACAGTTTCATGTTTAACAATGTTCCGAGAGATTGGACTCGCGTTCTAACCGAGACGTTCTTTCGTGTATGACATTTTAGTTCGGTATAAGTGACTTTATAACCTTAACTATATTCCAACACTGTGTTATTTGAATGACACGGTTAAAAAAAACAATTAATTCAGTGACATCTATCTGGTTTTTGTTCTTTTTTTCGGATAATAACATTTATTTTACTTTTATTGAAACCTAACACAACCCTCTGGTCATTTTCCTGATAAGAAGATGGCGGCTGTGTTTATTATAAATGTTTTTTTTTTTGGTTTGCGTGTGGGAGATTCTCTTTCTGGCAGTGAAACAGTTAAAATGACAATCTGTTTTTTTTTTAAATCAGGTCAGCAGTTGCCTTGGTAAACTGGTTTCAGGTTCACTGTTTTTGCCCAAGGTTTTGGTAATATGCTCCCTGTCAGATATATTAGAGATATGTTACAAAACAAAGAGTTAATATACCATTATATATTCTGTTAGATATACTAGAGATATGTTACAGGACACAGAGTTAATATACGATTAAAGATTAAGGAATTCCATTTCTGTATGTTCTAAGGAGCAAGGGTTACTAACGTAAGTTTCTGTAAATGAATCCATCTATAAACTAATATTAATACTTTATAAAGTACTGAATTTGTAAACTAATGTTTATACCCAATGAACTGACGCAAATATGTGTCACCAGCTGTACTGAAATTAAGAATCTGACTGAGAAGTGATTTAAAATATTCAAATTCGTCTTGGACAGCTATTTCTTTCTTACGAAATTAGTTGTAAGACTCAAATGATTTGGTCACTAGCAGGACACGTGTGATTTGGTCACTAGTAAGACTCACGCAGTTTGATCAACAATAAGGCACATGTGATGTGATCAATAGGAAGACACATATGATTTGATCACTAGTAAGAGTTATATAGTTTGGCCATCTACCTAATGGACAACTGTGTCGATGAATACTTTTATACCGCTTTCGTAAAGAATTTTCAAGGTGCCCTATGCTTTTTATGAAACTAGTAAAACTCCAGTTATTATAAACGTTTCACTATATCGTAAGAGTACTTCGAATAATGTAAACAATGTGTATTGCGATGGTATTAGAGATATTACTGGAGTAGAGTGCCTGTGCATTCGCCCCAAGCAGGGGGCGATTACGATTAAAATTATGACTTCCTTAGCCACAAAAATTGATGGTAACAAGTTGATAGTAACAAGTTGATGGTAACAAGAATCCAAAATTGTATACCTAATTTTGGTACGACACTAATTTCATGTGTTGGTATTCGTTTTTCCTCTCAGTTTACACCAGACTGTAATGGTGTCCCAGGCAGTTCATCTAATTACATCCGCTTCAAAGTCGCAAACCAGCAAGACACAGATCTCATAAACATGGTATGTTGTCACAGAGATTGGTCCAAAACCACAGCCTTTCAAACTAAAATGGCTTTTCCTGTCCTTAGATTGTGTCCTTATTTCTTCTTTCTTGAAAAAAAAGAGAGAGAGAGAGAGGGGAACACAGATATCCAAAGCCAGGTTAGAAAATAAACTAAATATCTTTTGTTTTCGCTATTGTTGGGAAACTTCGTGACAACGAACCAAAAGTTCTTGATAGCTGATGCTTTGGTGAATGACAGTAAGAAACGAAGCAATCTGGACGCAGTGGACCCAAGCTGACCACAGTCCCATTAGCTTGTCTTGGCTTTCTCAGCGAACACTGCGAAGACGTGGAGACTGGGAAAGTACATTAGCAGGACTTTGCTAATTTTCGCTTGCCATCAGGCCCTAAAACTGGTTAAACCCGCTTTGCTAAACGCGATGAATGATGTACAAGGATCTTGAAAACTAACCGAGGGATAAAAAAAAATCACGCAAGGGAAGAGAAACAGCGGACTCAGAGGGATAGAAATCACGCGAGGAGAGAAAACAATGAAAGAACCTAACACCTTATAAGAAAAGAACACGAAAACAGAACTAAATTAGAACATGAAGGACCGGAACTTTCGGGCTGACAGGATCGCATATGGAAACTGACATAGCATAACGTGTACAGTGATTGCCCTGCTAATTTTAACTTATCAATGACTCCCTGTATTTATTGCCACCGCCCCATTAAGCTAACAACTTAACCCAGATTCCCGTCTTGTTTACGCACTCCACAGGCAGCCTGAAAGTAAATGTCCCCGGACAATGTTATCTTTACGCTAGAATTCTGGCATTAAGCAGCGTTAGGCGAAAGCAGTACCTGTTCAATAATGATATAAAACTTTTTTTTTAACCTTCGTAAAGAACCACAGAAAATATTAACAAAAACCTTATTTAAGAACAGTTCTCTCATCTCTAGCGTTGGAGTTGGCCATTCTAAAACAGGATCATGGTGATCATAACGAAGGCCGCCCTATTCTCTTTTTACTGTAGATCCATAACTGCCTCGTATCTGTTTCCTCTGGCCGTAGAATTCGGACGCTGGGAAGTAATATTTTCTTTATAAGTAAACGTAAGAATGCCATTTTTTGTCAATAAACAATAACAACGTTGACACAATCAATGTTCATGCAGTCCTTTATTTGAAAGTCTGGCGATCTGGATCTATTTCATTACACAGCAGATAATAAGGTTACTCATGACTGAACCATGACTGAAGCATGATTGAAGCATGATTGAACAGATCACACAAAAAAATTACAGTTTTACAGCCTCTGGACAAACATTTCACTCTATAACAACTCCAGAAACTAAAGGCCTCATAAAACTCCATTCTGCGCATGCCCACACGATTTCAAGACTCCTCCACACTAGAACGGCTTACGATCTCTACCGGAGAATGGAAGAGTCCATATCTGGCCCCTGGAAAAAGAACATGAAAGGAAAACTATGAGAGCCACACACATTAACAACTCTTACTGACCACGGGATTTATGAAAATGATCCAGCTCTTTGTATACTTAGGGCAAAGTAAACTTAGGCAGAATACCCCCAGCCAGCTAGCAAGTCATGGCTCTCTCTTTCTGTGCCAGTTCCAGCATGCGGTACACTTTTCTTTTATTTTTTTTTTCATGCCTAGTATTATAAATAATTATTAGATACGACGAGTATTATAAATGATTATTAGATACGACGAGTATTATAAATAATTATTAGATACGACGAGTATTATAAATAATTATTAGATGCGACGAGTATTATAAATAATTATTAGATGCGACGAGTATTATAAATGATTATTAGATACGACGAGTATTATAAATGATTATTAGATACGACGAGTATTATAAATGATTATTAGATACGACGAGTATTATAAATGATTATTAGATACGACGAGTATAAATGATTATTAGATACGACGAGTATTATAAATGATTATTAGATACGACGAGTATTATAAATGATTATTAGATACGACGAGTATTATAAATGATTATTAGATACGACGAGTATTATAAATGATTATTAGATACGACGAGTATTATAAATGATTATTAGATACGACGAGTATTATAAATGATTATTAGATACGATGAGTATTATAAATGATTATTAGATACGACGAGTATTATAACGTATGTAGATATGTGTGTAGGTGCACAGAGCTGCTTTGGACATTCCCTCAGCCCCACCCCAACCCACCCACACAATGTCTCCATTGCTCTGTGTTTATTTAATTTATTTAGTCATCATATCTCAGGTACTTTAGGCACTACGGTTTAATATATTTCTTATTACATCATATATTATCATTGCATCATATTATTATAACCATTTATTTGCTAGATCTTACGTCTCTTTCATGCTGAAAGTGAAACCTACAGTCGTCCCCGTTAGTTTCAGCCAGTTTTCGTGAAAACTGGTACCTGCCATCTCTGTTATGGAAGCCATAGAGATAGTATCTTGGAATTTAAAATATTTAACAGTGAACACAGAAAATGTGCACACAAGTCTGACTTTTGTCCTTCATGAGCGCTCACCTACTCTGTGAGACTATACGGTCATTCCACGACACAGATTTGTTTAGTGACTGCTGTGTCTAGAGAATATTGGTTACTCTACGTAGAATTTAGGGTCTGGGAAGTAATATCTTCTTCATGAATAAACGTAAGAAAGCCATTTTTTATGAACAATTATAACGTTAACACATTCAATGTTCATACTGCTCTTTATCTGAACAGGAGCTGAAGCAGACACATGACTTGAGTCATCCTAGTAGAGTTGATATCCCTCCTCTGGACAACGAGATTTGCCAAGGTAACGGCAACGTGCCTCGAACATTCCTCGGCTATCGGCGCTCCAACGGGAACGCGTCCTCATCAGATCAAGACGCGGCCGCTTTCGAGCTCTACTTCTCGAGGGTTCTTCAGAAAGTGTACCAGACAATAGAAAGGAACGACATTCGTCTCGCTGAGCAAGACAAGAAAGAAGGGATTAAGCTGGAGTGGCAACAGGTAGCACAGATCGCTGATAGGCTGTTGTTGACTTGCTTCGTCTGCGTCACGCTAACGATCACTGGTGTGGTTTTGCTGGCGTCTCCTGCAGCGGTCAATGTTTGAACATGGTCTTGCTATTGGAGTGATTTCTACAGACTCTGCTGGTTCTGTTTCTTCGTTATTGAACCTTAAACATTGAAATTCTAAAAATGTCAGCGTTAGTAAGCAATCTACATGTTTGAAGAATCTGTGGAAAAACTTACCACCGTTAAAGAACATTCAAACTTAGTCTTTGTTATAGATTTCTTATTCGCTGGAAACTGACAGCTGACGTTACTGTATTTTTATATGAAGTTTTCTATAACGATATGACTGAAATAAAAGCTGCAAAAATCATGTTATCGAATGGAGAAAAGAATTATAACGCTCACTTGGACACACTTGAATATAATCACTGGAAATATACCTAAGTGGAATTGCTCACTGCAGTTATATCACGGGCATACATTTCATTGTATTATATTTCATAAAATCTTCGCAGATTACTATTCCAGCTCATTCTGTTGACCACTAATTACGATTATTCTTTGCATTTTCGGATTATGAAAGGATAACGTAACTGCTGTTGATAATATGAGATCATGGAATCCATAACAAATTGCCCTCGCGATGTGATCGGCATGAGATTTGAAATAATTCACATTTACATTTCAACACGCTCATAATGGACACGAGTGATTACTCACTATTTGCAAGCTATAATGATACTTTACACGTGTGTGCGCGGGTGACTTTACAGGTTTTCATTATTCTAGTTTTCGTTCTTGTTTTTCTCTTGCAAAACCACGTTGTTGGATTTCTTTTTATTTTAATGAACCTGAGAAGTGCATGGCGGCAGAGAGCAGCCTTCACATTGCATGCAAGACTCAAGAGTTTCTGCCTTCCTCAAAAGAGTTGAGATCCAGGTAAATTCAAGATTCTCGGAAGGTCGTGATTACATTCTTTCGTTAAAGGCTTTCTCCTCTAATTCATTTTTGAAAACCTCTCACATATGTATTTTCCAGCAAGGGGAATGGTGGCATGGATAGTATTCCTCTCTCCGGAAAAAAACTACATTATGCAGTTGGTTCGACAAAGCATTTGTACAAAAACAGTGCTATGCTGCAGTGGATTATCAGTGTTATTGAAGTAACGAGCCGGATGTTATTTCAGACTGAAGATATTGCTGAAGTAACGAGCCGAAGTGTTATTTAAGGCCGAAGATGTTGCTGAAGCAATGTAATTAAAAAGTACTTTAAGTTTAGGGACAATGCCCAACAAAAAGGATCGTGGGTGCTCTTTTAGAAAAAAAGGATAAGTATGTTATTTGAACCAACTGATTCAAGACCTTATCTGAGGTGGTGGACCCTAGAATTAATTTGTAATAATGATTTCACGGTGTTATATGAAGACTCGAAGTGTTATTATGAAGTGCTTGAGGAAGTGTTACATTGCAGTAAGAGTCGAAGTGTTATTATGAAGTGCTTGAGGAAGTGTTACATTGCAGTCAATGTTTTTAACGTGGAAGATAAAGTACCACAGGTGTGTTTTGAAGCAATGAATTTCATCTCTTTTTTGTATTAACGTTTTCCCTTCCAAACTAATTAGTATATCGTCATAGCTAAATAGTTTCCATCCATTGGATGTAGAGAAAGATTCATCAGAGAAACACATCGCACTTCATCTGCGCACGGACTGTGTTTGCGAATATTTCATCTACACATTGATTGCGTGTCTAATTCTGTCGTTGTTATTATACAATATCCAAACAATTGTTTCACTGGCTAATATATAATGGACATACTTCAGGTTAGAATAGACTAAAAAAAATCAGTATCATTTTGTACGAACGACTATTTAAGTTTTACAGCATTTGCTAAACTACGCGTATAATTTAGTATATCTTCAAATCAAGTATTTAGTTTTCTCTTTGTTTTCTCACCCAGTTATATTTCTTTATTATGTAAAATTAGAATTCGCTGCGTCATGTCCAGTATGAGTGTATATTTAATAAATATATGGCGATGCAATTTGTTAAATATAATAATTGTTAAATAATGTTCATACTCGTATTTATTCCGCGTTTATGTTCGTGTTTGTTTTCCTCGCAAACTTTCAGAATTTGATTTTTGGTCCGCACAATAATAATGATAGAAATGTAAATTTAGTCTGTGTATATCCTATTAGAATACTGGATGTCATGAAATTTTGTATTTCACTTCCGTTAGAACAACTGGTTTTGTATGAAAATGTATTAATAAATTACTAAAGTCACAAGTTTGGACGATGAACTTGCATCCGCGAACTGGATCTTTTTTTCGGTTTGCCATGAGATAAAGACAGAGGGTACAGGCTTGAAATATAATTGTGAGAGAAAAAATGTGATTTTCCAAAAACTGCAGACCGTTCTTAAGAAGTGTGCTCTCGCAGAAAGCTCTACTGTCATAAGAAACACATACATGTCTTTCGCCTGCTTCCAGCGGCATCAAGTGATGACAGAAAAGTGCAGTGGAGAGCTTAAGGTCTTTTACAGAGACCTTGATGACTCCACCATAATCGGCATCTCAGATAATATCACGGAACCATCCTATAAGTAGCACAATAGGCATGCATTTGTTAAAGAAACGAAAATCCATACGAAGTATTGAACAGTCGATATCAGTTGATAATTTTCTGAAAATTACACCACACAAGAGATATCCCTGTGATGTTTTTAATAAACACTATGGAACCGAAAACGTTGCTTTTTAATAACCTTTTTTACATAACAAAATATGATTCATTTGAATTATTGTGTTAACGTTCTTCTGCAGTGGAAATGGTCAATTTCTCATCGTTAAAAATGCTTTTCTTTTTTGTTTTCTGTTGTCATCCTGTTATGTTGTGTAGTCATTTTACAACGATTTTTTTTTTCTTTTTTCGGGAGGTGGGGGGTGATAAGGATGGACGTTGGTAGCTTGGCAATCAACTGCTTCAGAGAAGGGTTTCAAGACCTCAGAATGGTCTTCGCTCTCCAAGTCTTTTTACCCCCCCCCCCCCCTTCTTATTCCTGACTCTGCCCGGGCCAGGATAGGAAGTTTGTGTTCTTCGTTTGTTGCAGGTGGAACTGATGGTGATCTGTTTCCACGCCAAGATCCTACTACTGCTAACAATTTAGATGTGATTTTTTATTCTGTTTTGCCACTTTTGATGCAACATATATCTGAACCCTAAGTGCCCAAAGCATATAGGGCTTCCGCAAGAGTTTTCCACAAACGCATGTCCTTTGCCCTTTTTTTTCGCTCTTGCCCAAGTGAACCCTCTATTGCTCAACATCCTCTCTGTTGTTCTTATCCATGTCTCCTTTGGTCTACCCTTACTTCTGTTTCCTCCGTGGTGTCCATCTTAGTGCTATTTTTTGGTAGTCATCCGCAACAAATCGCCAGTGATGGAATATATCTGTGCAGAAATCGTCACTGAACACACAACTTTAGATTAAGAGAAAATGTTTCTCATTGATGGTAGTGGAAATGTTTCTCATTGATGGTAGTGGAAATGTTTCTCAGCGATGGTAATGGCTGTGAATTTAAAATCTACAATTTTCCATCCAGTTATAGTCGCGTTACCTCTTAATAAACTCACGTAGATTCACCATTTGTTTATGTTCGTCTTCTCACTCATTATCTCGTCAACCTGTTTCTGTTTACATTTCATCCATTCTTCACAGTTTGACTTATTTTCCCGTTGATTTATCTTCTCTTAGAACACCTGGAAGCTCGCCCACTCCTCATTCGCATTTTCCAGTTTCACATTCTTTATTTTTGTTTTCTTTGTTTTATTTCCTGCTCTGATGTCATTTTTTCACATCTTTTATTTTCCTATCGTCTTATTTATTATCGTTGATTTCTAATTCTGTATATCTGAGAACTACTTCCTTGTTTGCTTTTTTTAACACAATCTGTTATTGATTTTGTTTTCAAATTTTGACATTTCGGACTATCATAACCTTTCTTTAGTCCCATTGCTTTTTCTCCATTTATTTTGTCGTTAATTCTCTATCTAGTACAACAATTCTCAAACTTTTTGGCCCGTGGAGCCCTTTTCAGCTAAGGCTAGCACTGTGGACCCCAGGAGGACTAGCGTTAATAAAATGAGAAAGAAAAAAGAAGAGAGAGAGAGAGAGAGAGTGAGTGAGAGAGAGAAAGAGAAAGAAGAAAATGTAGAATTACAGGTCACGCTGTGGTTCAACTCCAACTTAACTGTAAAACCCAGCACAAAAAACAGGCACCTTCTTGTAACGTCACAGAAGTAGCTTCTCCATCGATTCGCAAATTCAGATGAGCAAACAAGACTGCAGTTCACTTCTTTGACTTTGGGCACTCACAAGCCAGCTGTGTACTACTGTACAGTCAAACATTAAGCTTCACTCCCACCCCATCCCAAGCGGATGATACGGGCAATTCTCCTTACATCGCTCGTCACACGTGTTGTAAATAATGTCACTTTATGTGGCACTTGTTATCATCGAGCTTTAAAAGCCTCTGTATTGGAATCGTGGAAGCCCAATGATAGGAAAATGTCCACACGCCGTTCACTTTATTATATGGATAATTTTAAAAAGCCTTGCAGAAATCCCACTGACCATATTTTGAGAAACCTGATCCAGTACTTACCATATGCGCTGTATACAACTTATTTCTATCTTCACCTTACATATAAATAACTTCTATCGCTTTTACAACTAGTTCACTCTAGGTATAAAATGATGTTATCCGTAGTGATCATGAGATTTTCACACGAAGTTTGTGTCTGTATTATCTAACTTCTTTAATACACTCCTTTAACATTCTTCCTATCAGCCTTGCAGTGTATCACTTTTGAACAACTACACTGATAAACCAGATGTCTAAGAGTTATCCTATATAAGGAGACATTGTAAAATCATTCTTATTTTGATATTATATTAATTATTTCTTTGAGAGATTTGAGGGATTGGGGAGATAAGTTTGCGAGACGATGTCGAGTTTGATGATTATGATTTACTTATTTATTACTTATTATTTATTACTATTTCTCCTTATTAATTCTTCTTATTTTCTTATATAATATAATCTCCTCCATCTCACTTCTCACTCTCCCAAATCTCACTCCTTCACCGTTTAACTTCAGTAGTTCTTTATCGCCGTCAATGGAGATTTCTATCCTGTTCGTGACTTAAATCTCTAGCCTGATGCCATAAGATGGTGCCCAATGAAGTACAGCTGTGCCTGGAACACTCTCAAGTACAGAGCCCCTCCTGATGATCCTATCCAGCTTCTTTTCCTCTGTCAGCTAGTGTCCATATAAGCTCCCTATCATCTCAGACACTCTATAACTCCTCCAACAATCAATAAATACTCATAAGGCATAAATATGATCCAGGAAAAATAAGTTTAGTTTATTAATATCATCGGACACCACACACATTTACATCAGACAACGTATAAACACACACAACAGGTCTCTCAATTCAACATCACGCACAAGAAATATAAACATGTCATGACACATCAACATGAAACAACCGCACGCCGCACTCCTAGTGCCCTTAACATTTCACTATCTCTATTAATCTCGTGTCTTCATTCTTTCTCTTAGCGTACAACTTCATCATTAATTTAGAACTGGCCACACTCCCTTCATATGCATAGGACCTAATTTGCCAGCTCACACAAATCACATATATGGGCAGAAACTCTGCCTACGCCAATATATACGAGTATATATAATGCAAATATGAAATGATTCAATAACACGTAAATTCCGCCATGATGATTCACTGATGAAAATGAACGATGAATATAGCACGTCATTAATAAATCAGGAGCATTAGTCACAGACCAGCACGCCCACACAAAACACAGAGAAATCACATTCCAGTGTCTATAAATCAAATGTTAAACTTGTGCACACATGAAGCATGATAATGAAAAGTTACAATAACGAAAAAATATGCATTTCAACGTCTTAACTCACAAAACACAATATTAAACACTGAACAGTTTTCTCAGTCCATACTTACACACAGTTCTGCCATCGACATACTAAAACTTACGTATATGAACATCACCAACATGAGCCGGCTGGAACATCATCTGGGCTCATAGCTAGACAATCCTTGTATCCAACATCATATATATATATATATATGATAACTTCGTGAGACACCTCAGACATACCAAGACATGGCTCTCCTAGAATACTTGTTGTCGACACGAGCTCTACACACAGACTGTCCGCTACCTCAGCACATTACAAATCACATGACCGAACACTACACATGACCAAGAAGCGCGCCCCCAGACACTGCGAAATAGGCCAACAACCCTTGACCCTCCGAAACGGCCGAATTTTGAACGACCAAGCCTAGCCCGTTCCACAAAATACTCTTCGGTAGTACAAACCCCTACCGAAAACCAGCAGATTCATACGGATTGTGGACAAGGTGCATGACAATGCTAAGTAGATTACATTGAATGCTCTCTTTGACACACTTCAGAATAACTAATGAGCCAACTATTTGAAAGGTTAGAAATAGTTCCTACATAACTATGTAGATAAGAGCTGTTGTTTTATCAGCTGGAGATAGTTCCTACATAACTGCGTAGATAAGAGCTGTTGTTTTATCAGCTGGAGATAGTTCCTACATAACTATGTAGATAAGAGGTGTTGTTTTATCAGCTGGAAATAATTCCTACATAACTATGTAGATAAGAACTGTTGTTTGATGCACAATTTTCTGTCAGCGCAAAATTTCAAGGAAATTTTACTTATGTCTTCAGATATTAAACTGAAAAAAAAAATCAGGTTACCAAAGTGTGCGAATACATTACACTAAAAATACTAAAAATCTCACAAAGGATACTTTTGAAGTATCTGTAATTCGTCCATTGTTGTGCCGTATTATTGTTTATTTAATAAACTTCTAAACCACTGCTCTGTAATCGTGACACAACTGTGTGCCATAGATGTCATATTTGGTTATAATTTGTGGCAGCTAACACTAACAGAAGGATTCACTTCTCCGTGTAACCGTTTGATATGAAAAAAAAAGTTTTCCCAAGCAACGTAAGGCGTAAGCTTTCTAGTCCATGATCTGATTCCCTTTTCTTTCTGTAGTTATGCTGGCCAAGCGTCTAAGTCTAAAATGTTCCCATAAATATTTATTTCCTCCAATGGTAAACAACTTACGGGTGGCACCATACTAATTGTCGCAATGGTAATAAGTCACGTGATGTATGTATTTAAGAAACATACTGAATGAAAAAAAAACCAGCAACACAATAATAGAGACACAATGAGGGAAATTAAAACGAGGATATTTGTCACTCTTCAGAAAGTATATAAAAAAAACTAAAGAAGCTTTGGAGAGGAACAGACAGAACTGAAAAATAAGATTTTTAAGGGCATGCATCTTTCCCATAACAACATATGCCTGTGAGACGTGGAGACTTTAGAAAACAGCTGAGAAACACATAAATGGTTCTGAAAGTAAATGTTGCAGAAGAGTTCTTCAAATATCATGGACACAGAAAAGAACAAGTATATCCATACTACAAGAACTTAATACTGAAGAAGGCTGGCTAGTAAAGAGGATTAAACGGAGAAAATTTAAATATTTTGGACACATTAAACGTCATGATAATTTAGAGAAGATCATCTTGGAAGCGTACATAATAGGAGAAAGAAAGAGAGGACAACAAAAGCGAAGATGGCTGCAAGACAGTGTTGATGATCTGCAAATGGATGCATCAGCAGCAGGGCATCTTGCTTACAACCGAGAGGCCTACAGGAGAGATGTTAGGGAGGCAAAGTTCTAAAAGGGATATGCAAATGAAAAGCTTTTTTAACATGAGAAACAAGGATGTTTTCACACAGAAAAGTTAGCACAGTGTTGTATGGCTGGTGTTCGAGGAACAGACAAAGCACTTTTACACCTGAGAGAGAAAGAAAACCTAACAAGAGTATTAACGGGGACTCCAAACAGGGGCTCCAGTAGGAGCGAGCAGTCCTTCAGCAGCGAGAAACTCCGCGCTATCCACTCTGTCATCTTACACCTCCAAAAAAAAAAGTTCTAGTAGCCGAGTCTTTACAGCGTCTAAAGTAGTGACATACGGTAAACAAACAAGGTCATGGCACTGAGATTCCGTCGCTTAATTCAGTCTCCCGTAGGTACCCAGTTTGAAATATAAACATACACACATGGTCTCATGCAAATGCACTAATAATAGTGTCATTATTACATAATATTACATGTAAAAATACTTATTATTCATAGTTTTAGAATATTTAATTACTATTATTTCATTTATTAGCTGCAGACATGTATGTAGCCCTCCGGCTACTTATCTAAGTGGCATTCAGCTTCTTTGTACAACAAGGTTTTGCTGCCGGTGTCACTGCTATCAAAAAAGCAATGGTAAAATTACTTTTGATAGGAAGATTGCCCACCCCTGATGTCCTCTTGATAGGCAGGTTGCAGATCCCTGATGGCCACCGTTCGGTAAAACTCTTCATGATAAGTGCTTGTTGACATCTACGTTTTGTCCTAATGAACATTCTTCACAAATATTTCTTCACATTAACGTGATTCAAAATTTCGCCAAGCTTTTCGATAACCTAAATTCGGTCAAGGTTCCCATCTTGCACGTTGTATTGGCAATTGTAACGCCAAACTGGACGTTAAGTGCTGCGTCATTCTGAAAACGTGCATACCCATTTTTAGGCAAAGAATCAGGAGACAAGTGATCAGCAAAAGAAAATATGGCGGACAGCAAGTCTGTCGATTGCGTACTCCTGAGGCATTATTGGAAGAAAGGGCTGAATGTCTCTGCAGCTGTCCGTGAAATCTGCAGTGTAGAAAGGGAAGGAACAGTTGATGATAGCATTGCAAGGAAGTTATTCCAAGGGTTCAGGTCTGGAGACACCGATATCAAACACAAGCGCAGATCGGGACGCCCATCAACAAGCAATGATGAAGCTTGGCGCCAGGCTGTTGAAGACAATGTCGGTACCAGTATTCGGAGCTTGTCATTCCAGATGGGCCCTTTCTCAAAGCACCATAGTTCGACATTGGCACGAGCTCCGTCTCAGCAGCAGGCAACCTCGACATGTCCCCCACGATCTCACTCCCCAGTAAGTGCAGCGACGTGTTGACATCTGTCGCCAGCTGTTGGTAGAATCATGTGACAAAAAATTTCTCCGCTGTATCGCCAGTGGAGATGAAAAGAGAGTTTTCCTGCGGTACTCCAACACAGGTGCCCAATGGCTCCAGCCAGGACAGGTAGCAGAGACGGTTGTCCGACGAGGCCAGTTCGAGAAGAAAGTTATGCTTTGCATCTGGTGGGACTTTGAGGGTTCCTTTCACTGGCAATTGATTCCATTTGGCCGCTCCGTGGACGGGGAACCTGTATGCCGAGCAACTGAACCGGCTGCATGATTTTCTGTGCACCCGATACTCAGCTCTCATCAACAGGAAGAGGGTACTTCTCCTGCACGGACAACGCGTCAGCGCACACTTCCTTGGAGAGATCAGAGCACTTGCCCCCTCCACCGTACCGTCCAGACATTTCACCCTCTGACTACCGACTAATCCTACCGATGGCACACTTCCTTCAAGGGCGGGAATTCAGTTCATTGGAAGAACTTGAAGCCAGTGTAATAGAATTCTTGGCCTCAAAGCCTTCCGGGTGGTACTACAAATGACTCCTCGCACTGGCTAAGCGATGGCAGAAGACCATCGAAAGTTGTGGACTGTATTTAGAAGAGTGAAGTTACATCGCTATTAACATTACGTACCCCACATAACACTGCTAAGTATACGAGTATATTATGTTGCTTGGTTCTGTGCAGGAGAGAAACACTGCAAAACGAGACACACTTTTGACTCACCCTAGTATATAATCAAACTACGCACAATTTTTTTAATGATAACAAATAACAGAAAACAGATACCTTCCGGCAAACACAAGACAGCAAAATAAATTTACGACTTTTGTTCTTATTGTTATTTAGTTAGCATTGGACATTTGCATGAGACCAAGTGTGTATGTTTGTGTTTCAAGCTAGGTACCTACGGGAGACTGAATTAAGCACACCATGTGTGTATGTTTATATTTCAAACTGGGTACCTATGGGAGACTGAATTAAGCACACCATGTGTGTATGTTTATATTTCAAACTGGGTACCTACGGGAGACTGAATTAAGCGACGGAATCTCAGAGCCATGACCTTGTTTGTTTACTGTATGTCACCACTTTAGACGCTGTAAAGACTCGGCTACTAGAACTTTTTTTTTTGGAGGTGTAAGATGACAGAGTGGATAGCGCGGAGTTTCTCGCTGCTGAAGGACTGCTCGCTCCTACTGGAGCCCCTGTTTGGAGTCCCCGTTAATTCTTTTGTTAGTTTTTCTTTCTCTCTCAGGTGTAAAAGTGCTTTGTCTATTCCTCGAACACCAGCCATACAACACTGAGTTAGTTTACTGTGTGAAAGCTTCTTTATTTCTCATTTGGAAAAAAAGATTTTCATACAGTACGCTTCTTAAATACAATTGTCACGTGACTAAACAACTGTGATAATTTTCATGTGATCTGGATCAAACCACACTATCACGAAGTATTGTTTACAAAAAAAAAACCACATATGTGTCGTGGTCCGTGTCGCGTTTTTGTGGTACGTTAATATGTGATCTTTATACTTAAACTGTCTTTCTATTTACCAGCATATACGAAAATCACACCTTTATTTCTCATAACTGCAGCTTTCTGCTCTAACTGGATTTTAAAAATATTTTTCTCCTGAGTAATGCTATTTTTAAAAAAAAAAAACACATCTTCACATTCGTTTCAGAAATAATGTTCAATCTCCAATTTACCGGTCCCGTAATTTACCAAATGTAGGAAGTTTTTTTTTTAACTGTATTATTTAGAAATCTAACCACAGACCACTATGCTCTACAAAACGCTGCAAGATCCAGCATATCTCTCCTGCTGATTGTCACTAGTTCTCTGGCTGCCCACAGGAAACTCAACTTCGGCGACAGGCAGGACCTGACTGTGATAAGCCCTGGCCTTTCAGAGACACCGATACTAATCAGCACAGTAGGGGTCCCTGACCTCAGGCCGAGACCCACATTCATTTATTTGCATGTCCCTTGCGGAACTTTGCCTCCCTAACAGCTCTCCTGTAGGCCTCTCGGTTGGGAGCAAGATTGCCTGCTGCTGATGCATCCATTCGCAGATCATCAACGATGTCTTGCAGTCATCTTCGCCTTGGTCTTCCTCTCTTTCTTTTTCCCATTATGTACCCTTTCAAGGCGGTCTTCTCTAAATTATTATGACGTTTAATGTGTCCAAAATATTTAAGTTTTCTTTGTGTAGTCCTTTTTACTAGCCAGCCTTCTTCAATATTAAGTTTTTGTAGCATGGAGATATTTGTTCTTTTTTTTTTTTGTCCATGATATTTGAAGAACTCTTCTGTAATATTTACATTCAAAGGCATTTATATGTTTCTCAGCTGTTTTGTTAAGTGTCCAGGTCTCACGGGCATATGTTGCGATGGAAAAGATGGATGCCTTTAAAAATCTTATTTTTGTAGTTCTGTCTTTTCCCCGTGTTGCTGTTTGGGTTTCTTTGTATATTTCCAGAAGATAGTTTACCATTGATTTCCTTCCGGGCAGTGACTGAACTAGTCAGTGATCGTAGCCATTGTCCCTACATTGAGATCATCTGCCAGCCATCATAGAATGGTGACCATAACCAAAATTATCTGTCGGCTGCTCTCCCATTCCATCCGCCACCTGCTTCCATGGCTTCACGTCACCCTGATCGGGGGGGGGGGGGGCTATACGGGTACTCCACCTTGCCCAAGGGTGTCCCGTAGACTGACGGAGGTAAGGAGGCTTCGTACTTCTCCTGTGATAGGGTATACCCCTACCCCGCGACCCACATGAGGGTCAAAATGATTTTTTTTTAATCATAATTTAAAATTTTGAAAAATACAGGAAATTTGGAAGTCTTCCTCTTTTTAATACTACTAAATATTAAAATAACAAACAACTAAACACACGACTATTAATTTATTTAGATCTTTTTATGGAACTTTCTGTTGCTGAATTTCAATAGTTCCAAAAAAAAATTCCTTTTCATGGAGAACGTGTCACGTACTGTTGCAGGTTGACGATATACTAATAAAAAGTGTTGACAACCGCTGTAGCACAGCTTACAATGCCTTAGAATTAACTAAATCATCTTGTTGCCATATTCAAGGCATGGCAATCTAGCTTTCTTATATCGCAGGCTACTGTGACAAGTTTCCCCTTTTGTTTTGTAGCACTTCAGTGTGCCTATTTTGGTTTTTAAGTACAATTTGTTAGGCACTGTTATTTCAAATGCTTTGTTTTCCCACTGTTATTTCAAATGTTAATATTTCATTCATAATTTGCTACTAATTTTAGTGAAATGAGCGTTGCAGGTGATTCATTTGTAAGCAATGTTTCCACAAAATTCCCATTGTATTATATATATATATATATATATATATATATATATATATATTCCGAATGACTGACAACTCACTACCAAAAATAGCACTAAGATGGACACCACAGGGGAACAGAAGTAAGGGTAGACCAAAAAGAGACATGGAGAAGAACAACAGAAAAGATGTTGAGCAATAGAGGGCTCACCTGGGCAAGAGTAGAAAAAAAGGCGAAGGACAGGCATTTGTGGAAAACCCTTGCGGAAGCCCCATGTGTCCTGGGCACTTAAGGTTCAGATATATATATATATATATATATATATATTATATATATATATATATTCCGAATGACTGACAACTCACTACCAAAAATAGCACTAAGATGGACACCACAGGGGAACAGAAGTAAGGGTAGACCAAAAAGAGACATGGAGAAGAACAACAGAAAAGATGTTGAGCAATAGAGGGCTCACCTGGGCAAGAGTAGAAAAAAAGGCGAAGGACAGGCATTTGTGGAAAACCCTTGCGGAAGCCCCATGTGTCCTGGGCACTTAAGGTTCAGATATATATATATATATATATATATATATATATATATATATAATATATATATATATATTCCGAATGACTGACAACTCACTACCAAAAATAGCACTAAGATGGACACCACAGGGGAACAGAAGTAAGGGTAGACCAAAAAGAGACATGGAGAAGAACAACAGAAAAGATGTTGAGCAATAGAGGGCTCACCTGGGCAAGAGTAGAAAAAAAGGCGAAGGACAGGCATTTGTGGAAAACCCTTGCGGAAGCCCCATGTGTCCTGGGCACTTAAGGTTCAGATATATATATATATATATATATATATATGTATATATAAAGAAAATATTATTATCACAGAGTCGTTAATGTGTTATTACTTTATCAAACATAGATGGTCACCGAATTACAGTGTACTCGATTTACGACGATCCGCAGTTACAGCCTCGGCTTTTATGTTTATTTTGTATTAAAATAAATTGAAATGCTTCATGGTATTTTATGGTAACATTTTAATTGTCCGATATTTATTGTTTTATAATCTTCCGTAACAAACAAAGAACAAATTTGTTAAGACACTGATGATAAATAGCTAGAATAGCGAAAATGAAAGAAAATTATATCATTAGATGAGATATTCCGACTTAAGACGGACAGTATCATCCGAACCAAATCTCGTCGTATGTTGGGTATTATCTCCATTGTCTTTTTTTCCGTTAACGGATTTTTAAAAACATTTGTACAGTTTTACCTGAAGTTTGTGTAATGGTTAAAACAAACAAAAAAAAAATGAATGTTACAGTGCGTTTATGCTAGCATTTTTTCATGTGTTAGAAAGTTGCCGAGTTTTTGTGTTAAGATTCTAGTGTACTGGATTAGTAACTTACGTGCTGTGATTATTCTCTGAATATGTTTACCTACGTGTGTTACTAAGATATAACTGATTGATTTTATAATGAGTGTAATGAAGTGTAATGAAGCCGCTTGCAAGGACCAGCAACAGAGTTAAGCCCCTTTTTTACAGTTAGATTTACAATGACATGCATGTAGTTCTGCATTATTCTGATTATATGTTTTCATGGGGTCTTTTTGGTCGTAACGTGTGTCTGTCTGCCTGTGCCATTATGTTTTCTTCTGTTGTTGCATTATGCACATTGATGATGTTTGGGTGCCTGTTTTTTCTGCTATCATTCAACAAAATTATTATACAATCTCCTGTCATGCCAGGCTACAGCTGCTACCGAAAGTTATGTATACATGCAAAGAAGAATTTAAATTGTTATATTTCTTTGCTTATATCGTTCATAATTATTGTTTAGTTTCAATGTTTGTTCAACGAAGCCGTGCAATAAAACGCTAATTTGTAAGCCAACTAGTGGCAATGACTTTGCACAATAATTTGAACTAAACAAAGAATGCAAACTCCTGGTGAGTTATCTTCGTGGTAAGATACTGTTGATGAGTTTTTACAGTTTCCAATTATCATTACATGGTATCGGCTGTTTTTTTTCATGTAAATAAAGTATACATACATAAAACATATGCTGGACACTTATGTCTGTAATTTGTTTATATAGACCACCTTCTGGTGCCCACAAATGTTGAATTTGTTGTTATGTAAAATGTCTTTATATGTCAGCTAATCTCATCTTTTGCAAGGTTATAAACTATAATTGCATACCATCTTACATGCTTGGATATTGGTCATTTTTGTTTATACCGGAGACAAAACCAAAATAACTTATTATGCACCTGTTACTGTTATCTGCAATGTTTTCAACTTGTTATTTAAACATGATATTCTCTTTTATACTGCGTAACTTCAAGAAAACACGTAAGGGTGTGTGGCCGGGTTGAAATTTCATGTTACATATTTTGACAATGTGATGTCTGTTAAATGTTTTTAAGTATACAGGTGTGTGATCCTTGAAAAAGGCTTTTGCCGAAATATTGGATTGTTGTATGCTCTTCATTTATATGTGCTCATCTTACTTTCTGCAATTTTTTGGTTATGTCCACTTTCCTCACTCTATCTCTTTGTAAACCTGAACTATACACCTCTGTTAACTTTCATAAAGGTTACCTCGTTTGCGAGTTTATTAACAAAGAACTTGTTAAAATGTTACAAAAGTTGCTGTAACTGCATTCAGGACCTAAGTACTATGTGCTTTCATTTCCTCTGTTTGAGGCAGATTTTCAGCGCAGTACACAAAGACCCTTATGAAATGAAGCAACGACGTTGGAGGTGATGCAGAATCTGCCACCTTCATTTCCAGCTGCGGAGCTGATAACGATTCTCTCTCCAAACAGCGTGTCAACGTGTCTGACTAGTATGTGCTACAATAACACGATCCTGCATAGACTTCTGTTATTGATATTGTTAACAGAGCATCTCATGGACAAGCGCTCGCAGAAGTTTATCGTTGCCTGTGCTAGGATGAATATTTTTTTTTTTTTATAATCGGTTCAGGAATATGATTCGGCGGCTTCCCTTAGATTCTGGACTACGTCTAAGAACCAGAATTTTTTTTAAGGCAAGCTCTATCATCAGTAGGAAAAGGTAGATGCCTATCAATAAGATTTGTAAGGGCATGCATCTTTCCCACCGCAACATATGCCTGTGAGACCTGGACACTTAACAAAACATCTGAGAAACACATAAATGCCAGTGAATGTAAACTCTTTAGAAAAGTCCTTCAAATATCATGAACACACAAAAAAAGAACAAATGTATCAATACCACAAGCGCTTAATATTGAAAAAGGTTGGCTAGTAAAGAAGATCAAAGAAAGAAAACTTAAATATTTTGGACGTATTAAACGAATTTAGAGAAGGTCATCTTGGAAGGGTACATAATAGGAAAAAGAGAGAGAGGACGGCCAAGGCGAAGATGGCTTCAAGACACCGTTGATGATCTGCGAATGGATGCATCAGCAGCAGGACATCTTGCTTACAACCGAGAAGCCTACAGGAAAGCTGTTAAGGAGGTAAAGTTCTGCAAGGAACATGCACATGACTGAAAGAGATGCCATATTTATTTATTAATTATTTATTTATTGGCTTTAGTACCATAACAGTTGGTTAGCAGAAATAGATGGAGAAGATAGGACAGAATTTTTTCCAACTTTAGTCTGTTAGCAGAAATTAATAGCAGACGCGGATCAGAATCCAAGTGACGCGCTCGAGAACCGCTATATACAGGAATACGGGACACCGGAGCTACATGATTTGAACTCGAAATACTTAACCTTCCCTTTCTCCGCAATCTTATTCCCTCCCTATTAAGCTATAAACTACTCTTTCCTCACCTACTGCTGGCAATCCAGGAATTTTATTCAGTACTTTACAAACCCTCTAACCCGTTCACATTCACTAATCCACCCGCTCTTTTCTCGGCTTGTCAACCGATGTACATCTCTCTCTCTCTCTCCTTTTTTCCTTTTCTCCTTTCCCCACCCCCTGTACTATCAACCGATCAGATTGCCATCACACCTCACAGGTCTCAGTTTAAATATCCATAGAACTTCACCACACGCGAGTCCCGGAGCAGCTTCTTGCAAGTCACAGCTAAGTGTTCCATTTTTTCCTATTATTTTTTCCATTCCTCTTCTTCGTACGCTTCTACCACCAAGACCGCCCCGTGATCCTACTGAATTTACTCATGTGTTCCTCGATAGGTCCCGTGGTCCTCCTGTGCTCCCCGAGAGGACCATATGAGGTTCAGAGTATCGCGGGGCTTAAGCCTGTATTCTCGGTGGGTCGCAAAAGCGGGATTGTGCGACAATGTGATTTTCCTTGCACCAGTTTAATCTAAAGTTAGACTTTCTCAAAGGAAAACCTTGACGTGTTTTGGAATATCCGTGTATCACTGTCGGGTGAGAGGTGGTTGCCCATCCAGTCCAGTACTGGACTTTCTCACCGGAAAACCTCAGCGTGATTAGGATACGCATCCATCCCCGTCGGGGGAGAGGTGGTTGCCTATCTAGACTGCACTGGTCCAGTGTCTCCGACTTCAACATTTTGTGATCGTGGCCGCTACCCTTCCGGGTGGTGACTAGGACGGAGCTTTTGTCGAGGAGGACGAATCCTCGCCACTAGTAAGTTTCACCACTGGGTTAAGCCGGTTGAGGCATATTATCCCAGTATGGGCGTGTTTAGGACGTGACCGACCTCTAGAGCGGAGGTACCGTGAAACGAGTAGTCATCAAGTTTCACCCCTGCGTTAGGTCGGTTTAGGCGTATTTCACCAGTATGGGTGTATATAGGACGTAGCTAGCCTCTAGAGCAGAGGTCCGTGGTATGAGTAGCTCTCGCCGCGAGACTACTGGACATACCGATTAAACTTCACTTTATCCTTTCCATCACCTTTTCACAGCGGTGCCGTCCGGCAACCCTAATTACATTTTCACAATTTATTCATTGGCCAGGAGGAGTTTCAATCCACGCGCTGCAGCTGAAGAATCTCGCCAGCAATGTCTTAGTTTAACCCTTGGATTAAGCCGGTTTAGGCAATCTGCCCCAGTTTGAGTGTATATAGGACATGGCCGGCCTCTAGAGCAGAAGTGCCGTGATTTGAGTAGTCCTGACCTCGAGACCACTGGCTACTTCACTTAATCCTTTCCTTCACCTTTTCCACGACGGCGCTACGCAGCAACCCTAATCGTATTTTTCTTCACTAGCCTGGAGGGGTTTCACCCCACGCACGACAGCTGAAGAATTTCGCCAGCAGCGGTCTCATTCTTATTTGTTGTACATCTCTGACGTGAATTCTATATTTTCTCTTCTTTTTCTATCATTTTGTCATGTTTGTTTGTTTTTGTTTTTGTTTTTTTTTGTAAGATTAAGGTGAAAACCGAGACGTGACAGCCTGTGTGCTCGTTAATTAATAAAGTTGTTCCTACTTTTCTTTTGAATAGTTTTCACAATTTTGTTATCACAGCTTTACTGCCGTGGCTTTGTGTACATTTTTATATTTAGCTCAGAAAACTATTCCTTGCAAAGCAACTGATGTACTAGACTGCATTTCTTAACCCTTAGCTAAAGAAGCTAGTATGGCGCTTATGTATAAAACTGCTGGTTAATTTCCCTCAAGATGGTGTTTCATATTTCTTGAACGCAAATTTCAAGCAGTGTTTTATACTGATCTTGTGGTACTTGGTTCAAGTCCCAGCAGTGGGGATTTCTGATACCCGACACGAAAAAGGCCCCGGGCTCCACCCAGTCTCTAAAAATGGGTACCAGAGAAATCTGGAAAGGAAAGTGCGTCACGGGTTATACTGACCACATCACACTTTCATTTGCCGATGGTCTTGGAAATACACGCCTAACGGCATATTCCAAATACGCTTTAATACCATGGAAATATTTATATCTATAATCTGGAACTCCCTGGGTCAGCTAGGATGGTCATTTTTTAATGTACGAAACTGAAGAAGCTGAAGTTCTGAATGTCTGAAAAAAGGAAGTGCAAAAGGGGGGGGGCATTTAACGTGTAGGTCATGGCTGTAAGTCTCTCTCTCTCTCTCTCTCTCTCTCTCTCTCTCTCTCTCTCTGAACCTTAGGTTCCCAGCGCACACGGGGCTTCCGCAAGGGTTTTCCACAAATACCTGCCCTTTGCCTTTTATCAGCTCTTGCCCAGGTGAGCCCTCTATTGTTCAACATCCTCTCTGTTGTTCTTCTCCGTATTTCTTTTGGTCTACCCTTACTTCTGTTCCCCTGTGGTGTCCATCTTAGTGCTATTTTTGGTAGTGAGTTGTCAGTCATTCGGAGCGCATGTCCCAACGTCTTTCCTCAATAATTGCTGTCATTATCTACATCTGCATTTCTGCTAACAAGAAGTTATTTCTTACCGTGTTTGGCCAAAATATTTTTCTAATTCTTCGTAAACATTTAGTCTGGAAAGAATTCAACTTGTTTTCTATGGTTTTGGTGATTTTCCAGCATTTACTTCCATAGAGTAGTACACTTAGAACATTACTCTTAAATATCCTGATTTTCGTCTTCATGCTTAGTTTCTTTAGATTTCCATATAGTCTGCAGCATTGCAAAAGCCTAGTTTGCTCTAGTATGTTCGCTGTTGATGTCCTCTGTGCTGTCTCCATTTTCTATTATTCTACTGCCAAGATATACAAATTCGTTGACTTCCTCCACTATCTTCTATCTACTCTGAGTACATTTCTATTTGTTCACATTTTGTTTCATTAACTTTGTCTTTCCTACATTGATCTTTAATCCTATGTTGTTTGCATTTTGATTTAGCTTGTTTATTTTATCTTGCATATCTTTGTGGCTGCTTGATAGTAGGCAAATATCGTCGGCAAAGTCAAGGTCCTCCAGGACTGTGTCAAGGGTCCATTGTAATCTTCTACGTTTGTCTGATGCTGCCCTCTTCATTATCTAGTCTACTGCCAAGATAAATAATGTTGGCGATCATACACATCCTTGCTACACTTCTATTTGTACCCTAAAGCTGCTGGAGGTATGCTCTCCAAACATCACTTTACACTGAAAACCTTCGTCTGAAAACCTTCATGTGACGACATTCACAATTTTATGGGAGAGGCCATGCCATATTAGAATTTTCCACAGTGCATCTCTATTGACACTGTCAAAGGCTTTCTCACAATCTATAAACAATGCATATGTTGTGCTATGTCACTCATTTGTCTGCTTTAATATTTGTCTAAGTACAAATATGTGGTCTATGCATGATCTTCTTTTCCTAAATCCTGCGTGCTGTTTCCGAAGTTTTCCCTCAAGTGCTGGTATAATTCTGTTGATGATTATTCTACAAAACATTTTACTGGTGAGTGACAGTAGGGTAATGCCTCTCCAGTTCCCGCAATCTCTGAGGTCACCCTTCTGTGGTTGTTTTACTATAATGTTAGGTTTCCACTCCTCTTGGGCTTTTTTAGATCCTAAATTTGTTGTAGTATCCGGCAGAGTTGTTTTGGTGTTTCTGTTTCTTCTACTTTCGTTTTTTTTACACCTTAATCATGTGGAAACCTACAGGACAAAGAAATAGGGAAAAAAGATAAAATATAAATGTCAGCTCATCGCAGGGACTAAACAAAAAACTGAATAGCTGAAAAAAAAACCTACAGCAACCTTCTCCCAGTCCTACACGATGCAGTGCCTTAACATCTTCGCTGCATCGGCCTGCAAATAATATACAGCTCGTAGTTGCAAGCAGCAGTAAGAATAAATGGCGAAACAACAACTTGGTTTGACATAAAACAAGGGGTCCGTCAGGGGTGCATATTGTCACCCTACTTATTTAACTTGTATACTGAAAATATAATGAGGAATGTTAGAGAAGATGTAGACAAAGAATATTACGATGCCATAAAAATTGGAGGTTATGAAATACCAGAGATTAGATATGCTGATAACACAGTGTTAGTATCCACAACACAAAAAGGAATGGAAAAACTAATTATGTCAGTCCGTAAAAACAGCGAAGAGCAGAACCTCTATCTTAATGCAAAGAAAACTAAATTGATGACAACTGACAGAATAAACAAGGCAGCTGAAATATATATCAATGAGGAAAAATTGGAAGAATTGAAGAGTTTTGAATATCTTGGATCACTGCTAACTAATAAAATGAGGGAAATTAAAAGGAGGACATCTATTGCTCTTCAGAAAGTAAAATAAATAAAGAATATGTGGAGAGGAGCAGACAGAGCTACAAAAATAAGATTTTTAAGATCATGCATCTTTCCCATCGCAACATATGCCTGTGAGACCTGGACACTTAACAAAACAGCTGAGAAACACATAAATGCCTTTGAATGTAAATGCTACAGAAGAGTTCTTCAAATATCGTGGACACAAAAAAGAACAAATATATCCATACTACAAGAGCTTAATATTGAAGAAGGCTGGCTAGTAAAGAGGATTAAAGAGAGAAAACTTAAATATTTTGGACACATTAAACGTCATGATAATTTAGAGAAGACCGTCTTGGAAGGATACATAATGGGAAAAAGAAAAAGAGGAAGACCAAAACGAAGATGGCTGCAAGAAATCGTTGACCATCTGCAAATGGACGCATCAGCAGCAGGCCATCTTGCTTACAACCGAGAGGCCTACAGGAGAGCTGTTTGGGAGGCAAAGTTCCGCAAGGGACATGCAAATGAATGAAAAGTTGCAATGAGAAAGAAGAACTTAATAAAATGTCAATAAATTATAGTTTTAAAAGTCTCTTATCAGCAGCGCCTTGGTTTGACTGATCTTGTCAACAGTTCTTTTGTGTGAGTCATCTTAGCTGTATCTTATTTGTAGGTACTGTCTTATCAGAGCCAATGGGCGGAATTTTGCCATGAAAAGACATCACTTTTATGACCTCTTTTCCCAGCAGATTCAACATACAACATTTTTTCATAGATTTTATCATATCATGGGTCTTATCTTGTCAGCAGCAGTTCACCCGAACGTCTAATGTTGTCAGTAATCCCTTCATAAGTGTTGTCTTGATAATAGTTCCTTCATAGACCTTATCTGTTCAATAGGTCATTCAACGACCTTATTTTGCCAGTTCGTTCCTGTGTCTAGTCTTATCATTCATACCTGTTATCTTTCAAATGCTCGCTCATAAGTCTTAGGTCACCGGTTGGGGACAGCCATTCGTCAGAGCAGTCTCTTCACATAATATTTCTTGCCACCAGACATTTCAAAACACCTTTCCTTTCAGCATACTATTCACAACACTTCTCTTGCCAGTAGACTATTCACAACACTTCTCTTGCCAGTAGACTATTCACAACACTTCTCTTGCCAGTAGACTATTCACAACACTTCTCTTGCCAGTAGACTATTCACAACACTTCTCTTGCCAGTAGACTATTCACACGCCTTCTCTTGTCAGTAGATTATTCACACACCTTCTCTTGACAGTAGACTATTCATACACCTTCTCTTGACAGTAGACTATTCACACACCTTCTCTTACCAGTAGACTATTCAGAAACCTTCTCTTGCAAGTAGACAGTTCACACACCTTATCTTGCCAGTAGACTATTCACACAGCTTCTCTTACCAGTAGACTATTCAGAAACCTTCTCTTGCCAGTAGACTATTCACACACCTTCTCTTACCAGTAGACTATTCAGAAACCTTCTCTTGCCAGTAGATTGTTCACACTCCTTCTCTTGCCTGAAGACCACTCACACAGCCTGTCTTGCCAGGAGACCGTTCAAATACCCCTCTCTCTTGCTAGCAAACCGTACAAAGGACCTCGCTTGCCAGAAGCTCGTTATTATAACAACTTGATCGTTTCACATGCTGATGTTGGCTGGTAACACCCAATCTGAGTCCAGGGATAAGCAAATATCAAGAGTAAAGCTATCCGGTCTGGAGCACTGGACCTCATGACTCTGCATATCCCGCGAACTGGCCACGTCAAAGGAAAATCCAGTATGTATGTAACAGAGAAATTTACTGCGGGTAAATGAAATTGATTCACTGCTACAAATAGAAGAGAGGTCTCCAAGTTTTTTGGGATTTTGGTCTGTTTATCCAGGCATTACAATTTATAAAAATGGCTAGCTATCACAATTGGAGGGGCAGTTGGGATGGGCATTTTTTTAATGTACGAATGTACAACACTGAAGACGCTGAAATTCCGAATGTCTGAAAAAAGGGGGGGGCACTGAACACATAAGTCATGGCTGTAGGTTATTCTAAGTACATATAAGACTAAGTATATGTCTTGTCTTCTATCTCTCTGGAAATGTAGGCAGGTGTTCTTTGCAGCTGATGCCGTGGAGGTGTTGAAACACGGCTTTGTATAACTAAATATATAAATGACACAAAGCCACTGTAGTAAAGCTGTCATAACAAAACGTATAAATTATTTCAAAGAAAGGCAGGGACAGCTTTATTAATTAACAAGCACACAGCTGTAACGTTTCGGTTTACACCTTAATCATGTAGAAACATACAGAACAAAGAAATAGGAAAAGAAGACAAAATATAAATTCGCTTATATGATATACAGCAAATAAGAATGGAGGAAAATATAAAAAATGGGGAGCATTTAGCGGTGACTTGGACGAAGCTGTGTCCGAGAGTGCGCGTGAACTTAGCAGAGAGGAAAATGATTGTGAAGTTTGACTGGAGAATATGATTGTGAAGTTTGACTGGAGAATATGATTGCGAAGTTTGACTGGAGAAAATGATTGTGAAGTTTGACTGGAGAATATGATTGCGAAGTTTGACTGGAGAATATGATCGCGAAGTTTGACTGGAGAATATGATTGTGAAGTTTGACTGGATAATATGATTGCGAAGTTTGACTGGAGAAAATGATCGTGAAGTTTGACTGGAGAATATGACTGTGAAGTTTGACTGGAGAATATGATTGCAAAGTTTGACTGGAGAAAATGATTGTGAAGTTTGACTGGAGAATATGATCGTGAAGTCTGACTGGAGAATATAATTGTGAAGTCTGACTGGAGAATATGATTGTGAAGTTTGACTAGAGAATATGATTGCGAAGTTTGACTAGAGAATATGATTGTGAAGTTTGACTGGAGAATATGATTGCGAAGTTTGACTGGAGAAAATGATTGCGAAGTCTGACTAGAGAATATGATTGTGAAGTTTGACTGGAGAATATGATTGCGAAGTTTGACTGGAGAATATGATTGTCGAGTCATGGGACACATTTCTCCATATCGTAGAGCTATATTCTTAATGTTTTCTTATCCTTGGACCCTAAAAAAAAAGAAAAGAGAGGAAGACCAAGGCGAAGATGGCTGCAAGACATCGCTGACAATCTCCAAATGGATGCATCAGCAGCAGGACATCGTACTTATAACCCCTGTTATGGAGGCAAAGTTCCGCAGGGGACATGCAAATGACTGATTGACTGACTAACTTAGACTGAAAAACATTCCCATTCTCCAATTACAATTGTATCCCTCTCTCTCCTTTCCGCGTTCCCTACCCTCTCTTTACTACCACCCCAACACATCTCTCAAGTTTCATGTAAACATTTACAATACTCTTTCCTCGCCCGCTACTTATATTACAAACACTCACTGTACTAGACTACAAACCCTCTACCCCAAACTCGTTCATCTGTACCAACTGCGCCTCCCCCTTTCCACTTTCCTCTGCTGAATTATCATTGTAGAACCATCCCTCTCCTTCCCCACCCTTTCTTTCCCATAGAGGAACTCTCGGAAACAACTTCTTGCAAGCCACAACTAAGCGACCCCCCTTGTTTTTCATTATTTTTAAAATTCTTATTTGTTGCGTATCACTCTTGTGAATTATATTTTATATTGCTATTGCTGTGTATCACTCTTGTGAATTCATACTGTGTACTCTTATTTGTTGTGTTATCACTCTTTGTGAATTCATATTGTATACTCTTATTTGTTGTGCATCACACTCGTGAGTTCATATTTTATACTCTTATTTGTTGGTAGGGTGTCTGAGTGGCGAAGTGCTTAGAGCACTGGTCTCTCATGGCGAAGGTCGGGGGTTCGAATCCGGCCGGAGGCACCCCAGTCATCCAGCTGTAGAAATGGGTACCCGACTTTTTCTGGAGTTGGGGAAGGAAAAGGCGCCCAGGCGTGATACTGACCATATCACCCTCTATTGTGCTGACAGGTCAAGGAAAATATGGGCACTAACACCATATCCCTATGTGCCTCTAAGGCATGACAAGGTTACCTTTACCTTTTTTACCTATTTGTTGTGCATCATTCTTGTGAATTCATGTTTTATATTTCTTCCCTATTTCTTTGTCCTGTATGTTTCTGTATGATCAAGGTGTAAACCTAAACGTTAGAGCTGTGTGCTGGTTAACTAATAGTGTTTCTACTTTAGATTTAAACAGTCTGAACATTACATTTTCGCACAGAGTTTTCGATTCTGTTTCTCTTACAAATCCTGAACTACCGACGAGCCACCGAATATTTCTTCGTCGACTTTTCCTCAGTAATCAACACTTCTGTATAGCACAATGTACACAGTAAATGGAGGTGTATGGTTCAGTTTAACACAAAAGACAGAGAGAATGGGGAAAGTGGGCGGAAACAAGCATGGTAGGAAGCGAGATGAGCACATACAGATGAATAACATACAAAAATCAAATATTTCGTTAAAAGCTTTTTTCAAGGATCACGTACAAAAACAAGACAACAGATTTTTAAAAATAGATGAAAAACATCTCTCTCTCTCTCTCTCTCTCTCTCTCTCTCTCTCTCTCTCTGAACCTTAAGTGCCCAAGGCACATGGGGCTTCTGCAAAGGTTTTCCACATTTACATGTCCTTTGCCTTTTTTCCGCTCTTGCCAAGGTGAACCCTTTATTGTTCAATATCCTCTCTGTTGTTCTTCTCCGTATCTCTTTTGGTCTACCCTTACTTCTGTACGCCTGTGGTGTCCATCTAGTGCTATTTTTGGTAGTGAGTTGTCAGTCATTCGGAGCACATGCCCAACCATCGCCTCAGTAATTGCTGTCAGTGGCTTCATCTGCATTTCTCTCAACAAGATGTTATTTCTTACTGTGTTTGGCCAAAATATTTTTCTAATTCTTCGTAAACATTTAGTATGGAAAGAATTCAACTTATTTTCTATTGTTTTGGTGATTTTCCAGCATTTACTTCCATAGAGTAGTACACTTAGAACATTACTTTTAATATCCTGATTTTTGTCTTCATGCTTAGTTTTTTAGATTTCCATATAGTCTGCAGCATTGCAAAAGCCTAGTTTGCTCTAGTAAGTTTGCTGTTGATGTCCTCTGTGCTGTCTCCATTTTCTACTACTCTACTGCCAAGATATACAAACTCATTGACCTCCTCCACTAACTTATTATCTACTCTGAGTACATTTCTGTTGTTCACATTTTGCTTCATTAACTTTGTCTTTCCTACGTTGATCTTTAGTCCTATTTTGTTTGCATTCTGAGTTAGCTTGTTTATTTTATCTTGCATATCTTTGTGACTGCTTGATAATAGACAAATGTCGTCCGCAAAGTCAAGGTACTCCAGCACTGTGTCAAAGGGACCATTGTAATCCTCTGCGTTTGTCTGATTTGCCTCCTTCATTAACCAGTCTACTGCCAAGATAAATAATGTTGGTGATAGTACACATCCCTGCTTCACTACTGTTTGTACCCTAAAGCTGCTGAAGGTATGCTCTCCAAAGATCACTTTGCACTGAAAACTCTCGTTTGAAAACCTTCCTTTGGCGACATTCACAATTTTATGAGAGAGGCCATGCCATATTAGAATTTTCCACAGTGCATCTCTGTTGACACTGTCAAAGGCTTTCTAAAAATCTATAAACTGTGCATATGTGGTGCTATGCCACTCATTTGCCTGCTATAATATTTGTCTAAGTACAAATATGTGGTCTATGCATGATCTTCCTTTCCTAAATCCTGCCTGCTCTTTCCGAAATTTCCCTCAAGTGCTGGTACAATTCTGTTGATAATAGCCCTGCAAAATACTTTACTAGTGAGAGACAGTAGGGTAATGGTTCTCCAGTTCCCACAATCTCTGAGGCCACCCTTCTTTGGTAGTTTTACTATAAGCCCAGTTTTCCACTCCTCTTGAGCTTTTTTCTAGATCCTAAATTTGTTGTAGTATCCGGCAGAGTTGTTTTGGTATTTCTGTTGTTTCTGCTTTCAACATCTCAGCAGTTACTTCATCTTCACATGGTACCCTGTCTAATTTTAGCTTCTTTATTGTCTCCTTTACTTCACTTATTATTATTGGTCCTGTATTTATGTTTAGTTCCATTTTTGCTTAAGGTATGTCTATTGTTTGTGCTGCTTGTGTTCTGTTCAGTAGGGAGTTAAAGTGTTCCCTCCATTTTTCAATTTGTTCTCTTTCTCCACAGATTAGTTGCCCCTTATGTGTCCTTAATGCACTCTCACATCTTGTACTGAGGTTACCTGTCATTTGCTTCGTGATTTTGTATATGGTTTTCATGTCATTTGCATATGGTGCTTTCTCTGCTGCTTCTGCTAAGTTGTCATTGTATTGACATTTATCTTGTCGGCATGATTCCTTCATCTCTTTGTCTTTTTATGCATAATTACTTAAAACTTGTTCTTTTAGCTTTTGTGATTTGGTGTTCAGTAATTTTTTTTATTGATTTCCTTTCTTTACTCTACCTTTTCCCATGTGGTCTTGCTTATCAGTCCTCTTTTCTGAGTTTCCGATATCCCAGCACCTCTTTTGCTGTTTCCTGTAGTGTTTCATTGTACTCTAATTCTGCTTCATTTCTGCTTCATTTTGTAGGACGCTGAAGCGGTTCTTAAGCACAATTGATAATTCATTTCTTGTTTGCTGGTCTTTCAGGTTTGCTGTATCAAAGCGTGCTTTTCTGTGTTCTCCGATTTTGGCTTTTCTTAATTTTAGTTTTATTTTTGCTACCAGAAGGTTATGATCACTTCCTACATCTGCTCTTTTCCTTGTTCTAACAACTTGTAGTGACCGTTTCCACATGATGTTAGAATGTGATCTGTTTGATTTTCTGTGGTCTTATCTGGGGACCTCCAAGTCACTTTATAGATGTTTTATGTTGGAAAATTGTCCCTCCGATGGTCATCATGTTTTCTTCACAGAAACTGCACAGTCTTTCTCCATTTTCATTTATTTTTCCGATTCCTTCTCTTACCATGATTCTTCTTCTATCTTCTTTTCCCTCACCTACTTTTGCATTGAGGTCGTCCAAGATGAGTAGCATATCATGCTTGGGTATTGTTTCTACTGTGACTTGGAGGCTGTTGTAAAAATCTTCTTTTAATTCCTTTTCACCTGCTTCTGTTGGTGCATAACAAACTATAATAGACAGATTCGTGAATCTTGAGTTGAAGCGTGCATATAATAATCTTTCATTTATAGAGGTCGACTTCAGCAATGCTCTTGATGCTTCTTTTGCTATAATCAATGCTACTCCTCCTTCATGATGATCTTCCTTACCTGACCATATTATTGTATCTTCTGTGTGCTATGTTGTTAATTTCCTTTTGCCTTGCCCTGTCCATCTTGCCTCTTGTATTCCTATTATGTATAGTTTGTATCTGTGCATTTCCTTGATGGTTTATGGTAGTGTAAAACTTCGCTGGTTGCGAAGTCCATATATTTGGGACAGTTAAAGGGAGGGGAGAGGAAACAGGACCAAGCTCACTAGAAACCCACAGATCCATGGCCTATGTACAACCATACTGGGTGGCCACTGCTAAAACTAACCTACAACCCAGGACTTTCCCTTCTAAGGATATTGTATGCCAGTCGTGCAGTAAATCATACACATTCATACAAACTACATGACGGCATTACACAGTACAAAGTCAAGCATTTAAATCAACCAACATTTTATTATACGCAACAGACACACCATGTTAAACGCCACACAGACTTACATGCATAGAACGACAACAAATACCGTCATGATAACAACAAAGCATGACATAATTATAATGCATCATCAGGGGAGCACATCCAAGCATGACATGTATCATCAAGGTAACATATTTAAGAATGACATGCATAATCAATGTAACATAGACAACTCTGAGCACAACTAATTTATAACTATATATGGCTGATGCTGGCCTGGGCCCTCCTGGCCCTCACAAAATCAAGCCTACACTCTCATAAAACTAACATGTGCCAACGCACTCATTAACATATCAACCACTGCTGCTACGAATCCACCCGTCATAACACGCCCATCACCATCTTGTACTAATGCACTGAATATCATGAAATATCTCCAATCCACCTCCCCACAAGGTCCACTGGTGCCAATGCACTGAATTATCGCACACCTGCCTCCGTGCCCCCCTCAGATTGTCGAATCACTGGTGCCATGCATCTCATTGATTGTGCAGTCGATGCTGCCAGGTTTTGGGCATCTCCAGATCAAACTCCAATAATAATGGCATGACAGGAATGGATACTATAGACCTTGGTGTGCCCATCAATACGACAAGACTTGACAGAATTATCGACAATCTCCACGAACGATGACAGTTAGATATTCCACAGCACAGATATAATTTCCATAACATCATATAGGAATAATTTCCAGGACACAATATGATAATTATTTCCATGACACAATATTAATCAACAGTGTGAATCGGCTGGACTGAGTATATCACGATACATAACAGACGAGACGACTCAGCCGCCACTGATTCTAAACTCTCTCTGTCCCGTGTCAGCAACCTTCCCCTTATATATAGCATTCACAATACGCGTAGGCGATGACGTCATATCACTCGCTCGCTCTATTCTGAGCTATTCGTCGTCGCCTACACTAGTTTTCCAGTCTGATTAAGTGTTCTCACATTCCAGCTTCCTATTTGCATCTTGTGTTTAGATTCCAGGAGGTCTGCAGTCGGTCTGGGGACTTCATCCACAACCTTCATGGGCTCAGTTTCCTGATAAGCATTTCTCCTTCAACCTGCATTTGTATTTTCCTTTGTTTTTGTTTATGTAGCAGTCTGGTGGTTTTTTGTTACCACATAGGGTTGCTGGCCCTATGCCGAACCCTCCTTAGTCGCCTTTTACGATCATGCGTGGTAGGGTACAGTGATCTTATTCTTTACTAATCCTGGGTACCACATGGGGAATGAAAAACATAAAACATTTTATTCTACTTTACCTAAATAAATCAATTTAAAAAAGAGAGGCTTTATCGTTATCAGTTTCCAGAATCTTTGCCGAACCCCCAAAGGGAAGAAACTAACGTCTGGCTCGAGGTTGCGACGGATGGAGAATACTGCATCAAAATACCAGACGTCTGGGACACCCTAGTATTCCAGCACTTGAGTATACAGTATAGGTATTTCTAACGTTATTGAAGAATGCTAAGGAAGAAGAGTTCACTGACTTTAGATCTCTAAGTATGTTGAGTCACGTCAATTGACTAATACTGAAAGTTTAATGAGCCACATCAGTCAACTAATAATGAAAGTTTGATGAGACATGTCAGTTAACAAATACTGAAAGTTTGAAAAACCACATCAGTCAACTAATAATGAAAGTTTGATGAGACATGTCAGTTAAAAAATACTGAAAATTTGTAAAACCACATCAGTCATCTAATAATGAAAGTTTGATGAGACATGTCAGTTAACAAATACTGAAAGTTTGATGAGCCACGTCAGTTAACTAATACTGAAATTCAACCAGGAAGAGAACATGGAACAAAACAAGTCAAAGAAATCACCGATTAACAATTTGAATTTATTAACCCCACCCCCTCACACACATAGAACGAAGGGGTGCCATACTTAGTAATACATTGCAAAACAGCATTAATCTTTTCAAGTGCCATACACCAAGCTCTCAGAGGTCGTATAAGAACATCTCACTGAAAGTACAACGGCCTAGATCAACTCACTACCCACAGATATCATGTGAGATGCCCTAAGATATTACTGCCTCTGCACTTTCTGTACTGTATACATGTATCAAAACGTAAGCCGAAGTTTTCCAACTGTAAAAAAAAATATCAATAATTAACAACTTCCAGTAAAATTACGGAGCTGGTTTTGTAAACTGAAAAGCATTATCATTTTGAAATAACTGTCTTATCTGCGTACAAGAACCGTACTACGTCTATTTTTTTTATTTTTGCCATACATTTAAGATACTAATGCAAATAGCTTGTCAGTGATTGTTTTTGTTATTATTCAAGTCGATGATACACGTCTATGTTCAGATGTTTCTAGCCCATCAGATGGATTTAGATCGCAGGATTAATCTCTAAAATTTATGGCCAATATAGAAAAATTCCAGATGAAACCAAATTTGAGAGGTTAAACAATTAAGAATTTGATGTGGAAATTTGAGCACTATTTGCATTTCAATGAAAAAGACCGCTGCTGGCGAGATTCTTCAGCTACCGTGCGTTGGTGAAACTCCTCCAGGCCAATGAAGAAAAATGCGATTAGGGTTGCTGTGCGGCGCCGTCGTGGAAAAGGTGATGGAAAGGATTAAGTGAAGTTTAATCGGTGTGACCAGTAGTCTCGCGGTCAGAGTTACTCATATCACGGCACCTCTGCTCTAGAGGCCGGCCACGTCCTATATACACCCATACTGGGGCAATTTGCCTAAACCGGCTTAACCCAGGGGTGAAACTTATTAGTGGCGAGGATTCGTCCTCCTCGACAAAAGCTCCGTCCTGGTCACCACCAGGAAGGGTAGGGGCCACAATCACAAAATTCTGAAGTCGGAGACTCTGGACCAGTGCAGTCTAGATAGGCAACCACCTCTCACCTGGATACATTATATCCAAATCACGTTGAAGTTTTCCGGTGAGAAAGTCAAACTCTGGACTGGATGAGCAACCACCTCTTACCCGGCGGGGATATACTGATATCCAAAACATCGAGATTTTCCAGTAAGGAAGTCCAGCTGTAGACTAAACTGATGCAACGAAAACCACAGTGTCACGCAAATGCCGTTTCTGTGACCCACGGAGATAGTAGGCCCAACCCCCACGTTGCTCTGAGCCTCCATCCTAACTGAGACTATCGCGAGAACCACAGCAGTAAATTCAGTAGGATCACGGGGCTATTTGATGGTAAAAGTGAAGGAAGAAGAAGAAGAAAAAGAAGAAGAATGAATGAAACAGACGTGGAAATTTGAAGAAAAAGAAGAAGAATGAATGAAACAGACGTGGAAATTTGATAGATATTGGAGTCTGAATGAGGCAAATAAAGGAACTTGACCGACAGACTTGTTTGACTGGATAGATGTGAGAACGCCATTCATATTTCAAGTAAACAAAGGCCAAGATCTGAATTTGTTAAGTCTGATGATTATTCTCATTAAGATGTAGTTCTTCTGCTACTCACTGCACAATTTTCTGCGTTCGTGCAAATATTTTTTTTAGAACTGCCTGTGTCATAACGAGGAAAAAATTATATTTTTAGTTCTGTAGCACAGAATTTCTCAATCTTTCTTTGATAGTGACCTCGTTTTTCTATTAATTTCATTTCTGTGGGTCCCTTGCCTTCTTTCAGTTTTTGTACTATGTAAAAAAATTATTTACGTATTTGGCCAAGGTCCCACAAAATCTAAACTGTTTATTTGTCAAAAATTTTTTTAAAAAGAAGTGGATGAATAGTCTGTAGAAAATCGGGCCATAAGGCACGAGCGTGTATATCAGATCCTTCATGTTGTGAAGGGCTCAGTTGTCTTAGATATAACGCCTGCTATTATTGCAGAGTACTTAACACTAATGCCTGGTTCTTATTTTCCGTTCCTACAATTGAAGCGCTTTAGGACCTAGTCTAAGCCACTCCACTTCGCACGAGAACTGAGTTTCATAACGGTCTGCACTATACTTGTGCTCAAAACTCAGATTAGATTAGCCTCAAAAGCAACCCCAGGCATGGGTCACCTTTGTTTTTTCTTCTGTGGGCCTAAGAAAGACTTTTCCCACCTTCACGCGCGGGCCACATGCTTGAAAATGTCAAATTTACGGGCCCCATAGTCGCAAAGCCCACACAGGTAAATTTTATTTAGTTCAAATATCAGTCAATATTGTTAACATTTTCGGCAAATTATATGGGTTTTTTTTTTTGGTAAGAAACTATCTAAACTGACTGTGAATCACACAAACATATAGTCGGGGGCCAAGGTTTGACCATATGTGACCTACATTAAACTTACATTTCTCTAGAATTCTGAAACCTCCTAATGACTAATGATCATCTTCTTATTGCCTTGTTCATTATTTTTCTTTTAAATTTAAGTTCTGGTGCTAAGTTTGGTTTTTTTTTCCTTGTTTAGTCCAGTAACGACTTTCCTTTGCCGAAAGTTCTGTAAGCTAACGTAAAACGCCTGTATCATTAACTTCACACAGCTTATGTTCTCTGAAGATTATAAAAGAAGCCAGGCGCCGTCGCTCATTACTTTCAGTTGGTTATTACTTTGGGTATGATGCCATTAGATCTTTAGATCCACTAAGAAGATTTCTCGGAGCAGAGAATCTGGAGCAGCGGTTCTAAACTTGTTGGATGTACCACACCATATAGAAAGAATTTACCTGTACAACGAGTCTTCTCCATTTCTACTCCTCCTGCCTTGAAATGACAGGATTGCAGAAACCGTAACAAAGAAGACACTGGCAATGGATTAATGCGACAACGATGCAAGCACGGCTATCAGTCAGTCAGTCATTTGAATGTCTTTTGTGGAACCTTGGTTCCCTAACAGCTCTCCTGTAGGGCTCCGGATGTAAGCAACTGGGTTGTAAGCTGCTGATGCGTCCATTCGTAGATCATCAACGATATTTTGCTGCCATGTTCGCCTTGGTCTTCCTCTCTTTCTTTTTCCCATTATCTACCCTTCCAAGACTGTCTTCTCTAAATTATCATGACGTTTAATATATAAGCAAAGTAATATGATTTTGAATACTACAGGATCAATAGAAACTAGAAGAAATGATTGATATGGTAGTAACAGAAGGTAAAAAAAATCTTAGTTTAAAATAGAATAATATGAAAAGCTACGAACTCCTGAAAAATAGAAAAAAACTAAAATAAAGAAAATAAAAGACTAGCATTTTGAAAATAAACAGAATAATAACTTTATTCTGTTCAAGAAATCACGCTGAGCAGGAATGATCATCTTGATCTATAACAACACGGGTTTCTAACAGAGAGCTATCATTTTCGCTGGAAATTCACTTTCTTTTTCTGTAATGTTGTTCTCATAATCACATGTACACAATCATCTTTTTCACGTCACAAAGAAATACGAAGTTATCCAAAATCAGGGCCTTGACACATACTAAATCTTTTAATCAACCGCTGAATCACATGCTTTTAACCGCTTCGAGTATATATACGAGTATATATTTGTATATATGTGCATCTGTTTGTATATACTTGTATATCGTATGTACTTGCACATGTGTGTGAATATATGTATCTGCATGTACTTGGGTATATGAAAAGTATAGGTTTATATATATCAAAGTCTAAACTGATTTAAAGTATGGCATGATTGTTGTATTTTTTTATACTGCTTTTCTACAAATTTGTTAGTTTAGAGCGAATGTAAGAATATAATTAAGTTTATTTCATTTTGTTGCATAAATCAGAGTGCGAAGTGTATGGACAAGAGATAGTTTATTATTCATTTGTGTATTCGTTTGATTGCTTCTTCATGGTTATTAAGCTTATTCAGCGTTAGCAAATTCTGAATGCCTGTGACTGAGTGAAAGCTGCATGATGAAGGGCAGAATGTTAGACGGGCCTGCGTGCCCAATTCTTAACCCTTTGAAAACAGATCATATTTGTGCGTTCGTTCGTGAACCATCCATATACTCGTAATCTACGAAAGTCAATCGCTGTCTGGGCACCAAGCTGTTATAGCATCAGTGATCATGAAGTCAAATCAACCAGCCGAGAAGATTGACTTCTTAATAATACTCAGTGCCCTCCTTGAAAAAATCGGAAAATAACAAGAGCACCTTAGCCGACGCCTGCAACATTCTGAAAGTCAGTCAGCTTATCTCCAACTTCGTTGGGAACCGCTTCCTTCTGGTAGAAAGTGTGATTTCGCGTATACTCTTTAGATTACCTTACTGGCTGTTCGCTGGGTTTATATCTCAGCTTGGACAGGTAACAGTATATAACAGGACTATTCAAACTGGCAGGTGAGATAGGCTAGGGCAGATTGCTGGGTATAGTAGAGTTCATCAGCTGGTAGATCAGAGCAGATTGCTATGTATAACAGGGTTCATCAACTGGTAGATCAGAGCAGATTGCTATGTATAACAGGGTTCATCAGCTGGTAGATCAGGGCAGATTGCTATGTATAACAGGGTTCATCAGCTGGTAGATCAGGTAGGCTAGGGCAGATCGCTGGGTTCATCAACTGGTAGGTGGGATAGCCTTGGGCAGATTGATTATGTGATCTGGTGAGTCTTGTAATCGTTTTACTGCCCCGAAATCTTGGCAGAGTGTGAGCTTCTTGAATTAAATCCCTAAATATCTAGGCCACGTCTGTTTTTTTCAGTGTCCAATTTAAAAAACACTACTGACTTGCTAATGTCAGGGTTATCAAATCATAGCTGACATGCTAGTGTCAGGGTTGTAAAATCATAGCTGACATGCTAGTATCAGGGTTGTCAAATCATAACTGACATGCGAGCATCAGGGTTGCAAAATCATAACTGACATGCGAGTATCAGGGTTGTAAAATCATAGCTGACCAATACCTTGTCCCACCTCTCCGTTGGTAGCCCCAGAAACAGACTGGCTAAATGGGCTAGGATCGCCACAGTCCCAGAGAGGTGGAGTCTGCTGAAGAAGTACTGCACACCCCCTGTTTTTTAGCTCCAATCAGGGAGTGAAAATAAAAATGGCTGCCATCAGCCGACACGATGATGTGCCTCCAAACCTTCACATGGTTGGCTGCAAAACTCATAGTTCAAGGGAGATAGAAGACAAGACAAGACACAACAAGATAAGACAACATAGAACTTTTTTTCAAGATGAAGATAAAAGTCATTTGAGAAGTCTGAAACAATCAGAAGAAGACATATTTTAAAAAAAAAGCATTTAATGCATACACTCAGAACTGAATGAGTTATATTCAAAGTCTATGAAAGCTAACTGAATACACTTTACCCTCGAACTGTATTATTTTTAACAACAGCGTCCAGTACAAACCGATCGACGAAGGCAGTGCCAAGAATAAAGGCACCTGGTTAATTACGTCATTCCATTTTGCATAAACACATCCGGGAACAGAAATCTAACGGTGTTTCTCTGTTGAGCAAATGTGTGTCCACGAATGATAAGAAATTCGTGTTAAGTGATACTGCCGGGGGAGAGAAAAACAGCACCAAGGAGTGCGCGTTGATTACCCTCATAACATGGAGAAGGTAAAGAATTAATTATTGTTTTTAACTGGAAAGATTACGACGTTAGTTTGTCTTCTGTAGCCCCTACTACGTCACAGAGCGAAATATAATGGGAAGGTAGTATATGAGAGTGTGTATATTCATTCGTTTTACTACTTGTTCTGTAGCAATTAACTCTTGGCTGAGGTGTGCATACTCATTCGTTTCACTAGATGTTCTGTAGTAATTAACTCTTGGCTGAGGTGTGTATACTCATTCGTTTCACTAGATGTTCTGTAGTAATTAACTCTTGGCTGAGGTGTGTATACTCATTCGTTTCACTAGATGTTCTGTAGTAATTAACTCTTGGCTGATGTGTGTATACTCATTCGTTTCACTAGATGTTCTGTAGTAATTAACTCTTGGCTGAGGTGTGTATACTCATTCGTTTCACTAGATGTTCTGTAGTAATTAACTCTTGGCTGAAGTATGTATACTCATTCGTTTCACTACATGTTCTGTAGCAATTAGCTCTTGGCTGAGGTGTGTATGAATCGAGAATGTAATTTTTGGTGGAAGGGAGTTGGAGGGGGCGGGGAATGATGGGAGGTGGGTGCTGGCTGTGGTAATATTCCATTCGAAGAAGTAACGAATTTGAATAACAATATTTTTATTTATATTTTCTGTTCCGCACATTTTCTGAGTGTCCCAGCTAAAAGTGCCCTTTAATACTTTGATGTGACGTATCTCAGCCGGAACCTGTGAGGAAATCTGGAAGGTGCATTTTAAAAATTACTGCTGTGGTTGAAGGCTATTTCTAACACAAATCAAACATTATTTTCTAATTGTCCGGCCACAGTAACATTTAGAAGTAGATCTAGACCACACAGGGTGTCTGAGTGGCGAAGTGGTTAGTGCACTGGTCTCTCATGGCGAAGGTCGCGGTTTCGAATCTGGCCGGCGGCACCCCAGTCACCCAGCCGTAGAAATGGGTACCCGACTTCTTCTGGAATTGGGGAAGGAAAGGCAGCCAGGCATGATACTGACCATATCACCCTCTAATGTGCTGACAGGTCAAGGAAAATATGGGCACTAACACCATATCCCTATGTGCCTCTAAGGCATGACAGGGTTACCTTTACTTTTTTTTTTTTTACTAGACTACACAAATCTGAAATGCAGAGCAAATGTTGACCATCGAACTGGGCATTGCTTTTGCTATTTTAGACATCTTGTAACATTTCTTTGGTAACTGCCCTTTCATCGTGTCTCCCCCCCCCCTCTCTCTCTCTCTCTCTCTCTCACACACACACACACACACACAGACGCACACTCAGTGATCGCACTGTCCCATATTACCCTGCCTCCGCGCGCACATCCTACATAGGGCAAACATTTTGCTTACCAAATGTAATAATCGGGCTCCAACTCTCTGTTTGAACATGGATCAGTCAACGAAGGGAGATAAATCAATGCCAAAGGATGCAATTTTCGTGACGCCCCGCGGTAACGAGTAGAGACTACTCTGGGGTCCAAGAGATATTTTCCGAATGAGGTCTTTGGAGTTGTTGTTCCTGGTTCGCCGTGTTAATATTGCTATGTACTTGTCCAAGTCCCGCTGAATACAGCTGATATTATAACTTCGCATGCGGTGTGAATGTCTTAAGAAACCCTAGGAATATATGTTTCTAGAAAATCTCCACGTATTAAGCTTACGCATACTATCATAACCCAGTCTTTTCCTGGTGATGTCAATTTGTCTTCATGTTTTCCTCTGTCTGTGGGAATTTTTGCCTATGTTCATTTTATTCAGAATAAATCACCTATTTCTTATATTATTCTATCTAAACGATGTCTGTCACTTTGTAACAATCCGCCTCTCTGTCCACGATATTCTCAAATAAATTCACCAAGCAATTATATCCACATATGAGTGAGCCCGTTAATATATTACGGGTAACTTAACAAGACGGCGTTTAAATGCAGTTGTTGGTACCAAAATCCGGAGAAGTTTAAAACAACATTTGACATTTTTAGCAATATTTAAAGTCCTCACTGCCTTTCTCCTCTCTCACACAGTTCTGGTGCATAGTACTCGTTTTTAAAAATAGCACTTATTAAAGATAAGAGGATTTTATTTATACATAACTTTCAAAACTCATAAAAGTTCCAGCATGTGCCTTTTCTGAGTATGGAAAATAAACATTAATATTTGCCAAATTCAGAAAAAGTGAAGCTTTATATGCAAGAAACTCTCTACCGTAGAGAGCGGAACAACAACACAACTCCTTCAGATCATCAGAGGAAGTACCCCCCCCCCTCAGACAAGTGTTTCGGCCCTTTAAACTCCTGACACTCTAAGGGGGGTGGGCCCCTCTGGGTCATGACTCCCAGAGGTCTTGTGAGTTGTTGATTTTTTTTTCCCCGGTCCCGGGATTGAACCCATGATCTTCCAGTTGTCACTGCACTTTACATGTATGTAAATCAAATATAAATGTGTCTCTCATTCAAACACACACACACACACACTCTCTCTCTCTCACTCTTTCTCACACACACTCTCTCTTTCACTTTCTCTCTCTCACTCTCACTCACTCTTTCTCACTCACTCTCTCTCTCGCTCTTTCTCACTCTCTCTTTCGCTCTCTCTCTCTCTCTCTCTCGCAATCTGTCATTAACACTCCCAACCTTTAAAGTTGCAGCCTCTATTAATTTCTCCTTCTGACGTTCTATCTCCAAATATGTAAATACAACTCTTGCATAGATAACGTGCCCATTTCAGCTGTTCCCCCCTTCTTTCAGCAGCCATTTTGTAGAACCTGTTTTTTGTAGAACTAAACACGATTGTTCCGTGTACTAAATTCAACCCTTTTCATCTGTTCCCTTTTCAATATTGTTTATGTTTCATCAATTTTTGTGAACTGGGAATGGGTCATGGGCCCTGCCTTCAAGCTTCCGATCTGAAGAAAAGTTCCGAACTGCGAGGCCGAGAGGATCTTTACTGGTCTGTTTAATGATGGCGGCTGTAATAGCTGATTACAAAAACGTCCCTTTTTCCCTAGGGCTTACACTAGAAAGAAGGACCATAACCTCTCAGTGAGTCTCAATTCCGGTAAACTCTGCCATCATAGGGACCACGTAAATGCTGTCGCCATCTGCAGACGCAGTAGATCTCAGTGGAGTACTTCAGAGAAATGAGATAGGTTTCTGGCTGGCTTTTGTTCTATAGATCTCAAGAAAAGGTGCACGCTTCTGCTCTCCGTCGCTTGAAATACAGAATGGCAGTTAAACTCCCTGGAGATTCACGAAACACTGTTGGAGGAACGCACTGACTCGAAAATGTCTGACGATTCCACTATCGTCAACAGCATTACTGTCTAACATCTGCGTAGAGACCAGTGGTTCCCAAACCTTTTCTCCATCTCCGGCCCTCTTGTCCGTTAGCCCATATGTCTAGCGTTCCTCAATTTTTTTCCATCTAACTGGTTCTGATTTTCCGCCCCCCCCCCCGCCCACTCCTTTTTTTCATCGCTTCTCCCCTCCCCCCACACACACACATACATCTTCTCACAGCAGTCTAGGGTGCTGACTGCCTTCTTCTTCTTCTTCTTCTTCCTACGCACACTGACGATGATACACGGTACCCTGATTTTTGCGATGCTCCTTTTGACTGGGTACCTCCGACTTCAGCACCTTTCCTTGCTAAGGCAGACTGTGGTCTTGCTTGGACTGCCATGAAGGCAGTGGTGTAGGATGGCCTGGCCAAAACTGTTTTCCAGCCTCTGGTGGCTGTACTTAAGCCCATTCTCCATGTCAGATCCAGCATGCAACGCTAAGCTGGCCAGATGGCTTTGAGACAGTTCCACAGAGACATTCCGACTTTGGGATGAGGAATCCGATGAGTGCTTCAACGATATCAATTCCCCGCCACTTATAGTCTGCTGGCTCTGTTTTGTTTACATCATTCTGATAGCCATTGTTGTAAAGACCCATAGGCTTGTCACGTCCTGGATTCCTTGGTTTCACACCAGATTTTCCTCATCCCTGCCGGCGATCTCCATGTCCCCATCCGTCCATCACCCTGATATTACATGTTACAAAAATAACAGTTACAATTAGTGTTGATTGCTACAGGTTTCCGGGCTACAGAAGTAGGCAGAGTTTTTAAGCAAACAGACCTATATTCCCTGTCTGACAAAGGCTGTGTTAAGATAAGTGTTCTCTTAACACAGTTGTTCCCAGGGGAAGGTTCTGAGTGCTACATGTTAAGAATCACTGGCTTAGAACAAACACTAAGCTTCCGGCAAGACTTTCTCTAATTCTCCTTGCCTCATAATATGCTATAGCCAACCAGGCTTCATCCCCTCTATTTCCCTTAACAAATTCACTTAAAAGTCTGTCCCATTCCTCATTTCAATTATTGTACGGATTCTCTTTTTTAGACATCCTGGCTCAATCGTTGATAATGAAGTAACAGATTTTAAAAAGAAAAAGAAAATTATTTTTACAATTATCAATGACTGGAAATGGCAATATCTGGTTTTATCAGCAAAAGTGAGCAGGTTTCATTAGGGCTTTTTCAGACAGGATCGTCTGCTGCATGTTTTAATGTACAGCTACAGTTCGATACAAGGTAATCGTGTTCTTTTCTTGTGGGACCGGTTTCTATTTGTAATAATCGATCTGGTCCAGAAAACAGAATTTATTTTAGTTAGACGGGGGGAGTTCAATGTTTATTTTGCTATCCATCCATCCATCCATCCATCCATCCATCCGTCCGTCCGTCCGCCCGTCCGTCTGTCTGTCTGTCTATTTGCCTGCCTGTCTAGTATGTCTTCTTCTCTTCTTCGTACGCATTTTGGTATGGTCTGTGTCTGGTCTGTCTGTGTCTGTCTGTGTCTGTCTGGTCTGTCTGTGTCTGTCTGGTCTGTCTGTGTCTGTCTGTCTGTCTATCTAAAGAATAATTAAGAATACATTATGATGATAATCATAATGGCGATGATGATGATGATGATGATGATGATGATGATGATGATGATGTCTGTCTGTCTGGTATTTCTGTGTCTGGTCTGTCTGTGTCTGTTTATCTAAAAAAATATTAAGAACATGTACTGGAAGCAATAAGAGCATTAAGACTCATGAACACTGACATAGATGAGTATCAGGGTATAATATGAGGCGCAAAACAACGGTGCGTATTATCAGCTGATCTATTCTCATTACACAGTTAAAATATCACGAGAGACATTAAAAATATGAAAAGAACTAAAAAAAAGAAGACCTGAAAGCAATGTTCTTTCTAGTGTAAGCCCTAGGGAAAAGGGGACGTTTTTGTAATCAGCTATTACAGCCGCCATCATTAAACAGACCAGTAAAGATCCTCTCGGCCTCACAGTTTGGAACTTTTCTTCAGATCGGAAGCTTGAAGGCAGGGCCCATGACCCATTCCCAGTTTACAAAAAAATAACCTGACACATGCGGATGACACCGTTCTAAAAGCAGAAAGCAATGTGCTGAAATTTGTGAATAAGAGTATTGAAGAAAGCAATGTTCAGAAACTTGTTAATAAGAGTACTGAAGAAAGCAATGTTCAGAAACTTGTTAATAAGAGTATTGAAGAAAGCAATGTTCAGAAACTTGTGAATAAGAGTATTGAAGAAAACAATGAAAGAAGCCTAGAGTTAAACAGCGACGAAGCAAAAACAACAATGGTAATATCCAAAAGAATAAACACCCCAAAGTGAAACATCCTTTCAAACAGGAAGACACTGACACGAGTAAATAAATCCAGCTACCTTGAAGCAATTACCAGCTGATGGAAGGTGCACAAATGAAATAAAATCACAAACAGGTAAGGAAACGATGCCTTTAAAAGTGAGGAAAAGAGCATTACCTTTCTACATGAAGACAATATTGCTACAAAGCTGTGAAACTTGGACAGTCGACATAAATATGAAAAGGAAAATGAAAGCAACATAAGTATTGTTTGTGTATAAAAGTGCAACAAATATCTGGACAGACAGAAAAAATAAACGAAGAGATCCTCAAAGAAGTTTCAAAATAAAAAAAATACTAGTTAAAATTATAAGAAAACATTTCTTGAGACGACAGGAGTTTGTGAACCTTGTAATTACTGGAAAAATGAAGGGAAAATGGAAAAGAGAAAGATCGAGATAAAAAAAATCTCTATGGACTGACAAAGTGGCACGGAAAAAAGGAAAGCATTTGAATTAATCCGGAAATACCAAGGACCGCGTAAGATGGAGAAGCATGATAGCCGGTGTTGTCCAGCATGACACATAATAATAATAATAAAAAATAGCGATGATGACGATGATGGTGGTGGTTGTGGTGCTGGTGGTGGTGGTGCTGCTGCTGGTGGTGGTGGCATACTTTGCTCCAGAAGTTTTGTAGACGCAGCGGAAGGAACAGAAAGTTATTTTTCAACACAAAACCCAAATAAATTAAAAACTGCTAATCTTTCTATTGTAACCTACCAAATGTTTTGTTGTAAAGTAGTAGTATATCTACATGGTAAACTTTCTAGAATATCTGTTCCAGCACAACACACTAAACTTTACACGTAGGAAGAGAAACATTCTAAGCCTAAAAAAAAATCTGATGAATGAGTTGGGGGGAGGGGGGGAATTTAACAGATAAACGATGCTGACTGGTTCTTTCAGACAAAATGATACAGTTAAAAATGGGAGATTATAGCCAAGGTATTTACCATCGATCTTTGGTTTGAACCTTTCGATGAGGCTAATTTTGTTAAAGCATATACAAAAGTTAACACTGCTCCACATGCAAGAAAACAATCTACTAATAGACAGTCAGTCAGGTTTTAGACCAAATTACACCTGCCACACAGCATTAATTAAAATGACAGAAAGCTGGCTGTCTAATATAAATGATGACAAATTGTGTGGTGCTGTCTTTGTTGATTTTAAGAAAGCCTTCGATATGATTGATCATGAAATTCTTGCAAAAAAAAACTGGAAGGCTATAGATTACACCCTGACCTAACAAAATTTATTACATCTTTTCTCTCAGGTAGAAAACAAGTAGTTTGCTTTAGAAACAAAATATCTGGCTCGTCTGTGGTTGATACCGGTATTCCTCAAGGCTCCATTCTTGGTCCTCTTCTCTTTGCTATCTATATTATAATGGAGTAATAAAAATAGTATGTTGATAAACACCAACAAAACAAAATCCATGCTCATCACTACAAGACAGAAACTGTAGAATGCAACAAAAACTTCACTACAGCTTTGTGCTGGGACTAAGGCAATAGAAGATGTTCATGAACATAAAACTCTAGGACTCATCATTGATCAGCATTTAACTTGGAATTCTCACGTACATAACCTAACAAACTTGATTGCACAGAAAGTTTACCAATTAGCCAAAATTAAACACTTTATCGACATAGACACAAGAAAAATATACTACATATCACACATACAAACACACTTAGATTACTGTTCCACAATCTGGGATGGGTGCTCAGTCTCAAACACAAAAAGGCTCCACTCACTTCACAAGCGAGCATTAAATCTTATTTGTGACAAACACCCAGTACAGACTGTAGATCAACACAAACAACTCACAATTCTACCCCTCAAAAATAGAATCATTTTTAACAAAGTTAAGTTTGTTCACAGAATTCTGTCGCACAATGCTCCGCCTTACTTGTGGTCACTGTTTACGTATAACATTAAACATAGCCAGCGTTTAAAAAACTGTCTTCTTCCTAAACCCAGGATTGATCTGTACAAGAAAAGCCTTGCATACTCTGCAGTACAGCTCTGGAACACCCTCCCCTACCATTTAAAATCCATTGGTAATACTTCATCCTTTAACTCAAACCTGTTTCATTATTTACTTGCTTGTAATTATATGCCTCCATAAAATAACCAGCACTCTCTCAACACATGGCTCGTCCACCATCAAATATTACAATGACATAGTTAGAAAAGCAACTTGTTAGATATTGTTAGAAATTATTTTAATGTTTGTTAAAAAACATATGTTAGAAGATCTGTATTTACAATGTATTTTTGTTTATGTATATGTCTGCGTGATGATGGACACCACAGGGGAACAGAAGTAAGGGTAGACCAAATGAGACATGGAGAAGAACAACAGAAAGGATGTTGAGCAATAGAGGGCTCACCTGAGCAAGAGCAGAAAAAAAGGCGAAGGACAGGCATTTGTGGAAAACCCTTGCGGAAGCCTCATGTGCCCTGGGCACTTAAGGTTCACAGCCTTCAGAGAGAGAGAGATATGTCTGCGTGTGTATGTGTGCATGAGTGCTATTTTATTAGGTTAATTACTTCTTCTCTTTTACTTTGAATGTAGTAGTTACATCTTACACTCTTTTGATATGTTTTTTCCTAATTTAATTTGTATATTTGTACGAAATCAAGTGTGTGAGAAGAATGAAAGATGGAGTGATGAAGGGCAGAATGTAAGACGGGCCTGCGTGCCCAATTCTTTACCCTTTAAAAATAAAGATTATTCATTCATTATTCATTCATTTTATTCGACTTTGCAAGTGCTGACGTTAGTTATTTGATCACGTGACTGAGTTGTTAGTGAACTTGATGACTATGGTGGCTTTTTGGCGGTACTACTAGCGGGAGCTAGATGACTGACGTATGGAAGACTGCGAGGTCGTTATCTGTCAACAAGAGTGCTCAGAAAGTCATTACTCTTTTCCACCAGCACAACATTGGTAGAGCTGATAGATCTTGCACTACCTATGCAAGTCAGAGCTCGGAATGATATTTAGCTAAAGATTAAATAAAATGAAAAGTAGCACATTTCTAACCGAATCCATGTTTTTAAAGTATAGAGTAACTTCCGTCTAGTTTCTTTCTGCTGAAATTTCGTGATAAAATTTGTTATGGCATAGCAAGGGACATCATTCAGAAGTGAAAAGGTTAAGCCTGGAATGTGTATGTGAGATCGTGGAAGTGGATTTAAGCTTAGACTTGTTCTTCAATTTTGAGGCAGTTCCTCAAATCGCGGTCAGAGTCTTCTTGTTCTTCTTCGTCCGCTTCTACCACCAAGACTGCCCCTTGATCCTACTGAATTTACTCCCGTGGTCCTCAATTGGTCCCGTGGTCCCCGAAAGGACCACACGAGATCCCCGAGAGGATCACAAGAGGTTCAGAGTATCACAGGGCTTGAGCCTGTATTCTTGGTGGGTCTCAAAAGCGGGATTTCGTGACACCGTGGTTTTCGTTGCACCAGTTTAATCTAGAGTTAGACTTTCTCACTGGAAAACCTCGACGTGTTTTGGATATGAGTATATCCCCGCTGGGTGAGAGGTGGTTGCCCATCCATTCGAGTGTTGGATTTTCTCACTAGAAACGCGGTCAAAGTCAATGTGAAATTTTCGCTTGCTTGGATGTTGTTGTACGTTGAGTTTTACTGCTTACAAAAGTGGGTCATCATGCATACATTTATTCTCCGCTAGATCAGGCTGTATACGTGTGTGCGCCAAATGCGTACAGTCTCTCATGAAACCAATGTCTGAGAAAAACCCAGTCAGAAATATGAATGAAAGAAATGAACACATAATTATAACTTAAAGCTAATCAAGCTTTCAAAATTCCTTCTGTGGGATTCAAATTCCAACCTTTTGCACGCTATCGTACATATTTTACCACTATACCAAATGCTTTACACAGAAGATATTTTATACACAGAAGTCGAAATGGGAAGCCGTCCATTAATATTGAATGTTGCTCTTTAGACGGCCGATCTGAAGATGTCTCGTTGTCGGACAGAGACCTCCTTCCGCTAGTGTGTGTTGTTTATAATATCGGTGATATCCTGAGCCCTCCCCCCCCCCCTGCCCCCATTCATCTCATCCAACCCCTCAAGGTCAACTTTCTGGTTTCCCAGGAACTATATCTTTAATAGGCCGTGGTACTGTTTAACATGATCAAATATTTACTTCATAAGAAGGAATATTGAACAATCTAAAGAGTGCCGAAGAAACAAACAATATTTGGGAATTAAATGCCATATGAAATATGCCTAGTTTGATAACGAACGGCTTACTGCAGTTCGAAAAGTTATGAGTAAAGTCATTTACAGTAATGTCCCTTTGACCATTGAGAGGAGTTTTTCTTTTAAATAATTGATTAATTTTGTTCCCTTATCTATATTTTAGATACGTTATCTCGCTGTTTTGGATATTATAACTCCAAAATTTTGTTTCCCATCATTGCGTTAATAATCATTGTTTTTTTTTTCGCTCATTAAAAGAGCGTTTCAAGAGTGGTATCTTAGAAGTTCAGCTTTAGTTTAGAAATAATGTTCTCTTTATAGTCTTCTTTGTTTATCTTTTACACCGTTTTTTTGTCTGATGTTTATCTGTATTTTTATTGCCTCTTCGTTGTTTACCGTCTTCCTCATATATATATATATATATATTATATATATATATCGGCGTAGAATGCAGAAGGTAATATTTATTTTGTTGCACTGGAGCAAATCAATTTATCGTGTCGATCATGTGGCCCGTGTTCCATGTTTATTTCCTTCATCGTTCACCTCATCTCATTTTCTCAGCCTCTCCTCAAACTAATCTCAGCCCTCGCATTTTCTCCGCGTCCGTTTAAATTGATACTACTCAAGCATATTACACAATAAAAAAAGTGTGCGATCAGGGTATCTTTTAGACGATGAGGTTTTGACAGGCTCAGCTGCATGATCTGGAGGAAGCGAGATTACGAGGAGTGCTGCTCGCGTTTTGTGACGTATTCTTCTCCCTTTTTCTGTGTGGATCCTAGAGTCTGATGTGATCTAACGCAGCCATATCATTTTAGTTCAAATTTTATTCACTTTCTCCAATGGTTTGTTCAAGATAGACAGTAGGCGGTTACTGTTTTCGATTCCAGTTTCAAATTGTCTTTTTGTTTATTCACCGCCGTTATTGTATTTTGAAGAGCGAAAATATTTTCTTCCGTTAGTACACGTTTCTCACTACCACAAGTAGCACTAAGATGGACACCACAGGGGAACAGAAGTAAGGGTAGACCAAAAGAGACAAGGAGAAAAACAGCAGAGATGATGTTGAACAGCAGAGAGGATGTTGAACAACAGAGGGCTCCCCTGGGCAAGAGCAGAAAAAAAGGCAAAGGACAGGCGTCTGTGGAAAACCCTTGCGGAAGCCCCATGTGCCCTGGGCATTTAAAGTTCAGAGAGAGAAAGAGAGAGAAAAAAAGAGAGAGAAAGAGTACACATTTGCCTCAATTACGTGTAACAGGGTGATTCTAGTGGTGGATGAAGCTGTGTGTGATGACTTACGTTGTACGTAGCGACAGCTCAAAGTACTACAACATCCAAATAAATAAATATTTCACGTCGACTTTGACCGAGTCTAAGGAACGACCTCTACATTAAAGAACAGATCCAAGCATAAGTTCAACTCTAAGATCTCACATACATACTGCATGTTTAATATATTTTTAAGCACTCATATACCAGATAAAGACCCTGCACAATTCCACACATCCCTCCTTGAGCTTTCACACAGTTGTTTCCACAAATCCCGTCAAAAGTCAAAAACCCCTCTCGTGATCAAGTGACAGGACCAAGTGACCTAACCTCACATCGGCACTTGCTTAAAGGTAGTAAGGCCTGAACAACTACGATGCATCTAGTAACTCTTATACTGTATTTTTTAAAGGTATAGCAATTCAATATTAATGTGGATATAAGTACAACTTCATGGTTATTATTGTGTTTTGTTTCTGTCACTTAACATAACTTTTCACTTGATACGATCGACAAGGATTTAAGTCATTCCAAAGTCGACTCGAATGAAGTTAACTCGAGAGATCATTAGCAATCGAAGAAGTATAACGACAAGACTAAACTAGTTAACTGAAGATAGTGACTGAAGTATTGAACTGATACTTACCATGACAAGGTTATTGAAGGTAGTGACCTGGGCATTGAACTGAGACTTACCATGAAGGGATTAATGAAGGTAGTGACTGAGGCATTGAATTGAGACTTACCATGAAGGGGTTAATGAAGGTAGTGACCGAAGCACTGAATTGAGACTTACCATGAAGGGGTTAATGAAGTAGTGACTGAGGCATTGAACTGAGACTTACCATGAAGGGGTTAATGAAGGTAGTGACTGAGGCACTGAAATGAGATTTACCATGAAGGGGTTAAACATTACGCTGTCTTTTGTACCATCCATTTCTAAGCTTTGGTTCGCGAAATGTCATGTGCGGATTCATGTAGCAATTATAGTTTGCGTATAATACAGGAAACGTATGAAAGCTTTTAATGACTAGTGGTGGAACACTGTACATAGGACCTGAGTGAAATATAATTGGTTTCAGAAGTCAGCGGCCTGATAAAAGACTGAAAATCACTGCAGCGAAGATGATTAATTAATAGTTTAAAATGTACAGTCTTTGTTAAAATTCTTCAATCACCATATCAGGATGTTCCAGTATGAGGGACAGAAAAAGGTTTTCAACAATGTCATTCTTTTGACAGAGTGAATGTCCTTGTTCGTGTAGTCTCGGACTTAAGGAAAGTCCACATTATGATTGGTTGTTCGTGTGTGCTCCACGAAAATGTTGGGATTTGAAAGCAGAACTTCAGGAAGCCGTGCAAAAGAACAGACGTGTTTGTTTTCGTCTAGATGTGTGTGGGTGTGCATGTGAGCTTAAGGTGCTGGAATTTTAACCTTGTTAGAATATATGAATAAATGTTTGCTTGTCCATTTTAGGACACAGATGAGAGATTGTTAGATGTGTTATTGTGTAAAGTTTTTTTTTTTCAAATTGGATAAATTCTTGATGTGAGGTTATTATGGCATATTTCTAGCACATGTACATTTCTGCGGCGAAGTCACATTCGCCTGGAATGCTTTGTATTGTATTATTGTATTGTTGATTTTTTCATGTCTGGTATTGTTTGTTTTTCTTCTTCATGCATCATGAAATCCACTGTCATTTTCTCATATTAAATTTGTTGAAGAATTTTAGTAACTGCTGACTTAGAGCATGTTGTCTTCATGAAAATTTTTCTTTTGTAGTGTTGTAGAATGATTGTTGGGCTGCTGAATCCCTGTGACTGTCAGTCATTCATGTTACCTCCCTTTTGCTCTTGTGTGAACTGTGTAGTTTTCCTTTCCTGGTTGAATGCTGTTACTAAGTGCTCAACACAGTAACGTTTTGCTGTCAGATATTTTTACTTGTTTTGCTGTATCAACAAAGAAACGTTTTGCTGTCAGGTATTCTTATTTGTGTTGCTGTATCACCTACAGTTAATTAGTTTGTGGCTTCACTACACAAGACACAGAAAGATTCTACTTGAAGGAACATAGGGGAAAGGGAAAGGGCGGGCTTAAAAAAGTTGGGCTAACTTTAAGCAGAAAGCAAACAACAGTGTACATATTTTAAATTATAGACAGGCTACTGCAATAAATCTATGGAAAAGTGAAAGCTTAGAGATGTAACATTGTCCTGGTGAAGGAAACGTTGAAGGTGGACTCAGACGTACAAGAATTCGTAGATTAAACAAAGGCTCTCTGTGGTCTTTTGATGTCAAACTAAACGTACTGTCTGAGGCTGTCTGGTTATATGGCAAGACCAGACAGTTTCAGTCTTTAACTTCATATCTGTCAGAGACTACCTTCAACGTTCCATGGGGTGGGGATAGGACAACCGATACTCAAATCTCTTACTACGTCTACAGTAAGAAACTAATCCACACAGCAAGCACTGGAGAAATGAACTTTTTGATGTAGCTGAAACTATTTCTGGAGATATACAGAGTCTTGGCGGAGATGGAGGGCAGGTGTACAGAAGTTCTCATATTTAAATATAATGTTAGTTTATAAAGAAAAGTAAAAGGGATATATATACGAAGTCTAAATCAAAATATGAGACTGCACCTGTATCTCACTTTACTGAGGAAGATGAAAAAATGTAATTTGATCTTCTTCAAAATAGTACCCATTTGAATTGACCTAAAGATGCCAACGTTCACAGCAATTCTGCAGATCATTTTTTGAAAGGCCATTGAGGATCTCCGTGGTTTTTGTTTCACATCTGATACCGACAAAAAAAATGGGTTCCTTTGCGCACCACCTTGATCTTTGAGAATAATCAGAAGTCAAAGGGAGCCATGTCTGGAGAATCTGCTGAGTGCTAAAGCACGATGATGTTGTGATTTGTTAAAAACTGCCTCACAGACAAAGCACTATGGGCTAGCGCACTGTCTTGGTGCAAAATCCAATCGAAGGTCACCATCTTGGTTTCTCTGCCTTCCGGAAATCGTCTGTGGCATTCAAAACTGCGTGCTTGAGACAAGGACTCATAGCTGTAAGCCTCTGAGCTTTACAATAAACTTGATTTAACATGCTATTCAGTCTTGCCTCTGCCATTTTCTGACCGAGCGTTGGTATGCCTTTTGTATCTGAACACGCGCCCGCTGGTGCTGAGTAAAGCGATGAAGCTGAGATTTGTCTTGCGATGACAGGTTAGAACATGCTCTGAAACTATCTCTTTGTGTCTTCTCTTCCACTCTTGGTTCCCGAACTATAGGGTCTACCTCGGGATTTTTTAAAAATTTTGTGTCGGACCTCGTGTGTGCGTGTATATTTATTAGTTATATATAACAAAGTAATCCTTTCACGTCAGTTAGCTATTTATATTTACAGCTGTCATATAAAAGCCACATTTTTGTTTTACTTTCATACATTATTTTATTTCATTCATATCGTAATCACATTTAATTGTATAGCTTTCGTCCAGTAGATGGAGCCCATGGGAGGGAAAGCAATGACAGTTGCATGAAACAAGAAAAAAGGGTAAATATACTTGAACATAAACGTATATTCCACAGAGTGTCTCTAGTGATTTGGCAAGTCATGCTAAAAAGTGTCTTTGTTTGCAGAAATTTCGAAAATCTGTGGGGAAAAAAAACTGTAATGCGGCATAGATTTCATAATTGCAGGGAAAAGATAAGGATGGAAGAGAGAGAAGGGCAAGAAAGAAAGAAAGAAGTGTAATAGTTCTAATTGTAATAATAAAACGCTTCTTCTAGTTTGTTTCATGGGATAAGGGAAACAATCCATTAAAATCTCAAACCATTCGTGATTTTTATAAACGTAACCAGCGATGAGGCCCACATGAGAGCTGTTGGGGAGGCAAAGTTTCGCAAGGGACATGCAAATGAATGATTGAACCAGGGATGAAAAATGTCACGGGACTCTTTGGCAAATAAAGCAAAGTTAGAGAAAGCTCATCCCTGTTAAGCTGCATAAAATAAATAAGTAAAGTTAATTACTATATTATATTAAATGTATAAATTATTACTCGTGCATTTTATTAATCTGCATGTGTAATTTGTAAGCCGTCAGTGAAAGCAACAACAACAACAACAAAACTTGAAGGAAGAGACGAAAGATCGAACAAACACACGAAAAGCTACTCTGTGTAAAGTATGTAGGACTACTTGAGGAGGAAACGAGGGTCCAGTCTGAGACAAGTGCTGCAAGCGGACAGATAACTGGTCTTGTATTACAAGCATTGCTTTAGCTGTTACTGGGGCTAAAATACAAATACGACATTGGTAGAAGAAACAGCCATGAAAGAGCTGTTAAGTAAAATGGTTCCTGGCATAAACCCACAAACAGCATCCGTCTGCTTCAAAACGGTTTTTTGATAGGAAAAAATGCCCTTACAACATGTTGCTTGTGACTTAATGGTGCAAGCCTGTTCCTTTAATTTCGCATATTATGTTATAAAATTTCCAGAGTAATTTTAGTGTGAGCAAGTGATTCCGGAGTGGTTTCGTGCAGTATGAATCTCTAAGCTGGACGTACATTTCCACTTTTAGTTTTTAAAAATTGGTATATTAAACAAGGCTTCTACGGACAATTTCTTCCTCTTCTTCTTCTTTTCCTCCTTCTTCTTCTTCTTCTGCTGTTAGTTGCTTCTCCTCTTCCTCCTCCTTTTCTCCTTCTTCTTCTTCTTCTACTTCTTTTCTTCTTCTTCTACTTCTTCTTTTCTTCTTCTTCTTATACTTCTTCTTTTCTTCTTCTTCTCCTTCTCCTCTCCTCCCTCTTCTCATCTTTCTTCTCCTCCTCCTCTCCTCCACCTTCTTCTTCTTCTTTTCTCCTTCTCCTTCTTCTCCTCGTCTCCTCCTCCTCTTCCTTCTTCTTCTCCTCTTCGTCCTCCTCCTTTTCCTCCTCCTCCTTCTTCTTCCTATTCAGCTTTCTGAGCCATTAAGCTATTTGCTGCAGATAAATTTCGTCTCCATTCCTCCCTATTCTTAATCTTCTCTCCCTCACCTGGTGACACCAATTTTCTGAATATCCTCTTTTATATTGTCTACCCGTCTCGGCCTTGGTCTATCTCTCGCTTTTGTTCCCTTCATCTCTTGTATATACAAGACTTTGCTAATGCCAAAACACCAGCAAACTCGGTCTTGGTCTATCTCTCGCTGTTGTTCCCCTCATCTCTTGTATATACAAGACTTTGCTAATGCCAAAATACCAGCGAACTCTGCAATAGGAAGACAATTTGTTTTAACTCAGGAAGATCACTCTGAACCCGTGGAAACCAGGTTGACAGTCGTGCGAAAGAGGAGACATTTTCAAGCGCCCTAGAGCATATCATATCTCCCCAAGCAAATGTCAGAGTTTCGGTCAGGATGGAGTTTAGATCATAGGATGAGTTTTCCTCACGTGATTAACTTAGATTAGATATTTCCGCGACCAGCAAACAAAATTAGACGAGACCTTCATAGTTTTGCAGAGGCGTGGTTCAGTTCAGTGTTTCTAGAAGAAAGAAGTTTGTCCTCCCTTGTGGCCGTGCTGAACTTCAATGGAACAGAAGCAAGTAAGTAACAATTCATTTGTTTTTCTGTAGTAACAGAAAACTTGGCGAGCTACCATGCGAGCCCTATGCGACGTTTGACGGCACGGGAAGGATGTAAGATGTAACAGAGTAGAGGAAGGGCATAGAAAAAAAAATATATATAAAGGTAGAGAAACCTTGGTTTAGCTTTGTCAGCATGAGCGAAGAAAGGAACGATAGTATGTGTCTTGCACACACATACACACACACACACATGAACGCATGCACACACACACACACTAATTACATATCCTTTCATTATATATGAGCATGATGTAACGCATTTCTTGCATTTTCTTGTATTATAGATTAATAAATCAATTTTAATTCCACAGTACATCGGGCACAATATACACCACATCAGACACAATTTACACCACATCAGACACAATATACACCACATCAGACAATATACACCACATCGGACAATATACACAACATCAGACACATTATACACCACATCAGACACAATATACACCACATCAGACACAATATACACCACATCAGACACAATATACACCACATCAGACACAATGTATACCACATCAGACAATATACACCACATAAGACACAATATACACCACATAAGACACAATATACACCACATAAGACACAATATACACCACATCAGACACAGCGTAAAACCTATTCTTTCCAACATCTTAAAACTTCAAGAAAAAATTAATTTTCAACCAAATAAAAGAAAAAAAAACACATAATTTATTGAAACCAGCAGGAAAACGGAAAGTCACAGTTAGTTTGCATTAGTTACAAGGTAAAGTGTATATTTCTACTTATCTTTTTTTTATAGTTTCTTCCTCTGTAATTAATTTCTAGTTGTTATTGTTGTTGTTGTTGTTGTAAATCTCGTATGAGAATTTACTATCATTCATTGGCTGCCCTGAATAAGTTCCATAGAATTATTAAAAAATTCAATATAGCTCGTTAGTTCCCGGTGTTATCTACTGCCCCCCCCCCCCCCGCCAGTCTAAATAGAGCTTACCTATCGAGACTGACGCCCATGTACTGCAACCGCTTCTGTCCTGGCAGTAAAATAAATAAAAATAGGTACAGCAAAAAGTGCAGTCTGCCTAGTTGTTCCCCTGACCTGTCGGGTAGTAATCAAATATAGTTTCGTCCATGCCTGTGATGATATTGGAAAGTAACTGTGTTTGCCAGTAAAAGGTAAGTGATGATGATACACTCACTAATTGTAAGTCGTAGTAAAAGTCAGTGAAAGATTACAGCTCTTCTCTGTTGCATTACACAGCTTAACCGAAGACGCACTGGACTGAGTGGCAAATTAAACAACGACCATTTCTAAATCTTAGCAATTTTTGACAAGGTAGCGCTATTTTACTATATATATATATCGTGGCACTACTAAATATCTTTAGTCGTGGTGTAAGGACAGGGCAAATTTATTTACTTTTGTACAGAAGCACGTCAGCATTTGTGTTTATATATATATATATATATCCACGGTTACCTTCACTGTTTCATTCATCTCTCTGTCCTCTATCAATGAGATGAATTTCTTCTTCTTCTTCTAAGTGTGTGGGAAGAATGAAAGATGGAATGATGAAGGGCAGAATGTAAGACGGGCCTGCGTGCCCAATTCTTTACCCTTTAAAAATAAAGATTATTCATTCATTCATTCTTCTTCTTCTTCTTCTTCAGCTTTCCGAGCCATTAAGGCTCATTGCTTCAGACAAAGATCGCCTCCATTCCTCTCGATTCTTAATCTTCTCTCTCCAGCTGGTGATACCAATTTCTTTTATAACCTCTTTTATGTTGTCTTTCAATCTCTACCTTGGTCTACCCATGAGTCTTGTTTCCCTCATCTCTTGTGCGTACATAATTTTCATTTGTCTGTTCTCTTCCACTCTTTCTACACCCCCAGACAACATAATCTGTTCGATTTCAAGACATTTTATAATTCGCTGGAATTTAAATAAGCTGTTCAGTTCAGTGGTCTTCCTAGCTCTCCATTCTCCACTGTTAGTATCCTTTGTGGGCTCAGATATTCTTCTTAAGATCTTGTTCTCAAAGATCTACAATTGTTGTTCATCTTTCTTTGTTGTACTCCACGTTTCTGATCCATACATAACAGCTGGTCTTATTATAGTTTTGTAGATTGTTGTTTTGGGACAGTATTTTGGATTTTAACAAGTTTTGCAAGGCGAAGTATATTTTATTCCCTATCTGTACTCTGCTTTTAATTTCCTAGCTTACTATGTTGCTTCTGGTGAAGATTGTGCCTAGATATGTGTATGTTTCTGCTTCCCTAATAATCATATCTCCAACATTTATATAATCTGGATCATTCTGCCTCTGGTCTCTTGATATCTTCATATACTCTGTCTTATCTTGGTTAATGGTCAAGCCCACTTTCAGTGGCACATCTCTCAGGTGAATGCAGGTATTGATGACGTCTTGCATAGTTTCCCTCACTAGGTCGATGTCATCAGCGTATCCTAGTACTTTAACTTATTCTGCACTGCTTTCTTCTTTCACTTTTCTGATTACCTTTTCTAGTACTAATTTGAATAGAAATGGAGATAATGTATCACCTTGTTTTAAACCAGTTCTTATATAGAATGGTTCTGAATTTCTTCCTCTTTGTATTACTGTATTTTTTTGGTATCCTCCATACATATTCTGGTCAAATTTATTTAATTTATTAGGTATCTCAAATTCTTTCAGGTGAATATCGCAGCTGTTGTCCCCTCTATCTGTTAAGCTAGAATTTCATTAATTTCCCCCACTGTGCATATATCAGTCTGTCTGTTTTCTGATTGTTTTCAAAACTCCTTTTGTCCGTGTAAACTGGCTGAGCCAGATCAGCGTTTTAACTTCTCTACACTTCGTACATACATAACTTCCTTTATAAATGCGCTCTTTTGTTGACTGTGTACATGTGAAGCCCTCAACATCCACAAGTTTTCGGTCGACACCCCTTCCTCCCCTCTTTCCCTGAATCTAATTTTAACTGCCAACGTGGTCCATTTGACTAAATTCAAAAGAAATAAATCACGAGTTATTAAAGCCTAATTAAAGTGCTCTCAGCTACTGAGAGAGAGAGAGAGAGAGAGATTGATTGATTGATTGATCTTTATTTCAAAAGGGTTAAGAATTGAGCACGCAGGCCCGTCTGACATTCTGCCCTTTATCATACATCTTTCACTCTATTCCAGACATTCTACAAATATGCTGTTCATATAACAGACATAAGTAACATTGAAGCTGAGAGACATAAAATAAAATATAACATTTACGTTTCGCTCTTAAACATTCACTCAGTACAGAAGTAACTACATACATTATAAATGACTATCTACTAAACAAAATTTTTGGGACTATTCAGAAAACAATTAATTGTATTCGGTATCTGTAAGAGCAGTTTAAGATAACTTTTAAGTTTTATAATTCATGGAGGCATGTAGTCGACATCAAATAGATATTGGGAAAGCTTGTAGTTGTAGGAAGGAGTATAATTTATATTTTTTATATAGGATGGGAGGGTATTCCAAAGATGAGCAGAGAGAGAGAGAGAGAGAGAGAGAGAGAATGAGAATGAATGTTAGTACAAAAAAAGTTTTAACAGCACACACGGCCTTGTCTGTACATAAAACCAAGACCCAAAAGCTGTTTAGGCTGAAATGAATTCACCCCATCATCACTTATCTCCTAGATCTCAATTTTGGAACAGAAAAGCCTCCACGTGTTTGACAACATTCAGAAACATAGGGTTGCACTCATAATCATTTTAACCTCACACAAAAGAGGAAATTCACCTCCAATCGTGAACCTAATATAACTTCTCACAAAAGACGAAATTCACCTCCACTCTCCCAACCATCATCTCTTGCGTTGATCAGTGCCCATATCCGTTTCGGCGGTTCTGTCCCTTAGCCCATCTTTCCCCCATTCCTTCAAGTGTCAAAAGTCCGCCTGTTCTATCTTACGAGATGGGGGTATTTTCAGTGAGCACGACCTCATATCATAACTAATAAGTAATACAGACCTAACATTAAGTAAAAATAACATGTTTATTCATTCCACTTACATATTAACACATTTCATGCAATATAACACGTGATAACTAACAATGGGAAATATGTAACTGGAAATTAACAGAAGACTATGAGTGATCCACTGCACTTTCATCATAATAATGAAGGTTCTTACTTATAAGAATATAACACAGTAACTGCAGTTGCGGATTGTTTCACATATAATCTATACTACCTTTGCTGTAGAAGTATGGGCATTAAAAAGTGAAAATGGAAATACAGACGTACAGAAGAATGTATGGTATACCACGGTCATAGAAGAAATATTAAAAACTGTTATGTGAAATGATATTTGAGAGAGAAATAATGAAATATACACGAGCAAGATCGTTAAAATATTTCGGTTATATCAAAATGCATACTACAGTAATGAAAACCATTCTTGAGAAGAAAAATATATAATAAACATAATACAACATGGAACATAATAAAAAATTCAACAATAGGATGGGCGGGAATTGACTAGACAGGGTACAGTGTGTGAAAGCAAAGAGCAAAGTAAGTTGAAGATTCATTGCAGAAAATGTTCCTCGTGGAGATTTCACAAGATGATGATGGTAGTGGACATAACTGAAACAAAAATCATAAAATAAATCATTTCAAATCCCGCCCCCCCCCCTTTTTTTCACGAAGCAGACCGCAGAGTCTCCTATCACAAAGTCTGTATACCCCCTGTATACTGAAAGATATGAGAGGAATGCGACAAGGCAATACAGGAAATCATAAGTAAGAGAGATCTACACATTCAAGGTGGGCAAGAAAAAAAATGTTCAAATTAGTCATGTAGTTAACGCCCCCAACGCAGAAAACATCTAGGGGAAACCCAGAGAAACCTTCGTTGTTGGGGAACTACAATCTTTTGTTTTCCGAGAATGTAGCAGAAACACAGAAGAACGAACATAGGAAGGTCTTCGCAAGTGCTTCCGACAGCAGCGGCTTAACTTCCACTTGTCTTGGCTTGACCGTAACAAATAACCTGCACAGCGTGACGAAAGTCGGTGACTGGTGTATCCTGTTGTACTGTTTACTTTTAGAACAGCATGTGATGATGAGAAGGTCAGATAACTCCAGAAATAAATCTCAACAATCAGTCAGTGCAGGCGAGGTAGTAATATAATCAGGCTGTATTTAGTAACGTCTTGGGCAGGCCGCAAGAACAGACATGACACTTGTCAATGAGGAAGGAAAAAAGGGGGGTGGGTGGGTGTAATTAAACTGTACTGAAACTATTTAACTATTTCTACATGTTTGCTATTTTTCTGGTTGTCTCCCATGTCAGTCCTTTGTTTACCAGCATTCTCTCTGCTGCTCATCTCCAGGGCTCATTGGGTCGTCTCAAGCTTATTTCACCCTGTGGAGTCTACGTCAGAGCTGTTTGTCTAAGTCTTCGTCTTTCATCCTGACATTGCGACCAGTCCATTGCCACATCCTCACCTCCTTTCAATCGCTGAGAAGTGATTGGTGACATGTGTCTCTCTCAACATATTATATATATGTACATATATATGTATGTATGTATATTCTGTACTATTTTAGTTATAATTTGTTTGATGTTTTATTACGTATTCTACGATATATTTGGTTCTAGCGAACTGGTTAGTGCTCTCGTCATTCATGAAGAAGTCGATGGTTCATATCCGACAAGAGCTGCCACAAGTCACTCGGCTCTAGAAATGGGTGCATGTCTCCTTTGTAACCTTGCCCGTCCAAGACTGGCCCAGAGAAGGTCTGACTGTAAACATGTCCATCGCTCTGACTGACATGTGTCAGTCAAGATGTTAAAGATGTTGAACAAAGATCCTTTGATGCCTTTCTGATCAAGAGCCAAACTTTCACAGCTGTGAATGTAGCAGAAAAGTGTGGATGTATAAACTAGGAAAAAAGTAGGAACAACTTTATCAGTTAACGAGCACACAGTTGTTAAGTCTCGGTTTGAGACTTAATCATACAAAAACTCATATGACCAAGAAATAGGGAGAGAAGATGAAATATAAATTCACATGAATGCTGTGTAAAAAAAAAAATTAGGAATGGAAAGAATACAAGAAAAGGAGCACTTAATTGTGACTTGTATCTTATAAGACGTTGTGACTTGTAAGAGGCTGTGCCCTGGAGTGCACTTGGTGGAGTGTATAGAATGTTTAAATGGAGACTTGTTATGTGTGATAGGTAAAGGAGGAGGGGGAGACCGTGGAAAGGGGAGAGAGCGATGCAATGGTAATCTAGCCGGGAGAAGGTGGAATAGATGATCACCTATTCCACCTTCTCCCGGCTAGGATACTATTGTGAATTTATATTTTATCTTCTCTATTTCTTCGTCCTGTGTGTTTTTGTATGATTAAAGTTCACACAGAAACGTCACAAATGTGTGCTCGTTGATTAATAAAGCTTTTTCTACATTTTTTTCCTAGTTTACACATTTTGTTGTCACAGCTTTACGGCAGTGGTTTCGTGTATAGTTATACACTTAGTTTTATATTATAGTTGTATATTTAGTTGTATATTTAGTTTTTATATTATAGTTATATACTTAGCTTTATATACTTAAAACTAATTAGTCGTGCGCGTCTGACTTAGATGACCTTGGTAAGCTAGACAACGAGCAGGGGAGATAAGCAATGTTGTTTGAATTAGGGATGCTTAAGCAGTGTCCAACCAGGCGTGTGAGCAGTTTTTACACCAGCATCCGTTGATCATCAACACAACTTGCAAACCCGAACTGAATAACGAAAACCTCTCTCCACCAAATCGTCAGCTTTCTCTTGTCATGATATGTTCTGTTCATTGGGTTGTTGCTTTGATTTCCAATCATTCCTTAGAAGTAATGGAATAACCTGCAACCTGTTTTGTTTGGTGGGCCGAGTGTTTTATGATTTGCAAGCTGCATTTTTCTGTAGTGTGACTTCGACCTTCATGAATATTATTTGCCATGTAGCGGTGTAACTATGATGAGTCATTTGGGGCACGTGCCCCTGGACATCAAATATATGCAGTAACACAAGAATGACTGGACTTCTTCTTCTTCTGCGTTCGAGGTTGTTGGTCACATCAGATCCTGATCCCTGTCGACATGGCAAAGCTCGCAGTCCTCTCCAGATCCTAATAGGAGCCCCAAAGCTTTTGCCTCAAGCTTGTGTCCTCTGGGCATGTCTCACGTCTCAGGTTCGCATGGTTTGGACACTATTGAAGGATATGTTCTGGAGTCTGGACTCTACTGCCACGGACATCGTCTATGTGAGACATTTTGAATCGATGTAGGTGGCTTGCACTGGCCTGTCCGTAGGCGAAAGAGGATGGTTTGCTGATGTCTTTATAGCTGGTATATTGCATGTGGTTCGTTGCTGCAGGGTGTCAGCTAGCTATTCCACAGTGGGATGGTACCCATTGTAGGGCCACAGTTGTTGACAGTCTAAAGTGCGTGCTTCAGTTCTGTTGTGATTTCCTATATGTTTGCCGGTGGGTTGTTTGTTGTTTATAGTGATTCTAAAAGTCTGCATCCTATGAAGAAGGCTATTTTGTGTGGTGGGTGCTGGTTTTCTGTTTTTTGTTCTGAGGGCTTCAATGAGTGTTGTTGTTTCTGCCCTGTAGTTAGAGGAAATCTTTCCCATCACAAAGGCCTTTTTGGTTTGTTTCCCATCTGTGTATCTTATGTAAAAGCCCCCACCTCCATTTTTTTACTGCTTTTTCTGCAGACCCATCTGTGTACACATGTGTCCATTCAGCTGGGTTGTTATTTGCTGTCATTCAGCTCCTGGGTCAGTGTCTTCATCTGAGGTGTTAATAGGTAGTCCTTTTCCTGTATTTATGGTACCTCTGTGAGGACTGTTATCTTTTCACAGTGACTGTTCTCCTCCACAATTTGGAGTGGTTAATTTTCTTCATGAGAGATGGGAAGGAGGTCTTTATAGTGTTGTTGCAGTTGTGTTGTCAGATGGTTGAAGCTGGTTCTTTTCGGTCTGTTTTTTTTTTTTTGTGGACTCCTGAATTCTTTTGTTCACAGGGTGGATTGTCAGGCATAGTAACTCTTGTTTGTGGATCATTAGCTTTTCTTTGCGCCTGACCTCAAGAAGTTGATTTTGTGTGTATTTCTCTATCTCCGTGATCGGAGTGCTCTTCATAATGACTCGACTGATCCAGTTGAAACTAGTCTGGTCATGCAGCTGGGATCTCAACCAACACGCCCATACCCACCAATGATGTGTTACATTGCATATTTGTACATAGGAAAATCGGTCGATTACTTTTGAGGAAAACTGGTCTTTATTCTAATCAGTCAGTCAATCATTTGCATGTCCCTTGCGGAACTTTGCCTCCCTAACAGCTCCCTTGTAGACCTCTCTATTCTAATAGTTACACATACAGCTACTTGTAAAAATCCCATGTGTGTGCATGTGAAGAGGAATCCAATGCACTTTTAAGATTTTTCTAATGACAATGGGTCCCCTTTCCCTCTTGTTATCAAGCCTGGTTACGTCTTTCAGTCAACGCCTGTGGAACAAATTCCGATGATATGAGGTTTCATGAGCTGGACACGCACAGGGATACATGCAGATGTTGGGAAAAAAACGAAACTTTTTTCTTCTTTTTTTTTAAGGATATCCTCTTAATTTAGATTTCTTTGTTTGTCTAATGTGTAAATAAAGAATTTTGGAACATAATATTAAAATGTGGATGACACGGTCGTGTATTTCTTTCTGTTTTATTCTGTTTAGTGGTCAGTTGTTATTCAGTATGCGTACATTAATTTCTCTATTTCACATGCGACATATCAAATCACTGAGTTCGTGACACTGTCTCTGAAAAACTTATTATTTGACACGTTTATCTCATTTTCATCTTGATTGACAACTGTACGCTGTGTAGCAAAGCAAGATAGAAATTTTTTCAGTCGTATTCACACTGCCTTTAGCATTACGTGGCCTATAGAGCTTTTTTTCTGACTGTCCCGCCAAATGTCTAATCTACACACCGTTCGCAACATTCTACTTCCTGTTGGTATCTACCTTCTTTACTGTTGATATCCACTCTTCCACTGTTGATATCTACTCTCCACTTTTGATGTCTACTCTTTCCACTGTTGATATCTGCTCTCTCCACTGTTGATGGTAGAGTTACGGCACAGATACCAGAACTGTTGAAGTCAAGATCATATTGTAGAGTCACGGCACATATACCAGAACTGTTGAAGTCAAGATAATATTGTTTAGTTACGGCACATATACCAGAACTATTGAAGTCAAGATCATATTGTATAGTTACAGCACATATACCAGAACTGTTGAAGTCAAGATAATATTGTATAGTTACAGCACATATACCAGAACTGTTGAAGTCAAGATCATATTGTATAGTTACGGCACATATACCAGAACTGTTGAAGTCAAGATCATACTGTATAGTTACGGCACAGATACGAGGACTAACGAAACCAAGATCCTGTGATATATTTACGGCACACATACCAGGACTGTTGAAGTCAAGCTCATATTGTATAGTTACGACACATATACCATGACTAAGGAACCCAGGATCCCATCCCACACGTCTCTGCTGATCCCAGTGGCAGACTGATAAGCTTTGCTAAGCTGATAATATGATGAACCTCTGCAGGGTGGTTCTCCCTGGAATTATAATCAGCGAAAGAGGTCGTTTCTTGGGTCAGCTCCAGGTCTTCAAGCAAGCCAACGTTATCCAAACCTTACTAGTCACGACACCAATTGTTTTAACATCAGTCTGTAAGGAATAATAGTTGGCAGTTCTAGGGAAATAAGAACATAAGCACTGAACGAATTCTTGAGTCATTTGTAATATGGGTGGGTGGGTGGGGGGGGAGGGGAAATTGTGATTAATGGAATCTTAAGTCTCTGATTCAGTAGTTCATAACTTTTTTTTTTTGTTCGGATGTGGATTCTCTTTTCCGCCGGATAATATCTGTGGACCACTAATTAAAATAAACGAATAACTAGAACCCAGAGGATGCTAAGAATTTTTTTTTCAATCGAGCCAATCTTGCTTGTCCGTCTACTTTCAAAATATCATTAATTGAGCCTCAGGTTAAGAACCCGGAACTGGTCTGATTGGAAGTTTCAGCAGTGTAAGACAATAAACAAAGACATTTGAAATCTTGGAAGCTTTAACTCGGTTCTAAGATCTCCGAACATTCATGTTTTCTTATTTTACAATAAGTACGTAAAGAAAAACTGGCATTTTGATTGGTCAGTGTGTGTGACCCATAGAGTTTTCCACTCACAGTTTCAGATTACTGTCTCTCTGGTAGGTCAGCATGTGAGGTATAACAACAATGGGGAGGGGTGATGTCAATAGTGAAAAGGGTAGACATCAATAATGAAAGAGTAGATATCATAGAATCCTGATTTCAACAGTCCTGTCATCTGTGCCGTAACTCTATTATAGAATCCTGATTTCAACAGTCCTGGCATCTGTGCTCTAACTCTATTATAGAATCTTGATTTCAACAGTCCCGGCATCTGTGCCGTAACTCTATTATAGAATCTTGACTTCAACAGCCCTGGCATCTGTGCTGCAACTTTACCACAGAATCTTGATTTCAACAGTCCTGGCATCTGTGCCGTAACTCTATTATAGAATCTTGACTTCAACAGTCCTGGCATCTGTGCTGTAACTCTATTATAGAATCTTGACTTCAACAGTCCTGGCATCTGTGCCGTAACTCTATTATAGAATCTTGATTTCAACAGTCCTGGCATCTGTGCTGCAACTCTACCATAGAATCTTGATTTTAACAGTCCTGGCATCTGTGCCGTAACTCTATTATAGAATCTTGACTTCAACAGTCCTGGCATCTGTGCCGTAACTCTATTATAGAATCTTGACTTCAACAGTCCTGGCATCTGTGCTGCAACTCTACCATAGAATCTTGATTTCAAAAGTCCTGGCATCTGTGCCGTAACTCTATTATAGAATCTTGACTTCAACAGTCCTGGCATCTGTGCCGTAACTCTATTATAGAATCTTGACTTCAACAGCCCTGGCATCTGTGCTGCAACTTTACCACAGAATCTTGATTTCAACAGTCCTGGCATCTGTGCCGTAACTCTATTATAGAATCTTGATTTCAACAGTCCTGGCATCTGTGCCGTAACTCTATTATAGAATCTTGATTTCAACAGTCCTGGCATCTGTGCCGTAAACTCTGCCACATCGAGCTGTGCTTCCATAAAGAGGTGAGAGAAAAGTCACAAGATAAGGTCCGAGGCTGAAATCTAGTACTCTGGTAGACAATCATCATAACAATATCATTGCTCAGAATTAACACTGTAATGAGAATCAGTTTTTCTCGTGTTAATTACTGTAGATGGAGACAGAAAATGTCACGCTTTGTGATACATACTTAAAAGCTTCATTTTGTACATTCATATGAAATTGTATTCATTTTTTCTGGGTCTCTCTCTCTCTCTCTCTCTCTCACTCTCCCTTCCTGTTTCTCGCTCTCCCGTCTCTTTCTCTTCTTCTCCCTTTCTCGGTTTCTCTCTTTCTCTATTTCTCCCACCTTCTCCCCCCTCTCTCTCCCTTCACCTTCTCTCTTCCCTCTTTCTTCCTCTCTCTCTCTCTTTCTCTCTTTTCCTCTCTCTCTCTCTCTCTCTCTGTGTCTTCTCTCTGTCTTCTCTCTGGATTCTTGCCCATTGTGTAAAATCTTTCATACCTTTGATCAGATCTCTTGCTTTTATAGCAGTATATGGGTAACCCCATGGCATAGATACCAGGACTAACGAAACCAAGATCCTATGGTAGAGTTACGGCATAGATACCAGGACTGTTGAAGTCAAGATCCTATGGTAGAGTTATGGCACAGATACCAGGACTAACGAAACCAAGATCCTATGTGTGTCGTGGCTGTTTAGACCTTACTACCACATACATTTAAGCACGTGACGATGTGAACGTTGGTCACATGAATGAGCTGTTTTTGAACTTGGCCACGAGAGGTGCTTTTGGCTGGAAATTTTAGAGAGGGAACATCTGTGTGAAAGCCAGAGGATGGATGTATGGAAGTATACAAGGTCTTTATCTGTCTACATGAGCGATGAAGAAGTGATTAAACTTGAAGTATATATGCATGACTAGGAGGTAGGGCAAGATCCTATGAACTTACAAATCATGTCTAGGAAGTATAGGTGGATTGGCCACACTTTGAGGAAACCCGACACCAGAATAGCAAGACAGGCACTGACATGGAATCCTCAGGGAAATAGAAAACGAGGAAGCCCTAGGCTTATTTGGAGAAGAGAAATTATGACAGTGCTCAGAGACAAGGGATGCACATGGAAGGAAGCAGAGAATAATTCCAAGAACAGGGATGACTAGAGAGCCTTTATCCGTGGCGCCTATGCATAGTAAGGGAGTGAAAGGCGATGATGATGATGATGATGTATCATCATCATCATCTTATAGCTGGACTTTTGCTTGGATCTTTTTGTTAATGATCAGGTCGCTACTGAAACGCGGTCAAAGTCGACGTGAAATGTTCATATGTCTGGATGCTGTACGTTGAAAACCACCATTTATAACACACCCTCACCCACCATTGGCACGCTGTGCACGGGTGAGTGATAAACGTGGACAATTTTACTTTACCCGAACCATGTGACACCCGGTTTGGATATTTACACACACACACACACACTCTCTCTCTCTCACTCACACACACTCTCTCCTCTCTCTCTGTCTCTCCCTATCTCTCCCCCTTTGCTCTTTCTATTTCCCTTGATTGATTGCCAGGTTCTCTAACTTTTGCTTATGACATATCCAAATGTGTTGTTTCCCTGTTAGTGGCAAATAGCCAGAGGTCTTCTCTTACTACTGTTATGGTTACAGATCGTATCTTGCTGACTTTGCACCAAAATGCATTGTTTGCTTTTCCACCAGCCCCCCAATCTATTTTCAGCTCTTGGTATGGAAGCTGTGGGAAAACCCAAATGACTACTTTATATTCTTCCTGGCTGCGACTTTTCTTCCTTGGTGTATAATTCTTGGTGATTAATTCTATTCTATATTTCTTTTCTTATACTTCATTAGAACAAGTCTGTAAGTGATTTCTGAGAATATGCAAGATGTAGCAAACTATACAGGGCCTTTTTAATCTCTTCGTCCGTACTGAATTTCTTCTCACATAGTGCCTCTTTGAAGGGTCCAAAGACATGACAATCACATGGTGCTAGGTCGGATTAAACTGTTTAATGTGGAAGACACATCAAACATTGATGTACATTTATTGAGCTGTTGCACATGCTATGTGAGGCTGTGTGTTAACTTTTGTTAAAAACACACCAGAATTCAGCAAACCACCAAGTTTTATCCTGATTGAAGCTCAAGCTGAAAGAAACAGCGGTCATCGATCCATAGCTGATTTCTTGTGTCAGGGTTGGCAAGCCATAGCCAGCCAAGACCCTATTCTACCTCCCAGTGGCGCCCCTGAAAACAGACAGCAGTCTGGCCAAGTGAATAAGGATCGCAGTTGGGAGACGAACCCGATCCTAAAAATGCTTCGAGCCGAAGTTGGATGTGATGGGCGCCAACAGGCACATAACCGCAACACAACTGAACCACCGCCTTAATGAGGACGAATGACGAAGAAGAAGATTGAAGGTTTCAAGTGGTCCTCAAGCAGATCATAATATGCTTCGCTGTTGATAATGATTTCTCTGGGCAGGAGATATTCCTGGAATTGACCTCAACTTGTACGGAACTTCTTTGATCTTCAGCGAGGACAAATGTGGCGGGTTTGCTTTATCTCTGCCTGCAGATAATGTACCCAGAATTCGGCTCAGGTTTTCGCCGTAGAAAACCTTCAGCCTCAGAACGTGGTATAAGAGCTTCACAGACATCCTCGTGACACACTGAAGCAGAAGCTTCGCTGGATGGTTAGTCTTCTTGTGGAGTACATTTTTTTTTTCATTTTAGAAATTACTTCTTGCTGTTGGTGCTAAAAGACAACCTAATTTTCTCTGTTACACACTAAGAAAATCCAACAAGACTCACAGGGTTTCAACTCCACAGAAAAAATATTGATACACAGCTTAACTGTACTATCACTAGAACGATTTAGTGATACAACTTCCTAACTTGACCTGGCAGTCTCCCAACATAAACAAAACTTGTCAAACAGTGAGAAAAGTCAGTAGTGTAGTTTGTATATTCAGACAACACAAATTTATTGATGGGTAAAATGAGGGATGAAATTATGAGGATGAAAACGTAGCCCATCAGGCAGATAAGACGTTTACAATGACAGTTACAATATCAGTTCCCGGAGTGAAGTATTCTACGCCATATGAGAGAAAAAAACCTTAACATTTACAATAAAAGACATCCTTACATGAATTCCCCCAGAAAAAAATCTTCTAACTACCAACTTCAGCGGTCTCAACCAAATCACTTCCTCTTATCTAGAAACTACATCTGCCAAAAATTATAACTACTGAAAAAAAACTGTCTTCAACAAGACACTCAAAACACTTAATTTTCTAACACATCGTAGGGCTCTTTTTTTTCTAATCGTGAGTGGTATTTATACTATTCCTGTCCACTCAGTTTTTTCATGTTGCAATGCTTATCTCAAGACCCTCGCCTATGCTCTCGAGTAAAATACCTTTAAACCAAGGGTACTCACTCTATTAATTGTTTCCTGAGTACCAATACTGCTTATATCTCATAGTTAAGAGAATACTGTCATAATCCTTTCAGATCAGTGGTGAGTTGTTTTTATACCTTTCTGAAAGAGGCTTTTCGGTACTGAAACACTTCGTGAATGATGTGATGCACCCAGCCTTGACTAATTTTCGTTTATCCAGCCGTCTCATCTATTGTTATCAGCCGGTCTTCCCGTACCATTCGCTTTACTTTTCAGTGTTAGCGTCAGGCCTACGGCAATCTGAGGCCGACTGGAACGAGCTGTATCCGTCAAATTTGACACCCACCTTTAAACTTCCTGTGCCTGATGAAGACACACACACATACATACACACACACATGTGTCCCATATTGCCTCTTTATTTTGCGCTGAATATCTTCCAGGCTTCTCGTCTTCACTACCCAAGAAACGAATACCTGCACGCTGTTCTTCTCTCATGCATGCTTCCAAAGGAACAGTCGTCTTTGATGTAGTCTGCAGACGTTATATTTCTAAAACGACCGACGGGTCTCAGCACACATTCTTCTAGAGAGGGATAACATAACATATCTAGAGAGGGATAACATATCTAGAGAGGGATAACATATCTAGAGAGGGATAACATATCTAGAGAGGGATAACATAACATATCTAGAGAGGGATAACATATCTAGAGAGGGATAACATATCTAGAGAGGGATAACATAACATATCTAGAGAGGGATAACATATCTAGAGAGGGATAACATATCTAGAGAGGGATAACATAACATATCTAGAGAGGGATAACATATCTAGAGAGGGATAACATATCTAGAGAGGGATAACATATCTAGAGAGGGATAACATATCTATACTACAACCGTATACTACTACATGTATATTTTTAGCTACTTTTTGAGTCCTACTCTTAAATAAAAGAGAAGAGCATGGGGACTGTTTTGTACTTTCTGAATACAATATGGACACTAGAAACATGCACGAAACTAGCTTTTTCAACTGACAGGTCTGGTTCTGTCTCCCTTAAACTGCAAGTAGGATGCACCATGCAGCCGTTACGATGAAGGCGATGAAAGGTTGGACTACTGTGGCTATTTTTTGAAGCTAAAAAATCTGAGAAAGATGCAGTTTATCTTCGGCAAATTCCTCCGTCATGGGGACTACAGAGATCACAGCCTCGTTTTCTTGATTCAGCCTGTCACTTGGGGGGCGCAACGGAGAGGTGGGGAATAGGGTCTTGATCGGCTTTGGTTCGGCAGCAGACAGCTTAGGATCCTTGACCTCTATTACATGCTGCATCTTCAGATCCTGGTTCACTCAGGATGTATGCTCGGAAATTTGTAAACAAAACATATAACATCCATAACCCAAATAAGATCTATGTGTAGAGTCTTTCTAGCTGACGCCGTGTAGAGTATCTGCAGATATCATCTTGTGGAGTGTACCCTGGATAGCCGTCTGTATCACATGCAGACAACGCCGTTTTGAAGAACCCTGCAGAGCCAGGTGGAGCCTCGGGGTCAGTAACTGTCCGGTCCCTTATTCAAGTACTGAAAGTAAATGACAAAAACAGGCCTGCGGGGCCCCCGGCAATAATCAAGGTCCCAGGGGTACAACCCTGGCTCTTCTACCCTCTCGTTAGGTTTGCCGCTTGGAGTTTATGCAGTCTACATTGTGTGGATTGTATGCAGTCTACATTGTGTGGAGTATATTGCAGTCTATATTGTGTGGAGTGTGCGCAGTCTATATTGTGTGGAATGTATGCAGTCTACATTGTGTGGAATGTATGAGTCTACATTGTGTGGAATGTATGCAGTCTACATTGTGTGGAATGTATGCAGTCTACATTGTGTGGATTGTATGGTGTCTACACTGTGTGGATTGTATGCAGTCTACATTGTGTGGTGTATATTGCAGTCTACAGTGTGTGGAGTGTGCGCAGTCTATATTGTGTGGAATGTATGCAGTCTACATTGTGTGGAATGTATGCAGTCTACATTGTGTGGAATGTATGCAGTCTACATTGTGTGGAATGTATGCAGTCTACATTGTGTGGATTGTATGGTGTCTACACTGTGTGGATTGTATGCAGTCTACATTGTGTGGAGTATATTGCAGTCTACATTGTGTGGAGTGTGCGCAGTCTATATTGTGTGGAATGTATGCAGTCTATATTGTGTGGAATGTATGAGTCTACATTGTATGGAATGTATGCAGTCTACATTGTGTGGAATGTATGCAGTCTACATTGTGTGGAGTGTATGCAGTCTACACTGTATGGAATGTATGCAGTCTACATTGTGTGGGGTGTATGCAGTCTACATTGTATGGAATGTATGCAGTCTACATTGTATGGAATGTATGCAGTCTACATTGTGTGGAGTGTATGCAGTCTACATTGTATGGAATGTATGCAGTCTACATTGTGTGGAGTGTATGCAGTCTACATTGTATGGAATGTATGCAGTCTAGATTGTATGGAATGTATGCAGTCTAGATTGTGTGGAATGTATGCAGTCTACATTGTGTGGAATGTATGCAGTCTACATTGTATGGAATGTATGCAGTCTACATTGTGTGGAATGTATGCAGTCTACATTGTATGGAATATATGCAGTCTACATTGTATGGAATGTATGCAGTCTACATTGTGTGGAATGTATGCAGTCTACATTGTGTGGAATGTATGCAGTCTACATTGTATGGAATGTATGCAGTCTATATTGTGTGGAATGTATGCAGTCTATATTGTGTGGAATGTATGCAGGTTATGAAATCAGAACTGGCCACATGATGCAGATCTGAGGTAGAAGCAATGGGACTACCACCAGAATCTAAAGAAAACTGTAACCTGCATCAGGATTACAGAGTTCCATAGTTAGCATGACACATAACTTGAAGCTGATATAATAATGTTAATAATAATAATAATGATAATAATAATAATAATAAAGGTGGTGATGATGATGATGTTGATGATTATGATACTCTTCGTTAAAGTGACCCAAAAAAAATTTCATTTCTTTAAAATGCACAGTCCCTTGCTGTAGACCTGAAACCCATGTCCCATAGTAACAGAATGAAGATGGTGACTGGTAGATTTGGTGGATTCAGGTAGTGGAGAACACCGTAGTGGAGTGATATCAGAGAACATCATCGACTTTCACAAAGCCTACAGCAGAATATAGCAGCAACTGCAAAAGACAGGAAGCTCAAAGTTTGACTTGAATAACAGCGCCATCTTCGCATACTGGAAAGCGAGTTTCTTTGTAAGTTCTAAAGTACAGGCTTATAAAACTGAAAGAATTATCAAATATTTTAGCGAAACACGAACAACTTTGTCAACTAACAAGAGTTTTACACTCATGCAACTCCAATCAATTCGTTTGTGGTATATTTTCCGATGAAAAAAAAATCCGCTTAATAAAGAACTATTTTTGAAATTACAGTTCCGTTTTGTAGTTCCCATACTCGATGTTTGCCTCAGTATATATATATATATTTTTTTTCTAATACAAAAATGATCTATCTGGTTTCTAGTTCTATCATCTGGAGATATCCACGTTGTTTTATGTATCTCTTTGTGTGGGAATATTGTGCCTCCAATGACCATGCCCTCTGTTAGACATACTTCAATTAATCTTTCTCCATTCTGATTAACCGTGTCAATTCCTTCTTTCCCCATCACTTTTTCAATGTCGGTATTATCCTTCCCTACCTTAGCATTGAAGTCCCCCATAGCAATTAGGATGTCGTGTTTAGGGACTCTGTTGATGATCTGTTGTAGTTGGTGATAGAAGTTGTCATTCACATCATCATCTGCATCATTCGTGGGTGCATAACACTGTATTATTGTCATTCTTCCGTGTCGTAGGTTGTATCGTGCTCTTATTATACGACTGTTCACCGGTTCCCATTCTACAAGGCTCTTTGCAGCTACATTTGACATAATAATGCCCACTCCGTCCCGGATTTTACCGTCATTTCTGCCTGAATGTATTATTAACTTACCGTTTTCCGCCGATCTTTTACCTGCTTCTGGCCATCGCATTTCGCTGATGCCCAGTATGTCTAGATGGTATCTCTCCATTTCTTTGATGACCTGAGTAGTTTTTGTTGGTGCTGCCATTTTTCTCACATTCCAGAATCCAATCCTTGTCACATGTTTGGGGCCGACGAATGAGCTCTTCGGAGTTGGCATCCCTGATGCTCGGTTGGTTTCTCTGCGAGTTTCCGTAACGATACCTTTTTTTCCCATCTGGAGTTGCCTCTAGATAGGTCCCATTTTTGTATTAAAAAGCAATACAGAACATCTCTCATGGATGTAAGGGCTTATAGGGGTGCAGATGTCAACAGTGATCACAACCTGTGCATAGGGAAAATGAAACTAAAATTGAAAAGTCAACACAAGAAACCAGTACACAGAAAGATAAACAGCCACAGCCTACAAGAAGAAAATACTAACATTAATTTCAATCAGGAACTTGCCAATCATTCCAAAACACTCAATGAAGTTGAGGAGATAGCTATAGATGAGTTATGGAATTCTTACAGCACAGACATAATCACAGCAGCAAAAGTAAGCGCTGGACTGGAAAAACCAAAAAGAAAAGCATGGATATCAGATAAAACATGGAAGTATATACATGACAGACGCGCAGTCAAATTAGACATGTTGAATGCAAAAACAGATCATGAAAGAGATTTGGCAAAAGCAAAATACAAAGAAATAGACAAGAAAGTAAAAAGTTCAGCTAGAAGGGATAAAAGAGAATATATAGACAATATGGCGAAAGAGGCAGAAAAAGCAGCAAAAACAGAAGACGGCAAAACTTTATATAACATACAGAAGAGGCTAACAGGTACTATTACATCTAAAGAAAGACCAATCCTTAGCAAAACTGGAACACTATTAACATCAAATAAAGACCAAAAGCAAAGATAGGATGAACACTTCCAAGGAATACTCAATCGACCACATCCAAAAGAATTGTTAAACCTTGAAACTGACTTACCAGCCCCACAACTAAATGTCAACCTAGATGAAATTAAATTGCATGAAATTGAAACAGCAGTGAATTTAATGGTTAACAACAAAGCTGGAAGTGAAGATGAAATAACAGCCGAAATGCTAAAAGCTATCAATAGTGACACCATGAGACAACTACAGAGAATGTTTTACAAGATTTGGAAAGAAGAAAAGGTCCCTTCTAATTGGAAGAAAGGAATCATTGTTAAAATACCAAAAAAGGGCAACCTTAGTGACTGTAACAACTGGAGAGGAGTAACCTTAATATCAGTTGTGTCAAAAGTATTTTGCAAGGTCATTTTGAATAGACTTAAAGATATAATGGATACTGCAATGAGAGAAGAACAAGCAGGATTTAGAAAAGGGAGAAGCTGTCTTGACCAGGTCTTTACTCTCAGAATAATACTTGAAGATCATATTGAAAAATAGAAACCATTAATACTGAACTTCATAGACTTTAAAAAGGCATTTGATACCATACACAGAGATTCATTATGGAGAATTTTATGTCTATATGGAATACCATTTAAAATTGTCAACATCATTAAGGACTTATACAATGGATATGTTTGTGCAGTCAAGACAGAAGAAGGGATGAGTGAATGGTTCCAGATTGAAACAGGCGTGAAACAAGGATGTATACTGTCTCCTTTACTTTTTGGGATTACAATAGACTTCATAATGAAAAAATGCTGCACAGGTAACACAGGTATTGACTGGGTACATGGGACCCAACTAGAAGATCTTGATTTTGCTGATGACATAACTCTTATCAGTAATAATGTGAATTTCATGCAAGAAAAAACAGATAGCCTGTCTTCACTGGCTAGCAAAATAGGACTTGAAATTAACAAGGACAAAACAAAAATAATGAAAATTCCCATCAATCAAAATGGAAAAATACACATAGAAGGGACAGATATTGAAGAAGTCAATCAATTTGCATACCTTGGCAGCTACATAGACCAGGATAGTGACTCTAGAAAGGAAGTTAGGATCAGAATTGCAAAAGCAGCATCAATCTTCAAGAATCTTGAGAACATATGGAATTCAAAAGTTATAAGCACAAAAACCAAGTTAAGACTATTCAATTCAAATGTAATATCCACCCTCATTTATGCATGCGAAAGCTGGAAAACAACTAAAGAAACAGAAAAGAAATTAAACTCTTTTTAAAACAAATGCCTAAGGAAAATACTCGGCATCAAGTGGAATGAATTCAAGAACAATGCAGAGATAAGACAGATGACTGAACAACAACCAGTCTCATGGGTGATCAGGAAAAGGAGATGGACATATGTTGGTCACTTGATGAGAAGAAATGATCACAGAATCCCAAAACAAGCTATCAAGTGGAACACAACAGGCCGAAGAAAAAGAGGCAGACCGCGCGAAACTCTGAAGAGGATATTATTAAGAGAGGCCAAATTAACAGGCATAAAATCCTTTGATGAGGTTGAAAAACTCGCCGAAGACAGGAAAAATTGGCGAACTAATTTTCGAGCTCTATGTGACGTTTAACGGCACGGGAAGGATATATATATATATATATATATATATAAGTTTGAAAGATGTACTGTTGCCGTTTACTTGACTTAAACTATTATCCTGACCATGAGTAGTCATACAGTTATTTACCTTCCGGGCATAACATTAGGTTCAGCGGTGCATTAGCCATTAAGCTTAAAAAAGTTCCTGGAAAGGCAGGAGGCTCGGCGTCAATGAAATGCCTTCATTCATTCATTCATTCATTCATTCATTCAGCTTTCCAAGCCATCGCGGCTCGTTGTTGCAGACAAGACTTGTCTCCCTTCCTCTCTGTTCTTAGTCTTCTCCTGCCAAGTGTCCTTTCCGAGGGCCCGTAGGTCGTCTTCCATGCTGTCACGCTACCGTTGTCTTGGTCTGCCTCTTGGTCTGTCTGTGGTTATCATTTCTATATAAGTCCTAGTTGTCTTTCTGTTCTATTCCACCCTCTCCAAGTGTCCTAGTCATCTCAGTTTGTTGTTTTTCATAATGGTAGCTACATGGAGACTGAAATAGCACGTGGATATTTTTTTTTATTTTTAATTTTTCATTCTTGTGATACAGGATTTCTAACCGGTCCAAACACTCTTCTCAAGATTATTTTTTTCAAAGATGAAAAGTACTGAAAAGTACATGTGTTTCATTTTGCTCTGTAGTGCTCCATGTTTCTGAGCCATACAAGACAACTGGCCTGTGTCTTGTATATGTTTAGTTTGATGTTGTGGGACAGAATGTTTTATTGCAACAAGTGTCTGAGGTCAAAATAAGTGTTGTTTCCTGCTTTGTATCCTAGCCCTAATTTCATAACTTACAATACTGGAGCTCTTGAATAATGCTCCCCAGTACTTAGAGTCACACAAGTACCGGAGAGCATTATTCTTTTAATCCTTATACCTTCTGTTTGAATCTCATTTTCTTGCTTGTTAGGCCTTAAGTATTCTCATGTATTCAGTTTTCTCATATTTTACATTTAGCTCCACTTTTTCTGTCTGTTCTTTGTTCTTTCGATTGGTTGAAGACTTCTGATGTCTCTTGTAAAGTTTCTATCGTCTGCATATCCTGATATTCTCGTTTTGACATTGATGATTTGTTCTTTATTTATCGTTCTTATAATTTTTTTTCTAGGACAAGACTGAACAGCTCTTTGCTTCAGGCTTGTTCTTAGTTGGATTGTTTTGATTTCCTTCCTTTATATAACGCCATGTTTTTTGTTTCCTCCATGCATGTTGTAGACTTCTTTTCTATACTTTATCTCAACAAAAAATATCTGGTCTGCTGTAGACCTTTTATTTCTGAATCAGTGAAATATAAACGGAACTGTATGTATAGATTATTGTTTCATGAGACAGTCATTTATAGCTACGATATATATATATATATATATATATATATATATAATTCGTATTCTTGTGGCACTAGCACAACTGTTTGGTCTGTGTCACATGATAACAGTAGAGATCTCAACTAGAGTGGAATTAGGCCATATGTCGGGAGATGGATGGTACACGTCTGCGGTGACGTGGTGCCCTTACTAACCGTTACTAAGTTTATCCTTGAAGCCTGGGTTTTGGTTAAACCATCGACATTCTGTCACCGCCTCCTTGTTATAGCTTCCAATGTTCTTTGTCACACCAGGAACCTGCGAACTAAGTTCATGTACGAGTAGATCAACTGCGGCGTTGCAGGATACAAGCACCCGGATTTTCTTACCTTCTGTCATGATTCACGACTTTCTGGTGAAGCACTTCACGGACCAAATGGCGTTCTAACTTTTAACCAAAGCGTGCGAATCTGACCAAATCATTCTCGTTTATTTCTGGAAAAATGTAAACTATTTCTGGGATACGCATATAAAATACTAATCAGGATGTGTTCCAGTCATGTTGGAAATCTCACATCCCAGTCAGATTTCTTAAAGAAGATATTTAATGAAATAAGGATTACTAATTGGTCCATATTTGGGATGTTGATCAAAGCAGTCTCATGTACAAGGATTAAGGGGGAAATGTCGTTATTCCAGCAGACAATCTATCGCGTGCTAGAAAGGGTTTTTTTTTCATAACCAGTATGATTCTCTACGTGATATCATATGTGCCCTTGATCTTCCAGTCAGTGAAATAAATTCCATTCCCTGAATAGGTGAATATCCACCATGTAACGGTACAAACAATAGGATATTTCATATTAATTTGAATCAGGACAACGATGATAAAAGAGCAGGTTTTTATTCAGCATCATCATCATCATCGCCTTTCACTCTCTTAATAAGCATAGGCCACGGATAAAGGCTCTCCAGTCATCCCTGTTCTTGGAATTATTCTATGCTTCCTTCCATGTGCATCCTTTGTCTCTAAGCACTGTCATAATTTCTCTTATTCAAGTTAGTCTAGGTCTTCCTCGTCTTCTATTTCCTTGAGGATTCCATGTCAGTGACTGTCTTGTTGTTCTGGTGTCGGTTTCCTCAGAGTGTGGCCAATCCACTTCCTAGGCATGATTTGTAGGTTCATAGGTTCTTGTCCTGTCCTTTCCAGCCTTACTCGTTCTTGATCTTGTCCTGCCATTTAATGTTTAAAATTCTCCTCAAGCAGTAGTTCATGAATGTTTGTACCTTCTAGGTTTTTATTTATGGGAATACGGAAATACGGTAACTAAATGAAATGAAATAAATCTGCCTGGTCAGTGCGGAGCCGATAGGCGTTTGTGGTCATGCTCTTCCACAGTCATGAGCTGGACTACTGTTTCTTCTTCATGCCATTTCATCAATCCATATATCATCTTCTCTCTTTGCTTTCCTCGGTCTACTTTTGCTCTCTACCACCCCCGTTTGGTTATCAAATATTCCAATCCACCTGCTCTCATGACATGTCGTTTGAATTTGGATTATCTCATCCTGAATCTTGTTACTGCTTTGTCTCTCTTCTTCTGCCTCTAATATTTTAATTAACTTACAATCTAGTGTCTACAAAAGATTGAATATTGTCAAGTAAAGTTAACGATAATTAGAAACTTAACACTGCTCAAACGCTGAAGCAGGTTATACTGCTTCTTCCCGGTGTCCTCAGAAGTACTCCTGACGTGTGTCTTGTATTGTGTCATGTTCCTGTAAGATATTGTGTCATGTTCCTGTAATATATTGTGTAATGTTACTGTAAGATATTGTGTCATGTTCCTGTAGGATATTATGTCATGTTCCTGTAAGATATTGTGTCATGTTCCTACAATGAATTGTGTCATATTTCTATAATGCATTGTGGCACGTTCCTATAAGACACTGGGCCATGTTCCTATATGATACTGTGTCTTGTTCCTATAAGACGCTGAGTCATGTTCCTATAAGACATTGGGTCATGTTCCTATAAGATATTGTCATGTTTCCATGAGAAACTCCAGTAGAAAACTGCTAAGACAGCAACACTAGAAGATCTGTCGGCCAAAGACAAAAGTCAAAGCTATTTTAAATACAGAACAAAAATTATAGAAAAGTGACAGAACAAACTATCAAAATTGGAACGTTAAAACTTCTAGGCCACGTGAAGTCAGACAGCGGAAACTGACCCAGGGAGCTAACAAAAGATGGCGGACGATCAAGTGGATCTTCAACAACAGAAAAATCTTTAGCCTCGAGCACACAAAGAGTAATTAAAGTGAAGTGTTCGTGTAAACTTGACTTTTCTAGATGGCGTAGGAGCAATGATCAGGCATTTTGAAGTGGAAGGAGGTTATGTCCTAATACAGCGAGCATACAGGACAAATGACTTTCAAATGTCACAGAGGCTGAGAAGTTGACATAAATGAAACTTTAAAATAAGAATTAATGAAAACAATTGCAACCACTGACTGCTGTATAAGATCATGTTAAGAGATACAGTTAAATAAGTTTTTGAAAAGCCACAGAAATACTCAAAATATCATAGAAAGAAGAGCGTGTGTCCTGTGGCGATGGTAATCCCCCAGACAGTTTTCGTGTATTTTCATTACTGATTGTTTCCATCAGTTTTCTGTCACCACGTTCATTTGCAACACTCATCACAAGCTGGGTTCTTCTTCATTAAACCTTTTGTTATATTTTATAAGTGCTTAATCCTGTAATATTTTGGATTTATGTTACGTGTGTCAACTGTTGGTATTATAGCTGAGCTGTTACTTCTGTAAGTGGTCATGTTTGTGTACTGACTTCTAGTGGTATGCTATTGTCACCTGGGTTTTTGTTTGTTACACGGTGTGTATCAATGTAATGTTAGTCACCTGGGAAGCAGTTATGCAAGTATCGCCTTAGTAAATAGTGATGTAATAAAGATGATAAGAGTTGTATAAAACTATGGACAGTATCAATGGAGGTAAATGAAGCTCCTACATAAATGTGTATCATCACGCAGAGAGGTGATTAACTGCACTGAAACTCCACAGAGTCCATGACAACATGATGATAATGATGGTTTGATGGAATGCAGGCTGATCTGGTGGCTTTCTGATAGGTGGAATGCAGTCTGATAAGGTGGCTTGCAGTCCAGTAAGGTGGAATACAGTCTGATAAGGTGGAATGCAGTCTAATGAGGTGGCCTGCAGTCAGATTAGCTGGACTGCGATATGATGAAGTGGCCTGCAGTCAGATTTGCTAGACTGCAATATGATGAAGCGGCCTGCAGTCTGATAAAGTGGACTGCATTCAGATAAAATGGACCGTAGTCTGACAACGTGGCTTATTCCATGTTGTTTATTCTATTCTGATTTTCATGGTTCCACGCCGTCGGCTTTTACGCCCAACATCAGTTGCCTGTGCTTGATGTCCAGAAGCTAGTGAGTCCCTGTTGTTGCTGCCGTACCAAGTGCGACGAAGGGAGCAAGATATTGCAGCGCTGCAGTAGCTTTTCCCGGGGCGTACAGGGATTTTAGGCTTATACCAACCTGATAAAAAAAAATGGAAGGCCAGGCTCCGATGTGCACTATTATGACAGCGTGGACAGTGGAGTGGCTAGGCCAGTTTTGTTCTGTTTTCTTTCTAGAATGTGCAAAAACTGCAAATTCCAGACTAGTTTTGTTTTTTTCCACACTGCGCAAAAACTCCAAATTTCAGACCAATTTTTGTTTTCCAAACTCAGGCCACAAAACCTCAGAACTGGAATTTGTGTTTTTAATATACTTGATAATTATGCTGCAGTTTTAATAAATTTTAAGTTTTATTATTTTTGACGGGTTATTTATTTTTATTGCTTCGTGGTCTAAATGATACCTGTTATAGACAACCAATTTTAGAACTAAGCGGTAAACAACGGCGGTCGTTGCATAATAAGAGAGGAGAGTGACGTGAACATGGCCTATCTATCATAATAAGAGAGGAGAATGAAGTGAACAGGGCCTATCTATCATAATAAGAGAGGAGAATGAAGTGAACAGGGGCTATCTATCAGACGTCAAACGCACTAACCATTGGCCGGCCCCCGACGTTTATTTACAAAATTGTCGTCGTGGTTCGGCGTTTATTAGAGACCGGCGTCTATTCAAAGCAGGTGTTTATTCGCAAGTTGCCACTTACGGTTCTGAATCATCAGTATTAGCCTATACCGTAAGTCTTTCCATATAATGACAGAGATTGACCCGGCGTTTATTTCAGACCCGACATTTATTTGAGGTACGAGTTTTCGAAAATGACTCTGGACTCCCCCCCCCCCCACACACACACACACAAACATATCCCTTACCACCACCCCCCTCCCCCGCTTAACACAGCAGGAGAATATTTCAGACCCGGGGTTTAATCGAGGAAATACGATATGTTAAAGTCATCATTTTTCGGCCGGGTAAGTTTAAGAAAATTCTCAACGTTTCAATTGTATACACTGAACACAATAGTTTTTTTGCGGATATTGTTGAGCTATACGGTGGCACTTGCTGGGGGAAAAAAAGAACAGGTGCGACAACACTACTACAGTAAACAGCCACAATATAATTACCTAAGGTACACTCGCCGAGAAAGTAAAACAGCCACAATATAAGTACCTAAGGTATACTTGCTGAGAAAGTAAAACAACCATAACATAAGTACCTAAGGTACATCGCTGAGAAAGTAAAACAGCCACAATATAAGTACCTAAGGTACACTCGCTGAGAAAGTAAAATAGAGGACAATCTGATAGCGTGGCCAAAAAAAAAAAAAGGATAATTCCCCGAAATATTCTTAAACAACACCGAATAAAATAAATATTAATGCAGTTTTATTTTTTCATAGCTGGGTTAGAAGAACTGGACTGAGCTTTGCCAAGACCATGCTCGTACTGACTGAGGTAGGAAAACTGTTCCAACGATCTTTAGTCTACAGGTGGCGTGACACTGCCTAGATATCTGAAAATAGATCTTGCTTTCAGAATCAGCTTTTAAAAATGTGTTGAGTAAATGTGAGTACGTGCTAGCTGTCGTGTACGTTTAAGTGATGTGACCTAAGGATGACAATTACTGTTTTGAAGCAGGATATCAGGAACCCACGCACGCCAGAATCATTGCTCACGAACCAAAGACAGCTCATTTTCATCGCTTAGAACGCTTTACTAAGCAAAACAAACCCAACTTCAACATTCGTTAAAGAAGATGAGAAGGAAAGCTCTGAAAAACAAAAGATTTTTTTAAAAAGAACAAGAGGAAAATGTGTATGAATTGGAGTCAAATGAAATAAACTGTTTTTGTTTTGTTTACTCGTGAGTGAGTGAGTGAGTGAGTGGAAAAGAATGGAAACATAAAACTTGTGGCGCTAAAAATCAACCCACATACTTTCAGTGAAATCCGTGTAAGCTGATTCTGTCGAACATTCAGCTCTGTTTCTCAACTCTGTCATGAGGTGCTATAGCGACAGGCGTTGGCGATCACGCTTCTTCATAATGGATGTTTTCTTTCAGTCAGGCTCCATCAGACTGTCCGTGACCTCTCCTAGTCTTTCTCCTATTTCACTTAATTTATCTCTCCTGTTGTCATGTTTTCAAGTCTTTCCATTTTCATTATGTCCAATGAATGCTGGTAGTCTTTGTGTTATGGTCTGGCTTTTATTATGCATATCTCGTTTGTTATCTTAACCCATGACACACTGAAAATTCTTCAGAGAAATTAAATTTACGTTATCTCTGGTGATCTCTAGATTTGTCTGTTTGCATTCTTCTTGTCTTTGCTTTCTCTTTTTTAGGTAATGGTGCATATGACATCTTGTGAGGCTTCACCATGTCACTGGACATCAAGATACGTTTACATACATATTTATCAACATCCACACTCTATAAACAATGACAGTCTTGTTTTGTCGTGGTTTGTATAAACCTTTCGATTTAACTGATTAAAGTTATCTAATAATAGTAATGTATACTCGTGTTTCTACCATTAAAAAAATGTCGTGCAATAAAGGCATTTATAACTCCAATGAGGTTTTAACAGAATCACAGACATCGTAAATAAACTCGTCGAATGCGGTGCATGTACTGTGACATTGTCGCGAAGATGGCACAGAAGAGGTGGAACGATGAAGATGGATTCTGCTGGACAGAGTTCGCTGGTCAGAGTATTAAACAAATGCCTTCTAATGTCTCTTGATCACAGATCTAATAAATACATCTCCTCACATGATATTTTTCTTGATGTTACATTATATTATCTGACTGGACAAAGGGTGAATCTGAAGAATGCGTCCGAACAGTCAGTTGGTCTCATTGACCAACAGCGATCGATCACCATGTGTGAGCTTTAGAGACAATGGGAGGTTTGGCCACGGAAAGGTGGATAGATGTTGTAAAGTAAGAGGCTAGGATTTTAAACAGTAGTAAGCGCTCTTTCGACCAGATCATCAGGATAGTATTTTCGACCAAAATATATAAACTAGGAAAAAAAGTAGGAACAGATTTATTATTTAAAGATTACACAGTTGTGACGTTTCGGCGCGGTGCATATTGTTTGTGTTCCTATCGACAAAAAGGCTATTTTGTGACGTTTCAGCGCGGTGCATATTGTTTGTGTTCCTATTGACAAAAAGGCTATTTTGTGACGTTTCAGCGCGGTGCATATTGTTTGTGTTCCTATCGACAAAAAGGCTATTTTGGTTCTGTGCCGTTCCAGAAGCTGAGATAAGTCATTTGCAATTTTTAATTAATTCTTTTCATTTTTTATTGTTTTGTTAACATCAAATTAATGTGAATCTGTACTTTGTCTCCTCTCTCTCTCTCTCTCTCTCTGCTTCTTCGTCCTGTTTGTTTTTGTTTGATAAAAGCTCGTGCCGAAACATCACAACTTTGTAACCGTTAAATAATCAAGCTGTTCCTACTTTTTTTTCTAGTTTATACATTTTGGTATCACGGCTTTACTGCAGTGCTTTGTGTATATACTTATACACTAATTATTGTGTGTTACAAAGTATTTTCGACCAGACCATCAGGAAACTATTTTTCCTCAGTGTGCAGAGCTGTTGTATTTTGATCTGAATGAGTACATGAAGGTTGGAAGATGAATCTTATAAAATGAATACTGATTAACATCTATGGAGGTCTTTCAGACTATGAATGGATGCATCAGACTCACAGGCTTATTATAACATTTTATCAGTTGTCATCATTATCACTTCGATGAGCTTCTAAAATAGAATATCTACTGTCTGAACTCTTATAATTATTAGATAAAGTAGTATATCCAATCCCGCCGAAACACTAATATCTGTCACACTGACATTTGATGTATATGTGTAATTTCCTGCTCTATAATTATGCTCTTATTAAGGTCATGGAAAATACGGGCATAACACCGTATTCCTCAATATGCCTTAATGGCATGGGAACGAGAATTTTACCTTTTTATAATTAAGCTCTGCTGTATTGGCTGCAATATGTAATACTATGGAAATGTTATGTTCACACACTGGATACTACCTCTGCTTTTCTCAAGATATATGATCCTCTCTCTGTTACTAGTTACTACTAACTTTACTTCACCTACGGTCGAGATTTTACCTTTCAACTACAATCTCTTTCTACGTCTGTTTAACTTACTCGCTTCAAAGACTTACTTTCCCAGGAACGATCATTCTCTCAGTGGCAAATAGCAGCACAGTAGCAGCAACCTAAGTTACGAAGACTTTACTGGTGCACGGGGTGAACGATGTGACGAGTATAACAGTGGCATAATATAATCCAAGAAGACATGACAGGACGAAACTCCAACTCAAAACAGCATAGAATAAGTTCCAAGCTACTACTGACGTCCACAGACTTCGTCGCCAGCAGAACTTATATTATATTTCTATTCTACTAATCTACCACAATACACAACTACATGTTTTCACAGACAAGAACTCCCCTATCCGAAGCTCAAACTTCACTGTCTCGAAAATTCTGATCTCTATTTCACTTTTCTTTTTCATAAATTATCCGTGAAGCATGTCTGGCACGAAATATGCAAGAGTAAAACTTAAAAGGGAATAAATCTAAGCACAAAACTATCGATTTCTATGGAACATAACCCATTTTATCCCGACTTTCCCATTCGAAGATGAGTTGTCTAACTTCCATTCTATCCTTCTCTGAAGACTTATCTTTCTTTCTACCATTCTATATTCTATTACATTTCAATTATCCGATACTACAGGTTATCTGACAAGACCATGGACAAGTTAACAACAACATAATTTCATATCAAAAGTCGCGACATTTCACTGCCGACACAATTTGACAACTTAGATTCCAGGCAATGATAGTCTCGCTGTCATTACTCTATTTCTGGTGTTGTCAGAAGTATAAAACGTTCAGCTTCGGAAAGTTTTGTTGTTTAGTCTCATTATGGTGAGTTAAATAGGAAAGAGCATAAAAAAGACAAAGGGCAGGCATTTGTGGAAAACCCTTTCGGAAGCCCCATGTGCCCTGGGCATTTAAGGTTCACAGACAGACAGACAGACGGACGGACGGACAGACAGACAGACAGACAGACAGATAGACAGATAGATAGATAGAGAGAAATGAGTTAAAGGAGAAAAAAAGGGCGGTCTCTACGAATAAAAAAAACTTGAAGAGTTGGAAGATGATGGATCAGTGAAGGAGTTAAAGTTCTTGAGCCGTTACTAGCCTACAAGGAACAGCAACCTAAAACTCTTGATATGTTACTAGCCTACGAAGAACAGCAACCTAAAACTCTTGATATGTTACTAATCTACAAGAAACAGCAACTTAAAACTCTTGATATGTTACTAGCCTACAAAGAACAGCGACCTGAAACTCTTGATATGTTACTAGCATACAAATAATAGCAACCTCAAGCCATTGATAAGTTACCAGCCTACAAGAAACAGCAACCTAAAACTCTTGATATGTTACTAATCTACAAGAAACAGCAACTAAAAACTCTTGATATGTTACTAGCCTACAAAGAACAGCGACCTGAAACTCTTGATATGTTACTAGCATACAAATAATAGCAACCTCAAGCCATTGATAAGTTACTAGCCTACAAGAAACAGCAACCTAAAACTCTTGATATGTTACTAATCTACAAGGAACAGCAACCTAAAACTCTTGATATGTTACTACCCTACAAAGAATAGCAACCTAAAGCCCTTGATATGTTACTACCCTACAAAGAATAGTAACCTAAAACTCTTGATATTTTACTACCCTCCAAAGAATAGCAACCTAAAGCCCTTGATATGTTACTAGCCCATATGGAACAGCAACCTAAAGCCCTTACTGAGACTGCTGCAAACTACTTGATGTTAACAAGACACCGACAAGACATTGCTGTCATGGGACTGTAGGCAAGCAAACTTCCATAATGCAGTTTCTGAAAACGTTTTGTTTTCATTTTAAAGAAGCTAGGGTTTTTAATGCATATTTATTGTGTGACTGCCACTGTATATAATCTTCCAGAATTCTACATCGGATAATTTCCTTGTTTACATCATAGTTTTAACTTGTTTGTGTAGTAATGAATTTACTTTTTAGCGTATATTGTTTTTCTTTCATTTATTTTAGGCCCCTTGTAGTCCGCTCACATCATATCTATATTATCCAATTCTTTCGCTTTATCCGGCAGCACGTAGGATGATCGGGGACTTTTCGGTAGTAGTAACAGTATAGTTCTGGTGATAGTCTAGCATTTATTGTTATACTTTTATCTGTACTCTGCTAGTAGTAAAAGGAAGAGATATACGAGTAGTAGGGCCTGTAACCAGTGAACTGTCTTATTTTGTGGAGAAAAAAAAAGTTTTTAAGCGGCGAATTGTCTTATTTTGTGGATAGAAAAGTGGCTATAACTGTCTGCCTGTGTACATGTGTATTTGTTTCTGTTGTTTTTTCTTTGTCATTATAGCCACTTATGTGTTTTGTCCACATCATAGTACTCAAGTGCAGCAAACACATTTGCGGGAAAACGGCGAGTGTATCTAGATAAATCTACATCCTGGTAGCTGGTCACGCACGGATGTAGCGGGAGTCGTTCAGATATAAAGTCCAACGCCAGGACTTCTAGAGAAACATACAAACACGGGAGACAGGTATATGAGTGAGATACAATATGTGTACAACTAAAGTGATCCAGTATAACAATATCAATATTATTATTGATTTAAGCCTCTTTTGTGCTCTTAGAAATCATTCCTAATTTAGCCAGCATCAGATAATGAAATCATATACATTTTAAGTATAATTAGTGTGTGTATATTATTTATTTCCTCGTTTAAATTTTATAGTCAATATACGAGAACACTCATACATACATACATACATGTATATAAAATTGTGAAAACAACCTGCACATCTTACAGTGCAGCAATTTGTTATGGGCTGTGTGGCGTAGCGTGGGAGATAAAAATGAGTGACTGGTGGAATTCTGTGTTTTATCTCCACGCATAGTTTTAGGCGCATGGCTAAGCAATTGGATCATACTTGGTTGTAAGTAGATGTTCCAACAACACTGTTGTTCTTTGTTCTAGATGTATTTGTATCCAAGTATTCCAGGTACTGGGTTTGTTTTGTTTTTTTTTTGGGGGGGGGGGGGAATTGGTATATAGAACAAGACCAGATCTTTACTCTAAGAATAATACTTGCAGAACATAAGAAACGATTAATCCTGAACTTCATAGACTTTAAAAAAGCATTTGATAGCATACACAGAAATTCATTGTGGAGAATTTTAAGACTATATGGAATACCATCTAAAATTGTCAACATCATTAGAGATCTCTACAACGGATATATCTGTGCGGTCAAGACAGAAGAAGGAATGAGCGAATGGTTTCAGTTTGAAACAGGCGTGAAACAAGGATGTATATTATCTCAATTGCTTTTTGGAATTGCTATAGACTTTATAATGAAAAGATGCTGTACAGGTAAAACTGGCACTGATTGGGTACATGGGACCCAAATAGAAGATCTTTATTTTGCTGATGACATAACTCTTATCAGTGACAATGTGAAATTGATGCAGGAAAAAAACAGATTCCCTGTCTTCCTTGGCTAGCAAAATAGGTCTTGAAATTAACAAAGACAAAACAAAAATGATGAAACTTCTCATTAATCAAGAAGGAAAAATATATGTAGAAGGAACAGTTATTGATGAAGTAAACCAATTTGCATACCTCGGCAGCTACACTGACCAAGACGGTGACACCAGGAAAGAAGTTAGAATTAGAATTGCAACAGCAGCATTGTCCTTCAAAAATCTCGAGAACATATGGAATTCAAAAGTTATAAGCACAAAAACCAAGTTAAGAGTATTCAATTCAAATGTGATATCCACTCTCAATTATGCATGCGAAAGCTGGAAATCAACTAAAGAAATAAACAAGAAATTAGCCTCTTCTGAAAACAAATGTCTAAGGAAAATACTTGGTATAAAGTTGAACAAATTCAAGAACAACACAGAGATAAGACAGATAATTGAACAACAACCTATCTCATGGGTGATCAGGAAAAGGAGATGAACATATGTTGATTATATGATGAGAAGAAACAATCAGAGAATACCAAAACAAGCTATCAAGTGGAACACAACAGGTCGAAGAAAAATAGGTCGACCGCGTGAAACTCTGAAGAGGACATTGTTAAGAGAAGCCAGTTTAGTGGGCATAACATCCCTTGATAAGATTTAAAGACTCGCCAAGAACGGGAAAACTTGGCAAAGGACTATACGAGCCCTATGTGACGTTTAACGGATGTAAGATATAGCAAAAGTAATGTGGAGTTTATTAATATGTGGATCTTTTGCTGCGGAACACAGAAGCTCACAGCAAACGAGTTGTATTATATCATGATAAATACTGTTTTCTACTTTTCCCTGTAGGTAATTTTCTTAATATGCTAAATTTTATTGTTTGTAGTATTCATCATCATCATGATCAGGCACCATGTCGGTTGACGTTAACGATCTTACTTTTCTACAGATCTCGTTCCTTGATATTTTTCAGCGGCTCATTTGGTGACTCGAGTTAGACTGTTCATGATTTTATTTCCTCCTGGTTTTCCCCTACATCTTTTCCCATTTATCTTCCCTGTTATTGTGTTGTTTTCAAACCCTCTTCCTCATAATATATGTCCAAAGAATGATGCATGTCCTTTTCTTATGTATGTGATTAGGTTCCTAGTGTTAGCCACTACTTAACTCTTTTGCTCCAAAACAGTGCTGGCACGGTTGGTACATCGTGCACACCTACGCAAATCAACGCTAAGAGAGATATTTAGGCTTAGTGTAAATGAAATAGAAAGCAGGACATTTCTAGCCTAGTCCATCTTTCTTTTTCAATTTAGAATAATTTACTTCTGCTTTCTTTCTACCGAAATTTCCCAACAAAATGTATTCTAGTATTGCATGCAAAATGACTCTTGCGTAAAAGGGTTAATCCCCGTTTTAGAATGATTACTAAACGTTCAGAAGATCGACAAAAATCAAATTTGGTTTATGAGTCTACGTATATATATATATATATATATATATATATATATATATATATATATATATATATATATATACAATCATTACATTTTTTTGCTATTTTGAAGAAACATATTTCAGTTAGTAATTTTCCTACATTTTTAATTTCGTTTAATTGAGTACTGCTTTCAGATTCTGAGTTATTTTAGTGTAATGTTAGTTTTTTTTTTTCATTCCTATATTATTTTGCCGTATCTTCATTCACTCAGTTTTTTTCTTTATGTTATGAAAGAGAACCATAATCTGCAGACTTTTTTTTTACGGCAGCCTAATCTGTTTCAGTAACATACATTCTTGTACGTGTCGTTCCGTGACTGAATGGGTTTCTGAGACAAAATCTACTCTCTTCTTTCACTCCCCCCCCAAAAAAAAAAAAAATTAGATGTAAAAATGCTTGTCCGATGAGGAAACCAGCGACCCATAGCTGATATGCCAGCCTCAGGGTCAGCGAACCATAGCTAACCAAGACCCTGTCCCACCTCTCCGTGGTACCCTAGTAACCGGCCTAGCCTGGCTAACGGGGCAGGGATCGCCATAGTCCTCATGGTGGTGGAGTCTGCTAAAGAAGCATTGCACACGTCCTGCTTTTTAACAGTACTGCGGGACTGAAAAGTATCCATAACCCGCTCCCACACCGATACGATGTTGTGCCTCAATACCTTCACAGCATCGGCTGCAAAGAACACCAGCTCACAGTTACAGGGAGTTCGTACAAGTATAAGTTCATTAAAAAAAACACATTTTATTTAAACTGAACTACGTTTCCTGAATTTGACCTCTTTTGATCTTTCACTGTATCCCACACTCTACTAATTATATGTAAAATTATGTTTCGAAGTAAAGGTTATTGTACGGTAATATAATGTCTCCCTGATCCGTGCCAGTCAGGCATTGGTCGCCGCTTATGTCCATAACCATCTGTCCTTTGTTCTTTCTGTAAGATGTGCGCTAGATCGTGCTCCATGCCACTCCCACTCTTTTAGTCCGTCAAGTATCTTGTTTCTTTGTCTTCCTCTGCCGTCCTTTGTCCCTCCAGTTTTCTCGTTGTCACCAGGTGTTCCAGTTTTCCTCTTCTTGTGTCCTACAAATCTGGATTGTCCTGAATTGTGGCATATCTCTCTTTTGCCTACCCTCACGTAGAACCTTACTTAGATAATCAACATTATCCCATTTTTTTTATTTAAAAAAAGGGTTGGGGGAGGGGGGAGGCATTATAGACGGGATGCGGAGAATTGTTCACATCTTTTGGTAGTAGTTATAGGTTAGACAAAATACTAGAAACTAGTCTGGTCATATTTTTGCCTTAAATTGTAATGTAAAAATCACTTAAAGTTTCATAGTATCCCAAACAAAGTGGAAATTCATCAGGTGTCTAACTGGGTTGTTTATGATGAAGTTAGTGGGGGGGGGGGGGAAGATGTGTGTGGGGGATGTGCTGGGGGTGGGGTGAGAAAATATCGCACTGGAAGCTTGCGAACTATTTCTTTCTTTCTTTCTGTTAGATTTAGTAAAGAACATAAAAGCCTGGTAATTTTGTTGCTGATATTCTTTCCTCCTGCACACGAACCAGCCTTCTTTTATGCCCGCATGGGCTTGCTAGATAATTTTACCACGTCCGTGGTGAGGGTTGTTTATTAAAATAGCCAAAAGGCCGAGAACTAGCCTTTTTTCCCTTTTTTTTCAGACTCAGTGATTGATCTATCAAGATCTTGCACTGTGCAACATAGAAAAAACTCTTGCGAGTAATCGTTGTTGCTGTCATCATGTGTCAAGTTTTAAAAAAATTTTTTTTTAATAAATATATATTTTCCCACAACCCTTTTTCTCAACAGAACCCGACTATAAGGAGTCACACATGTTCCTATAATCCCTAGAGATTTTTCCCCTCTCTCCTTTTCTCACTCTCTCCCTTCATTATCTTTCTCTCTGGTGATGTACAAGATCTGTGTTTGGCCAAGGCCTTCTCTTTCATTCATGGGATGTACATGGAAATATAATTTATGCGCTCGAGTCACCTGTACTTGGGTCAACGCAGCCGGAGCGCAATGGAAGGTTATGGTCAGGTAAACAGTTAATGAAAAAAAAACGTGAACAGTGTGAAAGAACATGAGTTGGGGATGATTGCCCGTGAACTGAAATAATGAAATGGTGGGCTTGAACTAAAACATGAAATGATGGTAATCGTATGATATGTACATCTGAAGTTAACATTTAACCACAAATGGGGGTGGGGTGGGGGTATTGCCAAAAACTAGAAAGTAGTTGAAAGCCGTAACAATTTTTTAAAGATGTACAGGAAAATTTCTTTTGTAAAAATTCTATTTTCAAACATGGCCCTATTTCTACATGACCAAACAAGATGTCTAAACTCTGCAAGGAGGATGATAGACTGTGTATGGCTGTTTGTTTCTCTTCGAGGGATGGTGTTCAACATTATTGCTCTATACATGTCTACTTTCTCTGCTGTTCTTGATACTATCTCTTGAGTCAACAGTTTTAAGGCTAAAGAAACAGTTCTGCACTCAAAGAAGATGTGTTCTTCCGTTTCTTGTGTGTTTGTTCTACATAATCTACATCTGATAAGTCTGTCTTTTTTTATTTGTGGTATGTTTTATTTGAACAGACTAATGATAGATGATAAATGAATAATGTTTTATGGCATGTTTTATCATGACTGCTATAATGTTTCTTTGCCACTGATGTTACTATTTGATGTTGTAGTAACAACAGGCTGTTGAGTCAATGAAGCTATCTGAGGTCCTCCCAAGACAGCAGCACGCACACCAACACTCATTTCATCAGATATGGGGCCGCTTTGTATTACAACAATCTTCTGGGTGGTTGCTGCACTGGAGGCGCTGCTAAGAGGCGCTGACTGTGGGTTGACAAGTTTCACAACTGGCGTGATGGTTGTTGGTGGGGCTATGGGAGTTGCAGGTCGTGCCTGAGAGACAATGACAAACTTCTGTCCTATACCAGTTGGGGTTGATGGTAAGGATGGCAGTGGGCGTGGTGTAAGGGGAGCAAGAGTTGGGGTTGGAGTAAGAAATGGTGAGGTGGGAGGAACTGGTGTGCTGGGCTGCTGTATAACAATCTGAGCAGGTCGCTGTTAAGTTGAAGAGATGATCTGGGAATAGCTAGGGTATGAACCGCTGAAGCAGTTGCTGCAGGGTTTTTCTCCTTCTGGATAAACATTGAGTACACCATTGGACCAAGATAACCGTATGCCACATTAAACTCATCTACAGTCTCTGTGCTGTTAAGAAATGACTTTAGTACCACTGGAAGGTATTCTAAAAGTTGTTTCTTGATGTGCTCTGCAGCTATTTTATCAACATTTAGAGCAGAGCCTTCATTAACAGTCTTAATCCTCTCTCCTAGAATGCAAATATATGGCAGCAAGCAGGACTTGATAACCTCTGGTACCAGCTCTCCTAGCACAGCCAAAGCTCCATACTGTGTGGCCAAGGCAACCTTCCCACTCTGTATTGCCTTGCTGAACTTCTTGTTAACCCTAGCCTGGATTGTTGATAAGTCTGTCACACCAAAAACTCTCGCCACATGGCGACAATGGGATTAATCTTCTGTCTCCGTGAGGTGATAAATAAACGTTAGAGAGTGGATAATTTTTTGGGGCGTGTAGAGTTTTATATTTCAGCGGTTTTTATTATTATTATTATTATTATTTTTGTTGTAAGCCGGCTTTTAAAATGTACGGATGGTCCCGATTGTCCCATTATTTCGTGAACACGCCATCGTTTGTCTTGATATACTAACAGCCGCATGTACAATATACACTGGCTTTAGATATTCTCCCTTTGCAGGGATTTACACATCCCTTTCACCCCCCCCCCCTCAAACCACAAATTCTGACACCAAATCTTATATCAGTAACTACAGGAAAACAGCTAAATCGATCTATAAACAACTGGCTCCCATTGCTTCGTGAATACAGTTCGCGCTTGTTGACCATTCCAATTAAATATCGTCTAAAGCAATCTTCGAAGATTGGTGACAGTTTTATCCACGAATCGAGTTGGAAGCTGCATTCAGTCTTCCAGGTTTTGCACAGTTACATAACATACTTCTGGGACTTTTAGACTAGATTGCAAAATCAGTAGGCGCTGTGATGATTTCCTTCTTTCACACCATGAAACTGAAACTCGGCGTTTCTTGTTGAACACAAACACTGGTTGCCTAACAAAGGCGCAGAACACAGGCCTGGAGCTGATCACAGGAGGAATGAAGATCATTCCGATCACGGAGATGTATAAATACACACAAATTCAACCTCTTGAGGTCAGACACACACAAAAATCTAATGATCCACACAAAAAGGTTGATACGACTAAAAACCCATTCTATGAACAAAAGAATTCAGGAGACTGAAAAGAACCAGCTTCAACCATCTGACAACACAACTGCAACAACACGGTAAAGATCTCCTTCCACCTCTCATAAAGAAAATGAACCACTCCAAACTGTGGTGGAGCACAGTCACTGTGAAAAGATAACAGTCCTCACAGAGGTACCAGAAATACACAAAAAGGACCACCTAATAACACCTCAGATGAAGACACTGACCCAGGAGCTGACTGACAGCAAATACAATCCAGCTGAATGGACACATGTGTACACAGATGGGTCTGCAGAAAAAGCAGTAAAAAATTGAAGTGGGGATGTTTACATAGATTGGAGGCAAATCAAAAAGGTCTTTGCGACGGGAAAGATTTTCTCCAACTACAGGGCAGAAACAACAGCCCTCCTTGAAGCCCTCAGAACACTTAAAACAGAAAACCAACAGCCACCACAGAAAATAGCCTTCTTTACAGACTGCAGGGCACTTCTAGAATCACTAAAACAACAAACAACCCACCGGCAAACATACAGGAAATCACAACAGAACTGAAGCACCTTACACTGTCAACAACTGTGGCGCTACAATGGGTACCATCCCACTGTGGAATACCTGGCAATGAAATAGCTGACATCATACAAAGGTGGCAGCAATCAAGATCAAACAAATCATCCAGTAAACTACTAAGAGGCCAAAACCACAATCTGTAACCAGTGCAGATCTGAATGGAAGAAACAAATGAAATGCAACAACGAACCAAATGCAATACATCAACTACAAAGACATCAGCAAATCATCCTCTTTAGCCTACGGACAGGCCATTGCAGACTACTAAGCCACCTACATCGACTCAAAATGTCACACACAGGCAAATGTCCATGTGGCAGTGGAGTCCAGGCTCCAGAACATATCCTTCAATAGTGCCCAAATCATGCGAACTTGAGACGAGAAACATTGTCGAGGACACAAGCTTGATGTAAAAGCTTTGTGGCTCCTGTCAGGATCTGGAGAGGACTTCGAGTTTTGCCATGTCGACAGGGATCAGGATCTGATGTAACCAAAACCCCTGAACGAAGAAGAAGAAGAAGAAGAAAAAGAAGAAGAAGAAAGAAGAAGAAGAAGAAGAAGGAGGAAGAGGAGGAGGAGGTGGAGGAGGAGGTGGAGGAGGAGGAGTCTAACAATAGTCATTTTAATAAAATAAATTAAGTTCTCATCGGTGTGATTCCGAACATGCGATCTGTCATAGTTTCTGTTAAAAAATCTATGAGTGATTTTTTTTCTTAACTTTTTGCAGATTGTAGGATCTTCTTCACGGCTTTCTCTCACTAAGATCTATTTAATTCTCCTGATTCTCCTTAGTTTGCACCTTCCCAGTCTGAAGAGTAAACGGAAGTTCATTGAATTATGCCCTGTTTTAGACGATGGGTCATGATAATTCTTTTTGTCATGCGGTGTCACAGAGATTCATTACTCTTGACACATCGGTCATGTATGTAAGGTTTTTCGTGCGCTTTTTTTTAACATTACACGTTTACATCCTATTCGCCTATGTTTCTTCAGTTAACTTTATAGCGTTAATTATTACTGGAATTAACTAGCATAACTGACAGATTGGATTATATAATGTAAGTGGAAATTAAGATACAAAATATGCGGAATCCTTATCCTACTATGAACAACAAGCCCATTTATGTAAACTAAGAGCCGACAAAGTCCCACTCTGCGCTTGCCAAAAGAGACTAGATTCCAGACCTCATCCAGCAAAACTACAGTCTATAAATAATTAACAAGCTAAAACTAGCCACAAGAAAAAAAGAAAGACATGGATGGGGAACTGCAATAAACGCCATGAATAAGTTTTGCTAACAAGTATATTCATGTAGGAGCTTTTGTTTTGGTGGCTGAACACATAAACTGGATGCAGATGAATAAGAGGAAATAACTGATCTCTACCAGATATGCATGGTCTTTTCGTCAGTGTAGATGACAGCTAATGATACAGTGAGGAAACGAATAGCGTAATTTAGAAAAGAAAGGCTACGTTGCGGTGATTTTCCTTACAGTTAGTAGAGCGAACTACATTTGACTGGACTAGATTTGGTATGATGTCATTGTACGAGCAGTTTCCTATAGCTTCAGGTATCTTCAGCCCGGTATGAGAGGACCACTGGATTAGAGTCAAGCAGTTCATATCCAATGGCAGAAAGGTGTGTTAAAACAAAAGACTGAACTTTTGCTATAAAGACATAATTGCTCATTTGACATTTTGCGTACTGCTTAGTTAAGCTATTGTCATGTCTCTGTAAAATTTTTAACAAGTTTGAAACAAAATTTCACAAACATACGTTGTTCTTTTAGCTCCTTCATTGCCATTTTGTCACTAATCTAACGAATTACAAGTGCTCATTTCAGTGGAAGTAGCTCGACGAATAATGCTCATAGCTGAACGAAACAAATGGCAATTTGTTGTCAAGACTTACTGTTAAGTGCGCTCAGTAGCCGCACCACGCCCTCTGTGTCGGTTGATGCGCTGTCTAAAATTTCGTTCATTTTTTTTTACTTCAGCACACCTCGTATATAACCTGGATTCTGCAAACACTCTACCACTATAAAGTAATATGTCAGCTCATCGCAATGAGCATTGTAACGTAACTGTAGGCTATTAGAAGAAGAAAACTACTTCTGCTTGCCTTGTTTCTTGCCCCTTTTGGATATTTATTTCTCTAAACTTAAGCTACTAACAAGTCATTATTTTAAAGGACTGAGTTGTTGCTTAATGGTTACTCATAATTTCTTTTTGTTAGAGAGTTGAGGCTTCCAATTCAAGAAGTAATCAAGTTTTAGTAATAGAAATAAAAGCCAGACTATGACAATTACTCTAATAGATCTATTATTGCATTTCTGATGCTTTTTTCCCTAGATTATGTGAATTTAAAATACGTGAAATATTTATTGTACACAAAAGTCTCGTAAAAAAGTCGATGTATTTGAGTTCCTCCACTTACCACCCATTCAACATTATACAGATCCAAATGTACTGACCTGACAATATTTAAACATAATGCGTCATTCAGATTTATAGGATATTTCACATCTTTTATAATTTTACCATTTCTCTCCCCCTTATTCTATCTTTTTCTCATTTCTGTTTTTCAGCATTTTCACAATGTTTCAGTTATTCACTCCTGATTTTTCGAATCCTGCTGTTGTTAGATCTCACGATTTGACATTCTTAATTGAATTTTGTTTCTGTTAAGCTTTATTTTCTAAACATAAATTCCGAACGTCATAGTAAGCTAGCGTGACCATGACATTCTTGCAGTGTTCCCATAAATTATGGAGGTTCATTACTTAAACCACCAATCGTGTTTTTTGCTGCTCAAAATCTGGCAAAAGCTGCAGATAGCATAAAATCATTGACTCTCAGCCTGCGAGTATGACAGAGTATGCGAGTATGCACAAACTCTCTCTCTCTCTCTCTATATATATATATATATATATATATATATATATATATATATATATATAATCTTCCATGGAAGTACATCATTAACATAAGATTTTCATCACAGCATGTACTAGAGGTTCACGTGGCCTGTCCTCACCGAGCTCCAATAGTGTCGACAACTGCCACATTGTTATGTAAATATACCAAACTGCAAAAGTAACTGGCCAGTTTTAGAGTTTAATATTCTTACAAGGAAGAAACTGTGACAAAAATAATTGTTACTATAAGCAGTCACAGATCATAAGTGACTATCAAGATTTTCTTGCAGGCAATCTGATCGAAGGCCATGCACATGTCAATGACTCCAGAAAGAGCCATACGCTGTAAACTTTACGAAGTGAAAGTTCAGACAGTGCTATCGTTCTTGAACGAGTCACTTCTAGTCTTGTAAATGGAGATAGTTACCACGTGCTCGTTTGAAATAACTCAGTTATGCCAATAACAGTGCTAAATGACCGCCTGAGACCTGTTGGAATGTAAGAAGGAAGCTAGGAGTTTGGTGTGCAGCGTACATCACTTTGTACGTGGTAGAGGCGATTCTGTAAAATGGAAGGATATGCAATCTACCTAGGCATAAGTCTATAAGTACCTACTCGTCAGTACCGCTACATTGTTGTGACCACTTACGAAATCTACTTCTACCTGCCACTGTCACTGCTGGTAATAAAGAATGTGTTCCAGCTCATCATGTACGACTCTGTATCCCCATGGACACTGAGTTTCACTTCAACAGGATAACGCCCGTCCTCCGAGCAGAGTCTAAGCCTGCACAGACTGACTTAAAAGTCGTGGCTAGCAAACAGCCAAATTTCCTAGATATGGCTCCAAGTGAACATGAATCAGATAAACTCTAAGACAGGCTTCAGTGCCTGTTTGTAGCCCCACAAAGCTTCGGGAGGTGGAGGTAACCTTCCGTGAGCCCTCAAACCTTCTTCGTTAGCCCGGATGGCTCCATGAGATGTTGCTATCAGTCTTGTACTGGTGTCAGTGACGACAACACAAGATATTATGGGAACTTCTGTTTTGGAGTGACATCGGACTGCTGCTGCTGCCACCTGCTCAGTATTGTACTTGATCTTGATATTCCTTAATTACTGTTATACTAAAATAAAAGTGGTTTGCCATTATTACATCAAATTCCTGCTGTTGTCTTTCATTAAATGTGATGAAACATTCTTTGCCTGGTCATTTGTAATATGCTGTGTAAAAAATGTGTCTACATGCTTTGTATGAAAGCAAAAATGACAGATTCTGATAAGTATTAGCTACAACAAATTATGTCTGGATTCTCAAATCTGGACATGTTTCATTATGAACAGCATGACCATTGTAATTACCTTCCTGTTTCCAATTTTGTTGCAGGAGACACAGCAGACTGTTGAACTCCCGAAAGTCTTATAACCAGTAATCAAAGATGCCGCTTACGAGTCTTGTTACATTTGTTGTACTTTTCGGTGAGTACTAAAACTATATGATTTTATAGCGATAAACCGTCTTTATATTTGTGATATAAACTTTGTTTGCCCCCGTAAGCCCATTTCCTAACTAGCAGTTTTCTCAGAGACAAGCCAAGGAAAACAATGCGATCTCATTTTTCAAATACATTCCTTGCGACAGGACATTCGTGAAAGTTTTAACTGAAACAGGATCTATGGTTTACCAGTGTTTACAGACGTGGTGCGTACTCCCAGCTGGGGGAGGAGGGCAATTAGAATAAGTCATACTATATTTTTTTCAGAACTTGGTTCGCTATTATGCCACGCGGAGGTGGAGTGGGTGGGGTGCGGGGCATCAAAATCTTTGAGGCTTGAGGTGTGACATGATCCAAGAAAGGTTCCGAAACACTAGTATAAACATTATAAATTTCACCGAACTGGTGCTAGACACAAGCGTTACAAAAAAGCACAACAGAAACTGTAAATCATCATAGAACAGACGTCAACAGTTGCTTTACATTGGCCGACACAAATATGAGGCGGGCTTGTCTAAAGTGCAAGAGCGTACTATAATTTGTGCTGCAGTCGAATCCAGAATCTGAGCAACTGTAATACGGTGCTCCCTTTTGCTTTAAACATTAGGATATAACTTATTCTCTTGATGTCTTCTTCGCTCCTTTAAAAGAAATTTAAAAAAAAAGACCTGTGAGACATTTGCCTTGACACAGGTGACACGACCAAAACAACATTTCATTCTCAGAGCTCTATTATTCTTCATTTTGCTACTTTAAACATGGACGTTAAACTAATGTACCCTGCCACAAATGCTTGTTGAGGCAAAAAGATATTTCTTGACAAAGTTTTGATAAAGATCTGAAGATACGGCTTTTCAAGAACGTGAAGCAAATATCTAAAATTCAGTTTGGATTTCCCCAAGGCTTGTGCTGTCGACTTGGGACATATTTAAAAATGATATCAAGGAGTCTTTATGTGCGCAGGATCTAAAAGTCAGTTTTCTATCGCATTCTTCGATATATAAATAATATTATTTAAAAATCCATGCACTAACATGTTGCTTCTTAATATGCAGGCTATAAAACTATAAGGCAAAAGATTAAATTTATATTAGGTTGTTTTTTTTTTTTTTGGTTTTCTCTAGAAAACTTCTGTCGTTGATCGTAGAATGTAATTTAATTGTCTGGGGGTTGTTATTGCTCATGTCCGTTTCTTTTTTGATTACCTTCCGGCCTGGAGATCTGCTATTATCAGCTGATGACCCGGATGAAAATCAGATTAACCACTAATCCAGTCTGTGGTTGTGGTGGCTTTCCTCCATTCCAACAGAAGAGATCTTTTCTGCAATCTCCAATCCCAAACCTTATTGCTCAGACTTCTTGCCTGCTTTCAGGATAAACTGGGAGGAAACGATGAGAGATCTCCCGGCTCCGTCTTGTGATGATTACAAGAAAACGTTCCCCATTGTTTAAATGTTAGTCAGCCCTCTTGAAACAATGGCTGTTAACGTTAATAACCTCATAAATGCAGATATCATGGTTATCAGACCGGAAAATCCTGATCACTTTTGGAATCTTGTCATAGAAATGAACAGCAGAGAGAGAGAGAGGAGAGAGAGAGAGAGAGAGAGAGAGAGAGAGAGAGAGATTTGGACCAGAAATAAATATTAAGCAAAAAAAGATATCTGTGCTTAACATAATCATAGGTCAATAAGAAACGACACCACCATGGCTAAGGTTGAAGTAACACCTGTATTAGTTCACATCAAGAAAAAAGTCAAATGGTTTGGCCGCGTGATACAGCGACCACCAGACAGTATATAGCACCGAAAAAATAATAAAATAAAAAACTGACACTAAGAATTGTATAAAATGGAGGAAGATCTTGCCCAGGCAAAAGATGGAGAGAGGGAATTACAAAAATCCTAAGTGTCCTGTTATATGAAGCAAATTCTGAGGTCTGTCGAGGCGTCTATTTGTCCCACCAACACTGAAAGGTTTATGAGGAAGTAGACAAAACAAGAGCCATAGGAACACCATCTGTAAATTTAACAAGTGGTGAAATATGGATCAAGTGATATCTTAACTGCACAATAACTGACACAAAAGAGAGTCTAGATAAACTCACAGCAAAGTAACCTAGCTACAAAACTTTTCAATACAAAGAAAACTTTACGGCGCCGTTTCATTAGAATTTAATTCACACTACATATGCTGTCATATCGATTCAAATATATCGCGATAAAAATATTGGCTACATAACTTCTCAACTACAAAAGTAACTAGTTGCACAATGATTTCTCTACAAAGAAAACAATGATTATTGCAAAGAACTTGTTTATAATATAAAGGTATTGCTTTTGGAGAGCTGTTAGGGAGGCAAAGTTCCGCAAGGAAAAAGCAAATGACTGACTGGTATGACTCTAACCCTATTTAGCTGCTGCCATTGACAACCTTGTTTACTAGTTTTTTTTTACATTTCTTATACTTTCTGCCGTGAGCATCGTGTCCTCCGCTCATTTATTGTCTGTTCGTCAAAGATTTAGTGGCACAAAATGGGAAGTCTTTTCCTTATTGTTATAAATATGTTCTTATTTCAAAGCACCTTCTTTGTGTCATAAAGCGTTGCTTTATTTTTGATTCTCTATTAATTGTCATTTCCTGTTTATATTATTCTTTCGAGACGAGAGAATCTGCTCACTTGCAGTGTATCAGAAATATCAACTTCTGCATTTGTTGGCTCTTTTCAGCTTAGTTTATTCTACGAGTGCTCTTAGTTTAGTTTGTTGCACGAGTACTCCTCCTGTGTTGACTGTTTCTAATTTGCTTCCTTTCGTGATTTTCTTTTCATGGTGTTTTTACAGACAGATTTCAGATATAGATATAGCTAGGACCTCTGAGAAAAAACATGTTAACCGGTGTGTGCTCGTTCCCCTGCTTTTACTTGTTTGTATTTTTTAATCCACTGGGGGTCTCATGGAGCCCTCTGGGGCCATTCTTAAAACAGAGAAAACTCTCCGGGCCCATTCTTAAAACAGAGAAAACTCCCCGGGCCCATTCTTAAAACAGAGAAAACTCTCCGGGCCCATTCTTAAAACAGAGAAAACTCTCCGGGCCCATTCTTAAAACAGAGAAAACTCTCCGGGCCCATTCTTAAAACAGAGAAAACTCTCCGGGTCCATTCTTGAAACAGAGAAAACTATCCGGGCCCATTCTTAAAACAGAAAAGAACTCTCCGGACCCATTCTTAAAACAGAGAAAACTCTCCGGGTCCATTCTTAAAACAGAGAAAACTCTCCGGGCCCATTCTTAAAACAGAGAAAACTCTCCGGGCCCATTCTTAAAACAGAGAAAACTCTCCGGGCCCATTCTTAAAACAGAGAAAACTCTCCGGGCCCATTCTTAAAACAGAAAAGAACTCTCCGGACCCAGACGCGGTAATTGGCTTGACTCTCCCTCTTATGACCTGGCTATCGTTACCCCTGAGTTTCTGGGAATGCTGATAATGTGCCTTCCTGCATGTTTTTCTGTCCAAATTTAACCTCTATTATATTTTTTTACGTATCTGTAAAAAGCCTCACTGTCTTTAAATGAGGGAAGTAGGACACTACATACATTGTAATTTTTTTTTAAAGATAGCACTAAAAGCACCAAGAGCTCGGGTAGTCATCCGAAGCAGCCCACCACAAGATATCATGAAATTCTTTCTGCATTTTGTTTCAATGTCCTGTATGGCTATAAGCGGTATCATTTACATACAGAGTATTATTTTTTTTTATAAGTATCTAAGTACGTCACTTCGAAGATGTAGTATCCTTAAACCACCAGTGGCGCCAAGCATTCTTACTGAAGCTTCCGTGGTCTCATCATCATCATCATGTGCCGTGCCGACTGGCGTTGGCTATTATGCTTCTCCAGAGTACACGATCCTTCATGCAGGCCATCAGTTCAGTTGGTGATCTCCTCTCACACCATCCCGTCAGACTGTCCAGTATCATTTCTCTTGGTTTTCCTCTTGATCTTCTTCCTTCTATTTTTCCTGTTCTTATAATATTTTCAACGCCCCCTCTTCTCATTGCATGTCCTATGAAAGTACATTGTCTCTCTCTTATCTTTTTGACAAGGTTTTTTTGTCTCTCCAGCTCTTCTCATACATTCTTCATTAGTTATTTTTGCTGTCCAGGGGATTCGCAACATTCTTCTAATAAACTACATTTCTGCTGCTTCCAAAGATTTTTGTGCAGACTTGCCTATTGTCCACGATTCACTTCCATATAACAAGACAGGTTCAATATAGCATTTTAGGACTCGTTTTCTAACATTCATTGATAACGATGTGTTGGTTAATATGTTTCTCATTCTCTGAAATGCAGTCTTTGCTTGGCCTATTCTGTTCCTAATTTCTGTTCTGCATTTCCCATCTGAAGTTATTACTGCTCTAAGGTATTTGAATTTCTGCACCTGCTTTAGAATAGTTCCGTTTAATTTAATACTGCACGCTGGTCAACCACTCGCTTAAAGGTTTTCTTCAGTGAATTTTTCTTGTACCGGCTGTACGTATAACAGCGGTGAAAGTACTACTATCGCGAGTTTTGCTCGTGTATAAGTTTCTCTCCTTTTCTGGTTAATTATCTCCCTAGCACGAACTTGCATTCTTGGCACTTGATACCGTGGTAGAGATACTAAAGAAAAGATAAGCATGGAACCGGATCAGGAGTGGAAAAGTGGACTATTACACTGGCATATTCATTACCTGAAACAGAACCAATTACTCTGAACAGAATATTCATTTTGTCAGTGTCTGCGAAGGGTCATATCCACGGAGATCTTACTGTGAAAGTTATTTCTATTTCTGTAAATAACACATAAGCCAGTCCCGTAAGTTCTCAAGATTCAAATATTATGAATGATTTAAATTTCCTACCAAGAAGCGGGGTAGTATGGAAGTAGGTAGGTAGGTTAGGTAGGTAGGTAGGTATGTGCGTGCGTGCGTGCGTGTGTGTGTGTGTGGAAAGAGAGAGAGAGAGAGAGAGAGGTGTAGCAAATTATCACTACCTTCAATGATACGAGTACTTTGAGAGGCACAAGTTACAGAACTCAAGAGATTTGACGTTGTGTGAACTGATGCATGGCGTGGGTCATGGATGGAGCTTTTCTTATTATTACTAGACGTAACCCGCCACAGTAATGACGGGATAAAAAGGAAGCTAACCACGAAATTTCTTTTATTACATTTTTCACGTTCCCCTCCAAATAATAAGTAAACAAGAAACATTTCTATTACTTTTCTCTAACACCATAATTATACATTTTTATACTCTCTCTCTCTCTCTCTTTCTCTCTCTCTCTTAGCATGGAAAACTTCCTGCCTCGTCCCAAAAGCTCGTCAGTAATACCTTCAGCTAAAAAAAAAGCTGCATTACTGCTTTCTTAACTACTAAAACACACACACATACACACCCACTCACACGCACGCGCTGACTGATAGATCTATAAACAGTGTAATATTTATTTATTTATTTATGGAAAGAGAAATAACAAATGTCTCTCACTGTTCTCGAATTAATAATCTGCGGTTGTGAATAAGTCTTTACACCTCAGAGGCTAGTGATGATTGTGAAAGTGTTAATGTATAAAATGTATATGATTTCCTTAAAATATCTAGTAACTGAATAAGTCTGTATCTTGATAACGCATAAAAATTGGTCTTTACAACGAAATCCACTGGCGCAATCAATTCGATATTGCATTGAAAGTGGCTACGACTACAGTTTATCTCGCGCGTGCTATGACTGAATATTGTCGTGCATGACGCAAAGTCATGAAATGGGGTAAGCAAATTGTTATATACTAATTCTTTTTCAGTGGTTGTGAAGAAAATTAACATAGTTCAACTTTACCATACCACAACAGCCGCCAGACCAATGTTCAGAGTCCTATGACAATATTTGCTTTACCATGTCCTAATTCAAACCAAAAAAAAAAAAACGTTTCCTCTTCCTTAACAAAGACTGCTAGACTCATGGATAGGTTTCACTCAACAACTTTTTCTTAGATAAACGTATGTTTGGACTAAACTTTGGTGAAAAAATCGTTTCAGTTACCACGTCACGCGCCGACAACTTCGAGTATGCTCCAGTGGATGGTTTTAGAAACAACCTGGGACAGCCGACCTTGGGTATGGCAGGTGAGTATAACACGATTATGTTCAAACGTTCCCCTTTAATATTTAAACATTACTGCTCTCTGGCATCACTCTTTCTTCCTGTATTTAGGCATTTCCGTATTCCTATTATTTGAGAAATATATAAAAATGGCAGTTTTTCGCTATGATTTGAGACGTTTTAAATGTACCATCTAGTCATTTCTGATTTCATCAAAGTAAGTGCAAAAATATTAATCACTCTCCAAACCGTTCCAAAGTATTTTAACGTAAATTCAATTAATGTTTGCAAAGAATATTCTATTTTATCCAACTGTATTCCAAGTTATCTCAAATGTTAATTGTAATCCAACTGTCTTACAGGCAATATTTGTAACACATCCGATATGTTTCAGATATTCTAGGGTGAGTCAAAAGTTTGTCTCGTTTTTGCAGTGTTTCACTGCTGCACAAAACCAAGCAACCTAATATACACTTAGCAGCATTCCTAGCGCTACGTAATATTGATAACAATGTAGCTTCACTCTTCAAAATACAGTCCACAACTTTTGATGGCCTTCTGCCATCGGTCAACCAATGCGAGGAGTCCTTTATAGTACCATTCGGAAGGCTTTGAGGCCAAGAAATCCCTTATACCAGCTCCAACTTCTTCCAATGAACTGAATTCTCGCTATTTAAGGAAGTGCACCATCAAGTCCCGATCTTGACTACCATCTATGAGCGCAAGGTCGGGACTGTACGGTGGATAAGGCAGGACCTTGATTACCTCCATTTCCGTGAATTGTTCAGGGACCACGATGGAAGCGTGCGCTGGTGCACTGTCATGCTGGAGAAGTACTCATTTCCTGTTTATGAGTGCTAGATATCGGGTGCACAACGCATCATGCAGCCACTTCAATTGCTCAGCATACAGATTCCTGTCCACGGAGAGATCAAATGGGACAAATTCCCAGTGAAAGGGACCCTAGAAGTTCCACTAGACGCAGAGCATACCTTTCTTCTCGAACCAGCCTCGTCGTACCAGGCCTAGCTGGAGCCATTAGGTACCTGTGCTGGGGTACCGCAGGAAAATCCACTTTTCATCTCCAGTGACCATACTATGGAGAAACCTTTTGTCATGTGAGTTTGTCAGCAGCTGTCGACAGAAGTCAATGGGAATAAGATCGTGGGGAACGCGTTGAGGTTGCCTGCTGCTGAAGCGGAGCTCATGGAAATGCCGAACTATGGTGCTCTGAGAAGCATCGAGCTGGGCTGACAAGCGCCCAGCACTTGTTTTCAACAGCTTGGCACAGGACTTCATCGTTGGTGTTTGAATGGCGTCCCGACCTGGGCTTGTCTTTGATGTCGGTTTCCCCAGACTTGAATCTTTGGAATCATTTCCTTGCAGCGCTATCATGAATTATTCCTTCCCCTTCCACACTGCGAATTTCACGGACAGCTGCAGAGGCATTCAGCCCTTTCTTCCAATAATGCCTTAGGAGGACGTGAACGATAATCTTGCTTTCCGCCACATTTCCTTCTGCTGCTCACTTATCTCGAGATTCAGTGTCTAAATATGGAACTGGAAATGCACGTTATCAGAATGACTCACTACATGACATCAGCGTGACGTTACAAACGCTAGTACAACTTATAAGACGAGAACCTTCACCGAAACTAGAGTATCGAAGAGCGTGACAAATTTTTGACTCACCTTAATGTTCACTGCACCAGTTTTATTGTAAATTCAAATAACAATCGAAAGCAGCCAAAGAAAGTAACGAACAGGTCCACTCAACTGTGAATAACTACTTGAAAGACTCTTCAATACTCAATGTTTTTTTGTTTTGTGAAAGGCTTTCTTCCAGCTAAAACAGAAAATTCTAAAGACATAATTTTGTTATAACGTACGTGTTCTGTATGAAAACATTACATGTCAGTACGGAACTTTGAAATTTTATTGGTGAAACTCATTGCTTTGTTTACTATAACGTTATTGTTCTAGAATATATGAAACTTCTCCTACTATGTTCTGTCTGTAGGAAGCAACTTTGTGCGCGGAAGTCCCACAGCCTATTCTGATGGCGCTTATGAGATGGCAGGCAAAAACAGACCGTCTCCGATGGATATAAGTTCGGAAGTCCACTCTGGCCAAAGTGGGCAAGCATCAATGTTTGCTAGAAACGCTTTACAAGCATTCTATGGTAAGAAAGATTGTTTATATAACTACTGTCTAACATACATTTCCTTTTGTTTTCAAGTATTTCAGGTGTACAACTGCTACAAATCTGGTTTATAGTTTTGAGGTATTTCGGATAATTGGGGTTTTCATTTCTCCTCATAATACCATCACTGATATTTTAATAAGTTCTCATTTTTCCACTTATTAGCTCAGCTTATCCTTGATGAAGTCGGGTCAGTTTCCACTACGGGCTGTCCACCTGAATATGAAGACATGCCTCTACCTTCCAACAGAACAGCTCGGCCACAAGTTTACCAGAGGTCAGGTTATGATCAGAGCACGGGTTATATGTCAGGAGGTCCCAGACAACAGGTAGGATTTCATTCACATCTGATCATCTCATCCAGTGTTTAATGTTCAGTACTCATGCTTTCTGTCACTCCACATTCTTGAAATATGTTACAAAGAAAACTAACACGGCCATATTTGCGAGCCAAAATGGCTGTACTGATGACAATTTGCAAACTTTAATTTTCTGCATTTCGGATTTCCCACACAAAATGTTGATAATAGATATTTCCCTATATCGTGTTTACTGTGGGTGTTATAGGTTAAGCCATGAGTACAAGACAGAATGAAAATAATATTAAAAGGTGGGTTTCGGTAAAGAAGGCTTGTAATTACATTATGTAAACATCGTACCGCTGAATCAGGTAGCCGTATTAAGAGCTACGTTATTCTGCAGGTAAGGGAAACTCGCCTTCCGATTGGCCAGTTTGACATTCAACTGGGGAAAAAAATTACAGTTTCCGCTTTGGCAGTCAATGATTGTTATCAATGAGTTACTGCTCAGTTGCTGCCAGAGCCCGAGTGTTATCAATGAGTTACTGCTCAGTTGCTGCCAGAGTCAGAGTGTTATCAATGAGTTACTGCTCAGTTGCTGCCAGAGCATGAGTGTTATCAATGAGTTACTGCTCAGTTGCTGCCAGGGTCAGAGTGTTATCAATGAGTTACTGCTCAGTTGCTGCCAGAGTCAGAGTGTTATCAATGAGTTACTGCTCAGTTGCTGCCAGAGTCAGAGTGTTATCAATGAGTTACTGCTCAGTTGCTGCCAGAGTCAGAGTGTTATCAATGAGTTACTGCTCAGTTGCTGCCAGAGTCAGAGTGTTATCAATGAGTTACTGCTCAGTTGCTGCCAGAGCATGAGTGTTATCAATGAGTTACTGCTCAGTTGCTGCCAGAGTCAGAGTGTTATCAATGAGTTACTGCTCAGTTGCTGCCAGAGTCAGAGTGTTATCAATGAGTTACTGCTCAGTTGCTGCCAGAGTCAGAGTGTTATCAATGAGTTACTGCTCAGTTGCTGCCAGAGTCAGAGTGTTATCAATGAGTTACTGCTCAGTTGCTGCCAGAGTCAGAGTGTTATCAATGAGTTACTGCTCAGTTGCCAGCTTTGGACTTGAGATATCCGTAAGAAAAACTTCTCTCTCTTCCATGTCATCAGAAGTTTTGAGTTCTCACATAGTTTAAAAGTTTGATGTAATATTTCTTACACTGCCTGCCTAAACTGTAAAGCAATGGTTCTCAACCTTTTCGTGCGGGATCCTAAACCAATACGTAGTATGTGGCCCGCAACTCATGAAAAGAAAAAAGACATACATTGAAACTCAACAATAAGTATAATGTATGTAATAAAAATCTTCTCGCAGCCATACCTCAAAAACAACCCCCCCCCCCAAGAAAAAATAGGGTTACGACCTGAGGCTAGAAACCATTGGAGTAAAGCAAGACTAAAGGTACATATTTTTATATTTCTTTTCAAGAATGATTTATGATTGAGAGAAAATTTTAAAAAGAAAGAAAATGTAAAGTGTTTTTCACTAACCCGAAAGCGGAAACACAGAATATCATAGACTGTGTTAAAAAAAAAACCCCACTTTGAAATTTTATATTATAGATTATGTTATAAAACCCATTTTTACGTTTCAAGCAAAACACTACAGACAAATTTCCAGCTGACTTAATTCACATGCTTCAAAATTATCACAATGTCAACGAGCAATCATTATGCCCACTACCTTAGTCTGGATATATCGTCTGAAGGTTTCGCGTGATGCTGAAGAATTGTTCGAGGACCCTTTGTTACAAAACAACAGCGTGTTCTAGGTCAGTACGGTAAACATTATGTCTTAAACATGCATAATGTTAATTATTGTTTGATACTGGCTGCATAAAAGCAATCAACTCAGACAGAGTGATAACAGTAGCAAAATACATGATCTGTTCAAAAAGAAACCGCACCTTTTTAACAACATTTATTAATAGATTTACAACTTAATCAGATTTGTCTCCTTCAAAGTATCCCCCTCCACTGCTCCCAACGGCTTTTTAAAAAAATTCTGGAACAAGTCCTGGAACTCGTAGGTCCTGTTGTCAAATTTTCTTCTATCTTTTCTTTGAAATCGGCGACCTTTCAAGACAGATTTCAATTTCACGAAAAAAAAACACACACACACAAACGTAAGTTCTTGCACAATATGGAGAGTATGGCGGCTGCGGGACTCGTCTCGCTTCGTCAAAAATTCAGGGACACAGAGCGACAAGTTCATAGCCATAATGCTGGATGCAAGTCTTATTTCTCCATTCTTCAGGCCTCTTTCGTCGCACTGCCTCTATCCGGAGACCGTGTGCACTTCTGCCTAAAAAGTTAGTACTTGCTAGACAGACTGAATCTAAGCTATGGAATTTCTGTGTGTCACGACCTCGTTTCTTTCCGGGTGTCACGATCCCTTGTGTATATTGAACAGTTACTAATGACTATGCCAATAAACACCTTTTTTTTTGGGGGGGGGGGGGGGTGAGAGTTGGCAAAGTTGGTTAGTACGCTGTTCTCTCGTGGCTAGACGGCTGCTCGTCCTACCGGAGTCCGTGTTCAAATCCCTAGGTGATTTTTCTTTCTCTAAAGTGGTTTGTCTACGATTTTTTTCGAGGTCTAATCCTACAAAACTGTCTTCTCTTACTTTGCCTCTATCATACGCTTCACGACGTTCGAATGAAACTTCTGTTGACTGTCTGACAACGTGGAACAAAATCACAATGAACGATGCCAATCCAATCAGAAAAAGATGATCAGCATCTCTTTTACTTTTTATCGACACTGGCATGCTTTTTTCTTTTCGTCGAGGCAACGATTCTCATAACCACTGCGCTTTTGTTTCGATATCGTACCGGAACACTCGCCACCTGTTATGGCATGTTTCATAAAGTATTCATCAGCATGTGTACGATCTAACAATTCTGACTGAGACGGTTCACTTTTTTCTCATCTGTCAAGATACGTGCCACAAATTTTAAAGGAACACGGTGTAACTGCAGTTTTTCAGTAAAAATTGTGTGACGTGAACTTTTACTGATGTCACCTTTCTCGTCAATTTCATGGACAACTCAGCGACGATTTTCACGAATCACTTTCCCAACGTGATCATCGTCCGTTGTCGTGGAAGGCCTTCCAGATTTGGGATTATTTTCGATGCACATTCTGCCTGATTTGAAACGTTGGTACCATTCGTAACACTGCGGCTTAAAAAATCATCTCCTTAAGCTTGCTGCAGCATCTAAAACGTCTCTGTAAATGTTTTGCCAGTTTTCACATATAATTTCATGGAAACACGTTGCTCTTCAAGATCCTTCATATTTCAATCTGCAAAAAATCGCAAAAAGCACAGAAGACAAATTCACTCTACTGCATGTACTCGATGACTAAACTTACATGGCCTGACCGAACAAGCGGGAGGCTAAAGATAACGGTCATTGCTAAACACCACTAATGTCGCGAGTCAGCTGTGTTGCCGCGTTGGCGCCATATTTAAGAAATTCCGGGTTTTTTTTAAACAGATCTCTTATGTTCGTCTACTGACTCCGTTTATCAGAATCTGTCAATCAATCCATCCTTCAGCCCGCCTGTGCTTATGTGTTTTGGATCTCTCTCTCTCTCTCTCTCTCTCTGCTTTTCCGTGCAATTATTTGTTGTTCTAATCAGCAGACGGTCATATTCTTTACATCCCAAGATTAAAAAAAACAAGAGTATATGATCTGGAAACAAAACTTACATAGCTCGATGTGATTTATTTTTTACGCAGTGCCAATATTGCAGATTCAGAATTTGTATTTCTTCTTTAACCTTCTTTTTTCCTCACTCAGATAAACCTAGTCTCATCTTTCATTGACGGTGGAGTAATCTATGGCACGTCCAGGATATGGACAGACCTGCTTCGGTCACACAAGGATGGCAAACTCCTGGCTGACAACCCAAATGCTGACATTAACTCCAGTTTTCCGGCCTACAATGACATTAGACTGCCTCTTTTAAATGCTCCAATACCCAAAGATCACGTGATTAAGCCGGTGGACAGGCTATTCCGTGAGTGCATGCCAGAATGTTTTTGTTCAACAGTCTACTGTGATCTTAATTCATATGCACAGAATATATTAACTTACTTTAAACTACATCACAGCTTTCAGCACCAGATAAATCTGGAAAGGTAAATGCGGTCAGATGTGATACTGACCACATCACACTTGGATGTGGGGAAGATCTTGGAAACACAGGCCTAACACCATAACCCCAGCATGCATTACTGGCCTGGTAATGAGAATGTTTACCTTTTACACCCTTCAGCATTGCCCTATTAAGCAGAATTTTAGGTTCCAAGAAACTTCAAATTGTCTGAAAAAAAATATATGAATTTTAGATTATACTTTGAAATGTCTATGCTGCGAATTTTGCTTTACACTGTATAGAACTTAAGGGTTCTGTTTGTTTTATCAGTTTTTAATGTTCTCAGAGCGATGTGAAATAAAAAAAAAACTCATAAAGAATGATATTCGGTAATACCTGTGGTCGTCAGAGATAGCAATACAACAGCTACTTTCGTTTTCACATGTGTTCAGGTCTAGGCAATGCCAAAGGTCATGAAAACCCATTTCTGCTGGCTCTCCAAGTCATCTGGTTCAGGTGGCACAACAAAGTGGCTGAGAGGTTCTCGAAGAGCAACCTCACTGATGAAGAAGCCTTCCAAGAAACTAAGAAACTGGTTATTGCGCATTTTCAGGTACCCAGTTTCAAATTTTATCATATCGATCTATATCAATTTGCTTTAGTATAAAAGCTGAGTGCATTGAGACTTCTGCTATTATTATTAATTTTAGTGTTCGAAATCTGTTAACATAAACATTGGTGTGTAAACGGGATTGATTTGTGTTTGAATATCACTTTTCCACTAATATATTGGCAACCATTTGTACAATCACTCCATCTGATCTAGAAGTCAAAGACCATAGCTTCACTTCTGAAATCATAGATCTCTCATAATATTCCCTTCTTTTTTTTACACATTATTCGGTGTCCATGACTGCTGTTTAACAGCAGCCATGGATAGCAAAGTGTTTCGAATAGAAATACTGACGGCAAAGAACAGACAGTCATATGTCTTGTTGTAATGGGCGGATAACCATAAAAACTTGATTAACAGACACATAATATTCAAGAGATGAATGGTAAAAAAGTCATGGAAATAGAAATTACACGTGGGGACAACTCTGTAGATAGTTTTTACAGCGGAGAGATGAGCTCATTGTGATGATATAAGATATTGATATTATTAGCAAGACGAAGCCATTCATTCGAACAAGAGGAAAACTGGAACACACTGTGGCAAACTGGAAAAATTGAGGGAAGAAGAGACAGAGGACAACAAAGAAAGAAGTTACTGGATGGGCTGTCAGTGTGGCTAGGAAGAAAGTCACCGGTAGATCTCATAATCAAGTCTAAAGACAGGGAATTGTGGAGAGAAATGATCGCATACGCCACGGCACCTGATTGATTGATCGATTATTAGCAAAGTTCATGTTCATGAACGGATATAAATTACTGTTAAAGTCCAATTTAAATTATATTTCACTGAGATAAATGAAAGGTGTTTCCTATTACACTGTATGACAAAAGGACTAGGGAAATGGCTCCCAAAATAAGCGAATGAAAACTGGAGTACTGGTCAGGGACAACACTGGAAATAGCCTGACATTGTGGCATCAATGAAGAATACTAGGCAGGCTAAGTGACCGGATGTTGCCAATGAACGTTACTTTCTTCCCTAGTGTTGTTACCTACTGAAGCAATAACTATGTTACACATAACATATTAAATAATACTTCTGTAGTATATATTTTAAACTGCTTTTTTTCCTCCCTTCAAATGCGACCAGAAAATAGCATTGGATGAGTGGCTACCAGCATATTTGCAGGGCAATGAATCTGACAAGATGGCTGGAGCGCTGCCTCCATACACAAGTAAGATATTTATTATTAATCACATTACTCATATATAACTTCTGATCACAGAGTCCGCATGTTATTTCTTATTAAGCTGTGAATCTTGGACCAAAAGCAACGGGACCGACTCCTGCCGCCGTCGTTCTTCAGTCCAAGTATAAATGAGAGCTCGGCATGTTGTGTTGAGGACTGATTATCTTCGAAGATGGAAAACATTTATCTACATCCGAGACACACTGGATTAATTTCCAGACGTGGGTGTCGGTGACTAAACAACAACATAAATTGTTACATCACAGCCAGGGATTAACCGCCACCAAGGGAACCGTGGCTGAACTTAGCAAGAGCTCCTGTCCCCCGCTAACTTATGCTCTCCACCTCCTCATACATGACCAAGTTCCTCTCTGTTTACTATATGTCATTTTGTATTTGCAGACCTAAACGTAATATGGAGCGTCGCTGTCTTTTGGATAACATGATGTGCTAGTGCAATAGTAATAGTTATAAACAACTGTCACATGAAACACGGTTTTTTTTCCCATTGATGCTGGGCCCTCTGTCCTTCTTTGCCCTTTGGCTCAAGCCTGCTCAGCTTAAATAGTTAATCCACTTCTGATTACAAACAGGTCAGTCCCACTAAGTATACAGAACTTCGCTGGGGTCAAAGAGGGTTAATAGCAACAAAAGAAAAAAGGAAAAAAAAACCTCATACAATATTCAGTTTCCCTGAAATCTTGAGGTTGCATTTAGATGTTAAGAAAAGTTTGAAACTAATTTTCAACGCCAGCCATTTTAATTTTAATTTTAAAATGAAGCTTCTCATTAATCAAGAAGGAAAAATATACGTAGAAGGAACAGTTATTGATGAAGTAAACCAATTTGCATACCTTGGCAACTACATAGACCAGGATGGTGACACCAGAAAGGAAGAATTAGAACTGCAAAAGCAGCATCAATCTTCAAGAATCTTTGAGAACATATGGAATTCAAAAGTTATAAGCACATAAACCATATTAAGATTATTCAATTCAAATGTGATGTCCACTCTCATTTATGCATGCGAAAGCTGGAAATCAACTAAAGAAGTAGACAAGAAATTAGACTCTTTTGAAATAAAATGCTTAAGGGAAAATACTTGGTATAAAGTGGAACTAATTCAAGAACAACGCAGAGATAAGACAGATGAGCAAACAACAGTCTGTCTCATGGGTGATCAGAAAAAGAAGATGGACATATATAGGCCATGTGATGAGAAGAAACAATCAGAGAATATCAAAACAAGCTATCAAGTGCAGCACAACAGGCCGAAGAAAAAGAGGTCGACCACGTGAAACTCTAAAGAGGACATTGAGAAGACAGTTTAGTGGGCATAACATCCCTTGATGAAGTTGAAAGACTCGCCGAGAACAGGAAAACTTGGCAAACAACTATGCGAGCCCTATGTGACTCTTAACGGCACAGGAAGGATGCAAGATGTAAGATACACAAACTGATTATCTTCTCTCAGTCCGCGTGTATCACAATACTTTCATTCCGTATTTCTTCTAATGTGGTTTGCTTTCATTCTTTCATTCGCATAATCTTTTCTGTCTGTCTGTATCTCGGCTTGACAACCCTTGTCAATATCTCTCTCTCTCTCTCTCCCTCCCCAGCCCTTCACCACGGCGTCTTTATTTCTAGCCCATCAGACTGGTATCATAATCCACAGCTTCTCATATAAGGCTTTACGGCATTTTACAACCAAACACTCGAACACAGTTTCAGTCACGAGATAAGTTATCTCCCCTCTCTCCTTTCCTTCCCTCCCCTCTACCTTGTATGTGTTAGATGCTATACACGTTAATTTATACTTTATCTTCTTTCCTCACTTTTAGTCCTGTATGTTTTTAATGAATAAAACTAAGCCGAAACGCTACAACTGTGTGCTATGTTAAAGAATAAAGTTGTTCCTACCTTTCTTTTTTAAGTCTAAATTATCTGCTTCTACAACTTTACTGCAATGGTTCTATGTGTTGTTATATATTTAGTTTTATATATTTGTGCTCGAAAAATGTTAAATCAGAACGTTTTAAAGAAATTCCTCCGAAAATTGCTACAATTTATGAACTAATATGGCGGCTCATTTAACGTTTGAACACTTAAAAATCATAAATAATTTACATCATAGAAAGTTTTGTTTTCTTTATTATTATTATTCGAACATAATTTGACAAGTCAAGCAAAAGAACAGCATTCTTTAACACTGAATTACTTTACGTGAATAGACAACTTAATACTTAACACTTAGCATAAGGCATCACTTAATTCGCAAGTACTCTGCTTTAAAATATCACTTAACATATCACTAAAAGTCTTGAAAATATGACATGTAATACAAGAAAACTGGGGTTTTAATAGTACTATCCATTTAATGACATATGTTTATAAGAAACATTAATGTTTAAACAAATAAATCAGCATGTTGTTTTGACTTTGTGACCATAATAAACAACAACAGTGCTGCATTTATCAGTATATAAACCTTAAACATAGAGACATTCTTTACAGTTACTTCTGTAAAACAGAAAAGACCGCCTTGTAACAAACATATGCAGTTTGATTTTAGAGTCAGATACATCTTTTAAATGCTAAAAAGATTTATAACCCCATCAGGATATTGAGATAATCCATTTAGGGATCTTTTGTGTTTTAACTTTTTCAGGATATGATCCCCGTGAAAATCCCGGGATAACACATGAATTTCTGGCAGCAATGGATTTCAGGCATACCATCACACCTGGGGCAGTGCGGAACTTGAAGTAAGCAGTCTAATACTATCTTTACTTATCAGACATAATAATATCGTTGATATCTCTTTTCTTTTCCTTACATATTGTCCCTTCTGCTCTGCCAATGTGGGGAGTAAGTGTTATATGTGTTTCGGTCGCCGTCACGATTAATTTACAAAATTATTTGTGCTTTTTTTCATGCAGAACAGTTTGTTTAAACTATAGTATTAGTATTACTCAAAACTCTTTTCATATTTTCTTCTAAGACATCGAAATCTTCATAGAAGTATTTGAACTGAGGATCACTGCTTTGGATCTCCTTTAAAATGATCCCATTTGAATTGTAAAACATGAATCTTGGCACGTAGCGACCATCGGGTTCAAAATTTTCCTCATCGGGTACCTCATCTGGCTCCAGGTTGACCATTGCAAAATAACGGCTCAAATATCGGACTCCACGATGAATTGCGAATTTGGGCTTCACGCGTTGGCAAATGGGACAAGACTGCTTGTGGACAATAATCAAGATGGGTTTTTGCTGATGCAGTGCTTCGGCCATAGCATCTTCCAGAGTTATCCATCTGATTGAGTTACCCCATCCTGTAAAGGTGTAACAGCAAGTGCCATTAAAGACGACATTAATTAAAGTGGATAACTTAATGAATGGAGAAACATGATTGGTTGGATTGCTATGCACATGATAATGCGGTCAATCTCGGACTCAGGGCGCAGGATCGAATCTTGCCCATCACTTCTCAGTCATCAGAGTTTGCGCTGATGCTACGGGCTCGTGCTGCCGTCCTCAGTTTTTATGGACAAGTCCAGTGTACGGTGATGAGAACCTTTCGATAGTTTAACATATTTTTTTTAGTTCATAAATTTCCAGTGGCGTATCTGTAATCATTCTTATTGAAATCTTATTGCACTTTTCACAAATTTTATGATAGCATGGGCCAAGAAAATTACATCAACAGCGGGAACGTGAATCAAATAATACTAAATGATTACTCATCTGTGTAATCTATAAATGTCGCCTGTTGACAGACTAGCAATATTAAGTTAGTCAAATGTTGTTCTTTGCCTACTCAATGCAGTTTAAACTTGTTGGTCACACGAAAGAGCAAAAAATAACAAACATCACTATACCATTACTTTCTGATTCCTACACAGTTTGTGCTTATGACTTCGTTAAGGGCCAGGCATTCAGTCATCATAATTTAATAGATGATTATAAAAAAAATCCGCCACCGTTCACTTGTACAAGACCTATTCTAGGGTAATTAATTAGCAGATTTTCTGCTGCATTAAAAAAAAGGTAAAATTTCCGTTTCCATGCCATTAAGGCATATTGGGGATATAGTGTTAGGCTCGTATTTCCAAGACCATCCACACATGAAAGTGTGATGTAGCCAGTATCACGCCTGGCCGCATTTACCTTCCAAAATTTCTCTGATATCCATTTTTAGAGGCTGGGTAATCGGGGCCTTTTTAGTGCGTACCAGAAAAAAAATCCCACTGCCGGGAACTGAACATGGTACCACCGGGTTTTGTGCTTTGCTGCATAAAAACAAAGTCTATTTCATTTTAATGCTTCAGTTTCTAGCTTTGAAGGTAGCGTCTAATTCATGAAAGCAGGTAGTTATATAGTGCTATGGATATGTCAACCGAAGAAAAATATTAACAGTTGCATTGTTTATGGACAACCTGCAGCTGGAAAGCTGATGCAGTTTGTTTTTATGCAAGCGGCAGACTTGCTGTCATCAGCTAATCAATGTTAGGCTTGTGCAACAAATCGTCATGCATGCGGCAGTCCAGCTGTCATCAGCTAATCAAACTAAGGCTATTGCAAAAAATCGTTATTTAAAACGGATAATAACTGTAGCTTTGTGGAAAAAATGTTCACCACTTCAGATTTTACTCAAGCAACACTATTTTAACTACAATGACACACTTCACCTCAAAGGGCTAATATATGTTAGTTGTATGTGAATTTTTTCAATCTTTGATGTGACAATTCACGGGTGACTATTTCTACGGTGTTCGAGCCCCAGGTAAGTCTCTTGTCATTTTTATTTCTCTCAAAGTGCTTTCTTTACGATTTTATCAAGGTCTAACCATACAATACTGTGCTTTCTTTACGATTTTATCAAGGTCTAACCATACACTACTGCGCTCTCTTTACGATTTTACCAAGGTCTAACCATACACTACTGCGCTATATTTACTATTTTATCAAGGTCTAACCATACAATACTGCGCTCTCTTACTTTACTCTGCGAAAGTTTCGTTGTTTCCTATTTGTAACTAATTCTACCTAAATTTTGACTGAGTTTAGAATTACTGTACATGAAAAAAAAAATAATTCGCAGCTCTACCCAAGCTGAACTTTTATTGCTTTCAGGGGAAAAAAATACCATTTTTGCACACAAACTCTGACGCCATATTTTTTTCCCTACCGTCAATCCAAAAGAAGAAAAAGAAAAAAAAAGCAGCACTGCCAAAACATATCTGCCATGTTTGGGTTAAAGGGTATCGGCAAATTCTCTGTGCTTCTGTAGTCTGAGCCAACCATTGTCCAGAGATGTTGCAATTAATCTACCTCGGCTGTAACTTACTTTCATAACGGTTTTTTTAAAAACGTAATAGTAAGTCAAACGGTCAATATATATATATATATATATATATATATATATATATATAAAAATATATATATACATATATATATATAGTTTGTGATCTAATATGAGGAAGAATAAAAAAGAAAAGTAAAAGCAGTTTGAAAACTACGCGGTAACACAACCGATTGAAATTGATGCAGTATAACACGTTCGCAACGGCTGATGGGTATTTTTAACAGACACAGTGCAGCGCTCTGCCTAAGTATAGTTGAAACTAAGGTCAAATAAACAAGGATGCTTCACCGAGGGATTGCACCATTGCTGAACAGTGCACCGTAGTTAAATTTCTTTGGGAATATACAGCGACACCTACTGCAACTCACCATATGATGTTAGTTAAGTTATTGATTCAACAATAAATTTGTAGACAGTTTTAAAGCAGGAAAAAAAAAAGATGTAACTGATGAGGTTCTATCTGGTTGGTATTAACATCGTGCATACAAGACAACATCGACAAGGCGCATGACTTGGACCAAAGAAGACAGACGAATTACTTTGCCTGCTGTTGTTACACATCTGGATAATCGATATGGATCCGCAAATGCCGCAGTGCATGACGGTTTTTGGGATGCCATGAGGTCTGCGCAAGATCGTCGCGGATTCGCCTCTGATGACGAGAAGCGGTGTAGACATGGAATTCGGGATAAACTGGAAAGCTTCCTCTACCGAAGAATGAAGAAGCTAGTGAAACGATAACAAGAAGTGCATCAACCCGCAATGGGGTGGGGCGGACTGTGCAGAAGTGTTCATTTGATCAGTTACCGGTATTAATTAAAGGCTATGTTGCCTTTACTTTAAAAAAAAATTCTCCCTCGTATTATCTGTAACAGGAACAGACTGTTTAAATTATGCGGTTTTTTTTTTCTTAAAGTATGACGTGAGTGGCACAATGTTATGTTGCACCGCTGCTCGTGGGTTTTGGTCACCTGGTCAGCAGTGGTGCATGGACTGCCTACCTAAAACTGTTTTGCCTCGATGCCTATGGATTTGTGTCCCCTTGTCTCGTTATGTAGTTAAGATTATTCAATTCAAATGTGATATCCACCCTCATTTATGTATGCGAAAGATGGAAATCAACTAAAGAAATAGATAATATATTAGACTCTTTTGAAAACAAATGCTTAAGGAAAATACTCAGTATAAAGTGGACTGAATTCAAGAAAAACGCAAAGATCAGACAGATGAGCAAACAACAACCTGTCTCATGGTTGATCAGAAAAAGAAGATGGACATGTCGGTCATGTGATGAGAAGAAAAACCAGAGAATCCTCCAAACAAGCTATCAAATGGAACACAACAGGCCGAAGAAAAAGAGGTCGACCACATGCAACTCTAAAGAGGACACTGTTAAGAGAAGCCAATTCAGCGGGCATAACATCCCCTAATGAGATTGAAAAACTCGCCGAAGACAGGACATCTTGGCGAACTAACATGCGGGCCCTATGTGACGTTTAACGGCACGGGAAGGATGTAAGATGTATGGTGTTTCGTTATGTGCATTCCTGTTAGAAGAGGTTTGTTCTACTTCAGTTGAGGTTCTTTAACTGTTTACGCTTACAGATCCCTCAGTGATTTGTCAAATATTGCATCCCTTTACCCTCTTAGCCAGATTGTCGAATTAATAATAATAATAATCATAATCATCATCAGCCATACTCAGTACCAGAATGACTTGTAAGGATGTCAAAAGCTTATAGCTTGTTTTCACATCCATTATCATTTGTCATGCTTGGAAGCGTCGCCGAGTATGCCTCCATAATTTCTTATATTTCATGTTGTCCACCCGTTCTGTTGTGCTTCTTCCTTGCCATTTTGTCAAGACATCTAAAATTTTCTCTCTTGGTCTACATCTTCCTTTCCTGCCTCAGTTTTCCCTGTTGTCACGATATCTTCGATTCTTCCTCCTCTCATTATATGACCAATGAATCTAGACTGTCTCCCCCGTAATTTGTTCATTAGAGTTTGTTTCTTATTGCCTTTTCTTAGACATTCTTCACATTACATGCCAGTATACTGATCACTACTAACTAATAATGGAGATACAATGAAGGAAATTAAAAGGACATCTATTGCTATTCAGAAAGTAAAACAACTAAAGAATCTGTGGAGAGGAACAGACAGAACTACAAAAATGCATCTTTCCCATCACAACATATGCCTGTGAGACATGGACATTTAACAAAACAGCTGAGAAACACATAAATGCTTTTGAATGTATATGCTACAGAAGAGTTCTTCAAATATCATGGACACAAAAAAGAACAAATATATCCATACTACAAGAACTTAATATTGAAGAAAGCTGGCTAGTAAAGAGGATTAAAGTGAGAAAACTTAAATATTTTGGACATATTAAACGCCACGATAATCTAGAGAAGACCGTCTTGGAAGGGTACATAATGGGAAAAAGAGAGGAAGACCAAGGCGAAGATGGCAGCAAGCCATCGCTGATGATTTGTAAATGTATGCATCAGAAGCAGGGCATCTTGCTCACAACCGAGAGGCCTACAGGAAAGCTGGTAGGGAGGCAAAGTTCCCCAAAAGGCATGTGAATGAATGAATATTTATAAAAGCTGACCAAAATAATATCAATAATAATAATAATCTGTTCAGGGATCGGGTTCCATACTCATTTGGTCCCTTTATTCCCAAAACTTCATGGATGCCCTGATTAAGAACTCCTGAACTAGAGAGTTTGTTCGTTAAATATTTAGTTCACTCGGAAACTTTACATTTAGTGTATATTTCGCAACAACTGCTCATTACTAACGTTTATTTCCCCAGCATAATTAACTTACCTCTGGCTAGATTTCCAGCTGACAACACGTCAAGAAAACGAGAAACTCCCACAGCAAGAAAACGGACTAGAACCATTTTCCAACGTTCATTCTTCGTTGTGTGGTCAGAATGTCTGAAACCATATATGGTGCGATGCGCACTCAAAATTAGCGCGTTGTAATTTTTAAACAGCGACGAATTACCCGACAACCGTATCCCCAGACTAAAATTAGTAAGGGTCATTGCTCCTCCTCCGATCTATACCGCTAGTCTCCTGATTCCCATCTAGATGTAAATCTTTACTACTGTTATGTGAGTTTGTATCTACACAGACCAAACGCAAACAGTAATGTCACCGTCAGCCCTTTAACTCTTCAGCAAACTTACTACTGATTTCCTTTATAATTTTCATGTAAACAAACATTTACTCTGTATTTGCAGTTTTATTTTTACTTCTTGCCGTGACCCCTGCTCTTCTGGGCTCCTATACAAGCCTGTTCAGCTTACCTGATCCGCTAATATCCTAATGTCTTGATTGTTACAAATTTTATATTAGCAAACGATGAATTCGGTTTTTTTTCTTTCTGAATTTATTTTTCAAATAAATATAATAAAACCTTATTCTGATGTGCAGTATCTTGCCTAAAAACGGTTTCTGGCAACCTCATTCAACTTCGCACTTTCTTACATTAAAAACTGAAATCGATCGTCTACTACAGCAATAATTAGTGTATAAATTAACACCTATACACGAAGCACTGCAGTAAAGCTGTGATACCAAAATGTATCAACTAGGAAAACAGTAGGAACAACTTTATTACTTAACGATCACAAGTTGTGACGTTTCGGCGTGAGCCTCATACAAACAAATAGGACGAAGAATTAGAAAGAGGAGATAAGTATAGATTCACATGAATCCTATGTTAAAATAAATAAATAAAATGAACAGAGAACTTATACTCTACTACAGCACAACAGAAAGGTGTGCAATGCTCTCTAGAAATTTAAAGATGCTCGCTTGCACTTCAATTGAATGCAAACGGTTAATGTTGAGTTAAACGACCGACACGTCAACATGGCGAAATCATTGATCGCCGGACTTGGTTACATATTGGGATTTTCTTCTCCTGCAGATAACACAAAAGTTCCTATCGGTACTGCTCAAGAAAATGGCCAAAAAGCAAGGGGTAATAGTTTTACCTTTTTTCTTTTTCTTTTCTTATTCCCCCCCCCCCCCTAAATGTCCTTGATGCTGGCCATAAACTTGCTTAGTTTCTGACCTTGATCGTCAATGACAGACTGCTTTTCTTTCATATCCATTTTTGTCGGATATCTTCTGACATCATTAAACATTTTTAAAAAATATATTTTGTTATATAGTTGGTTCTCAAGGTATCCACTTAAAGAATAGTGTTATCTTATATCTCTGTTCACATTTCCCTTAGCGCTCTGTTTTATAGTACTTCATGTACATTTTAAACACTTCATCATTTATTTTGCGAGACGTCATATTATTTATGACATTTTCTGTGCTGTCGAGTTTGGACCCAATTTTCAACAAATTTGGCGAAATTTCAGGTACCAGACTGCATTAGTTATGTCATTCCATTATGTTTATTAAACTTATGTGTCAAAATGCTTTGCTATTAATTATAAGTTACCTGCTTATGTATGTTAATTAATGGAGAAACGTCTAGGACGTCTTCGTTCAGTCAGTTGAGTATAAAGGTGAAATACATGCCAGGTATGTTTAAAGGAGTTATATGGTTGCCCGTCTAAGTTAGAAAATGTCCCACCCAAGTGCAAGAACTGGTATCTTTTAAAAAAATGTGTCCGGGAGAAGAGACTCCAAGTATTGTTTTTGCAAGCAAGAGCATAAATCTTCTTGTGCAGAATTTCCTTTTATCCAAGCTCAGTTGTCCATTCTTTACTGTAAGCTAACATAAAGGTAGTTCTTGCATGCTGTGGGTAGAGGTTATGGCCCATTATCACCAGTCAATGATTGGATGATTTGGTCAAGCATTGCTCCTGGCTGCTTTTCCTTCCATTGTTACATAAGACAGATGTCCACTGATTAACTGAGACACTCCAGGCTAGATTGACTGAGACACCTCAGGCTAGATTGACTGAGACACCTCCAGGCTAGATTGACTGAGACACCTCAGGCTAGATTGACTGAAACACCTCAGGCTAGATTGACTGAGACACCTCAGGCTAGATTGACTGAAACACCTCAGGCTAGATTGACTGAGACACCTCAGGCTAGATTGACTGAGACACCTCAGGCTAGATTGACTGAGACACCTCAGGCTAGATTGACTGAGACACCTCAGGCTAGATTGACTGAGACACCTCAGGCTAGATTGACTGAGACACCTCAGGCTAGATTGACTGAGACACCTCAGGCTAGATTGACTGAGACACCTCAGGCTAGATTGACTGAGACACCTCAGGCTAGATTGACTGAAACACCTCAGGCTAGATTGACTGAGACACCTCAGGCTAGATTGACTGAGACACCTCCAGGCTAGATTGACTGAGACACCTCAGGCTAGATTGACTGAAACACCTCAGGCTAGATTGACTGAGACACCTCAGGCTAGATTGACTGAAACACCTCAGGCTAGATTCCAACTATGGATCATTGCTTTGAAAATCAAGCTCACTAACAACTTTACAACTCAGATGCCGTACACTTTTCTGACCATTAATTTAATTACCATTTTTTACAGTAATTTTTTTTTTACGCTTGTGTGATAGGAACCAAGTTTTGTTGTTTCTAATTCACATCCAGAAATTGCTACAACACTGGGTAGATGGTAATGTCATATTTTGTCATCACTAATTTCTTTCATGTAGTGCATTCTAAAGGCTAATAAAAGAAAAAAGACTGATTGATTGATTGATTGATCTTTATTTCAAAAGGTTTAAGAAATGGTCACGCAGGCCTGTCTGACATTTTGAGAGAGAGAGAGAGAAACAGAAATTGATAAAAACCAAATATATTTTTTTAATCTAGTACACACACAGTTTTAAAGAATTGACACTTATATTTGTCCAGAGTCAGGTGTTTTATTTATCTGGTTTTCTTAATGATTGAAATCCTTACTTTTTACAATCTTCAACCAGGCTGGGGTGATAGAATTGAATGGCTGAGCCTGAACGAAGGTTTTCAAAAAGCAAAGGAAGAAAGCATGCCCGTAATGATAGTGATTCACAAAATGACCTGCCCTGCTTGTATATACCAGAAACAGTGGTTTTCTCGCAGCAATAGGATTGAATCATTGAGCAAGAATCTAGTTATGGTCAATCTTGAAGTGCATGAAGTGCCAAGGCGTCCAGAATTCTCACCAGATGGCTACTACGTTCCTCGCATATTGTTCTTCTCACCATTCGGAACAATGCTGTCAGATGTGAAGATGACTAATGGCAACCCAGAATATCAGTATAATTATCCCGGAGAGATTTATCTAACAAATAACATGAAAGCTGTGATAGAAAGATATAAGAAATCTTCCTGAGTAACTTCTGTTGCCTCTGACTTATAAAGAACTAGTTTTGGTAGAACAAAAATTGCTAAAATATTGTCAAATGATGCAGAAGTCCCAGTTATAAAATACTAATTTTTCATGTATTTTCACTCTCTGTAAGAATTTCAAGTGCATAAATTTCCCATGAAACACTTTTTGACAAAGAATGAAGAAACTGGTGAAGTGTTAGGATTGTTATTTTAACAAATGTGCTGACATTTACATTTCTTGTGTGTAAATTTATGCATTTTAAAAAAAAATGTCTAGGTTTGCTGTCATCTTATCCTTAATTCCTACTGTTAATCTGCAAATTTATAAATAAATGGTATAATAGTGTGTATTTAAATTACATTACAAACTGTTACTATCTGTAGTCATGAAAGTTACATCAGTTTATTAATAAGTAAATAGAAGTGAATAATAAGATTTTAAAATTACTTAACCCCTAATCCGAGAATTATCAAAAGCTGTGGTTCCATCTTCAATACAAACTTATAATCAAAATCACTGGTCATTTTCTTTGTTCTGTTATTATTATTATTGTTATTTATTATTGTTATTGCATTTCCAAGTTTTCTCTTCATTTTAGTTCTCTTTGGTGTGCAGCTCAAGGATTTCATTGTTTGGTTTTGTTAACTGAAATATGTACATTTTTCAGGGTATTTTTGTTCACTGTTTGACAGTGTTTATTTTGGTTTGGTCATTTATGTTTCCTAATCTCGCTGTTTTTATGAGAGCAAAGATGAATTTGTTAAGAGGGATGACACAGTTATCTGGATCTGTGAACCAGAGCTGGCCAAGACCCACTGTTCCTATTGTTTCTTGTCAGAGTGATCTTTGAGTTACCTCCAAGCTTCTAACAGTGACTTTTGCCCTACTTCAGCAGAGCAGATGGAGAAAGTCTTGGACTTTGTTCAGTTGGTTGTGGAGTCTAGTGAGAAATCTTTTTTGGGTCCATGCCTGGACTTCATCCAAGCCACTGCTGCCTGCTCCAAATCTTGTAGTGTCCATGCTTTAGCATATGCTGAAAGAACAAAGATTCAGATGTCCAGAGTGACCTGAAATCAAGAATTTTTTTAAATGAAAATCTATATATATATAAAAATGAATGTGTATATGTATGTTACAACTTCATGCTGGAACGCCTGGAGCAGTTTCAACCAAACTTGGCACACATATGACTTAGAATCTGGACAGTGCACCGTGGGGGTTAGATCATTCCTAGGATACCCCTATGACCCCTAGGAGTCAGGGTGACATGTAAAAATAATCGAAAGCGACTTATATTAGTGTCAAATCCATAGTTTTTGGGGTCGCTGAGATGAATAGCATGGGGGGGGCCCTAGGGGTGGGGGTGGCATGGGGCGACGTGCAAATAATCGAAAATGATTGATATTAGTATTGAATCCATAGTTTTTGAGGTCGCTGAGATGAATAGTGACACTCCCGATGCTGTTTAAGACCAAGTTCAGCCTCTAATGGTATGGGGGCCCTAGGGGTGGGGGTGGGATGGGGTGACATAAAAATGAACGTGTGTGTGTGTATGTTAGAGCATCACGCTGGAACACTTGGAGCAATTTCAACCAAACTTGGCACACAAATGACGTACAAACTGGAAAGTGCACCATAGAGGTTAGGTCATCCCTAGGATACCCCTATGACCCCTAGGGGTTTGGGTGACATGTAAAAATAATCAAAATTGACAATATTAGTGTCAAATCCATAGTTTTTGGGGTCGCTGAGATGAATAGTGACACTCCTAATGCTGTTTAAGTCCAAGTTCAGCCCCAAACAGCATGGGGAGCCCTGGGGGGGGGGGGTGGGATGGGATGACATGTACAAATAATCGAAAGCGGCTGATATTAGTGTCGAATCCATGGTTTATGGGGTCACTGAGGTGAATAGTGACACTCTCAATTCTATTTAAGTCCAAGTTCAGCCCCCAATTGGGTGGGATGGCCCTAGGGGTGGGGTGGGATGGGAGTGACATTTAAAAATAATCGAAAATGACCGATATTAGTGTCGAATCCATAATTTTTGGTGTCACAGAGATGAATAGTGACACTCCTGATACCGTTTAAATCCAAGTTCAGCCGCCATCAGAATGGGGAGCCTAGGGGATGGGTGAGATGGGGATAGCATGTACGATTAATCGAAAATGACCGATATTAGTGTCGAATCCATAGTTTTTGCGGTCACTGAGATGAATAGTGGCACTTGCAGTCTCAGCATATGGGGGGGGTGTAGTGAGAAGTGGTGAAAAATAAAATGTCCAGATTGACCAAGATTAGTGTTGTCGAATCCATAGCGTTCGGGGTCACTAAGCTGATTGGTGACAGTCCTGATGACAGTTAAGCCCACGTTTAGTCGAATAGAAGGAATAGAACTCTGTAGAACCATCTAGACTCTGTAGAACCGTCTAGAAGGTTGTGGAAATGAATAGACCTCTGTAGACCCATCCAGAAGGCTGTGAAAATGAATAGAACACTGTAGAAATGTCTAGAAGGTTGTGGAAATGAATAGAACTTTGTTGATAGGGATAAATAAATATCTGAGTAATCAGCTAGTAACAGATAAAACAAAAAAAAAATCTAACATGTTTCCACAGTGCAAATGTTTAGCATTAGTAATCAAGGAAGATTAGTTATTAAACCAGATAATATATAGAATTAATTTGGTTTTGAAGAAGTGGAACAACATTTTAATAGACAAGATGATAGAAAAAGCAATTCACAACTGAAACAGAATGTAATCGGTGCATTGTTTCATTCTTTATTAGTTGTTTTACTTTCCTTCTTTCGTCTTCTATACAGTGCGGTGTTGCAGTATGTGAGGATTTATCTCCAGTCTAATGCAAACTGGTACTCACTCATAATCAAGATCTCAGAAACACGAGTTAGAGATCCTTATCCACTATATGGCTGGGCAGAAGCAGCACAACAGCCTGTTTCTGGAATCTCAGAGACGATGCAGGATATTATTTTGGCCGGCTGTCTTTGTCAACCTTAGTAGCTAAATCATCTCTTTCAAGCAGTCATATTAATTCTCACCATTCTTTATTGAAGAAAAACAAATGGTGATACAAACAGTGATGACAGAATTATAGTAAACTCATTGTGCACATTCAGTTTATCATTCTGCATATTTTAACTTGTACTCATCTCTGAATCAGATGTTCTAAAATTTCTTTGTATTGTCTTGTCTTGTCCTTCCTCATTTACTGTTAGGTATAGAGGTGAAGTGCAATTGTCTCCTAATGGCTTGCCTGTTGGCTTCGTACACTGAGATGTTCAGGGACTCTGCTATACCATTGGTCCATCATTTGCATGGCGCGGCCCCTTCCTCTGTCTTTGTGTGATCTGTAAAACATTGCTGTCTGTGGTACACGTTCTGTTAGTAGTCATGATACATGACCGAACCATTTTATTTGCTGTTTTTGTATATAGTTCAGGACGGGTTCAATTCCCACTTTATTTCTAATGACATCATTTCTGATTCTGTCCATTTTTGATATTCCAAGAATTCTTCTCAAGAATCTTATTTTAGTTGTAGTTATCCTTTTGTCTTTTGCTGTCATTGTCCATGCTTGACATTGGTAGCACAGTTTTGGTATGAAGATTGTCTTATAGATAGTTCTTTTGGTTTCCAGTGAGACATGCTTGTTGTATATTTATGAATATTTGAATGTGGATACTTCCTACATAACCAGTGACATGCTTGTTCATCAAACAGTGCCCAGTGTAGGAGCATCATAACAAATGGTCGTGATGAGGAAGGCAAGGAAAGGAAAGTTAACTCTCTAAGACTCTGCAACAATTTCTGGGATCCTCAGGTTTGTGTTGTGGAAACAAATGAGTTAATTTACAGATCTCAGTCCTTTCCAGTAGTAGAAGCTCCAGTGTAGACATTTAAACAGTAAGCATGTTACTTCACCACATCTTGTAAAATTTCAGTAGCTACATTATCTCCTTTATTCTTTTCTGTCTTCTTTTGTTAATATTAAGATTATAGGCTACCATTTTTTTTTAATTAAAAAACTCACCGTAATGCATTTTTTCCACAAGCATTAAATATAAAATGTGTCAAAATGAACAGTCTGAGAAAACTCTTTTATGCCATTCTAGAACGCCAGATTTGATATGATGAGAAATCTTTCAGAAAGTTTAGGAAATGGTGCATGATTTCCACACCAATAGTAGAAATGCAGAAAATAGTTGGTGTTCAACCGCTAAAGGAACGTAGAGACACAAAGGTCATGACCATGGGAGAAAAATTCCTTAGCTCTGTAAGCCATCCCCTGAAGGAGAGATTCAATAACTTGGCATTAGGACGGCTTAAAAGAAGCAGCTTCATTCATCAGGCCAAGCGTATGCGTAAGCTGATACCTGACCTTCCAACTGTAGTCACTCCATTATCATCTGTACCAGAGCATACACCATGGAAAGAAGCAGATTATACACAAATAACTATTCAGACTGAAGTGAAAGGTGTGCAGAATGGTGAGATGCAGAGCAGTCTTGTAAGATCAACAGCCACACTTGGTGTTCTAGATGACAAATATCCATGTGACACCTGGATACGTGTGTATACAGATGGATCTGCACATAATGCCATAAAGAATGGTGGGGCAGGAGCATATATTGAATATCCAAACAACACCATTGACAAGATTTCCATACCCACTGGTAAATACTGCAACAGCTTTGATGCAGAAGTTAGGGCAATTATTGCTGCAGTTGAAAAACTATCAGACTCCAGAATTGATACATGTCCTGTAGTAATTCTCACAGATGCAAGATCAGTACTGGAGGCTCTTCAGTGCAACAAACTACCAGACCTTAGGGATGCCTTGTCAAAAATTGGCTTACAACATGGAGTCACTTTGCAATGGATTCCCTCCCACTGTGGGATACCAGGCAATGAGAAAGCTGACCATCTGGCCAAAGAGGGCACTGAAATGGAGCAACCAGACATACCAGTCACCTATAATCAGAAGAAAAGCATGATAAAAACCTACAGGAAGCCACAAACACCACCACATGATGACTATCACATGCTAAACAGAAAGGAACAAGTCACCATCTTCCGTCTCCGAACAGGACACAGCCGACTCCGAAGTCATATGTATACAAAGTTTAAGGTTGGTACTACTAATCTATGTACATGTGCCCAGGTGCCCCAAACCGTGGAACATATCCTCCAGAACTGCATCAACTACGAGACACTGAGAAATAATTACTGGCCCAGTGAAACCACTGAAGAAGATAAGCTCTACGGTTCCATACATGAGTTACAAAAAACAGTGAAATTTATCCAAGAGACAGGACTGCAGATATAGACAGACAGTGCGAACGAAGAAGAAGGTGCATGATTAAGATAAAAAAAAAACAGAAAGAAATTTGTAAAATGATAAAAAAAAAGAAAAGAAAAATATTGCAAAATCAGTTGGGAGGCATTATTGCCTATACCACTTAGCATGTCAGTTGATGCTTGTGATGAACAGTAATTATACAAAAAAAAAAGAGAGGAAACCAGAAACTTTTGTAACTAGCTTTTAATAGCCCTTACCACCCAAAATGAACTCTTTCCGTGCGTTTGGTCATTATAGTGACACTTCCGGACATGTTCTGGAGTGCGGGAGTAAAAACGCAGGTCTTGGTCTGTAAGGGGGTCTAGTTGTAAAATGGAATGGAAAACAGTATTTCCATGTACTTCTGTATACTTAATATGTTTCAAAGTATAGCTTAATGAATGAAAATTTCATAAATGCAGTTTTTTAGGAAAAAAGAAGTAATGTGATGTTTTTAGACACTGATTGTGGCCAGCTCACCATCGGCAAGGTCTAGATCTGCACTATTTACCATCTGAGATGTGCAGATCTACTTGTCTATCTCGTATTGTGATTCTGTGTTGCATTCTCGCTGAATGAATGTCTGAACTAACCTCCTAACTACTACTAACTACTTCTCCAGTCATCTAAATATGTCTAGATCTACTTAGAAAGCATTCAAGAGCAGCGGGGTGGCCATAGGCTATGGACCATACCCCTGTCTACATCGTCAAAAATTGAAAATTTTCCATGCTTCTTTTCCTTTTTCTCACTTGGCATCGCTCGTAACTAGGCACTCTTTCACCATTTTGAAAAGTGTCACCGGAATCGCAGACGAAATATGTACAATCTAAATGTTACACCGGTTGTTTTTATTGAAACAAACAATTGTCACTATAATGACCATACGGTAGCTTCGGGATACTGGAAGTGTCACTATATCGACCAAATGCACGGAATGAGTTAAAGGTCTGACTTTACTAAATCAGTGTTGAGTATTCAAGTCTGCACAGCAACATGTGAAATTCATGAGTTGATAGAACAAAGTATGTAGGAGTCTTTTTTCACTTTGCCCTCTTACACAGTTTCAAAATTGAAGGCATGAGGAGTCAGAAATAGGTATTATTATTATTGATATTATTAGTATTGCTATTATTATTATTTCTATTATTTTATTATTGTTCATCTAATTTAAAGGACACGTTGAAATTTCAGATTTGTAGAAGTCAAATCTGGTTAGCAGGGTAGGGGAAATGAGCTAATGATTGCTAACACACTTTTTAGACAACATCCAAGAAGACTTTACACATGGACATCACCTTATGGTAAAACCAAGAAACAAATAGATTATATTTTAGTGCAAAGAAGGTGGAGATCATGAATAACATTAGCAAAAATTTTACCAGGTGCCAATTGTGACACAGACTATGAGTTATTAAAAGCAGGTAGGAAAATAAAGATAAAAAAGACAAGGGATCAAGACCACTCCGCTTTGATCTTACAAAAATACCAGAACAATATGGTATAGTAGTGAAGAACTGTTTTGAAGTCCTGATGGCTTTATAGGGGGAGATGACATCAGATGAATTGGCTATGCAGGCCAGAGATACAAGGGTTGATTGATAAGTTCTCGGCATAAGGTACAAATACTTGAAATACACAGTTGATAATAGGTGCATTTGTAGATCAGGTTAATATAAGATTAAATACAGTTTCAAGAAATTAACTGCAACCAATTTTTTTTTACAGGCTACTGAAGTGGTAAGGGATGTCAGAAATTGAGAAAACTGATAAAATTTCTCATCGAGCAGTCATTCGCTACCTCTGCATCAAAAGCTTATCATCAAAGGAAATCCATGAGGATGTGGTAGAGACTCTAGGGGAGAGTGCCCCTTCTTACAGCACAGTGAAGAAATGGGCAGCTCATTTCAAACATGGAAGGGAGAGTCTGGAAGATGATCCCCATCCAGGAAGACCAAGAACAATAACTACCGATGAAACAACTAGCAGAATCCATGACATGATAATAGAGGAAAGACAACTAACTGAGCAGTACATTGCTACTGAGTTGGGCATCTACCAGGAATGTTTTCATGCCATTATTCACAATGATCTTCAAACGACAAAGGTCTCTGCTTGATGGGTCCTGAAACTTCTTGAAGCTGATCACAGACGACAGCAACTCAACATGTCAAGAGACAATCTTGGCCATTTTTCTGCAGATCCTGAAAAGTTTCTTCAGCAATTTGTGACTATGGAGAGGCATAATAGCCAACGCCAGTCAGCACAGCGCCTAATGATGATGATGATTATATATCTTTTATAGACTATTCAAAGGCATTTGATTGTGTACAACACCAGAAACTATGAGAAATAATGGAAAAAATGGGATTTCCAATACATTTAATACAATTAATATCAGTGCTGTATCTAGACCAAAAGGCAGCAATGAGAATAAATGGTGAAGCAACAACTTGGTTTGACATAGAACAAGGGGTCCGTCAAGGGTGCATATTGTCACCTTACTTATTTAACTTATGTATTGAAAATATAATGAGGAATGTTAGAGAAGATGTAGACAAAGAATATTACGATGCCATAAAGATTGGAGGTTATGAAGTACCAGAGATTAGATATACTGATGACACAGTATTACTGTCCACAACACAAAAAGGAATGGAAAAAGTAATTATGTCAGTCTGTAAGAATAGTAATGAAACTTCCCATTAATCAGAATGGAAAAATACACATAGAAGGGACAGATATTGAAGAAATCAGTCAATTAGCATACCTTGGTAGCTATGTAGACCAGGATGGTGACACCAGAAAGGAAGTTAGAATTGCAAAAGCATCGTTGATCTTCAAGAATCTTGAGAACATATGAAATTCAAAAGTTACAAAGCACAAAAACCAAGTTAAGGCTGTTCAGTTAAGATGTAATATCCACCTCATTTATGCATGCGAAAGTTGAAAACAACTAAAGAAATAGACGAGAAATTAGACAAATGCCTAAGGAAAATACTCTGCATCAAGTAGAACAAATTCAAGAACAATGCAGAAATAAGACAGATGACTGAACAACAACCAGTTGCATGGGTGATCAGGAAAAGGAGATGGACATATGTTGGTCACATGATGAGAAGAAACAATCAGAGAATCCCAAAACAAGCTATCAAGTGGAATACAACAGGCAGAAGAAAAATAGGCAGACCACGTCAAACTGTAAACAGGACATTGTTAAGAGAGGCCAAATTAATAGGCATAAAATCCTTTGATGAGGTTGAAAAACTCGCTGAAAACAGGAAAAATTGGTGAACTACCTTGCGAGCTCTATATGACATTTAACTACACGGGAAAGATATAAGATATAAATAAGAATAGTGAAGAGCAAAACCTCTATCAAAATGTAAAGAAAACTAAATTGATGACAACTGACAAAACAAATAAGGCAGCTGAAATATATATAAATGAGGAAAAATTGGAAGAGGTGGAGAGTTTTGACTATCTTGGATCATTACTAACTAATAATGGAAATACAATGAGTGAAATTAAAAGGATAACATCTGTCACTCTTCAGAAAGTAAAACAGCTAAAGAGTCTGTGGAGAGGAACAGATAGAACTACAAAAATAGGATTTTTAAGGGCATGCATCTTTCCCATCGCAACATATGCCTGTGAGACCTGGACAAAACAAAAAATTTAATGTAAATGCTGCGGAAGAGTTCTTCAAATATCATGGACACAAAAAAGAACAAATATATCCATACTACAAGAACTTAATATTAAAGAAGGCTGGCTAGTAAAGAGGATTAAACAGAGAAAACTTAAATATTTTGTACACATATAAACGTCATGATAATCTAATGAATACCATCTTTGAAGGGTACATAATAGGGAAAAGAAAGAGAGGAAGACCAAAATGAAGATGGCTGCAAGACATCGTTGATGATCTGCAAATGGATGCATCAGCAGCAGGGCATCTTGCTCACAACCAAGAGGCCTACAGGAGAGTTGTTAGGGAGGCAAAGTTTTACAAGTGACATGCAAATGACTGACTGACTGAGAAGTCAAATTTGGTTGGCATAAAGAATTTCAGTTCCCCAGAACTCTGTTGTTTTTTACTTGCATCTTTTTTTTGTTTTTTAAATGACATAATTCCATATTTCATGAAGTGATAGAAAAAGAAAAAGAAAAATATGTATAGGAACAACTGAAATTTAGAAAGAGGAGATTAAGAACCAGACAATTAACATTTTAGCAATTTCATCAGAATAATAATATACAGAAAACACTATCAATGGAATAACAGTATACAGAAAAGCATACTGAAGTAAAAACTTCAGTGCTAATGGATGGATAACAACAGAACTGCACAGGGCAGCTATATCACTTGTACTGTTAAGACTAGAGACGGAAAGAGATTAATTAAGTCAATTTTGCATGACGAGATAGGGCAAGTGATGATGGTAATAGTGTCAAATAAATTTTTTTTTGTCACATAAATTATGAACTGAAGAATTATGAATTCATTTCTTAAGCATTTTTAGCAACTAGAATACTCCAAAATCTGAAATGGATTTAGACATGGTATTTGTTATAAGTAAACATTAAGCATGAAATAAACACATCTGTTCTTTATGCTGACTTCAGTGTGAAATCGTGTTATGACTCAGCAACTTTTATAATTTAACAGATTGTGGTGAAGGAAAACTTTGATATGATCCTTCGAGGAATGCTTTACACCTTGGCAGAGGCAGAAAATGGCCAGTTCGTGTCTGATTTTACAAGTAAGTCATGTGGAAATGTAGTTTTGTGTCTGACTTTTACAGGTAAACATCTATACACAAATATAATTTAATAAGCATAATTTAATATTACTTCCCTTTTGTGCTAATACTTTAGAAGGTCCAGAGATCAGTATGAAAACTGAGTCTCAACCATGGATATTACTTCCCTTTTGTGCTAATATTTTAGAAGATCCAGAGATCAGTATGAAAACTGAATCACAACATCCCTTTTGTCATTGATTAACTTGGAGATGTGCTGTGATGTTCTTGTTCTGTGGAGATGTGCTGTGATGTTCTTTTCTGTCTCACTGACATGAAAAAATGATGAGAAATCTTTTCTTTCATCTTAATTTCAGAATCTTTTTATGGGCCTTATGAATATTCTCGAACGGATCATGTGGCAGCACAAATTCAGAGGTATCGGGACCATGGCTTGAGTGGTTTGAACACTATACGCCAGGCTTATGGGCTGAATGCTCTGCCTAATTGGAACACTTTCAAAAATTTTGAAGATGTAAGTGAATGAATTGCACCTACAGTTATATACCATTAAGCAACATCAAGGAACATCAGCAGTGTTATACTGACTGGCTGGATTTATGTTTATAACTCTTTCCATTGAAGAAGATGATTTTGAAGTGGGTAGATGATAGCTCTTTGTAGACATCCAACATCTTTGTACTGAGCAGTTTATCAGATAACTGATTCTGCTTATTTGTGTTTAGCACGGTTGGCCAACAACCAGTCATGCTGTAGCCTAGTTCCTTTTCTCTTGTGTCTTCTGTGTTCAGTTTTGACTTCTGTCTAAAATTTTGACTTCTGTCTAAAATTTAGAAAAATCCTTCATTGTCCATAAAAGAAGTATGCTGGCTGCACCAAAGGCTGTCATGTGACTTGACTGGATTTCCATCCATATGAATTATCACCAAAAATGGTTTTCTGTATTCTTTTTCCAGTTAATGTAACAAGAACATGCAAGATTTTCACTCGTTGAAATATTCCAAACCACTAGATTTGACAGATTTCATTATAAATGTAAAGGCAGATTCAGACATTTAAAAATTTTTAACTTGATATTGCAGTTAAGTCAGGTTCCCTTGCTGCCTTATTACAGCAGACAGTACTGTGGCTGTCACATCCACTGTCTCATGGATGATTTGTGGAAAAGCAGAGACTGGGGTGGTAAACACAGACAGAAAATTCAGAGGAATTGACCATAAGGGAAGATTCTTTCCTGCCAGTTTTCCGACACTCCTGTTAGCGCACATATATTTTCAAATGTATAGACCTCATCCTTCCCCTGCAGGCTTATCAGAAGAGTTGAAAAGAAGTTATTGCAGCATGAGAAAATCACATTTTCTATATCAGTTGCCTTGAAGAAACAGGAAATAACCATGTTTGAGACAGTAATTTTTCACTAACATTTATCCATGCAGTGACCTTTTACTAATAATTTTACTTCATTATGCGATATTGATTTGTGAATTTGAGCTGTGTATAACACAAGATTCTAATAATTTGTCCCAAGAAACTGCAAGCCTTGTACAAAGAATCAAGGCCTGACAGTGTTGATATTCTCACTGGTGGCTTGTTGGACCAAGGTGATCAAACAGCTGGAATGTCTGATCTCTTCAGAACAATTTTAATTGATCAGTTCACCAGTGTGAGGAATGGTGATCGATTTTGGTACCAGAGAAGTGGGTAAGTTTAGTCATTGAATTGTAATACTTATCCATAAGTTTAGTCACTGAGTTGTGATACTTATCCACTAGGTCCTTCCCACTGTTGAATTAGCTGGAAATGAAAAAGTGGTTATCTTTTTTTTAAAAAATGTCGACTAAATGGAACTTAGTCAACAACAGAGAATTGATAGCCATTTTATAAAATCAGGACAGCCTATAGTAGGTAAGAAGTAAATGGAAGCAGTTGGCCAGAGACAGTTCAGCTGTTTCATGGAAGATCTGGTCATTGTAGACAATTAAGTCATCTCAAGATAACTCACTTTAAATGAGTGCAGGAGTAAAGTTTATTATTAGAATGTTCAACATGCCATATGTTTCAAGAGTAGATGAATGAAACGTAAATGACAACTAAGTTGTTCAAAGTTGGGAGAAATCTATGAACTTTATTCTGATGTCATGGCAACAGATTAGTTGACATTTGGCTTGAATGCTGATGGGCTGCCCCATAGTATTGTATATGTAGAGCAATGGTTTGTTAATTTACTTCATGCTGTATCCAGTTGTTGTTTGTCAGAGTATTGTGATGTTCAGTTTTGTCCAAATCATATGGTATCCAGAGGAAATTGTTTTTTTTTTTTGGGGGGGGGGGTTGTAATTATGTAACTTGTGTTCATTTCTTTCTTTTACCACTGGGTTTATCTTCCAGTATTTTTACTGTGACCCTATATTTGTATATATTTGTGTGTGTACACATTTATAAAAACTCAAATGGCCTGGTATTAAGAAATAGTTATATGTTTCACTAGTGCATTGCAGGAAATGAGAAATTGATTTTTTTTAATAACAAAAATGTTATAATAAATGAAGTGATGTAATCAATGCACATTTGCATTTAAACACTATACATACTACTTTTTTTTATTTACTGTGTACTAACAATTAATTTGCACATTACTGTCACTATAATATATTTATTAAGAAAACTAAAGGAACCTTTTAACTTGTTTTCAGTAAACATCCATAGTTAATACCTTCATATCTTTTAGTGACCTTTTTTTTTTTTTTTGAAGTTTCAAATAGCAGTATAAAATTTTAAGATTAATCAGTTGATTGCACATTCCTTTTCAAGAAACCTCTTAGTCTGAAAATAATAAAATATTTATGCTTTATCTGTGCTCTTCTCAGATTGTTCACAAAATCTCAAATTATGGAAATTAAAAATGTGACGTTCAAACACATATTATTGGCTACAACATCTTTGACAACAAAAGAAGTGCCAGATAATGTATTTCTGTGTCAAGGTATGTTAAATGTTTATTTTTCAAACTATAAAACTTCATCACTGCTTTCCTTTGTATTGGAAGTATGCTGAGCATATAATAATTATCATTATAACTCCTCCCATGCCGCAGAAAAAAACGCGGATATTCTGATCAGTGCCAAGTTAAAAGTGCAAGTCTTGATCTGTATTGGGGGTACAGTTGTAAAATTTAATGTAATAAAGTATTTCCACGTATTTCCACATTATAAGTATACATATTATGCATCAAAACAGCTGTAAAAGTAAGAATGAAGAGTTTTTTTATGAAAAAAAAAGTAGTGTGATGATTTTAAATGTTAATTGTGACCTGCTTACCATCGGGTAGGTCTAGATCTACCAGTAGCTTCATCCGATCTCATCGTGTCATAGTATGTAGCATACTCAGTGCAGTGATGTCTGAAACAATCTTCTAGCTACTTTTTCAATCTGTTTTATAGGTCAAAATCTACTTGGAGCACATTCAAGAACAGTGGTCTTGTCACAGGGCATGTCCATACCCGTAACTACATCCCTAAAAATTGAAATATCTCAGTCACAAACTTCGTTTTTCGCGCTCGAATCGGTCTCAACTAAGCATTCTTCTGCCATTTTGTAAAGGACATAAGTAGTTAACATGCAAACCAAAATGTGCATTAAAGTTATACGAAATATACAAAACATGTGGCAATATAGTGGCTTAACGCAAGAAAGTCAAAATCAACTTTGGTAAAATAGTGGCTTATGGCACAGAAAGAGTAAAATATTATCAACTAAATCTGTGTTATTGCTAATGACACTGGAAAGGTCCACAAGGATACATCTGAAACACATGATAAAACTTTTCATGTCTTTGTTTCTAATTCATCATGTCACATATTTCCTTCAATCAAGTAGTTGTATAAACATGTACACTTTAAAACGCCCTGACGGTTCTTTAGCTACATCATCAGATTCTTATCACTTAGATTTGAAATTTCATATCTGTCCATCTCGTCTGGTCAGTAATATTTCTTATTAAGTCTGTTTGTTTCCCAGGCAAGTTAATCTTCATTCAGGTATTTTTCTTATAGTTTTCATATTTTGATTTAAAACTTTTAAAAAAAAATTTCCTACTTTCAGCATGAGAAAAAAATACTCATATTTGGTCCCTTTATTCTGAATAGTTACAAACTCCCTTAATAAATGAGAACCATTGCATATGATTGCTATTCAGTTTTGAAAACAAAATCTTTAGATTTATAAATTCCTTGTGTGACTTGAGTAAAGAAAAACATGATACTGCAGTTTAGCATAACAACTTAAATGACAGTAAAGAGAATGTCATTATTTTCAAGTTAAAATATGTGCTTGAAGTGTGAAGTATTTTGAGGGTCTTCAGATTTTTTTGTTTCCATTCCTTTTGTATCAGTGAACTAGCAAAATTGTTTAAAATTTTGAAGTTGCTATATCTTTTAGGTAAGGAATTTTTTTTTATAGTAGTATCATGAAAAGCAATTTTGTTTCTCTTGACACAGAATGTAAATCATATGTACCCACCTTTATCCTATGTCAGTTTTAATTCTATTTTTAATTATGTTGCTCACAGTTATGAAAACTTTTGAGGAACCGTGGTATAGTAAATAACTAGTTTAATTCTTTCTATAATCATTACACCACTAATCTTTTTTTTGTGTTAGTGTTGCTCATCAGAATCATTTCCTAGTCCTTTTCCACAGTGTGTTAATTAAAATACTATTATATTGTCTAATTTTTCATAATTTATGTAAGTACGCATGTGCGATCACATATGTTGTAATTTGCTAATCATGCCACTGAATTGAATTATTTGTGATGCAGGCTCACATGGCTGTGGCTGCCTAGATCCCCCATATGTGGACCAGGAAATAAGCGCAGATGTTGATGTATGCAGTCCGCTAGCTACCCATGATTATATAAAGGGCAGTGAGTGGTCATTTGCTCTCTCATTTCTAGCCCTGGCCCTGGTTGTCCCAGGTAAATAATTCATTGAAATGTAGAATTATTTCTCTTGTTCTTCTTGTGACTGCTGCAGGGAGGGGGAGTTTGCTTTTTGTCCAGCAAGCTGGCAGCTTATCATAGCTATCCACACAGTCAAGACCTATATAATGGGTGGGTTTGAAGCTTTTCTTATGAGCTGTATCATGGATCACATTAACCCACACCTTATTTACTAATTTGTTGTTATGAATCATTGCTAGAAAATGAAGCAGATGCTGTGGTGACCTTAACTCCTCAAGACTGCAGTTACTGTGAGGGATTTATTTTATGGTCATTATTGATATTAACTCTTTGTATACTTTGAGATGCATCCTGCATGGTCGATTCCCTGTTCAGTAGCCCAATCTTCGCGCAGTGCGATGATGGTTTGTAGCTCTCTAATTTTGAAAATAATCAAAGTATACTTAAAACCAGCGGTTGGACTTCCTTCCGGAATTCATTTATGGACACGAGGCGCGTGTTTGAGGTGAAAACAGAGCGGCTTTGTGTTAATCTAACTCATTTTTTATTGTCGCTAGGCTTTTGTTTATCAACAAATATGACTTCCAGTGCTAGTTTCTTTCGTCCAGAGCAGTGTATTTCTGCATTACTAGCTCAGAATTTAATTTAAAAATGTCTAGACTGTGGTGTAGAGAATGCAGTAGTAGAGATTGTGAATTTCCAGACCCATGTGGCGCTGATTCAAAGGATTAGGATGTTTTTTTTTGGGTCCAGCAGCAAAATGTGCTAGAAGGGTAGCTGGTGATACTACTTCTCAGCTTTTTTCTAGTACTAGCTGTAATATCACAATAAGTAATGCTGGAGATTGTGTAATTTAAAAAATTAAATGTTGTAGAATGCTTCAAATTAAAAAAAAAACAAAAAAAAACACAATGGCCTGTTTTCTGGTAAATATTAGTCAGCGCCCGCCCACTTGTTTTCATGTAAATATTACCTAACCACATGGTGTTTTTAGTTTGCTGTGAATGCATAGCTAGTGTATATTTTCATGTAAATCTTGGAAGATATGTGAAGAAAAGGTGTTTGTGTACATTTTTATTCGTTATGGAATTATATGACCAACTAAAGTGGATTAACTTGATGGGTACGTGACAAAAAATTTATTTAATTCCTTCATTTTCCATTCTTTCTTCTCAGTTCTTAGCTCTTTTTTTGTTGTTGTATACTAACAAAATGTAAAAAAATTTATTAGAAAAACAAAATACATTTTTTCTTCTTCAGATTAACATATAATATATGATACTATAAATCAGATTATGCCTTTGTCATTCTTTTAAATGTGACAACCATCCCATTCCACATTGTGAAATGTACCCCCCCCCCTTGGTCTTTTGAGGGAAACACCCCCAATATACAAAGAGTTGATTAACACAATTCTCTTTCAGATATGAGGAGGGGGGGGAAATCCAAACTGTCCACTAGTAGCTAATTACATGAAAGAAAATCTACATACATTTGTAAGAGTTCTTAAGTGTGAAGTGTGAAGATCAGGTCAGTTTTTCAGTGAGATTGCCTTGAAGAATTTTTTTCCTTTTGGGCAAAGATGAATCTTTTAAAAGTGATAATAATATTGACTGTTAATAACTGTTCTGATATAGGAACAAACACTGCATGTGGCAGAGTGAACAGTGTTCTTATTAGACTGGTAATGTAGTCAGACAACACCACTTTCACACATTAAACAAAATAAGGCACAGGGTTGTATGGTCAGCCTTTTACAAAATAGTAGACAAAGCACTTTAGACATTAAAGAAAGAAAAAAGTGATAGATAATGGCCATGATTATAATTGATCAGTCACTGTTATCTTCAGTTTTATTACTGTTCATGTCAAGTACCTCAGTAAATAGTACTGTTGATATGTTATAATAATTAGCTGCTCTCTTTCTTCCAGTGTCTTATCTTGTCCTGCTTTGCCTTGTAAAGAAACGTAAGGTTGTCAGTCAAGAATCCAACAAACGTCGGTCTGCAATTATGTTCAGAAGTGACACAAACAGATTTGCAGGTGAGATGTACAATAAAGATGAAAAAATATGGAGAAGCAAATGAATGTCAAAAAAAAAATGGTAGAAGATTGAGAAAGATAATTTGGAAAATTCAGTTAGAGTAAGTATTACAATGTTTAAAAGAGTTTATCATAGAAGGGTTGTATACTAGATACAAAAGAAAGAATTATCAGTCAGTATTATGCTGCGAATTTTATATTGCCAGATAAGTAATAATGTTTATGAGGAGCAATGTTTTTTTGTTGTTTTATTTTTTTGGTTGACTTCAAAGTTCCTGCAGAATTTGAAATAAAATGTCCAGAGTTATTGGTTTACTTTTTTTTACCTTTCAGTTTTCTTGTCCAGTTCATTTCATAATGTTAAGTTATGAGAATGTGACATTATTATTATGTCAGTGTACCAGTAGCTTGCGACAAGCAGTGTGCCTGGGCCTTAATAGTGAACTTCAAAGGCAGAACAGTGAAAGAGGCCAATGATGCTGTTCCAAAAACTAGTAGTCGCATAAGGGAAAATGTGGCAGTGACTAAAGCTGTGAGCCAGCCAAAGACAAAAATAAAAGCATGTAATGCATGTTAAGTAACTTGATGAACATGCTAAGAAAAATATCAAGCTCTCTCCACAAAACAGCAGTGATTTAAGTTTGTGTATCTGACACAGATTTGTTGATGGACCATCATTTCTGTACCAGACCATGCAAGTTTTAAAGAAAATGACAGAGCAGTTCAATTGGCCAGTTTGGTGTTCTTTGAGAAAGAATAGGCAGTAGATCAATCTGAAATTTTCAATGTAATAAAAGAAACTGACAAAGAAAATGTTTCACTGATAATTGTGAATTAGCATTCTTTTCAAGACTGAAGGAACTAGGCATGAAATTTAAAGTAATAAAAATAAGTGCTTTGTTAAATGCACCAGAAGTATGTTCACTCAACATAGTATGTGTGTTATCAGTAACTTTATGCAGATGGATATATTGAAGAGGAGATGGATCACCTAGGAATGTGTCCTAAGTGTAAAGGTAGAGGTCCAGTCTGATTTGTATGTCATATTGTTCAAGTACAATTGTTCGGGAGAAGTAATATTTACTCTTTTTTTCCACCAGTGAATTTCTGCAGTTTCTCACTGAATTCATCAGTTTGAATTTCCTTTGTTCTGTGGAATGATTCTCAGTACAAAGTTTCTGTATTATTCTTATGCTTATTATTTTTAGATTGACCTGTATAAATGCAGACAGAAAATAAATGAAATGAAAGCTGAGTTATGCAGATGTAAAGTGAGGCTCTGTCTTTATTTGTCCTTTTTTTTTCAGCAAGAGAATACCTAGGTAAAAATTCAGGATTCCGTGACATTAGGGGTGAATTCAAAGTCCAGCAAGAGATGATCGTTATCCGTGATACCAGCAACAAGGATCTGAGATATGTGAGCATTAAAGGAGGAGGGGAGGGAACACCTCCCATTGTCATCCACCTGTCTTCAGATAAGGATATGTCACTGTTGGCTGTAAAAGTGCCTGGAGACATTGATCTGGTGAGTAAAATGTTGATAACTGAGAAATCCTAGAAATTTTGGCCAGGCTTCTGTGAAAGGTGATTAAACTTACAAAAAACTAGATGCAGTGTTATGTAATCACATAAAACATTTGGAAATAAACTGAGGGTAGATATTTTTTTTCTTGGATATTTTCCATCAGTCTGCATAAGTATAGTTGTTAAAAAATAAGATTAAAAAAAAACAGAATGGAAACTCTCTTCAGTCAGTGGTGATCTCTTTGAACAGATATTTTACTTCATGTTAAGAAAATTAAATAGATCTTCCATTTTTTTTTTTCTTCATTTGGTTTTGCTTCTTTAGATCCTTGACTTTGTGGATCATGGAATGCGCCAGACATTCATGCAAGGTCTAGAGAAGTTTCTGTCAACAGTTGGGCTATACTTTGAGACCCAGCAGATGTCAGAATCAAGCTTATACAGCAAATGTCAGGATAAAGATCAGAGACAAAAGTTACTGGACAGATTTTTCAGAGCTGTCTGTCTCCAGGTATAAATGTCATGTTAAGTTTCTGCTACTATTCATGTCATTTTTGTTTTCAAAACAGCTCTTATTTCTGTTGGGTAGGAGAGTGGCAGTGTTTTCATTGACTTCTTCTTTTCACAATTTTTTACTCTTTACATTCTTATTCAGGTCAGATAGTTGACAGATCATCCTTACTGCACATTGCACAAAGAGGCCATAAGTGATCTGATCCCCTACTGAGTATCTCCACCAGCACTGCAACAACTGACAACACTAGTTCTTTATTGGTTTATCATTCTTCTTTAGCTCCATACATAGTGCTCTCTTATGGCTAGACCCCGTTTGACATTATGCTCAAGCGATCTGTCCGTGGTCTCAGATTCATAGTATTCTTATTCAAGTATGGATGAAATTTGTGAACATTTATACACTTTCTGTGACTGTTTTTTTTTGTTTGTTAAAAATTAAGCTTTTACTTAAATCATTATTTAAGTTGTGTGGTCTTTTATCTCAGTCTCTGATGTTAATATTCCTCATATAATTAATTATATTTCTTCTCACTTGTATTATTATGGTCAGAATATTCCAACACAGTATTAATGAGTGAAAGATTTTTTTTTTTTTGTGTAGTGCTGCTACTGTCATCATTAATACTGCAAATATTACCAGTTTTAATATTATTGGCATTACTGTTGTTATTTTGCCACCATGGTTGCTAATTGAGTCATTTGTACATCACAGCGGTTGTTATTATTTTGTTTGCTTTGGGTAACTGTTAGAACTGTTACTCTTGTGACCACTCCTCCATACATTATTGCATTTGTGGTTACTATAAGCACTGCTATGAACTTTTAAGATTTTTTTTTATTTTGATTATTATTAGTCTTTCTGTTATTGTTGTAGTGATTATGAGTACTACTGCTGTGACTTCCTATCACGTTCTGCTATTTGTATTGTTTCTTTTGCACCTACAGACACAATTATCATATTTTTATCTACCAACAATAAACAGGTGTTTGAAGGCAGGGACAATGCTGAGGAAGATAGACTGGGCAGACAAGCTATTTTTGATGTCATAAACATTAAACTGACCATATCAGAGTTTGCAGATGCCCTAGGCATGCAGCCTTCCTCTCTATTTGTAAAGAATATGTTCATGTTGGCTAACAAGAACAAAGATCAGTATCTGTCATTTCAGGAGTTCTTTGATCTCTTTGGTATATTTTTGAAGGGTAAGTGGCACTGAAGTTATGAGATTTCTAGAAATGTTATAGTGAAACAATCATCATCATCAACTTGTAGTCTCCTTGGGAATTTGGCTGCAATGGATCCAAGCTTGATCTGTCTCATGTTTCCATTGTTTACCTATTAGGCAGCTTCCTGGTATCAGTCTCTTAATCAGTGATCACGATAAGATTTTCTGAAACTAGTATAATCGTATTTGTCTTTCACCTTGCATGAAGTACTTTCCAAAATATCGGTTTTGTCAATACAACATTCGGTACCTTATAATTTTTTTTTTTGTAAAATTAAACACACTTCACAAACATCAGTAGGACTTGAATGTTCAAGTGAAATTTTTTTCTTACCTTGTTTGTTGTAGGGTTTAATCTTTACATACTGTTCACATAGTGAATTTAAGTCAAAACTGGGTTGATTATCCTCCAGCCAGTTTCTCTGTCTGCCTTTTTTGCTACGTGTATGACAATGTAAACTGTTCAGTGACCTCCAATTTTTGTTTTTCTTTTCTTTTTTTTTTTTCTAAATCAGTAATTTACAAGTAATTGCTGGTTGACACAATTACTCTTAATGCTATCTATCCATCTCAATCATTTTATTTCATTTGATCTTTTCCATTCATCTTTTCCTGCCAGTATGGATTTTAGAATGTTATTCTTCTAATAGTAGCAGGAATTTGAAATCATATTAGTACTATTATTATGTATGTAACATAACTAATTATTGAGATGATAATTATTCTCAAACCACAGTTGGAAAACTTATATGTGCTCAGAACTTTTCATTATAAACTGAAATACATTTATATAAGGCGCAGTGATCAACAGAACATACTCTTAAGTTTTTTTTTTCACCATCTCTTTGTTGCCCAATTCTATATAGGTACAGCAGAGCAGAAAGGACGCCTCCTTTTCAACATCTATGACATTCAGAAGACAGGAGAACTGACCAGAGAAGAGTTTCACCGAATGATCAAGTTAGTTCATAGATATAAAAGAATTTAATTCTATTTTATTTGTGAAAGGGGAGAAAATTAAGTGTTAATGAAAACAATTTTAAATTGGGTTTAGTAGTGCATCATTAATGTAGCATTTCAAATGTTTTTTTTTAATCAACATTTCATTGTAGCTTGAAAATAATCATGCAAGTGTCATACTCAGTCATTTGCATGTCCCTTGCGGAACTTTGCCTCCCTAATAGCTCTCCTGTAGACCTCTTGGTTGTAAGCAAGATGCCCTGCTGCTGATGCATTCATTTGCAGATTATCAACGATGTCTTTCAGCCATCTTCACCTTGATCTTCCTCTTTCTTTTTTCCCACTATGTACCCTTCCAAGATAGTCTGCTCTAGATTATCATGGCGTTTAATGTGTCCAAAATATTTAAGTTTTCTCTGTTTAATCCTCTTTACTAGCCAGCCTTCTTCAATATTAAGTTCTTGTAGTATGGATATATTCATTCTTTTCTGTGTCCATGATATTTGAAGAACTCTTCCACAGCATTTACATTTAAAGGCATTTATGTGTTTCTCATCTGTTTTGTTAAGTGTCCAGGTTTCACAGGCATATGTTGCGATGAGAAAGATGCATGCCCTTAAAAATCTTATTTTTGTAGTTCTGTCTGTTCCTCTCCACAGCTATATTTTCATTATACAAGTTAAATAAGTAAGGTGACAATATGCACCCATGACAGAGCCTTTGTTTTATGTCAAACCAAGTTGTTGTTTCACCATTTATTTTCACTGCAGCCTGTTGGTCTAGATACAGCACTGATATTAATTTTATTAAATGTATTGGAAATCCCATTTTTTTCCATTATTTCTCAATGTTTCTGGTGTAGTACACAATCAAATTCATTTGAATAGCCTATAAAAGATAAATATAGATTCACATTAAATTCTATGCATTTCTCTATTATTAATCTTATGTAAATAACCTCCTTGTCTAAAATCAGCTTGGACCATATTGACTTCTGCTTTCTTACGAAATCTACTCATGATTTTTAATAGAATTTTACTGCCATGACTAATCAGAGCAACAGTTCAAGTCATACTAATTTGGAAAAATATATTAATTGCATCAAAGATTAAATCATGACAAATAAAATATGTTCTTGATTCAGATAAATGAAAGCTTTGATTGTTTTTGTTTGTAACAATTCAGATCAATACTAGAGCTAGCTGAAAGTGCTGACCTTACAGACAATGCCATCAATGAACTGGTGTCTTCCATGTTTCGTTATGTGGGCTTGGACGAAAGAAGTAAAATTAAATATGAGCATTTCCACAGAATTTTCTGTGCTGAAGAATATGCATCAAAATTGCAAGAAACAACAATTTCTGGTGAAGGTAAAATATTACATTTATTACGTTAGAAAAGATTATACTTGTAAATTCTATCATATAATGCATCAGTTGCTGTCTTGATCTCCTGCTGCTGATAGATGACAAAATCACTACTGATAGGCATGTTTTGTTAACTCCAAATGGAGTGACAATGTCAACTCATTACATTCAAATAAAACTGAAGATAAGTAACTGTCTGCTTTATTTAAACAAAAAATAACCAGTTTCTTTCTTCTCATTTGACAATAACATACTAAAATATCTTGTTCTGTATTTATTTTGGTTAAAAAAATACCCAGTCTCAAATACAAAGTACAGATATCTTTTAGATATCTAGGATGTATGATCACATGACCAAAGATCATTTGGGGAGGGGAGGAGAACACAATTATCTGCCCTTATGCATGCTCAACAGGCCATAGCAGATCGAGACTCTAGCTCACTCCTTTGTAGGACTCCCTAGTTTCAGAATGTGTCATAACAGCCTGATAAGTGAAGATTAGATTAGTGTGATCCTTGTCATGGTGAAGCTTACCCAGTTTTCTTTTGTATCTTCCAAAACTATCAAACAAGCTCATCATTGTGCTGTCACCAAGAACAAAATCATTAGTAGCACACAAATAATTAGTATATAAGTATATAAAACTAAGTATATAACTATACACAAAGCAACTGCAGTGAAGCTGTGATAACAAAATGTATAAACTAAGAAGAAGGTAGGAACAACTATATTAATTAATGAGCACACAACTATAATGTTTCGGCGGGAACCTTAATCATACAAAAACACACAGGACAAAGAAATAGAGAGAGAAGAAAAATATAAATTCACATGAATTCTATGTAAAAAATAGGAATGGAAAAAATAGAAATAATAAATGGAGCACTTAGCTGTGACTTGTAAGAAGCTATGGCTTTTAAGAGATTGTATTCAGAAGTAGACATGGTGAAGTGTAGAGAATGTTTAAATGGAGACTTGTGATGTGATAGGTCGGCTGTAGAGAAGGAGGGGGAAACTGCAGAAGGGTGAGAGAGTGGTACAGTGGTAATCTAGCCAGGAGATGGAATAGCTGATTAGAGGTTTAATCTGTTGCTGTGAGGTTCTGAATTGCATGTTACAAACGAATGAACGAACAAACATACTTTATTTTCAAAGGGTTAAGAATTGGGTACGCAAGCCCATCTTACATTCTGCCCTTCATCATACAGCTTTCACTCAGTCACAGTCAATCAGCATTTGTTAATGAGCATAATAATCTTGAAGACACATTAAATTATTACATAAATAAATAATAAACTTATCTCATGTCCATACACTCTGCACTCTGATCTATGCAACAACATGAAATAAACTTGCATTCTTACATTCATTCAAAACTAATAAATTTATAGAAAAGCAGTATTAAAAAAAATAAAAATTACAACAGTCAAGCCATACTTCAAACTACTTTAGACTATGCTTAGGGAGGCATATAGTCCATATCAAACTGATGTTGACAAAGCTAAAATTATAAGAACGAATATTACTTATAAGTTTTACATGAATTGGTAGGGCATTCCAAAGGTGGGCAGCTGAATAAGATAAGCTTTTTAAACATGTCAAGCCTTGGTTTTTGGAGAATACAATTGCTTAAGTGTGTTTTGGGTTGGATTTGAACAGTGACCACAGATAGGGTGGAGCATTTTGCAGTAGAATTTTATGAATTAACTTGGCCTTGTTGAAAAGAAATCTCTTCCTGAGGGGTATAATATCAAGATGTTTGTCCTTATTTGTAATATGTGCTGCATGTTTGTAATCTATAAGCTTTACTGCTCGTTTTTGAAGTGAGTAAAGTCTTTTTCACGTTTGATATGGAACAACCATCCCAGACTGGAACAATAGTCCAAGTGTGTTTGTATCTGTGATATGTAGTATATTTTTCTGGTGTCTGTATCAAGAAAATGTTTAATTCTAGTAAATTGGTAAATTTTTTGTGCAGTGAGTTTGGTTAGATTGTCTACATGATCATTCCAGCTGAGGTGGTGGTCCATCATGAGACGTAAAGTTTTATGTTCACTAATATTCTCTATCTATGAAGTTCCAGCATGGAGCTGTAGTGTTGTTGTTGGTGAATTTGTTAATTTCTGTCTTGTTGTAATGAGCATGGATTTTGTTTTGCTGGTGGTTGTGAGCATTCTGTTGTTGTTGCTCCAGTTAATTAGATTGTTTATTTCAGTTTGAAGAGTTGACTCAAGGTTGATACAGTCATTGTCACTAGTGTAAGCTGTGCAGTCATCAGCAAAGAGGTCACAAGATGATTTTTTTAGATGAAGTGGAACATCATTGATGTAGATGGTAAACAGGAGAGGGCTAAGAATAGATCCCTGTGGAATACCATTATTAACCACAAATGAGCTTGACTTTTTTAGGTAAACTACATGCTGTCTGTTGGAAAGAAAAGATGTAATAAATTTTGTCAAGTCAGGGTGTAATCTATAAGTCTCAAGCTTTCTAACTAGGATTTCATGATCAGTCATGTCAAATCCTTTTTTAAAGTCAACAAAGACATCACCACATAATTTATCATCGTTTATATTAGATAACCAACATTGTGTCATTTTTGTGAGAGCTGTGTGGCAGGAATGTTTCGGCCTAAAACCTGACTGGCAGTCAACAATCTAATCATTTTCTTGCATGTGTTGTAAGGTTGTTTTTTTGTATCTGTTTTTCTAGTGGTTTTGACAAAGTCGATAAAATAGAAATTGGTGTATAGCTTGAGGGATTTTTCTCCGAACCAGATTTAAAAAGGGGATATATTTTTGCAATTTTAAAAGCCTGAGGTCAATGACAATGTGCAATGCACTGATTGTAAATGTATGTTAATGTATCTGTAATTACTGGAGCTGAGTAGCATAATATTTTGTTGCTGATTTCATCAAGTCCTGTTGTGTTGTTCTTTAAAGATGAAAGATAATTCTAAACTTCACTAACTGACATGAAAGGAATACTGGCTTGCTTTAGATTTGCACATTTGCTACCTATAAGTGTATTTAATTTGTTAAGTCAAAAGTAGGGGTTGGTAGTGAAGATTGACTTCTTCTCTGAAGTCATTGCTGAACTCTTCGCATGCAGGAACATGATTATAACTCTGCAAGTCAAACTTTTTTCTCTTGTTTACTAGAGTGTTAATTGCTTTCCAGACAGACTTACTGTCTGATTTATTCTGAACTAGGTTCCTAAAGTAATTTCTCTGTTCTTGCCTAATTAGATACTGAACTCTATTTATAAGTAATTGGTAGCTAGTGAATTCCTTAATTTTGTGGGCCTGGTCCCTTTCCTTCATGACTTGCAATATCTCAGGTGTTATCCAGGGGGACTTCACTTGATGTGTAACTTTCACCTCTTTAATAGGAACATGCTTGTCAAATATAATCCTGAAGATTTTTAATCCAGTATTCCAAGGTGTTATCAGGGTCAGTTAGTTGGTACACATGCTCTAGAGGTGCTGCTTGTAACTCTTTCAGAAATGATTCTAAACTGAATTTGCTAAAAATTCTAAATTTAATACTGGTATGTTTATTTTTGGGAATTTTCAAGCCATGGCATGTCCATGTGCAACAGATCGGATAGTGATCACTCAGTGATGTGTGAGGGACTTTACATTCTGTAATATTTTCTGATGAGCTACATGTATGTGATCTATAAGTGTGGATGATATTTCAGTTACTCTGGTAGGTTTAGTGATAATTTGGGATAAATTATATGATAAAACAGTATCATTCTATGTAGCATCTATTTGTCTGTAATTAATATTGAAATCTCCAAGAACAGTTATATCCTTCAAATTAAAAGACAAAACATAGTCCATCATACTTGTAAAGTGATCATACCGCGATTCTGTTGCATTTGGATTACGATACAGAAACCCGATTAAGATTGGGCTCTGCTTTGGAGGTTTGATTTCCAACCATATACATTCAATATCTGGTGTCTCAAGGTCTGTTCTATGGCAAGAATGTATGGAAGTGATAACATATACAACTAATCCTGTCTCAAGCTTCCTAGTAGAGTCACGTCGAAGTAAATTATAACCGTCTATCCTAATGTCTCTGTCAGTTATATTTTTGTTTAGACGACTTTCTGAAAAGTCAAAGACATGGAAATTATGATTAACTATACTAGTTGCCTCAGAAAGTTTACAGGTGGTAAATGTTTAAATGACCAATTCAAGATCTTCCTTTCGTAGCCTCTCATCAACTATCTGGGCCATTTTCTACAACTAGTAATGGTAAGGTTACAGTGATAGATAATTGAATAACAAGATATTTCATGAAATTTCACAGTTCCTATTGTCTGAACATCAGTGACATGTGTTGCTTGTGGATGACAGACATCATAAAGGCTTGGCTTAAAGCTGCTGGGCTGAACTGCATGAGATAATGTAAATCTTGATTCCACTGCGGTGGGTGTGGTAGATTCTGGGTTGTGCTAGTAGTAGTTTGCCTGGATGGTTGGGGCTGTCAAGTGGGAAGGGGCAGGAACATGGAGTCATATGAAGAGGATGGGTCATATGGAGAGGATAAAGGAGTTGGAGTTGGTATGGGGGCAGGTGGTGAGGTTTTGGAGGATGCAGGGAGTTGCATAATCGGAGGAGAGGTAGTCCCCCGTGGGTTACGAGTTTTTACTTGTCTATTTGTCTTTGCTGCTTTATGCTGCCTGATGGTGGCACTCTGTCCAGCTATGTTCTAGCGGTGTACTTGATAGTTTTAGCTTGTATGCTAGTACCAATCTTGGTGGTGTGGATCTGGTCACGATAAGGTCTTTTCTTAGGAGCTCCAACTCCAAAGAGAAGAACGGGGTGTTGTTGATGAAACTTAAGTTGTTTAGTTGGCACAGCGTGCTGAGAATTCTGTTGTTGGTGTGTACAAAGCGACGGCCAGCACCAGAGCACGCAGGTATGATTGAGGATATGAATATTGATGTCTTGGAAATTTCTGTTTAATTTTCGATATCAGGACATGAAGATCGTAGAGTCTTAGAGTCAAACCATTCATGCTGTCATTGATGCCAGCATGAACTGGTTGTCCTCATGATCTTTTGGTCAACGTTCAAGCTTCTCAGTGTTCTTATTATTTTCATGTACCAGCCCCTGGTACTGGAATCGCTGAGACTGTGTCCTCCGCTGAGATGGACAACCAGTCAGCATAGATTCCTTTCATTAAGGAGTCTCCAATCACCAGATGATTTGTATTTTCTTTGATATGGAAGTTGTGCTGGTAGTGATTTCAATGTGGAGATTGCTGAGAGGATTGCTTGTGAACCATATCTGTTTTTGGTGATGTAGGCACCTGTTGACTCAAAACTTCAAACCTGTTGCTAATGTGTACATCAATGGGGTACATTGTGTTGACTTCTTTCAGTTCTTCTGATGATTTTTTACTGTGCTGTCTGGGCGTAAGCTCAAGTTCCTGTCCAGATTTGTTTGATGCGCTCAGTGACAGTGGCTCAGCTTGTGATTTTGTCTCCTGATTTGGATCAATTTCATCTGTAGAGACTTTCTGGATGCTTTTTTCTTGAATGTTATTTTGACTGAGAGTTTTTGACCGCATCAGATCGATAAGACATTTCATGCTTTTGTTTTCCTCTCTGAGAGTCATGATTTCTCTCCAGAGACTGTCATTTTCACTGCTGAGAGACTGTTTTATTTCAGCAGCCATGTCTTTGATGAGGGTCTTTACCAACTCCTTGACGTCATATATTAATTCCTGGCTAAAAGGAACTGATGGCCTTTCACCAGAAGTTGAAGTTTCCAGAGAACTTTGATCATCAAGTGACTCTGGACAACTGTGGTTTGTGATGCACATGATAGTAGTAGGTAGACTAGGATCTTGTGCTTTCAGCACAAGGAGAGTTAGTTGCTGCCCTGTGTGGTCATCAGTATGTGTAGATGTCGACTGTAACACAACTCCTCCCGTATGTTTGGTATCGGGATTGTTAAGCTGGTCTCCAGCCATGTTCTCTAGACAAGCTTCTGGTGAGTCAAGTGTGTTGTCCTGACAGTTACCTACTGCTAGAAGAGTGTCTTGTGCATGACGCAAGTTAGCTGCTATTTCTGTCCTGGTGACTGATTCTTGCTAAAGACTGAACTCATCAGACAACCAGGAATCAACAGCCTCAGCTGTACCCTGTACCAACACTTTGTTTTTGGTGTGGTATAAGTGAATGGTAAGGGCTTGTGCTTTTATTATATTTTCTGCATTTAGGCCATCTATGTCTGTCCATTTTTAACTTTGGGTGTGATACCGCTCTTCCATGGCTTGCTTTATACTCTTGTATTGAAAAGTATTGTGAAAGGGAATGGTAACACATTGTCCCTCATTAGACTTCTTTATTGTCACACCTAACTGGTTGACGCGCCCTCTGAGTTTAGCCTCCAGGGCCTTCTTTTTATTAAGTGTGTAGTCTTTAGCAGTCATGGACCGTAGTCCACCATGGCAACTACACAGCCTAGTCTCACATAGTTCCTCTTTCTCGCACGTTATCATCTTATGTATAGGTACTTACAACAGGGGAACAATAGTTTGCCGCGCCCGTTGTCTGACATTGGCTTTGTTTAGTCAACAGATTAGCTAGGCCCGGCCATGCTTCACCACGTGTGCAAAACAGCAAAAGTAGGTGATTAATAAGTGATTATTACAACTTAAATATTTCTGGAATTATCCAAGAAAAAAATGCACAATTTATATTTCTCACATATTTCACTATAATCACGATCACAAGATAAAAACGCTGATAATAAGTTTCAATACACATTTCCTTCTAGAACCACATAAAACATCCGAGAATTCGGAGCTGCGAAAAAAACACGTCCTCATGGTAGGAGACTAGAAACCAAGCTCCAAATTAGAAAGGAGTGGAATTTGGTGCAAAGGGAATATGATTATGGAAGAGAGGAATGTTAAGTGTAGCTGAATTGCAAGTTTATACCATATGGTTCACCTATTCCACCTTCTTTCGGTTAGATTACCATTGTATCACTCTCTCTAGAGTAATAAAATCACTCTCTCTAGAGAAATAAAGATCAATCAATCAATCAATCTCCTTTCTGCAGTTCCCCCATCTGCCTTATGACTCACCTATCACACATCACAAGTCTCCATTTAAACATTCTCTACACTCCACAATGCGCACTTCTGAACACAGCTTCTTAAAAGTCACAGCTAAGTGCTCCATTTATTTTATTTTATTCTATTTTTTCCATACCTTTTTTTTTACATAGCATTCATGTGAGTTTATATTTTATCTTTTCTCTCTATTTCATCGTCTTGTGTGTTTTTGTATTATTAAGGTTCACACAGAAGTGTCACAACTGTGTGCTCATAATGAGGTTTTTAACTCTTTCACGACGGGGAAAAAAAAAAACGCGGACGTTATATTATTGAGCGGATGTTGCGATAATTTTTGGGTACCTCTCTAAAATTAATTTTAACAAACTAATTCAGGGTTCAACATAAGTGTATCATATATCAAAATAAGTAGAAATGAACGAGGATTTCATAAATATAGTTATTTGTCAAAGAAGGAGAACTGTTGAGAAAAAAATTGAAAAGTTTGTGAGGCAAAAAAAAAAAATTATTTAGGACTGAGAAAAAAAAAGTATGTTCAACTTACCCTCAATCTGAATATATTCCAACTGAATATAAATCCAACTTTGGCACATTTTGTTGTGAAATCCAAATGAATCACATCTAATATACACTATATCTCTTTTCAGCCCAAAAAAGAATTATGACACACAAATAAAATTGTTTTCTACTTATCATTACAGCTGTAAATATCCAATTGAAAAACACAATATGAAGATAAATGGAATTCCTCACATGAAGTGTAAAAACTGTGGACAAATTTGCAGACCTACAAACAAACAAAAACACAAACACAACAGAAAACATTGTGAACTCATTTTGCACACACCTAGTGCTTGTCAATTGTGAAAATTTGGATGGCCCTGAAAAGGGCCGTTACAGAGCTGCTGTTGGCTGAGGTGAAGGCTCCTCTTTCCTGAGCAATTGCCAGTCTTGAAAATTTGGATGGCCCTGAAAAGGTTCATCCACATGAGAACTTGATTCAGTTATGGTCTTTCTGTTACCTATACACTTAAATAAATTCAAAGCTGCCTTTGCACTGTTTCTAACAGGCCTACCACTACTTGAATAACATGTAGTCACATTTGTCGAGTCAGTGGGTGTGTTCATTTTTTGAGTCGGTCTCGAAAATGTCACTGGAAAACGCACAAACACTTGATAAGATTTAAAGAATTCCTTTCGAATGGCGTGTACAGAAGTAAAGGAAGATTTTGGCGTGCGCAGATAGTGGTTAACTAAAAAGTTAATTTCACATGTGAACGAAACAAAACAGAGTCGCATAGGGTACTTTCGATTGTTGACGTAAACCGGACATGGTCCCTGCAGGGTCCAGACGGGTGGAAAGAGTTAATAAAGCTGTTCCTACTTTTTTCTAGTATATATATGTACATTTGTATGTACTTGTACATTTAATATCATCATAGGCATATGAATAAAGCTCTTGGTCCCACAAGTCAGATAATAAAGGTGACTCTTGTTGAAGAAGGTTTTGAAGCAAGTATATTTTAGCTCATTTTGTGGAGCAGCTTCTCTTGAAGCTGATTTCACCTTATCGTATTTGATTCTCATAATCAGTTGCAGTAATAGCTAATCATATCTGTTTTACAGGAACTATTCACTCTATGTTTGTGTCTTTATTGTTTTCAGTTTGACTTTAATGTTCTCCTTAGATGACACAAAATTCCTCTTTATGTGGCACAGTCTTCTGCTAGCTCTTTCCAGTCCTCATGACTAATCTAAAAAGACTCATGTTCAAATATCCTTGCATCTGAGTTGTGATCTGCTTTGTTGCCTTCTTCCTTCCAGAAGTTTGGCATGTAATACAGATATGGGAATTACCTGTTTTTGCAACATGAGCCCAGCCATATTAATCTTCTGCTGCTTAAAATTTTCATCATGGACAAAAGCATAGCTCTGAGTTGGTTGCCTCTTGATGTTCATTATATTTTTGCAAAACTATCAAAGACTAACTTTTTTTTCCCTCTTGGCTTGAATATGTCTTCTGTATTTCAGATCCATATAACTAAGTCCTAAATATATCAGTTCGATTCAGTATAACTTTTCTCTTAAGTGTTAATGTTTGATTGTTCCTTTATCTTCTCTTGTTCTTTGCCAAATTACAGCAGCTGCTTTTTCAACTTCTTCATCAGCTTTCCGAGCCATTAAGGCTCATTGCTGCAGATAAAATTCATCTCCATTCTTCTCTATTCCTTATCTTCTCTCTCCAGTTGGTGACACCAATTGTTATTATATTCTTTTCTGTGTTGTCTTTCCGTCTCTGTCTTGGTCTACCCTTGGTCTTGTTTCCTTCATCTCTTGTGCATACATAATTTTCATTTGTCTGTTCTCTTCCATTCTTTCTACATGGCCCAACCAGCATAATTTGTTCATTTTCAAGACATTTATAATTCGTTGGCATTTAAATAAGCTGTTCAGTTCAGTGTCCTTTCTAGCTCTCCATTCTCCACTTTTGGTATCCTTTATGTGCCCAGAGATTCTTCTTAGGATCTTGTTCTCAGAGATCTGCATTTGTTGTTCATCTTTCTATGTTGTACTCCACGTTTCTGATCCATACATGATGGCTAGTCTTATTATAGTTTTGTTGATTGTTATTTTAGTGTTTTGGGACATGATTTTGAATTTTAACAAGTGTTGTAAGGCAAGGTATATTTTATTCCCTGTCTTCTTCTTCTTCTTCGTTCGCTTCTACCACCAAGACCGCACTGTGATCCTACTGAATTTACGCCTGTGGTCCTCGTTAGGTCCCGTGGTCCCCGAAAGGACCACATGAGATCCGCGAGAGGACCACAATAGGTTCAGAGTGTCGCAGGGCTTTAGCCTGTATTCTTGGTGGGTCTCTGAAACGGATTGCGTGACACCATGGTTTTCGTTGCACCAGTTTATTCTAGAGTTGGACGTTCTCACCGGAAGATTCCCTGTCTGTATTCTGTTTTTAATTTCCTCTCTTTAATTTCCAACTATGTTGCTTCTGTTGAAGGTTGTGCCTAGATATTTGTATGTTTCTGCTTTCCTAATAATATCTCCAACATTTATATAATCTGGAACATTCTGCCTCTGGTCTCTTGATATCTTCATATACTCTGTCTTATTAGTGGTCAAGCCCACTTTTAGTGCCAGATCTCTCAAGTGTATGCAGGTATTGATGACCTCTTACATAGTTTCCCCCACTAGGTTGATGTTGTCAGTGTATCCTTGTATTTTAGCTTGTTCTTCTGTGCCGCTTTCTTCTTTCACTTTTCTGATTACCTTTTCTAGTACTAGGTTGAATGGTAATGGAGATAATGCATCACCTAGTTTTAAACCAGTTCCTCAACATGTGTACTAATTTGTTTAAACAAAATTTAAAAAAAAAAAAAAAGAAAGTAAGTCATTACATTTCTCCATATTCTTATCTTTTTGTACTTGGAAATTTTTACTTACAAAAAAAGTTGTATTTCTAATTTGAAAGTTATTTATGATAACAAGTTTTTACAGCTGTTTGGCAATTCAATATCCTAATATATTTCAGCAAGCAAGCATGTTCCAATAAATGCAGCAAAATCAAACAATAAGAGGAGGAGTTTCATGAAGAGTTACAGGTAAAAGGACATTTGTAAATTGAAATACATTTTAACTGAAAATCATAAAATTATGCTGAGAAATTGTTTTTTTTAAAATTGAGATTTACGTAGAAATAAAGTGATGTGTGTGTGTTGGTTGGTTGGTTGGTGTGGAGGTGGATTTGGGTGGGGGAGAGGAAGAAGAAGAGAATAAGTATGTAACAGTACTTGGCAGACACATTTTGTTCAGTATATAGTGAAAAGTTAGGGCTTGATGAATGCCTGTGAACATTATAAATTTCACAAAAGGCAGAAAACTTTTGTTAAAAACCACCACATTTCTAGAATTTCTGCCTTTTAAATTCCTCATATTCAGGGGCTGACGTCCTCCCACATCTTCCCTGACTTTGATATTTTTTTTAAATTGCAGTTTGTTGTGTTCAGATATATTTTTTTATTAAATAGCTGAATAACTGTCAGAACATTAAATATTTGTCAAAGTGCAACTTGACTTTAATGACATTTGGAGCTGAACATCAAAGTCACTGCAACTATACATTTGTAATACTTAACATTAACAATATTAGCAGTAGAAATAGCATGGGCAGTTGTTGTTGAAACAAACTGGTGCTTACGTCATATTTTTAGTATTTATTTTTAAAGTTTTTAATATCCAAAATAGTTTTTACTGCAGCAAAAACAATTGTTATTAATGTTGCTAGTATGATTGTTACTATGGAGAAAAGTAAGAGGCTGTTATAATAATATTCTGAACTTTCATTCATTATAGTGAGTGCTGCAAATTGTTTCAATAAGCATGACAATTAATAACCTGAAGATGTTAATATTCCAGAGCAAGAAAGCCTGCAGCTGGCAGACATCTGAATGGAACACATGCTGCCAATCCTGAGCATACAGCCCTTACACAGTCATCTAGTTTTAGAGTGTCTACTCGAAGAATGGAGTATCCAGGGACAAAATTTGGCCAACGCTTGCATGCAGTTAGCCGTTTCATTGACAGATATAGGCTGCAGATATTCTGGGCAGTGCTTTATACTCTGGTTACTATTGGAATTTTCATTGAGAGGGCTTATTGTAAGTGTCCATTTGTCTTTTTGCTTGATTAAGTAAATATACTGGAAAATTTCTGGTATTCTATAATCTCCTCTTGAGAGAAAGCATAACTACAAGCTACATCTACCCAGTACTGGAACTGTGAGTTGCAATTGCATTTGACAGTAACACAGATACATTACTTGTTCATGTTGTGTTCTACTCTTTTCAGTGGTTCAATCACCAAAAAAAAAAAAACCCAAAAAACGCTCATTTATTCACTATCATCGTGTTGCAGTACCCATATTATGTCACTTCCCCAGAAGATTTTTACTTTGCCTTTTGTGAGAGATAAGAGAAATGATGACTGCGGTAAAACTGGTTCTGGTAGTGAAAGTAGATGGAGGTGTGTGGTTCAGTTTTACAAAGAAGATAGAAAGAGTGAGAAAAGTGGGCAGAAACAAGAATGACAGAAAGCAGGATGAGTACATACAAATGAAGAACTTATAACAATCCAGTACAATAGCCTTTTCAAGGATCACATACAAAACCAACACAGTATATAAAAGCATGAAAAATATACTTTTTTTTTGGGGGGGGGTCTCCTCTTAAATAAGAAAGATGGGCACAAAATGCCTTCTACCTATGCTTAGGTGTCTTATTTTTGTGTCATAAAATTTGATTTCCTGTTCACCTCTTTGTGGATTGCATTATATGACATATGTCAGCACAGTATGGATGTCGGCACAGTATGTCAGCACAATATTAATTTGCCCATTAATATATCCATAATATATAATTAGAAAAGTGTCATTTACGTGTAAAAATGTAACTGTTTATAATAGAAATATACAAAAGGTTGTTTCAGTTCATTCATTTATTGCATGCCATGCTGGATAGCTTTGGTGATCATGTACCTCCATCTTTCTGTTTCCAGCCAATTCTTATGCTTTTCTTTTTCAATGTCACTTGGTCAGTCTGTTGAGATATTTTTCTTTTGACATCTCTGTCCTTTTTTTTTTCCCTTGAATTTTCCATTGTTACCACATTCTCTAACTCCTACTGTGGCATGTCCATGAAATTTTTTAGTCTTGTAATTTTAACTAGTTTTCATTGTTCTGGAACTTTCCAGAGAACCTCTTTATTTGTCTTTTTTGGTATACAGAGTACTTTTTGTATTTTTATTTGTTGCAGTTTAGAAGTGAGAATTGCTTAATTATTTTTTTTAAAATGTACATGCAAGCTGTCAGTCAGTCCATCCATGCCATTGGTCAGCGATCAGCTAAGCAATCACCAATCAGTACACCCTGTGGCATCTTATAGGGCAGCAACAAATTCTCTCCACCTCTCACGGTCTGCAGCCAGGTTTTGTATTGTGCCCCAACTGTGCTGCATTCTACTCATTTCTGCTTCTACAGCTCTGGCCAGGTAGCCTTAAGCTGTCCTTTCTTTTTCCCTCAGGTGTCCATTGCATAGCTGTTATAGCAATGTTTGGTAGGGTCTCATTTGAGCACATGACCAATCCATTTCCAGGGTTTTTTTTTGCTTTTATGGCATGCATATCTTCTAAGTTCACTTGCCCAATGGCAAGTAGGTCTCTATTATTTATTGTCTATGGCCAGTAAGTATTTAAGTTAAAATCTTTCTGAGGCAGGTTGTATGGAAGGAGGATAATTTGCCTATTTCCTTTTCAGTTGTTCTCATGGAATTACAAGACAGCAAAACAACAATGTAATATTTCAGCTATGGGACTCATCAGAGTATAACGGCGACAGATGAAGAAACAAATGGAAAATAAATGTAGTGAATACAAAAGGGAATTTAAAAAATAAATTTCCTTGTCAGCTTCTGTGCTGTATAAATACAACAAAATCATATTCAACATGAAAACATCAGCAGCTGTTATGAACATTAGGAACAGCAATAACAGAAAGTATAAATTATTTATAAGCATAATATCAGTTTTATATTTTAATCCCTCAGTTTTTGCAAGGGGTCGTGAGCATGCCGGCTTGCGTCGCTTGTCAGGAGCCTGGGTGACAGCCATGATCCGAGGTTCAGCCAGTGTTATCATGTTCACATACTCCAGCTTGCTGGTAACCATGTGCCGAAATACCATAACAGGTCATCATCATGTTGTCAGACTGCCTTTACAGCCTTTTTTTTTGTATTGTTCTCTTTTATATTGTTTTCTTTTTCTCCTCGTTAAGAATTTTCTGTAAATATAAACATGTGCTTCAGTTCCAGTAATTTTTACCATACCTTTGTCAGACACGAATTTTCAATAAATTCTTTTGAATATTTCATATTTTAGAGTGCCTTTAGCTACGATTGAAGTAATTATATATGTAGAAGCCAGCATTATATGCAAATTAAATTGTTTTAAAAAAAGAATCTAGAATCACACTTTACATTTGAAAAAAAAAAAAGTATAATAATTTGACTTCGCATTCTTCAGACATAAACATTGAACTTTGATAAACAATTATGGTTGCGTTGGAGATATGATTTCTGAAATATGGAAAAATATTTGTGTTAATTTTTAAAAATATACAAATTTATTTGCCTTTCTTTAATTGTATCTCAGAATTCAGCAGTATAACCTAGACTTTATAAATTACGCACAAAAAGTGAAAATTAAAGCACTTATTAAGAATTTTAAAATCTCAAAAATACGATGTAAAGCTGCTATACTGGAACTGACTGAGGTTTTGTGCTTTGTAGTTTAGAAGCAAATGACAGAAAAGCAGAAACATATGACCATGTTCTTCCAAACCAAATTACTGTAAATTATTTTTAATGAACTTTATTGTCAAAAATTAGTACATGACAGTTTCATACATACATTTTACATAATAAATATAATCGGACAGTGTGTTATGAAGATGAAGGTGATCTGCGATGAGTTTTACAGTGCCATGATCCGGGTGTTGGTGAAAATAAGATGTAACATATATTGTTTCTAAGTGTATTTTACAAAGAAATGGTTGATACGACAGGGACTGGTTGTTGCAGGGGGCTGTAGGCTGAGATGGTTGCTACTCCTAAAGCAAAGTGGTTATGAGTGGTTACAGATGTGCACACTAATGTGGAAGAGGTGTGACAGATGTGCCTTTTGTTGTGAGTGATAGAGATTGCGGTTGGAGAGATTTACTGGAAAGGGAGTTTACTCGGGTCTGAAAGATTCAAAAGGGCGAGAAGAATATGAACGCAACATCTGGACAAATGCGTAGATTTACATTCAATACACTGGATAAGGTAGAGTGGGTGGTACATTTTGAATGAAGAGGGCTGGGCTGAATAAAAATGGCATACATCCTGTTTGTAAGCTAATAACATCATACAGTAAACGTCTCACTACTAAATGAATATCTGCATCAATTTTTGCTGAAAGATGTACAAAACATTTATTCTGTAAAAACTCCGTTTTCAAACATTGCTTTGTTTCTGCACATCCACACAAGATATCTGAATTGAATTCTGCCTAGAAGATAATGGACTCTGCATATTTGTCTGTTTCTCTTTAGGGGGTAGTGTTAAACATAATTGCTCTATACAGTTACTGTAAACATGAGCATAATCAACCATTCATTCAGAATTCAACCATATGTTTTTATAATTGTTTGAAAACAATTATAAATGCTTTAATTTACATCAGTTTCTTGGTTGCCCTGGCATTTCAGAGACAAACTACATGTTAATGCTAGATGAAAGCTTTACACGTATTGAGAATCATTCACCATCCATCATCTTTTGATTATCATAAAATCTTACCATTTTTGTAAATCTTCTCATTAAACCATAACTTTTGCTCTCTAGCTCTAAGGGAGACATTCCTACACAGGTTCATTCCCTTCGATTCGGCTGTGGCATTCCACAAGTACATAGCAGTGCTAGCCATGATAGGAACAAGTAAGTTACTTAATTACTTCTTGTTTTCAAACTACACTAATTTATTTGGTACACTACTTCTTGTTGATATTATGTTACCAACAGTTTGTAGCCATGTAAATGTTCTTGAATTTAATCACGCAGTCTGTGCCCAAAATTGTAGAAATGGTTGTGCTTCAGAATCCAGAGACATTATTCATTTTCCACCTTGACTTCTTCTGAACAAATTCCATTAGATGCAAATTCCATTTTTTACAATGAATGACAGTATTTTTTTTTAACCATAACATAATTGCTGTTGTAGCATCTTTAACCAGGAGTTCATGGCAGCTGATGTATCACTGAAGACTTTGAAATAAATACACCAGACTAGGTAAAGGAGCAAGTTCAACTGGCTTTCCTTGCATGCCATTATTGGAATCACATTGATCCATATCCTGTTGTCCAAACTGTTTTACTGTAATAATCTGTTCTAGGAGAACTGCATGGCAAGTAGAATAAGGTCTTGACCCAGCTCTGCTTCACTGGTTTCAATGACAGCTCCATCTTGGTGACAGTTTCACCCAGTAGCACCATTACAGCAAGAACTTCACATGTCATTTTACTGCTTGATTCATCTTTTTTTCAGAAGTAATATACTTTGCAATTGAACATTTCAGTTGTTCATGTTGTGACCCATGGTATCAATTTGTACTGCATGTGTACTCAGACAACATCGAGCATCAACTGCTTCTTTAGGGAGTACTATACATCGTAAGTTGCTAATCACCCTTAAACTGTACAGGAATTCCATTTACTTTAATTTGGTCATTATTTAAATAAGCAGCTGGAGCAGTAGAGTGATAGTAGTAACCACTACAACAAACGGCAGGAGATGTAAGAATAGTAGTCAGAGTTGTAACAGTTGAAATTGGAGTTACAATGGTGGTAGTAGTAGCAGCAGCAGCTGAAACTGTGTGGAGGCGCTAATTGTGTCACATGATTAACTCTTTCCGTGCTGGAGGAAGAAACACGGACGTTTTCTGGAGTGCGGGAGTAAAAACGCGGGTCTTTGTCAGTAAGGGGTCTAGGTGTAAAATGGAATGAAAAACAGTGTTTCCATGTACTTCCGTATACGTAATATGTATCAAAGTGTAGCTAAATGAATGAAAATTTCATAAATGCAGAGTTTTTTAGGAAAAAAGAAGTAATGTGATGTTTTTAGACACTGATTGTGGCCAGCTCACCATCGGCTAGATCTAGATTCGCGCTTCTTACTCCTATTTACCATCTAAGATGTGTAGATCTACTTATCGATCTCGTATTGTGACTCCATATGGCATTTTCGCTTACTGAATGTCTGAAATAACCTCCTAACTACTCCTAACTACTTCTCCAGTCGTCTAAATATGTCTAAATCTACTTAGAAAACATTCAAGAGCAGCGGGGTGGCCATAGGCTATGTCCATACCCCTATCTACATCGTAAAAAATTGAAAAATTTCCATGCTTCTCGTCCGTATTCTCGCTCGGCATCGCTCGTAACTAGGCACGCATTCGCCATTTTGAAAGTGTCACCGGAATCGCGGACGAAATATGTACAATCTAAATGTTACACCGGTTGTTTTAATGAAACAAACAATTGTCACTATCCTGACAATACGCTCTCAGCATTGAAACCGGAAGCGGCAGGATAGTGCCAATACGCTCGGGAAGAGTTAATTCTTTAAAAATCATCCAACCTTAATTTCATATTTTGGCATGTTAAACTCCATGGCGTTAACTTTATATGGGCAAGGTTTTTCAATGCCAAAATTGTTAGCCTCGGACCTTCCATGGGTTCTGCTGGTTTTGACCCCATACATTGTGTTGAGCCAAAATAACATTCAGGTTAGTAATGTGCTGCAGTGTACTAACTGAAATGAGATTTTATTTCTAAAAATAATTTTGGGAAACCCTTAATTATTATTAATGAGTGAGCAGGGCCATGGTGGAGTTGAAGCAATATTTGTGGCATTTATTTTTCACCAGAAACATAATGCTAAGGAGGTTAAACAGCAGAAGTCTTTACCATCTTTCGTTCATTCTGCTTTTGCATCAGCAATATTTGATAACTTGTTTATAGCATTATTGCTTTGTGTTTGTGCCATTGATGAAGTGTTAAATGACTTAAGTTAATTAACGGTCAAATAACTATTCCACAGAACTCATTCCTTTGCCACGTTCCATTACTGGGCTTTCCAAACTATAACTGGTATGTGAGCTGGAATATTTATGTAGTTGTTTATGCATTAATTTGATTATAGTTGGGGTTTTTTTGCAAATACATTTATTATTATTTTTTAAATGTTAATTCCAAATAACTTATACAGTATATACCATATTCCATCATAATAATCCATATGATGTTCATATGGAATTCTCTCTCTGTCTCACTCTCTCACTTTCTCTCTTTATTTATAATCCAAAAGGCTTTGTGTTAATCTACCCTCGGTATTTCTAGCCAGATCTATTGCCATACATTTCTCATGTGGTATGGTCAGCCTAATTAAATATTTTTCGGTGTTTGCATGAATCAGAAACATGGAGTACAACAAAGAACAGCAAACAACATTTGAAGATCTTTGAGAACAAGACCCTAAGAAGAATCTTTGGCCCCATAAAGGATACCAACAATGGAGAATGGAGAACTAGAAAGAACTGTGAACTTAACAGCTTATTTAAATCCCAAAGACTTATAAATGTCTTTCAAGACTGAACACATTGCACTGCTTGGGCCATGTGGAAAAGAATGGAAGAGAACAGACAAACGAAAATGATGTATGTACAAGAGATGAAGAAAACAAGACCAAGACAAAAATGAAAAGACAACACAGAATAGGTATATAGAGGAAATTGGCATCACCAACTAGAGAGAGAAGATTAGAAATAGAGGAATGGAGGCAAACTTTATCTGCAGCAGTGAGCCTTAATGGCTTGGAAAGCTGAAGAATGAGGAAAAGTATCTTCCCCTCACCTTTTTCTCTCAAGCTTTCCAGTGATTTTCAGGTTATATTTATATGTAAATTCACATATGGTTGGTGCAATAAAGCTGTAGAAAAATATCAGTGATAAAAATGATGGATGTAGGATTTGCTTCATTTGTCTACCCACATTTTTTATTAAGTCAGTAAAATGTTACTAGAAAGGAAGTTAGGATCAGAATTGCAAAAGCAGCATCAGTCTTTAAGAATCTTGAGAACATACGGAATTCAAAAGTTATAAGCACAAAAACCAAGCTAAGACTATTCAATTCAAATGTAATATCCACCCTCATTTATGCATGCGAAAGCTGGAAAACAACTAAAGAAATAGAAAAGAAATTAGACTCTTGAAAACAAATGCCTAAGGAAAATACTCGGCATCAAATTGAATGAATTCAAGAACAATGCAGAGATAAGACAGATGACTGAACAACAACCAGTCTCATGGATGATCAGGAAAAGGAGATGGACATATGTTAGTCACTTGATGAGAAGAAATGATCAGAGAATCCCAAAACAAGCTATCAAGTGGAACACACCAGGCCGAAGAAAAAGAGGCAGACCGCGTGAAACTCTGAAGAGGACATTATTAAGAGAGGCCAAATTAACAGGCATAAAATCCTTTGATGAGGTTGAAGGACTCGCCGGAGACAGAAAAAATTGGCGAACTACTTTGCGAGCCCTATGTGATGTTTAACGGCACGGGAAAGATATAAGATAAGAAAATGTTATTCCCATGAATATGTACAGTGTATTTTGTAATATTTTAACAGTATTTATCTTTCATTTTGTCTTGTTATGTCTTTGTAATGTACCATTTCTTTTATTTGTCCACAGCAGTCAGGTCTCAGATTCCATGAAGATTTTGTATACATTGCACACTTAACAACAGTTTGGGTCTACATTGCACACTTAACTGTTTGGGTCTACATTGCACACCTAACAACTGTTTGGGTCTACATTGCACAACTAACAACTGTTTGGGTCTACATTGCACAACTAACAACCGTTTGGGTCTGCATTGCACACTTAACAACTATTTGCATCTACATTGCACAACTAACAACCGTTTGGGTCTACACTGCACAACTAACAACCGTTTGGGTCTGCATTGCACACTTAACAACTGTTTGGGTCTACATTGCACACCTAACAACTGTTTGGGTCTACATTGCACACCTAACAACTGTTTGGGTCAACATTGCACACCTAACAACTGTTTGGGTCTACATTGCACATCTAACAACTGTTTGGGTCTACATTGCACACCTAAAACTGTTTGGGTCTGCATTGCACACCAAACAACTGTTTGGGTCACTGTATTATTTTTTTTTAAAACACAAAGTGCTACATGAATTGATGGAAATTCATTCATTCATTTGCGTGTCCCTTGCGGAACTTTGCCTCCCTAACTGCACTCCTGTAGGCCTCTCGGTTGTGAGCAAGATGGCCTGCTGCCGATGCATCCAATAACTGAAATAATGATTGTATTGTTTTAGAGAAACTACTTAGTATTTATTTTCACTTAATGTTTTTTTTTGTCTCCTCAGGGCTTGCAGGTGTCCTTGTCACTGCCCTCATTTTTGTGATGTATGTCTTTGCCACACAGTTTGCTCGCAGACATGTTTTCAAGGTATTAAGAACACCTTTTAATCATGAGTTATTATCATGAATGTTATTATCATGAGTTATTATCATGAATGTTATTATCATGAGTTATTATCATGAATGTTATTATCTTTGACGACTAAAGTAATAGCGAAGCAGATGATGGCTAAAATATCTAGTTTATTAACTCTTCCCGTGCCACAGGAAGAAACACAGATGTTCCATTTAGTGCCGGAGTAAAAGCACGGGTCTTGATATGTATTGGGGATATAGTTGGAAAAGTGAATGAAATACAGTATTTCCATGTTATGTGTACGTTTCAAAATAACTAAAAATGTATGAAGATTTTGTAAATGCAGAGTTTTTTTTTAGGAAAAAAAGAAGTAATGTGATGTTTTTAGACAATAATTGTATCCTACTTACCATCAGCTATGTCTAGGATAAAACACGTACCATCTGAGATGCCTAGAACTACCTGTTGATCTCGTATTGTGATTGTATGTGCTTTTATCCCTAAAATAATGTCTGAAATAACCTTGTAACTACTTCTCCAGTCATCTTATATGCCTAGAACTACCTGTTGATCTCGTCTTGTGATTGTATGTGCTTTTATCCCTAAAATAATGTCTGAAATAACCTTGTAACTACTTCTCCAGTCATCTTATATGTCTAGATCTACTTGGGATACATTCAAGAACAGTGATCTGGTCACAGGGTATGTCCATACCCTTATCTACATCACTAAAAATTGAAAATTCACGGCGATCACTTTGATTTTCTCCCTCGTTACTAGGCACTCTTCAGCCATGATGAACAGGGTCACAGGGCATGCACACTAAATGATTACAATCTAAATGTTACACCAGGTTGATGGAACAAAGCCTGTAGCAAAATATAGTCACACGACACCATAGACACAAACCGGAAGTGACCATTTTTAGTCATTAGACACAAGAAGAGTTAACACATGTTGAAACCTCAGCTGTCATGACTTCAGCTTTTTTTATGTGTGCTGACAGGCATTCTGGCTCACCCACGGCCTCTATTGGCTGGTATATATCCTGACATTTCTGCATGGTGTAGGACGTTTGGTCCAAGCTCCACTGTTTTCCTGGTATCTAATTGGACCCCTTGTGCTTTTTGTGATTGACCGGCTGCAGAGTGTTAGTCGAAACAAAGTGGAGATAACTGTACTCTCTGGCACAGCCTTGCCGTCAGGTTGGTTCAAAATATTTCTACGATGAAGTGATGAAGAAAAATCTTTTTTTTTTTTTATTCTGATCAGTGTGATATAAGCAGTAAGATGGGGGAGCCCTTTCAATGCAAAGAGAATGAATGGTATGAAAACTGGTAGTGGACACTTAAGTTGCCCCAAGACTCCTGAACACACGCTACAGATCCCCGAACCATATACAGAGATCTTTTAGAGCCTGGGTATGGCCCCAAGAGAGAAGCATGGGCTTCCTTGTTTAAAAAGTTGACCATATGAAACTGAATGCAGAAGAAGAAGGAAGTTGGTGAATAATTGGTTGCAAGGCTGAGAGTGAGCATCTTACCTCCAGAAGATTAACACTTAAAAAAACAAAGCCCCAGATGTTTCACTGTGTTGCTGTGCTTGTTTTGTGGAAAATGTTTTAATTCTATGGAACTGCAGCCAGACTGTTCTTAGCAGCCATTGCACCAGGCAGAATGTTCTTAGCAGCCATTGCAGCAGGCAGAATGTTCTTAGCAGCCATTGCAGTGAAGGTTGTAAAGTACAAATATCACATAAAATTGAGAGTGGAATACTGAGAGTGAACCCAGATTCTTCCTTCATTGGGATCACTTCAAGCCCTGCTCATTAGCCACTGTTACTAGGAGCACTGATGAAGAGGTAAGACTGGATCTTGGTCAGCTGTAATTTACTGGCCCTGATAACTGATAGCATCTCTCCAGCACAGTCACCTGTGCTTCCAGATTTGAAAGTGACTGATGTCACAGTTCGTATGAGAAGCCGGTCACCAGTACAACAGTCTCCTTTCATCAGTGAATTGAATGTGCTTTTACCAGTCTGAGTAAAATTTTTTTGGACAGAAATGGAGCAATTCATGAAGAAGTAACTAATTATTCCTTAGTGTTGTGTAAGTGTAGTTTATTGCTATCCTTGTAAATGAGATAAAGAGTAAAATTTTGCCAGACAGAAACAGCAATTCATGAAGAGGTTACTAATTATTTTTTAGTATTATGTAATTTATTGCTGTCATTTGTAAATGAGATAAGCTATGGTAGCAGCAACATTAGACTAATTGTCAGCAGTGATCAAGATAGGAAACAGCTGTAACTATCTCTTGATGGCATCTGTTTACCTGTGTATTTTATCTAGGTGTATTACGGTTGGTGTTCCGTAGACCAACGACATTCTCATACAGGTCAGGACAGTGGGTTCGTATTGCATGTCCTGAGATGAGTGAAAGTGAATACCACCCTTTCACACTCACCTCTGCTCCTCATGAGCCCTACTTGAGCCTGCACATTAGAGCTGTTGGTCCATGGACCTCTAATCTGCGAAGAATCTACAGTCAAGGACAGAATGTTGAGGGAGGTGTCACCAAACTGCCCAACGTACGTTTACATTCAGTTTTTGCAGTTTAGTTTTTGTTTTTTTTTAATGGGAGTCATTTGTAAGTATTGATAAATAAGTTAATGAGTGACAGCATAACAATTTTTTTATATAAAGAAAAAATATTTTGTTGGCAAGAAACTGCTAAAAAGGAGTGCTGGTTTTCTTTAATTGAGTAAAAGCTGGGAAACATTAATTCTAAATGTGGAAGCTTCTAACCATTATTCTTTTCCATTTTTTTTTCAGTTATAGTGCCACTTAGTGCATTCATTTCCCTCCATGGCTTTGTTATTGGGTGTGATTTAGCACATCTTATTGTTGATACAGTGTATATCTACAGCATTACACTGCCTGGTAGCTTAGCTTACTGTTTTATACTTATTTCTTAACCTATTTTCAAAGTGTTATCCAAAATTTACCTTCCTCATTTCCAAAAAGAAATATTTATTCCTTCCTGATTTTATCAGGCACAAACACATCATTTTTTAAGCCTATTTATAGGGGTTTTTTTTGCCGACATGGATTTTTCAAAGACTTCATTCATTACTCTTTAGTGAATTCTCCACCTTCTGAAGAATAAATTTCTTTCCTTATTTGAATCTTTTGACAACAATTTATACAAAATGTTTCTGTTATTTGGACATTCTGTTTTTGTCCATGCACCTGCAAAAATTAGGAACTGATAATAAAGTGGTGGAAAAATAGAAAACAAATAACTTCTCATGCAATAAGTTCTTTATTTTAACACTGTATTTCTCTTGTTAGTGGCATATGAAAGTGTTGAAATATAGTCAAATAATGCATTCTTGAGGATTATACACTTTTTTCTATAGCCTGTTATCCTTCTTAGTCTTTAGCCTGTTAGATTAGTGCAGCTCTTATCTGATATTCTGAAATCTTTCAGCTGTATTTGGATGGTCCTTTTGGAGAGGGACATCAGGACTGGTACAACTGTGAGGTGGCTGTCCTTGTGGGTGGTGGCATTGGTGTGACACCATTTGCCTCCATTCTGAAGGACATTGCATTTAAATCCAAATCGGGAATACATCTCACATGCAAGAAGGTGAGTACATGCACAGTTGTTTTTATAGCCTGTGTTTAAGTAACAGTTGCAACATAAGCTGCCAATGCTTAGGACACATGCTGTTTTATACAGAATGTAAATATTGTTTCTCATTTCTACCATACCTTAATGGTTTTGCATGAAGTGTTTGAGCAAGCCACTATGAAAATCCCTTAACATGTAAGACACTTTATTCAGTTTATTTTTCAAGCAACTACTATTGTACATATACATATAACTGAAACAAAATGCTAACATTTTTGTGATTCTTCCAAGGTTTTCATTTGACTTTTCCTCTTACATTTAAACTTTAATTCCAAGCATTTCTCTGTTCTCATTTGGATATTTCAGAAACTCTGTTTTGAAGGGGACATTTATTTAACACAGTTTTGCCTGAGCCAATTCAAAAATAGATAACAACAAAGTTTTAAACATGTTTCTGTTCAATTTTTTACAGGTGTATTTCATTTGGGTGACCCGAACTCAGCATAGTTTTGAGTGGTTAGTAGACATCATCAGGGAAGTTGAAAAGGCTGATGTCAGGCAGATTGTAGACACCCACATATTTGTAACTCAGTTCCAGCAACACTATGATCTTAGGACCACCATGCTGGTGAGTATCAGTCAACGGTACTCATGTTACAGGCCAGCACAAATTTGTAGGAACAGCATCCACAACCTTTAACAGTCTTCACTGTTTCTTTTACTATTTCAAGTGTGCCGTTTATGTTGATCTCACAGAAATTGTCATTTACTCCTTTTTGTGATATGTCTGTTCTGTTTTTGTTTTACTCAGCATTTCTTATCCAATAATACATGTTTGCTCTAAATATTCCAGCAGCAGATCAGGTGAACAAGAGAGTAATAGGTGGGCCTATCTGAATCCTCTATCTCAAGTCCTGAAGGCCTTAGCATTGTTGCACTGCAGGGGTAGAAGACTGTAGAGGTTTTTTTGCAAACATTTTCTGAGCGCTGGTGGCTTTCATTGGGCAGTGAAACATTTTGATCTGTTGCCCCAAGAGATAATGTTCAGGAGGATTATTCCACATGTTGACCTTACATAACAAAGTTACAGACTTCGGCATTTTATGATGCTTTGTGACTTTGAGCCTGAGAGTAACCTTTTTTGCGTAGCTCAGTCAGTCATTTGCATGTCCCTTGCAGAACTTTGCCTTCCTAACAGCTCTCCTGCAGGCCTCTCGGTTGTATGCAAGATGCCCTGCTGCTGATGCATCCATTTGCAGATTATCAACGATGTCTTGCAGCAGTCTTCACCTTGGTCTTCCTCTCTTTCTTTTTCCCATTATGAATCCTTCCAAGACGGTTTTCTCCAAATTATGACTTTTAATGTGTCCAAAATATTTAAGTTTTCTCTATTTAATCCTCTTTACTAGCCAGCCTTCTGCAATATTAAGTTCTTGTAGTATGGATGTATTTGTACTTTTTTGTGTCCATGATATTTGAAGAACTTTTCTGTAGCACTTACATTCAAAGGCGTTTATGTCTTTCTCAGCTGTTTTATTAAGTGCCCAGGTCTCACAGGCATATTTTGCAATGGGAAAGATGCATGCCGTTAAAAATCTTATTTTTGCAGTTCCATCTGTTCCTCTCCACAGCTTATTTAGTTGTTTTTTTTTTTTTGAAGAATGATAGATATGCTCCCTTTAATACCCCTCATTGTATCTCCATTATTAGTTAATAATGATCCAAGATATTCAAAGTAAGAGAACACAGTTTTGTAGGATTAGACCTCGAAAAAATCGTAGACAAAGCACTTTAGTGAGACGTGAGAGAAAGAAAAATCACAAGAGAGTTACCTGGGATTCAAACATGGACTCCGGTAGGATGAGCGGCGAGCGCTAGTTGGCTCATTTGGTTAGTACGCTGTTCTCTTGTGGCTAGACGGCTGCTTGTCCTACCAGAGTCCATGTTAGAATTCCAGGTAATTTTCTTGTGATTTTTAGTTCTCTCACATCTCACTAAAGTGCTTTGTCTACGATTTTTTCCAAGGTCTATTCCTACAAAACTGTATTCTCTTACTTTACCATATGAGAGCCGCCTTGTTTCCTATTTACAAAAAGTTGTCCAGGATATTTAAAACTCCACCTCTTCCAATTTTTCCTCATTGATACATATTTCAGCTGCTTTATTTGTTTTGTAAGTTGTCATCAGTTTAGTTTTCTTTGCATTAAGATAGAGGTTTTGAGCTTCACTATTCTTACATAATTAGTTTTTCCATTCCTTTTTGTGTGGACAGTAATACTGTGTCATCAGGATGTCTAATCTCTGGTATTTCATAATCTCCAATTGTTATGGCATCATAATATTCTTTGTCTACATCTTCTCTAACATTCCTCATTATATTTTCAGTATACAAGTTAAATAAGTAAGGTGACAATATGCACTACTGATGGACCCATTGTTTTATGTCAGACCAAGTTGTTGTTTCACCATTTATTCTCACTGCTGCCTGTTGGTCTAGATACAGCAGTGATGTTAATTGTATCAAATGTGTTGGAAATCCCATTTTGTCCATTATTTCCCGAAGTTTCTGTTGCTGTACATAATCAGTTGCCTTTGAATAGTCTATAAAAGATAAATATAGATTCACATTAAATTCTGTGCATTTCTCTATTATTAATCTTATATTGAATATATGATCTCTTGATCCTCATCCTTGTCTAAAACCAGCTTGGACCATATTGACTTCTTCTATTTCCTTACGAAGTCTACCCATTATGATTTTTAATAGAATTTTACTGGCATGACTAACCAGGGCAATGGTTCTGTATTTTTATGTGTAGCTAGTAAACTTTTATTTGCAAGATTTTTTTTAAAATGAACGTTAATGTTTTACATCAAATATTTTGAAAGAAACTGATTAAAAAAAAATGTCATATCTCTCTGTATTCGGCACAAAGAGTTTCAACAGAAATCTAATCATTTTTTTATAAACTCTCCACCATATGTTCATCATCAGATATTTGTGCATGTCTCCACTAGATCAAACAGCATTTGGTTGGTTTCCAAGTCAGTGTAATGATTTTGTTTTCAGTTTAGTTATTTCTCATATTTTCAGTATTCACAAATCTAATGAAGGTTTGTACTCATAGTATAATGACGTTGAAAAATAATAATAATAGAAGTTCAACGTATTTTAAATACATGGCTGTATTCATACAATTTTTATTTCATTTTGTTTTTTGATTTCTCCTGTTTCAGTACATTTGTGAACGCCATTTCCAGAAGGTGGAAGGACACAGTCTGTTCACAGGCCTGAAGGCTGTCACTCATTTTGGGAGACCACATTTTGAGGAATTCTTCTATGCCTTAAGTCAGGAACACAAGGAGGTGAGTTTAACTGGCAGTGACATGTTATTCACCTGCAAGTTTGTTTTTTTTCCCACCTCATGTATTTCATTAGTTACAACATGTTTTATGGAGTGATGTTCATATTAAAGAGTTTAGATTTATAGACATTTATAAAACAGAACATTTTGAGTTTGTTGGAAAATTTAGAACTTTTAGGAATTGTGATGATGGTTTCAAGAACCAAGTGTATGTAGATCAAAAGATAATCCCAGACAGTTACAGTAAAAGACATTGTTTTAACATCAAGCTAAGTCACACCATTGAGACATGTGGGGGAAACAGTGCTTGTGCCCACGTCTTCCTTGACACTGTCACACTAAAGGATGATCACACCCGCAAGCTTTTTCTTCAGCCGCATCAAAAGATGCCTGTTACTAATTTCAACAACTGCAACATCCTGGTCTGTGTCAAGTCACTGATCTTTACAGTGAGGGATAACAGATTAGCCACTCTGCTACTGAAGTGCCATTTTGTTCATGTACAAGTACACATTTATAAAAGGTGCTAGCTATACAATACTTTTCTTTTAATAGCAAATGCTTTATACTCATTACAACTTTTGTAACAGTTAAGTTTTGATTCTGTCTTTATTTTTTAACCTCTAGGTATCCCAAGTAGGTGTGTTCAGCTGTGGACCTGGATCCATGACCTCAAATGTTCAGAAGGCCTGCTCGCATATGAACAGTTTGATAGGACCCACCTTTTCACATCACTTTGAGAACTTCTGAGAAATTATTACTTTCATTTCAGCCTTTGTTATATTTAAGTTAATATGAAGAAAACTAAATTGATGACAACTGACATTACAAATAAGGCAACTGAAATACATATCAGTGAGAAAAATTGGAAGAGGTGGAGAGTTTTGAATATCTTGGATCATTACTTCAATTCAGGTGCCATGCCACGTGGGTAGGCGATCATTTCTCTCCACAATTCCCTGTCTTTAGATTTGATTATGAGATCTGCTGGTGACTTTCTTCCTAGCTACACTGACAGCCCATCCAGTAACTTCTCTCTCTGTCTTCCTCTGTCTCTTCTTCCTTCAATTTTTCCATTTGCCACAGTGTGTTCCAATTTTCCTCTTCTCAGGAAATGTCCTATAAATCTTGCTTGTCTGCTTCTGATCTTTGCTGTAATTTGCTTGTTAACTCCAGCCTCTCTTAAGACTTCATTTGTTTTCTTGGCTGTCCATGGTACCTTCAACATCCTTCTTATATACCACATTTCCATGGCCTCCATTTCTCGCTGTACTTTCTTATTCATAGACCATGCTTCACACCCATAAAACAAAATTGGCTAGATGTAACAATTAAGTACTCGGAATCTTGTTTCCATTGATATGGATCTGTTGCACAAGATGTTTGTCATTTCTGGAATGCTGACTTGGCCTGAGCATGTCTGCTTTTTATTTTGTTGTGACATTTCCCATCAGTTGTTATAATCATTATAAGTACTTGAGTCTATCAACTTGCTTCAGATTTGTGCCATCGATGGTAAAGCTACATTTTGGTGGTATTATTTTCTTTGAGATGACCATCACTTCAGTCTTCTTAACTAATAATGGAGATACAATGAGGGAAATTAAAAGGAGGACATCTATCGCTCTTCAGAAAGTAAAACAACTAAAGAATGTGTGGAGAGGAACAGACAGAACTGCAAAAATAAGAATTTTAAGGGCATGCATCTTTCCCATCGCAACATATGCCTGTGAGACCTGGACACTTAACAAAATTTGAATGTAAAAGCTACAGAGGAGTTCTTCAGATATCATGGACACAAAAAATAACAAATATATCCATACTACAAGAACTTAATATTGCAGAAGGCTGGCTAGTAAAGAGAATTAAACAGAAAACTTAAATATTTTAGACACATTAAAAATCATGAGAATTTATCTTGGAAGGATACATAATAGGAAAAAAAAAAGAGGAAAATCAAGGCAAAGATTGCTGCAAGACATCACTGATAATTTGCAAATGGATGTATCAGCTGCTGGGCATCTTGTTTACAACCAAGAGGCCTACAGAACAGCTGTTAGGGAGGCAAAGTTCCACAAGGGATATGCAAATAAGTGACTGTTATATTTAAGACAATGGTCCCAGCATACACAGCAGTAGTTTGACTGACCAGACAGGGTCTTTATTCCCCAGTTGTGATCTTTTATGTAGTATATCCTATATTAAAATGTAGATTTTGTGGATATTTCAAGAATGTTTTTAAATTCTAGAATTTTAACCCAACATGAATGTGAGTGTCACTAACATTTTTGAAAACTGTAAAGAAAATTAATGCAACTTGCTGTTGTTGTTGTTGTTTTTAAACTTTCAAAGTTTTTTTTAAAGAAAACATGTTTGTTAACACTGCAGATTAGTTTCCTGAAAATGAATTATGGATCCAGATTTCTCCTGAAATTTGATACAAGGGAGGTGGAGTAATGAAAATGTTATTCCCTTGGATGTAAGACTCAGTATATAAGTGTGGGTGCTGGTGATAATTCTGTGGTTTTGTGCCATTGAGATTACAAAAAAACTTTCATGTTCCTCTTTATGAGCCCAAGGGAATAGAGAAATTTCATGGATTTTATCCTATTTACCTTCTGATGTGTGGAAACTTTTAAACAATACATACTTATTGAAATACTGAATATATAACAGACAGCATTTGTATTTAAGCAATAAAAATGCTTTAAATAGGATCATTATTAGACTGATTACGATTCAGTGAGTCAAGCAAAGCAGAAATCCTTGATGTTGAAATAGATTACACCAAACATACTGCAGGACTGAAGAAAAAAGACGAGCACTGCATTATTTTATTCATTGTTTAGTGCTCCCCAGTATTTTTCTCAAGAATATTGAGAACATATTCAAAAGTTAAAAGCATAAAAACCAAGTTAAGATTCTTGAGAACATATTCAAAAGTTATAAACACAAAAACCAAGTTAAGATTCTTGAGAACATATTCAAAAGTTAAAAGCATAAAAACCAAGTTAAGATTCTTGAGAACATATTCAAAAGTTATAAACACAAAAACCAAGTTAAGACTATTCATTTCAAATCTAATATCCACCCTCATTTGTGCATGCGAAAGCTGGAAAACAACTAAAGAAATAGAAAATAAATTAGACTCTTTTGAAAACAAATGCCTAAGGAAAATACTCGGCATCAAGTGGAATGAATTCAAGAATAGTGCAGAGATGAGACAAATGACTGAACAACTATCAGTCTCATGGGTGATCAGGAAAGGAGATGGACATTTATTGGCCACGTGATGAAAAGTAACGATCAGAGAATCCCAAAACAAGCTATCAAGTAGAACACAACAGGCCGAAGGAAAAGAGGCAGACCATGTGTAACTCTAAAGAGGACATTGTTAAGAGAGGCTAAATTAATAGGCATAAAATCCCTTGATGAGGTTGAAAATCAGGAAAAATTGGCGAACTACCTTGCAATCCCTATGTGACATTTAAAAGCATGAGAAGAATATAAGTATTTTTCAGGTTGTGGACTTCTGAAAATAATGATATGTTATTACACACTATTCTTCCCCCAAGTCCACTTCATAGTGCTAAATGAAAGTCTTCATACATTTTTGTTGTTGTGCAATTTACATAAAAGGACCTGCTAGACCCTAGGGTTCCATGTTGACTACAGTTTGAGAAAAACTGGCTTGCATAAATTATAACAGTGTTGGTAGAAGACTGCCTGACTTTTTGAAATTAACTTCTAAGCATATCAGCATTATCTGTTAATTTCCACTGCAACTTCCTTGGGTTTTTTTTTCTTTTTTCAGCAAATAATTATTAATACAGTTTGAATAATTTTCAAATAAATCTCACATCATTTCATTTGTATTTCATTTATGTTTGTCATTTTATAACAGCGTAGTATTATTTCAACTACATTTTGTTTGTTATGTTATTTTCGTTTTGCCTTTTTTTTTTTCTTAAATTCCAGCTACAGTTTTGGAATTAACTTAAATTTTTTTAATTCAGATGAATCATTCCCACTTTAATGTTGTAAATACTAATATATGAACATGCTGTTTTTGTTTACTAGTTTGTAGCATGTTAAAACTGTGGTTTATCAATCTGCCAGTATTGCTCCATGTACAAACAAAACTGCAAGTGTTGGAGGAAGTGAAAATGCACCATATTGATTTTCTTCCCGCAAGGTGTTACACGTCCTGTTTGGTGAGCATTGGGCATTAAAAACGAGGCTTATATCTGCGCAAAGACCACATGTGTAGTTTTGACAGTAAAGAGTAATGTGTATTACAGATAGATATATGATGTCCATGTGTAAATAAAAGTCTGTTGGAGTGACAGGCACGAGAAAGTTGTGTTTTATTATACATATACATTATTGTTACCTCAACATAGTTTCTAAAAATGGGTACTGGAGAAATCTGAGAAGGCAAAGCGGCCAGGCGTGGTACTGACCACATTACACTTTCATGTACTGAAGGTCATGGAAAATACGGGCCTAACACCGTAGTCCCCAATATGACTTAATGGCATGGAAATGGAAATTTTACCTTTACCTCACCAACATAGTTTCTAGGATGTATTTCCTACACAAAGGAGATGGAAGAGGCTGCATAAAGTTAGTGAGTGGGGAGGGAGAAAGTTGAAGTATTTCAGTAGATTTACAGATGTGCAACATCAATCTTTAAGAATCTTGAGAACATATGGCATTCAAAACCAAGTTAAGAATATTCAATTCAAATCTAATATCCACTCTCATTTATGCATGCGAAAGCTGGAAAACAACTAAAGAAATAGACAATAAATTAGACTCTTAGAAAACAAATGCTAAGGAAAATACTCAGCATCAAGCGGAACAAATTCAAGAACAATACAGAGATAAGATAGATGAGTGAACAACAACCAGTCTCATGGGCGATCAGGAAAAAGAGATGGACATATGTTGGCCACGTGATGAGAAGAAGCGATCAGAGAATCCCAAAACAAGCTATCAAGTGGAACACAACCGGCCGAAGAAAAAGAGGCAGACCACATCAAACTCTAAAGAGGACATTGTTAAGAGAGGCCAAATTAATAGGCATAAATCCCTTGATGAGGTTGAAAAGCTCGCGGAAAACAGGAAAAATTGGCGAACTACCTTGTGAGCCCTATGTGACCTTTAATGGCACGGGTTGGTCTTTGAACGCAACTTTCAGTCATGATCTAAGTTCCAGAAACTTTATTTTATCATATATTCTGTACTCGCTAAAACCAGGAATCAGCAATTAAAATTGTGTGGGTCAATTTATGACTTTTTTAAATTTGTGCTCACTGTAAAATCATATTATAGAAATGTCATGATGTGTATCCACAACCTTAACGTAGAAGCAGGAGACATAAACTGAAGGATTTTCAAAATCCTTTTTGGTAATCCAGCCATGAACTGCTAACCTTTGACCCGTCAATTCACAGTCTATTCAGTCCCCATCACGCAAGTGGACTGGGTGAAGTTCATAAATGCCTACCCTCTATGTCACAGTAAACTTGACACGGGCACAGTAGAATGCAGACATGTGGGAGGTACTGTTATATATCTTGTTACACCATGAGAAGCCCAAAGTTCCCAGATCGCTGCAGGCTTAGTGTCAGCGTGGTATCCTGCACGTATTTCCAACATAGATAACACGAAACGCCCGTATTAAGTTGTGATTTGGTGTGTGTATGGGTGGTTTTTTGGGGGGGGGGGCCAAATTGTAATATTCTTCTCACAATCTTGAGAGGTTGGGGGGAGGGCGTGTTGTAATATTCTTCTCACAATCTTGAGAGGAGGCGGAGGGGGGCATGTTGTAATATTCTTCTCACGATCTTGATGGGAGGGGGGGGGGATGTTGTAATATTCTCGCAATCTTGAGAGGTTGGGGGGAGGGCGTGTTGTAAAATTCTTCTCACGATCTTGATGGGAGGGGGGGGGCGTATTTTAATATTCTTCTCACGATCATTGAGAGGAGGAGGAGGGGGGCGTGTTTTAATATTCTTCTCACGCTCTTGAGAGGTTGGGGGGGGGGCGTGTTTTAATATTCTTCTCACGATCTTGAGAGGAGGAGGTGGGCGTGTTTTAATATTCTTCTCACGATCTTGAGAGGAGGAGGAGGGGGGCGTGTTTTAATATTCTTCTCACGATCTTGAGAGGAGGAGGTGGGCGTGTTTTAATATTCTTCTCACGATCTTGAGAGGAGGAGGAGGGGGGCGTGTTTTAATATTCTTCTCACGATCTTGAGAGGAGGAGGAGGGGGGCGTGTTTTAATATTCTTCTCACGCTCTTGAGAGGAGGGGGGGGGCGTGTTTTAATATTCTTCTCACGATCTTGAGAGGAGGAGTAGGGGGGCGTGTTTTAATATTCTTCTCACGATCTTGAGAGGAGAGGAGGGGGGCGTGTTTTAATATTCTTCTCACGATCTTGAGAGGAGGAGGGGGGCGTGTTTTAATATTCTTCTCACGATCTTGAGAGGAGGAGTAGGGGGGCGTGTTTTAATATTCTTCTCACGATCTTGAGAGGAGGAGGAGGGGGGCGTGTTTTAATATTCTTCTCACGCTCTTGAGAGGAGGAGTAGGGGGGCGTGTTTTAATATTCTTCTCACGCTCTTGAGAGGTTGGGGGGGGGGCGGGCGTGTTTTAATATTCTTCTCACGATCTTGAGAGGAGGAGGAGGTGGGCGTGTTTTAATATTCTTCTCACGATCTTGATGGGGGGGGGGGGGGGTCGTGTTTTAATATTCTTCTCACGATCTTGATGGCCGGGGGGGGGGGGGGGGGCGTGTTTTAATATTCTTCTCACGCTCTTGAGAGGTTGGAGGGGGGGGGCGTGTTTTAATATTCTTCTCACGCTCTTGAGAGGTGGGGGGGGGGGGCGTGTTTTAATATTCTTCTCACGCTCTTGAGAGGTTGGAGGGGGGGGGCGTGTTTTAATATTCTTCTCACGATCTTGAGAGGAGGAGGTGGGCGTGTTTTAATATTCTTCTCACGATCTTGAGAGGAGGAGGAGGTGGGCGTGTTTTAATATTCTTCTCACGATCTTGAGAGGAGGAGGAGGTGGGCGTGTTTTAATATTCTTCTCACGATCTTGAGAGGAGGAGGAGGGGGGCGTGTTTTAATATTCTTCTCACGATCTTGAGAGGAGGAGGAGGGGGGCGTGTTTTAATATTCTTCTCACGATCTTGAGAGGAGGAGTAGGGGGGCGTGTTTTAATATTCTTCTCACGATCTTGAGAGGAGGAGGAGGGGGGCGTGTTTTAATATTCTTCTCACGATCTTGAGAGGAGGAGGAGGGGGGCGTGTTTTAATATTCTTCTCACGATCTTGAGAGGAGGAGTAGGGGGGCGTGTTTTAATATTCTTCTCACGATCTTGAGAGGAGGAGGAGGGGGGCGTGTTTTAATATTCTTCTCACGATCTTGAGAGGAGGAGTAGGGGGGCGTGTTTTAATATTCTTCTCACGATCTTGAGAGGAGGAGGAGGGGGGCGTGTTTTAATATTCTTCTCACGCTCTTGAGAGGAGGAGTAGGGGGGCGTGTTTTAATATTCTTCTCACGCTCTTGAGAGGTTGGGGGGGGGGGGCGTGTTTTAATATTCTTCTCACGATCTTGAGAGGAGGAGGAGGTGGGCGTGTTTTAATATTCTTCTCACGATCTTGATGGGGGGGGGGGGGGGTCGTGTTTTAATATTCTTCTCACGATCTTGATGGCCGGGGGGGGGGCGTGTTTTAATATTCTTCTCACGATCTTGATGGCGGGGGGGGGGGGCGTGTTTTAATATTATTCTCACGCTCTTGAGAGGTGGGGGGGGGGCGTGTTTTAATATTCTTCTCACGCTCTTGAGAGGTGGGGGGCGTGTTTTAATATTCTTCTCACGCTCTTGAGAGGTGGGGGGGGGGCGTGTTTTAATATTCTTCTCACGATCTTGAGAGGAGGAGTAGGGGGGCGTGTTGTAATATTCTTCTCACGATCTTGATGGGAGGGAGGGGGGCTTAAGAATTTGTTGTAAGTTAAAACGGGGGTGGGGGAGAAGAAGAAGACACTGTTCAGGTTGGCAGTTAACGACCCATACTTGAGATGCCGGAGTTGGCGAACATAGCTGACATGTTAGCGTCAGGGTGGCGAGCATAGCTGACATGTTAGCGTCAGGGTGGCGAACATAGCTGACCTCTTGGCGACAGGGTAGAGAACCATGTCCGACATCTTGGCGTCAGGGTGGCGAACATAGCTGACATCTTGGGGTCAGGGTGACGAACATAGCTGACATCTTGGCGTCAGGGTGACGAACATAGCTGACATCTTGGCGTCAGGGTGGCGAACATAGCTGAGATCTTGGCGTCAGGGTGACGAACATAGCTGAAATCTTGGCGTCAGTGTGACGAACACAGCTGAGATCTTGGCGTCAGGGTGGCGAACATAGCTGAGATCTTGGCGTCAGGGTGACGAACATAGCTGAGATCTTGACGTCAGGGTGACGAACGTAGCTGACATCTTGGGGTCAGGGTGGCGAACGTAGCTGACATCTTGGGGTCAGGGTGGCGAACGTAGCTGAGATCTTGGCTTCAGGGTGACGAACATAGCTGAGATCTTGGCGTCAGTGTTACTAACATAGCTGAGATCTTGGCGTCAGGGTGACGAACATAACTGAGATCTTGGCTTCAGGGTGACGAACATAGCTGAGATCTTGGCGTCAGGGTGACGAACATTGGTTGAGAACCATTGGTCTAGATGCCAGTTTTGTGACGTGTTGTTTACATGTTCATTGTTATTCTCCCTCTCTCTCACACACACACACACAGACGTACACTTTCTTTTCCTCTCTTCCGCTTTTCAGATTATAAAAAAAAAATTAATATTGTTTTCTCAAACAACATTTGCTTCTTCCACCGTCCATTAATTTCCTTGTCATCCGATTATTATCGTAAGTGACTTTTCGGACATTTCTTTTTCTTCATAATTTAATTTCTTTCTCTCTCTACTGTTTTCTTTTCTGTCTCTACTGTCTTCTTTTTGATATAACACTGTTGTCGGCCGTATCGAAAGCACGTGTTTTCAACCAAGTACTCACCAGCTTAGAGAAGGCATGCAGTGATGCAATCATTTTCCACCCTATTGACTTGTGCTGACAGCATGTTTGTGGCAGCGCTGCAAGGGAGTGAAACACCCTCCTAACAAGCCCTCATGAACCCAACTTTGCGCCTGTTACATATTATATTATTATGACATGGAAATGTGTACGTAGCCAAAGCAATAAGAAAATTATGTGGAACTATTTCGAAATATTTATGAACGTGTCATTTCCATTTTAATTTAATAAGATATCGTTTATATCAGAAAAGCTTACTCAAATTTCCAGTGCGTTTTATCCATTGAGAGATCTACAAAACTACTTGTCGACATTTCTATTCTCAGTAATATGGAAACTTTTTTTCTCTGACTTAAAAAAAACACTTTACTCAACTATCTATATAGTTTTTCTAAATTAGTTTATACGTCAAATCGTTTTCTTGTAAATGGAAGGAGCCGGAAAAGTACAGGAAGCTTACAAAACTTACGTAAATGGATTGTTTCACAAACTCTGTACCGAAGTTGATTTTACGTTAACTCAGGGCCATGTTTCGGTGTATACCAAGTGGCAGTATTTTTATGATACCAGTCAGTTACGATTTTTAAGGACATGCATTTTTGTCATGGCTGAGTCTCTGTGACCTATATTGAAACTGCGCATGTCCCGCGGCCCTTGACCCCATGTCAATAACATTGCGACTGTGTTTGTCTTGTGAACCTCAACTCACACGGAAAACTCATTATGTTGTTATACAAAAACTGATTGTTATTTTTCTTTTTTTCCATTCCCCCTCTATATACTTAAACAAGGCTTCTTTCTTTCCTCTTAATTTTTTTGCCATATATGTTACTGTTCGAGTACGAGCTGAATCCTTAGATATGTATTGTAGAAAACAATGAAAATGTTTTGTAGGACACATAGCAGACGTGAAGGTCTCGAAAATTTGGAAAGACAAATGGCAAAAGACAGAGAGGGCGGGGAAGACATACTGAAATGGCCTGACTGTATGGTGCCAAACGACAACCGATTTGATTCGAGACACGGAAAGATCGAGCGCTTGTGTAAGCTTACGGATCTAGTTGTCATTTACACAACTATGGATTACACAACGATAGGTAGGTAGGTAGGTAGGTAAGTAGGTAGGTAGGTAGTGGGCGGGCGGACTGATGGATAGATAGATGGATGGATGGGTGGATGGATGAATGGATGGGTGGGTGGATGGATAAATAGACAGGCAGACAGATAGTGGAAATTGCTCGTTTTTCTAAAAAGTTAAAAGTATAACGTGTCGTAAGTTCAAAATGAAAGAAAAAAAATTGGTGTTATTTTTTTAAAGTGTTTTTTTCCCAGTTTGTTAAGTTAGATCTGTCTGTTCATTTTGTTCGGTCTGGTGAGTTTGTTCAGTCTATTCAGTTGACTTCTTTGTCGTGAAGCTCATGTTACACAATACGATAAGGCTATCCAAAAGCTCTAACATCCTTAGTGCCTGCGCTTCACTGGTTGTTACTGTCGTTATGTCATCCATGAACGCTTTTAGTGGTGGCATCTGACATCCATTTCCGAACCTTGGGCCTTCGGCTGCTTTCAGGATTACTTCCATGGCTAGTCGGAACAGTAATGGGGCTGTGCATATTGTACAGTATATTGCAATTCCTGCCTGGAGCTCAATCCGTGTTGTAATATATTCTGATATTCCAAATCTCACGCGGAACCATTTGAGGTGCATTTTCAGCATCTTCGTGGTTTCTTTTGGCACATGTCTAGTGTTAACCATAGCATCTGTTGCTGTACTGAGCCATACTTATTGGCCAGATCGAGTCATATTACCTGCAGGTCTTGCATTTCCAAATCTTGCCTGTTGAATAGCTTACCTACCAGCATATTGCCCAAGACATCATATGGTACAGGGAATTCCACTCTTCTGCACGGATATATCAGCATTACCTAGGAGCTATGGTGCTTGTTTCCTTGCCATCACGAAGAAGAATATTTTTCCTTCCACATTCACAAATGAGATAGGTCTCAACTGGATGATCTCAGTGGAATTCTGCTCCTTTGTGGTGTATACTCCGTTAGCCTTTTCCCGTTCTTTATGTGAATCGTTCGAATTTATGGAGCTTCTTTAATAACTCCGGCCATCATTTGTATAGTACGTCAGGGACGCCATTTGGGCATGATGCAGATTTGCCTTTAGCTTTTCTTACGACGCTCTCTACTTCTTGTAAGGTTGGAGGGCTGCATTTGAATTTGAATCCTTTCATATGTTTGAGAGGTGTATGCTGATGTTTATGTCTTGCTCAGATGTTCCTCGAACAACGTCTAACCTGCCTTCAGCGTATCTGCTGTTCTTCTTCTTCAGCTTTCTGAGCCATTAAGGCTCATTGGTGCAGATAAAGTTTGCCTCCATTCCTTTCTAGTCTCTTCTCTCTCCAGTTGTTGACACCACTTTCTTTTACATCCTCTTCTATGTTGTCTTTCCATCTCTGTGTTGGTCTGCCCTTTGGTATTGTTTCCCTCATTTCTTGTGTGTACATAATTTTTGTTTGTCTGTTCTCCTCCATTCTTTCTACATGTCCCAACCAGCGTTGTCTGTTCAGTTTCAAGACATTTATAATTCCTTGGGATTTAAATGAGCTGTGTTCTTTCTAGTTCTCCATTCTCCCCTGTTGGTATCCTTTGTGGGACCAAAGATTTTTCTAAAGATCTTATCCTCACAGATCTGCAATTGTTCATCGCTCTTTGTTGTACTCCACGTCTGTGGTCCGTGCATGACAGTTGGTCGTGTTATAGTTTTGTATTTTGGTATTTTGGGATAGGAGCTTGGATTGTAACTGGTGTTGCAAGGCAAAGTATACTTTATTCCCTGTCTGTACTCTGCTCGTTTACTATGTTGCTTCTGTTGAAGCCTAGATATTTGTATTTTCTAACAACTTACACCTTACATCCTTCCCGTGACGTTAAACGCACATAGAGCCCTCATGTTTGTATGTTTCTGTTTTCCTAATAATCATACCTCCAATATTTATATATCTGGATTATTCTGCCTCTGGTCTCGTCCTATACTATGTCTGTAATTTACATACCCATAATGAAACTGCTCCATGCAGCAGTCACACCTAATTAGACTGACTGCCTTATCACAAACACACATATAAACATGACAAACAAACAAGTGCTCAGACAGCTTTTGCTGCACCCTACGTTGCAACTCATCCCAACATTCTATGCTAAAATAGGACTTTATAAAATTCAACTCATTCCCCACCAAACAAGCACCTAATGAGCTGGAACATTTTAAATCTGTAACCAAAAATGGTGGCTCTGATCCCTTTAATATGGAGACTTTAATAAAAAAAAAATCTTTTTCTCTTGTGGCCAGTCTGTGACAGGAAGAGGAGTTGCTGCCCTTTCTTTTCCTTTTCAAAGTAAATGTTGGTTTATTTCTGGGTCTTCTCTTCACTTTCACTGACAATAGTTTCACAGACGAAAAGGAGACTTCATTAGGTTCTGACTGACCATCTGCTGTTGCATGGGGGCATATTTACGGATGCTTGAGGAGAGTTGCTATGATAATTAGATAGTCCAGATGTTGAAGGGGCAACAGAATTAGTATAAGAAACAGTTTGAGGACTGTCTGTGGTGATATTGTCAGAAAAAGGCACATTAACATGGCAGGGAGAAAACAGACCTGAAGAAAAATTAGCAGCAAAGGTTGTAGATTGTGGAGGATCAGGTGAAAGAACAGGCTGTTCAAAAACAGGCAATGAAAGTGCCAGAGAATCACCAAGCCCTTTGTCAGCAATGGGAGTAACAGAGTCATTTGAAATGTCATCAAGGTCTCCCCCTTGCCGTAAGGAATACAAAGCAGACAAAGCTGATCAAACTTTTCTTTGAAGTGTCTTTCTCCTAAAAGAGACAAGTATGAAGCTATGTTTACACATAGTAAAGAAGCAGCAGTAAACTTTGCTTCTGTAGAGCTTGGCTACGTCTCCTCTACTAAGTGAACAGACGTGCAGGAAGAGCCAGGAACTTGCATATTTAAATTAACAGGACTACACTTTTTAAATCTGCTTCCCTCCTCAAGAGGAACATACAAACTTTCATTACAAAATCTACGTACACTAAAAATATGTCTGCATGGTAAAGTAAAATGTCTAAAAGATGCCCAGGTGCAGGAAAGGCTGGTGCAAGTATAATATGTCTTATGAGACACGACTTTGAAGGAATCACCCATTGGTACAAGAGAAAATGTAAATTTATCGATGGCCAAAAGTTGTTTTATAACATGCTGTGCTGCAAAACTTGTCATGTCTGATTTGATTTTATCAGCAACTGGATTCTTTAATTTCGTGTTATAGTGTCTGCTATTAGTCTGATCCAAGCTGTTGATAACAGTTGTACTGTGAGTCCACTCATCATAGTTCAGCAGAAACTGTAGCGCCTCATTCAACGGCTTCTGATAATGCAATGATTTTTTACATTTTTGAGTGATGTGACCCACAATGGTTAACTGTAGTCACATGCAGCTGTACAGTATCTAGCTGAGTATGATCAGCCCACAGTTCAGGCTAGTTGTAGTCACATGCAGCTGTACAGTATCTAGCTGAGTATGATCAGCCCACAGTTCAGGCTTCTTCCACCAACTGGACTCCAAATATTGAAGCACATCTGCTGGTGCAATTTCCATGATGCGCTCTTTTAGCTCTTCATACTTATTGGTACATTATGTGTTCTTCATGTTGTCAAAGAAAATGCCAGTGGTTTCCATCAGACTTCTGTGTAAACCTCTTTTGGATAATGCCTTTTGAATGGCTGTTGACACTTGGAAAGCACAGAGATTAACCTTCGCATCCGGAAATATGCAAAATCTTTATCTACCAAAAAACAAACAAACAAACAAAAACAGGTTTTCTAAAAAGTGTAAGAGCTTTTGAGAAAACCTAAAACTTGTATGAGGACTGTTTGAATCTCACTGCTTACAAAAGCATGCAAAATAGGTTGTCCTCTGCCATGTCCATCCACAACCATAAGAGTCAAAAGTGGTAATTGGTAGACACTAGTTTTGTACGTCAGATCCATTATCAAAACTTCAGGATATTTATTCAACATGTTGCACATAGGTTGCCTCTAGTATGCGAGATAAATTAAATTTTCTTTATAATCTTTACAATATTCTACCCTACCACTGTTGTCTGTTATTGAAGACAGCAAGTGCTGAACTGCTGTTTGATCAGTTACAATCGTTGCAGGCTTCTGCTTGGCCCACATATTATGTACATCTTTGCCAAACAAAACCACACCCTGTTGCCTTAACATGGTGTCCCTGATGTCTGTGACTGTCACAGAAGGACATTCCAACAGGGTCTTCAATTCTGTTGTCATCATGGGTCTGCGTCTTTCTGCAGAACAGTGCCGATTCAGTGAAAGAAACGGCAGAGAGATAAGCTATCAAGAATTACCTCTGGTTTGGTCTGACACCTTGAGACCTAGACTTCCTTGCTGATCCATGTTTACACTCGTACATAACTGTTTAGGCTCTCTCTCTCTCTCTCTCTCTCTCTCTCTTCTCCTCTCCTCTCCTCTCCTCTCCTCTCCCCATGCGGTAAACAAGTTCTTGCTGGGAAGATGAGTGGCTTTTTGTGATTGTAAATTCTGTCACGTGGCACTTCTTTATTTTCCTCATCGACATGCATCACCTTCCATTTTCGCCATTAATAAACTGTTCTATGTATGATTTATGCTAGTGTCGGTTCTCCTCACCGTTTACTCTTGTCAAGTTGTATGATAGCCAGTTTTTGCTTGCTGTACTATGGTTTACTCAGTGGAGAGCGTCCAATGCCTAGGTTGTATTTGTTTCTTTGGACTATATTAGAAGAGACCAGATAGAGAGATAAAGTTTAGGAATCTTATGACAAATTCATAAAAAGATTGACTTAGACAAGTCAAATAGTTGACTTAGACAAGTCAAATAGTTAGTAGCCATTCCACAAGAATTAGTAGTAACCAGCAGTACATATTGTGCATTGCCTGTCACAGGCATACAGGAAGGTTCTTCTTTAGCTGGTGCCAGTGAGTTGGCCATATATCTCTTATCTCTTCTATAATATTTTAATACGTCTTTAACAGAAAAGAAGAAATATATCCGTACTACAAGAATTTAATGTTGAAGAAGGTTGGCTAATAAAGAAGATTAAAAACTTAAGTATTTCAGGCATATTAAACATCATGAGAGTTTGGAGAAGATATTCTTGGCAGGATACATATTAAACATCATGAGAGTTTGGAAAAGATATTCTTGGCAGAATACACATTAAACATCATGAGAGTTTGGAGAAGATATTCTTGGCAAGATACATATTAAACATCATGAGAGTTTGGAGAAGATGTTCTTGGCAGGATACATAATGGAAAAAAAGAGAGGAAGACCAAGGCGAAAATGGCAACAAGACATTGTTGATGTTTTGTGAATGGCTGCATCGGCAGCAGGGCATCTTGCTTACAACCGAAAGCCTTTCTAGTGAGCTGTTATGGAGCAAAGTTCCGCAAGGGACATACTAATAAGCGAATGAAAATGAATTAAACGTTTCTTCAGTAAAACTCTGTATATTTTTTCCACGTTTTAAATTCTTGTTTAAATTGTCCAGATCTAGTATGTAAATCAAGATCCGTCTGTACTCCCAGCTGTTCACTGCGGCAGATTAGTGAAACAAGAAGATAGTGCCAATGCAAACAAACAAACAAACAAACGGAAAAGAAGAATTGATTCAAACCATCAAATCATAACAATGTGCAGTTTGTTTTGTTTTTTTTTTTACGAAACTGTTGCTGTCATAACCATATTGAAGCAGAAAGTAGGATTTTCTTACTAGATAGACCAGAATAAATTGGAAGACCTTTGCAGCCAACCTTCCTAAGAGAGAAGTTTCGAGACGATAAAATGATCTGGCTTAACATTCCATATTCGCATAAACATGAGCAGAATTAGGAGTTAGATAGGATAAGACCCGACACTGCAGAACAGTGCCGATTCAGTGAAAGAAACGGCAGAGAGATAAGCTATTAAGAATTACCTCTGGTTTGGTCTGACACCTTGAGACCTAGACTTCCTTGCTGATCCATGTTTACACTCGTACATAACTGTTTAGGCTCTCTCTCTCTCTCTCTCTCTCTCTCTCTCTCTCTCTCTCTCTCCTCTCCTCTCCTCTCCTCTCCCCATGCGGTAAACAAGTTCTTGCTGGGAAGATGAGTGGCTTTTTGTAATTGTAACTTCTGTCACGTGGCACTTCTTTATTTTCCTCATCGACATGCATCACCTTCCATTTTCGCCATTAATAAACTGTTCTATGTATGATTTATGCTAGTGTCGGTTCTCCTCACCGTTTACTCTTGCCAAGTTGTATAATAGCCAGTTTTTGCTTGCTGTACTATGGTTTACTCCGTGGAGAGCGTCCAATGCCTAGGTTGTATTTGTTTCTTTGGACTATATTAGAAGAGACCAGATAGAGAGATAAAGTTTAGGAATCTTATGACAAATTCATAAAAAGATTGACTTAGACAAGTCAAATAGTTAGTAGCCATTTCACAAGAATTAGTAGTAACCAGCAGTACATGTTGTGCATTGCCTGTCACAGGCATACAGGAAGGTTCTTCTTTAGCTGGTGCCATCTCTTATCTCTTCTATAATATTTTAATACGTCTTTAACAGAAAAGAAGAAATATATCCGTACTACAAAAATTTAATGTTGAAGAAGGTTGGCTAATAAAGAAGATTAAAAACTTAAGTATTTCAGGCATATTAAACATCATGAGAGTTTGGAGAAGATATTCTTGGCAGGATACATATTAAACATCATGAGAGTTTGGAAAAGATATTCTTGGCAGAATACACATTAAACATCATGAGAGTTTGGAGAAGATATTCTTGGCAAGAGACATATTAAACATCATGAGAGTTTGGAGAAGATGTTCTTGGTAGGATACATAATGGAAAAAAAGAGAGGAAGACCAAGGCGAAAATGGCAACAAGACATTGTTGATGTTTTGTGAATGGCTGCATCGGCAGCAGGGCATCTTGCTTACAACCGAAAGGCTTTCTAGTGAGCTGTTATGGAGCAAAGTTCCGCAAGGGACATAGTAATAAGTGAATGAAAATGAATTAAACGTTTCTTCAGTAAAACTCTGTATATTTTTTCCACGTTTTAAATTCTTGTTTAAATTGTCCAGATCTAGTATGTAAATCAAGATCCGTCTGTACTCCCAGCTGTTCACTGCGGCAGATTAGTGTAACAAGAAGATAGTGCCAATGCAAACAAACAAACAAACGGAAAAGAAGAATTGATTCAAACCATCAAATCATAACAATGTGCAGTTTTGTTTTTTTTTAACGAAACTGTTGCTGTCATAACCATATTGAAGCAGAAAGTAGGATTTTCTTACTAGATAGACCAGAATAAATTGGAAGACCTTTGCAGCCAACCTTCCTAAGAGAGAAGTTTCGAGACGATAAAATGATCTGGCTTAACATTCCATTTTCGGATTTTAATATGATCTAAGGTATGCGTGAAGCACCTGATGCAGTGGTAAATTGTGTCGACAGTGAAAAAGAAGTTGCATGATCAGTTTTACACCCGGGTGTTATATATACAGGGTCCGGCATAAAGTGTAACTGGATTTTTAAAATGGAAAATAAATAAGCGCTATATGTTTTTTAGTTAAAAAAAAAAAAGTGAAATGAAATTCAGAAAAGTGGGTATTTTTTATTATTACTGACAATCATATTTAGGTTTTGAAAATTGGGGCGGTTAGATGACCGACATTACATTTGATACATTCAGCCAGGCGTCTGGAAATTTCCTGCATAACACCATTTAACATGTTCAGAGGGATATTTTGAATGCAGTGTCGGATTCGATCTTTTAGGTCTGCAATTGACTGTGGTCGACTAGCATACACCGTGTTCTTGAGATACCTTCACAAAAATAAGTCTGCGGCCGATAAATCCGGTGACCTTGCCGGCCAATGAATATCCCCAAATATGGAAATAAGACGATTGGGAAATGCTTATCGCAGCATGGCCATGGACTGACCGGCTGTGTGGGCAGTTGCTCCATCTTGTTGAAACCATATTAGTCTCTTATTTTTATTGCCCAAGTCTGGAATGAAGTATTCAGTTAGGATTTGCACATAAAGAAAACTATTAACAGTAAGAGGATGTCAGGTGCCAAAGCGTTCCTAACAGCTGATATCCGAAAGCTACTCAACAATGCGTCAGGTGTCTGCTGAGTTCTTGGTCGACCAGTAGACTTGTTATTAAGGCAATTAGCGGTTTCCTAACATTTTTTTGACCCACCTCAAAATTATTTTGTCCTCCGATCGGGAACATTATCATGGGTATGCAACTTAAAATGGTGACGAAACTTTCGTTGTACAGTAATAGACGATTCTCCACTTTTAAAATAAGTTTCAACAGTGAGTGCGCGATGTTGTGTTTGCCAAGAAGCCATTGTTAATAATGACCGTTTGCCTGCTTCATCTCTGATGTTATGTTTTTTTTTCACACATATTCAGTTTCTGCTCACTACGTCAGTTAAATCCAGATATGCTTTATGCTGGACCCTGTATAAAACTTATGTCGTTTTAAGTGTAAAATTATATATATATATTTTTTTATCTGTAATGTTGCATCTAGAATTGTACAGTATAGTGAACATATAGTATTTTTAAAACCTATAAATAGGTTTACAATAATCACAGGTATTTACAGCCATGTTAAAATAATACTCAACATTTTCATATGTATAATCCACGTTGAATCATAAATGAAGCTTTTCGAAAGACTGAATTAATAAATATTTCAGGCTACAATTTATCTCGTGCATGTTTGTAGAGTTGTAAAAGATGAGGACGTTTGTCCTATATCATCCCAAGCATAGAGACATTGATATGCCAATGAGTATAATATCTTTTCAAGACATACCGACAATAATTATACCGCTCTGCATAAATATATAAATTGTGCTTGAAAGGGGAGACAAGCTTGGTTATATTTAGCCAGGCGTGTCTCCCCTTTCAAGTACATTTTTCTCAACTTCAAACATCTTCTTCTTCTTCTTCGTTCACTTCTACCACCAAAAACCGCACTGTGAACCTACTGAATTCACGCCTGTGGTCCTCGTTAGGACCCGTGGTCCCCTGTGTGGTCCAAAATAGACCACACGAGATCCACGAGAGGACCACAAGGGGTTCAGAGTATCACAGTGCTTTAGCCTGTATTCTTGGTGGGTCTCGGAAGCCGGATTGCGTGACACCGTGGTTTTCATTGCACCAGTTTAGTCTAGGGTTGGACTTTCTCACCGGAAGACCTCGACGTGTTTAGGATATCAGTGCATCCCCGCTGGGTGAGAGGCGGTAGCCCACCCAGGCCAGAGTTGGACTTTCTCACCGGAAAACCTCGACGTGTTTTGATATACCCGTGTATCACCACCGGGTGAGAGGTGGTTGCCCATCCAGTCCAGGGTTGGACTTTCTCACCGGAAAACCTCAGCGTGATTAGGATACGCAAACATCCCCGCCGGGTGAGAGGTGGTTGCCTATCTAGACTTCCCTGGTCCAGTGTCTCCGACTTCAGCATTTTGCGGTCGTGGCCGCTACCCTTCCTAGTTGTGACCAGGATGGAGCTTTTGTCCAGGAAGACGAATCCTCGCCACTAGTGACTTCTACCCCTGGATTGAGCCGGTTTAGGCATTATCCCAGTATGGGCGTGTTTGGGACGGGACCGACCTCTAGGGCTGTGACATGCATAGCCTTCAAGATTCACCCCTGGTATGAGCCGGTTTAGGCAAAATTCACCAGTATGGGTGTTTATCAGGCGTTACCGACCTCTAGAGCGGAGGTGGCATGACATGTCTAGCCATCAAGTTTCACCCCTGGTGTGTGCCGGTTTAGGCATATTTCACCAGTGTAGGTGTATTTCGGACGTGGCCGGCCTCTAGAGCAGAGGTGCCGTGGTATAGCTCTCGTAGCGATACTACTGGACATACCAGTTAAACTTCACTTTCCACCACCTTTTCCCATCGGCGCCGCACAGCAACCTTTATTTCTTTTCCGCATTTACTTCCTTAACTGGGAGGAGCTTCACTCCACGCGCGGCATTTGAAGAGTCTCGCCAGCAGTGTCTTAACCTCTGGGACAAGCCGGTTCATGCATTTCACCCGATATGACTGCACTCAGGACGTGGCCGACCTCCAAACCAGAGGTGCCGTGATTTGACTGTTTGCTTCGCTTTATCCTTTCTACCACCTTTTCCGCAGTGATGCCGCACGGCAACCTCATTTGCAAATTTCCTCATTGGCCGGGAGGAGCACCGCTCCACGCACGGCAGCTGAAGATCTCGCCAACAGCGGCAGATGAGCTACCAAACGTGCCACTCATCTACCCTAAGTAACTGGTTTTCAGGCGCCAGATATTCGCCCTCGCCCCTTCTCCTGTCAGTTTAAACAGTTCTGCCACGGGAAGGCCAGGAGCTGGACTTGACTGCCAGAGGCTGTTTGTGGCGCGTTTGCAGTCCTTAGAACCAACTTCAGACATGATTTTCTAGCAGTCATACTCCATATTTAACTGCAGAATGACTCACTTCAGCTTAAGAGTCAGTTCGTGTATTGCTTGACTACTCTGCCGCTTCTTTTCTCGACCAAATAGCTATAAAAGCCTTTCAGATAAAACTAAGTTGGCTTTTTTTTCTTGGATGGTCCTGTTGATTCATACAAAACACATCTGAATTAAAATCACATATAAACCAAATGTATGATTGTAATAGAAAAAATGCGACTTGACTTGACAAGACATCAAAATTATCGCCCAATAGCAACTTTCAAATGACCAATAAATCTAATATTTGTGTAAAACAAGACGAGAACATAATTACGCATATTATTAGCCGCTATATACAAATGGGATTTGCCCATAAAATATGCGACAGCTGTATTAGATTAACAACTGTTTTCCATAATTTATGGGTACAAATTTGTGTCGACACTGTATGTGTTATACTTTCAGTGTGACAGAATCAACATTAAAACTAGACTGTTCGCATTAATAATTCAAATGATCAACGATATCTGTCTGTACATATACCAATTTATTGGTAAAGAGTTGGGAAGAATAATAAATGCAGGAGAAATATGCAGCAAAACGAACAAATGTACAACTATTAGAACAATTACAATTGGAAAGAGGAATTTCTCAAAGAAGTAAGGATCAGTAAAACGAAATACTTTGACCATATCATAAGACGTAATAATATAATGAAAGCCATACTAGAAAGAAAGATGGGAAAAAAAAGAATGAAAGGCAGGCAGAGATATAAATGGGATGATACTATACGAGAGTAGACAGGATACAGCCTGGCTGAGTGTACCATAAAGGCGAGGGACCGAGGAAACTGGAGGTTCATTATCGCCAACCTCCGTGCCGAAGACTGCACATGATGTATCTATCTTTTCATGCGCCATCTGTCTCCTTTTATTTTTTAGTCTGCTTGCCCGACTATACTTCTTCTTCTTCTTCTTCTGCGTTCAGTTTGGTATGCTCGGCTTTCTAAACAGTGAGCCGTGTGGCCTCCATGAATACTGCTTTCGGCAGGTCTTCGTAGGAACCCCAGAGTTTTTCCTCCGCGCTTCTTTCTGGGGGCCATACCTGGACTATGAGGTCTATGTATATGGTGCAGGTCTATAGTATGTGTCCAGGAGTCTGGGAGCAGTTTCGACACATGCAGTGGGCTGTTGGCGCAGCTTTTATCTTGTGGAGATAACTTATCCACAAATAGATTTATACCGTCAAATGCAATAAGTACAAGTAATAGTCAGCCAAGCATTCTTTAAGGACAACTGAAAAGACTAAACAAGGACAGCTGAAAAGGCTAAACAAGGACAACTGAAAAGGCTAAACAGACTAGTAATAACTATGAAAAAACAATGAGGTGAAGCAAGGAGTCCAGACAGTGCAGCTACAGTTGTTATGCTTTTCACCATGAAGTACATCTTTCTCTTGCCTTCTTTCACTTTTGATTTCTCTAATGTAGAATTTCACTATACATATTCACATATTATGTATGCTTTTTTCGGGGGGGGGGCCTCAGAGAGGATTACGACGCTAGATGCAAAGAAATGTCAACACAGAAAATTTCTGTAATGAATGATAATGAAAAAGGTTTCCTAGTACTTCAATCGCTTTTGGCTATTACAGATGGCAAAAGCCCTGAGAGTCGATTTCTTGATCACAATTAATCACTCAATAAATGCAACGGCTTGCAAATCGGATACAGGATATAATCATTATGATCTCTGGAAAGACTAGCTAAGCTTTTCTATGTGTTGCTTTTAAGAGAGCTAGTTTACACACTGATTGCTACACCCTTTAAAAGAAACACCCACACATTGTGCAGTTTTAAATAAGCTGTTCTTCGTAGCGTGCTTAACACAAAAAAGGTGTCGAATTTCCTTATTTAATATTCGTGTTATCATTTCTGAGAAATGTAGCTTCAAACTGTTTATTGGAGACGCACCACAACAGATGAATGGTTGAATCAAAATAGTTTAGCAAAACTATATTTGCCACTCATGCTGCATTAAAACAGTTTTTCCAAAGTGGGCCCCTTGTGGACGTTGGAAAGGACTAGGGGGCAGGGGGGGGGGGGTGGGGGTGTGAAAAAAAGGGGGCAGCAAGGAGGGGGGGCATTGGAGGAAAAAGATGCAACAGACAGGGCAGTAATACCTTCCTTCTTAGCACTTTTTTCAAGCTGATTTTGAGAAACTTGTGTCCCTACATGAGACTCGTCCATCACATTAAAAGTCGAGAAAATAATGTAGTAAGAGAGGTATAAATGTACTCCTTCATACTGTTAAACTGGTTTGTTTTCTGAATTTTTTAGTTGTGTATGCATATCCTAGCTTAATAGGCCAATGTCCGACTAGTACATAACGGGAGGGGGAGTGGGGAGAAGGAGGCGTTAAGAACGTGGCTTGGGAGTAAAGGGGTCGGCAGGCCGAACAAGCCTGAGAAACACTGCATTAGATTCACAGGATAAAATATAACGACATTGGAGCATTCATATTACTGTAGCCTTTTACGAAACAAAATGAGGAAGTTTGTTTGGGTTTTTTTCCCTCTGTTTATGTGTATGTTTTGCTTGTGTGTATAGCAGAATATAAGCAGAAAGAATGATAAGAACAATAGATAGTTTCTGATATAAGAGATACTCTGAAAATTAAATTATGCCTTAACGACAAGAGAAGTTTCTTTTTTTTAACACTCGTGTTTATATTTTAATGAACCCATATTTTGAAAATTGAATGTAAAAGATACCCCAGCCCCTTTTTTAACGCATTGTTACCATGGTTACTGCTCATGCATCGTTTCATTTGTCGTACTATCAGCCATTTATTCGCTCTCTTCACCAGCAAAAGCGGATTATTTTATCTTCTTGAGGACAAAAAGGAGTGAAAATACTAATTATGTCAACCGTAAGAACAGTGAAGAGCAAAAAATGTATCTTAATGCAAATAAAACTAAACTGATAACAACTGACAAAGCAAACAAGGCAGCTGAAATGAGGAAAAATTGGAAGAGGCGGAGAGTTTTTAATATCTTGGATCATTATAATGGAAATACAACTAGGGAAATTACAAGGACATCTATCGCTCTTCAAAAAATAAAACAGCTAAAGAAGCTGTGGAGCAGACAGATCTACAAAAATAAGATTTTTAAGGGCGTGCATCTTTCCATCGCAACATATGCCTGTGAGACCTGGACACTTAACAAAACAGATGAGAAACACATAAATGCCTTTGAATGTAAATGCTACAAAAGAGTCCTTCAAATATCATGGACACAGAAAATAACAAATATATACACACTATAAGAATTTAATACTGAAGAAGATTGGCTAGTAAAGAAGATTAAACAGAGAACATTTAAATATTTTGAACATCTTTAATGTCATGATAATTTAGAGAAGGGTACATAATGGGAAAAAAGAAAGGGAGGAAGACCAAGCCAAGGTGGATACAAGACATCGTTGATGATCTGAGAATGGATGCATCTGCAGCAGGGCATCTTACTTACAACCGAGAGGCCTACAGAGAGCTGTTAGGGAGGCAAGGTCCCGCAAAGGACATGCAAATGACTGACTGATTCCAGTTGATTCCAAGGCACACAATACATCTTTCGCTGTTCCCACATCTTTTTCAGCATTTTCAATAACAATCTAACGACCTGGATATTTTAACAGTAACAAGGGGAATCTGATCGCTGTTAACTAGGCAGCGCGTAGAACATAGAAAATGACAGGAATAGCTCGATAAAATCTACTCCCTATATGCAGAATTTTACTGACTGAGGATCTTACCGTTTTTGTGAGTTCTTGCCATCTGGTTCACACGGTGAAGTGGTTTACGGTGGATATCTTTAAAATACTCATATGATCCCAAAAGCTTACCTTATAAGCAGTAATTAGTGTATACAACTATATACGACGCACTGCAGTAAAGCTGTGATACCAAAATGTATAAACTAGGAAAAAAGTAGAAAAAGCTTTATTTTACTTTAAAGTAATAAAGCTGTTCCTACTTTTTTCCTAGTTTGTACCTTCTAAGCAAGATCCACCCCGACCCCCGAACAGGTTACATACATCGATCCTACTGGCCACGCTGAAGTGCTCTATGGAACACGAGAATGATACAGAACGCAGCCTTCACCAGCGTTATTGATTACGTTATCGTTCATTAAACAAAGGCATCTCACACTGCGAAGATGAAGAAATAATGCAAGAGGTTTCCATTTCTGATCGAAACAGGACTGTAAGCGCGAGAAAACCCACCATCTGGCCTAAAGTAAGCCATGGGCGGCACTGCAAAAGCTATTCTATCACAATGTAGGCTTTACCAAGGTGCACTAGACCACAACATCGGCTTTACAGATGTGCACTATAAACACATTGATCTCAAAAATCCTTGATAAGACGCTCGTTTGTGAAGCCCGCGGTTGTGCCGAACATACTGAACTGTAAAATAAATTCATTATCTCTGCTTCTTCTTCAATCTTCCTTGCACTGCGAGCTGGTATTCTTTGCATCCAATACTGTGGGGGGGGGGGGGGGGGGGCATTGTGTGGGTTCAGGAGAGGGCTATGGCGGCTATAATAATAATAATAATAGTAAAAAGAAGCTGTTTGTTTCTGCGGATTGTACGTTAAATTAAGCAGCAATAAGTTTAAAACGGTGAAATGGCTATGAAAAACTGCAACTTAAATAGTAAATTTGAGCGCTTTTGCTAAACTAGTCTTTACATAGATAGAATGCATGGTCGATAAGCTGCGCCATCTAGTGGCCAACTAGTAAATTACGTGTCGCAGTTTCTTTAAAATGACACGAGGTTTCTGACCAACGGTTTCACGAAAACGGGTATATCAGTCTGAATAAAGAAAGGACAACTCGTCTGATTGTGGGGCCCAGATATCCAGTCGCTTGTCTCACACTGTTTTGCTGCCAGTCAGTTCCGCAGCTCGGTCACTGAAGACAAGAGAACTATGAGAACAGTCATCTCAGCCTAACGCCCAAATACATTATTCAGGAATATAAAAATGATGAAAGAACAACATTATTTGGGTGATATATGAGTTTATTTCACAACAGAGAGTGCCCTTACAGTGATTAATCACCCACCAAACACGACCTTAACAGCATTCTTTCAGCTGTGTCAGCAGGATCCTTTCGCAAGGACATTGTTGTATCCTGAGATACCTCGATATTACACATGGAATGCATCGATGAACGTTTTCTGTAGAAGGAAAGTTGGCCAGCCAGCCCTTGGACACGATGCAGTTGCGAGTGACGCCTTGGGTCAAGTATACACAGTTCACCCCAATAATGCCGAATGTTATTTCCTTAGGATCCTTCTTCACTCACTTCGAGGACCGAGATCTTTCGCGGAGCTAAGAAGAGTAAACGGCGAGGTATGCCAGACATTTAGAGAGGTCTGTCAGAAATTGGGGTTATTGGAAGGAGACAGCACTGGGATGACATACTGCTAGAAGCCGAATTGATCTCCCTCCCAGAGCAGACCAGAAACCTGTTTGCTATAATATTGACTACATGCAGTCCATCGAATCCAAACACTTTGTGTGGAAAATATAAGGAGGCTCTAAGTGAGGATATACTCGGCAAAGTCCGCAGGGAAAATCCGACATTAGAAATTACGTTTGGTCCAGACATTTTCAACAAGGCTTTGATTATTCTTGAGGACAAATGTGTAGCCATGATCAATAAAACATTACCGCAACTCGGCCTGCCTGCACCACTACGAGACGGACAAAGTGTAATTAACGAGAATAGAACTACAACGTCGAAGATCTTGGTGCATACGTCTCGGATAAAAAGCCACTTCCAAATCAAGATCAGGAAAAAAAAACATACCGATTTATCATGGATCACGTAGTGAAGCAACAAGGTGGTATCATTTTCTTGATGCTTCTGGAGCACAGGGAAAACATTTTTAACTAATTTAATTCTGGCTGAAATCAGGGCCCAGGGAGAAGTTGCTCTCGCCATCGCCTCATCAGGAATTGCGTCGACGTTAGTGGAAGGAGGGAGGACAGCCCACACTTAAGTTGCCACTTGATTTCGCAAGGCAGGAAGATCCTACCTGTAACATAAGCAAGGCAAGTGGTCAGGCGCAGGTGCTTAGGACATGTAAATTAATCTATGGGATCAATGCACCATGACTCACAAGAAAGCTCTTGAGGCCTTTGACATCATTATGAGAGATCTGAGAGCAAACGACAACCTGATGGGAGGAGCTCTGGTACTCCTCTGTGGAGACTTTCGTCAAACTCTGCCCGTCATCCCAAAGTCAACACCGGCCGATGAGATCCACGCATGTTTAAAATATTCATTTTTGTGGAGACATGTGCGAAAGATAACTTTAAAGCAAAACATGAGAGTACATCTGTGGATGTGAGTGCTCAAATGTTCTCAAACAAACTACTGGAAATCGGAGACGGTTGATTAGCAGTCGAGATAAAATGCCATTTGATTTTCGTACTCTGGTGTCGTCCGTTGCAGAGCTAATAGATGCAGTCTATCCGGCTACAATTTCAACTGGTTGTGAGAGAGGGTCATTCTTGCTTCGAAAAATGAAGATGTCCACGAAATAAACAATCAAATACTTGTCATGTTACCAGGTGTAGTCACTGAGTACACTTTTATCAGTACCGTAGTAGATGCCGATGAGGTCGTCAATTTCCCACCAGAGTTCCTAAACTCACTTGATCCGGCTGGACTGCCACCACTTGAAGTCGGTTCTCCAATTATTTTACTACGGAACCTCGAACCGCCAAAACTTTGCAACGGCACAAGGCTGTGTGTAAAGAAGATGCTGGGCAATGTAATTGAAGCGACTACCTTAACAGGAAAGGAACAGGATGAAACTGTTTGTATCCCATAGATACCACTCAATCCGACTGATTTCTCTTTTAACTTTAAGAGATAACAACTCCCAGTGAGACTTGCATTCTTGATCATGATCATTAAGTCACAGGGACAGTCTATTAAGTACTGCGGAATTGATTTGAGATCGCCATGTTTATCCCATGGACAACTTTATGTTGCGTGCTCAAGGGTGAGTTCACCCAAGAATCTATTTATTCTTACTCCTGGTGGGGAAACTAAAATGTTGTTTATAATCAAGTTTTGAGTTAAATTAATAATACAGCGAGATATTACTTTATAATTTGCATAATGTAGTTATACTTAAATACCTGGAAATAAACTTACTTCGACTTTACACTATAGATAGACTTCATTCATTTTCTTCTCTCATAGAAGATAGTGTTCGTGTGTCATGGACGTTTGTTGTTAGATTTAGAGTTAAACAACTACTGGTATAATTATCTCTCATTTGCCCTGTTATGTATCACGTTCATCTCCAATAGAGCAGAAAATAATAATAATAGTTTAAATAGTTTAAACGATTCACTGTTCTAAATTTATACAGTCCAGTAAATGGTGCACCCCAGTCATCCAGGTGTAGAAACTGGTACCTGACTTCTTCTGGAGTTGGGGAAGGAAAGGCGGCCAGGAAATCACCGGGCAACGCCGGGTAATCAGTTAGTTTAGCAATAAAACTGCGAACTTGGTACCCTAGACCTGTGCTTTCTAAATGTGCCGCAAAATTTTGATAGTCACAAAAATATTGTCTTTTATATTTTCGTCTTTTTTATGCTATTATATTGTATAAAAGTCTCCCTAGCCTGGTTCATCCACATGTTCATCCATGTGCATTTGTTCAACATTTCTTCATAAATAAAAATTTATGCTTTCCATATATTTTACGCTGAAAACAACCTAAGTGTATAAGAAAATGTAAAATATCATATTTTTGTCATGTCGTATCACAAAAAAATATTGTAATAGAGTTTTCATTTACTCAATGATAACATATATTTACGATTACATTTAACATTTGCTGTTAATTACGCAGAGTCCATCACGGAAAAAAAATATTAAACTCATTTATCTGTGTGTCGTAATAGAACAAGATTTTGTGTATTTTTATTCTTTTTTTCGTCTTTCCTGGCTTATCATTGTTCCAGAATAATGTTGTTTGTTCGAAATATTGATTTTTAAAAAGAAATTACATATCATATCTTTAATACATTTCCCGCAACTGTCCACATAACACATAATCATCTTGATTTTTCCTTTTCAGTAAACGTTGCTGTAAAAGAAAACAAATACACGAAAAGCTTCGACAACAACATTTCTGTTGGCCGTGGGAAAAATCACAAGAATAGCTGCACGGAAACTGCAGATATCTGAAATGCGAGCGACAGTCTGATGGATGTTAAGAAATAAACTGATACTAAACGAAATTGAGGAGAGAATTAAGATACGAGAGTGATTCAAAACAATAATAGAAAATTGATATATATCAAACTTCCATGCATTATTACTGAAGATATTGACACACTGTCCGACAAATGGCATAGCGACATTTTCTTTACCATCGGAAGGGATCCATTTTCAACAAGTTCAAGGGCACCCTTAGCTTTTTGCTACTGACTGATAGTTCCCGTTGTACACCAAGTCCAGGAAGTGCTAGCAGTGAAAAAGACTGTTCTTTGTTATCAGTAGCAGAAAGTCAGTATTTATAATAAAAAAAAATGTGAACTTGCTGATAAGTACAGGTATGTTCGCTTTCAGAAATAACTAACGAATTGTGTTTTGTTTCTTGTGTCACACAATTTTAATTTTATCTTTTTTGCCCACATAAAGTAAAATATTCACATGAAGTCTCCTGCATGATGTTAAAGACACAATCCTCTGAAACAGAATACAGTAATTTTAATAAACTTTCTTATGAAACAAACCTAGTTTTAAAAAAAAACATTCAAGATTGCTCCACATTCGATCTCAAGAAACCTAGCTCATTCTCTGTAAACACTGTAAAAATAAACATTTAGCAAAACTATAAATAGTTCTTTTTTATGAAATCAAGAACTGTTAGCAAATCAATCATTACATTCTTGTTTTAAAATAAATTAACAACATAAAACCAACGAAAAAAAAATGTTAGAAAAAGAAAGATAAATTATAATCTACATCTGAAAAAAGAGCATACAAGTCATGAGCAGCAATACAATTTAAAGCAAAATTAACTAAAAAAACTTAACTGGCAAGTAAAATCAAAATGCTAGACAGCTAGAGTGACATGGCGGAGGAAACTAGTTAGTTGATATTTTATTGATCTTTCCTCAGACTTGATCATGAATCATTTAACTGTATTCTGAAATTGGCAAGACCAAAACCATTGCCTAAGAAAAAGCTTTACTGTTCTCAGTCACATAAACTTACTTCGTTTACTACGCTCTATATATCCCACACAACTTTGTCCCAGGCGAGAGAAGATTACGATCAGAATATGCTTCATGTACCGTAACATTCACGTTTTATTTTTCTTTAATCGCTCATATTTATGCTTAACAACTTTCATGACAAGATTAGTTTTTTTAATGCTTATACTTACATTTTAATGAAACCATATTCTGAATTAATTTTCAGATGTGTATTCACGGAAATCCTTCTTGCATTAAGTTCTCTGACAAGAGCTATAGTCATCATCATCATCATCATGTGCCGTGCCGACTGGCGTTGGCTATTATACTTCTCTAGAGTACCCGATCCTTCATGCAGGCCATCAGTTCAGTTGGTGATCTCCTCTCACACCATCCCGTCAGACTGTCCAGTATCATTTCTCTTAGTCTTCCTCTTGATCTTCTTCCTTCTATTTTTCCTGTTGTTATAATATTTTCAATGCCTCCTCTTCTCAAGCATGTCCTATGAAAGTCCATTGTCTCTCTCTTACTTTTTGACAAGGTTTTTTTGTCTCTCCAGCTCTTCTCATACATTCTTCATTAGTTATTTTTGCTGTCCAGGGGATTCGCAACATTCTTCTAATAAACCACATTTCTGTTATGTTATTATTAGTTATGCTAGAGCTATAGTAACTATTATAATCATTTGACCCAGGCATAAATAGCTTTGCATGCATCTGTATATATTTAACACAGTGGCAACGAAACATACAAGCTAGTTTAATGTTATCCCTATACTCCTTGACTAAAAGCTGCAATTTCCCTTCTCTTGAACACATTCTCCTTTCAAGCTGACTTTGTCTCAGAGCTGTAGTACCAAACCGTAACATTCCAAAATAATGATCTCAGTAGAATACATTTCTAACTATTTATGACTTGTCAAGTCTTCATAAATACAGTACATGCAATATGCCAGCAATAAGGTAAAGCATACAAACTTTACTCTGTCATAGTACACCCAGATAAGGAAAGACCCACTCAAGACATTATCGTGACACCTCCATGCTGAAAGACCTCCACATGTTTACGGAATCGGTTCTCAACTTGGAGTTCGTGAAGTAAATCTGGATTTCAAAGTTACTTGAATCTGTGTTTATTACAGAGCCCATGTCCATAAGTTCTCAAAATCTGAATATTTTGAATATTTTTAAGTCGACACTTTATTGGGGATTGTGGGGTGGGTGAGGAAAGTTTGATTGGGGGGGGGGGGAGAGAAATTTATGGAGTTATCACTGATTTCCTACATACACTTCGTAAGCCTATTGCAAACATAATAAGAAAAGATCTCACATGGAATCTACAAGGAAAGAGAAAAACAAGGAAGACCTAGAAACACCTGGCGAAAGGAGTCTTGAAACAGATCAAAAAGATCGACTACATCTGGGGACGGATAAAAGAAACAGCCCAGGGCAGAAATAAATAGTGAAATAAATAAGTGCCTTTCTGTAACATTCCGTTTGAAATGCTGTTATTTGTCTTCTCTAGTGCGCAAGTTCATCGGCGTCTCGCAATGACAAAAGAAACAAAAAAAACTTTACTTAAAGCTTTAATAATCATTTATATCAGACGAAAATTATTTTTAAAAAAAAACAATTTGGACATATTTTAAACATCGTTAAACTGAGCCCATGTTAGCAAAGCAGAGAATCGCACAAAAATACAGGGTGTTTTCAACTAGCAAAAACAGAAGGTAAGCACGCCAAACAAAACACCACTGCAAATTACCCAGATGACAAGTGCCATCTGAGAAAAACAACACTCATAACAGAGGACAACGGTTCAAATACCTAAGCATTTTGTTCGAAAAAAAAAAACAACAATAGCACATTTTTATTTCAGACCGGCAAGTCTATACCTGATTTAGACACAGTCAGGTAAAGCAGTTCTACGGTCCAGATCTCTCGGTTCTTCACATGTGATAAGTTAAAAAAAAATAAATACACACACACAAATCACAAAAAACTTGAAAATATTTTTTATATTTTCATTTCATATTTCAAGTTTTAAAATATTAATAGTTGATAACAAATGTTAAATGACACCTGTATATTCGAAATTGAAATATTTCAAACAGATATGATTTCAGTTTCATAAGAAAATGTATCATTTTAAAAATTATGATTTCAACTTCATATAAAAATCCATAATTTTAAAAATCTATGATTTCAGTTTCATAAGAAAATGTATCATTTTAAAAATTATGATTTCAACATCATATAAAAATCCATAATTTTAAAAATCTATGATTTCAGTTTCTTCATTTTTGTTAAAAAATCCGCAGTCTTGCAATCGTAGGTAATTACTAACGTTATCCGTCTAAAACATCAAAGCTGATACAAACCCTGGAACACATTTACTACCAAAAGATACCGAAGTGTAATGATGACGAACACAGATGCGTTACATCCTTTACTGTTCAGCTTTTATATCTTAGGTGTCTGTCTACCCCTTACATTTATATATCAGAACGCCTGAAGGAACCTCCAACATTCTATCTCGCTCTAGCCTTCAAAGTCGTGAAGGCTCATTTCTACAGATAAATCCTGTATCCATTCATCTCTCTTCCTGATTTCCCTCTTCCATTCTTTTTTTACAAACTCCTTGTAGTTCTGTAAAAGTTTATTTGCATTGGTTGGATTTCTGATCGGATGATTCTCTTGCACCTCTTTCTACAAAAATCAGTCATGCTAAGTTTCATGTGAAGATGACCAGTTGTGCTTTGTAAAGATTATACTTTTTCTGTTGGTTCTGACTCTCCAAACTCCACTGTTATATTCTCCGACATGCCAAAAATTCTTCTAAAAATTCTCTTCTAAACACATCGTATTGTAGTTGTTTCATTTCACACGTCTATAACCTCCTCCCTTCAAGGGATTCGTATGATTAGCCCTTTAAAAAGGGCAGACAAAGCACTTTTTAATGTGAAAGAATATATAATAGTAAAAGAATGGCCATGGATCCAACCACGGACTCAGTAGGACATCGGATTATAAACGTGTCCACAAACGAAGCACCCCAGAGTGTTATAACTCAAAACAAAGGCACTTAAACATGGGTCCCCCCCCCCCCCGCCCCAAAAAAAATTTTTTAGCATGAACTGCTGAATAAATAATAATAATAATAATCTCATAAAACATGGTTTCTCAAACTACGGTCTTCGGACCCCTGTGAGTTCGCCCGGTTCGGCAAAGGTCATGTGTCTAGGAGTCTGCGCAGACTTTAGAATTATTTTTATTTTTGTTCATTACAAACAGTCCGAGCCTGTACATACAGAAGGTTTTATAGTTAATAGAAGTGGCAAGGCAGTGCCTTGGACGGTTGGGAATAACTGCCTTCAAAGCAAGGCCTGTCATATTTAAACCTTCACACCATTAACTCAATATATAGAAATATAGAATAGCCCCGTAAAACTCACTCTTGTGTACACAGGATTATCCCCGGAGAGTAAAGTGAAGAAGCCCAAAGAGAGGCCTTTCGCCTTTTAGGGTTCAGTTAAGCTTCTGTCTGCATCCGTACGTAAAAAACAAAATGTAGTAAAACTCAATCTGTAAATCTCTGGTTAGAGCAAATAGGGTTGCCAATTTCGATATTTTTTTTAAAAATCTAGATCCAGATAATTTTGGTCCTGCCTAGATATTGAAAGTCATCTAGATGTTAGCTATAAATCTGAATATTTTAAAATTAAATTTAGATCATTTTAGATAATTTATTTTTTTAAAAGCACATTTTTTGTGTAAAACTTCTATAATCAGTCCTTTTCAGCATACGGAATCTATGTTTCAATATTTAAAGACTTGCAAATTGGCAAAACTTATCTGTAACAGAGGAGGTTAGCTGTGTTAATGAGATAACAGGTAAAAAAAATGTCACTAAATGGAGTCGCCTGGGAATTGTCTAGCTCTGGAATAACAGCTCAGTCAGAGATGTTATTATATCATTAAGGAAGCGCAAGTACCACAGTTAAGGGTGAGAGGGTTGGGAGTGGAATGCCATCTCTGCTAGCGAAGGCAGCTTTGTTTTTATATATAATCAAATCACCAGACTTTCAGGAGACATTCAGTTTTAGTTGCCCTCCCACCCCCATTTTGTTATATGGACACCAGTCTTTCCATTGTCTGGTTAGTATTTTGGAGAGTGAATCATAGAAGTTGAGCCACAAAATTATTCTAATTTGGCTAACCTAATATTCTGGGAACTTTGTTCAGCCTGTGCAAAATTGCTTAAGTGTTTGAATATATTTACTGGAATTATTTCTTCTTCGCATCTCTCTGAAAATGTCAAAATTTTAAAAATACAAACAAAAATTTGGAAAAAAATGGTTAAAAGATTAACTGCTTGTGAAATAGATAATGATGGTTGCTGGGGAAGATACCAAATGTCACTGTAAATTCTGCCAAGTGTGACATTAAAGCAAAATACCAAGATTTGAAAATGCATGAGAAATCTGGCCCACGGGAGAGAGGAACTGAGGGAAATACAATGCCCTTTAAAACTCAACCGTCTCTGACTCTTATACGTGTTTATAATGAATCCTCTAGTCTTGAGGGATCAGTTACCACGTTTATGAGTTGCCATAGTGATATTGTAAACTGTGACCATCTTGATGATTTGTGAAAGGCCAACATTGCTGATAATAAAACTGTAATAAAATGAAGCTGGAACTTCTTCATGGTATTTTAATGGTCAAATTCAGCTTATCAGGACATTATTTTGGCACTTATCAACTTCCTGCTGAAGTTTCAAAAGCTATAAGAACACTTTAACAGTGGCATCGTATCAGAAAAACAAATTCTGCAAGAGATGGAGTTTCAATTTGCCAAACTAGTCTTTCAAATGCTGAAGCCGATGATGATAATCTCAGTTTTTTCTGACAGTGTCGAGGTAGTTATAGAAAAATATTTTGGCCAAACACCATAAGAAATAACATCTTGTTGGCAGAAATGCAGATGAAGCCACTGACAACAATTATTGAGGAAAGACGCTGGCGATGGTTGGGACATGTGCTCCGAATGACTGACAACTCACTACCAAAAATAGCACTAAGATGGACACCACAGGGGAACAGAAATAAGGGTACACCAAAAGAGACATGGAGAAGAACAACAGAAATGATGTTGAGCAATAGAGGGCTCACTTGGGCAAGAGCAGAAAAAAAGGCAAAAGACAGGCATTTGTGGAAAATCCTTGCGGAAGCCCCATGTGCCCTGGGAACTTAAGGTTCAGGAAAGAGAGAGCATTAATAACATATTAGCATTACATTTCCCTCATTAATTTTCACTTTTACATGGTTTTAAAAGACAAAGTATTTCCTACATATTTGTTGAATAATTGCTTTTTAAAATCTAGATAATTCTAAATGTATTCTGAGGCAATTCTAAATATTTTACTGGAAAAAAAAAACAGTTGGCAACACTGTAAACAAGCCACGCAGCTCTCTAACATAAATAAACAAGTGTAATGTCCCATCTGCCGAGATCAACTACATGTCCCCTAGAGCTTGCACACGTATATGGAAATGGCGCTCAGAAAGTTTATGGCAGCGAAAGAACTCTAAACAAAAAGCGTATGAAATTTTTTAAAAATTGCACGCAATAATTATGCCATATTGTTTTTTTATATAGCTTATACAGCAGATCAAAGAATAACACCAATAATCATAACAAAAACAAAACCATACCCACCCGCAAGCTACAAGTGAAAAAAAGCGTCTTATAATAGCAACAATAATAGTAAACTAGTGAAAGAAATGATGTTTAATTTGTAATTTTGCAAACGTTTTGGTGAAAAAAAATCATAATTTCATTATGCACTTCAGGTCAATGCAAACATTAGGCACATAAGTCAAGACAGTAACATGTACATAAACTACACTGAGCACACTGGTACAATCTTCCATGGACACCTCCGGGCATCAACACCGATTAAAAAAAAATACTCGTAGTTCTGTCATGCTATAGAAGGATATGATGTTTGAGCCCATATTTTCATTGATTTGACAGCAGTCTGGAGGCTGATGTGGTCAGCATCACACCCACCCGCCCCTTTCCTTCCTCACCTCCAAAAGGAATCAAGTATGTATTTTTTTTTTTTTACAGATGGGGGACTTGAAGCCCCGTCCTTGGAGTGAGAGATGAGTGCATTTTCCTATGCCACTGCCATCACCAATCAGTTTCAAAAAGTTTCAATATAGAGAAATAATCTCCCTTTGATGTCTCCATAGAGCTTATCACAGAAAGGCACTTCTTGCACTGACCATGGGAACTTCCTCCAAGGTTTATAAGTGTAGCACTTTTTTTTGCACCACATTATGTTTTGCCTGGATCTAAATATCTGAGTATATATATATAAAACGCTTTGACGTCTTCATAAAAGACCAGTTTTAAAAAAAACTAACATTATTATTGATATAAATATATCCAGATAACAAATTTACAGCATGTGTTTCTTATCTGACAGGTCGATGAATCATATTTTCTTAACAGGCAGATCGTTGAATCGTATTTTATTATTTGACACGGGCAGTAGAATCATATTTTTTGTTGTTGTTATCAGGTAGTTAGTAAGCCATATTTTCTTATCTCACAGGTAGTCGAATCATATTTTCTTATCTGGTAGGTAGTAGAATAATATTTCACAATCTGGAAGATAGTATAGCCATATTTTCTTATCTGACAGGTCGTAGAGCCATGGACCCATGATGTAACTGGCCAAGCAATTAGCACCATTTTTTTCAATCCTCTTTAATTTTTTTTCTTTGGACGGTTTACCAAAGCAACCCAATTATGTGGCATACAATGGCAATGACTCACACAACGTCGAAGGAATATTCATACGGAATACCGTCAGTATCATCAAATATAGTTATTCAAGTGCAAAAATATGTCTCACAAAGCGGAAAATATTTCTTTAATAAAATGTATACCAAAATATAAGAGACAGTAGAGCCGTAAATTATAATTTACTCATTACATTCTGTAAGCATAATATTCAAGGATCAAAGTTCAAAATTCAGACTCCGGCTTCATTGCATTCGGGACAACCCCCATATATGCTCCGCCGCATGTCGCAGCATCCATCCAAGACAGTTTTTGCTAATAGTTTCTGTCAAGTGTTTGTTGTTTACAATGCGTTTTCTGCCACACAGTTCGGATTTCCTGCCAGCACCTTTAATTTGTCCTAGCTCCAGCAATCTCTTCAGATCCACATTGTTCTTCCATTCCCGCTCTTCATTTTCCCGCAGCCTGTCCAGCTTTAGCAATATCCCCTTTGTCCATTGTCAGTCTGCTGTTTATTTTAGCCTGTCCAGTAAGCGTAACTGCCACATCATTGCCGCGTATTCCCGCATAGACAGCTTGCCACAGCTGACTGGCTTAACAGATGAACTCATTCTTTTCGAAGCAATTTCTTCTCAGTCTTAGGAAGCATATTCTGTGAATCCATCACAATGACACCATTAACCACATCATGAGCAACTAACCATTCCATTGCCGCCGACACATCCTCAGTTTCCACACGCATGCTTGAAGTGGTGATTTTAAAGACTTCCGGACCCTGTGGCACTACTCCTCCATTTCGGTAGACAACAAAACCCCAACCACTTCTGCCGTTCCGAGTCACTACGCCATCTGTATATGTGTGTCGGAAGACCCACAGTGACGCCGGATGAAATACTGAACCCAAAGTTCAACTGCTCCCTGTGCCCAATCTCGACATTCACGGCCCTTCTGTATAATAACCTTGTTAGCCGAGGTCGGTTCTGTATCCGTAACCAGTCATCACCTTTAGGCACCTCATCTAGACTGCAGATTGACTTTATTGTATCCTCGGCCTCAACCAGGGTCTGCCTCGTTTGATGCGTCTCCCTCTATCAACCCCAGCTCCTTATAGAGAGTATGATCCTTCATGCCAGCAACCCTGATATGTGCCTTTACCTGAGCATACTTGTCTTTAGACCTCACACTCAGCATTCCAAACAGAAAGCGAATGGCCACCACTGGAGTAACCCTGGTGCAATCCAAGGCCACTCTCACTGTCTCCTGTACACGTTCTAGTCTGTTCAGCTGTGCATTGGACAGGGTGAACAGGCCAAGACCATGCTCCAGTGGTGACGGTATTAGCGCGGCCATTAACCTAACCGCTCCCAAAGCTATCCTGGCTTTTTGCACTGCATGGTCCACATGGTGTGCAAAGTACAATGAACGATCAAATGTGATCCACAGATACCTCATGAAATGTGTTCTCTTAATATCTTGGCCTTGGCAGTTCACAATCGGAACTCCAGATCCTACAATTCTGTTATTTAATGAGTACCACAGGATGCTGTCTTTTTCTGGGTTTATCACCGCTATGCTGTCCTCACACCAGCTTGTTATCTGGTCCACCCTACTCTGTACTCTTGAGGCTAATTTCTCTCTGCAACTCCCATGCTCGTATGTGAATATATCACCGGCGTAGGTCAGTGTTCGCCCCACGACATCCTCAAATAACAGCGCAATGCCAGTAGAATATACATTGAATAGCACGGGAGGATACATAATGGGAAAAAGAAAAAGAGGAAGACCAAGACGAAGATGGCTGCAAGACATCGTTGACGATCTGGAAATGGATGCAACAGCAGCAGGCCATCTTGCTCACAACCGAGAGGCCTACGGGAGTGCTGTTTGGGAGGCAAAGTTCCGCAAGGGACATGCAAATGAATGAATGAAGCACGGGAGACAAGGGAGACCCCTGAGGCAACCATGTAGCAATGGTTCTGGTCTCTGAGATCCATGTTCTGTATCTTAAGGCAATCGACCGCCTCAACAGCATTGAAGCTATCCATCGAACCAGTCTTGCATATACCCCAAACTCCATCATAAGTGTCGACAGCATTGTATAATCCACTCTGTTGTATGCATCCTCAAGATCAAGTGCCACAGTTACGGTTTTGTCTTTTCTCCGAACTCTCTCATATATATCATACACCAGGATCGCAGCGCTGTTAGTTGTATCTCTTCCTGGGCGATAACTTCCTAATGTATTCGGTAGTAGCCTGCTGGTCTCTAGAAAGTCTGATAGTCGCCCAGCTATAATTCTCTCAGTTACCTTGCGTATACGTTTTGTAATGTAACAATTCGATATCCACTCAGTTTTGTATTATCTTTTCCTATTTTTGCAAAGGATCAAGTAACTGTGTAGCCACTCATCAGCTATTACGCCAGTCTTCAAGTTCAGGTTGTAATTTTCTGTCACCTGCTTTACACCGTTGTCATCAACTTCTTTGAGATGTTCATACTAGTTGCCATCAGGATCGGGTACGCCATTTTTGGCAGGCTTAATTGTCTGTCTTACATCATCCACGTTTATTGGGCTTTCCAGGATTTCTGTTTGTACAAAACTCGATATTATATTTCTCGTCCTTAGACGCTCTTCAGTGTTACACTATTCTGATTGTCTGACGTATCTTTGGAAATAGGCTCTCCATTTCTGCTCGCCAGATCTCAGTGCAGTGCTTTCTTCAACCCTCATGTTGGTATTCACTTGTAGTCCAGGTTTGTTGTTCCTTCTCATTTGCACCTGCCAGAATTTGCAAAGACTTTTCAGCTGTTATTTCTTGTATCAACTTATTCCATCCCGCGCCTCTCACTCCCTTGCGAGAGATTGAATGAGTTTGTTGGCTCTCGCATTTCCTCCTCTTCATTCTTCAGCTGTTACATGGGGATTTCCTCCAGATCTCTGCCACTTTTGTGTCGCCCCTCCCCAGGCATTTTCTGTTTGCTCTGTCCACCAAAGTGTTCTCTATTTTCCTTTGCCACGCTTTCAGTCTAATCTTCCCCCAGAGCCTGCTTATCTGAGCCGCTCATATTTAAATAAGTGTCTTGTCTTTTTATGACTACATTTCCCAACTTCACTAATTCTCAGATTACAGGGGAGATGATCACTGCCGCTATATGCCAGGGCCTTCATATATAATTTACTAATTCTACGATGTAAGCTTATAAACAGCAAGAATAATCAAGTTTATAATGTGTAAATTTTAATGTAAATATATTATGCATAATATTTTTTTTTCAAAATCAATAAATTAGGCCAACTGAATGCCTGGAAATTTTGGAATGTATAGTTATAACACACGATACTTTCTTTTAAACATGAAATTCAGTACGAAAGCACTTGAAGAAGGGAGTCTATATAAACTCAGTCTTATAAATTATGGGCAATAAAGCAGCAGCATGTATAGTATATCATGTATAAATCCTCACTTAGACTTACTTGAAGAAGAGAAATTATAACAGTGCTCAGAGACAAGGGATACACACGGAAGGAAGCAGAGAATAATTCCAAGAACAGGGATGACTGGAGAGCCTTTATCCGTGCCCTATGGTCTCAAAGGAGTGAAAGATGATGATGATGATGATGATGACGATGTATATCATGGAGATAAAAAATATTTTTTTAAATAAAAAAAAGCATCGAAGATGGGAGGATATATGGCCTTTGTTTAATCGGGACTGGCTACAACAAGTGTAAGGGGGCGGGGGGGGGGGGGGGGGACTAGTTATATAAAAATAGTTTTTAGTAATAATGATATAACATTATATCCATAAAAAATAAACAAAATATATAAGTTAAAAACTACTCTTTTATGGTCTCATATTTTGCTTTGGAGGAGAAGATGAAGAAGAAGATGAAGAAGAAGCAGACAGAAGAAAAGGAAGGCGTCAGAGAAGAAAAAGGAAGAGAAACGAAGAAGAGGACAAGAAAAAGTGATTAAATATGACTGAAATTTAATACAATGCAATATTCATCTTTATTTTGTAGCACCCCTTTGTCTTATTTCGACAGTTATGTGACTGATCAAACACTAGTTCAGTCAGCCAGTTATTTGCATGTCCCGTGTCGAACTTTGCCTCTATAACAACTGTCCTGTACGGCTCTCGGTTGTAAGCAAGATGCCTTGTTACTGATTCGTCCATTCACAAATCATCAACTATGTCTTGCAGCCATCTTCGCCTTGGTCTTCCTCTCTTTCTTTTCCCCACTATGTACCCTTCCAAGACTGTCTTCTCTGTTATCTAGTTCTGAAACTTATTTCTAAACTTTCCATAGTATCGGCAGACGTTTTTTTTTTTACCTTTTTTGTTTTGTTTTGTCTATACTTTAAATCTGAATATCTTGTGAACTGAGACAAGAAATGAGCATATTCTTATGATATGAAAAGAAATCTGCAAATAAAGATATAAAGTTTAAATTATCTACGTGCCCTTTGCTTTGGCAGAATCTTTCAAGTAGCCAATGCCATGAGCGTGTGGGCCCATGTTTCGATCAAATATAAAATCCCACACTACTTTAATCCAGGATGAGTGATACGGTAGATTGTCATAGTATTCTGGCGCCATTCGTTTCAGTTCAGCCAAACGAGTGTATGGAATATAAGGGAAATCATGATGCTCGTTGTGGTAACCCACATTATAGAGGATAAAGTTGAGGGGCCCGTAATACGAATGAGTTGCCTGTCCTGCTGTGAAAAGATAGTGTTCAGAGATGAAATGTCCAGCCAGAGGGTGGAGACCCATTGACAGAAGAGTCCCAGCGACCATGTATACTATTACTTTGATTCCAAAAAGCTGGAACATGATGAGGTCAAAGATGGCTTCTACTATCGTGTTGATTATCTCCCAGCCTGTAAGAGGCTTTGGGCTTTTGTAAAAAGGTCGTAGTGCATGCAAGATGGGATGAAACAGGAGCCAGATTATTTTCGTCAGTGGGTGGCGGAACAGGAAAGCTTCTAGTCGTGTTGGAATGTCAACATCCTGCATCTCCTCGCCCAGATATCTGTGGTGGTCAGCGTGGTACTTCTTGTAGGTAATCGCCATTGGGACTCCGAGGGGTAGGTTGCACCACAAGCTGAGTATACGGTTCCAGTAGGCATACCTCCCATGCCCGAAAGCAAGATTGTGTCCGATCTCGTGAATGGCTGATCCTAGAGAGTGGTTAAAAACTCCGCCAATGCAGTAAGCCATTACAAAAATCGTAGACCACGACGCATCACGAATCAGCCAGCACAAAATCAACTGCGAATAACAGAAATGGTGACCGGAACCACAATCCATGGATCATAACCCATTAAAGATTTAATTTCTGGATGCTTGTCAAGGATTTCTTTTCTCCGCCCACTGTGGGGTTCCTCTGTGTACAGCCAATCATCGTCGCTCCCCTCCATTTTCGTGTTCAATGTAAGAAAACTAAAAAACCACTTAAATGGGTCCTTGGGTATGTTGATTACTTTGTGTGAAGAACATGTATTGACAGATTCTTCGCTCTGGGCGGTAGACGAAATCTTTGAGATGCCATTGGCATGTCCATTTTGTTTTGTAGCCATATTCTGCGCTCTGTAAAGATAAAATAAACCGATCGAGTTATACAATGTTTTGTTAATTTACGTTCAAAAATGTTTATGACAACTTTTAAAAAAAAACTAACACGGTGTAAAAATCTGGCAACTTTGTGTAACTATTTTTTTAAAATTACGTATTTCTTCTTCTTCGAACATTCTCAGACGTGAATTTGAATATGCTTGAAGAATGTAAGATGAATGTGAAGAACATCAAAGTAATGATGTTCAACAGAAAGATCCAAAAGACATAAATGGGTCTAATCATTAACCATTAGAAACTTTAATTTGCGACAAACTACAGCTACCTAAAGCATATGCTAACCGCGAGTGGGAGATATGACACAGGGATAAGAAAAGATTAGGAATGGCAAAATATACATTCAGCACCACAAAGACAAATGATGCTATTACCGAGGAATCTGCCCATAAAAAATGAGATGTGTAAAATGCAATATCTATTCTATTCTACTTTATGAAGCAGAAACCTGGAGTCTAATCAAAACAGTCAGAGAGGATAACTGCAGCAGAAATGTGGATCTACAGAAAATTAGCTCACATATCATGGAGAATGGAAAGAACAAATGCACAAAAATAGAACAACATCAAGTGCAATGTGAACTTCTCAAGGAAATAAGGATCAAGAAAATAAAATACTGTGGCCATAGCAAAAGACGTAACAATTTACTGAAGACCATACTAGAAAGAAAGGCTGAAGGAAAAAAAAAGAGCAAGAGCTAGACAGAGATGTAGATGGGAAGATAACGTACGAGAGCGGTAGGACACACCCTGGCAGAGTGCACCATCAAGGCGAGGGAGCGAGGGAACTGGAGATACATTACTGCCAACTTTCGCTCCGAAGATGACAAACGATGATGATGATGATGAAAGTAAAGCTTCTGCTTAGGTTGCCGATATCACTATGCAGCTTCGTCTAAATCAATACTGCCAATAGCCATTGTGTGCTTCTTAGATCTTCATATGCAAGACAATCCTGAGACAGATGCTGGGTTGTTATCTACCCCCCGTATCACGGGTGCGCTCATCAGTTCCGCTTATCTTCAGCCTGTTGTTCAAGTGATTTCTCAATCTGTTGCTGTCTGTGCAAAGTCTGAAGGTCATTACCTGCTCCTCTCCGTCGAGCTAGTGATGTCCATCATTTCTTATTTATCCAAATTTTGCTTTTGCATTTTTTTTCACTAGGACTAAGTTATAGCCATTTTTTTTTTTTTTTACTTTCTTCGCTTCTTGAAAAAAAAAGAAAAGAAAATCAAAGACTGTCCGATGAGACAACCAGCGACCCATAGCTGATATGATAGCGTCAGGGTTAGCGAACCATAGCTGACCAAGACCCTGTCCCACCTCTCCGTTGGTACTCCCAGTAACATCATAGCCTGGCTAACGGGGCAGGGATTGCCACAGTCCCCATGGTGGTGGAGTCTGCTAAAGAAGCACTGCACACCCCCTGCTTTTTAGCTGTACTCCGGGACTGAAAAAGTAGCTGCTATAACCCGCTCCCACGCCGATACGATGCTGTTCCTCAACACCTCCACGGCATCGGCTGCAAAGAACACCAACTCGCAGTTACAGGGAGATAGTAGAAGTACAAGTACAAAGTCTGGTACTTTTTTGTTGCTTTTCTTACAGGATCACGGGAGCTGCCAACTGCTAATGGCATGGTGAAGGGCAGCAACAAATTCTCTCCACTTCTCATAGTCTGTGGCCAGCTCTTGTATGATGCCCCTGCTGTGCTGCATGATACTCAATAAATACTCCGACAGGTAGTCTTTGGTCGGCCTCTCTTCCTCTTTCCTTCGCGTGTCAACTGCATGTATGTTTTTGCGATGTTGATAATATATAGTACTCAAGCACATGACCAGTTTAGTCCCAGCATTTTATTTTGTTGTTATTATTATTATAACATATGCCTCTTCTTATTCACACATATCCCTGTTATTTATTATCCGAATATCGATATAGGGGTCAGTAAATACTCAAAATATTTCTGAGACAGGTAGCGTGGATTGAGAATAATTTGCCTAATTTCTTTTTTTCAATTGTTTTCCAGCATTCTGGTCCATAGAGAAGTATGAATAATATACAGCTCTGGTACAGTTTTATTTTGATTCTAGTGTTGTACTAGGAGGATTTCCAGTTGTTTCTAAGATTAATGAAAGCTGTTCTTTGCTTTATTCTACTGTCTTTGTTTCTCCATCAGGTGTTAGTATGTTGCCAAGGCGTGTGAAGGTTTCTGTTTCTGTTAGCTTCTGATCATTACTTTATACTGCTGTTTGGTTTCCTATGTTCACTTTCATTATTTCTGACTTCTTGATAATGATGGCTACTCGTATACCACAGATACCACTGAAAGCACTTTTTTAAAGAATGATAAGAAACAGAGAGGATGAGGTCGACCACGTAGGAGGTGGATATAGGATGCTGTAAGAAACCTTAAATATTCCTTAATACGAGGGAAACTGCCAAGCCCTATTAAGAAGCCCATTTACATCCTCGACACTGACAGGTACATGAAGAAAGAGACACGATAAGACAAGTGAAGGCAGAACAACAGATATATTTCTATCAAAAAGTTCTTGCTTTTGCACACACAGCACAGTCAAATAACAAGTTAAGCTTCTGTTTTCAGGGCACGTAACACCCCCTTTCTCAAGTTTGCTATCTTCCCTTGTATTTTCTACATTCAACTCTGCGTCGCTGATTGTTGAAAGCTTGTTCAGTCGAAATGAAAGATTCATTGTATTCTTCTTTTTTTCTTAATTACACAGAAGCAAGTTATATTCCTTGTTCACTGTTCGTGCATCTGGTATGCTAGCTTTTCTCATTATGTGCAACAATTAAAATTATTGGACAAAGGCTAGCCTAAAGAATTATGTTTGTATAAACCTGTTTACACTTGGGAAGTTCGCATTATGAATAAGCGCTGTGCTTTTTACACAGCTGCCTCTCGACTTACCTCGGGGCTATGTTTCGATGAGACCACCGTAAGTTGAAAATATCGCAGGTCGTAATATATAAAATATGATATGATGCATAAATAAGTAAATAAATAACTACAGTCAATGAATAAGTATATAAAAACATAAATGCTGTAATTAGCAAGTACTTTTTTTAAGTAAACAAATCAATACAATAAACGCACAGGAGTGAATGGGCCTCACTCTCACACCATCGAAAAGTTGAATTATTGTAAGTCAAACCATTGTAAATCGCGTTGCATCTGCACTATAGATAAGTACTTCCGGCCTAGATTTACAAAGAGAAGAAATATGTATTCTTCAACGAGGAAACACAGAGAGGCGTAATGTGGAGTAGATTTTAATTGAAAAATAAACGTTAAACATATCTATGAACCGAAAAACGTTTTTTAATGAATCTAATATTACTAAAATACCCCACAGGTATATAGTATATGGTCCCCATAATCTTCTTCTTCTTCGTTCGCTTCTACCACCAAGACCGCCCCGTGATCCTCCTGAATTTACTCCTGTGGTCCTCGATAGGTCCCGTGGTCCCCCTGTGGTTTCCGAAAGGACCACACGAGATCCACGAGAGGACCACAAGAGGTTCAGAGTATCGCAGGGCTTGAGTCTGTATTCTTGCTGGGTCTCAGAAGCGGGAATGCGTGACACCGTGGTTTTCGTTGCACCAGTTTAATCTAGAGTTGGACTTTCTCACTCGAAAACCTCGACGTGTTTTGGATATCAGTATATCCCCCCTGGGTGAGAGGTGGTTGCCCATCCAGGCTAGAGTTGGACTTTCTCACCGGAAAACCTCAGCGTGATTAGGATACATATATCCCCGTCGGGTGAGAGGTGGTTGCCTATCTATTTTGCACTAGTCCAGTGTCTCCGACTTCAGCATTTTGTGGTCGTGGCCACTACCTTTTCTAGTTGTGACCAGGACGGAGCTTTTGTCGAGGAGGACGAATCCTCGCCACTAGTAAGTTTTACTTCTGGGTTGAGCCGGTTTAGGCATGTTATCCCAGTATGGGTGTGTTTACGACGTGAATGACTTCTACAGCGGAGGCACCGTGACATGAGTAGTCATCATTTCATCCCTGGTTTAAGCCAGTTTAGGCATATTTCACCAGTATGGGTGTATATCGGACGTGGCCGGCCTCTAGAGCAGAGGTGCCGTGGTATGAGTAGCTTCCGCCCTTCTCCTGTCAATTTGAACAGTTCTGCCACGAGAAGGCCAGGAGCTGGACTTGACTGTCAGAGGCTATTTGGAGTGGAGAGCGTATTCCCCATCCCACCTCCGGCTATAACAATCCTTAGAACCTGGTCCCCATAATGAATATTATTTCTTTTTTTTCAGCGTGTTACCCATCAGTTCTATTCAGTGCCCGTTTCCAATAATTCTGTTAATTCAGAGTAACCTGAAACTGATATACAATGGCAAAGAAGTAGTTGTACTCCCTATTTTTTTAGCTTGACATCTATAGCGCGTCTGCAGAAAAGTTTTGCTATTTTCACAGAAGGCGTAACCCGTCAAGAAATGACTGGAGATGAAAAGCTTGATTTGTCACGCCCCTGTCAGTACCGTAACTCTATTCAGGCATGGAACTTTAATTCGCACTGCGAACTTAAATCACTCAGAAATTATGCGTAGCAAATGACTGAAAGATGGCTCAATGAGAACGGTAAACAATTATCGCTATGTACAAGTATGTGACACGGATGGTAAACAGGTATTGCTGTATGTGTAGCACGAACGGTAAACAACTGTTGTATGTGTAGTACGGACGGTAAACAACTGTTATATGTGTGGCGCAGATGATAAACAATTCTTGTTGCGTGTGTGAAACAACTGTTGTATGTGTGGCGCGGACAGCAAACAATTACTGTTATACGAAGATGTGTGAAGTAATTATTTATGTATCTGTGGCAATTACTTGGCTTATGAAATACAAAGGAAATACATTGTTTAAAACAATAGATTTCATAATCCAAGCAGCAAACAACAGTGATTTGTTACAAATTAGCTGCTGGACAGAATAGGTCAGTCTAAAGAGTAGTCCAGTACAAAATCTTTTAGCAACAAGTGTAATGTTATATGTCTGGTGTTGCTGTCTGAAGCAAACTGGTCGCATGGGATAATTATCCAGCATGTACAGATCTGTTACACGATTCAAAACTAATTCTAAACTGCGAAAGAGAACTGAGAGTCACTGACAGATCTGCTGTTATTGCCGACATTTGTGATGATAATCCACTGCACATCCACTGTTTCTTGTGTGTTACGTCCTACTTTAGAAAGGTGTTTTTATCAGCACTGCCAAAGATAACACACATCGACTGCGGTAATTCTTTAGCACGCACATCCGCAATGCAGACCTCATAACTTTTCCCGATAAGCGATCTTTCGGGGTTTTTGTTGGTTCGCTATTGGTCCTCTCTCCGTATGCAACTGCGAACTTGAGCTCTTTTCAGCAACGTCGCGGTGAAGATAATGAAACACTGAATATTAAGCCGGATGGGAAGTGAGCTATGGGGGTTTACTTTAATTCTAAGAAGTGAATCAAGAAACATGTTTGTCCGCAAATTCTATTAATCGATGTTTATACTTCGTTAGACAGGACAAAGTAATGGAACAGTTTAATCACGAAAAGCCAAGGTGAGATAGCATAGGGTATCGACTAGTTCCAGTCCGCTAACGACACTGTAGCTATCTCGCTCCCATCTGCTCTGTTTCGTATGGCTAGAGGATAACATGCACATGCAGCACAACTTCCACTTATATGAGCTCTCACCTAAAGGTCTTCTGTACCGGGCTGATATAGGACATACCCAGAATGCAGTAATGATATGACAGCCCTTGTTTTTGAGTATAACTTATGGCTTGTTGACTTCAAGTGAACTGTCAACATACTGGGTGTCCATAAATTATTCACCTGATTATATACCAAAATATCGAAAACACACAAAGTGTTTCATGAGATTGTTTTAACTAGCGCATCACGGAGATTGTTTTAACTAGCGCGTCAGCGATTGTTCAGTAGTAGGCGGATTCTTTTTTTAATTCTTTTTTTATAAAAACTCTTCAGTCACAGGAGAGTGTTTCCCATAACCACAATATGCACATTGCCTTTTCTTGTATAAACATATACAACTTTTTTTTCCCTTTTTCTTGTATAAACGTACAAAACGTTTTTCCTTTTTCTTGTATAATCGTATAAATCTTTTTGCTTTTTCTTGTATAAACTATAAACCTTTTTTTTTTGCCTTCTCTCGTATAAATGCATAAAACTTTTTTTTCCTTTTTCTTGTATAAACGTATAAAACGTTTTTCCTTTTCTTTGTATAAACGTATAAACCTTTTTTGCTTTTTCTCGTTTAAACGTAAAACCTTTTTGCCTCTCTTGTACAAATTTATAAACCTTTTTGCCTTTCCTTGTGTAAACGTATAAACCTTTTTGCCTTTTCTTGTACGATCACCATTCTTCTTACTGTTTTGTCACGATGCATGATGGTACGGAGTGTTGCCAATCTCATGTGGAAAAAAAATCTGATGTCGATGTTACTAGAAAGTAACTGTATTACACTTGACCACATTTTTTTTATGGACGCCAGTTATCATGTGTATAAGTTATGGATTTAGAAGTAGCTGCAGTTTTGTTTTGTTTTTTTGCCTATTATCTGTCTTTTGAAATATCTTGCCCCCTCTCCCGTCCCTTTCATCGTAAACTATATCTTCCTTCATTATCTCCCTCTTTCTCTGCCTGTGAATCTATTTCATTCCAAGTAACGCTCTTGTGATATGGCTGTTTATTTATGCGTTATGTTTAAAGTGGGGCATACCATGGAAACCAACCTGGTCTTATTATTATTGTTTTATATTGTAGTTCTTACTGACAGCGTCTTTGTTACAACGTATTTCAGTATCTACCATTATGGTTCCTGATGAAGTGTTCGTGGCATTTTCATCCATAATTTAAGGTGCTTAGAGCTGTTCCCGTTACCCAGGGCAACGCTGGAAGCGGACTACGCCAGCAGCGTGCAAACTTCTCTCCCTCCACTCCTACCTTCAGTCGTAACGCTGAATACGCTCCTGCTTGCAAACGTCACTACAACCCATATCAATAATGCAGGGCCGGAACAGGGCATTAACCATAACAAATAAATATTTATATTGCAACCATTTCTCCGCAATAATACCTGATATTAAAATATCAAAATACTGTTTGTTTTTTGCCGCATATTATAAGTTCCCAGAAGTGGGATCGCATATAATATTTCACTCCTTAATAGAGTCTCTTTGTATCATTTTTTTTCAGTATTTTATTATATCTTTTTGCTCTTAAACTTTCCACTTTTGGAAGACGCTGAAGACAGAGGTATGGCTGTCTGCTACGATGATTTCGTCACAACTTGCACGCTATCTGCAATACAAACATGAACTGATTCGCCTTACTAGTATGCTATATATGTAAACTTTGGCTATGTTTTGTGTTGGCTTTTCTAGTGCGATTTGAACTGTCATTTCATATCTGCCCCCCACCCCTTTAAAAAATCCTACCCTCTTTAAAATAAAGCATGGAAGTTCCAGTTCAGGACTCTTTCATGTGGAGTCAGTTTTCTCGCCTTCTTTTGCACCATTTCTGGAACTTAGTATCACTATTATATTGTTTGGTTCGTGTTTTCATAATTTCCTGTCATTTCTTCCAGCAGAACAGATGCGCAAAAATACATCTGCCATCAAGATCAACGTCTGTAGATTCTGTAATGTTCATAGCAACCATGTTCAAATTTTAAAAAATTATCACGTTTAAAAAAAACAGGAAAAAAATTATTTACGTAGATTTATCTTTTTGACGAAACTGCGTGTGTCTTTTGCTTTCTATATTTTAGAAGTTATGTTTGGTTTCTGATTATCCCAGTACGCACATCCTGATATGTTGCTAAGACCTGATATGTTGCTAAGACCTGATATGTTGCTAAGAATTTACATGTTGGTAAGACCTGATATGTTGCCAAGACCTGATATGTTGCTAAGACCTGATATGTTGCTAAGACCTGATATATTGGTAAGACCTGACATGTTGCCAAGAACTGACATGTTGCCAATACAATATTTTTAGCCACCCAAGCTCTAGATCTGATACACAGAACTAACCCCTCTGCCTTACTCTCGTCTGATAAGAACAGCACATTTATACCACCAAAATTCTGAGCGATAAATCTTAGAGACAACCCTTCATAAGACTCAGATATGACCAGATCCAGCTTATTCTACCCAATTACAAGACAGATAATTAAAGTTAAAGAAAAAACAAAGCAGACACCACATATGGAATATTACGGGCCTTACTAAAAAAAAAGTTATCATTGCTGATCTAGAAGCCTTCCTGAGGATACCGATCTTCAGTCTAATGCTCCCAAGCTGTCTTTGCAAATTATTTATAATGTTTCGTTCCTCCAGATAATGTGCTATATCCGTCCGTTCGTAGGGGGGAGGGGGTGGTGGTGTCATTCTGATTCAGTCGAGGCCTGGACATTCGAAACATACGATTGCTTCCATTTTTATATGGGCGTACACGTATCAGTGATATCGTTAACCGGCAATTATCGGTAAATTACCGGTTAAAAAAAAAACAAACAAAAAACGAGAAAAACTGACATTTTTAGAGGTCGCCGGTTACCGTAGCCGGTTTACATTATCAAAAGCAACGAGCGAAATCTATTGGAGATTAATTGAACGAGATCGCCAATTCACTTTGTATGAAAGAGAATCAACCAGTTTTTACTTTGGTACAGCATATGAGCATTTTGTAAATAGTAAATGTATCAAATAATGTAAGAGAAAGTTCACTCCAACATTTAACTCCCGTTGAAAGCGTGTTAAATTTTACACAAAAAATATAAAGTAATGAATATTGTATTGACAAAGCCAGTATTTCGGAACGTACCTAAAGCAAGGTGAAGGACTAGTATAAGTATACCGGTTTCAAAAAATCCTAGCGCCGTCACTGCGTACACAACAGTGATTTGGCCGTATTCTGTTAACGTGATTGTTCAACAGCATGTGTCCTTCTCGTTGTTGAAACGTTATGGGATCTATTTCATGTACTGTATTATCTTCTGCTTCTTTCTTGTTCGCCTTTAATATAGAGCCGAGGCTGCACTACTCCAGAGCTGACAGCTAGTGAGCTATACCTGCGTCTTTCGATTGGACACACATGACTCTTTTTTTTTTTTTTAAATGGGACTGGGTTCGTGTTCTCATTCCATCCAGAGGATACAGAACAGGATCTTTGTTGGCTATGCTTTGTCAATAACCAGTAGAATACAGAACAGGATGTTGCCTATGCTTCGTCAATAACCACTAGAATACAGAACAGCATGCTTCGTCAGTCTTGACGCAAGCAAGCGGCTGTGGCTCGCTGATCACTAACTCATTCAGTCTAAGTACATTTTCAAGCCCTCCGTACTATAACAACTCTCTCTCTCTCCCTTCCTCCCTCTCTCTCCTTTTCTCCCCCCCCCCCCCATCTCTCTCTCTCTCTCTGTCTCTGATAGTTCTGCCAACTCTCTGTTCTTTGCATAATAATTTGTTTTTTTCAAGGTTCACAGCTACATTGTTCCTCCATTCCCGCTCTTTATTTTCCCGCAGCCTGTCCCTAGCAATGTCCCCTTTGTCCATTGACAGTCTAATGTTTATTTTAGCCCATCCAGCAAGTGTATCTGCCACATCATTGCTGTGTACTCCCGCATGCCCTGTACAGTAAAACCACGTTAGCCTTGTCACAGTTGACTGGCTTAGCAGTTGAACTCAGTCTTTGCGAAGCAAATTCTTCTCAGTCTTACGGAGCATACCCTGTGAACCCATCAAAATGACACCATTAACAACATCATGAGCAACTAACCATTTCATCGCCGCTGACCCAGCCTCAATTTCCATTCGAATGCTTGATGTGGTGACTTCAAAGGCTTCCGAACCTGTGTCACGACTCTTCCATTTCCCTGTCCCACGACTCTTCCAACAAAACCCCAACCACTTCTGCTCTTCCGAGTCACTGAGCCATCGTTATATATATAGGCGTCAGAGGACCCACAGTGATGCTGAATAAGATCTTTAACCCAAAGTTCATCTGCTTTATGCGACCAGTCTCGACATTGACCAGCCTTCTGTATAATAACCTTTGTTAGTTGAGGTCGGTCCTGTACCTGTAACCAGCCATCACCTTTAGGGCACTTCATCTAGACTGCAAATTGACTTTACTATATCCTCCGCCTCAGCCATATAAGATCTGCCCCGTTCGATGCGTCTTCCTTTTATCAACCTCAACTTCTTATAGAGAGGATGATCCTTCATGCCAGCAACACTTGACCTGAGCATGCTTGTGTTTAGATTTCACACCCAGCAAATCAAGCAGAAAGCTCATGGCTGCCATCGGAGTATCCCTGATGCAACTCAAGACCACTCTCTTTGCCTCGTTCTGTACACGCTCTAATTTATTCAGCTGTGCATTGGACAGGGTGAGCAGACCAAGACCATTTCCCAATGATGACAGTACCAGGGCATACATCAGCAAGAAGAGAGTGCGCTGTGGAAAGCCCGCTGTGGCCTTTAACCTAACCGCTCCCAAAGCTTTCTTGGCTTTTTGTATTGCATGGTCCACATGGTGTGCAAAGTACAATGAACGATCAAATGTGATCCCTAGATACCTCATGCAATGTGTTCTCTTAATATCTTGGCCTTGACACTTCACAATCGGAACTGAAGATCCTACAATTCTGTTACAACAACCTTCCCCCCCCCCCACCTTTTTCCAAAAAAAAAAAAAAACCACTAGAACAAAACACAATTTTCAGGCTCCGAACAGGGCACTACGGAACTACAAGTTACTTCTACGTGACCTGAAGGCCATTTCAACCCCACTCCAGACTCTAGAACACATTCTCCAAACTTCTCTTCTCTAAAAAAAAATGGCCTCAATATGAATTCCTACAATTTCCAGGAAAAGTCGCGAATGGAAAACTGCGGAATATGCATGAATAATTCAAGTAATGAGATTCGTATATGCAGCCCGCCCTTTGTCTAGATGACTGAGCATGTAAATCTTAACGCAGAACACTGAAAAAAAAAACATTGTAAAAAACACGTAAACCAATACTTCCCTCACGACAGTTACCTCTGCTTTCAAACTGCTGCACACGTCTCTACGTGCACTACAGACCTCACCTAAAGAAGTTCGATCTGGTTAATGCATCATGATACTATATCCAGTTTGTACCGTTGCACTGAAAGCAGATTCGTGTGTGTAAACATGTACCCAATCATCTGGGCTGTATTGATTATCTTCAACTCGCTGGCATAAACTGATAGTCCACATCAGGGTTTCCAATCTCTTGCCAAGGTATAGCCCCGATGGGAAAGAATGATAAAGCTAAGGTCTTCATCATCGTTCCAGCTATATATGAAAAAAACAACTATATCCGTGATGGACTTATATGAGCAATTTTTCGTGCTGAGCTCATACAGTGCACAGAAGTAATAAATGGAGCGTTTTATTCATACATGGATTACCCAAGACTGGGTTTGCCTTCTCATTACATCCATATTCATTTTCTTTACAATGTTCTGGTCTTAATAATGAAAAAAAAAGAGAACACAAATCTTGATCTGATTTTTTTTTAGAAAAAAGGCTAAATAATCTGTCAGGCTTTGTACTTGAACAGAACACCATAACTTCAACTCAGTAGGTTCTGTGGATAGAAACCTACAACTAAACGTAGGTAACACCAGGTCATCTTGGAATTGGCTGTTGAAGAACTACTAGTTCGGTAACTTTTATTCAACAACTACAACATTTAATTTAATGATCATTAGTTCAGGATATATTTTGCTTACGTATATGCCATTATGTATGTCTTAAATCACACTTAAATATTTTGGACACATTAAACGTCATGAGAATTTAGAGAAGACCGTCTTTGAAGGATACATAATAGGAAAAAGAAAGAGAGGAAGACCAAGGCGAAGATGGCTGCAAGACATCGTTGATAATCTGCAAATGGATACATCGGTAGCAGGGCATCTTGCTCACAACCGAGAAGTCTACAGGAGAGTTGTTAGGGAGGCAAAGTTCCACAAGGGACATGTAAATGATTGATGATTGACTGATGTGCCATCACTTAATTCTGGATATATTTAACTTATTTTTCTGTCATCATTTATCTCGGGTGATGTTTGACCTATGTATGTATCATCACTTAGCTCAGGATATATTTATCTTATTTAGCTCATAATATACGTGTATTTAACTTATTTATATGCCATCATAATCATCAGGTTCCATGGAAAGTGCATAAATAATGATAACTGTCCACAAATCTCCATTTCTGGAGATTTTCACCAATTTAGAAAAATGATTTTCTCTCTTGGCTAGACTGTCAGTTGTCTCAGCTGTCTGGACTGTCAGTTGTCTCAGCTGTCTGGACTGTCAGTTGTCCCTCTGCACACTTGGCAGGGCTGTCAGTTGTCTATTTGCTCATCAGTTTTCTGTTTTTTTTCATTTAAATTTCTGTCTTATATCGGTTTTAAATTCATCCTTTCTTAGTGCTTGTCTAATGAATGTTGATTGTATTTTGATAGTTTCTGATAAATTACTTTTTTGCTAGACTTTCTAAATTATTATTTTATAGTTAAACATTCCTCATAGTCATCTTGTCTTCCCTGGTCATCTTATCTTCACCTCTAGATCATGGGTACCAACTAACTGACCCTGATAAGGCCCTGGAATACTGGACAAAAACCTTCAGGAATATATTTGACAAGTATGTTCCTATTAAAGAGGTGAGAGTTAAACATCAAGTGAAGTCCCCCTGGATAACACCTGAGATACTGCAAGTCATGATGGAAAGAGATCAGGCCCACAAAATTAAGGAATTCACTAGCTACCAATTACTTAGAAATAGAGTTCAGTAGGCAAGAACAGAGAAATTACTTTAGGAACCTAGTTCAGAATAAATCAGACAGTAAGTCTGTCTGGAAAGCAATTAACACTCTAGCAAACAAGAGAAAACAGTCTGATTTGCAGAGTTATAATCATGTGCCCGCTTGTGAAGAGTTTAGCAATCACTTCAGAGAAGAAGTCAATATCTTAAAATCTTCACTACCAACCCTTACTTTTGATTTAAGCGAATTAAATAAATTTATAGGTGGTAAATGTGCAAATCTAAAGCAACCAAGTATTCCTTTCATGTCAGTTAGTGAAGTTTACAATTATCTTTCATCTTTAAAGAACAACAACACAGCAGGAATTGATGTCAGTTCTTCAAATTGAAATAAACAGTCTAATTAACTGGAGCAATAACAACAGAATGCTCATAAACATCAGCAAAACAAAATCCATGCTCATTACAACAAGACAGAAATTAACAAATTCACCAACAACAACACTACAGCTCCACGCTGGAACTTCACAGATAGAGAATGTTAGTGAATATAAAACTCTAGGTCTCATGATGGACCACCATCTCAGCTGGAATCATCATGTAGACAATCTAACCAAACTCACTGCACCAAAAATTTACTAAAATTAAACATTTTCTTGATATAGACACCAGAAAAACATACTATATATCACATATACAAACACACTTGGACTACTGCCCCACAGTCTGGGATGGTTGTTCCACATCAAACATGAAAAAGACTTTACTCACTTCAAAAACTAGCAGTAAAGCTTATAGATGACAAACATGCAGCACATATTATAAATAAGGACAAACATCTTGATATACTACCCCTCAAGAAGAGATTTCTTTTCAACAAGGCCAAGTTAATTCATAGAATTCTATTGCACAATGCTCCACCCTATCTGTTGTCGTTGTTCAAATCCAACCCAAAACACAGTCAACGCTTAAGCAATTGTATTCTCCCAAAACCAAGGCTTGACATGTTTAAAAAAAGCTTCTCTTACTCAGCTGCCCACCTTTGGAATGCTCTACCAGTTCACGTAAAACTTATAAGTAATATTCGTTCTTATAACTTTAAACTTTGTCAACATCTGTTTGATATGGACTATATGCCTCCCTAAGCATAGTTTAAAGTGGTTTAAATTATGGCTTGAGTGTTAGTAATTTTTTAAAATTATTTTTTAATACTGCTTTTTTATAAATGTGTTAGTTTTGAATGAATGTAAGAATGCAAGTTTACTTCATGTTGTTGCGTAAATCAAAGTGTAGAGTGTATGGACATGAGATAAGTTTATTATTTGTTTATGCAATCATTTAATTGTGTATTTATGATTATTATGCTCATTAACAAATGCTGAATGATTGTGACTGAGTGAAAGCTGTATGATGAAGAGCAGAGTGTCAGACGGGCCTGCGTGTCCAATTCTTAACCCTTTGAAAATAAAGTGTGTTCGTTCGTTCCCTGGTCATCTTATCTTTCCAGAGTTTTCTTAACTTTCTCCAAAGAAACTACGTCTTTCTTTCTCTCTTTACTATCGATTTCAAGTAGTATAGCCTATAACTTGTTTCAACAGACTAATATAGGTTCAGCCGAGCATTTCACTACTAGCTTTGCCATAATAATAAAAAAAACAGATGGGTTACACCGAAAACCTTTTTGATTATCATTTGCGATATGCATTTTTTAAAATATGCCCTCAGTGTCTACGTCCACAATTCCTACATTGCATTCTCTATTTTAAGGCTGACGGTAGGATTGACCTAATCAATAGGCACACGATCTCTCGGTCAATTTCGGGCCTCGAATATGGGTTCGAATCCCATCTACCACGTCCACTTCGTCAGGGTTCTCGTCGGTGCTGCAGAGCACGATCACTATAATGAGATCCTCCTTAACAGGGGAGAGATCAGAGCACTTAGTGACTTGTCTGACGTGCAGTGTTCGTAACCCTTCAACATTTTAAGTTTGTCTTTAATCTCTTTCAAACCCCGACCCTCTTTTCTCTCAGATCTAAAATTAACTTGTTCCACTTTTGTGCATAGGGCACATAGAAGTACGTACAGGTCTAACATGTTGTGAGTAGGTCACGTAAAGATATAATTCAGTGACTTACTGGGAGTTAATAACATCATTAGCGTTACCATAATGCCGGTTTACAAGTTGTTATCGCGTATTAAAACATTAACACAGAGGTTTAGAAAAGTGTAATAATTACAAAATATGTTATATATGTTACGGTGCTCACAACTTTTTGTGCAGAGAATGGTAGAATAGTTTACCGCGCAGAAAGACACCTACACAACAAGACAAGCAACTGAATGAATACAACAGAGACTCGCGGGGGGGGGGGGGGGGGCGCGCCACACTACAGATACAAGGGCATAGAAAACAAATATTTCTGAAAGAACTTTAAAGAAAAAAAAAAAAGGAAACGACACCGTGGCAAGGCCGGGCGGGTTTGACAGTATCCTGTTTTATATATCCAGCGTATGACAAAGTTTGAATATGATCAAATCTTTATTAAGTAATTATGATCTCAGTGGTCGTAAGGAAACGACCGAAGACAGGCAGAGTAACTGTTTAAACTGTGTGTGTGTGTGTGGGGGGGGGGGTGGTTCTCAGTCAGTGTGGTATAATCCTACCCCACTCTTTCCCCCAGGGTAATTTTATAGTTTTTTTTCTTGTGTGTACGTGGGGGGGGGGGGGGTACGGTAGGGAGGAATAGGAATTGAGACCACAGATGTAAACAGTTTGAATATTATTTGCATATTATACTCAAATGTTTGAGTTTGAGTTTATGACGTTTGAGTCTGACAATTTTGTTGTTGGTGGGGGGGGGGGGGGGGGATGGAAGATTAGGAAAAAGAATGATATTCTGACATATGGTGAAGTATGGGCCACAAAAGGTTGGGAACTACTGTTTTTAACAATGTTGGAGGACAGTTAAGTTGTGGTCAATTTCGCCTCTAAGCAGTATTTACAAGAAATGTACTTCCACGAGCTATCTGCGTTGTTAACAATGTAAGTACTTCTGCGCAATATAGGTAAATAAATGGAGAAACATAATGTTAGATGTCAGGAAAAAAAAGAGACCGAAAAAGATTATTATAACTCTCGTGATACAAATGAGAAAGTGGAAAAAGCAATAATGTTAATGGCTCGATACGCTGTTTATTTCACATTACTGTGCAATGTATTTCAGACGATAATTGGGGGGCGGGGGGGGGGCGAACTTCTGAAACCTGCCGTAGTGCTTTTGCCACCTGCTTGGCAATAATATGATAGGGCCGACTGCAAGACCTGATCTTAGTGCGTCACTGGTCATTTTTAATTCTGGAGTTGTTGGAAGAAGGGCCTGGCCAAGAACAGCAGGTGAACACCCTGTTTTACTTAGTGGACGTTGGAAGAACGGCCTGGCCAAGAACAGCAGGTGAACACCCTGTCTTACTTAGTGGACGTTGGAAGAACGGCCTGGCCAAGAACAGCAGGTGAACACCCTGTCTTACTTAGTGGACGTTGGAAGAACGGCCTGGCCAAGAACAGCAGGTGAACACCCTGTCTTACTTAGTGGCCGTAACCCAGGTCGGTCCCGCCAAAAAGCTGGATCCGCAACAATGTGTGATCAAACGAAGCGGGAATCACGAGATCAACGTTTCAGCTGAGCTTACGGAGATCTCCAGCACTGTGCACCGCTGGGATGGCATCGACCAGGTCTTCTTAAGCACTCCCAGCGATAGGAGGAAAATATGACAGTATGCGATCGTCATAGCTGACACCATATGATCTTCATCACTGGCATCATCTTCATCACCACTAATTAGAACAGTAAAGTAGCTGTACCCGCAACATTCTGAATAACGTCAAGAAACAGAAAAGCTTCTTTGATTCTTGCTATTAATGTCTGGCCGGCCCGTAGTACCTGGTAGACCGCCAGTTTGAACATCCTAGCAAGCATGATGAACTAGACTCACATGTATGATCTTTGTCACATGTGTGTGAATCACTCTTTACAGTACCACTAAACATTCCATTGAAATCGTTGGATTATCAGAGTTTACTTACTGAATATCCTGTATCGCACTGATCATATTAAATATGAATACCGGATATCGCACGGCCGATCTTGATGTCGTCCTCCCGGTGAGCTACGGAGTTTTCGAAACATTATCTGGGACAAGTGCAGTGGGACCCCCATGGAAACAGAAATCAAAGAAGACCCAGAACTACTTGGAGAAGAGAAATTATGGAAGTGCTCAGAGACAAGGGATACGCATGGAGGGAAGTAGAGAGCAAATCCAATAGCAGGGATGTGGTGAGTCTTTATACCTGGCCTATACTCCCTAGTGGAGTGACGGGCAATGATGATGATGGGACAAGTTCATGGGTGCTTCTATCCATTCGAACGTGGATCTCAGCACAAGGTGGACGCACTTCAAAACACCGAAAAAAATACCTGCTAGCCGAGCGAGGCACTAACGACTGTAGGCATAGAACTCTTCAGCCTGAGAACCAGCGTCGCTATAGATCTGGAGTGTCTAAGTGGCCTCAAGAGTCACACCTGTATGCGGGAATCTAGTGCCAGGTCGCATGCCAATCAACCAGTTTTATCCAACTTACATTAAAACGAGAAAAACTGGCTGCTATGAAGTAAAAGTAAACTGACTATTTAACTAGCTTTTATGGTCTTTAAAAATATGTCTATATGTGTGTGCTTTAAAAAAAAATTAATTAAATAAATTACACTTTCATATAATAAGGTCGCGGGCCGCAGTTCTAGCGGGCACGAAGGGCCCCACAGGCCGCCAGTTGGACACCTCTGCTATAGATTCGGCATTTCCCAACCATGTTCAGGTTTCCCAGTTTATGGTTATCATATTCGATTGTCAGTCCACGCTGTTTTACTTTCCTTCAGACAAAATGTACTTCCAACATTGTTACATCTATCTTTCAGAATTTCGTTTGTTCTTTCACCTCTGACTCGGTATTATATTCGGTATCTACGAAACATTCAAATCTTTATTAATATGTTACACAAATTCAGAACAGAGGTTGTACTACGCTTTTATTACAAATCCATTCATCTAAAAAAAAAAAAAAACAACTGAATGGATTCTGTACTGGTCTGGTAAATATCAAAATGTCGAGGTCACATCAACAGTCACAGATCTCATTAATTATTAAATATCGTATATATACAAAAGAACGTTTATAATGTGATTTTTACTGAATACAGTCGGGAAACTGAGCATTTTTAAAATGAATTCGTTTCAGAGAACGTTACGATATTTTAGCGCAACAGATCTTGATTCTAGTATGAATGTAATTTGAACTAACTACATCCCGATTTTGCGGTTGAGTAAAGAGAAAGCGATGTCTATGTTCCACTTATCATTTCTGCAAATTAACTTGCGTTTTAATTATATTTTAAAACGTTTGCCTTACCTGTAAATTTGAAAAATGAATTGTCTCAAGCGTGCTGCTGTAATGCCAGTTCACCGCATCAAAACGAGGGGGGAAAAAACCACTGATATACCTGGCTCAGCGTGCGTCTTTCAGGTACGGTTTGCTGAATGTCTTTCTGGGACAGTGGTTTGCACTCTTAAGTCCGCCTGTCCGCCCGGCGGGTTAACAACGCGTGATGTGTTTTATAAGCGATATTTCCAGTCGGTGAAGCGTGTTTTTGCTACATGAGTATCTTTGTGGGCGTGTTTTCGGGTCTATGTACTGTCAGCCCTCAGCAAAGAAGCTATAGGCGATAAACAGCGCTTTGTTCATTATTCATTTTCTAGTGACCATTACTGTTTAGTTTTGTTGTTGTTGATTGTGGTTTGTACAGCCAGAAACCCTACCATTTTCTTAGGGGTAACTGTGTTACAAAGTGTATTTGTAACGATATTGCCATGTGTTTGATCTCTGATGGCACTAAATTACACTTGGTTGTCTTTTTTAGATTCTCATTTTGTCATCCTCTTTCTCTTCTGTTGAATTTGCTCCATTTTATCATCTGCTGCGAGTTATGTTTATCACAGTTTTCCTATTCTGCTTTTCGAAATCCAAGGTCCGACCTCTGTGGCCATCGATGGCGAACGATGATGCTGACCTGTCAATTTTTGTTCAATCCAGGAGATTGAAGACTACAGGAGATGATGTGATGTCACCCTCCTAGTCAGCTACAGTGTCATCACGACAGAGACCACCTCAATGTCGGTCGCCAGGCTGTTGTGACATGTAGTTCTGCAGGGAGAAGAGATAATCTTCGATTCACAACTTGCCCATATAATAACATATTGAAGTTTTTCGTCCTGCATGGACACAGCAGTATTCTATTTATAGTGCCTGATGGATTTTTGTCTTCGGTATATAACGTGCATCAAAAGCCAGATGTATTAGGTAACGCTGTAACAATAACAACGTTACACTCGCACTATCTATAACGCCCGAACATCATTGAAGAAAAAAAGATGTCAATATAAAAATATTTTAGGTGATCAGTACGGGATTCTGTACTTTTTCCAACCACGTGGTTTGCTGCACGCTCCGTACTGCACATGTGAATGCGTCATTTTTCCCAAATTGTAAAACCGCCGTCACATCCGTTATCAGGCCAATGGGACATGAAATTAAACAAAAGGCTAAGCTTTTAAAAGTAGGCCTTAGTAAAGGTAATGATCGATTTAGAAATGTGTAATTCCCTTTCTTGTCTCTGTGTAGGGTGGGGGTGGGGGTGAAAGAAGGCCACTGAACAAAAGGGCGCCATTCTTATCAAGTGACAGTGAATAATGAACGCCACTTCAGTGAACATTTTACACAAGGAAGCCAGGAGTGTCCGGGCGAAAGTAGTACACTTCACAATATAATTTATGTCTTATTAATATTAAAATATTTGTCTGGTTCGCTCATTTTCAGTGCATGATCAACGCTAATGCTCACGTGAGTATCTCTCGAAATCCTTCATATACTGACATATTTACAGCGTATTCTAGTGCTCCTGCCTTGTAGGCAGAGCCTTTGAGAGAAGTTTTATAAGCCGGTTCAATTCCCACCCCTCCCCCCAACCTTGTTTTCACCCTCACCTGAACACTCTGACCCAAGAGCAATGCACTGGCTGGACCATCTCCCACTCTCAAAAGGCAGGCTGCCTTGCAGGTACAACCAGGGCCGGCCCTAGGAATTTTGTCTCCATGTGCAGCTGCAGACCTTTGCCGCCTACAGTTGTCGCGACATTTATATTTTTGAATCGACTACGTTAACATTTATCACATCCGATCACTAATTTTATAGCATTAAATAACAATTTACAAATTTAATTTTCTTAAAAATCGTAAGATAGCGTATAAATTTATTACAATATGAGTGAGAAACAATTAAAAGAAATGAATGTAGGTATATTACATCATTATAATGCTCATATCACGTAGAATGATGAGCTTTTAAACCAGAACAATAGTTTGTATATGTTCTTGTTTTCAGCACACATGTCTTCACTCGGTTTGTACTTCTATTGTTTCAAGTTTAGTTCAAGTTTAGGTTAGTTTCTATTGTTTCAAATCTAGCGTTTAAAGTTTCCCTGTTTTCATTTTCGCAAAAATCAGAAATAGGTCAACACAGTTTGTTTTTTTTGTGCCTGATTTTGTGCTCAGCTAAAAATCGTGGCAAGTCCTTCCAATCGAGTTTCGGCCATGGTTGAGTGTAAATAAGTGTACAATCAATAGTAATTTCATTTTAAAAACAGTGACATACAACAAGACACCATAGAAATTTAAAATCTTTGACTTTAATGGCAAGTGTTTCATGTCGTGCAATTTTGTCCACTGACTCATCGTCAGCATGTTTCTATCAAAGCATAAAATTCGTCAACAGAATATGTTAAAGGATGAATGCGTTCGATTCTAGTTTCGCAGCAGGTGGTAGCTAGTGGCTTGAGCGTTAGGGTTGTAATATGTTTTTATAAGGGTTCCCCAACGCAATGTTGACCCTGAGAAAGGTACATAGTTTCTGAACTGTTTCGGCTTTTGTAGATGAGAAAGGGGGTGGGGGCATCATTGACAACTACGTTAAAAGAATGACAACAACAACAATAATAAAAAGGAGGGGGGGAGCTGGCGGGGTCAAGGCTGTAATGCTTTGTTGAACTCCTGAATATTTTCCTTTAGTATTTGATTTATTGTTGTACCTTGGCCACGCATGCTTGCAACTGGGATATTCACATCTAACAATTTTCTGAGGATACATTCAGTTAACACTGAGCCTGTAGGGGCTTCTACAGGTATGAAGCCAAGAAAATGCTCATAAACACTGATATCACTTGGATCTGTATTCATATATTTTGCAAATAGTGTTAATTGTTCAATATGACTTAAATCTAGAGTACAGTCTGTAACTAATCAATTCATTTAGAATCATTCCCCCCCCCCTCCTTTCCCCCGCGATAATGTTAGAAAAACTCTTTCCGTGCGGGAGAAGAAACACGGACGTGTCGTGGCGTGCGGGAGTAAAAAGCGGGTCTTGATAGGGTTGGGGGTATAGTTATAAAATGGAATGGAAAACAATATATCCATGTACTTCCTTATACTTATTATGTTTCAAAGTATAGCTAAATGAATGAAAAGTTCATAAATGCAAGAGTTTTTTTAGGAAAAAAGAAGTAATGTGATGTTTTTAGACACTGATTGTGGCCAGCTCACCATCGGCTAGGTCTAGATTCGCGCTACTTACCCCTACTTACCATCAAAGATGTGTAGATCTACTTGTCGATCTCGTATTGTGACTCTGTATTGCATTCTCGCTGAATGAATGTCTGAAATAACCTCCTAACTACTCCTACCTACTTCTCCAGTCGTCTAAATATGTCTAAATCTACTTAGAAAACATTCAAGAGCAGCGGGGTGGCCATAGGCTATGTCCATACCCCTATCTATATCGTCAAAAATTGAAAAATTTCCATGCTTCGCGTCCTTGTTCTCGCTCGGCATCGCTCGTAACTAGGCCATTTTAATTCGCCATTTTGAAAGTGTCACCGGAATCGCGGACGAAATATGTACAATCTAAATGTTACACTACTTGTTTTAATGAAACAAACAATGTCGAATTTTCGACCATACGGTAGCTTGGGACCACCGGAAGTGTCGAAAATTCGACCATACGCACGGAAAGAGAATAAGCGTGATTAAAAATAAATGAAATTAATAAAATTATTGTAATAATTTTTTTTAATGATGATTTATTTTCATATTATTTTAATTTTTTTCCAGTTCAACCTATTCATCCCATTTTCCCAGGTTTTTTCCCCCCGCTTTGTGCAAACACAGGTGTTGCACTATCGATAGACCCGGTCCTGCAAGCCAACACGGCTTGTACACAGTGAATTAAGAGAGTAAATCCTGCACGGTTAGACTTGGAAAAAAAAATCAGATTCGTCGATTTTAGAGCTTTCCCATAGTACACTGCGACAGATACTTTACTGTTCACAACTTTACGGCAGTGACTGAATTTTGGTCCACTTGTAGACGTGTCTGTTATACCCTGCTCCCGCGCTCTGCTTATACGGCGGTTCTCGGTTATACTACTGTCCAAAAGTTGAGGCCCACCCCTTTGTTTTCAACGCACTTTTATATCAGCTAATATATTGAAACGATAAAGAACAGTTTTGTTTTTGAAACTTGTTTCAGTTCCTTCCACAGTCCTCTATGCACGTGAGGTATGAGAAGTGCTCACTGATTATCATGGTGTGTGTGTAAAAATCACGTTATATTAAGCGTAAATTTAGGGTATGTTTCATGCGTTCCGCCAACCCACCCAGGTAGAAAAATCGTGCTGATTCGTGACACAAATGCAACAGGGACTTTTAGCGAATAGATTTCACTTTTCATTCGTTTTAAAATTGATGATAAAAGAACACCTTTTGCCAGTAGGAAAAATCATTCCCCAGAGGAGGAATCTTAGCACTATAGAACGCCTTCAGGCTATTGTGTGGGTTGAGAATGACCAATCCATTTGTCAGGTTGCATGACATTCGGACGTGTCACATTCTATCATCCAACGGCTTTTGGGGAGATCCAGAGCCACAGGAGGAGTTGAAGACCGAAACTCCTCAGGATGTCCACATTGTACGAGCCGGCAGGATGATAGATATCTCTTGCTGTCTGTTCTTTATCACCGGACAGTCACCTGTACGACATCAGCAGATGAATGCTGCAAAAATTAATGTCAGCAGGATGACAGTTTGTAGACGCTTACGTGAATTCGAACTTGCTTCACGAAGACCGGCTGTTAGAAACCCTCTCACTCCAACTCACTCCAGAGCCCGTGTTGCCTAGTGTCTTGAGCACATCAGGTGGACAAGACACCAATGGAGTCAAGTTCTCTTTACAAATGGGTCCTGCTTAACTCTGTTATTTTAATGATGACAAGGTTCATGTTTGGAGAAGATAAGGAGGATGAGGTTCTGTCATGGTCCGGGGGTGGGGGATAAAGCAAGACCCCTCTTTATGTCATCCTTGACACACTGACCGGCCTAAGGTACCAAGATGAGATATTACGATCTTTTAAATCAGCCAGCTCTGGAGGCCATAGGTGGTGATGCAGTCTTGCAGGATGACAGTGCTTGACCTCATCGAGCTCGTATCATGAATGACTTCATCCAACACCAGGGAATCGTCAGGATGGAGTGGCCAGCTCGTTTATCTGATCTTGCTCCTACTGAACACTTCCGGGACGTCCTTGGGCGGAGAGTATTAACTAATCACCCTCCACCAGTTGATGTTGCACAGCTGACTCTGTTTCTTCATCCAGAGTGCCAGCCTACTCTTGTGGACCCCATGCATCAAAGATGTCTGGCCCCAAATGGTGGTTATACCAGGTTTTTACAGATCAGGTGTAACAGTACTTATCTTGTGACTGTTAAGATGATTGGTGACTGACTTCTCCGGCGTATAACTTTTGTACGGATTATCACATTTGTATAAGAGTTGCATGAGTGTGTTGCATTTTAAATGCATCTAATTATGATATTAATTTTACTGATATTGGGTGCAGACTATTTTTTAGGCAAAGGTTTAGGCGATTGGCCCTTAACTTTTGGATAGTAGTATACATCAGTGTTACTTATACTCGTATTTGGCGCTTTTCTTCAGCGCGCTGGCACAACATCGAAGAGGCAGTCGTCTGGCGTAATTTTACTCCAGTATTTTTAAAAATCTTGTTCTGCTGCGCTTTAAACACGTTGAAGATATACTGCAAAGAAGAAGTGCGTTCTGTCATCCGATTCTTATACGCAAAAGGTCTGAACCTCTCGGACATACACCCATGAAATATCTGTTGCGTACGGCGGTGCAAGGCTAAGTTTATAACAGGGTTACGATGATGCATGTGTGTGCAAGGCTCAAGTCTATAACTGGGTTACAATGATGAGTGTATATGCAAGGCTCAAGTCTATAACTGGGTTACGATGATGAGTGTATGTGCAAGGCTCAAGTCTATAACTGGGTTACGATGATGAGTGTATGTGCAAGGCTCGTCTATATCTGGGTTACGATGATGAGTGTATATGCAAGGCTCAAGTCTATATCTGGGTTACGATGATGAGTGCATGTGCAAGGCTCAAGTCTATAACTGGGTTACGATGATGAGTGTATGTGCAAGGCTCAAGTCTATAACTGGGTTACGATGATGAGTGTATGTGCAAGGCTCAAGTCTATAACTGGGTTACGATGATGAGTGTATATGCAAGGCTCAAGTCTATATCTGGGTTACGATGATGAGTGTATATGCAAGGCTCAAGTCTATATCTGGGTTACGATGATGAGTGCATGTGCAAGGCTCAAGTCTATAACTAGGTTATGATAACAAGTGCCTGTGCAAGGCTCAAGTCTATAACTGGGTTACAATGATGAATGCATGTGCAAGGCTGTCTATAACTGGGTTACAATGATGAATGCATGTGCAAGGCTAAGTCTATAACTAGGTTACAATGATGAGTGCATGTGCAAGGCTCACATCTATAACTGGGTTACAATGACGAGTGCATATGCAAGGCTCAGTTCTAGAACTGGGTTATGACAATTAGTAAACGTGCAAACCTCAAACCCAAAGATGACAGAGTACACTTCATCTCTGCAGTATGTCTATAACACAGTTGGCATTTTGTCACGCGCTATTCTCAACTTGCTGTAAGCTGTGGTGGCGATATCAGCTTACTGCCGTCACTAACTCCTGTGCTAAACAGATGGTACTACTAAGAGATTTCTGCTCCTTCGAAAGTTTTATTCACATTTTCTAACTTTCATTTGATTCACCCTCGTATATTATCAGGCGTTCATGTGCTCACGAGAGGTTAGAAAAAAAAGGCTGCTTCGCTTTTCGGCGGAAGCCCGGAACGCAAATAACAGTATGAGTCTGTGATACTCGTAAAGATTTTTATTTCTGTGGAAGGTATCTTTCTAAAATAAAATACATTTATAATTCTTGTAAAAGTTCACTCTAAATAGAAAATCTAACCTGATCCTATATACGTATAGTTTGTCTAAACACTTTTTTTCCCCTTTTATATTTGGTGCTCTAAACTCTTTCACTTTCCATACACATGGGATTGATTTTTATACATACAGTGTAAGCACAAAGTCTTTCCCTGATTTCAAACACTTATTACGCGAAGAATATGCTAGTTACAGATGTGGGTATTTCTCCCCTCTCATTTTTTACCCGAAATTTTTTTTTCATGTTTGTAACTTTATTCTGCGCTTCAACATGTGCCCCATTGCCTGAAGAATGATCTAAGCGATGATATATTTCCATGTTAATGGTCTGAACGATACTCGATATAATGTCATGTTAATGGTCTGAGCGATACTCGATATATTGTCATGTTAATGGTCTAAACCATAATCGCTATAATGCCATGTTTTAAGGGTCTGAGCGATACTCGATATACTGCCATGTTCTCCACTGTCTCTTTAGTCACTGTGATTGAAGCATCCGTTATCCTTGCTTTCAAAGTTTCTTCAATGAACTGGTGAACTAAAAACTTTATCCTGTTTACCCCCATTAAAAAAAAAAAAAAGTCAAGTGGGATAATGTCCAGTGATTCTGGTGGCTATTGTGTTAGACATTCTCTTCCAATCATCAGTTTGGAAAATCTGCATTGAAGATTTTCCAAACAACTAAACCCCACTATGGCAATGCACCACTTTGTTCAGAAAACTACCCATGCCTGAAACTCTTCTAAACTAATTTGCAATGTAAAGCTCCATCATGTCCAGGTAAACTTTTCTGACATAATGAGCTGTGGTCCAATAACTTTGTTGTGCATTAGACTGCAGCAAACATTCACTTTTGGGCTGTCTCTCTCTCTAACACAACATGTGGGTTCTCTGATTCCTAAATACAGATATTGTGTCCGATTACCTTTTCTGAATTGTGAAAGGCAGCATCATAAGAAAAAAAACATGCTTAAGGTAATCATTGTTGAATTCATGATACCACAAAAGACACAGGCCTCTTTCTTTCACAAATGCCCTTTTTTTGAAACTGGCGATTGCTGCGCTACAGAAAAAAAATAATCCACTAAGAATTGGCCTATGTAATGCTACAACATTCATGTTTCTATCTGGCATGGTTTTTTTTAAGATATGATTTTTATTAATGAGAGAAGGACCTTTATGACCACCCTATATATTTGTTAATGAGAGAAGGACTTTTATGATCACCGTATATATTTATTAATGATGGACGGACTTTTATGATCACCTTATATATTTATTAATGATGGATGGACTTTTATGATCACCTTATATATTTATTAATGAGGGAAGGACTTTTATGGTCACCTTATATATTTATTAATGAGGGAAGGACTTTTATAATCACCTTATATATATTAATGAGGGAAGGACTTTTATGATCACCCTATGTACCTGTTTTATTACACTGAAAACCATGTGCCGATATACTCATCAGCACTGCTTGTTTGTGTTGTATATTGTTTCTGTATGTAATCCTTTAAAAAGCCTCAGGCTGAAATATTGGGTGTTGTTATGTTTTTCATTTATACATTCTCATCTTACTCTCATACTTTCTGCTATGTTTTTTCTCACTCCTTCTGTCACTTTGTAAAACTATACCTTACACCTCTATTTGCCTTTATTGCTAGAACCAGTTTTACTGCAGCTGTTATCTCTTTTACGCTTTACTTTGCAGACATTTTGTAATTTTTCAAGAACTGGAGAAAATAGACAAAACAAAAACAGCCTATTTACACACATCAACAAAAACAATTTTTTCTTTTTCAAATACAATGAACTTTACCAACTTTTCCTTTAGCTCTTGAAAACAATCCAGTCTCAAACTTGTTAAATAATTCAAATAATTAACATGTGTGATGAGTGCCAAAATTAACACACACAAAAAAACCCAACTGAACAATTCAAGGACAAGTGCCAAAAGCAACAGTTTGGCTTTAATTCATTATTCTTTTCAAATTCAGACAATTAAGAGCTTGTAATACCTATTATATTTATCATGGCATGAACAAAAAAGCTGACTTTTTTTGTTGTTGTTAAAGCCATATAATTATACCGGCTTTAACTATCTTATAAAACGATTGCATTATTCAGTAAAACAGACCTGGGATAGGAGTTTCAGTGGCAGACTTATCCTTTCAAATTCCTCTAGATGAACATACTAGTCCTAAGTTTCCTGGAAGCAGATTTTACTGCAGTAATTTTAGTGATTATGAGGTAGCAATGTGGTTAGAGAGCTAGCTTTTCATGAAGAGTACTCCTATTAACCCAGCATAAGACTATGTTAAGTGAACACAGACAACTGGGTCTGAGAGCAAGCTGTACAGGCTGAGCCTTGCTAAACTAAAGAAAGATTTTTTTTCCACAGTGGTTTCCAACCTCAGGCTGCAACCCAAGTTATTGCTGTGTGTGTGTGTGGGTGGGTGGGTAGGTAGGTATGGTTGCAAAAAGATAAGGACAAAAATGTTTAAAAAACTGCAGGATTTTATAGTAATCTTACTACTTTGTTTTCAAATTAAATATAAAATAACAACTACACTTGCTGCTATTCACTGAAATAATTTATGTTGAATTTCAGTGTTGGTTTTTCTTTTTTTTCTTCACCCTTTTTCCATAGACTGGCTGAGATACCACCCATAGACTGTGGATGAGATACCACTGCTGGTTTAGGACTGCACACAAAAAAATAAAAGAAACAGGTTGGAAACTGCTGCCGTAAGTGGCTAAACGAAATTTCTTTCACTTTCACGAGTAAACCACTCCTTCCATTAAGAGAAAACACATTAACAGTGTCTGCACTTTTTATCAGCCAAATACTGAATGGTGTGACAGGAAATGATCATGCTGTCTTTCATACTTGGAATGACACTTCACCTGTTATTTCTCTCTATAAAATCAGTAGTTGCATTTCCTGTTAAATGTGGTTCAGTCAGTCATTTGCCTGTCCCTTGTGGAACTTTGCCTCCTTAACAGCTCTCCTGTAGGCCTCTCTGTTGTGAGCAAGATGGCCTGCTGCTGGCGCATCAATTTGCAGATTATCAATGATGTCTTGCGCCATCTTCACCTTGGTATTCCTCTCTTTCTTTTTTCCCATTATGTACCCTTCCAAGACTGTCCTCTATAAATTTTCATGACATTTATGTTTCCAAAATATTTAAGTTTTCTCTGTTTCATCTTCTTTACTAGACAGCCTTCTTCAATATTAAGTTCGTGTAGTATGTTCTTTTCTGTGTCCATGATATTTGGAGAACTCTTCTGTAGCATCTACATTCAAAGGCATTTATGTATTTCTCAGCTGTTGTGTTAAGTGTCCAGGTCTCACAGGCATATGTTCCAATGGGAAAGATGCATGCCCTTAAAAATCTTATTTGTGTAGTTCTGTCTGTTCCTCTCCACAGCTTCTTTATTTGTTTTATATTATATTTTATTATTATAATATATTATATAATATTATATATATATTATATATAACAATATATTATACTATTATATTATTTTATATTATAAAATGTAGTTACATGTGCCTATAAATATGGTAACATTTGTCCAGTTCTACTAGGTACTTGGCTGTGGAAAACTGAATTTGAGCACAAGCAATCAGTCTTATGTCCGCTCTTGTTTAAACGGTAAAAATAAATCTCAGAACATCTACCAAAGGTGGTCATCTTTAACTGCTGAGTTCTAACATCTTAAGTATAATTAACACACAAAATGAATGTAAACATGTAACCAACTCTGCATGTGGAACTTAACAGCAGACTGGATTATTCTATCAACTCATTAACATAAAAATTTGTGTTTAAAAAAAAAGGTATGGTGTGCTGATTTTTCTCAAAATGAACTATCCTTTCAATGTGCTTTCAAGCTCTCCATTTTCTTTCAGTTCCTGTTGGAAAGAGAAATTCACAGCACATCAATTCAAATAGTATTTGTGAATAATACATTCTTTCTCTTCTTCTGCATTTGTCCTTAAAAGAGGTTGCATTGTGTCACAGTTTGCAAACAGACTGATATCTGCACCTTTCAACCTGACACATCAATTTTCAACATCTTTAATTTTTGGGAGTTGAGTTTGTCCCTATTCACTCAGCCAAACTATAGTCTGCTACCAGGACAGAGCACCACCAGGAAGTAGGACAGAGCACCACCAGGAAGTAGTACAGAGCGCTACCAGGAAGTAGGACAGAGCACTACCAGGAAGTAGGACAGAGCACCACCAGGTGGCAGGACAGAGCATCACCACATGGCAGGACAGAACATCACCAGGAGGCAGGACAGAGCATCACCACGTGGCAGGACAGAACATCACCAGGAGGCAGGACAAAGCACCACCAGGAGGCAGGGCAGAGCACCACCAGGAGGCGAGGCAGGGCAGAGCACCACCAGGAGGCGAGGCAGGGCAGAGCACCACCAGGAGGCAGGGCAGAACATCACCATGTGGCAGGATAGAACATCACTGGGAGGCAGGGCAGAGCATCACTGGGAGGCAGGACAGAGCATCACTGGGAGGCAGGTAATAATATCACTGCCAGGCAAGACAGAACATCACTGGGAGGCAGGTAATAATATCACTGGGTGGCAGGACAGAACATCACTGGGTGGCAGGACAGAACATCACTGGGAGGCAGGTAATAATATCACTGGGAAGCAGGACAGAACACCACTGGAGGCAGGTAATAATATCACTGGGTGGCAGGACAGAACATCACTGGGAGGCAGGTAATAATATCACTGGGAAGCAGGACAGAACATCAAGGGAGGCAGGTAATAATATCACTGGGAAGCAGGACAGAATATCACTGGAAGGCAGGTAATAATATCACTGGGAAGCAGGAAAGAACATCACCGGGAGGCAGGTAATAATATCACTGGGAAGCAGGAAAGAACATCACTGGGAGGCAGGTAATAATATCAGTGGGAGGCAGGTAATATCACTGGGAGGCAGGACAGAATATCACTGGGAGGCAGGACAACATCACTGGAAGGCAGGTAATAATATCACTGGGAGGCAGGACAGAGCACCACCAGGACAGAACATCACTGGGAGGCAGGACAGAGCACCACCAGGACAGAACATCACTGGGTGGCAGGACAGAGCACCACCAGGAGGCAGGACAGAACATCACCGGGTGGCAGGACAGAGCACCACCAGGAGGCAGGAAAGAACACCACCAGGAGGCAGGACAGAGCACCACCAGGAGGCAGGACAGAACATCACCGGGTGGCAGAACAGAGCACCACCAGGAGGCAGGACAGAGCACCACCAGGAGGCAGGACAGAGCACCACCAGGAGGCAGGACAGAGCATCACTGGGTGGCAGGACAGAGCACCATGAGGAAGTAGTTTCAGTTTGCCAACCCTGATACTGATAGTCAGCAATGGGTCACTGGTCACTATTTTGTTTAGCTTGATGTATCTTTGACAGCCTATCTGCTCTCCCTCCAAATGGATCTCCAATGGCAACTGATTCATACAATCTATCAATGTTCGAGTAATCATTAGATAGTACACTGATTTCCTGCAGTTCATTTTAAAATCTACACAAGATAGCCGCAATATATAAATTTAAGTTTTTTAAATTCTGAGCCACATTTTATTTTCTATTAAAAATTAATTTCTATCCAAAGAATAAAATAAAATCACTCTTTGATTTCTACAAACCATTCTTTAAAACATACATAAAATTTTTTTTTACTGTTTTTACCTTTATTACATCCAATCCACCAATCAGTTCTCCTTTCACATATATCTGTGGGTATGTTGGCCAGTTTGAATATGTCTTCAAACCTTGCCGCACCTCTTCATCAGAAAGGATATCAAAAGTTGTATATGGAACTCTGGGAAAAAAAAAAGAGAGAAACTCTAACTTACTACTCCCACAAACATGTTCATAAACCAACTTTAAGGCCAGTATCTGATATCATCATTTTATAAAAACACATTGACATTTACATAATTTCTGTGCATTCTTTTCACTTCCTGCTATTCATCAGTATAAAAATTTTGCTATCTTAGAGATGTATAAGGAGCATCCCAAAAGCAAGTTTACAAGGCATGTAACATTCATAAAAGTGATGTTGGACTAATGAGAATGGTTGTGGAATTTTTCATACTCATCAACTGGCCACACCAGGTCAGATGGCAGCACTGTGTAGCACCATCTAGACAGATCCTGTCAGTTGAAGATGGAGGGTTGACTGGAGCAGTGGTCCAAACAGGAGGTTGTGTTGTGACACATTTCTGAATGCAAAGTGGGTACCAGCTGTGGGGATATTCATTGCCAGTTGATGGAAGTCTATGGAGACAGTGTGATGAGTCAACAGTATGCGGCAAAAATGGTGTGCAGAATTTCAAATCCAAGTGACAACCAGTGATGTAGCATGTAGTGGTAGACCAATAACAGCAGGTACAGCAGTGGACAAAACATGCAACATTGGAGAACAGATGAATGACACATCACTTAAGTCTGTCATGAGGAACAGTGTCCAGAACACTTGTGTGGTTGAGATTTCATAATGTATGTGCATGATGGGACCTGAGAACCCTCTTTGAGGACCACAAGGCAAAGAGAATGCCCATAAGCCCTGTCATTCCTGAAACAATATGCCATTCACAGCCAAGACTTTCTTGAATGTGCTGTCACTGGTGACAATATATGGGTTTATCGCAGTACCCCCAGAAATGAAATTTGCAAGCATGTAATGGAAGCATCCAGACTCCCCACAAACCAGGAAATTTAAAGTTGTACCATCTACCGGCAAGTGATGGTTACCATGTTTTGGGATCAGAAAGCCATGTTGCTGCTCAATTTCCTGGAAAATGAGCAACAATTAATGCAGCTATGTACAGTGCAACATTGGAATGTTTACAAGTCACTATCAGGCATCACTGTCCTGGGCTGTTGACAAAAGTGATGTCCTTAAAAGAAGTTCCTCCATGATAATGCTCACTCACACATGGCTTCTTCGATTCAAGAACTCTTGCATGATTTCTGGTAGGAGAATATGGACCTTCCACCAGTTATCATGGCAATCAAGTGGAAAAATAAAGTGTCCATCATGGAACACAGTGTCCAGATAAATATTGCTCTTGTTGTAATACCCTTGTAAAATTACTTTTTGGATGACCCTTATATATGAGAAGCCTTCATCTGTTACACTGCATCTTTGGGTACAACACATTAATCATTCAGAAATCAGGCTATTCATTGTGTTAATAAATGTCCTGTAACATCTGCATGCCACTGAGGTGTGAAGTGTTAGTGCCTTTCACATTTCTAGGCCACTACAGCATTTGGGGTAGGGATGACAGCACATGTCCTCGATGCCTTGTTTTCCTACGGAAACCCCAGGAATCCCTTTTTTGAGGATGGGTTGACCCTGGTGCTGGTTAGTTTGACCAAATTCCATCCAAGTGAGAAATTGAACCAAGGACCTTCTGTTCGGCAGCCAAGTGCCCTAACCCTATGGCATTATTCTGTTAAAACCAGACAAATAATCCATCAGCATTATTAAATAAACTGAAGGAAAAAACATGAACTGAAAATTCTTTTCAGAATATCACAACTTGTGTGGTTATTATGCCAGAAACTGCTGATAAACTGAAACTTTTGAAACTCAGGAAGATCATCATCATCATCATATGCCATGCCAACTGGCATTGGCTATTATACTTCTCCATAGTACCCAATCCTTCATGCTCAGTTAGTGATCTCCTCTCATGCCATCTCATCGGACTGTCCAGTATCATTTATCTCGGTCTTCCCCTGGCTCTTCTTTCCTCTATTTTTCCAGTCGTTATAATATTTTCAATGCCCCCTCTTCTCATTGCACATTGTATGAAAGTAAATTGCCTCTCTTTTAATTTTTTTTAACAAGATTTTTTTTTGTCTCTCCAAGTCTTCTCATACATTCTCCATTTCAGGAAGATTAATTCATTCATTCATTTGCACGTCCCTTGCGGAACTTTGCCTCCCTAACAGCACTCCTGTAGGCCTCTCGGTTGTGAGCAAGATGGCCTGCTGCTGATGCATCCATTTGCAGATCATCAATCATCAACAATGTCTTGCAGCCATCTTCGCATTGGTCTTTTTCCCATTATGACCCTTCCAATACGGTCTTCTCTAAATTATCATGACGTTTAATATGTCCAAAATATTTGGTCCTCTTTATTAGCCAGCCTTCTTCAATATCAAATTCTTGTAGTACGGATATATTTGTTCTTTTTTGTGTCCATGTGAAGAAGTCTTCTGTAGCATTTACATTCAAAGGCATTTATGTGTTTCTCAGCTGTTTTCCCCTATCTTCAGGAAGATAGGGAAAAAATAAAAATACAAGAAAATGGCAGTTGGTGTATAGATATTCCACCAAAGATTTGTGTATACCAACCCCACTTCATCAAGAATAGCAACTGTGGTTTTACTGAACCCGCATCTTGGAGATGTTGGAGATCCTTTCATGAAAACCACCACCGGGGACTGATTGATCAGTGACTTCAACCTGCTCATTAATAAAAGAAAAAAAAATTACAACGTTGACTCTGACTTTTCTGATCCCTGAGTTTACGAGCTTTCACTCTTTTTCCCTTGTGCTAGATAATGAAATGTACATGTCCTCCTCAGCTGTTCTATATCTCTATACAGAATGTCAGTGATTGAGGAGTTTGGTGGTATCAGGTTCTTCTGAAGGTCCTTCAATGCACTGCAGTCCAGCAGGTGGTGCTTAAAAGTTTCTTCTTGTAAAAAAAATTACAAAATAATAACATTAGCAAGCAGCAGTTTTTTTGCATCTGTGCAGCATTCTGTATTCTGTTTTCACACATCAGATATTATGTAATATCTGCAGTAAATAAACTAATTTAACCATTCACTGTTGAGGCCATCTTATTCAACTAAATAAATACACCTGATTTTGAACAACAAAAAAACAGCAAAACAGTCTCAGTACAAGTAAAACACCAGTTTTCTGAGCCTTGTTCATCATAAGTGATGTCAAAGAAACAGTGGAAGAGCTGTAAAATAAAACTGTTATTTAAATAAAATAGGCAAAAGAAATTTAACAAAACAAATCCAAATTGCCACCAACACATGTAATGTAAATAATAAAAACATCGGACATTTATCAAAGGAAAATCCAGTTCAAAATGAGCTGTATTACTCCTACACCCATGAAATTGGTCTAACTTTCAGTGTATTAATTGCTAAAACTGAATGATGTTACAATTAATTTATAAAATTCAAAGATGCTATTTAATCTTAACTCCCTATACAGAAGTTATCCCAAATGAATGTATACATTCTTTTCAGTTTTCAGTACATTAACTATTACACTCACACTACATACCGGGGGCATTCAGAAAGTAATGCACCACACCATTTTTCTCAGGAGCTGTTTATTCAAAAAGCATGAAATTTATATACAATATACATGGATATGTCATGTAAACATCGGTATTATTCAACATAATCCCCATCAACTTGTACGGCTTTACGCCAGCACGAAACAAGTGCATGTATTCCTAGACCGTACCAGATTTTCTCTTGATTATGTAGCCATTTCTTTGCTGCATGAATCACTCCTTCATCATCTTTGAATCTTACCCCTTGGAGTGCATCTTTAAGTGGACCAAACAGATAGAAATCAAAGGGTGTCAAATCGGGACTACAGGGTGGATGGGGTAATACAGTCCAACCCAATCTGGCTTCCCATGTTGCCAGACTTGTGTGAGAGCACACATTGTCGTGAAGGAGAAACAGGTCTGCTGGATTCTTGTGCCGCTGAACTCTGTGAAAACGCTGACTGAGTTTTTTCAATGTCTTAATGTAAGCTTGCGAACTGATTGTCTCTCCTTATGGCATAACATCCACAGGAATCACATCTTCAATATCCCAAAAAGACAGTCATTATGACCTTTCTAGTTGAAGGAGTTGTCTTGAATTTCTTTCTTTGTGGTGATTGCAGATGATGCTACTCCACTGACTGTCTTTTTGTCTCAGGTTCAAAATGATGTGTCCAAGTTTTGTAACCTGTTATGATCTTGGCCAAAAAGTTCTCTCCCTCAGCACTGAAATGCTCAAACAATTCAGAAGAAATTGCTTTCCTTTGCAATCAATGGTCATTTGTGAGACTTTGAGGAACCCATCTTGCGCAAACCTTAGAAAATCTGAGAGCTTTTATAACTGCATTTGCACTACCATTGCTGACTGACAGTTTTAAGACCAATTGTTGAGTAGTGATACACCTATCAGTAAGAATAATGCCCTCAGCACATTTCAACATTTCTGCCTTGGTGGCTATGGCAGGACGTCCAAAGTGCAGCCAATCATGCAACTCCTTATCTCCATTTATTGATTCTTTGGTTCTTTGAACTTAGCGACTGACTGCACTCCTGTCAACTGCAAAACTTCCATCCACATCACACAGACATTTGTGAATGTTCACAACAGTTTCCTTCTCTGCAACAAGAAATTCTATCACAATTCGCTGCTTATACCGCAAGTTGCTAACATGCTCCATTTCAACAGTTAAGGCAGCCATATTTTTTGGTTGGTTGCGGTGCAATTTGGTTCACACAATTGGCACATGCCATATTTAAAGTGTGCAAAATTTCAAATTTAAAAAGAAAAAAAAAAACGATGTGGTGCATTACTTTCTGAATGCCCCTTGTATATCCAAATATTAGAGCATAACAGGAATGAAGACATGACTGCAGCTTAGACAGAATGATCATTTCATATTTACTATACAAAGGCCATGGGGGGAATACATACATCTAGTGCTGATCACAAATCTATGACTAATCTTATCTCAATTAAACATGCCATCATCATCCAGGCCAACAAACCAAAACTTGTCACAGCCTGATTATACCTCAAATCAGCTGCTGCTCCTATATCCACAAACTACAGAATGCCATCTCCTTTGGCAATATACGTTAAACTCACTCACCTTGTGTTCAAGTCCTCTGTCTTTGGAACTAAGTCCTTCAGCTCACCTGATGCCACCATTTCCTTCACAATATCCAGGCCGCCAATCAGTTCACCTTTGATATAAAGCTGAGGGTATGTTGGCCAGTTTGAGAAGGACTTCAGACCTGGACATGAAACCAATAAGGTAAAGCATAATTTAGTATGAAAGTGCTACAGCTCCAGTTATTGTTTTAGGGTCTAACAATATAAGAAATAACATCAATCAAGATTATCAATTAAAAAAAAAAAAAAGGTAAAGATATGTTCTTCTAGCTAGCTTCTGATCTAAGAAGCAAAAAGGGTCATCAAATAACATTTCATGCTAGACTTTGTGTCTTTATTCCATATATAAAGTTTGGTGTGAAATGTTATTTGATGACTCTTTGCTTCCTAGATCAGACCTGAGAAGCTAGCTTTTTTTTTTTTTTTAAGCAGACTTCACCACTGCAGAGAACATACTGACCCCTACCCCTCTGGTCCAATTGTAGTATTAGGCTAGACAGTCATCTGTAGAAATGAATTTGTTCATCCTGTTGGAAGTGTGTTGCCATTCACCGTCAACTGCCGACTTCCACTTACAATTTCTAATGACACTAATGATTTTAATGCTCTAACCTTTCAATTTTTTTTTTGTAATCTCAATATCATTCCTGAGCTGTTAGTTCCATTTTGTACTTAATGACGTTTCACTGTTTTAATGACATTAATTTTTTTTTCAACTGAATGCCATGAACTTAGGCACAGCTCCACTTAAATGATCTGATTTTTGTGTGAACATCTGTTCAATGCCAATTTTTTTCTCCTCCACTTGGTCTAGACTCAGGCAAAGTTCCTTATTTGTGGGACAGAATTTTATGATATACTTTGTGTTCCTTTCATTCACTGACAGCCTTGTGTGGAGTGCAGTTCAGCCTTGCCTTGCTAACAAGAATTTTCCATCTCTGGAGGTTCTTTCCTCACACTGAGTGTTGGATACTCATTTCTGCACCTAAGTCACCTGGCTAGCACCAGCAGTTGGTTCTGTGTGAGAAGACAGGGCACTATCAATTCATCCACTCATGGACTACTCTCTCCTGCAATTACACTGTTAATTCACATGTGTCACACTGCAAGTATCAATATTTCATAGTCTAGTTTCAAAAATCAATAATCTTGAGATTATGCAGTAATGGTGCTGAGGACACTAGGGGTTACTGAGGAAACCAGGGGCTCATGAGAAAACCAGGGGCTACTGTAGAAACCAGTAGCTACTGAAGAAACGAGGGGCTCATGAGGAAACCAGGGGCTAGTGAGGAAACCAGGGGCTACCGAAGAAACCAGGGGCTACTGAACAAATTCCGGCACCTGGTGGGATTCAAACACTTCGTTCACTGACAAACACGTTAACGTATAGGCCATCCAGCTCAGTTAACTCAGTGTTTAATTCTTTGGGTTCTGAATAATTTCAATACTCACCCTGTCTCACATCATCATCTGTTAGAATATCAAAAGTTGAGAACTTGATTCCTTGCTCATTCAGCATCTGTGTTATCTGTCGACTGAACCCTGTTTGTTACAAAACAAAACAGCTGGTCTTGTATCACACAAACAAGAAAAGTCAAGTCTTCTGTGGACAATAACAGCAGTCTGGACAGCATGTAAACCATACATGAATAATATATTCAGCTAAAAATCAGACAGTATATAAAGTAACCTTTCAGCTAAAAATCAAACAGTATATAAAGTTACCTATCTATAATGATCTACTTTACTATCAAGACTGAAGCTTTTTGAGAACGTGGGCCAAAATTGGCAGTTTTTTAAAACAAAAAAACTTCCCTCACTTATTTTACTGTAGTGCTCAAAAAATTTGTGTGTGTACCACTTCTGGCAAGTCATATAGGTTTGCCATCCTTTATCTACTGCAAATATCATATTTAGTTTCAGCAGCTGCTGATATCTCTAACTTTCTGGATGGTCAGTAGATGCACTCCTGCAAATGTAAACTTGACAGCTAATGCTCTCAGTTAGGCCTGTTTCCTCAAGCACAGAAGGAAACAGGATTGGATCATAGCAGTTATCGTTCACCAACTCTGACAAATGTGTTATTCTCCCAGAAGTACTAATTACTGGATTTAATTTGTTCATTTAATAACACTTTAAATGCACTTGAACATTCAGGGAGAGATAGTGGAATAAAAAGAAAAAAAAAACAGTAAACATATTCATAAGCAGATCCACAGGAACAAAAAAAAATCATTTTTTTTTAGAAAGATTGATTTATCTTTTACCGATTTTTTCCACTCTGAAAGAGATTGACTCTGATGATATCAAGTTTGACTAAAGAATGAATTCTGGTTGAATATATTAAAATACTACACTGTTTTACACAGTCATGTGAACATATAGTGGAGTTGATGTATCACTTTACTTTCACTGAATACATTCAATGGTATTATTTCTTAACAGTGAAACAGACATACCACATCGTGGAGCTTCTGGGCTGCCCTTCATAAAGAGCATAACTGGTGCTGAGTTGATAAGCGTCTTCAACCTATCATTTAAATCCTAACAATGAAACAAATAAATTGTGTGTATTTTGCATACAATTATATGTTATAGAATTAAACAGTTAATAATTTAAGGGAATTAGAATTCAAAAACAAAACAGACAATCAAGATTAGAAATCTGACCAAAAGGAGTAAGCACCCAGAGAGATAATGTCAGAATCATTGTTTTATTCCACTCTTCCTCATATCTACTTGTAACAGCAAAATGTTATTCTTTGAAGCAGACACAACGATGGTATTGAAACACAGGTATTATATTAACGGGGAATGGATTACGGTGGCTAGCTTGAAAACTTGGAGTGGAATCAAGAACTTACGAGTAGCTTTCAGACGACTTCACTACTAAGGGATGCACGGTGAGCTTTACCTTGTTAGCCTGGCTGAAAGGACACTGCCAACCCTGGTTTGCTGGCACTGATAACCAGTATCATCAACATGCTCAGACATCTTTCCTCATTTTTTTATTCTCTTAATCTCCTTAGTGTTAACCTGTACTTCATACATGCCAGGTTTTCCATGTTAAAATCATTAGCCTTGTACATTATATGGTAGGTCACCCTGCCATGCCTTAGAGGCACACAGGGATATGGTGTTAGTGCCCATATTTTCCTTGACCTGTCAGCACACTAGAGGGTGATATGGTCAGTATCGCGCCTGGCCGCCTTTCCTTCCCCAACTCCAGAAGAAGTCGGGTACCCATTTCTACAGCTGGGTGACTGGGGTGCCTCCAGCCAGATTCAAACCCTTGACCTTCGCCAAGAGAGACCAGTGCACTAACCACTCAGACACCCAGTACATTATATGGGCTAGCCTGATATTCACCCATAAGCCTGAATAACATCAAAGGTAGTGCTGTGCTTCCACTTAGTGCGGTGTTTCCCAAAGTAGTGATATCCTCCCCCCCCCCCCATTGGCATTGGAAAGGATGAGGGGTGTGGTTAAAGAAAGAAAATGGGTCAGTGGAGGGGGCAGAAGAGGAGCAATAAGGGAAAAAATCAGCAGCAAACGGGTGCAGTAATATCTTCTTTTGATATTCCAAAGGGTCTGAAGTTGGCAGGCACAAAGGCCTCGATCAGACATAAAGATCCTCTTATTAACAACCACCTGGGGATGCATAGCCCAGGATGACGAAGTATCTTTTGCTGGTGGAACATCATTTCTGACAGTCCAGAAAAAAGAAATGTCAGCAGCAACACAAGCAGAAAAGAAATGTAGACAATATATTGTGGAATATCTGAAATATGGATCTAATAACCACACCAAACAACAAGCAGAACATTTTGTCTGTGTGAAAAAATCTTTTCAAATGAAGACATATACTGGGGGGGGGGGGGGGGTGTGTGTGTGAGGATGTGGCCTGGGAGAAAAGGGAGCAGCAGCTCGAAAAAGCCTGGAAAACACTGATCTAGCAAATGAAATGAGACCAAGCTTCTCAAAATAACCATGGGAACTCCTTAACTAATACTGATGAGAAGGAGCAGCCATCATGGCATTTTCAGCACATTTTTTTTCACTGAAAATATGATACTATGGAGGTTAATAATTCTCTGTAAAAATGCATTTTACTCCACCTAATGGAATGTATGATCACTGTTTCAGAGTCTGGTAAACCAGCACTAGTCATGACCTTATCCTACCTCTTTATGTTATACAGGTAAAGGTAAAATCCTCCGCTTCCATGGCACTAAAGCATATTGGGGAAAGAGTATTTCCATGACCTTCAGCACATCTGTGTGATGTGACCAGTATCACTCACATCTGGCTGCATTTACCTCCCCAGATTTCTCTGGTGCCCGGTTTTAGACACTGGGTGGATCCTGGGGCCATTTTGCGTGTTATACAAGCTGCTGTAAATTTATAATCTGGCCAACAGCAAATGGATTAACACATTTCTCATGGTGGTGAAGCTCTGTGAGAAACCTGCATCTTAGGTCTGTTCAAGGAAATAAAAAACCAAAGTAACATAATCCCAATCCCACAAATACTACACAGACCTTCACAGTAAATTCTACCCCACTGCATTAACTGCTACAAGCCCATAATTTGTAACCTGACCACTCCTATTTTTAAAAAAGAAATATTTTTTATAAAACTATACGTTCTTTGTCTATGATTTTTCTACTGCATTCTATTTTCAACAAATCTATCTCCACAGAACTGACACAATTTCATACTTGCTTGGCTGAAGGCTTTGACAAGTCTGCAACTGATGTGGCAGAGTGTTTGGCGACTTTAGCACTTAGTTCAGCAGCATTCACACCGTCGAGTCTATCTATTTGCTTACCTGACTGAAATAAAAATCAAAGAAATGACAATCACCCATAAGCAAAAATTGTTCCCAGTAATTTTTATATCAAAATAATACTTTCATGTGGTTCATTCATTCATTTGCATGTCCCTTGTGGAACTTTGCCTCCCTAACAGCACTCCTGTAGGCCTCTCAGTTGTAAGCAAGATGCCCTGTTGCTGATGCATTCATCTGCAGATCCTCAACAATGTCTTGCAGCCATCTTCGCTTTGGTCTTCCTCTCTTTCTTTTTCCCATTATGTACCCTTCCAAGATGGTCTTCTCTAGATTATCATGACATTTAACGTGTCCAAAATATTTAAGTTTTCTCTGTTTAATCCTCTTTACTAGCCAGCCTTCTCCAATATTAAGTTCTTGTAGTATGGATATATTTGTTCTTTTTTGTGTCCATGATATTTGAAGAACTCTTCTGCAGCATTTACATTCAAAGGCATTTATGTTTCTCAGCTGTTTTGTTAAATGTCCAGGTCTCACAGGCATATGTTGCGATGGGAAAAATGCATGCCCTTAAAAATCTTATTTTTATAGTTCTGTCTGTTCCTCTCCACAGATTCTTTAGTTGTTTTACTTTCTGAAGACCGATAGATGTCCTCCTTTTAATTTTCCTCATTGTATCTCCATTATTAGTTAATAGCAATCCAAGATACTGAAAACTCTCCACTTTTCCAATTTTTCCTCACTGATACATATTTCAGCTGCCTTGTTCATTTTGTCAATTGTTAGCAATTTAGTTTTCTTCACATTAAGATAGAGGTTTTGCTCTTCGCTGTTCTTTCGGACTGACATAATTAGTTTTTCCCATTCCTTTTTGTGTTGTGGACAGTAATACTGTGTCATCAGCATATCTAATCTCTGGTATTTCATAACCTCCAATTGTTATGGCATCATAATACTCTTTGTCTACATCTTCTATAACATTCCTCATTATATTTACAATATACAAGTTAAATAAGTAAGGCGGCGGCAGTATGCAGCCCTGACGGACCCTTTGTTTTATGTCTAACCAAATTGTTTCACCATTTATTCTTACTGCTGCCTGTTGGTCTAGATACAGCAGTGATGTTAATTGTATCAAATGTGTTGGAAATCCCATTTTTTCCATTATTTCTCAGTTTCTGGTGTTGTACACAATCAAATGCCTTTGAATAGTCTATGAAAGATAAATATAGATTCACATTAAATTCTCTGCATTTCTCTATTATTAATCTTATATTGAATATATGATCTCTTGATCCTCTTCCTTGCCTAAAACCAGCTTGGACCATATTGACTTCTATTTTCTTACGAAGTCTACCAATTATTATTTTTAACAGAATTTTACTGGCATGACTAATCAGGGTAACAGTTCTGTAGTTTGTGCATAATTTCAGGTTACCCTTTTTTGGCAGTTCTTTTCCATTCTTTTGGCCAAATACCTGAATGCCATATCTTTTTACATAGTGCATGACAGACTGTTGCACATTCCTTTCCTCCTGCTTTAATAAGTTCAGCTGTTATCTCATCACATCCTGGTGATTAACCATTTTTCATATTCTTTATTGCCCATAAAACTTCCTCTTTTGTCAGTTCGGGTTCTTTTTCCTCCAATAATAATTCACACTGTTAATTTCTGCTTTCACAGTCAGTTGTTTCATACATTCCTCTGCAATATTCCTTCAATCTTTCTAGAATTTCCTCTGTCTCTGTCAAGGTACTCCCCATCTCATCACAAATTACATTTAGCTTAGGTGTGACATTTCTGGTCAATGTCTTCATTTCTTTAAACATTTCACTATCTCTTCCACACTTCTGATATCCTCCTTTTATTTTTCACAACAATCTTGTATGTATTGTTTTTTTGTCTTTTCTTATGTTCTTTGTACTTCTTCTGTTAAAGATTTTTATTCCTCTTTGTTGTTGTTTGTCACTTTCCACTGCGTCTTCATTTCTCTACATTGTTTTATCAGTTCTAGTGTGCCTGCTGTAATCCATCCATTCTTTTGTGTTTTCTTTTCAGGTGGCACATAGTGTATTATTAAAGTGACAAGCATCTTATTGAGATTATTTTTAACATATAATGCAAAATACAACTGTTACATTGATATGAAGCTCTGACTTACTGTTAACAATACATTTACCTGTTCAGTTGTAAAGCGATTTTTTTTCTGTCTTAGAATAAAATTCTATAACAATGAAAGTTATAAAGTTATTTGTTTAGAGGAGATATTATTTTCAATGGAAATAATTCTTTACACAGCTGATACATATAAACTAATCTTACCTTCACAAAAATAAATGTTGGTGCTGCCACAATCTCATATTTGTAGGATACCTCTGCCAGACTCTCTGCATCCACCTTATAAGGAACGATATACAGGAAGAGAATCGGATATGGATAATAAAAGATAAATACTAAATATTTTTTTTAAAACATGAATGAGGATAAGGTAAAACAATAAAGTTAGGAAAAAAATATTGTAAAACAGAGGTTAGAATTTGAAACAAAAAATTTGAAAAAGCACAACAAAAAAAAACATGAGAATTAGCTGAACAAAAATTTAAAAAATGAATCTGAAAAACAAAAGAGACTAAACAAATACAAAACAAGAGAATGAAAGTAATGGATTAAAACAAGCAAATTGAAAAAAAAAAAAAGAATATGACACATACATTACAGTACTTCATATTTTCAGTTAAAGAAGTAAAACCTTCACACACTGTATGAAAGAATAATAGAAAAAATACTACCAGAATTAGAATATCTTGAAATATATGTATCATAAATGGAATATACAAGGGTTGATTGATAAGTTCTCGATATAAGGTACAAATACTTGAAACACAGTTGATATTAGGTGCATTTGTAGATCAAGTTAATGTAAGATTAAACATCAAGTTTCAAGAAATCAACTGTAACCAATTTTTTTTTTACAGGCTACTGAAGTGGTAAGTGGTGGCAGAAGTTGAGAAAATGGATACAATTTCGCATCAAGCAGTCATTCGCTACCTCTGTATCAAGGGCTTATCATCAAGGAGATCCATGAGGATATGGTAGAGACTCCAGGGGATAGTGCTCCTTCCTACAGCAGCACAATGAAGAAATGGGGAGCTTAATTCAAACATGGAAGGGAGAGTCTGGAAGATGATCCCTGTCCAGGAAGACCAAGAATGGTAACCACCGATGAAACCACCGGCAGAATCCATGACATGACAATGGACGATTAACTGAGCGGTACATTGCTACTGAGTTGGGCATCTCCCAGGAATGTGTTCATGCCATTATTCACAATTATCTTCAAATGACAAAGGTCCCTGCTCGATGGGTCCCGAAAATTCTTGGAGCTGATCACAAACGACAGTGTCTCAACATGCCATGAGACAATCTTGGCCATTTTCCTGCAGATCTTGAAAAGTTTCTTCAGCTATTATGGATGAGACTTGGGTTCATCATTTTTCAACCAGGAAACAAAGAACAGTCAAAGCAGTGGAAACATCACGGATCCCCACCTCCAAATAAAAGAAGGGTGGTTCTGTCTGCAGGCAAAGTAATGGCTTCCATCTTTTGGGATTCAGAAGGTGTGCTATTGGTAGACTATCTTCAAAAGGGCAGAACAGTCACCGGGGCCTATTACTCTAATCTTGTGAAGCAACTGCGGGTCAAACTGAAGGAAAAGTGTCAAGGGATGTTGACGAGAGGAGTCATCTTTCATCATGACAATGCTCCAGTTCACAAGTCAGCAGCAGCAATGGCTACCATTCATGAATGCGGCTTCCAGCTTCTTGAACATCTTCCTTATTCCCCAGATTTTGCCACTTTGGACTATTACCTGTTTACTAAACTCAAAAAGGAGCTCAGTGGTCGCAAATTTGCTTCAGATGATGATGTCATTCATGGTGTAGACGACTTTCTACTAGCACAAGTTGCTGACTTTTACAAAGAAGGGATCTGTATGCTCCAGGATCGCTGGACTAAGTGCATAAACTTGCAAGGGGACTATGTTGAGAAATAACCAAAAAAAGTTGTCCACAAATAATCCGTTGTACCTTATGCCGAGAACTTATCAATTAACCCTTGTATATATATATATTTTTATTTAAGTCTGGATCAGACAAAAACATTCTTAAAAAAATGAAAATGACATCTGATACTTCTTGAATTGCTGATATACAGTGCAATGATATATATAAATCTCATTCAAACATTAGGTGTTAAACTCTTATGTGTCAGCAAGCATGCTTCTCACTGTGTGGTCCTCTGCATTTCTAATCAGATCAGTTACCTTTGTTTTTCTTGTGCCACTTGTTCAGGTAGTTTTTCTACTGGTTTTTCTCTTTTCTTGCCTTTTTTCATTAAGACTTCCAGTAACTGCCAGGATCTCTTACTTTCACCTTTTTTGTTTCACATACAAAGAATTCTGATTGTCTTTTCTTTATCAGTTTAATTAGTTGTTGATAATCTGCAAGTTAAACTTTTTCATCCGATTTCCTGACTAGTCAGGGTAAATGTTACATCTTTTTCTATAGTTACATTCAGTTTCTGTTTCATATGTTTATTTGCTGTCCAAGAGACATGACATTTCCAGACTGGCATGTATGATCATGTCAAGGTAACAAAAAGGACATAAATTACTATGCAGAACTGTGTGAGACAAACACAATGGACAGAAATATGTCCTTCCATGACTGTCGAAGAAAGGAGCTAAAATAACTCTTTTATAGAGTTTTATAAGTTTGTTATAAAAACAAACATTTTCTCCAAATTAAGAACCATAACAATATTACAGTGCAGTACAGCTAAAATAAATAGCAAGGCAATATCAAACAGAGTAAACTTTTTCATTTGTAACCACGGAGTAACAACATGGCATAAATTCAAACATGCTTAAGATTACACAGCATTACAGTCAACAAGGCACATAATTGACAAATGGAGACCATATGACATTAAAATGACTACTGTGTCAAGATAATTTGTTACAACAGCTTCTGTCACAAAATGTCAAGTTAATTTGTTACAACAGCTTCTGTCATAAAATTCACTCACAGTAATGAATGTTACATGAGAGAATGCTGGATCTTTAGACAGCTCATTTGCAACCTCCCCCATCTGTTGACACTGCTCGGCCCATGATGCAGCGAAATGAATCACCACAAGGTGCCTGAAATAATACAGAAACGATCATAAGATATTCTGATTTATGCAGAGGACTTATGCTTCCTTTCTCTCCAGCTGCTTGTCACTGATACATACAATCTAATCTTACTTTCACAAAAATAAATATTGGCAATGCCACGATCTCATATTTGTAGGACATAACATTTGTAGGATGCATCTGGTATCGTTCAGTTCTCATAAGTTTTGCTTGTGTGTGGTCAGGAGAGCAGTTCTTTCTGCCACTGATGCTGTTATACTGCCTTATAGCCATAAACCTGACTTCTTCGTAGATGACGCTGTAGCTGCTGTGGTTGTAATATAAACATCATATCAAATGAGGAGGCTCCAGTGGTTCTTTAATTCCTGGACTGGCTTCATATCGTTGGGATGCATGTATATCCTAAACCCTTAGCCCAGGCAGTATTAACACAGCAGCTTATTACAAGCACCACCACTCTGGTATTAAATGAAGCAATGAATATCCAGCATATGGATTACCAGTGTTTCAGAAGGAAAAAATAAGGCACAGTCTTATTCACTCATTCATTCATGTGGTCTGTCTTTTGCAAAACACTGCTCTCTTGATAGCCAGTCTGAAAACATCTCATTGTCTAGCCAGGATACCTACTTCAGTGAATGTGGTGTTTAGCGTTAGTGATATCAAGGGAGGGGCCACTGTCCTCTCAGACATCGCTTCCTTATTTCCAAGGAACTATACCTTTTCATCATCATCATGTGCCGTGCCAATTGGCGTTGGCTATTATGCTTCTTCAGAGTATCCGATCCTTCATGCAGGCCATCAGTTCAGTTGGTGATCTCCTCTCACACCATCCCGTCAGACTGTCCAGTATCATTTCTCTTGGTCTTCCTCTTGATCTTCTTCCTTCTATTTTTCCTGTTGTTATAATATTTTCAATGCCCCCTCTTCTCATTGCATGTCCTATGAAAGTACATTGTCTCTCTCTTATCTTTTTGACAAGGTTTTTTGTCTCTCCAGCTCTTCTCATACATTCTTCATTAGTTATTTTTGCTGTCCAGGGGATTCGCAACATTCTTCTAATAAACCACATTTCTGCTGCTTCCAGTGATTTTTGTGCAGACTTGCCTATTGTCCATGATTCACTTCCATATAACAAGATAGGTTCAATATAGCATTTTAGGACTCGTTTTCTAACATTCATTGATAAAGATGTGTTAGCTAATATGTTTCTCATCCTCTGAAATGCAGTCTTTGCTTGGCCTATTCTGTTCCTAATTTCTGTTCTGCATTTCCCATCTGAAGTTATTAATGCTCCAAGGTATTTGAATTTCTGCACCTGCTTTAGAATAGTTCCGTTTAATTTAATACTGTATGCTGGTGGATTCTGTTTCTTAGATATAACCATAGTCTCTGTCTTTTTGATGTTCAAAGTAAGGCCTTTCTGTTCACTTTCTTTGGCCACTTTATCCAAGAGATTTTGCAGGTCTTGTTGGTTCTCAGCTATCAGTACTGTGTCGTCAGCATACTGAAGGTTGTTAATATTGTATCCTCCAATTTTTATGCCTGGTTCTGTGATGATTGTTCTTAGAATATTCTCACTATACAGAGAAAAAAGGTCTGGAGATAGTACACATCCTTGTCGCACCCCTTGTTTTATAGGTTGATATTTTCCAGTTCTATTTTCAACTCGAACTGCTGCTTCTTGCTGCCAGTATAGATGTTTTACAATCCTCAGGTCTTTTCCGTCTATATTGATGTCTTCAAGCATTTTAATAATTTCATTATGTTTCACCTTGTCAAATGCCTTGGTGTAATCAATGAAGCATAAGTAGAGATCTTTCTGTACTTCTAAAGTTCTTTTTGTTAGTCTTCGTAAAGCATAAATGGCATTGTGTGTTCCCTTTCCTTCAACAAATCCAAATTGTTCATCTGTTATTTCAATTTTTATCTTTTCCCTTGTTCTTCTCATAATTATTCTCAGAAGCAGCTTCGTTATGTGACATGAGAGGCTGATAGTCCAGTGGTCATCACATTCCTTTGCACCTGGTTTCTTTGGTAGTGCTATAAACGTGGATTTAATCAGGTCACTAGGAATATAACCACTGTTGTAAATGTCATTCAGTAACTTGGTTATTATTTTTATTCCTGTCTCCTCTAGTGCCTCTATTTCTTCTATTGTTATATTATCAGGCCCAGTCACTTTTCATTTCTTCATGTGTTTGATGGCATCTATGATTTCATCTTCAAGTATTGGTGGTCCATCACAGTTTTCAGTATCTGGTGTTAATTCTGGTCTTTCTCCTCCATATAGCTCACCGATATACTCTGTCCACAATGTCTTCTTTTCCCATTAACATTTTACCTTCTTTCGATTTCAGGCATCCTGTGGTATATTTTGTTTTCCTGCCTGTGAGTTCATTAATTTGTTTGTGCATGTTTTTGCTGTCTTTAATATGAGAGTCCTCTATCTGTCTGCACTGCTCATTTAACCACACTTCTTTTGCTTCTCTGCATTTGCGTCTTATTTCTTTATTTATCTTGTTATATTTTTCCTTGTTATTTTTACTCCTCCTCCTCTTGTCCATCAGTCCTAAGATGTCGTCTGTCATCCATTTATTTTTAAGGGCTTCTTTTTTTGGTGGTATTATCTCCTTAACAGTTTGGTGGATAGAATCTCTTAACATTTCCCATTGTTCATCTATACTATTTATCTTTGCTATTGCATTGTATCTATTTGTTATAATAACTTTGTATTGTTCTTGCAGTTCTTGGTCATTTTTAAGAAGTTCTGTATTCAGTTTGATGTTTCTCACTTTTCTGCCTGCTTTCTTTAGTTTTATTCTAACTTTTCCACAGAGTGGATCATGGTCACTATTGCAGTCAGCTCCTGGCATGGTTTTTGTTGTCAGTAATGCATTGCGGAATCGTTTGTTGATTAATATGTAGTCTATCTGGTTAAAAGTCTTTTTGTCTGGGCTGCACCACATTGCCAGTCTTCGAGGATGTTGTTTAAACCAGGTGTTTCCTACAACCATGCTGTGTACTCTTGCCCATTCAATTAATTTATAACCTCTGTCATTCCTCTCCCCCAGTCCATAGTCACCAACGATGTCTGAAGTTCTACTACTGTTAAATCTAGGCCAGTGTTTCCCAGCCATTTTTGGGTCATGTCCAACCTCAATGCCTCTAAGATTTTGATGCCCCCTTCCCCCCACCCTGCAGCATAATAACTTTCTGAAAAAGTTAAATATAATTATATTCTAATTGCCCTCTAAAATGTTCTAACTATCCCCCTCCACCCATGGGGCATATGCCCCACATTGGGAAACAATGATCTAGGCCATTATGTCATTTAATAAGAGTAAAAGATAGCCTTCTTTTTTTTTTTTTGAAACAAGTTTTTCTTCTATGTCTGGTCATTTTAAGTTGTTTTTTTTTCTCTATCCTCATCTTTTCCAGATATTCTGAAGGCTCTTATATAACATCTTTCTCAAAGAAATGCTCCTCCTTTCTGTTCATGATCTGCACCCATATGTTGCTACAGGGAAAATGCAGAATTTGACACATTTTAATTTTATATGTCTGCTGCTTTTTTTCCACATGTTTTTTGCAAAAACCATCTTTTTTATATAACTTGATGTGATTGCTAGCTATAGACTGCAGGGATAATGTGGAATTCAATATTTTACACAAAAGCTTGTGTTCAAAAGGTAAACACTCTCTCATTATAATGAAATATAACACAAAGTGATGGTTTTCAAACTTTTTCAGACTGTGGACACTTGGCAATGGAAATGTCTGTCGTGGCATGCCTATGCTCTTACTACTGGCCATAGATTCATAGCATTTTATCTTATAGCTTATACTACATCGACTATGTCCAAATTCTATTTTTATAGTTAAGACATGAGAAATATCTCAGATTAAAGTTCTCAGATTAAATATCTGTGAGATTTCAACTTTTATTATACAAGTGCCTTGTTTTCAATGTAAAATATGTATCTACCTGGAGACAGACTTCTATCTATTTATGGTGTAATACTGAACATGCAATTTAAATTTAATTCCCATAAATACTGGGTTATCATTAGGTAAGCAGAAACATACAAATATCTAGGCACAACCTTCAACAGAAGCAACATAGTGAGGAAATTAAAAGCAGAGTGCAGATAGGGAATAAAATATACTTTGCCTTGCAACACGTGTTAAAATCCAAAATCCTGTCCCTAAACACTAAAATAACAGTCTATAAAACTATAATAAGACCACCCATCATGTACAAATCAGAAACGTGGAGTACAACAATGAAAGATGAACAGCAATTGCAGATCTTTGAGAACAAGATCCTAAAAAGAATCTCTGGATACACAAAGGTTACCAACAGTGGAGAATGGAGAGCTAGAAAGAACACTGAATTGAACAGCTTATGTAAATTCCAAAGAATTATAAATGTCTTGAAACTGAACAGACTACGGTGGTTGGGCCATGTAGACAGAATGGCGAACAGACAAACGAAAATTATGTATGCACAAGAAATGAGAGGAACAAGACAGAGATGGAAAGAAAACATACAAATATAAAAGAAGTGGTGTCATCAACTGGAGAGAAAAGATTAGGACTAGAGAGGAATGGAGAACTTTATCGGCAGCAATGAGCCTTAATGGCTCGGAAAGCTGAAGAAGAAAAAGATAAATTCTTGGTTGGTGAAATGTTATACAAATAGTATTGTATAAATTGGCAAAAGTCTGCCTTTCTTTAAAAAAAAAAAAACCACTTTTTGCTATCAAACTTTGATGATTCACCTCTTTGTTGTACGCCAGGTTGGAAACTGACACAAGGACCATACTGAACGTCACAAACTTAACCCTGCACATCTAAAACCTGTCAGAACCAGTGGTACGTTTAACTCACCCTCCAGCATCGCTTAGAATTTTATTAAATCGATCTTCGTCTTTGACAAGTTCAACTGTGCTGGATGACAAATTTGTAGTCAACGCCATACTGTACAGCCAAATTGAATACCGTTAAATTGCACCTGATGACAATGCGTTTCTCTGTTCCTGAAAATGGACTTTTCTTGGTTATTTCCCTTCGAAAAATATTTTTTAAAAACGTATGAACATTATACATTTAAAGAAACAAATTTATTTCATTTTTAAAAAAAAGTGAAATTTGTGAATACTTCAAATATTCTTCTTCTTCAGCTTTCCTGCAGATAAAGTTCGCCTCCATTCTTCTATTTATAATCTTCTCTCTTTAGCTACTGACATCAATTTCCTTTGTATCTTCTATGTTGTCTTCCCTTCTCTGTCTCGGTCTACCCCTGGGTCTTGTTTCCTTCATCCCTGGTGCATACATCATTTTCGTTTGTCTGTTCTCTTCCATTCAGGGCCCAACCAACATAATGTGTTTGGTTTGAAGACATTTATAATTATTTGGAATTTAAATAAACTGTTAAGTTCACAATTCTTTCTAATTCTCCAAGTATGCTTGAGGTTTTTTTTTTCTTTGTCGACGGAAGCTGTTTTTGAATAACGCTAATGTAGACAATAATAAAGGAACGATGTTTTACACATATGTAACAAGTGCGGCCATTAAAAAAACCATTACTTCAGTTCCTGCTGCAAATCATGGAACGCAGAACACGCACAAAGATTACAGTTATATTATGTTCCACAATCGCCCAGCAGTCTTTGTTGTAGTAGTTTTGTTAAGTAGCCAGACATGGATTCAAACCCACTGTGGATTAACAGGCAGTAAAAAAAACCGTTCAGAAAAAAATAATAAGTTATAGAAATGCATGGATCAAATGTTGCCCACAATCAGAATACAAAACGTGATTGTACTTGTACGAACTCTCTGTAACTGTGAGCTGTTGTTCTTTGTAGCCGATGCTGTAGAAGTGTTGAGGCACAACATCGTATCGGCGTGGAAGTGGTGGCTACTTTTTCAGTCCCAGAGTACAGCTAAAAAAGCAAGGAGTGTGCAATGCTTCTTTAGCAGACTCCACCACCATGGGGACTATGGCAATCCCTGCCCCATTAACCAGGCTAGGCCTGTTACTGGAGGTACCACGGAGAGGTGGGACAGTGTCTTGGTCAGCTATGGGTCGCTAACCCTGACATATCAGCTTTGGGTCGCTGATTGCCTCAACGGTCAGCATCTTCGCCGGTGATAAAACGTGATAAAGACACTTAGGAGCTCCCCCACCTCCCCCCCCCCCCAATAAAAAAAAAATGACAAGACCTGTTGAAAAGAAATGAACAAGTTATTTTCTGTCACAGAGCAGGGCACAACTGATTTGAAATTGCAATACATGTACGCAAAGCTCAAGGCGGAATGCTCTCCTTTGTACATGTGCCCAGGTCCTTAAAACTCCAGAACATATCTTCCAGGACCATGCCAACTATGAAACACTGGGACACACCTACTAACCCAGTGAAATGACACAAGAATCCAAGTTCTAGTGATCCATGCAGAAAGTCCAAATAACAGTCCTATTTGTCAAAAAAATAATGTCTTCACAGATGAAGAGTGTTTTCCCCAAATTATATGAAACATGTATATATAATGTATGAAGTGAAGACATAGCATTGTTTGTTTCGTATATTTTTATTGTTGAGATTTTGAACACTAGTAACTCAAGAGCTTTATCCTATAATAAACAGAAGGAGGTTGAGACGTTAAGTTCTGTTAAAGAAAGTTACTGTTTATGGTGTGAATAGTGGCATGTTTCATTCCATCCTAACTCTGTTTGATGGTAAACGATCCTGGAAACATGTGTTTTATTTTCAAAATGAATCATCTGAGGAAAAGTTGACATGTAAAGAGTTGTTATTCTGAAGTACCAATGTAAAGACACTGCCCGATCCAACATGCTAAAGTCAGGGTTGGTGAACAATAGCTGACATGCTAAAGTCAGGGTTGGTGAGCAATAGTGACATGCTAAAGTCAGGGTTGGTGAACAATAACTGACATGCTATAGTCAGGGTTGGTGAGCAATAGCTGACATGCTAAAGTCAGGGTTGGTGAGCAATAGTGACATGCTAAAGTCAGGGTTGGTGAACAATAGCTGATGTGCTATAGTCAGGGTTGGTGAACAATGACTGACATGCTAAAGTCAGGGTTGGTGGACAATAGCTGACATGCTAAAGTCAGGGTTGGTGAGCAATAGTGACATACTATAGTCAGGGTTGGTGAACAATGACATGCTATAGTCAGGGCTGGTGAGCAATAGCTGACATGCTAAAGTCAGGGTTGGTGAACAATAGTTGTCCAAGAACCTGTCCTACCTCTCCAATGGTACCTTCAGTACTGCCACAATCTGCTCTCAAGGCAACATGAACCTGTGCAAAGAACACCAGCTCTCAATCTGAGAGAGACTAAAAAAGTACCACAATACAATCCAAATTTTTGCAAGATCATTATGAGCCTGAATAAGAAGCAGTTGTCCCTGACATCCTGTTTTATGTGCATCATGGTAAATTTCATCAACATACATGTAACTGTTTTGTTAATTAGAAATGCATAACTTTGTGAAGTAAATTTTGTTGCTGATCACCAACCATAAGTGAAGTAGTTAGTTCACTCATCTCTCATGAAAAATCAGCAATTCAAATCCAAGCTGGAGATGACTTAGTAACTTAGGTATAGAAATGGGCTCCTGGCTCCATTTGGAGCTAAGAAAGGAAAAGTTCCCAGGCATAATGCTAACCACATAATCGTCTTGCACACTAGCAGGTACATATTTATGGGCACTAACACCATATCCTCTGTGTGGCTCAATGGTATGTTTCAGGCATACCTTTAACTTTTTTGCCTTTACTTACCAACTATTTGATAATTTACTATAACACTGGATACTTGTTTACTTACTAGAGCATTCAAAGCAAAAAAAAAGTGGTTCCTCTGTCATAAGAGATGATAGAATATAGTTCAATATGTATTTGGATTTTTTATTTTGCAATACTTTTCAAGTAACTATCAATAACCCAATAATGTTTTAAGCTTGCTCTTAGAACCTTCAGTTTTAAGTCTACAACAACAAAAACAACAACAACAAAAGTACATGCTTATTAACTATTACATCCATTTTCTGGCATCTCAGTATAAATCTCCAAATTTCTCAGCTTCTTCTATTTCATTCATTCAATTAAAATGGCAGTTGATGGTTATCCCTATTGCCATAAATTAAAAGTTCTTTGGAAGACAAATTGGGTGGGAAGTTTTTTTGTTTTTTTTTAATTGAGGTTTGCTTGATTCCCAAAGAGAATATTTTTAAAAAAGCCAGGTTTCTCTGCAGGCTAAGACATGCAGAATTTATTGACCTTGGCTGTGCTGGCCAAGCTGTAGTATCACAGCTATCTTAGCACTAGGTGGAGCTAAGATCAAGTCTTTAGTTCACCAATCCTGATGGAGTAATAAGTTCTGGGCCTAGCAGCTTCTGCTGTGGAAACAAATTCTTATAAGTTTTATTATGATTGTCTGAGATGTGAAAGAACGTAAAGACAAACTGTCCCAGTATATCCATTAAAGGAACAGAAATTTGAATTGCAACACAAATAAAAAGCAGAATGCTACACTGATTTCATTAAATGTTTTATTCAATAAATAAAATACACTGTAAATTGTACAAGTTTTTCTGCTAAATGTATAACTAACATATAGACATAAATGCATATAATGCCCCACATTGTAAGCTGCACAAAATTATGGTCTGAAATGACAAAACAGATGGTCAACACAAGAGCAGTCTGAAGTTTGCTTCAGATGGTCAACACAAGAACAGATGGTCAGTATAAGTACAACATGACATTTGTTTCTAATTCTATTAGAATAGTCATCATTGTCAAATTCACAAGATCAGAGCAAGAAATTAAAAATCTGCCTATTTCTAAATTCTTAAAAACAAAAAAAAAAAAAACCAGCATTCAAAATTTCATGTGTGAAAATTAACTTCAGTAAAGTCTATCAAGAGACAAGTAATCTTCAGCAATTTCCCGCAAGTTGTCTTCTTTTTTTTTTTTAAAACCAGATCTTGTAATTATTTAAAATCAAGAAAGAATGGCACAATATGTGAACTGCAACGTAAGAGAATAATGCCTATGCCACTAGAAAACCAAAGCAAAAAAAAAGAATACTAAAGAAATTCCAACATCTTTTATACAAGATAATGGGAAGTTAGAATAAAAAATTCACTGACCTACCTCACAACACAGAGACATGGGATAAGAAGATGAAAATGGATCAGATAAAAGACTGAATAAACATAAGATGGTACACCGTTTTTAAAAAAAAACTGTCTCTTTGAAATAATCTTTGTTATACTGTCATTAGAAACTTATCGAATATTTAATTCAGTTTCATATTCAGCCAAATAACGAAAAATTTAAATATATGTATTCAACTGAAAGTCTGAATAGCAAAATTTTTTTTAAATTAAAGAAGTTGTGCTCTCAGACTTAGAGACATGAGCAAGCAGAATTTAGATTGCACAACACAGATTGCAGTAAAATGAATATTTCAATGAGATTAGATCTAGCAGGAAAGAAATAATTTGTAATTAGTATCTACTTTCTCTGTAAAGTTTCTACAACAGTGCAAGAGATTATTTTTGTGTCAAACTTTTTATAATAATTATAGAATCACTATTCATAGTCATACTTTTAGCAAGTAGTCTTGATTTCATGAATCTACTATTTATATCCTGCAGCACTGAAACTTGTATTTCTTGTACTTATAGTCATACTTTTAGCAAGTAGTCTTGATTTCATGAATCTACTATTTATATCCTGCAACACTGAAACTTGTATTTCTTGTACTTGTATGAACTCCCTGTAACTTCAAGCTGTTGTTCTTTGCAGCCGATGCTGTAGAGATGTTGAGGTGCAGCATCGTATCAGCTTGGGAGCAGGTTATGGTGGCAACTTTTTCAGTCCCAGAGTACAGCTAAAAAGCAGGGAATGTGCAATGCTTCTTTAGCAGACTCCACCACCATGGGACTATGGCAATCCCTGCCCAGTTAGCCAGGCTAGGCCTGTTACTGGGTGTACCACGGAGAGGTGGAACAGGGTCTTGGTCAGCTATGGGTCACTAACCCTGATGCTGGCATATCACCTATGGGTTGCTGACTGCCTTATCGGGCGTCTTAACCCCTTGCAACACTGAAAAGAAAACAGCTTTCAAATGAATACTTAAAACTGTGTTTTTGTAACTGTAACCATGGTCAATACGCCAAAGTGCATGTATAATGTTATATAACCACAGAAAGAAAGTGAAGCAAGTAGCACCACCAGGTGAATATACCTACAGCATTCTCAATATTCATAACGACAGGGCAGAGACAAAAGAAAAGGAAATTACCATTTTCTGCATGTGGATGACCTGCCACTAATGGATTTCAAATGAATATGCTAAAATGCAGTAATTCTTACAGTAGCTGGATACATGGACACAAGACAAGATGGCAAAGAAAAATGAAGTGGAAATAAATCTACAGTTTTTATATTTTTGAACAAAAATGTCAGCATTATTGGAAACTAAATGAACTGGATCTGCAAATTTTATATTCAATATGCACACTTTTGGACACAATTTCTTTCAAAGTAACCCATTTTTGACAAAACAAAACAATTAAAAGAAATCCTCAAAAATCCACTTATTTAATAACCCACACATATTTCATTATTGCACTTTCAGTATTATTTCCTTCTTGTCACTAACACAAGCTACAACAATATCCCTGACACTTTTATCAGTGCTTCTTTAAAAAAAAAAAAAAAAAGATAATGCAAGGGCATGGTCACAAGTTAATGATGCCAAACAACGTGGGTACCATCTTTAGAACATCACTCTGAACAATAAGTGATGAGGTAGTGGAGTGAAGTGACTTCAGCTCTTCTTCTAACTTGTTTTGATATTCCTGCAAAGAAAATAAATGCATCAGCAATTCATCTGCAAGTACGAAACACCATGAGCTGAGCAGTCATGCCCCTAGCTCATAACACTGTGAAAATGTGTCAAGGTTAAACAAGAATGGTGTTAGAAAAAAGTAGTCTTTTCTCTATGTCCTGTAGCATTTGCATGTGGTAGGGGTGTGAAGTGTTAGTGCCTTCATATTTCTAGGCCACTACAGCATTTGAGGTAGAGATGCCAGCATCTGGCCTTGCTGCCTTTGCCCCAGGTACCTATTTTTTTTAGGCTGGACTGACCCCAGCGCTTGTCAGTCCAAAAAAAAAAAACTCCACCCAGGTGAGAAATTGAACCAGGGACCGTCTGATTGGCAGGCAAGTTCACTAACTACTACACCACCATGGCCATAGCCTTTTACAATACCAAAAACAAAACAAAAATTCTTACAAATAAAAAATATCCCAATATGGACAAAATAAATATTAAAAATACAAAAGTCATGACAATTAACAGGGCTGAGTATGTATCACCTTCCACTCCAAGAAGAAATGATAGGATCAACAAGAAAATTCAAAAGTGCCTTGTCCAAAAGAAATAAAAAAGAAAAACTGCTAAAAACAAGAACTGATAAGTGTAATGTTGTTTATATGAAAGTCAGAAATGGAGAGGTATTATCTATTATTCTGAGAAATAAACAAAGATCATGTTTTGAGCAGAGAAGCCAACATTTTTATGCTCTATAAAAACTGCTTGAAAAAAGAAAATGCATTTTCTTATATTTTATATATGCTGTTATATTCTGTGAAACCATTTTCAGTTTACTCTATGTACTTTCTATTTATTTTCATGTTCTACATTTCAAGAGAGGTTCTTATTCCAAGATACCAGTCCCTAATACTTACCTGAAGTGTTTGTATTTCCTTGCACATTGCTACATTGTCTTGTAATGCTTTGTTCAAACACTTTTTAAGTACAGATATTTCTTGCTCCCGTTCTGTAACAAAATGAAAATCAAATTCTTCAATCAAATAGTTTACCTGACAATGTTAGCTTACATTTATGCCATGGACAAAAAAGGCAATATGAAAACACAGATGATAAATGGTTCCAAATATCAGTTATTGTGCACAGAAGTAATGGTCAAAAAATAGTCATGACAGAAGAACAAAATACACGATATGCTGTGAATAACTACTGGTAACAGTTCTGATTACCATCAGCAATGAAAAGCTAAGCTAAAAAACCAGCCAACTAACAGTGAAAGAAGTGATAATGAAAAGACGGTGAAGATGGAAAGCACTCGCATACTTCTTTAGCCTACTGCAAACATAACCAGACAAGCTCTCACCTGGAATCCCCAGAGAAAGAGGAAACAAAGAAGACCTAGAAACACCTGGTGAAGGAGTCTTGAAACAGAAATTGAAAAGATCTACTACACCTGGAGATGAACAGAAGAAACAGTCCAAGACAGAAATAAATGGACAGCCTTGTTGATGGCCTATGCCCCAAATAGGGGTAAAGAAAGTGAGATAAATAGAATAGCTTCGATGCAATTTGGAACTGATTAGTTTTATCACTAATGCTCAAAGCTCACAAAGATCCTAGCTTATCTTCATGGAGTGTTTATGGAAACATACAGCTCTAATAGAACTAAGTAGGATATATGGGTTTTCCATGTTGGTGGAGCTAACTAGGAAGCTTGCTTCCAAGGTCTGTTGCAGAAATTAATAAACCCATGTAACTTACTGCCATTTGACTAGATGCCTATTTTCAAAACTTTAAAAAGCAAGTTAATTAAAAAAAATTTTTTTTTTTAAAGTCAAGTTCAAAATCTTGTTAATTGTAGAGAATTCAAGTTCAACATCAAGTAAACACATAGAAATAAAGTTTGCAGTTAAACAGATAACATCAATCAAACTGACATAATATAGTTCTTGTATGATAACTTACAGCCTGATTACAATTTATACGTCTTTGCCGCTTATGTCAGGATAACTTGGACTTTATAGATCAGTCCAACAAATTATTAGAATTTTTCTGTTATTGTCACTATCCAAAAAATGTCCTTCAGAAAGCACTTAATGGTATCTAAAAAGTGAGTCACAAAGAGGCATTCAGAAAAAAACCTGTTACCTCACCTGAGTTAAATTAGTACTTCCTTTTCACCCACATGGTCAGATGGTTAAGAAATTTTTATTCGTCATCTGCCACTAATCCAACTTGATCCCAATACTTTCAACATCTTCTCTGATCTACCCCTACTAGTGTACAAATGGGAACCAAATTTTAAGGGCATCCTTGTCCATAGCCACCTTGCATATGCTGGCACCAGAATATGACAAAATGAAAAAATCCTCGCTGTGTTACCTGACCTGTAGTCTGGGAAATCCCCCGTGTGGTACCCGGGATCTGCAAAGAATAGGACCACTGTACCCTACCACGCATGATCGTAAAAGGCGACTAAGAAGGGTTCGGCATAGGGCCAGCAACCCTATCTGGTAAAAAAACTATCAGACTGCTACAGAAATGGAAGCAAGGGAAAAAATAAATGCAGGTGGAAGGAGAAATGCGTATCAGGAAACTGAGCCCATGAAGGTTGTGGATGAAAGCCAGCCACTGGAAGTCCCCAGCCCAACTGCAGACCTCCTGGAACCTAAACACAAGATGCAAATAGGCAGCTGGAATGTAAGAACACTTAACCAGACTGGAAAACTAGCACAAACCATCAAGGAAATGCACAGATACAAACTAGACATACTAGGAATACAAGAAGCAAGATGGACAGGACAAGGCAGAAGGAAATTAACAACACAGCACACAGAAGATACAATAATATGGTCAGGTAAAGAAGATCTTCATGAAGGAGGAGTAGCATTGATTATAACAAAAGAAGCATCAAGAGCATTGCTGAAATGGACTCCAATAAATGAGAGATTATTATATGCACGGTTCAACTCAAGATTCACGAAGCTGTCTATTATAGTTTGTTATGCACCAACAGAAGCAGCTGAAGAGGAATTAAAAGAAGATTTTTACAACAGCCTCCAAGCCACAGTAGAAACAATACCCAAGCATGATATGCTACTCATCTTGGGCGACTTCAATGCAAAAGTAGGTGAAGGAAACGAAGATAGGAGAAGAATCATGGGAAGAGAAGGAATCGGAGAAATAAATGAAAATGGAGAAAGACTGTGCAGTTTCTGTGAAGAAAACATGATGACCATCGGAGGGACAATTTTCCAACACAAAAACATCCATAATGTGACTTGGAGGTCACCAGATAAAACCACAGAAAACCAAATCGATCACATAATAATAAACAACAAGTGGAAACGGTCACTACAAGATGTGCGAGCAAGGAAAGGAGCAGATGTAGGAAGTGATCACAACCTTCTGGTAGCAAAAATAAAACTAAAATTAAAGAAAGCCAAAATCGGAGAACACAGAAAGATACATTTTAATACAAGAAAACTGAAAGACCAGCAAACAAGAAATGAATTCTCAATAGTACTTAAGAACTGCTTCAGTGTCCTACAAGACGAAGCAGAAATGTCCATATTAGAGTTCAATAAAACACTACAGGAAACAGCAAAAGAGGTGCTGGGATATCGGAAAAGGAGAAAAGAGGAATGGATAAGCGAGACCACATGGGAAAAGATAGAGCAAAGAAAAGAAATCAAGAAAAAATTACTGAACACCAAATCACAACGACTTAAAGAACGAGTTTTAAGTAATTATGCACAAAAAGACAAAGAAGTGAAGGAATCATGCCGTCAAGATAAACGTCAATATTATGACAACTTAGCAGAAACAGCAGAGAAAGCAGCATATACAAATGACATGAAAACCATATATAAAATCACAAAGCAGATGACAGGTAACTTCAACACAAGATGTGAAAGTGCAGTAAGAAGACAAAATGGACAACTGGTCAGTGGAGAAAGAGAAAAAATTGAAAGATGGAGGGAACACCTTAACATCCTACTAAACAGAACACAAGCAGCACAAACAATAGACATACCTGAAGCAAAAACGGAACTAAACATCAAATCAGGACCAATAACAATAAATGAAGTAAAGGAGGCGATAAAGAAGCTAAAATCAGACAGGGCACCAGGTGAAGATGAAGTGACTGCTGAGATGTTGAAAGCAGAAGAAACAGAAACACCAAAACAACCTTGCCGGATATTACAACAAATTTGGGATCTAGAAAAAGTCCCAGAGGAGTGGAAAACTGGGCTTATAGTAAAACTACCAAAGAAAGGTGACCTCAGAGATTGCGGGAACTGGAGAGGCATTACCCTACTGTCACTCACCAGTAAAGTATTTTGCAGAATAATCATCAACAGAATTGTACCAACACTTGAGGAAAAACTTCGGAAAGAGCAGATAGGATTTAGGAAAGGAAGATCATGCATAGACCACATATTTGTACTTAGACAAATATTAGAACAGGCAAATGAGTGGCATAGTGCAACATATGCATTATTCATAGATTTTGAGAAAGCCTTTGACAGTGTCAACAGAGATGCACTGTGGAAAATTCTAAGATGGCATGGCCTCCCCCATAAAATAGTTAATGTAATCAAAGCCCTATACGAGGGTTTTCAATGCAAAGTTATCTGTGGAGAACATACCTCCAGCAGCTTTAGGGTACAAACAGGAGTGAAACAGGGATGTGTACTATCACCAATATTATTTATCTTGGCAGTAGACTGGTTAATGAAGGAGGCAACATCAGACAAACGCAGAGGATTACAATGGACCCTTGACACAGTGCTGGAGGACCTTGACTTTGCGGACGACATTTGTCTATTATCAAGCAGTCACAAAGATATGCAAGATAAAATAAACAAGCTAACTCAGAATGCAAACAACATAAGACTGAAGATCAACGTAGGAAAGACAAAGTTAATGAAGCAAAATGTGAACAACAGAAATGTACTCAGAGTAGATAACAAGTTAGTGGTGGAGGTCAACGAATTTGTATACCTTGGCAGCAGAGTAGTAGAAAATGGAGACAGCACAGAGGACACTAACAGTAGACTTACTAGAGCAAACCAGGCTTTTGCAATGCTGCAGACTATATGGAAATAAAAAAAAACTGAGCATAAATATGAAAACATGGTCATTGGAGGCACAATATTCCCACACAAAGAGATACATAAAACAACGTGGATATCTCCAGATGATAGAACTAGAAACCAGATAGACCATTTTTGTATTAGAAAGCAATACAGAACATCTCTCATGGATGTAAGGGCTTATAGGGGTGCAGATGTCAACAGTGATCACAACCTGTGCATAGGGAAAATAAAACTAAAATTGAAAAGTCAACACAAGAAATCAGTACACAGAAAGATAAACATCCACAGCCTACAAGAAGAAAATACTAACATTAATTTCAATCAGGAACTTGCCAATCATTCCAAAACACCCAGTGAAGTTGAGGAGATAGGTATAGATGAGTTATGGAATTCTTACAGCACAGCCATAATCACAGCAGCAAAAGTAAGCGCTGGATTGGAAAAACCAAATAGAAAAGCATGGATATCAGATAAAACATGGAAGTATATACATGAAAGACGAGCAGTCAAATTAAACATGTTGAATGCAAAAGCAGATCATGAAAGAGATTCGGCAAAAGCAAAATACAAAGACATAGACAAGAAAGTAAAAAGTTCAGCTAGAAGGGATAAAAGAGAATACATAGACAATATGGCGAAAGAGGCAGAAAAAGCAGCAAAAACAGGAGACAGCAAAACTTTATATAACATACAAAAGAGGCTAACAGGTACTATTACATCTAAAGAAAGACCAATCCTTAGCAAAACTGGAACACTATTAACATCAAATAAAGACCAAAAGCAAAGATGGGCTGAACACTTCCAAGAAATACTCAATCGACCACACCCAAAAGAATTGTTAAACCTTGAAACTGACTTACCAGCCCCACAACTAAATGTCAATCTAGATGAAATTGAATTGCATGAAATTGAAACAGCAGTGAATTTAATGGCTAACAACAAAGCTGCAGGTGAAGATGAAATAACAGCCGAGATGCTAAAAGCTATCAATAGTGACAACATGAGACAACTACAGAGAATGTTTAACAAGATTTGGAAAGAAGAAAAGGTCCCTTCTAATTGGAAGAAGGGAATCATTGTTAAAATACCAAAAAAGGGCAACCTTAGTGACTGTAACAACTGGAGAGGAGTAACCTTAATATCAGTTGTGTCAAAAGTATTTTGCAAGGTCATTTTGAATAGACTCAAAGATATAGTGGATACTGCAATGAGAGAAGAACAAGCAGGATTTTGAAAAGGGAGAAGCTGTCTCGACCAGATCTTTACTCTCAGAATAATACTTGAAGAACATATTGAAAAGCAGAAACCATTAATACTGAATTTCATAGATTTTAAGAAGGCATTTGATAGCATACACAGAGATTCATTATGGAGAATTTTATGTCTATATGGAATACCATCTAAAATTGTCAACATCATTAAGGACTTATACAATGGATATGGTTGTGCAGTCAAGACAGAAGAAGGGATGAGTGAATGGTTCCAGATTGAAACAGGCGTGAAACAAGGATGTATACTGTCTCCTTTACTTTTTGGGATTACAATAGACTTCATAATGAAAAAATGCTGCACAGGTAACACAGGTATTGACTGGGTACATGGGACCCAACTAGAAAATCTTGATTTTGCTGATGACATAACTCTTATCAGTAATAATGTGAATTCCATGCAAGAAAAAACAGATAGCCTATCTTCACTGGCTAGCAAAATAGGACTTGAAATTAACAAGGACAAAACAAAAATAATGAAAATTCCCATCAATCAAAATGGAAAAATACACATAGAAGGGACAGATATTGAAGAAGTCAATCAATTTGCACACCTTGGCAGCTACATAGACCAGGATGGTGACACTAGAAAGGAAGTTAGGATCAGAATTGCAAAAGCAGCATCAATCTTCAAGAATCTTGAGAACATATGGAATTCAAAAGTTATAAGCACAAAAACCAAGTTAAGACTATTCAATTCAAATGTAATATCCACCCTCATTTATGCATGCGAAAGCTGGAAAACAACTAAAGAAAAAGAAAAGAAATTAGACTCTTTTGAAAACAAATGCCTAAGGAAAATACTCGGCATCAAGTGGAATGAATTCAAGAACAATGCAGAGATAAGACAGATGCTTGAACAACAACCAGTCTCACGGGTGATCAGGAAAAGGAGATGGACATATGTTGGTCACTTGATGAGAAGAAATGAGCAGAGAATCCCAAAACAAGCTATCAAGTGGAACACAACAGGCCGAAGAAAAAGGGGCAGACCGCGTGAAACTCTGAAGAGAACATTATTAAGAGAGGCCAAGTTAACAGGCATAAAATCCTTTGATGAGGTTGAAAGACTCGCCGAAGACAGGAAAAATTGGCGAACTACTTTGCGAGCCCTATGTGACGTCTAACGGCACGGGAAGGATATAAGATATATAAGATAAGAAATATGAAAATCAGGATATTTAAGAGTAATGTTCTAAATGTACTACTCTATGGTAGTGAATGCTGGAAAATCACCAAAACCATAGAAAACAAATTGAATTCTTTCCAGACTAAATGTTTACGAAGAATTAGAAAAATATTTTGGCCAAACACCATAAGAAATAACATCTTATTAGCAGAAATGCAGATGAAACCACTGACAACAGTTATTGAGGAAAGACGCTGGCGATGGTTGGGACATGTGCTACAAATGACTGACAACTCACTACCAAAAATAGCACTAAGATGGACACCACAGGGGAACAGAAGTAAGGGTAGACCAAAAGAGACATGGAGAAGAACAACAGAAAGGATGTTGAGCAATAGAGGGCTCACCTGGGCAAGAGCAGAAAAAAAGGCAAAGGACAGGCATTTGTGGAAAACCCTTGCGGAAGCCCCATGTGCCCTGGGCACTTAAGGTTCAGAGAGAGAGAGTCTGGGAAATGAAAACGATCAACTTTCCCAAAACTATCCTCATTCTCCATGAGGGACATGTGAGTCCCATAATGTGATATATGCCATCGTATGCAAAAGATGCAGGATAACTTATATTGGTGAAACTGGTCTCAGATTAGGTGGCCGCATGCAGTTGCATCTGTATGATATTACCAAGCACGCTTTGAAACCAGTCTCTAATCATTTCAATGGCCCCAACCACAGAGGCAAATCTGATTTTTATGTAATCACATAAACAGCTGCCAAACAATGTCATGCTGGTGACAGAAGCCACCTAGTGCTTGAGAACAGCTATATTAAAAAATATGGGATGTTGGAACCACATGGTTTGAACTCACAATTCAGCTACACCTAATATTCCCCTCTTCCACAATCATATTACCTCTGCACTAAGTTCTGTTCCTTTCTCACTTGTAACACATAGTTCAGAACCTCCTCACAGCATCAGATTACAACCCCTCTACCCCAAGTATAATCATCTATTCCTTCTCCCAGCTAGATTACCACTGTATCACTCTCTCCCCTTTCCATGATATCCCCCCCCCACCCCCCATTTATGACCCACCTATCACACATCATAAGTCTCCATTTAAACATTCTCTACACTTCACCATGCGTATTTCTGTACACAGCCTCTTACAAAGTTGCAGCTTCTTACAAGTCACAGCTCTATTCATTTTATTTTTTTCCATTCCTATTTTTAACACAGCATTAATGTGAATACATATTTTATCTCCTTTCTCTATTTCTTCTTTCTGTGTGTTTTTGTACGATTAAGGTTCACACTGAAATATCACAACTGTATGCTCGTTAAGTAATAAAGCTGATCCTACTTTTTTCCTCGTTTATACAACAGAAAGCTGTGAATAACTCTAAGCTCCATCATACCATAATTCTTGTGGATAAATTCTATCATGAAACCATGGATATCTACTGGCCCAGATGGTGCTGGACCAGTCCCATTGACACTGCTGCAGGAGCTGTTGCTGCAAGAGTTTACAGCATTTCTATGGGTGGAAGTGAAGTCATCCTGAGACATGTCCTCTGAGACCACAAGAGCATTGTCCATGAATGAATGCTCCTCCTGTTGCTGTCGTAGTAGCTCCTTCTCTACAGCTTCTGTAATTGTCATATGAACAAACACTCACTGAGTGTAAATGAGATAATATAAATAAAACTAGTCTCTCCATTAATATATAACATATAAAACGAGGTGTTCATTTGGTTTGAATAAAACAACTAAAGTTTTATGGCTACATTAAGACAAAAATATATTCATGTGATACAGTAATACTGTATACATGCCAGTGTGGCTGTATGCTTAATATTGGCTTCTCGTTTAGAAAACACGAATTTATTCACATTAAGGTCTAATTTTTTTTTTAATCTGTTAGGGTTAAAATTAAACAACTCAGCCCTCACAGTCTGTGGCAACTATCTTTAGCAAGGGGTTTTACTCTTTCAGTTATAAGTAATACATGCAATACTGGAATATTACAAGGGTCATACCAAAAGTTATGAGCAAAAATTTTTTAAAAATCAAAATTTATAGATAGAGATAATATAAATGTATCACCTTAATCTGCATCCTTTGCATTTCATGTAGAGGTCACATGATGTCACCATTACGTGTCACGTGACCACGCGGAGCAGAAACAAAATGGTGGGTGCTGAAGTTTCGTTTTGTCAATGTGCTGTTATTGAGTTCCTCGTTAAAGAGGAAATCCCCGCTGCTGAAATTCACCAAAGACTACAACTTGCTTATGAAGATGTGTGTACGGGTGCTAGCAGAATTAGGAGGTGGGTGAAACATTTCAAAGATGGAAACATGAGCATCCAAGATATGCCTCACAGCGGTCGCCCTTGAACTTCCTGCACTGAACGCAACTAGAAAGGGTTGATGACATCATTAAAGAAGACAAGACATGTCACAGTTTCTTAAATCGCTGTAAATCTTGGAATAGGACACAATGCAGTATAGGAAATGACTGAAATACTAGGCTATAGAAAAGTATGTGCCTGCTGGGTCCCACATGAGAGAACGCTCAGAAAGCACTAGTTCTGTGCCATCGGTCAACTGGAACAGAATTCTACCAGGAGGGTATTTTCAAACTTGCAGAGCGATGGGAAAAATGTGTGCAGGGTAAATAGAGATTAGCTGAAAAGTGAAGAAACGCATGCAGATTAAGGTGATACATTTATATTTTCTCCATCTATAAATTCTGATTTTTTACAAATTTTGCTCATGACTTTCAGTATGACCCTCGTAGTAATATAATCCATATGAGTTTTCATTAATAATATTTCAAAAACTACAATGGTTGGAAAAGTTGATAGGTGGACAATGGTGCAGATCAAGACATAAAAATGAAGAACAGGAAGCAATATGTGGCCAGATACAACATTACATGATAAGTCAAAGAATGGTGGAGATACATTGCAAATCAACATTCCCTAAGCAGATGGCACATGATGATGATGACAATGTCGGTGAGTAACTATATATTATGTTTACATAAACTTTCACAATAAGGAGTGAATATAATATGATTTCTTTTCTTAATATGATTTCCTTTCTTCCATTTTTTACCTGTAACATTCTGTATATGTGCTTTGCCATACATATGCTCTCGCTTGTTGTGAAGGTTGCTGAAGTAAACATTGCAGACTTTACAGTGGAGCTCATTTGAATTGTCCTGTTGATAAATGTCATATATAGTTATCCACTGAAAAGATTTATTAAAACTGCACTGGACCACTTCCATACTACAGTTTTCCTTCCTCTATGTTGTAATACCAAAAAAGATGCTCAGAACCAAGCACTGTATAAGAAATATACAAAGGACATCGGGAACAAGTCAGACATGACAAAAACAAATACATAAGGAATTCTTGCAGTAGAATGGAAAGAATGTTAGATGACGGTCTTTGTAAAAATATGTTCTCTGAAGCAAAATTGTTGAAGAACTTCAGGTTGAAAACATCCCTTTTGTGTAATTACTGACAAAACAGAGGAATACACAAACACAAAGACAAGACATCTTGACCAGATGAGAAGAGTGCTGCAAAGATTTGTACTAAGAGGCAAACAGTACAGAAAATAATGACAGTGATGTGAGGATAAATGAAGAACCTGAACCCTCTTTGGAGGAGGTCTAAGACGCCATAAGAATCTTAAAAAGGGAAGAGCCCCTGGTTGCGATGAATTAATAGCTGAAATGATACAAGAAGAAGGAGAAAATAGCATCCGCATTTATCATGCTCTGTGCTGTAAGATCTGGAAAAGCGAAAGTTGGCCTAAGGACTGGAAATGCTCAATTTACATAGCTCTACCCAAGAAGGGTGATCTAAAAATGTGAATGAACTATAGAACTACTGTGTTTATAAGTCATGCAAGCAAGATATTGCTACAAATCATATTAAAAAGGATCGAGGGAAAAACAGAACAAGAACTATATGAAGTACAGGCAGAGGCATCATCATCATTATCATCATGTGCTGTGCTGACTGGCGTTGGCTATTATGCTTCTCCAGAGTATCCGATCCTTCATGCAGGCCATCAGCTCAGTTGGTGATCTCCTCTCACACCATCCCGTCAGACTGTCCAGTATCATTTCTCTTGGTCTTCCTCTTGATTTTCTTCCTTCTATTTTTCCTGTTGTTATAATATTTTCAATGCCCCCTCTTCTCATTGCATGTCCTATGAAAGTATATTGTCTCTCTTATCTTTTTGACAAGGTTTTTTGTCTCTCCAGCTCTTCTCATACATTCTTCATTAGTTATTTTTGCTGTCCAGGGGATTCGCAACATTCTTCTAATAAACCACATTTCTGCTGCTTCCAATGATTTTTGTACAGACTTGCCTGTTGTCCATGATTCACTTCCATATAACAAGATAGGTTCAATATAGCATTTTAGGACTCGTTTTCTAACATTCATTGATAAGGATGTGTTGGCTAATATGTTTCTCATTCTCTGAAATGCAGTCTTTGCTTGGCCTATTCTGTTCCTAATTTCTGTTCTGCATTTCCCATCTGAAGTTATTACTGCTCCAAGGTATTTGAATTTCTGCACCTGCTTTAGAATACTTCCGTTTAATTTTATACTGCATGCTGGTGGATTCTGTTTCTTAGATATAACCATAGTCTCTGTCTTTTTGATGTTCAAAGTAAGGCCTTTCTGTTCACTTTCTTTGGCGACTTTATCCAAGAGATTTTGCAGGTCTTGTTGGTTCTCAGCTATCAGTACTGTGTCGTCAGCATACTGAAGGTTGTTAATATTGTACCCTCCAATTTTTATGCCTGGTTCTGCGTCGATTGTTCTTAGAATATTCTCGCTATACAGAGAAAAAAGGTCTGGAGATAGTACACATCCTTGTCGCACCCCTTGTTTTATAGGTTGATATTTTCCAACTCTATTTTCAACTCGAACTGCTGCTTCTTGCTGCCAGTATAGATGTTTTACAATCCTCAGGTCTTTGTCGTCTATATTGATGTCTTCAAGCATTTTAATAATTTCATTATGTTTCACCTTGTCAAATGCCTTGGTGTAATCAATGAAGCATAAGTAGAGATCTTTCTGTACTTCTAAAGCTCTTTCTGTTGGTGTTCGTAAAGCATAAATGGCATTGTGTGTTCCCTTTCCTTCAACAAATCCAAACTGTTCATCTGCTATTTCCATTTTTATCTTTTTCCTTGTTCTTCTCATAATTATTCTCAGAAGTAGCTTCGTTATGTGACATGAGAGGCTGATAGTCCGGTGGTCGTCACATTCCTTTGCACCTGGTTTCTTTGGTAGTGCTATAAACGTGGATTTAATCAGGTCACTGGGAATATAACCACTGTTGTAAATGTCATTCAGTAACTTGGTTATTATTTTTATTCCTGTCTCCTCTAGTGCCTCTATTTCTTCTATTGTTATATTATCAGGCCCAGTCGCTTTTCCTTTCTTCATGTGTTTGATGGCATCTATGATTTCATCTTCAAGTATTGGCAGTCCATCACAGTTTTCAGTATCTGGTGTTAATTCTGGTCTTTCTCCTCCATATAGCTCACCGATATACTCTGTCCACAATGTCTTCTTTTCCCATTAACATTTTACCTTCTTTCGATTTCAGGCATCCTGTGGTATATTTTGTTTTCCTGCCTGTGAGTTCATTAATTCGTTTGTGTATGTTTTTGCTGTCTTTAATATGAGAGTCCTCTATCTGTCTGCACTGTTCATTTAACCACACTTCTTTTGCTTCTCTGCATTTGCGTCTTATTTCTTTATTTATCTTGTTATATTTTTTCTCGTTATTTTTACTCCTCCTCCTCTTGTCCATCAGTCCTAAGATGTCGTCTGTCATCCATTTATTTTTAAGGGCTTCTTTTTTTGGTGGTATTATCTCCTTAACAGTTTGGTGGATAGAATCTCTTAACATTTCCCATTGTTCATCTATACTATTTATCTTTGCTATTGCATTGTATCTATTTGTTATAATAACTTTGTATTGTTCTCGCAGTTCTTGGTCATTTTTAAGAAGTTCTATATTCAGTTTGATGTGTCTCACTTTTCTGCCTGCTTTCTTTAGTTTTATTCTAACTTTTCCACAGAGTGGATCATGGTCACTATTGCAGTCAGCTCCTGGCATGGTTTTTGTTGTCAGTAATGCATTGCGGAATCGTTTGTTGATTAATATGTAGTCTATCTGGTTAAAAGTCTTTTTGTCTGGACTGCACCATGTTGCCAGTCTTCGAGGATGTTGTTTAAACCAGGTGTTTCCTACAACCATGCTGTGTATTCTTGCCCATTCAATTAATTTATAACCTCTGTCATTCCTCTCCCCCAGTCCATAGTCACCAACGATGTCTGAAGTTCTTCCTTTACCAACTTTGGCATTAAAATCTCCCATGACTATGGTAACTTCATGTGACTTTATGTGTTTTAGTGCTGTCTCTATGTCATTATAAAATAACTGTACATCTTCTTCAGAGCTTTCAGATGTTGGAGCGTACACTTGTATAATATTTATGTTTATTGGTTGTCCTTTCAGTTGGGCTAGCAGGACTCGGTCCGAGATGTTCAAATATCCTACAATTGTCCTTGCCGTTTGTTCATCAAATATAATTCCTACTCCTCATTCATGTTTCTCACTTCCTGAATATATTATTGTATATTTATCTGAGTTTATCTTCCCTGCACCTGTCCATCTAACTTCACTCATTCCTAATATGTTGATCTTCATCCTTTCCATTTCCATCTTTACATTTTCTAATTTTCCAGCCTGGAATAAAGTTCTAACATTCCATGTTGCTATTCTGAACTTGTTAGTTTTGCCACCAGTAGCTTGATGACGATCTGGCCTCACCTGTGGCTCGTGAGCTGCCCAACCAGACGAGGCTGTTCCAGAGGAACATCCAATAACGTCGTTCATGATGAATCGATTATTCTGTTTAAGCATAACTATTTTTGGGAATTACAACAGTGGTTTCCCGTTGCCTTCTGTCGGTTTGTGTACGGACTCTCCGCTAGCCTTTGGACTCCCTGTCCTACCCGCAAGGCAGCGGGAGCAAGAGGTTTTAAGGCGCCTCTGACCCGCCTGGTATTCCCTTCACTGAGCACCTGAGGCACTTTATAGGAGTAGTAGAGCCACCTACTACCCCACCTCGCTCTCTGAGTCTACCGCCAGTTGGTCCGCGCCTGCTTGTTTGGATAACTCCTTATTCACAGGGATCCTCCATATCTGGAGGACTTTCACCATCCACCACCTGTGATGTGCTGGGTTGGGGATGGTCGCCCCAGCTTTACCCAGGGCAGAGGCATAAGAGATCATATATTAAACAAGAGGAACATCACAAAAAAGTGTAGAGTTTAATGTGGATCTATAGACTTGTTTTGCAGACTACTCCAAAGCCTTTGACTGTGTACAACATCAACAGTTACAGTCTAATATGAACAACATGGGTTTTCCCAATCATCTGGTACAGCTCATCGCCAAACTGTACCAAGATCACCAAGCAACAGTGAGGGTAGATGGCAGAACACTGGGTTGGTTTAATGTACAAAAGGGAATAAGACAAGGGTGTATCCTTTCTCCACACTTGTTTAATATCTACACCGAAAACATCATGAGGAATGTACGGGAATAGGAAACAACTAAATTTGACTATTTCAACATCAGAGGCCACTGGATTCCAGAAATTAGATATGCTGATGAAACTGTCCTTCTATCAAACAGCTCAGAAGGACTGCAACAGTTGATTCTCTCAAGAGAACAGTGAAGCTCAGAACCTCTTGTTTAAACACCAACAAAACTAAAGTAATGACAACTGACAAAATGAGAAGCAAACCCAAAATCACATTGGACCATCAAAAGCTTGAAAATGTAAATAAATTAGAATATCCAGGTCCAATGATCACCACTAAAGGTGACTGTGCAGAGGAAATGAAACGAAGAATTGCAGCTGCATCACAGAAACTAGCACGAATGAAGAGTATGTGGCAAGGTACCAACAAGAAAACAAAGTTATGTTTACTAAGAGATTACATATTCCCAGTAGTAACATACGGAAGTGAAATATGAACATTTAACAAATCACTAGAAAAGAGAATAACAGCATTTGAAATGAAATGTTACAGAAGGGCACTTAGAATATCATAGATAGAACAAAAATCAAATAAAAATATACTGATGGTATTAAGTGTCACAGAAAACTGGCTCATTAACACCATAAAAATTAGAAAGCTGAGATACTTCGGCCACATCAAGAGATACAATAGCTTGGAGAGGTAGGCTGATAGTAGAAGGCATAGTGGGTGGCAAAAGAGAAATGGGATGACCTTGCTGCAGATGGACTCAGGACATCATGGAAAGTCTGAATGTGTCACTGCAAGATGCCAGTCAACTGGCACAAGACCATATTGCATTCTGGGAGGCTGTGAGAGGGGCAATGTTCTGGAAAGGACATGTCACATGAATGAATGGTGCAATACTTTCCATCACACAGTAAAATAATAGAACATAGTATTGTATGGTTAGACCACGTAAAAAATCATAGACAAAGCACATTTAGATGTGAGAGATAACTAAGTTGATTAATACATTGTCCTCTCATGGCTAGACGGTTGCTCATCCTTCTGAAGTCTGTGGTTAAAATCCCAGGTTGTCATTTTTCTTTCTCTCTCATCTAAAAGTGCTTTGTCTATTTTTTTTTTTTAGGTCTAACCATACAATGTTGTGTTCTTTTACTTTACTTTGCACAAGTCTCATTTGTAAAAATCTGTATTCTCTATCATGCTGTACCTTGTTCTAATGTTCATTATATTTAAGATTTTACTTTCATTACATTACCTTTGACACAATGTATCACAGATTTTATTTACTTCAATGGATCATAGTCTCTCACTCATCACACTATACAGCAGATTCACTATCAAGTCAATGCATGTTAGTTTGCTATGCTGAAATGGAGGCTCCCTTAATAGAATACGGTACTGTTATCTTTGTTACACATAACAAAAACTTCTTTTTTTTAAAAATCTGATTGCGCCAAAGTCTCCCACTTACTGAATTAATATCACAGACTGCCTCTTGCACTGTTTCCAGCATACTTCATCATATAACATACTCCTTCTGTTGGCCTACACCACTGATTCTTTCACATTTACTCTGCACCATTATGTATTACCTGTTATCCTTCACTACATTCTTCTCTGGCAATTGCTTTATGTCACAACTCGGATATTGTCACAGAAATATGTATCCTCAGCCAACTCCCATAAGTAATTAATGGGCTTTACTCTGGTTAATATCACCCCGCTTATTGACAACAATTGATTAACGTCACAGTATTTTTGCTCGGAGGAGTTAAAGACTTGGGCGAGTCCAAGCTGTAAATATCTCACAAGGCATTATCAAGTTCACGACTCATCAAAGAAGGGGTCAGCTGTTTGATTATCAACTATGTGCCGCATCAGCCTTTTGAACATGTGGGCATCAAAACTCAGGTGGGGTGAATGAAAGGCTTACTACGGCCACTCTTTCACAATTAAAAACTGGCTTCTTCCAGTCATTGTTTCTCTTCTTTATCAAGACGTGGGCAGTGTTAAGTTAGCAATGCGAATTGACAGTTGGTCATTCTTGAGAAGCGTACTGTGAATCATACAGCTGGGAACTTCTCTCTCTAGTTCTTGTTGTGATAGATAACAGCTACTAAACACAAACTTGTTGATCTGGATTAAAGCATTAAAGTTGACATCCTGAAGCAAGATGATGAAAGTTACAGAAAGGATATTGCGGATACATTTGAAATTTATGTTTGAGCTGTATCGAAACTTATTAAAAACTGAGACAAAATAGAACGAGACTTTCAACTGTCATAGACAGCGGCGCTGAGAATAGTACTGACGATGTCAGCAGGTCCATCACAGAGCAGATGCCCACCAAACCTGTTTCTTATGCTCAGTCTGTAAGCGTGTTCAAGACTGTGCGCTCGTTCATTTACAGTATGCCTGATGTGATGCAGGACATTTTTAATGCTGAAGTGGGCGTAAATGACGTTTTTGGTTAACAGACCAATTTTCATTACACAACACATAATCATCATTTTTTTTTTTACTGCTTCTGCTGACAAGTCAGATGCTGCTTGATTTTAGTGTTACCTATACTGTAATTTAATGACTAAGATTTATTGAATTTTGTGATTAATACATTTTGTGTCCAATAATGATAGATTTAGCTGTTTGTTATGTGTTTAATGTAACAAATGTGGGACACACTTTATGCTGCTGCAGTTAAAGTCCCTGTAATGGACCCTGTTTAATGTCAACTCCGTTTAACGTCACCATATTTTGGCGGTCCCGACAATGTGACATTAAGCAGGTTTGACTGGAGTTATGTCTTCTTGAAATTTTAAACCTGTGGTTTATGCTGATGATTTGAAAATCATGCAACACAGACTTGTCTGAAATGCCAACAGGAGGTGGTATAAGACTTTCACAGCTTTTATTATCTCAACCTGATGACCATCGTCTTAATTCTAACGATCACCATCACTGTTCCCTCCAAGCTGCATGGTTGCGCACAGAAAAAATCATACCGTGCACAAAATTTTTGGAGCCGCGCAAAAAAGAAAAATGAAACTGCTACTTTTATTTTCCAGTTTCCAGATGTTACGCAGTGCTATAATTGCAATCAAGAAAGATACAATGGTGGTACATGTTTTTCCTTTACTGTTTCTTTCTTGCTGAGAAATGGCTTTCAGATCGGACGTTTTAACTGGTCTTTTATCATGTAGTTTCGATAGTACTGTAGCAGAATCATGATGAGGCAAGTGAGCACACAGAGAATAGAGGGTAATTTTTAAAAATGGGCAGATGAATTTCCTCTGCATCATGGAAAAAGCAGAATGTCCAGTGAGCAGATCAGATATGCAAATTGATCTTGGTAACTAACACCAGATGGTGTGAAAACCAACATTAGAGCCGTCCTGTTTTTTTTTAACAGCAGTATATTTACAGTGTGTGAGCATATATATATATATATATACACACAATATTTTTTGCACATGAGTTGAACATTTTTGCTCACAGACCGCAAACCCTAGGAGGGAACATTGATCACCATAGCTTGTGATGTAATACCATTACTCTCTTCTGCTGAACTGCTCCAGCTTCTTATATGTCGAACTAAATGAGTCATTTTACTGCTACACTGTATACTATTCTACAGTTTCCTTTATATATTGATGACCATCCTATAATAATGAACCTCCAATCCATTTTCTCGCCAGACTTTTTTTTTTTTCACGAATTAACTCCACCATTCATTCTAATAAATATTCAAATCATCCTTTCACACAACTTACCTCATCGCAGTTCAATATATCTGTGGTTTCACTTATAGGTGCCATGTCCCCCCCTGTAAATATTTCACCAATATCTAAGGCAAATCAACAGGAAAGTGATGAAATGATACAAATAAAAAAAGTTCACTTGTATTTTTTAATGAAAATCAGCCAAGAAACTCTTCATCATGGAGAGATAGTGAAGCTGTTACAGAATTCTCCAAATGGGACACCATTTTTACTTCCATGATTGCAATATCACAGAGTTATGAAATATCAATGAATTATCATATTTATAATCAAATTATTTTCTGCTAGGATGATTTTCTTTAAAAAAAGACAAACAAACTGAAAACTGTGACCAGGAACTGTAATCTTTTCACTCCTGATTGTCAGAGTATGTAGCTAAATGTGATCTCTAACATGAAATAACAATATTCTTGAAAATCTTTACTATTTTATTCTACCACAGTTTCATAACTCAAAACAGTAATGTCCATTTTGTTGTCATCAACATTTCAACAAAAGAAATAAAGAAAGAAAGAAAGAAATAATGGAAGAAAGCAAGAAAGAAAGAAACAAACAAATAAACAAACAACAAAACAAAGCAAGTAAGTCCTTTCTATAATTTTCAACACTTTCATTCAAACAATTTATTCCACACAATATGTATATTCTTTATTCTTTTGAATTAATGTCAAATATTATGATATTAACAGATGTCAATGTCAGTTTATTTTATTAATTTCCCTCAGTACATCTGTATTATACAAAAATAAATATCCCCAAATATGGTCCACAAACAAAAACTTTCATCTATAAATGCTGAAGGCAAGGGTTAATTTTCATTAACTGACCAAAAATTAAAATGTTTTACATCTTACATCCTTCCTGTGCTGTTAAACGTCACTTAGGGCTCACATAGTTGTTTGCCAAGTTTTCCTGTTCTTGGCGAGTCTTTAAACCTCATCAAGGGATTTTATGCCCACTAAACTGGCTTCTCTTAATAATGTCCTCTTTAGAGTTTCAGGTGGTCAACCTATTTTTCTTTGGCCTGTTGTGCTTCACTTGATAGCTTGTTTTGGTATTCTCTGACTGTTTCTTCTCATCACATCGTCTACATATGTCCATCTTCTTTTTCTGATCACCCATGAGACAGGCTGTTGTTTGCTAATTTGTCTTATCTCTGCATTGTTTTTGAATTCGTTCCACTTTATACCAAGTATTTTCCTTAGGTATTTGTTTTCAAAAGAGTCTAATTTCTTGTCTATTTCTTTAGCTGATTTCCAGCTTTCGCATGCATAAATGAGGGTGGATATCACATTTGAATTGAATAATCTTAACTTGGTTTTTGTGCTTATAACTTTTGAATTCCATATGTTCTCAAGATTTTTGAAGGACAATGCTGCTTTTGCATTTCAAATTCTAACTTCCTTCCTGGTGTCACCATCTTGGCCTATGTAGCTGCCAAGGTATGAAATTGGTTTACTTCATCAATAACTGTTCCTTCTACATATATTGTTTCTTCTTGATTAATGAGAAGTTTCATTATTTTTGTTTTGTCTTTGTTAATTTCAAGACCTATTTTGCTAGTCAAGGAAGACAGGGAATCTGTTTTTTCTTGCATCAATTTCACATTGTCACTGATAAGAGTTATGTCATCAGCAAAATCAAGATCCTCTATTTGGGTCCCATGTACCCAATCAATGCCAGTTTTACTAATGTTAAATTCTTAATGTGGTCAAGCTATCAATTAACACCAAAGAGCTTATTTCTTGTGAAGCTAGGCAAAGAATCATGTAATGTGTCTTTCAAGGCTAGATCAAAATAAGCTGTAAAAACTGCATTAATTATGTTAAAAATATTGAACACTTTATAACAGTTATTTCATGAACTACCAATGGCCAATCTAAAATACTGCTAAACTATTGACCTTCAATAAGAATTAACATATGAAAAGTAATGCTTTGGGTTTAGTGGATATTTGAAGAGTGACTACAATAGAGAAATAAATCATTGCAGCTACATAATGCACTATCTTTAAAGGTTATTGTAAAATTTAAAGACTACCTCAAAAGAGCAACTATAAAGACATGCAAACATTACCTCCCCCTGACAACAATATCTTCTTTCTCACAGTTTCTCTATATGTATCTGAAGATCTAAATGCTTTTAGCTCCTCCCTGTAACGCTTCTTATCTGCTTCAGCTGCTGCTAGATATTTCTGTCAGGAAAATCAGAGGACATCAATAAGATTCCTAAGCTGCAAGGTCAATCTCAAACTCTTTTTTTGTACATGGGATGTCAATTAAATGATGCATAAGTTACAAGCAAACTGCCATTTCCTTTCTTATGGCTATTTAGAGTTCCTACTATCTGGTCATGTCTAGCTTAGTTATTTAAAAACCAACATATCAGACACCATTACATTAATAACTGACCATTTACATAGTAAAACAATTATAGATTTTGGTTAATATCTAGGGAATTTTTCGAGACTGAAGTTCTTTACAAAACAAAAAACAAAAAAAAGATGTAAATGAATGCAGACCTCCTTGACCTCAGAGGCCATATTGCTCCATTCTTGACCCAAGATTTTTGTCACCTCAGGAAATGTTATCTCTGGATGGCTGTCCTTAATCTCTTTCCTTCTGTCCATTGCATACAGAACATACCTGACGAGTTTACATGCACATTAACACACCATAACAATTTTAACAACACATCTTCACTGACAGAAAGTTTTGTTTTCTGCATTCATTTACTGTGAACTCGCAAAGTCCCATCACTGTATTTTATGTGAATATCATGTGATTTGTTTGTTTGTTTTTGTTTTTTGACATTTCCTGTTTACTATTATTATTTTTTTGTGTGTGTGACAATCTTCATTTCAGTATTTCTGACATTCTCCATGTTCGTATTTTTTACATTCTCTATTTTCTAAATCTGGCACCTGATCTCACTACCCACGAGACAGTGGGAGAGTATAACATCATGGGTAAGTGGAAAAATTCCAGCACCCAGTTGGATCTGAACACTGGTCAGATGAACAGGCTACCTAATGTAACATGGAAGCAAATTCTGAAGAAAGAAACAAGACGTACAACACAAGGATGCTAAGAATCAAAGAATCATTAACAAAATTAAGTGAAGACGTCTTGCAGGAAGTCAAAAAATGCTCATCTAACATGCTTGTAGTAAAAGCATTTTATACCTTCCTGTGACAATGGGAAAAAAATCAATGAAAACAGGGATAATTTTAAAGTAACAGAAGATATAAGACAGTCAAGAAAAAGGGGTCAGCAAAAGACAAAAGAAAAATCTGTTTAAAGGTTATTATAACAGAATATACCAACTAAAAGGACACCAACAAAAAATATAAATAAATAATGAACAAATCCTTTACATCCAAATCAAAGTGGATGGGAAAAACAAAGCTATATAAATTTTACACTGTTTCATTACTACTAGTTGATTTAACAAAGTTAATGAAGCAAAATGTGAACAACAGAAATGTACTGAGAGTAGATGACAAGCTAGTGAAGGAGGTCAATGAATTTATATATCTTGGTAGTAGAGTAGTAGAAGATGGAGACACCACACATCAACAACAGACTTACCAGAGCAAACCAGATTTTTGCAGTGCTGCAGACTATATGGAAATCTAAAAAACTAAGCACAAAGATGAAAATCAGGATATTTAAGAGTAATGTTCTAAGTGTACTACTCTATGGAAGTGAATGCTATAAAATCACCCAAAACCATAGTAAACAAGCTGAATTCTTTCCAGACTAAATGTTTACAAAGAATTAGAAGAATATTTTGGTCAGACACCATAAGAAATAACATTCTGCTGGGAGAAATGCAGAAGCCATTGACAGCAATTATTGAGGAAAGACACTGGCGATGGTTAGGACATGTGCTCCGGATGACTGATGACTCACTACCAAAAATAGCACTAAGATGGACAATAAAGGGAAACAGAAGTAAGGGTAGACCAAAGGAGACATGGAGAAGAACAGAGAGGATGGTGAGCAATAGAGGGCTCACTTGGGCAGGAGTGGAAAAACAGGCACAGGACAGGCACTTGTGGAAAACCTTTGTGGAAGCCCCATATGCCCTGGGCACTTAAATTTCAGAGAGAGAGAGAGAGAGAGAGAGAGAGAGAGAAAGAGAGAGAGTTGATTTAAGTCTTAACACTTCCATTATGCACTCACAAAGAAAGAAAAGGCTTTTATATCAAAGCTATCAGAAAAGAGATAAGGGTTTTTGTACAGTTTTTATTTCTATTTCCAGACTCCGTGAACGCAAACAGCCAAAAGACAACAAACACTTACCCAGTTACTGGTGCTCTAGGCCCTGTTACAGCTGGTTTGTTTTTCCGCTTCCTTCCTTTAGGCCAACCACCTTTTCTTTTCTGAAATAGAATAACTGAAATAATTAAAAAGCAGTGACAAAAGAAGTGTGCATATGTGTGTCAGTGGAAGTAACGCCACCTTGTGTTTCTTTATCTTTTTTTTTGTTCTGTTTCACTCCTTAATTTTGTTTAAAAAAAAAAGTGTACATACTGTGGTGACACCCACTTCTCTGGTCTCATCTGACAGTGTTTGGTCAGGTAAGTCAGCTGACATGACATTCTTTATTTGTATACTTCTTGGGTCATCCTGAAAATGACAAAAAAGGTAGACTACAATTCAATGGTCAACAATAATAGTATACTTACATTTTAAGAAACTGCTTACACATTTTCTTCCTAAAATTAATGCTGGCCTGAACTTTGTTACATAATGCTTCAAGATTTCCCTGCAGATGGGAATGATCACTATAAGGATTTTACAGACTCTGAAAGCAGCATGCTGGAGCAGTTGACTCATTTGTATAACAATAATGATATTTTACATCAGTAGTTCCCAACCTTTTCTCTTGCTGCTTTCTCGTGCAATTCACAGTGGTTCTCCTACACTCCCGTGCTACTTTGTATGAACTTAAAACTTCAGATTATTCATTGTTTGAGAAATTACGGGCTTGGGGTATTTGTAATGTGCAGAAAAATAATAATTTTAAAATCTATACTTGCTAGGAGGACTCCTGCATGAGCTTTTGAAGATGCTAATTATTTTGATCACTAAGATGTTGTGAACCAGGCTACGAGATTAAAAAAAAAAAATGTTTCTCAGTTTTGAAAAGAAACACTACCAATTTACCATGTATTTTGTACCACCATGTCATGAAAACATGTATCAACACAGCAAAGTACAAGAGCACAGTATGTGAAAGTAGCTTGGAAAGACTGTGGAAAAAGCACATAAGACATGAGATAGAGAGAAAACTCATAGTACAGTGACTGAGAATCAAAATCAGACTGCACTGGGTCCAGCAACTGTCTGACCATGATTCATATGGCTGAGTGCACTCTTGTGACTAGACAGCTGTTCATTTTATTTGATTCTCAATCACTCCTTAGTGATTTTTCCTTTCACATACATCCATATGCTCTGTCTACTTTTCTTCTAGGTTATTCATACCTACTTTATCTGCTAAACTTCTAAGAATAAACTTCATCATTTCCAACTGTTGATTACCAACATAATGGGCAGTATTACCTGAAGTTGAGATGTTATCCCTTCTGTGTCATCATGTGACTGTGACTGGACATCTCCACCCTCTGTATCATTGGACACCTCCCCTCCATAAACAGTCGCTGCATCAACATCCACAGTTGAGTCACAGGCACTAAAGAGTGACACTGGAGAAAACAGAAAAATGTTTTCTTCTTCTGCTGCATATGTCCTCAAAAGCTGTTTGTTGCATTTTGTTACATTTCACCTAGGCTCCAAGATCTGTGCCTTTCTGCCTGAGACATTGATCTTCAGCATTGTTTATTTTTTAGGACCAGGTCTGCTTTCCAAATATGATTCCAATTCACTTGGAGGGGTTAGAGCCAGTCTCTAGGTATACCATATGGAGATACAATAGGGTCTTGTCAGCTATGGCTAGTAGACTATAATGCAAACAGTCAGTTATCTTGTTCAGCTTTAGTACTGCTTTTTCTACCCCTGAAAAATATGCTTTAATAGCTTCCATAAAACATCACATGCAGGGTAGTCTTATTTAAAATCTTGCACTGGTTTGTTGGTCATTTAAATTCAGTCTAACACAAGATTTTAGGACCACCCTGTATAACTTATTTAGCACAAGCATGCTTGTTCCCATGTCATATAATAAGTCACAAAATTCTTGTAAAAGAAACGATTGTCTAAAATACATTTGCATGGAATTTTAACACAAAACAGCTCCTGGAACGCCATCAGGGCTTATGTTATGGTATCTCAGAAAAGTTTTTCAAATGCCTGTTATTATGTCCCTTCTACATGAAGTCACCATCAACACACTCAGATTCAACAGGCATCCTGTAAGTCCATTTTCAGAATTCATTTTGTGAGAATAATACTTTTCTGTTTCATTTACTGCTGGTGCCTCTTGTAACAATGTGATATTCCTCAGCCTTGTTATTTATTTTGAATCTTCACTACACCATGCAGAAATAAAACACTTATAGTGGCCATAATCCTGATGGAAAAAGCTGCTCCATATGCATCACAAAAGATGACTGTTTCACTATGATCATTACCCTATGGGTCAATTTGAATAACTGTTCCTAGAAGCACCACAAAGAAGTGGTATATGAGCTCTGAATCACTGGCTCTAATAACTGTCATCCTACTATCATTGTGGTTCCTAGAGAGAGTGCTGGGAAGATCTATAGGAATGATGTGGGTAAGGGAAGCAACAGGGAACATCAAAACAGTTAAGGTGAAAACAGCTTTTGGGGATGTTAGAAATATGGCTTGATGCTAGAAATATGCCTCTGGGTGCTGAAAAACACACTGAAACAGAAGAATAAAACTTTTTATGTGTTTTGTGTTTTTTAAAAAAAAGTTTCAATCTAAAAAGAAGCACTGACCAGGAATACAAGAAAGCAGCTGTCGTGAAGAATCACCTGGAGAACTGTCATCACCATAAGATATTCCGCCCATACTCTCAGGTACCGTTAACATGAGACTGCCAAAATAAAATAAATAATACATGTGAATGCTAACCAGAAATAATGAATAAATCTTGTGGACAATTTAAATTTCCATTGTATAAATTGTAAACAAAACTGCATCACTTTTGCACTGTTCACTAAAGTACTCCACCACTTTTGCACTGTTCACTAAAGTACTCCACTACTTTTGCACTGTTCACTAAAGTACTTTGTCTTAACTCTTTCACTTCAGAACAACAATGCCAGTGTTGTTAGATCCTGCACGACAATGAGGATCAATGCTCAGAGAGATATTTAGGCAAAGTCTAGATAAAATGAAAACTAGCACATGTTTTTAATTATACAGCAACTTTTTTCCAGTTTTTCTCTACCAAAATCTCTCATCATAATGTATTATAGCAGAGCACAGAAATGAATTCAGAAGTGAATGAGTTAACCATATTTAAAATATATGCAACTGAAAGCTTCCAATGAATGGAAGCTGAGAGTGGGAATCCATACTGTCCAAAGCGCAGGATAAAACCCTTTAATATTTTAAAATAACAACAAACAACAAACAGCCACTTTCATTATACAAATACAGATTACTCTTGTTCTTCGTAATGTATGAGAATTCCTGAATTTGACTATTTTGCTAAATGATGATAATATTCTTGGTGACAATAGCTGCTGTGACTTTCCTCATTTCTTGGGTATATATGAGAATACAGAACAAAGCACTTGCAAGACAAGCTTCGCTGGTAGGACAGAACAATAGCTAGGTGGTTCATTAATCTATTATTGTCCAGGGTTCTGGTCCCAGTCATTCTCATAACACTTTTTTTTCTCTCACGTCTTAAGTGCCTGTTCTATACATTTTCCAAGGTACTACTTGGAGCCTAGTTGTGCTCCTCTCTCACTTTGCAGTAACATATTAAGAATCACATCAACCCCAGTCTGATTAGTCAGGATGTTGCCACACAGCCTTTTCCCAGTCTGATTAGTCAGGATGTTGCCACACAGCCTGTTCCCAGTCTGATTAGTCAGGATGTTGCCACATAGCCTGTTCCCAGTCTGATTAGTCAGGATGTTGCCACACAGCCTGTTCTCAGTCTGATTAGTCAGGATGTTGCCACACAGCCTGTTCCCAGTCTGATTAGTCAGGATGTTACAACACAGCCTGTTCCCAGTCTGATTAGTCAGGATGTTGCCACACAGCCTGTTCCCAGTCTGATTAGTCAGGATGTTGCCACACAGCCTGTTCCCAGTCTGATTAGTCAGGATGTTGCCACACAGCCTGTTCCCAGTCTGATTAGTCAGGATGTTGCCACACAGCCTGTTCCCAGTCTGATTAGTCAGGATGTTGCCACACAGCCTGTTCCCAGTCTGATTAGTCAGGATGTTGCCACACAGCCTGTTCCCAGTCAGCACTGCATGGAAGTTATATAGGGAACATTTTGCCAGCTTTAGGAACAGAACTATTTTCTCTGCTCTCAACACATCTACTTTAATAAGGAGGACAAAAAAATAAATACTTTTCTGAGTTATCACTCACTCTTCTCTCTCTCATTAACTAAAAAAAAGATTTATCAGGCATATCTATGCACCAACAATCCTTAAACATTATCGCATCCAGTTTTCCTTTATTGAAATAATAAAATAGCAACAACCAAACAAACAAAAAAAAACTTGTGAAACAAATCTACAACATTTTCTAATATAAAAAAAAATACCTATAAGATTTCAGTAATGAATCCTTGACATACCCTCTTGGAGTTTCCATTAGCACTGCATTCTCAGGTATAAAAGCAGAATTAAGGGTTATTTCCCCATCTTTCTCCATAATTGCACTAGGGACATCAGCGACTAGAGACGGAATGGCAATAATGCCTCTGCCACAATCATCTGATGAGAGCTCTCCCATCATACCATCAGGCCCATGCACAAAATCAGTTGTAAGAACATGCAGCCCAACCACATCTGCAGACTCATCAACACTGTTGTTTGTTAGAGATAAGTCAGCAGAAGACACAGTCAGCAAGTCACTGTCCATACTGACTATGGATTTCTTGAAAGAATAATAAAGACACTACAGGTTATAATATTAAAATATTTGATCACAAAGTTAAGCAAATGCTAATTTAACTAAAGATCTGAGCAGAATTCTACAGACGTAACATCTGCTCTGGAAAAAAAAGATGATGATCAATGTTCCCTCTAAGCTGTGCAGCAGTTCACATAAAAAAAAAATTATGCATGAACTTATACAAACCATGCAAAAAAAATTTTTTAAATGCTTTTTTTTTTTCAGTTATGTTACCCTGTGCTATGCTGGTGCTGAGAAAAATATGATTTCTGATTTTTTCTCTATGAAAATTTTAAAAACTATATTCTGTAACTTTGATCTTACAAAATAGTTGTACATATATTTCTTTTTTGAGAATATATTATACAACCATACACGGGTAGCAGATTGTTGAAGATTGTGCCACAAACTACAAAATCTTAGAGAGAACACTTACGACATCATCACACAAAAGTTTATCAAAATGTTATCTGAAATTCACATAGCGCTCCCAGTAGCAGACAGTTCATTTATGTAGTTACTTTCCACAGATTTATAGCAGTGACGTGGGTTATGTGTCTACGCACGCCTATGAACATTTATTCTTCATATTTATACTACATGTTCCTATAAGAAGTGAAGTTCACTGACATAACAACTCCCAAGTTCAGTTGGGAAAGACATAAAAACTTCTGCAATCAGTCACATTTGAAAATGGAAAACAGCTTTTAACCGTTGACTCCATCATTTTTTTTTGCTTGTTTCATATCTGGTAACTAGCTGTAATTAATACAGAACTCATTATGTTTTTATTTTTTTTAAATTAATAGCCAGTATCAATCTTCAGTGCTTCTAAAGCAGTGCAGGCCAACCACAAGGATTGTTACCTGAGCTCTGCTTCAAAGTCAACCTAGCACAAAAATTCTTAACTGGAAGCACCATGGACCCCTTCCTCTTCTTAGATTTGTTGTTAGATTTTTAGAGTATCAATGGAATTCAATAGGATTAAAAAACAAACTTTACTGCCATTAAAACTGTATGCATTTAGCACACTTTCTGTGAGGATATCTGTAAGTTTTTTCAAAATTTTTCAAAATCACTCCATGATAATAAGAGATTAAGAATACTTGATCCATCCAGTTATGTCTTGGGTAGGGATAGTAAAAAAAAAAAAAAAACAAAATGGATCCTCAACGCTTAAGAAGGACGTTCATGGCTAATAATAAGCATTACCAATAAAAACAGAGAAACAATGAAAAACATATTTAAAAACAAATAATACTCAACCAGTCACCCTGGAGGTATATAACATGAGCCCATATAATTATTCAGTATTTATTTCCATTACTTACAAGTGAGTAAAAGTGCAAAAATATGTCATCTTAAAGGTACACAATTTATAACATAAAATAAATGTGCAATTTAAAAAAGAATGAAAAGAGAAAAAAAAGCAGTAAAATTGATAGAAACCAGAAATGCAACTCAGATTTTGCATAATAAAAACTACTGTTATTAATTACAGGTATATAACTTTAAATATTTTATAAGCAATGTCACGAAGAGTTAGGAGTAATAGATATGCATGAATATAACCCACATACACAAATGCACCTTTGAATTCTTGTAAAGTTCATTGTGAACTTACTGATGGATCTGGTATAAGAGAAAATGTTGTGATCTAAGCAAACAGTACTAATGATCTGCAAAATAAAGACATGAAATGGGATGAGGAGTTGGCTATGGCAGCATTTTTTACTTGCAGAAGTGGAGTACTGAAGTTGCTTCTCATCAAATGTCAATAGCCATGGTGGTCGATCCCAAACCAGGGTTGGACAAATTGAATAATCACAGCAGTCTGTTACCACAGAGTGGAATCTAGATTGGATCTTGGTCTGCTCTGGCTCGTTGACCATAAAGCTAATGTCGGTATGAATCCAATAATCGACAACTCCAAAGTAAACATTTTACGTGAAACATGAAATATACAAGCAAAAGAACGCTAAAGAAAAACAAATCCTTTTAGACTGAAGCAGTTATCTTCAGGCTCTTCAATGGAGATCCATAATGAATGTTTTTATCTATGTTTAACAAAGTAAAAGCACATAATTAAAGAATTCCAGAACAAGCTGTTCTAAGGTTTAGCTGTAGATTAGGCAAACCAACCTCTAACATCGACTTGTACTTTACTAGGAAGTACATGAGAAATGCTAGTTATTTCCCTTATCGGAGCTCTTTGGCATAAAATGTTCACTAAACGCAAAAAGTAATGAATGTTTACAAATAATTGTACTGATTTTTATTTATTTATTTTGTTTGCCTGCTTACAATAAATGATAACGTTTTACGCTGAATTCTTTTTTCCCCGATTTTAAGAGTTCACCTACGTTGTAGATGGCCTAATTTCATTTCTTTCACTGGTAACCGTGTGTGCAGAGGAATCGAGTGTATCCTGAAGGTAGATTTTCTGCGTCTTTCTAGTGTAGTGTTCACCCTCCGCCCAACCATATACTATTATGCTGAGTACCCAGTCCTACAGCTGAGTCGACTGGAGAACACCGACAGCAAGTCATGGACTTACAACCTTCCAGCAAAGGCAGCATGTCAGTAACAACTAGCTTTTTCGTTACTGCACTGATTGCTTATTTCATTTTTAGAAGAATATTTTTTAAACACATTTGTTACCACATACGACTAGAATTGCTAGAATTGTTTTGAAGTTAGCAGAGCGCCTCCTCTCCTCGTTACACGCCCAAGTGTACAATATTTTAATACTTATTATTAATAATTAAACCTAATAATTTTGTCGCCTGATAATAATACTGAAGTTATAATTATTACTTCGCTTGTTTTTTGCTTTAAAAAAACGCTTGGGATTGAAATCATGGAGCCATCAGAAATCTGGAGAAAGGTTTCAAGTCAACAATAATGTCGTGCATTTGAGACGAAGTAATTTGGTTCGTGTTAAACATGAAAGAAGTCAATCCCCGGATAAAAGAACTATGCACAATCATCAGATGTTCCCAATGTGTTAAAGATTACTTTTCACATCTGGGGTAAAACATCGATTGTCAGCCTTTTTTTTTTTCAAAATGTTACGAAAATATCGGCCAGACACTGGTCAGTTTTTGAGGGGGAGATATCATTACCAAACCTTTTCAGAATCCCCCCCCCCCCACCTACATATAGTCCTCGCTTTGCGACTGAATTTCGTTCTGATCGCTGCTTTAAATCATAAAAATAAACTAGAATGATCATATAATGTGTACACACACGTTAAAATATATAATTTTACATTAAACAAGTTATGTATGCTCTAAAAATAACACTAATTTTATAATAGACATGACGACTACAGTAAAACTGTTTCTAGTAAAAAGATATAGACAGAGGCATATGGTTCAGTTTTACACAAACACACACACAAGGTATATATATATATATATGAAGAGTGAGGAAAGTGAGCAAGAAGGAAAGTTAGATTAGTTACGTATAAATGAAAAACACAAAACAATAAAAACAACACAACAGTAATTAAAAATACACACACGGAAAACAGATGAACAATTAAATACTTGGCTTTTAAAAAAATCGTCCTTGTAAGAAAGATGGGCACATAAAGCATATGCTCTCTAAGAAACGTCGAAAAGCAGTGGCTAACTGTACTGTGATTGGACAGTGTATGTTTTTTCACTGATTCTTACATCCTTCCCGTGCCGCTAAACGTCACATAGGGCCCGCGTGGTAGTTCGCCAAGATTTTCTGTCTTCGGCGAGTTTTTCAATCTCATCAAGGGATGTTATGCCCACTTTATGTAGAAGTATTTCTTCGCGGATGATATATTACTTATTGTGCCAACACGGCATTAACTATAGGCGTATGCCTCTGGTGCAGTACACAGAGAGTCAGAGATATTCAAATGTATTAGAAAGACTTACATGTTGTTTTTGCCTGTAAGAGTTGGTAACACTACTTTACCAAAAAGGCAAACTTGTCACTATAGTATACCCCAAGTGACACAACAACAATGCCAGGTTTGCAACTGCCATATCAAAAACAACAATGTCACGTAATGAAAACTTGCACAGGACTCCCACTCACTCAACAAGATTAACAGAAGAAGTTCCAACCACTCAAGAACTCCAGCTAAATTTAGCGTTGACAAGTTTTAATGATTGAGAAAATGAGCATTGAACTGATGAGTGATGTGATGAAGCCAAATGGCTTGAAAACTGCTGCCACATGGCAGAGACCGGAAAAACATACAACAGAACTTCCCGGGCACGAAGTCAGTGCTATGGGGAAGTGAATTTAACAACCGAGCAGTATGAATTATTACAATGATGAGTATTACAAACAAACTTCTACTTACAATATTACAGAATTCCAAACAACGTACACAACTACACATCTTCCAACAGATGAATCACTACATCACATTTTCAGTCCTAACAAGGACAATACTACAAAACTATCTACATTCTACACTAGGCAAAAGTTTGCTCTAAAATAGACAACTGTTACTGCAACAAAATTAAGGCATGCCTAAAACTCACTACCAAGTTCTACTGTAAAAATGACTTCTTGATCTAATCTCATAATGATAATTCTTGGCCAGCTCTGCCTCTTTTATATGACTGGAATTTTCCCAGCCCCAATCTAGAAACTTATGTCTGGACAAGTCTCGCCTCCACGTGACGTCTGTCTGCTACCTTGAGTAATAAAGTGTCAAAACTAACCTTGAGTAAAAAAAAATTTCCGAGTTTAAATATTTTGTTACTAGATATAACTATTCTAGACAGCTCACAATGTCTCATGAAACTAACATGCCGTAGGCCTAAATTTTCTGTACTAACTTTAGCCTGTCTAGACATTATTTTTAAAAAAAATACTTCTCCTTTCGACTGGTTATGTTCACCTAGACATTACACTTTTTGACACTTCACGACTTTCCTAACTATCACGTGAGATCTACCAGACGTAAAAGTCAAGTGGTGTGAGTACAATTGTTTACATTACGTAAAGAGGTGAATTAAAGCGGGACTTAACTCTATCAACTCTACAATCAATTCGATTTACTTCCCTTGACACATCTAAGGGCTTTAAAAACTAAGTCTAAGAACTAAATCTATTTTTGATTATGTTCCTTCGATAGTAAAAATTTCTATACTAACAAATGCAGTATTTAAAAATACTGCCACATTTAGATTTTCACGTGGTAGACCTCTTTTTCTTCGGCCTGTTGTGCTCAACTTGATAGCTTGTTTGGGGGATTCTCTGGTTGTTTTTTCTCATCACATAACCGAAATATGTCCATCTTCTGTTTTTGATCACCCATGAGACAAGCTGTTGTTTGCTCATCTGTCTTATCTCTGCCTTGTTATTGAATTCATTCCACTTTATACTAAGTATTTTCCTTAGGCATTTGTTTTTGAAAGAGTCTAATTTCTTGTCTGTCTTTAGTTGTTTTACAGCTTTCACATGCATAAATGAGGATGGATATTATATTTGAAATGAATAATCTTGATTTTTGTGCTTATAACTTTTGAATGCCATGTGTTCTCGAGATTCCTGAAGGTCAATGCTGCTTTTGCAATTCAAATTCTAACTTCCTTTCTGGTGTCACTGTGAACGATCACTCGAGTCTCAAGGGTGTGTACGGCCTTGGGCGAAGCGTCATCGTTCACATGATCTGGGGGTGGAATGATCTATATACATTTCGAGGAAAGCGTGGGCAGGGATGGCAGTTAGTTAGAGGCAGTGTCGGGGCAGGGTCTTGTTCATATTGTGCTTATGATGTGATGGAAAATTTATCCCTAGCCGACCTCATACTGTGATCATGTCTTGTGTAGTATGCTGTGATGTGCATTTATGTAATTCACATATTGATCTGGAGATTCTGTATGATTCATGGTGACGATCGTTATATTGGATGGGCATATATCTGATTCCATAATATCCCCTCACTCTATGTATATTCTATATGCTGTTATGTGTTATGAGGAGACCTGTAACATGGCAGCTGCAGGAAGAAGTGCATTGGCACATTGGAATTCGAGGAGATACGGAGGTGTGTCACAGCAACGACAGCTGTGTGATTTCAGTGCATTAGCACAATTGGAATTCGTGGAGATTAGGGAGGTGGGCCATGGCACTGGTAGCTGCACGGAGAAGTGCATTGGCACATATATTATGATTCGTGGATATATGAAGAAATTGCATTGGCATAGTGATTCGTGGATATATAGAGGTGTACTGTGGCTGCAGTGGCCGCGTTGGATATAAGTGTGATAGCACAATTAGATTTATGGTGTGTCTGAATGGCAAAGTTGTTAGTGCACTGATCTCTCATAGCGAAGATTGCGGGTTCGAATCTGGCCAGAGACACCCCAGCCACCTAGCTGTAGAAATGGGTACCCGACTTCTTCTGGAGTTGGGGAAGGAAAGGCGGGCAGGCGTGATACTGACTATATCACCCTCTAGTGTTCTGACAGGTGAAGGAAAATATGGGCACTAACACCATATCCCTATGTGCCTCTAAGGCATGAGAGGATTACCTTTACCTTTTTTTTAATTGTGGGGCCAGGAGAGCCACGGGTCCATCAGTCTTAGTTAATGCTCACATGATAAGTAATCTATTATATTGATATCATGCCTTGTTACCATTATGATTGACATATGTTGTATGTCCTGTAGATGTAGTGTCAGTTGTTGTGTACTACTATAGGTGTAGTGAAGATTAATAAATTGTTGTATATTTAATATGCTGACTTGGTAATTTGTATTGCATGTTGATGTAATGTGTTTGGATTAATGTAGAATGATGCATCACTGACATACAGTATACTTAGGAGAGGTGAACATGGGTTGGCGGTTATGAGAGGGAAGCTAGATCTTGGTCACGCAGTACAGTAGTACATTGCCAAGGGGACTATTGGAACGGCTGGATAACTATTCCTCCCCAATTATCTATAAAAATGTAACTTATGCACCAGCAAAGTTTTACATCACCGTCCTGGTGACGGGACCCATTGTACGAAGGTTACTGACACAGACAAGTAGATGGATGGTGTGCATGTCTTCAGGATTAATATTTTATCTTATAAATAAGTGACAATTTTACTTTCAAGGCCAGAGTTATGTAACTGCGTATTATAATCGCGGATTCCAGTCTCCATTTCATATGGGGCTATTTACTGATCATATAATCTTTCCTTTTTTCTACCTTAACGCACGTCAGAAGCCAAGAGTTTCTTTTAAATTGTTTAATTAAGTGACATGAGCAGACATCCGTAGACATAAATTTTCCGTCAAAATTCATTGGATAAGATTTTATTCCAGTTACTAATGTATTTAGCTCTTTAGTCATTGATTCGCATTGGGAAAGTGGGATAAACTGGTTAAGAATTAAAGTATTATGAAAATTAATTATTAAAAAAACACATTTTCATTTATTATTGATCACTCACTTGTGGATCAGCCCAACATTATCTTAGGAAAAGGATTCAAAATGAATTGATTAGTTACAGACTGTACTCCAAGTGTGAGTCATATTGAACAATTACTATCTGCAAGAGCCATATCAATGTTTGTGAGTATTTTCTAGGTTTCATTTCTGTAGAGGACACTACAGGCTCAATTACTTTACCATTCTAGTATCATGGCCAGCCGCGAGTTGCGTGAAGAGCCTCGTGTGACCCCATGTTTTCCAAATCAACCAGTCAGGCTCCAGTTGACTGTATGATTGCCTTGAGTCAACGTGGGTCTTACCACGACTATGGGTTATGAGCCTCTGGTCAATCGGGTTGACAGGAGTGCTGTTGGGGACAGGCGAATGAATGAATGGCTCAGGTGCAGACCAGCCGTGCACTGGATGACACATAGTCACAACTTCTGCCTAAGACCACTTCATACGGCTGCGTCACCTAAGGAATCAATTTGCATCTGCGTCCTCAACAGTCTAGTCAATGACAGCAGCTCGTCGAATTTCAGATCAAACGTTTAGAAACCGGCTGCACAACACTGATCTTTGGTCCTGTTCTTACGGACCGGCATCGCCAGAACCAACTGCAGTGGGTGAACCAGCATCGTCAATGGACCGTTGCGAATGACTGGAGAAGGTTTTGGTTTAGTGATGAATCATTCTTTCTGTTCCAGCGACACGATAGACGGAGAAGAGTTCACCGCAGAATCCATGAGCTCTACGCCAAGAACTGCGTGGATGAGGCTCTTCCACATGGTAGTGGAGGTGTACTGGTGTGGGGGTGGCGATCAGCTTCATGGGAAGAAGTGACCTGGTGCAAATTGAAGGAGGTCTGAATGCCCAACGAAACGTCGCTGAAATTTTTCGTCTCAAGTGCTTCCACTTCTGGCTGCACCAGGGTCGATTTTTCAGCAGGACAACAACGTCCAGACCATTCCGTGCCCATCCATGTCATCGGACATGAACCCAATAGAACACTTATGGGATAAACTCAACAGACAAGTCCGTCAGTGACAGTTGTCTCTTGCACTGCGGGAAGAGTGGGCAGCCATCCCACAACAACAGATCAAACGGCTAATCGGATCCATGTCAAGGAGATGTCGTTCTCTGATACAGGCCAGAGGAGGCCATACACCTTACTGAAACTGAGGTCTCAGTCGCAAAGAATAAAAGTCCAAACCAAATTTAATGAACATCATTTCATTTTTAAAGTCTGAAAGTTTCTTCATGCCAAAATTGAAACATTAATTCCGTAAAACAAAACGTTGATATAAGTTTGAAATTTGGTGTCCTTTACGATTACAATAGTGTTACGTTGTTTGTTTGTTTGTTTGTTGAACATTATATAGATTGTTGTTATTCTAAAATTAACGGCCGGACATGTTAAAGCGTAGTTAATATAACCGGTTTTAAAATATTAAATATCAATTTCCTAAATGTTTGGGGGGGGGGGGGGGGCAAGGTATGGTGCTGCACGGGGAGGCAAAATTCCCATGGCTGGCCCTGAGTGTCTGTTCCCGTCCCATCCTCCCCCACCCCCTTTCCATCCATGCTCTTTTCCTGAACGCAGGCTTGAGAGGAAATATTTGTGTTCAAGATTTGTTCATGAGTTTGGAGGCTAGTTTGGCATGTGCAGAGCTTTTTTCAGACATAGTTATTTTTATTCATAGTACTTCTGTTGAGTCAGATGTGTCTCTGTGAGAATGTGATAATTTTCAGTGTCCTGTTTACTCTGATGCAACGATAGCAGTGTGTCAGCACACAGTGTCATTTGTCTTGCCTTACAGAAGACATTCTGCATGTCGTCAGAGGCAGTTCTCTTTCATGAAAGCATCAGGAATCACCCCCCCCCTTTTTTACGCAGTGTAGCGGAATCAAGTTAAAATCCCCACTCCTAGTCATGTAAGGCAATTAGCTATCATGGCCGGAATCAAGTTAAAATCCCCACTCCTAGTCATGTAAGGCAATTAGCTATCATGGCCGGAATCAAGTTAAAATCCCCACTCCTAGTCATGTAAGGCAATTAGCTATCATGGCCGGAATCAAGTTAAAATCCCCACTCCTAGTCATGTAAGGCAATTAGCTATCATGGCCGGAATCAAGTTAAAATCCCCACTCCTAGTCATGTAAGGCAATTAGCTATCATGGCCGGAATCAAGTTAAAATCCCCACTCCTAGTCATGTAAGGCAATTAGCTATCATGGCCGGAATCAAGTTAAAATCCCCACTCCTAGTCATGTAAGGCAATTAGCTATCATGGCCGGAATCAAGTTAAAATCCCCACTCCTAGTCATGTAAGGCAATTAGCTATCATGGCCGGAATCAAGTTAAAATCCTCACTCCTCGTCGTGTAAGACAACTAGCTATCATCGCCGGAATCAAGTTAAAATCCTCACTCCTCGTCGTGTAAGGCAACTAGCTATCATGGCCGGAATCAAGTTAAAATCCCCACTCCTCGTCGTGTAAGGCAACTAGCTATCATGGCCGGAATCAAGTTAAAATCCCCACTCCTCGTCATGTAAGGCAACTAGCTATCATGGCCGGAATCAAGTTAAAATCCCCACTTCTAGTCATGTAAGGCAACTAGCTATCATGGCCGGAATCAAGTTAAAATCCCCACTCCTCGTCATGTAAGGCAACTAGCTATCATGGCCGGAATCAAGTTAAAATCTCCACTCCTCGTCATGTAAGGCAACTGGCTATCATGGCCGGAATCAAGTTAAAATCTCCACTCCTCGTCGTGTAAGGCAACTAGCTATCATGGCCTCACTCTTGCGTTCATCTTAACAGTACTTCTCGCGTGATCGTTAGTCCTCTCTCTGTTACTGGATTCCGAAGTAGATAAGAGAGGTGAAATCACATTATCATTATGATCTGTGAACAGTGGCTGAGAAACACTCTAATATTACCCCTAGGATACTTTTCCAGGGATGTTGCCGTATCCATCATGACTAACAGGGTAAAGAAAGATGTGTGTCCGAGTCTCGTGGATTTTAAAAAATTTTTGTAATGTCATATTAGCCAACACATCCTTATCAATGAATGTTAGAAAACGAGTCCTAAAATGCTATATTGAACCTATCTTGTTATATGGAAGTGAATCATGGACAATAGGCAAGTCTGCACAAAAATCATTGCAAGCAGCAGAAATGTGGTTTATTAGAAGAATGTTGCGAATCCCCTGGACAACAATAATAACTAAAGAAGAATGTATGAGAAGAGCTGGAGAGACCCCCCAAAAAAAAACCTTGTAAAAAAAGATAAGAGAGAGACAATGTACTTTCATAGTACATGCAATGAGAAGATGGGGCATTGAAAATATTATAACAACAGGAAAAATAGGAGGAAGAAGATCAAGAGGAAGACCAAGAGAAATGATATTGGACAGTCTGACGAGATGGTGTGAGAGGAGATGACCAACTGAGCTGATGGCCTGCATGAAGGATCTGGAGAAGCATAATAGCCAACGCCAGTCGGCACGGCACCTAATGATGATGATGATGAATGTTATAAGCTTCCAGGAGTTTTAAACTTAAGACTGTATGGTTGTACTACAAAACCATTACTATACAACATTCAAGTTCACTGGAAAATAATTGATAGCTGGCGCTTCAAGCAATTCCAAAAACAAATCCTTCTCATAAATAATAGGAAAACTGTACAGTAAAAAGAACTCAGTTGATTTATTATGAACAATGAAGAACTTAGTCATCGTTTATATTTTGTATGTTCTGTCTTAAAACATTACAGCTATATATAGAGAAAATGTTAAAATTCCTAGACAAACAAAGGAATGAGCTCATTTTTCAGAGGTTAAAGAATTGGGCACGTTAGCGTGTCTAACACTCTGCCATATTTATGTAAGGAAAAAAAAAAGACAAAGGGGTTAAGTGTGTGGATTTTTCGTGAATTTTCCTCAGCCAAATCACAAATGCAAATCCATTTTAGGTTCTTCAACCTGCTTCTGACCCTTTCTGTTAGCCTTGAAGTGCCATAGAAGGATACTAAATGCAACTGTTGCTGCAGCGAGGACAGCGCACGCAATAACAGCGATAATAATTGTGCTGTATGAAAGATAAAATGAAACTCTATCCGTCTGAGCTGGTTCAAAGTCCATACTCAGGTTGTTTATTTCTTCAGCATCTGATAACTTGGCGGCAGTTTTAGCTGGTTTCTGAGACGATCCCTCAGTAAGTTCTTCTGTTGTAGTAGGAGACGCTGGATAGAAAGCAAAAAAAAAAAAAAAGTATTGCCAAAGCTGAAAAAAATATGTTGAAGTAAAATCGGTAAAACTAACCTGAAAATAATGAAGTTTCATGCGTATTACCTACTTACTTGAGTGGGAGTAAGGGGTGGACTTTGGGGGTGGGGGTAGGAGTGGTGAGAATAACTCTTTTAACAATATTTAAACAACACTTTAACATTTTCAACCTACTGACCACCTTAATCTTTCTACAGTGAAGTTTAAACAAAGCTAGAACAGTTGGCACGTGTACCAGGAACAGCTGTACGTGTATCAAGAACAGCTGTATTTTTAAAAAAATCTAGAATAGCATTATCAGTCACTTTGGAGTGACGAAGAGAATTTTGTTTTTAAATTTGCGTTTAGTTTCATGTACAGTTTCATATTGAATTATTATTCATCTAACACAGTTGCATGTGTGTCATGTGCAGCCAATGCATGTTCTTCTTTAATTGCTTTCTTTGTGTACATTTCTTTAACTGCCTGAAAGTATTTACATGCGTTTAGTTTGTATGTAACTATCAAAGAAGGTGACCTCAGAGACTGCGGGAACTGGAGAGGCATTACCATCCTGCCACTCACCAGTAAAGTATTTTGCAGAATAATCATCAACAGAATTGTACCAGAACTTGAGGGAAAACTTTGGAAAGAGCAGGCAGGATTTAGGAAAGGAAGATCATGCATAGACCACATATTTGTACTTACACAAATACTAGAACAGGCAAAGGAGTGGCATAGCACAACATATGCACTGTTTATGGATTTTGAGAAATCCTTTGACAGTGTCAACAGAGATGCACTGTGGAAAATTTTAAGATGGCATGGCCTCCCCCATAAGATAGTGAATGTCATCAAACGAGGGTTTTCAGTGCAAAGTGAACATACATCCAGCAGCTTTAGGGTACAAACAGGAGTGAAATAGGGATGTGTACTATCGCCAACATTATTTATCTTGACAGTAGACTGGTTAATGAAAGAGGCAACATCAGACAAACGCAGAGGATTACAATAGACCCTTGACACAGTGCCGGAGGACCTTGACTTTGAAGACGATATCTGTCTACTATCAAGCAACCACAAAGACATGCAAGATAAAATAAACCAGCTAACTCAGAATGCAAACAACTTAGGATTAAAGATCAACGTAGGAAAGACAAAGTTAATGAAGCAAAATGTAAACAACAGAAATGTACTCAGAGTAGATAGCAAGTTAGTGGAGAAGGTCAACGAATTTGTATACCTTGCAGCAGAGGAAAATGGGTAGAGCACAGAAGACATCAACAGCAGATTTACTAGAGCAAACTAGGCTTTTGCAATGCTGCAGACTATATGGAAATCCAAAATACTAAGCATGAAGACGAAAATCAGGATATTTAAGAGTAATGTTCTAAGTGTACTACTCTATGGAAGTGAATGTTGGAAAATCACCAGAACAATAGAAAGAAAGCTGAATTCTTTCCAGACTAAATGTTTACAAAGAATTAGAAAAATATATTGGCCAAACACCATAAGAAATAACATCTTTTTGGCAAAAATGCAGATAAAGCCACTGACAACAATAATTGAGGAAAGACGCTGGCAATGGTTGGGACATGTGCTCCGAATGACTGACAACTCACTACCAAAAATAGCACTAAGATGGACACCACAGGGAAACAGAAGTAAGGGTAGACCAAAAGAGACATGGAGAAGAACAACAGAGAGGATGTTGAGCAATAGAGAGCACACCTGGCCAAGAGCGGAAAAAAGGCAAATGACAGGCATTTGTGGAAAACCCTTGCGGAAGCCCCATGTGTCCTGGACACTTAAGGTTCAGAAAGAGAGAGAGAGAGAGAGAGAGAGAGAGAGAGAGAGTTGTATGTGGTTAAAGTAGTGTGCTGTATGAAATAAAATGTAGTGTTTTAAAACACTATTGTAGTAATGAATGTTGAAATATCGAAAGACGAAAGAAAGATGTGTAGGAGGGCCCTGTTTTAGCCAGTGGTTAGTGTGCCCGAATCTCACGGAACAGTCAGTGGTTCTAGGCCAGCAGAAGGCTGCTCAGTCACCTGGCTGTAGACACAGGCACAGAAGGAGCTGGAGAAGGAAGGGCCCCCAAGCCGCTGTTGCTGCTGATCATATCATCCTGTCGAGGAAAATGTGGTACTAACACCATATCCCAGGGTGACTTTTGGGATAATAGGGATATCTTTGTGTTTTATTTACAAAGTACATAAATAACCTTCTGTAGCTCTGGTAAAATAGAAGAAGAAGTCAATATGGTCCAAGCTGGTTTCAGGCAAGGAAGAGGATCAAGAGATCATATATTCAATCTAAGATTAATAATAGAGAAATGCAGAGAGTTTAATGTGAATCTATATTTATCCTTTATAGACTACTCAAAGGCATTTGATTGTGTACAACACCAGAAACTTTGGGAAATAATGGAAAAAATGGGATTTCCAACACATTTGATACAATTAACATCACTGCTGTATCTAGACCAACAAGCAGCAGTAAGAATAATTGGTGAAACAACAAGTTGGTTTGACATAAAACAAGGGGTCCGTCAGGGGTGCATATTGTCACCCTACTTATTTAACTTGTATACTGAAAATATAGTGAGGAATGTTAGAGAAGATGTAGACAAAGAATATTACGATGCCATAACAGTTGGAGGTTATGAAATACCAGAGATTAGATATGCTGATGACACAGTGTTACTGTCCACAACACAGAAAGGAATGGAAAAACTAATTATGTCAGTCCGCAAGAACAGCGAAGAGCAGAACCTCTATCTTAATGCAAAGAAAACTAAATTGATGACAACTGACAAAACAAAAAAGGCAACTGAAATATGTATCAATGAGGAAAAACTGGAAGAAGTGGAGAGTTTTGAATATCTTGGATCGCTACTAACTAATAATGGAAATACAATGAGGGAAATTAAAAGGAGGACATCTATCGCTCTTCAGAAAGTAAAACAAATAAAGAATCTGTGGAGAGGAGCAGACAGAACCACAAAAATAAGATTTTTAAGGGCATGCATCTTTCCCATAGCAACATATGCCTGTGAGACCTGGACACTTAACAAAACAGCTGAGAAACATATAAATGCCTTTGAATGTAAATGCTACAGAAGAGTTCTCCAAATATCGTGGACACAAAAAAGAACAAATATATCTATACTACAAGAGCTTAATATTGAAGAAGGCTGGCTAGTGAAGAGGATTAAAGAGAGAAAAGTGAAATATTTTGGACACATTAAACGTCATGATAACTTAGAGAAGACCATATTGGAAGGATACATAATGGGAAAAAGAAAAAGAGGAAGACCAAGACGAAGATGGCTGCAAGACATCGTTGACGATCTGGAAATGGATGCAACAGCAGCAGGCCATCTTGCTCACAACCGAGAGGCCTACAGGAGTGCTGTTTGGGAGGCAAAGTTCCGCAAGGGACATGCAAATGAATGAATGAATGAAGCTCTGGTAAAAGAAATGGTTAGGCCAAAAAATAAAGGGATTACATGGGAGTACATGGCAATGATGTGGCAGACAGACTTTCTGGAAAGGTTAAAATAAACGACAAACTGACAATGGACAAGGGGAACATTGCTAAAGCTATACTGGATAGACAAGAGCAAGATTGGAAGAACAATGTGGATCTGAAGAGATTGCTGGAACTAGGAGAGATTAAAGGTGCTGGCAGGAAATCCGAACCGTGTGGCAGAAAACGCATCGTAAACAACCAACATTTGTCAGCCGCGCAGAGCTGCGCCGACCTGCACAGCGCGGGCGGTTGCTGTTGCGCAGGCCGACCGTTCTTTTGGCGAAAAGCGCTCTCGAGTTCCGTGAGTGGGGAGACAGGCTTTCGCTCCCTTCCCGGACGGCGAGAGTTAAGGTGTTTCGATGCAGAAGCAAGTGGTTTGTCCGTCGAGCGAAGCATGTAAACGGCTAGCCAGCCAGGTTCGTGATAACGATGTAGTACGGTTTTGTCGACCGATGGTCTCGAAATTGGCCCATCTCTCGCAAAGAGTATCGGGTCTGCAGTATGTAACGTGTGTTGTTTGTGGGTGGCCAGGCTTTCTTCTCCGCTCGTTAGAGCAGAGAGAGCCGCCCCCGCCGGTTAAAGGAAATGAAACGCCGCCGGGGTCGAAAGGGATCCGCTCTGAGCAGAGCGCTGTCTCCCTTGCCCCGCGTCGGTCTGTCGGCAGATATCCGACAAAGGTTCGGTGAAGAAAGCTATCTGGTTGATCCTGCCAGTAGTCATATGCTTGTCTCAAAGATTAAGCCATGCATGTCTAAGTTCACACTGTCTCACGGTGAAACCGCGAATGGCTCATTAAATCAGTCGAGGTTCCTTAGATGACACGATCCTACTTGGATAACTGTGGCAATTCTAGAGCTAATACATGCTTACCAAGCTCCGACCCTCGTGGAAAGAGCTCTTTTATTAGTTCAAAACCTCGCTGTTGGCGAGATTTTTCAGCTGCCGTGCGTGGAGCGGTGATCTTCCCGGCCAATGAAGAAAGGTACAAATGAGGTTGCCGCGCAGCATCACTGCGGAAAAGGTGGTAGAAAGGATAAAGCGAAGCAAACAGTCAAATCATGGCACCTCTGGTCTGGAGGTCGGCCACGTCCTGAGTGCAGTCATGTCGGGTGAAATGCATGAACCGGCTTGTCTCACTGCTGGCGAGACTCTTCATATGCCGTGCGTGGAGTGAAGCTCCTCCCGGTTAAGGAAGTAAATGCGGAAAAGAAATAAAGGTTGCTGTGCGGAGCCGATGGGAAAAGGTGGTGGAAAGTGAAGTTTAACCGGTATGTCCAGTAGTATCGCTACGAGAGCTATACCACGGCACCTCTGCTCTAGAGGCCGCCCACGTCCGAAATACACCTACACTGGTGAAATATGCCTAAACCGGCACACACCAGGGGTGGAACTTGATGGCTAGACATGTCATGCCACCTCCGCTCTAGAGGTCGGTAACGCCTGATAAACACCCATACTGGTGAATTTTGCCTAAACCGGCTCATACCAGGGGTGAATCTTGAAGGCTATGCATGTCACAGTACCTCTGCTCTAGAGGTCGGTCCCGTCCCAAACACGCCCATGCCTAAACCGGCTCAACCCAGGGGTAGAAGTCACTAGTGGCGAGGATTCGTCCTCCTGGACAAAAGCTCCATCCTGGTCACAACTAGGAAGGGTAGCGGCCACGACCGCAAAATGCTGAAGTCGGAGACACTGGACCAGGAAAGTCTAGATAGGCAACCACCTCTCACCCGGCGGGGATGTTTGTGTATCCTAATCAAGCTGAGGTTTTCCGGTGAGAAAGTCCAACCCTGGACTGGATGGGCAACCACCTCTCACCCGGCGGTGATACACGGGTATCTCAAAACACGTCGAGGTTTTCCGGTGAGAAAGTCCAACTCTGGCCTGGGTGGGCTACCGCCTGTCACCCAGCGGGGATGCACTGATATCCAAACACGTCGAGGTCTTCCGGTGAGAAAGTCCAACCCTAGACTAAACTGGTGCAATGAAAACCACAGTGTCACGCAATCCCGCTTCCGAGACCCACCAAGAATACAGGCTAAAGCACTGTGACACTCTGAATCTCTTGTGGTCCTTTCGTGGATCTCGTGTGGTCTATTTTGGACCACACAGGGGACCACGGGACCTAACGAGGACCACAGGCATGAATTCAGTAGGTTCACGGTGCGGTTTTTGGTGGTAGAAGTGAACGAAGAAGAAGAAGACGAACCAACATTTGACAGGAACTATTAGCAAACATACTCTTGGATGGATGCTACGGCATGCGGCAGAGCATATATGGGGTTGTCCCGGATGCAGTGAAGCCGGAGTCTGAAGAACCTTGAACCTAGAAAGGCAAAGCCAGAAAGAAACAATGGGGTATAAGGGAACGGCCAGTCATAAACCCAGACGAAAGATGCTATGACTTGGTAGATTACAGGATACGTAAGATTAAAAATACGTCTCAATTCCACACACGCGAATTCACCAACACTCCTGAGCCAATGTTCTTAATTTGGCTGCCCTTAAGTTATGGCCCTTGACTTATGAAACTCAGGTACGCCGTGCAAATGATTAGCACATAAATGCCAGGAAACTGAGTGGGGATTGATATATGAGACTGGGAGACTGAACGGGAAGAAGATAAAGCAATGTAACACTTTTGCCAAGGGGATGCTTAGGTTTCTTACGTTCCAGTGAACGTGTAGCCATATACCGAATGCAAGGATTTTTTGGACATGTCTTCGTCTAACGAAGCTTTGGTTGACTGGATAGCTCGGATGGTCAGTGTTCAATTCAGTCGTCAAGATTTGTATGGATGAATTCGTTACGAATATTCTGTGGCGCTACATGACATATCCATGATTCACCAACTCATCACTATCATGATGCACACATTAAATGTCTCCGTGTTGTTCAAGAGCGGGCTTACTGATTACTCCAACGTTTATTGTTCTTCGTAGTGATGTGTCATCCTTGACTCAGCTGGTTTTGTTGGGAGTTTCCATAACAAGTCAGTTTTTCCTCATATAGAGTCGCCTCTAGGTGGGTCTCAGGATTAGGTTGTTAGCCTTATGCCAAACTCCCGGTTCAGAATATGTGACAAATCAAGAATTCGCTGAATTTTGCATACCGGCCAGAGCGTTAAAAAAAAACGTCGGCCATCTTGCACGTCAACCACAAAGAGGTCGACCACGTGAAACGCTAAAGAGGACATTGTTAAGAGAAGCCAAATTAGTAGGCATAAAATCCCTTGATGAGGTTGAAAAGCTCACCGAAAACAGGAAAACTTGGCGAACTACCACGCTAGCCATATGTGACGTTTAACGGCATGGGAATGAAATACGATATAAGATGTAACTGATGTGAGATGTCGAACTTGAACCTGGACGGTGTATATCAGTTCAGGATTTGTTGTTCTGCGATTGTTATGTCACGATGTCAATATCATCTCACTGAGGTAACCCTAGCAAGCAGATAAGAAGAGGACCCTCCTTACAGTAGAGTCAACAATCTGGTTAGCATAGGTACTGCTATATCGTTGACGTTCAAATGTTGGTCCTTGCAACAGTCATGGAACATGAATGCACAGAAGTGTGTATCTGTGATATAAAGCCATTGACGTAGCAGAAAGCATTAGAAATCTGGGTTTCTTCAACAGACTCACAGTGTGTATGGCTGGCTTCAAATGTGCTAGGCATAAGACTCCAAACGTGAGAGAAATAAAAAGCAGTTGGAGAATGACCGTGACTGAGGTGGGCCTAGCAACCGCCTCCGTCACTTTGCGTCCATAAAGGAACTTTTTTGTTTTTTAGATAGGGAACAACGAGGCTTTCGTACAGTAAAGTAATAGAACACGGTTTTGTAAGATTAGACCTCGAAAAAATCTGGGATTCGAACCATGGATTCCGGTAAGACGAGCAACCATATAGCCACGAGAGAGCAGATTACCAACGAACTACGCTAGCACAACGGAGTCCATAGATCGAATCCCAGGTAATTCTCTTGTGATTTTTCTTTCCCTCACAGGGAAAGTGCATTGTCTACGATTTTTTTTCGAGGTCTGATCCTACAAAACTGTGTTCTATTACTTTACTGCATCCATAAAGATCCTCGATACTCCTAACAGTAAATGCGTGTCTGAACTCACGACAAAGAAAGTCCGTCACTTGGAATTTTTCATCCTTCGCATGTATCTCAATTTAAGTCACAAACATACACCTTGACAGCTTGTGAATGTCTAGTGCATGTTGGGAAAAAAATTAAAGTAGTTTTAGAGAGCATGGTAAGTACAAATTTACCAAACTAGAAACAACCAAAGGGCACGGGGTGTATGATTAGTCTCGAAAATTTTAGGCAAAGCACTTTAGACATGAGGAAAAAAAAAGAAAAATACTAAGACAGATTGGAAGCTAATCACATACACTATGTTCTAACATTTTACTACGTGCTAGTCTCTTTTCCTGTTTGCTAAATTTCTACAAAAGAACATCAGTAGCTTGGAGCTGGCTGCAAAGCAGAAAGATGTGTACAACGTCACCCTGCCTCATACGCCAGCAATTTTAGAAGCGTCCAGTGGTAAAATTCTACCTTTTCAACAATTTGCCAACTGTGTAAACTTACGAATAAGTGTGTGCTGTGCGATCTTTGGGGTGATAACGCATTGTTTCACGATAGGCTGATCACCTTTACCAGAGCCTAGTGGATGACAAAAAAGATAGATTATCTCGATTGTATCATGTTAACACACTTGAAATGACTTCTTTCTGTCCTCTTAATTGTAATGAAAGAGTTGTTAATTAATACAGTACCATAGTTTGGGATGGGACGAAAAATGCTTTTATTTGATAAAATAAAATGATCTTGTAGCAGCTGATGATGGTAGAGACGATGTAAACATGTTGCAGCGTGTGTACGTGGAAATGGAGAGGAATTGTAAAATGCTATTAACAGAGTTGGGGAAGGGGAGTGGGGAGGAGGCCCGCGGCGAAGACGATTCCGTTTTGGCAATCACCAACTGTAGCTGACATGCTAGCGTCATGGTTGGCGAACTATAGCTGACATGCCACCGTCATGGTTGGCGAACTATAGTTGACATGTTAGCGTCAAGGTTGGTGAACTATAGCTGACATGCTAGCTTCAGGGTTGGCGAACTATAGCTGACCAAGACCCTGTCCCATCTCTCCGTTGGTACTTTCAGTAACAATCCTAGCCTGACTGAAGAGGCAGAGATCACCATAGTCCCCATGGTGGTGGAGTCTGCTAAAGAAGTACTGCATACACCCTGCTTTTTTAGCTGCACTCAGGGAGTGAAAGATTGGCAGCCATGACCCGCTCCCAAACCGACACGATACTGTGCCTCAACATCTCCACCGCCTTGGCTGCAGTTCCAGGGAGAATGAAAAAGTAATACAGCTTGTGTATGTTATAAATATTCCTTTCCATCTCTCTCTCTTTCTTTCTCTGTCTGTCTGTCTGTCTTTTTCTCTGTCTCTCTCTGTCTCTCTTTCTCTCTGTCTCTCTTTTTCTGTCTCTCTCTCTTTCTCTGTCTCTCTCTTCATAACCAGTATGAACCTACACTCTTTTCTTCTGAAGAAATGTCTCTAGATTACTCTGAGAACATCACAAATGTTCGCAGATAATGTGGCATTATCAGAACTGACGTTTGTTTTCATTTTTATTATGGTTTGGATGAGTCTATATTAAACATTTCTTGCTAAATTCACATGCGCCATGAAAATTTAGCACGTTGTACACACTACCTTAAAAGAGATCGACTTACGTGAAACTCTGAAGAGGACATTGCTAAGAGAGGCCAAATTCTTATCTTCTTATATCCTTCCCGTGCCGTTAAACGTCACATAGGGCTCGCAAAGTAGTTCGCCAATTTTTCCAGTCTTCGGCGAGTCTTTCAACCTCATCAAGGGATTTTATGCCTGTTAATTTGAAGCTAACTTAGCAGGCATAAAATCCTTTGATGTTGAAAAGCTCGCCGAAAACGGAAAAAAAAAACTTGGCTAACTACCATGCCAGCCCTATGTGGCATTTAACGGCACGGGAAGGATGTAAGATGTAAGAAAACACATTAGTTTATTTACGATCTTAAATCACTACAAATAATAAACTACTGATGAAAAACATGGTGCTCCTGCACGAAGTATGTCATTCACCATGAATATACTACTCGTATCGTTAATTCCAGGAATTAGCATCATGGCATTCGTGATACACATCGGCTTCACACCCAGCATGCTATATTGCGTATTATAGCCACATAATTGCCTGATCGATAATCTATATTCTGCTGCTCCCTATGGAGATTTTCAGTATGTGACTTTGGTTTCTCTCCGGTATATTAATTCCATTTGTATAATTTCTTCGGTTCATTTGCTCTTTAATAACTTTTTTTTTCTACTTTTCCGTTTCATAGGCGAATTCTTCTTATATCTTATATCCTTCCCGTGCCGTTAAACGTCACATAGGGCGCGCAACTTAGTTCGCCAATTTTTCCAGTCTTCGGCGAGTCTTTCAACTTCATCAAAGGATTTTATGCCTGTTAATTTGGCCTCTCCCAATAATGTCCTCTTCAGAGTTTCACGCGGTCTGCCTCTTTTTCTTCGGCCTGTTGTGTTCCACTTGATAGCTTGTTTTGGGATTCTCTGATCATTTCTTCTCATCAAGTGACCAACATATGTCCATCTCCTTTTCCTCATCACCCATGAGACTGGTTGTTGTTGCTCAGTCATCTCTCTTATTGTTCTTGAATTCGTTCCACTTGATGCCGAATATTTTCCTTAGGCATTTGTTTTTAAAAGAGTTTAATTTCTTTTCTATTTCTTTAGTTGTTTTCCAGCTTTCACATGCATAAATGAGGGTGGATATTACATTTGAATTGAATAGTCTTAACTTGGTTAAGGCGAATTAAGATACTTAAAAAAATTACTCTTATGTCATATATATATATATAATTTGCAAACTAAGAGAATTAAAAAAAAACTAAATATAAATGGACTCAAATAACCGTGCTGCTGATCACATCAGATTGTTGTTGTCGTGTTTTATTATCAGCGTCTGTCTGTCTGTGTCCTGGTAACATGATGTAAAACGAAAAAAAAAACTTAAAGAAAATTTTAAAAGACAAGAAACATAATCCAGCGTTGTGATTGCAAAGATGACTGAATTGGTTACTTAATCAAGAGGAACTAGCCTGAGCTGACAAAATCGCTTTCTTACATACCCTCGTGGTATCCATGGAAACAGGCTGCGTTACTTCACCGTGGCCAACAGGGAGGGTCTCGGAATGTTATCCGTGGTGATGGAGCCTGCTGAGAAGCAAGTTTTTAGGTCCACCCCAAGAATTCAAGAAAAGCAAGGTTTCGCTTTTTTTTTTTTTTTGGTTAATGTCTCGGATTTCAGCTTTATGTTGGCTGTAAAATGCTAACATTTGCAGCTGTATAAATAATAATAATAATAAAGAAATGTTTCTGGATTATGAATTTCAAGCAGAAGAATGGGACAATTCAAAGATCTCCTATACCTCATATTACACATACATTTACACAATATGCACAACAGAGAAACACGACGATCGCCCCTTTTTTTTTTTGTCATATGTTTTTCACCATGAAACTCATCATTACTTTTGTGATTATTTTTCCTTTTAGAAAAAAAAAATATCTTCATTCTTTTAAAAACACGTACCTACCCTATTGTAATTTTTTTCCTGACGGCTTACGCATGCGCACTTGGGTAAGATCGCATTCATTCTAAATATAGCAATCTCCCGCCGTTACCACCACAAAGTTGTGTAATTTAATTCAGAACTAAATGCTAAAAATTTTACAGAAAATTTTCTTACAGTTTCCTGCCGTGATCTGAACATCATCGATTGCGACATAGTCAAAAAATCCCGTCTTTTGGCTCTGAAATTTTATCTGATGTAAACAGATGAGAAGATATGAAATCATGAATTTATAAAAAGGTACTGAATAACTTGTATATCGGAAAAATATTTTATCGTACAATATGCACTATTCATATTAGCGATCAGTGTGCAACTACTATAGTTCTACTGTTTTCATTTATGTATTTTAAATCTCTTTATTATATATTATATCCCTTTAATCATGAATATGAGTTGCAGCTGATGTGGAGATCTCGGAACAAGACTGCCGAGTATCAAAAGTAGTGCGTTATCATGGCTTATCCAACAATTACCCAACAGACAAATTTCTCCAAGGGGTCTATCATAGGTAGCACGCCGAGCCCTGTCATTTTAGTTTTACTGGATGGATGGATGGATGGATGGATGGATGGATGGATGGATGGATGGATGGATAAAACGTCGAGCCCTATCTTTTTAGTCATACTGTAGGTGATGGATGGATGGATGGATGGATGGATGGATGGATGGATGGATGGATGGATGGATAGCAGCCGGGACAAAATCCCATATATCAGTGGTTATCTTTATCCGACAAAGTTCGATAAAAGGACAATGGAATGATATCTCAGTTTGAGGGTAGGGAGGGTGGACTTTAACTAAATTAATTTTCTTACGACTCGCAAAATGCAGTGCATTTACTCGAATATCGTTATACGTTTGAAGGTAATAGACAAAATAAAAGCGTGTACCAAATGAATGTAGAGTACACACACACCCTTTATTTCGAATACTAACACTCAGTAGGAACTGTTGCATTTATTTATTGTTACATAACAGACTGTAATGAAAGTCCCCAGTAAAGACCGTTAAAGAGATCTAAGTTTTCAGAACCTTATCTGGCATACAGTTAAATCCTAGAACATTTTTAGTGACTTTAAAAAGTAATAAAAAAGTTCTAAGGACGTCCTTGGTGATACTAATTTCTTCTGGTTTTCATGTGATTGGACTATTTTGTTCATAACTCCAGTTACAAATACAGTTTTGCTAATTGTAATTTAAATACATACGTGTATATTGATATAGTTGTGCTATTTAAGTCTTGATAAATACAGTTTTGTTCATTATTGTTGAAATTCGGAGGCAAACATAATATTGCTCATAAAAATGCTTTAAAGAATCATAAATATATTGTGTCAACGAGTAAAGAAGCAAAACACATATACATATACATGTATCTGCTCTTTTTAAATTTCCCGCTGCTGGTGAATACGTAAAGTACAAGCGTACTTACCGTTGAATTTGCAGTCACCCATGCCGTGACATTTGCTTGTGTCCATGCATCTGCTGGCTCGTCAACAATTACGAGAACTTTCTCTGGCGCTGGCTTCAGCGGATCCACTACCAGAATATTTATAAAACTCTGTGCTGTACCGTACAAAAAAAGCATTTAGTGACACGTAAATAGTTTTTAAATGTAAGTTTATAACTAAACACATGAATACCGCATACATAAAGCCACTACAATAAAGCTGTGATAATAAATAGACTATTTAAGAAGGTAGAAACAGCTTTATTCATTAACGGAGCGAATTCTTGTTTCTGTTTTCATCTTTTTTTTCACACAAAAATATACAAGATGAAGAAACAGAAAAGAGTCTAAATTACATGTATGATATATAATAATTAAGATTGGAAAAGAGGGGAAAAAAGGAGTTCTTGTCAGGAGATAAGTACTATACTTATCTCGTAACATTATCTCCTTTTTTTTCATCATAACAGCATTGTAAGCTCTGGGCAAAGCACTGCACTGGGGCCCCTACCCACACTGGCCATTATTTAACCCACAAAGAAAAATTACATTGACAGTGTTGAATCGTGAGGCACTTGGGCAACTGCCCGGTGTGCCCGTGCATTAAGACGGTACTAAATATATATCTTTTTTGTGGAAAAAAGGCTGAAGATGCAGTCTTGAAATATAAATTAGGGATTAATCGTTGAGCAAAGGACAATATTGTACTGGTACAAGAGAGACTGCAATGTTTCTAAATACTGTTCATACCACTATTCTGGTCTAATGCTTTAGATAAGTAAAGTTATTAACAAGAGAAATATGTCAAATTAAAAAAAAGAAAGTATAGATAATATGAAGAAAAAAAGATTAGATGATTAACATGAGCTACCTGCGAATATGTAGTAGAAAAGAACGCAAACTTCTCCGTGATAGCTGAGTTCAGGGGTATCGATTCCGGAGTTTAGGCCCGCTGCCGTCTCGATAACGCTGGTTTTTAAGTACAGGAAGTTTCCTTATCATACAGAAATAAGTTTTAATTTGCATGAAAATTTTTTTTAAAGCACCAACTTGCACACAAGTGCATACAACAACATTATTTTGCAGGCCAATGTAAAAACACAAAAAAAACCCCACACATTATTATGCAGAAAAATGGAAAAAGAAATAATGCTAATAAGGAGCCGAAAAAATGTACATACACGCATTTTATTAAGACGCCACTAAATCAAAAACAAGGAAAGAAAAGCACTACACTTAATAAATAACACTACTGCTTTATTAAAGAGTATTTAATCAAAAGATTCAGTAAGGGCATTTATAAAAATGTATCAGTTTTCTATATAATATATTACGGACCTGTCCTATTAGTGTGATCATGGTCTATCCCTCGTATGTAAGCGCCGTTAGATCGTTCCCAGCGTGGGGCCCAATTATTGTCATTTTTGTACCCGCAAACATCTGTCTCAAAATCGCACGAGCCTGGTAGAAGCTTAGAAAAAAACATTTTTTTTACTGTCATTAAAAGAAATACACTTCGCAAACCTATCTAGTCTAAACTTTACAACTGGTGAATATGAAACGGTGACCGTGTGTACATCCTCCCAGTACTGCTTTTCCCTTTCCCAAATTCACTTGCTATGATTATTTGGTAAATTCTTGTAATGTCCAGGTCAAGACTTGATTGCTTTGTTTCCTCTGGCACTAGAATAATTACAGTATTCTGGACAGGTTGTATCCGTAAAAGATGACAGCTTAAGAGATAACAAATGATATTTTCTCGAATAAATTACTTTTAAAAAATTACCGAAAAGGCTTATCAAGAGAACACCCCGTGTTTACGACTGCTCACTGCAACTACTGTAACACTTACAGTTGGATAATGAAGCGAGACAACCTACATGTACGCATAAGCTGTGGAGAGGAACAGATAGAAGTACAAAAATAAGATTTTTAAGGGCATGCATCTTTCCGATTGCAACATAAGATCTGGACACTTAACAAAACAGATGAGAAATACATAAATGCTTTTGAATGTAAATGCTACAGAAGAGTTCTTCAAATATCATGGACACAGAAACGGACAAATATATCCATACTACAAGAACTTAATATTGAAGAAGGCTGGCTAGTAAAGAGGATTCAACAAATAAAACTTAAATATTTTGGACACAGCAAACGTCATGATAATCTAGAGAAGACCGTCTTGGAAGGATACATAATGGGAAAAAGAAAGAGAGGAAGACCAAGGCAAAGATGGCTGCAAGACATCGTTGATGATCTGCAAATGTATGCATCCGCAGCAGGCTATCTTGCTCACAACCGAGAGCTGTTAGGGAGGCAAAGTTCTGCAAGAGAGCTGTTCGGGAGGCAAAGTTCTGCAAGGGACGAGCAAATGACTGACTGACTGACTGACTCTGAATCTGACGTTGTGGAGGATGTAGTCTGATAAACACAGGTGGATCTACGATAACATTAGATACAGCTGCAGCACTTGACTACATTTATATTCAGTTGTTGCTGTTCTATCTCCCAGAAACACCGGCATGGGTAGAATGAGGAATATGTTTCAGGCACTTCGTGGTGAATATTTTGAAACAGCAGTGTGGATAAAATGAGGAGTGGACTACAGGGCACACTGTGGTGAAGATTTTGTATCACACTCATGGGTATGATGGCGAGTCTGGCTGTGGGGATCTGGTTTAATTTCCAAGTTGGTTCAAGGACCATGCTTCTCGGTAGATTTCACATCACGTTGTACCAGTCAATCACAATCTGTTATCAAGACTGAACGAACGTAACAACCTGTTTTTAGGAGCGTTGCAGTGAAATAGGAAATAATCTTTTCTGGGTCTGGGTTACGGGACTGTAAATCTGTAAGCTCCCTCGACACATTTTTACAAATAGGTAACAACGAGGCTTTATACAATAAAGTAATATAACACTGTGTTGTATTGTTAGACCTATTTAAAAAATCACAGACGAAGCAGTTTTAGACTTTGCTATCAAACACGTTTTTTTTCGGGGGGAGGGTGTGTGTGTGTGTGTGTGTGTGTGTGCAAGATAGCGAAGTTTATTAATTTGCTATTCTCTCGTTCGTCGGTAGTTCAAGTCCCAGGTAATTAATTCTCTTATAATGTTTTTCCTCTCACGTCTTAAAGTACATTGTCTGATTTTTTTTTCAAGGTATAACCACACTGCACTGTGTTCTATCTTTCGTCCCTCTAGCGCAGAAGTTCTTAACCATCCCAGAGGGTCCACGGAGCAGCAAATGGATTATTTCAGTTTTTAAAAAAAGTTAGTATTATCTGGGTTTTGTTTTTTCTTTGCTTCTTCTTCTTCTTTTGCTTTATTTTTATTGAGGGGTGCATGGCTGCTCTCAGGTCGGTTAGGGGATCAACGGCCAAAAGAAAGGTTTAGAACCAGTGCTGTAGCATATTCAATTGTTCTGTTTTCCACATTCGATGTTTGAACTCGTATATACAGCGATGGCACACAACAAAACACGCTCATCTCTAATCTACACTCGAAGTTTAACTTATATACAACAAAGGCACACATCAAGACAAGCCTCATCTTTAATCCACATTAATACAAAAGATTTAATGAACAGGATATTTTTTGTCTTCGTGTGAAATGATTTACATCTAAGTCACTGATTCATGTGAAGCTTTGATAATTTGATATTGACGACACTTAAGCATTTTCCACGTCGAAAAGCAAAGCTCTTAGTAATTTTGGACTTTTTCTCTTCAGGGTATAAATAGAGAGAGAGGGGGGGGGGGAGATGGTGGGGAGAAAGAAGACTAAATTAGTATTCAGTTAATAGAAGTAATATTACATTTAATATTGCAATTCTAATTCTTAATTCTTTTTTTTTTCTAAAGTTCATTTACAAACCGAAGAGTCGATCAACGGAGCTGAAGATCCAGTTGAAATTTCTGGAATTCCTGTCGCGGGGTTGTGTATTTGTCCATCAATACCTGTTTGTACAATAAACAAAACGATTATTTTTAAAACGATTTATTTATTTTTCTATTGTTACTGCATTCGTTCCACCAAGTAAGTTTAGAATATGAGACGCATATGAGGTCATATATGCTTAATATTCAGGGCCGGTGTAATTCGTGCTTCTTCATGAAATGATGAAAGGAATAATAACAACGTATTGCCTATGGTGATGTAGTCTGCTAGGATTTCCTTGGAGATGATTTAATCTGTGAAGTTATGAAAGCCACTGTTTCCCATCCGATTCAAAACATGTATACAAGGTCTTCATAGCTACAGAGAGCTCAAGTTACAGTATTACACTTCGTTCCCTCACAACGATTTTGGCCGAATCGACAGCCACGCTGTCTCTCGGTCAATTTCGGACTTCGGGTATGGGTTCGAATCCCACTCGCTACCTCCAGCTCGCAAGGGTTTTCACCAGTGCTGCGGAGTACGTGCACTATCCTGAAATCCTCCTTCACAGGAGAAGATCAGAGCACTTATGGACTTGTCTTACCTGCGGAGATTATAACCTTTTAACATTTCTTAACACTAACAGGTTTTGAGTTTTGAAATGAAGTGCGTCACGCCGCAACAGCTTTGTTCGTTATACAAATTAAAGCCTCCCACAGTTATTTTTTTAAATATACTAATCTTTAAAAAATACACTAATCTTTTAAGAATATACTAATCTTTTAAAAATATACTAAATCTTTTAAAAATATGCTAATCTTTTGGACTGTCAAGAGGCTTTAGTCATTTTCAAAAGTATAATTGCCGCACATTCATAGACAAAGCTGATTAATATAACGAAATTTCACCGATATTTTTCTCCAGATAATGAAATCACGTCAATTCTAATCTTCTACCTTCGGTCACTAATTATTCATCCATTTTTACACAAGAGAGACATTTTTTGGAAACATATGCCATTTACACTTACACATACATTTATCCATAGTGTGATGCTTTCTAAAGCACATTTTGGCATTTGTGGGTTATCAGTCAGTGGACCGCCAGTCACTTTATTTGCAAATCATAAAACAACGATATAGTGAAGTAAGATTTGAGCGTCCTGTATTTAGTGATTGAATGGTTTACTGATGCTCAATTGACCTGGGCTCGGTTTTAAATATATGAACTTTTTTTCTTTTCTTTCTTTGTTCATTTACCTGAGATCCATCTTTCTCATTTATTCTTCATCTCTCAAATAATATTGCAGTTTATATTATAACAGAAAGATTTCTCTACATTTGCATCTCCCAAACTTGCAGACAGTCAGGCATACAAGATGGATGGATGGATGGATGGATGGGCAGCGCCAGGTATCTTCTAGCTTACAAAAATGCTACCCCCCCCCTTTCTCTCTCTCTCTCTCTCTCTCTCTCTCTCTCTCTCACTTTGACACATACAGCTGATACACAGTGCCTGTGTATGTGTATCTGTGCGTGTATATTTTAAGATCTGTAAGTATGCTCTTAGCGAAGTAACGGAACCAAGTCATTGAAGCTTGCATGCAATTTTACTGTCAAACCATGTGTTATCTGATCCACTGAAACTGAGTCCACAGAGACATGAAATTACACTACATTTCATTATTTTAGGACGTAATCATTACTGTGAGGTTTTGATTCGTTGAAATAAGGAATAAGGTAAAGCTAGTGCTACGATTATTGTTTAGTCACTTTCTGCTGTGAAATTGAAATAAAAATTACAAACTTACCAGAAACATAAACAAAACTCACAATCACAGACAGTAAAGTAGGCGATAAGCAGAACATTGTGAAGGCAGTTTAACGTGCCATTATCTGGGCATTGTGTCAAAGACTCAAAACATTCTCTGAACTTAAAAAAAAAATTTGGAAAAAAAAATCTCTTGACATATTAGAAGATAAAATGTCGAAACTGTATCACAGTTAACAGAGGTTCAGAGTTACCTTAAACTACTAGGGAATTTTACGATCTGGTAAACTAACTAGTCCTTTCATCTGTCTGAATTCCTTATCGATTTAACAGTGATAGTGTTGTGTATTAAGCGTCTGCTTTTATACATTTTGCTTTGGTGTCCGGGAAATAATGGCCTTGTTCGCCATGATTCCAGGGCCGACAAACAATGGCTTGACTTGCCAAGATCCTGTATCTCTTCCTCACATCGCTATTTGAAAAACATTGTATCCCAAAATCCTGAATGAATGAATAATCTTTATTTTTAAAATAAAGAAAGAGGTAGGAATCTGTAATGCATAAACCGCTACATTCAGGGTTATGGGACTCTGGAACCACATGGTTTGAACTCGCAATCCAGTTACACCTAACATTCCCCTCTCCCACAAGCATATTCCCTCTGCACTAAGTTCCATTCTTTTTTTCATTTGCTACACATATTTCAAAACCTCATAATGGCTTCAAAATACAACCTCTCTACCCCAGCTGCAATCACCTATTCCATCTTTCCCCGACTAGATTACCATTATACCACTCTCTCCCTTTTCTGCGGCCCCCCTCCCCCTTCTTTACGACCCACCTATCACACATTATAAATCTTCATTTAAACATTCTCAAGACTCCATCGTGCTCATTTCTGGACATATCCTCTCACAAGCCACAGCTAAGTGCTCCATTTATTTTATTTATTCTATTTTTCCATTCATACTTTTCATATGAATTCATATTTTATCTTCTCTCTCTGTGTTACTTTTCATGTGAATTCATATTTTATCTTCTCTCTCTCTCTGTTTCTTCGTCCTGTGTTTTTTGTATGATCAAGGTTCACACCGAAACGCCACAAATGTGTGCTCGTTAATTAATAAAGCTCTTCCTACTTTTTTCTTAGTTTACACATTTTGTTATCACAGCTTTACTGCAGCGGCTTCGTGTATAGTTATATACTTAGTTGTATATACTTAGACATTAATTATTCGCGAGATAGGAATCTATGTGCTTCATGTCGTCGTTGGACTTACTAGAAAGCGTGGTTATAAACTCTCTGGATAATATTATTGGATAATAAAAGCCATGGATTAGAAGAATTCAACAGAAGATTCATGGATGCAGTAGAAAGAAGTGTTCAAAACTTAATGTAGTCAGTCCAGTGTGCTGGTCCAACAAATAACTTCACTGACAACTATGAATCGACGTCGTTGTTAAGGAAGGAGCTGGGGGGGGGGTGGGGGTGGGGGGGTGTGAGACTTGGGGTGGCGAAAAATGAACGATTCATCAAGAGTTCCAGACTGACGGTCAGTCAACAAAGGACATGTGTAATCATTTACGCTACGCTGGATGAGATACTGAAGGGGTGATCGGAGCACTTATGGATGTGTCCGGAGTGCATGGATCGTAGCTCTTCCTAACTAGTGTGCAAGTAAATACATAATCAGAAATGGCTGTGTCAGCGGTTTTTTTTTTACTTTTAGATAACTAATTAGCGCTATAAATTAGTACATTTATAAAATTTAATACAAATTATTATTATTAATATTATTGGTATACTAAATAAGAAAATTAAGGTAATAAATAAGGAAGATGAGGAAAATACTCTGTACAAAGTGGAACGCTAGAACTTTATTCCAGGCTGGAAAATTAGAAAATGTAAAAAGGGAAATGGAAAGGATAAAGATCAACATATTAGGAATGAGTGAAGTTAGATGGACAGGTGCAGGAAAGATAAACTGATAAATATACAATAATATATTCAGGAAGTGAGAAACATGAATGAGGAGTAGGAATAATATTTGAAGAACAAATAGCACGGACAATTGTAGGATATTTGAACATCTCGGACCGAGTCCTGCTAGCCCAACTGAAAGGACCACCAATAAGCATAAATGTTATACAAATGTACGCTCCAATATCTGAAAGTTCTGACGAAGATGTACAGCTATTTTATAATGACACAGAGACAGCCCTAAAACACACAGTCACATGAAGTTACTATAGTCATAGGAGATTTTAATGCCAAAGTTGGTAAAGGAAGAACTTCAGACATCGTTGGTGACTATGGATTGGGGGAGAGGAATGACAGAGGTAGTAAATTAATTGAATGGGCAAGAATACATAGCATGGTTGTAGAACACCTGGTTTAAACAACATCCTCGAAGACTGGCAAAGTGGTGCAGCCCAGACAAAAAGATTTTTAACCAGATAGAATACGTATTAATCAACAAACGATTCCGGAATGCATTAATGACAACAAAAACCATGCCAGGAGCCGACTGCAATAGTGACCATGACCCACTCTGTGGAAAAATTGGAATAAAGCTAAAGAAAGCATGCAGAAAAATGAGAAACATAAAACTGAATACAGAACTCCTTAAAAATGACCAAGAACTGCGAGAACAATACAAAGTTATTATAACAAATAGATACAATGCCCATTTTCCCCATTATGTACACTTCCAAGACGGTCTTCTCTAGATTATCGCGACGTATAATGTGTCCAAAATATTTAAGTTTTCTTTTTTACTAGCCAGCCTTCCTCATTATTAAGATAGGCACTAACGCCATATCCCTATGTGCCTCTAAGCCACGACAGGATTATCTTTTTTTTATTTTAGTATGGATATATTTCTTCTTTTTTTTTGTGTCCATGATATTTGAAGAACTCTTCTGTAGCATTTACATTCAAAGGCATTTATATGTTTCTCAGCTGTTTTGTTAAGTGTCCAGGTCGCACAGGCTTAAAAAATCTTATTTTTGTAGCTGTGTCTGTGGAGAGGAACAGACAGAAGTATAAAAATAAGATTTTTAAGGTCATGCATCTTTCTCGCCGCAACATATGCCCGTGAGACCTGGATACAAAACAGCAACTTTAAAATGTAGATCGTTCCGCACGTCACGTGAACATGTTTTGGTTTATTGATCATGTGATGCGTGGAGAAGTTGAAAGGCACATTATTGTGGCGTGTTCCCTAGTTATTTTTACCAGCTAGTCGGTCAGCGGAGTACATAGAAAGCAGAGATTACGCTTACGCAGTTGTTACGCGCCTGTTCACACACGCGGAGAAAACACTGTTACAAGATCATATGGAGTCACCCATCCGTAACAAAAGAACCCCCATTCTACGGAAGTTTAGTAACGGACCTTAGCCTGGAATATAACCCACATAAATACACGCGTTAGCTGAATATCAGCTTTTAATTCTCGTATGCTGGCAGATGAGACGGGTGGGTTTCTAAGATCTAGGGGCAGGCATCACAATATAAGTTGGTATGTTGATATTATTATTATTTGCTGTGCCGGATAGCTTTGACGATCATGCTTCTCCATCTTGTGCAGTCCTTGGCGTTCCATATTAATTCAGATGCTTCTCTTTTCCCACATCACTTGGTCATTCAACTGAGATTTTTTTGTTTCTTGTCCTTCCTTTTTTCCCTTGACTTTTCCAGTGACATGACGTGTCGAGGAAATTTTGATTGTCTTTTCCTTATCATTTTAACTAGTTTTCGTTTTCTGAAACTTCTTTGAGGACCCTTTTTTATGTCTCTCCAGGGTATCAGTTGCATCTTCTGCCAAAACCACATTCTCTGTTGTTTCCAGTTTTGTTGTAATCTTTTTGTTGACTGTCAAAGTTTCACAACCATATAGCAATGCTGGCTTTGTAAGCACTGTAATTATTTTTGTCCTCACTTTAAGGGACATTTTCTTATTCAATAGTATCTTCTTCATGTCATAAAAGCTGCCTTTGCTGTTACTATTTGTGATTTTATTTCATTTGTGCATTATGTTGATATGTTATCTGCATATTTCTGGTATTTATAACTTCTGCCCAACACTGTGGTAAAGTAGGTTTTGAAGACTGTTCTGTTTATTTGGGTAAGACAGTAATTTATTCCTGGTTTTCCCAGGGAGAAACCCAGCAAACAATTTCTGTGTCTCAAACTGAATCAATATCAGAGATTCATTAGTATATTTATTCTGTTTGAACTAATTTTTATCTCTTCATCACTATTGTTTCTTCTCAAAAGGAAGATCTCCAAAAATGTTGTTGGAAATTATATTCACCAGATATCCAACAAAGTATTATATAGTTGTTACAGTTTTCAAAAGCAATTTTATTTTCTAATAGGCAGAGTGTTATGGCTATGCCTCACCTTTTCATTAAAGAAAAAAAAAGTAGATAAAACTACAGAAGCAGTGCTGTGAGTATACATAGAACCAGTTAATTTACTGAAGAACAAGGTTGTGTCATATCAGATTTTTGCTGCTGTTTGAAACTTATTAAAGATAAAATTTAAAGAAAAAACTTGGATGAAATGTTTCTTGTGTATTTTTTAAAAATATAAACCCCTTATCTAAGAAAATTTTGATACAGAGCTGAGACAACTGGCAAATTATAAGAAAATTTCATACAGTAAATTTATTGACACCTGATGAACATCTCAGAACTACAAAAAACATTCACAATTTTTTTGTCCATTTAAGTTAATACTTCTAATCTACAGAATCATGATGTATTCACTCCTTGCCACATTTTGCCTGCATTCTGTGCTTCACTTGGTCTTTGCCCGTACTGCACCTCAGTTCAGAGAATGGCCACCACTTTCTGTTTACAAAAGAGATATTGCCAGTAGCAAATCAGTGACTGACACCATAATTGACTATATTCTTACTGGTGCAGCAAAGGGACAAGTTTATAACAGACTGGCCAACATGACTGATAAATTTGGTCCTAGGTGAGACAAAAATTCTTCTTGGTGCTCTGAATTTGTTCTCAGGTGATTAAGGAGTTTGACTCACTGGTATAAAATAGCTGAAATAGATTATAATCCTGAGAGGAGTATGTCAGTGATTAAAATGATTAAGTGAAAAATGAAGAAAACTTGGAATGAAAACAGATGCTCCAGATGGAGAGAGAAATGACTGCACCTGTTGTTCACATTATCTTTCAGAAGTGTCTTGTTTTTTAACTTTTTTTTTCCAATAAGTCTGAAGACTTATATATTATTTGTAAAATTATATTTAGAGATTTTTTTTTTAATGTAGATTTCATCTTTCTTCTTTTGCATTAAAGTGTTAGATCATACTAAGTCTTGTGCAAACATCCTTGACATTTGACTTTTATGATCTGTGAGTTTTCACTCTTTTTCTCATATGTCATGTACAGTGGAATGTGCAGGTCCTGTAATTCTGTATCTCTGTATATGAAGGCACCAATACTTCACATAGTCAGTGAAGAGGAGTTTGGAGTCTTTCAGTGTACAGCAGTACCCTAGGGGATGTTTCACACTTTCTTCTTCTTGTATGTTGCAGTGCATGAGCTATGGAGTGTGGTCAGTGGTAAGTGCACACTAACCAGGATGGAATCTAGTTTTATCTAGAATTGTGCAGCAGCCTCAAATCTTAGAGCTTTAAATCTAAATCCTGTGGCCAGGTCAGGTTGTGTAGGTCTACAAACAATGGACATTCCTGGAGCTATAAATAGTCTGTATAATGAAGATTTTAAGCTGAAAGCTAAAGTAATATGTATGGTGAAGATTTAAAATACTTGCATAGAATTAGAATGTTTGCTTTAAAATGAATATACTTTTGAGCTTTCTTTCAGAATATAAATGCCATATTTTTGAAAATTTTAAGTATATTGTCTGAATTTTCCATTGTTAATCTAGGCTCTGTGGCTCTCAGACACTTGAGGACACAATTGACTACATGGTTGATCAGTTTAAGCAGGATGGCCTAGAGAATGTCCACAAAGAAGAGGTCACAGTTCCACACTGGATAAGAGGCAACGAGTATGCAAATTTAATTACACCTCGGCCTAAAGCATTAGCTATTTTGGGCCTAGGGAACAGCATTGCAACACCCAAGGAGGGGATAACTGCACAAGCCATTGTGGTAATTTTTAGTTTTCACACTAGTGTTAAAAAGAGTGAAATGAAGATGCACAACACGTTTATTCAGTTTAATTAATTATTTAGTGCTTGGTCACAAGGTCATGTTTTTTTTTAAAGGGAAAGGTATATCTGCATTTTCCAAACTCAGTTTTAAAGATACTTCCTGATAATAAAATCAGTATATATCAGTAATCAAATTCATGAATGGGAACAGCAAAAATATTTTATAATCAGCACTAAAGTGCTTCCTTTACTGAGTCAGTCAACACAGCGGACAAGTCATTATCAATAAGAATAATTGCCTGATACAACCTCTGCTAGCTTTTGTTTTGTGGCTAGTTATGAAGTAGCACAGGGGTGTTATAGAGCATTGGTCACTAGAGTAAAGGTAAAGGTATGAATTGTGAACCAGCATTGTTGCACACAATCAAACCATAAGTGCTCTGTTGCCTAACCAAAAACTGCAGACTAGTGTTACCATCAGCACGAACTCCTTAGCTAGCGGCATCATTCCTCTTCCTTCCCATGGTGTTAACCCTGGTACTCAGTTTTTCATGAGGCTAGGTGAACCCTGGGAGTTTCTACTTGCGAGACAGTCTGACCACCACCACGTTGTGAGTGGAAATTGAAAACGGGTTGCTGGGTCGGCAGTTCCGTAAGCCAGCGTCTAATCCACCACTCTAACAGTAAGCCAGTGTCTAATCCACTGCGCTAACAGTAAGCCAGTGTCTAATCTACCGCGCTAACAGTAACCCAGTGTCTAATCCACTGCGTTAACAGTAACCCATTGTCTAATCCACTGCGCTAAAAGTAAGCCAGTGTCTAATCCACCATGCTAACAGTAAGCTAGTGTCTAATCCACTGTGCTAACAGTAAGCCAGTGTCTAATCCATCACGCCAACAGTAAGCCAGTGTCTAATCCATCGCGCTAACAGTAAGCCAGTGTCTAATCCACTGTGCTAACAGTAAGCCAGTGTCTAATCCATCGCGCTAACAGTAAGCCAGTGTCTAATCCACTGTGCTAACAGTAAGCCAGTGTCTAATCCATCGCGCTAACAGTAAGCCAGTGTCTAATCCACTGTGCTAACAGTAAGCCAGTGTCTAATCCACTGTGCTAACAGTAAGCCAGTGTTTAATCTACTGCACTAATGTGGCTCCCAAAACTAATTCAGCATATTTGGTTTTTGTCACCATATTTGGCTCAAGAGGAGTAGCATGTCCATGTGCTTTGAATATCAGTTTCTCATTTGGGAAACATGGTGAGGAATTACAGTTAAGGTCTGGATTTTTGTTGTCAGTGGCAAAATTAGAAACCTAGCTTGCATGCATAATCTGTGGTGGGTGTATCGGTGGTAAGTAGTTGGTGCACTTGCTTCCTGAACAGAAGTTCCCAGGTTTGAATCCCCCATTGGGGCACAATTTTTCCTAGACTGATCACCACCACAGTTAACCCAGCCTCAAGAATTGAGTTCTGGTGGATTTTCTGGGACAGGTACTGGCCTCCCTATTTCATGATGATGTGGCTCAGAAGTGTGAAGGCACCAACACTTCACATTCCTATGGTGTGCGGGCGTCAGAGTACAAAATGGTTAGTGCACTAGTCTCTCATGGCAAAGGTCAGGGATTTGAATCCAGCTGAAGGCGCCCCAGTCAGTCAGCTGTAGAAATAGGTACCCAACTTCTTCTAGAGCTGCGGAAGGAAAGGCAGCCAGTCGTGATGCTGACCACATCACCCTCTAGTGTCCTGATGGGTCAGTGAAAATGTGGACACTAACACCATATCCCCCAGATATGGTAAGGCATAACAGGGTTACCTACTTACCTACGGCATGCAAAAGCTGTGTGGCATAATTTAATTAACATTCGGTGGCAACTGTTCCAGGGTGAAAGCGTTAATCTGTCAGCCTCAAATACCCCACTTTCAACACCAGGAAACTGGTATATTGCTGTAATCGACTGGTTTTTTTTTTTTAAGTTTTGTTTTTCATTCATTCAGTCAGGAATTTCCTATCCTCCAATGCCAGTGTTTTTATAACTTTAGGTGTGTATCCCAGTAATGGTATATAGATTAGTATATAAATTATAGATTAGAATGTTTTGAAATTTTAAATTATAAACTCAGTTTTAAATTAGTTTTATTGATCCAGTTCATGTACTCCATAATTTCATTAAATCTGACAGGCCAATTTCACTGAAACAAATTTCTCACATAATGTGGCATTTAATATTGTATACAGTTCCTTATCTTTATTCATTCATTCATTTGCATGTCCCTGGAACTTTGCCTCCCTAACAGCACTCCTGTAGGCCTCTCGGTTGTGAGCTAATGCATCCATTTGCAGACCATCAACGATGTCATGCAGCCATCTTCGCCTTGGTCTACCTCTCTTTTTCCCATTATGTACCCTTTCAAGGCAGTCTTCTCTAGATTATCATGATGTTTAATGTGTCCAAAATATTTAAGTTTTCTCTATTTAATCCTCTCTACTAGCCAGCCTTCTTCAATATTAAGTTCTTGTAGTATGGATATATTTGTTCTTTTTTGTGTCCATGATATTTGAAGAACTCTTCTGTAGCATATACTCAGTAGGAGTGTTAAAAAAGAATGATGTTAATAATATTGTTAACAGACAATAACATTGAACAGTAAATTTTTTTTCTATGATTCAGTGGAGACATAATTTATATTTTCAAAAATATTTTTGTTCTTTTCACAGGTTCGGGACTTTGATGAGCTAAGGACAAGAGCAAAGGAGGCAAAGGGGAAGATAGTTGTCTACAACCAAGTTTGGATAAGCTATGGGTAAAATATTCATAATGTAAAGTAAAAAAAAATGCACATATGCGATTGGTATCCAAAGTTAAAAAAAGGTCTTAAATCAAAAGTTAACTGAAGGTTTTCTTCAGAAAATAATGTTCAGAAAGAGAAGTGCAACACTACTGTAGTCATAATGGACACCAAATTTCAAACTTGTATCAAAATTTTATTTTATGGAATTAATGTTTCAATCTTGGCATGAAGAAACTTTAAGACTCTAACAATGAAGTGATGTTCATTAAATTTGGTTTGGACTTTTATTCTTTGCAACTGAGGCCTCTGTTTCAGTAAGGTGTATGGCTTCCTCTGGCCTGTATCAGAGAACAACGTCTCCTTGACATGGATCCGATTAGCCGTTGGATCTGTTGTTGTGGGATGGCTGCCCACTCTTCACGCAGTGCAAGAGACAACTGTCACTGATGGACTTGTCTGTTGAGTTCATTCCATAACTGTTCTATTGGGTTCATGTCCGATGACATGGATGGCCACAGAATGGTCTGGACGTTGTTGTCAGCGAGGAATCAGGTGGTGAGTTGTGCCACATGAGGTCAAGTGTTATCCTGCTGAAAAATCAACCCTGGTGCAGCCAGAAGTGGAAGCACGTGAGGACGAAGAATTTCAGTAACGTATCGTTGGGCATTCAGGCTTCCTTCAATTTGCACCAGGTCACTTCTTCCCATGAAGCTGATCGTCCCCCACACCAGTACACCTCCACCACCACGTGGAAGAGCCTCATCCACGCAGTTCTTGGCGTAGAGCTCATGGACTCTGTGGTAAATTCTTCTCTGTCTGTCATGTCGCTGGAAAAGAAAGAATGATTCATCACTAAACCAAACCCTTCTCCAATCATTCGCAACGGTCCATTGATGATGCTGGTTCACCCACTGCAGTCAGTTCTGGCGATGCTGGTCCGTAAGAACAGGACCTCTGTAGGGTCTTCTAGCCCAAAGACCAGCGTCGTGCAGCCGGGTCCTGACCGTTTGATCTGAAATTCGATGAGCTGCTGTCATTGACTGGACTGTTGAGGACGCAGATGCAAATTGATTCCTTAGGTGACGCAGCCGTATAAAGTGGTCTTAGGCAGGAGTTGTGACTATGGGTCATCCAGTGCACGGCTGGTCTGCAACTGAGCCATTCATTCATTTGCATGTCCCCTGCGGAACTTTGCCTCCCTAACAGCACTCCTGTAGGCCTCTCGGTTGTGAGCAAGATGGCTTGCTGCTGATGCATCCATTTGCAGATCATCAATGATGTCTTGCAGCCATGTGAGCCAGTTTCTTGAAATCATCTCTGAAAGTGACTAATGGTGCTTCTAACCACATTAAATTGTCTGGCCACTACACTTTGTAACTGTCCAGTCTGTAAATGCCCAATGTTGTTCTGTAATGAGATGAGCCATACTTGCCCATTGAATTTTCAAATGAATTGATTCGAGGAGCGTCAATCTTTTATAGGCATTCAAGAAAATGGTCAGTGAGTTTTGCGTTCAGTAAGTTTCACGGGATTCTCGTGAAACTGTCATGAGTTATTGTCAAAAATTCTGTTTTGACTAGTGTCACTTTTCTGTGCTCATGAATCATCTGCTGAGTACAATTCATGTCAGCACGCAAAGTTTATGTCCAAGTGAACATTTCAAGCAGTTAGCCCTTGTCTGATCAGCAAACTTCAGTTTAAATCGCAACATTGTATTTGTTGCATTTCATTTTTTTGTACGGTATATTACAGTAGCATTGAAAATTAATAGATAACTGTTTCATAAAGTTTACAAAAACCAGTATTTCCCAACCTTATTTGAATCATGTCTCACCTCCAACATCTCAAAGATTTTGATGGGCATATTGTAATTGCTGTACCACCACCCCCATCCCCCCAATGGTCTTATGTCCCAAATTGGGAAACACTGTCATAAACAGATTATTTCCATACATGTGTATGGATGCAGCACCAGCACCAAAAAAAAAAATAAATAGTCTTTTAACTTTCACCACCTTTTTTTATTTTAGTTCTTTTGTTTTGTTGAAGGGCAACAACTGAAGTTGCAGGTCAATTGTTTTTAAAACCTTAATTTGTCTTTCCCAGTGCACTAACTTGGTTCACAGAGTTCTCAGTAAAGTGAATCTCACATTTGTTTTCAGTCAGAGTGTCCAGTATAGGTCTGCAGGGGCCAGAGAAGCGGCTAAGGTTGGTGCTGTAGCAGCTTTGATCCGGAGTGCTGCTTCATTTTCCATCTACAGCCCTCACACTGGCACACTGTCATATCAGAATGGGGTAACCAAGGTAACTGGTTTTAGATAATTAGACATTAATGCATGCTGCCCTCTCAGTTTCTTAGTGTGATTGGCTTTATCTCATCCAGTGCAGGTAGAGATATGTGTCTGATTTCATGCTCAGTGTCCCATGGTTTACCTGAGCTTTGGTTGACAAACTATAACCAGACAAGACCCTGTTCCACCTCTCAGTTGGTATCTCCAGACTCTCAGTTGGTATCTCCAGTAGCAGGCTCAGCCCAAATAATGAGGCAGGGATTGCTTTAGTCCTCATGGTGGTGGAGTCTGCTAAAGAACTACAGCACACCCCTTGTTTTTAGTTTCAGTCAGGGATTGAAGAAATAGCCACCATAAACCGCTCTCAATTCAGTGTAATGCTGAACCTGAACACCTTTGTTGCACATTGTGTTCACACTTCCAGCGACAGAACAACATTGACAATTTTTCATTCTTTATGTGAAAACTGTGGCTCAAATCAATTAGTCATTTACAAAAGTAATGTTTACAGGGGAATTTATTTTGTTCAGTCAGCAACTTTTGTTAAGTATGCATCATAATCAAAGGTCAGTGTATTGTTCACTTATACAGAGTGAGTGCTTGTCCAATTAGAGTGTGAGATCATTATCTCAGTCACAACTTGCATTTTTTCATTTTTTAAATGTATGCTCTGACTGCATTTTTGACGTCTCGTTTCCCCCAGTTTAATAAATTGTCATATCCTATCCCTCTAAAGCTCACATTTCTATTTCTTCACTATACACACAAAAAACCCCAACAAAATGATTATGAGAAATAAAATAAATGATATGCTGCAAGCAGGAATATTACAAGCACAGTTGACATTTTTAGTACATTGTGTATCTTTTTTATACCAGAGCACAAACAAGTTTTTCAGCTTTGTTTATTTTTAATTGCTAAAACCTGTAATTTGATGTAACAAACTGATACTTTTACCAGCATTACGAGATGAGATATTTATATCACAGACTCATTTGTACAAAAAAAAAACAGTGTGCAATGGTGAGGACATGATCTAATACTAAATAATTTGGTCAAAATGTTGTTCATGCTTCTAGCAAAAATGATAGAGTTCTCATTTTTGTGAGCAGTTATTTGTGGAAAAAGCAAAAGTAGTCTGTGTTAGCCCTCATCAGATTAACCAGTTTTCATGTATCTTATTATATGATTCTGCAACGAACCGGTGTTACATGTTAGTGGAATGTTTCATAAAGGACTGGTACTCTGAAGTGATCATTTCTCACAGCTGTAAGGCACATCATATGAAAGGAGGGAAGAAATTTTTTCAGGAAACATAAAAATCTCAGACCTTCAATTTTCTGAACTCTCACGTTTATTGTAATGCTCTTTAAAGTAATTAATTTACAATAAAATCACATTCCATAAAATTACCTACACATGTATTGGTACAGCGGAATGTACAAAGTATGGAGCAAAAAGAGTTAGGAAAGGTGTTTTAAAAAAAATAGAAAAGAGCAAAATTATTTTAGAATAAGATATGCTACATTATAGATTGAAATGCTACATTGCTTTACCAGAGCAAAAAGATTAAGAATAAATGCAGAGGACATGACTAGCAAAACAAAAACATTATTGTGAAAAAGACACAAGTTAACTGGATTCATCTTACAGAAACTCAAGTAGCAGTATATTGAAGATCTCTTGGTAATTGACAGGCACCAAAGTATTAGATGGTAGATACAAACTTTCAGTCTAGCTTCCTAGCTGCAATGCTTTGTTTCAGTTTATCGCTAAATCTTATTGAAATATAGAACATCCTTCCTTGCTCTGTTTTTGTTACAATTATTTTTTCCCCTACAGTTCTAGTATTTACTTGTGTAACCTGTCACAGATACCAGGTGCTTGTATAACAGTTGAAGATGCAGAGTTGTTATGGAGAATGCAGCAGAGAGGTGATAATATCACCATTTCTTTATACATGGAAGCTGAGACATTGCCAGATGTAACATCATACAATGTTGTTGGTGAAATCAAAGGGAGTGTTTTTCCTGATGAGGTAGGCAATAAGAAACATTTTATGTAGCGAGGAAAAGTTCAGGGTAATTTTATTTAAGAAAACATCAACCAGCATGAAAGTGAAGCTGTTGAAGTGTGTTGTTTTATGGGCATTCTAGGAGGTCTGCTGAAGATGGAAATTTCAGACTTTTTAAAATTTAATTTCTAAAAACTAAACAGATTTTGGTTATCTAGAGTGATGGGTTGTATAATTTTGTCAATGTCTAAGTACCCGTTGTTTATGTGTATAATCTGTCAAAATGTCTGTTGTACTCATTTATGTGTACAGTCTTAATTGTCATAAATTAATTAGCCTTGTGCAGTCTGAATTGTTTTAAATTATGGCATATATTTTTCCAACATAATTATTTTTCTATTTTAAATTTAAGGTTGTATTGGTTAGTGGACACTTGGACAGTTGGGATGTTGGTCAAGGAGCAATGGATGATGGGGGAGGTGCATTCATCTCATGGGAAGCTCTATCTGTTGTGCGACAGCTAGACTTGAGACCCAAGCGAACGCTGCGTGTGGTTTTGTGGACATGTGAAGAGCTTGGTTTGTGGGGTGGCTTGGATTATTTTGATAAACACAAGGATGAAGCAAAGAACATGAACATTGTTATGGAGTCCGATTTGGGTACTTTCACTCCACAAGGTTTACAGTTTACGGGTCAGATGAAGCTATGAAAATCATGAAAAACTTGGCTGAAACTCATCTAGCCAGGCTGAATGCCACAGCAGTAGATGATGGAGCTGACCTTTCAGATGTGACCGAATGGCCATCAATTGGCGTTCCAGGTGGAAGTATAAAGAATGATAACACAAAGTACTTTTACTTTCATCATAGTAATGGTGACACAATGACTGTACAGGATCCTCATGCCATGGATCTTTGCACTGCAGTATGGGCAGTTACAGCTTACATACTTGCTGACATGGAGCATATGCTACCAGCCAACAGGACTGTTGTAAAATAACATGATACACAGTTGCAAAATGTTTTTTTTTTTCAGCATATCTGCGTTTATTATATGGGCAATCATATAGGTTTGTACAGTCTATGTAGGTTCATGTTAAAATACTTTAGGTTATCACATTAGTTGGTACTGAAATTGATTTTGACCATCAGAAATAATGATTTCTCCTGTTCACAATGTGAATGTGTTGTTTAACCAAAAAAAAAAAAAAACACAAGAAAACTTCTTATTTACATGGTTGTTGAAAGACACAATTTAAAATGCAAAGTCAAGACCACATTTTGTTTCCCCAAGAGTAACACTAACAAGGGAGTTATTTATGAACCCTTGTTCAGGCAGATTTCACTAATGATTTTGTTATTTGCTCACCTATATTTTGGCTGATTTCCCTGATGATTTTTAATCAAAGCTATTGTTTTGGCTGACTCCATGACTGTGTTATCTGTGCACCTGTTGTTTTTTGCTGACATTACTAATGACTGTGTTACTTGTGCACCTATTGTTTTGGCTGACATCACTAATGACTGTGTTACTTGTGCACCTATTGTTTTGGCTGACATCACTAATGACTGTGTTACTTGTGCACCTATTGTTTTGGCTGACATCACTAATGACTGTGTTACTTGTGCACCTTTTGTTTTGGCTGACTTCACAAATGACTGTTACTTGTGCACCTGTTTCAGCTGACTAGACTAATGACTGTGTTTTGTACACCTGTTGTTTTGGTTGACTTCACTAATTGTTGTAACTCACACACACCCTTTGCTCAGGCTGACACAAAAGCACATCCTGTCAATGAATTTTCATATTGGTTAAAAAATAACAACATATACCTGAATATACACATGCTTTTATTAATTATATCTATTTTAATAAAGCAGCTGTTGTAATAATCTTTGATATGGTATATACACCTCTTCATGGGGAGTCTAAAGAACTTTACTTTTGGACCTAATAGGTTACAAATTTTTTATATTTTTTCTGCAATCATAGCAGTGAATTTTAATGGATATTTTTCATTTTTTAAATACTTTTTGGTTGTGATTTCCTCTTTAGGATATACTTGTTTCAATCCCTTTCATCGTTTTTTTTTTCAGTTCATTATGATCATAAATAATGATGGAGATGGCTAGCCAGAAAAAAAAAGTTATGGGTCACATACGTTTTATGTTTGAACTGCATCTAGAGTGTATTTACAAACTCGTAATTACTCTTCATTTGGAAAGTGAAAAATTGAAACTGCATTCTGCTCCGTGGTTGTTCTAAACTGGTAACAGTTTGTAATAGTGTTAAATCAATCATTTGTAATGAGATATTTCACCACATAATACTGCTCCCAGGTTTTTAGTCATTTTTTTTACATTAGTGTAAAGTATGTAGATGTATTTTTATACACATATATGAGTAGGGAACATTGTAATTCATTCTATATATGCAGCATGGCTGAACATCCATTTGGCTGGAGATAGATAGTAAGTTAATTTTGACCTTATTGAAATGGTAGAATAACTTCCCAAAAAAAATTTTTTTAATGATATCACAGCCATACTCTTGTACTGTGCAAGATTATCAGTACAGTTACAGTATGTATGTCAACAACCTGATTTCATGTAATGGTCAGGACAGTCTAAAGAGCTTTCATGATAAGATCAAGTGGCAGTTATAGTCTATATATTAGACACTTGTCAAGTTATCTTTAGAATGCATTGTGATCTTTACAGTTGGTGTGAACTACACATTTAGCATTTTTGTAACACACATTATAGCTGTGTTTGCTTGTTAATAAATAAAACAGTTCCTATACTTTTTTTTTTTTAGTGGTTACACATTTATCAGTGAACTTCACATGCTCTCTGATAACAGTGTTTTTATCTGCTGTACAACTGATGATACTGTTGTATTTCTTTTATAAATAAATTAGTTTAGTTCATAGTTTTATATGAAATAAATCTGCATTTGAAATATGAAGTAAAACTGATTTGAGTTTTGAAGCAGTGGAGTAGTTAGAACATTGGCTTCACATGAGAAGGGAACAGGTTCTTGATGTGCTCCAGGCCCATGCAGTCAAGCCAGGTGGAAATGAGTGCCTAATGCTCATTAAAAAAACAAAGACATTAAACCAGAGAGTGGACACTTTATCTCTAGAACAGGTTTCTTACATTATTTGGAGTTATGGACCTCCTGCAAGAGTCAAGTGAAAGTTACAGACCACTATTTTTTTGCCAGCGTTTAGTTTTAAAATTATGGACAAAATAACAGATGTATAGATACAGGTACGAGTATTTGTGGCCCTTTACTAATCTAAAGTCAATAACATGTACTATTTTATTGTTCCACAATAAATGGAACACCATGCAAAAGTGATGAATTTCCTTTTTTCAAGAATGCAGGATGCTGCAGTCAGAACGACAGAAAGAAACACTGTTTATCAGTAATGAGACAGTAAAAGTTAGAAATAGATAAGACTGATTTAAATTTCACTTTTTAGAACTGGTAATAACTGAGTACTGGTAGGCAGAGGTGCATGTTTCAGTTTTACAGAAAACTGGAGAATCAAAAATGAAATGCCAACTGCAGATTGTAAGAAACTAAACTGGGACTATATATTAACAGACAAAAAAAAAACAAAGATAATGAAAAGTAATAGAGCAAGGAGAAGCCTCATGGTAATCGAGGGAGTGCCAATTGGGGAAGTAAAGTGTTTCACATATTTTATCAGCAATGTGGATAAATATGGGGGAAGGGAAAAAGATGTTAAAGCTAGAATAACCAAGGCTAGGACAGTGTTTATCTAACTTAACAAAATATGGTCATCTAAGAACATCAAAACAAGAACCAAACTTAGGCTTTTCAATACAAATGTAAAGACTATCCTACTATATGGTTCAGAGACATAGGTTATGACCAAGACAATACAACAGAGGATACAAACATTCATGAACTACTGGTTGAGCAGGGTTTTAAACATTAAATGGCAGGACAAGATAGGAATGAGGAAGTCTGGGAAAGGGCAGGACAAGAACCTATGAATCTTCAAATCATGTCTAAGAAGTGGAGGTGGATTGGCCACACTCTGAGAAAATTTGACACCAACATTGCAAGACAGGCACTGACATGGAATCCTCAAGGAACTAGAAAATTAGGAAGACCTTGACTTACTTGGAGAAGAGAAATTATGACAGTGCTCAGAGACAAGGGATGCACATGGAAGGAATCAGAGAATAATTACAAGAACAGTCACCTTTATTCATGGCATATGCTTTCAAGGGAGTGAAAGGCAGTGATGATGATGAGATTGTAAAAAGTGGAGAGAATTTGTTGCTGACCTGCAAGATGCCACAAGACCGTACTGTGTTATGAATGCTTAGTTGACACTAAGATGGATATTTGGACAGATGGGATAGGAATGAGGAGGTATAAACAAGGGGGGGGGGGTATGGTGGTAGGAATAGTGCCAAACAACACTGACAAGGGCTGTTGGAAAAAAAATGGATGTCAGAGTGCAGACAGATAAAGAACAGAATTAAACAGAAAGCTGAAGTGAAAATTATCCACCAGTGAGACATTTCAGCACTACTATGTGCTCTCAAGTTTGTTTTTTTTTTATTACTCTTTAATGTCCGCATGGGCTCGTTAGATAACTTTACCATGTGTGTGGTGAGGGTTTGTAGATTAAGATCTACTTAGCCTGGGCAGAAAGACCACCTTTTTCTTTTATTTATTTCATGGTGCTCCCAAGTTCCTCCAACCTAGATTCAGTTATTGTGCATGCATGCCCATATTATCATTTTCATTTCATATATTGGTTTCATTTCATTCACACATTTCCACATTCCTCTAACCCAGGAATTCTGAACTTTTTGTACCTGTGGTCCCTATTTTGCCTTAAAATTTTCTCATCATTTCCTTATAATATTCCTCATCTGAAGAGAAATACTCAGCGCTGAGTCAGAAGGAAAATTATGCCTCTTGGGCTGGTATACAAAACTGCTAAGGGAGCTAAGCCTGGTAGTTGATACAGTCTTTTCACATATAAAACAAAACAAATAGCAGCAGCCAGATGAACCTCTATGAAAACATATGCTATATACATTTATAAATTTAAATTCGATCAGGTCTGTCATAAAGGTAGTTTATTTAAATGGTGTGTCTGTGGAGAGGATGTCACCAGGAGATGATTTCTACAACAGGAGAGACAACTGCAGTACTACCATCAGTGTTGCGTAGACATTAATTAATGACTGAAATGATAATGGGAGATTGATGACAAAAAGTCCATAAAGAGTGTATCTATGCTCTCAGTTGGAAAGAAAACCATGTAACAACCTGGTAAATATAATTACAAAACATATACACTGTAATCTGTGCTAATGAACTTGTTTTAGGACGTTGCAAAAGTGGAGCAGCACTCTATAATGATTTAAGATTTCATTTTAAAAACGTGTTATCTAAACCACAAAGTTAGATTTTTAAAAAACCGCCAGAATCTCGTATGAATAAAGCTATTTCAAGGATTTGTGATTACAGGCGATCATTTTACCAGGAAGTTCTGGGGGACTCCATTTCGTCTCTGATAAATTCTCGGGTTTTTTTTTTTTCAAATCTTATCCCTTTTTCTGGCCGTTTATTTTGTTACCTCCCAGGACGGGAGAGTGCAGCAATGTA